>CM061028.1:70897318-72299818 GCA_030763125.1 Hippophae gyantsensis | reverse complement strand
GCTCCATAGTTTTTGGTTCAAATTTCCCACTTATATTGCAAGTACCAAGGGAGTAGATCCATGTAAGTTTTCTGTGCTTTGTTTTCGTCTGATAGAATTCTCTGAAAACTTCAACACACTTAACCTAAAAGAGAGATAAGTTCAGCAAATTTGCAAGATGTCAAACTATGTGGTATTATTTCCTTTTTTTGTTTTTGACCTGACTATAAAGACTCATACCCGGATAACCCAGGTAAATAACTGGATGAATAATGCCATACAATCTACCTAAAACCAAAAAGTATTCATTGAGAAAATGTCCTATTTTTGGAAATAGAAGCCAGAGTATTGAAATGCTTGACAAATTATTAAGGATTTGATATGATTGTATATTAATCAGGTTTATTAGAATATCATATCTTAATTAGGAAAATTATTAATGTCGTGATTAGGAGATTTATTATCCTTTTTTTAGTCTCAATTTTTTCCTATAAATTGTAAGCAGATTTCTACAAAACACAATTCAATACATAGAAAATACAGAGAACAAATTAATTCTACTACTCATTCCATCGCTTATTAATTCAGGAAGAACCTCACACTTGTAGCACCAAAAGAGTCAGAACCAATGATAAATCTAAATAACCATAAAACCACATTGAATCCAGGTAACCTATATCTCCTTAATTACTTATTGCCCTAAGGAAACAAACACGGTCTTGTACTCTATATTCTATCTCTAAATTAGCTTCATATAAAACTTTATCTTCTGGATTTTGTGCTACCAAAAGATATTCACGAGGCTTTAAAAATCCCAAAATGGAAAGAAATTGTTATGAAAGAAATAAAAGCTCTTAAGAAAAATGAAATATGAGACATAAATAGATTTTTATAATAAAGTACAAAATTGACGGGACTATAGAACAATACAAAGCTCGACTAGTAGCAAAATGATCCACACAAACATATGGAGTTGACTACACTGAAACATTTGCACCTATAACCGAAGTAAATACTATCTAAGTCCTCTTATCCCTTGTAACAAACTTAGATTAGCCATTTCACTAACTAGACATTAAAAATGCATTTCTAAATGTAGAGTTAGCAAAAGTTTTCATAACCTTGTCTCCAAGGTTCTACAAAGGAGAAAATACATTATGCAAATTAAAAAAATCTTTATAGTCTTAAACAATAGTCTAGAGTTTGGTTTGACAAATTTACAAAGATCGTGAGGAAACAAGGATACCAACAGATACAATTAGATCATACAATGTTTTTCCAACACAAGCAATGGAAGGAAAACAATTTTGATAGTATATGTTGATAACAACATCTTGAGCGGAAACAATTTGGAAGA
Source organism: Hippophae gyantsensis (assembly GCA_030763125.1). Taxonomy (NCBI): domain Eukaryota; kingdom Viridiplantae; phylum Streptophyta; class Magnoliopsida; order Rosales; family Elaeagnaceae; genus Hippophae; species Hippophae gyantsensis. The sequence continues at coordinate 72,298,482 of CM061028.1, read as the reverse complement.
AATAAAGAGATTAAAATAGAATCTATCCACAGAATTCAAATTTAAAGATATGGGAAAAATGAGGTATTTCTTAGGCATGAAAACCTCAAAAGATCAAAAAGAGAAATTAATGTATCTCAACGAAAATACATCATTGATCTCCTCACTGAAACTAGTATACTCGAATGTAAACCAAAACTCCAATAAAGGCTGGGAGGAAGAATGAAGATATGGGAACACATGCACTCTCCAATGGAAGTGGAAGTTATTTGTAAAATTCTAAAATATCTCAATGAATCACAAGACAAAGGATTGTTATTCAAGAAAAGTGAAACTAATGATATATGAGTTTTCATTGATGCAGATTAAGTTGGCAAAGTAGAAGATAGAAGATCCACTACCGGGTATTGTATTTTCGTTTTTGGGAACTTGTGATTTGGCGAAGTAAGAAACAAAATGTTGTGACCAGAAGCAATGCTAAAACAGAATATCAAGCGGTGGCGCAAGGAATGTGTGAAGCCTTGTGCCTAAGAAAGCTCTTAAGTGAACTTATGATTGTAGTAAAATCCCCAATCAAACTTTATTGTGACAACAACGCTTTCAGTATGATAAAACCAAGCAAACGAAAGTATAAAGAAATTTCATAAAAGAGAAGATTGAAGATGGTTCCATTTGCATGACGTATGCCTTCTCCACAAAGGAACAAACAACAGACATATTCCCCAAAGGAATTCCTCGTCAAAACTTCAATAATTTCATCAGCAAATTAGATATGATAACATTTATAATCCAACTTGAGAAATGTTGAAATCCCATAGTTCCAAAACACACACTGAGGGGACGCATTGAGACGAGGCAATTGATGGAAGTCTTAAGGCTAGTGCCTCATCCATGTAATTTGAGACTAGCACCTCATCTATGTAATTGAGGCTTATGCCTTTTACAGTGAGGCGTACACAATGAGACACCATGGGACTTAAGCCTCTTTCATGAAACAATAAAGGGACAAATTGTGTTTTTTTAAGGCCAAAAAAATTTATAAAAGCCCAATAGCCATTAAATGAAAAATAATAAAATAAAAGGAAAAGGAGGAGGAAAAGGAAAAGGAAGAAATGAAAGGACTCCTAGAGTCATTTCATAAAATCGATAGAACACATTTAGAATGAATTATTTAGTTTATATTATGTATAATAAGAAACTAAAATATAAGAACATGAAACTTAAAGCACTCAAAGAAAGATATTTTGGTACTTCATGATGTGCCATTAGATGATGAATGATGTGCTAGTGATAGAGACCTAGAAAACCTATAACTAAGTGATAAAAATGAACTTGATAATGAGCCTTTGGTTGGAGAGAAAAACGAAACCTCACACCAAAAAAGTGAAGGATCTTCTAGGACTAAAGAAAAAATTCACCAATAAATGCTAAAGGCAAGTAAAGATGTTGATAAACATAAACATGATATTAGAATTGGATATGATGATGATTCAATGAATGATAAAATCATTATTGACACGAGTGCTGATGAGTGATGGATGAAGGTTTGAATTAGTAGACTCAAGGAATGAAGAGGGAAAAACCAACAATAACCAACATATACAAACATATCTAAACTACCTATGTTATTTTTACATTTTATGATGTCTTAACTTTAACTATTAGTGTATTCTTACTCTATATAATAATAGGTAATTAATAATTTTATGGATTTTTTTCAATTTTAAGTGAGGTTTATGTCTCACACCGCATTGAAGCTTACACCTTGCCTCGTGAAATCCTTGACAAATTATTAGGGATTTTATTATGATTGTATATCAATTAGGCTCATTATTAGAATATCATATCTTAATTAGGAAAATTATTTGACATGATTAGGAGATTTATTTTCTCTTTTTTATTCTTAAATTTTTCCTTTAAATTTTAAGCAGATTCTTGTAAAAACATAATTCAATACACAAAAAAATAGAGAACAAACTGTTCTACTGCTCATTCTATCTCTTGTTAATTCTAGATAAATATACCATTTCAGCAGGAAGGTTGAGGTCAAAAGACTTGTAGCTTGGCCAAAAGCCAGTGGTCAAAACAGTGACTGTCAAATCAATTCCTGGATGTGCCTGTGGATTATTGCTCAGATACTCCTCAAAGCTGGTTTGATTTTCCTTGGCCAATGTCAAATCCGTAACCTAATAGGTAGAAAGAAGCACTATTAGAAGAATTATTTTGCTGAAAACATTCATGAATAGAACCAAGTCTGAACTTATAGAAAGAAAACTGACCATCCTCTCCATTTTTGAAGTGAATTGTCCACCACATTGTTGCTTCAATTTGGTCAAAATACATCTTTCATGGTCATCATTAGCACTCTTGTCAAACAACAGGCGTGGAGCAAGTTTTTTCCTGCAAGACAAGGCACCATCATGAGACATGAAACGTTATCTAAAATTTTATTTAGTTATCTTGTCAGCTATTACGTAAACATGTAGATTCAAAGCCCGCATAAAAATCCATTTTTGATAAGAAAAAGAACCATTATGAAGAAAGGTTATGTAGCAAAAGTAACAAAAAAGGTCAAGTATATTCAAAGATAAATAGAAAACAGTAGTACACTACCTATAGAACTCGGCAAATAGATCTTTGTCACTAATATACGCAAGCAGCTTTACCACCTGCAATTTGATCGAGCTTTCCATTAGAATGATACATGTCTATGAAAGTCAAAGAAAATATAATATGTGAGCCTGAAAGTATACCTTTTCAAGTGTCTCCTCAATGGCTTCATCACTCAGTTTCTCACTTCCACCTTTCTTAAGAATGTTATCACAAAAAGTGGCAAGAAGTTCTGCACTTGAACTTCCAGCAACTCCCTTATTGCAGAAGATCTCAAAAGCCTCCTTTAGGGCCTGGAAGAAACAAAACGTAGAGGAAAGGAGAGATTTCAGAGATATCCAAAGAATCAACTAACAAGAACAGTCTGAAAACTGTTTGCAAAGACAAACCTTGTGGAAAAGGGTATGGTTTTGGAAACAATCGTTCACATATGCTAGATACTTATCGTGCAGCTCAATCACTTTTCGAACAAAAACCTGAAGACCAAAATTCATATTAGTTTCTGGCAAAGACAAACAGTTTGGTTGGTTAAATTTTATAGGTAGAATTGTCCATGAAATAACCTGTTCCTGCACACCAACCACATCCTTCTTCTCTGCCTGAAGACAAACACTATCAGATTTAAGGTACAACAAATTGGTCAAAAACAATTTGCAAATTACTTCTAAGGATAAAATGAATTTCAATATACAATCATCTGTGAATGCATGTCAATAGAGGAGGCTATTAAAGATGACACCAATAAATAAATAAACCCTAAGCATAAGGCAGACCCAAAATATGTAATGGATTTGGCCACACTGCGCCAGAACATATGCTTTAGTTCCTTGGTTAAGCACTATAAAGTAGGGCATATATATTTTAGACAATAATCTTGGGGCTCAAAAAAGTATTTTTCCCAACAATGTCTTCCTTGGAACTCAAACTTCCCAGGCAACAGACCACATAGATTGTAGCAAGACAAGATTATCAATGAAATAACTAACCTTCTTGTTGCTTGCTGCATCTTCAGCCTGTTTGACCAATGCGGTTCCCTCAGCTGTTACATGCTGCACCAAGAAAATCATATACCATTTTAAATTAAAAAAAAAAACAAAAAGCATTGCAAGGGAGAAAAGGGAAATGTAGTGGGCATAAAATAAAGAATATGTATTGCACTTGATAATCTCATAGTGACAACAAAAGTACATAACGGTAACTTTAAACTGGAAGTTATACAAACCTGTTTAAATATGTATGAAACAGGATCTAAGCCTTTAGTTATCTTGGAGAAAAGACTAAATATTCTAGACAAGTCTTCCACCTAAAAATCCAAAGATAAAATAGTGATACATATAAACGAATTGATGATCATTTAATTCCTAGATTTCTACCATCTATTCCATCAGTTGTGTACCTTATCATCTCTAAGCAATGCATGACATCCAGAGTGCTCATTCTCAAGTAACTGAGTTGCATACACAGTCAGCAACTCATGTTGAACTTTCTGCAGAATATCGTGACGACGATACAGGTCAGTCAGCAACTCATGTTGAACTTTCTGCAGAATATCGTGATGATGATACAGGTCAGTCAGCAACTCATGTTGAACTTACTGCAGAATATCGTGACGATGATACAGGTAAATTCTCAAAAAAACAAAAGATAAAAAAAAAATGGTAATACCATTTATCACAAGAATATAGTTGTATCTAGAAAAACTCCCAAAAATACAGAATGATATAGCTAATTAAAGAATTAACCACCAGCAGTTTTGGCTCGCTACTAGAATGTAAGTAATGTGAAACTCTCTCCTTCTCCCATCTTAAACATTCCTCAGCCTGGGATTTGAATCAATATGCTTTAGAAATATCCCATAAAAAAAATTATATTATTTTGTGCAAATAACATAAATTTATAGATTACTTTCAGGATGTAATCTGGACAAGAATCCTCTAGAATCCAATCTTTTTGGGAATAGTAGGCTGCAGTTTTCTCGAGCATGGCTGCTTCAAAATCATTTTCATATTCTTCCATTTGGCCCATCCCAATCTCCACAAATATATCCAAAACATTCTTCAGTAAAGCTCGGTCAATCTGCTTCCCTTCACGCTCTTGATCAATCTAGTGTGAAAAAAATAATCTAAGAACATATATGACAATTGTTCAAGGCTGAAAGCAAGAACAAATGAAATGAAATGAAAGGAAAACTTACCAAAGAAATTACAGCATCCCTTACTTTTGCATTTAATTCCTGGTAGACCTATAAGAGTCAAACGTGTCTAATTTTAGAATGTGATATTATAGAAAAGGAAAATGATAAAATAGAGTTAGAACAACTTTTGCTTAGCCAGGTTTAAAAAATATATATGAAGCAAAATAGGATTGTAGAATTTAAAAGACATTAATTTCAAAAACAAAGAGAATAGATTATTGAAAAAATTATATTACAATTAATATAATAGGAAAAAAATGAGATTGACAAGTTGAGATGACACACCACATCCCGGAAGCAAGTGAGCCCAACCTCATTAAGAGGTGGTAGTGATCTCCTAGCAATAAAGTAGCGATCAAGATAATGAAAGAACCGTGATAGCCACCTAACCATGATTTTATGGTTTGTCCATCTTTTCACAAGCTCTCTCAACATAAACTCATCATGTTTCTCCCTTAAGGAGGGTAAAACCTTAAAGAGAAAAGAAACAATTAAACCGGTGTACATGAGTATGAGGAGATAGAAAACAAATAATCAAAGGAATTAAAGGACAAAAACCAATTAACTACAAATCACTTGCACATCACTGTGCAAAACCTAAAATCAGCTTATAGATTCTATCAAAAGGCACTGATTTCGGTTCCTGGAGTGGATTTCTTACTGATTCATGCTACTTAAACAAACTGGAAATTGACAAAAATATACACATAAAGATATGTGTACTCACTGTTGACATAATGTACTCCTCAAATGACTCCCGATACTTGTCGTATAGTTGTTGTGAGTAGTCATGTGGTGGCTTTTGAGTACACATATTATAGATAGTTCTGTATCACATTAAGGAAGAAACGCAAATAAAAAATGAAAACTAAAGAGAAAATAAGTCATAAAAAAAGATACGTATAGAGCATCATGTAATCCTCGGAACTGAATTGTGTCTCTGGCAGTCCTTCTAGAATGTTCTTCAACTTTGTGATTCCCTTCTGCATGAACTCCCATCCTTGATCTAAATCAATAGTTTTGTGCTCGTTCATTGTCATGTTGCCACCCTCTGATTCTTAACCCTCAAAAGAAAAACAGAAAAATAGAGAATATCATTTAAAAAGGACCTAAAGAAAACCATGTCGCAATCATCACATTATGAGTACGTATACCAAAATTCCAGCAACTACGGTTACAAAAACTCAAAACCAACGACCCTTCAAAAATTAAATTCAAGCTCCGGCCAACCTAAACCCTAAATTAAACATTTCATTGAACTTTGGCGGCTTCATTCCAAGAGTACGAAGCCAGAGAAGCAGAAACCTTAATGCACTGCTTGGCACTCGAGACAATATGAGAAATATTTAATTAAAACAAAATCACAATTGTGCAAATTTCTACAAAACCGACATTACTCATCAAAAACTCCCTAATAATGAAGTTCGAAAACAAGACATTGTCAAACAACAATCCAAATCAAAACCCCTAAATCAAGCTCAGGATCAATAGATACTCATAAAAATGATGAGAAATAATCACAGATTATCAGAAGGAAGATAAAGAACTGCGATCAAAGCCGTAAAAGTAAATAAATCATACTCAATAGAAATTAGGGGAATCAACAGACCTGATTTGAGAACAAGGAGACTTGTAGTCAAAGAAGGTAAGAGAAAAATACATAAACCCTAAAAGTGGAGGAGCACAGATGGAGAGGTGGACGAAGAAAACGAGCTCCGGCGGAGCATTGAAGAGATTTTTTGTTTAAGATCAGACGTGGCTTCTTATGGATCTCGGGTCGATAATTATTCTCATTTTTTTATCTTTTGTTAATACCACGTAACTAATTTTATTTAAAAATAATAATATTAATATATGAAATTAGTTAGTTTTTTAAAAATAGAATAATTCAATTTAATTAATTTTAAAAAAATGAAAATCAAATTGACTTGGTTATATTAGTTTTTAAAAATTTTATTTCTCTAAACTATAAATTATTTCTTAAAATTAAATTTAACTCTATATACTTTAAACTACATAACTTATATTATATATATTAATCATAATATAATATCATAATTATTAATATTTAAATTAAATAATAATTTATACATATAATTAATTTAAATATTTTTATCTATATTATGTAAATATATATAAATAAAAACTTCTTAAAATACATAAAATATGCATAATTTAAAAATAAATAGATAAAATTAATATAATATATAGTTTGATTGAATTATAACTAGTTTTTTTAATTTAAAAATCGAATCAATTTATATTTATAGTTTTTTTATTTAAAAACTAAATAAATTTAGTAATTCTTTAAAATCCATAAAATTTAATTTAAATTGATTTAATTTGAGTAATTTTGTATACCTCTAACTCAATAATCTTTTAAAATTTATAAAATTAAGTTAAATTAGTTCAAATTAATTTAATTTTGACTAATTTTTCAAACTATTAATTAAACTCATTTTAATAATATTATTCAAAAACAACTCTCCACTTGTATTTCCTATTGAAATTTCACATATACCCTTGTATTAAATTTATATTCAGTTTCCTTTCAAATATTGAAACGGTTGTTTCTACTCCTTTCATTATTTTTTCTGTGGTTTGGCGCACACCATTTCTCAAAATTGGATTCAGAAGCTCAGATTGTCCAAAATGATTCAGCCTTGTAATTCGAATAGTCTTTTTCTTCCCTTTAGAAATTAACACAACAGAAGCCTCATTTCCACCACTATTAAAGAACTCAAGATTAAGTTTATGGTAACCAACACACTAGTTGGAAACAACCAACAACAGATTGGTGGAGAACAACAAGTTGTCCAATAACATGTCTCCTCATAATTATGTTTATTTTAATTATTACAATTTTGCTTTTTTGTATAAATTAGATTATAAACATTCATTTATTCAAAACAATATAAAATGATCTCTTACATGGTATCATAACTCAAGAAGTAATTCTCTGAAGAACCAGCTCACACAATTTTTTTTCTTCCTTTCAAATTTTGTTTCTTTTCAAAACCAATTTCAATTCCCAAAAATAATTTCAATTTCATCCTATTATAATATCCAGAAAATTCTGAGCAATTTGCAATTATTTTCAAGCCAAAACAATAACACACACGCTCACACGCGCCTTGTCTGAGTTCGCCAAAGTTCCATGCGCCTCGGCGGAGTGACATGCGCTCATGCTGAGGAAGACGACTCAAACGACACATCATTCAGCCCACCCTTTGAAGTAAACGATGCATCGTTTGTTCCGGTTTGATCTTACATCTGGTTTGGTCTTCAGCCGGTTCAGTGTTCCAAACGATTCAGTGTTCCAGACATCGGTTCACCAACTTTTTGACCGGTTCTTTGGCTCAAATTTCCGGTTCTATAATCCTTCACTCATTTTCTATAAAATAAAGCCTATTTTAGTTCATTATTTGTTTCATAAACAATAATTATTGTCTAAAACACACTCAATCTTATCCTGTTTTTGAATTTTTACTCAACAATAATGTCTACAACTACCAATATCAACCCTACTTTACCAAAATGATATAATGACCCTAGTCATTCATTATATCTACACCACTCAGACCAATCGGGCATGGTTCTAGTGGCTCAATCCTTAAATCAAGAAAATTATCATATTTGGAGTCATGTGATGTTCATGGCTCTCATCACCAAAAATAAAGAAGGATTTATTGACGGTACATTCAAAAGGCCATCAACAAACTCTGAAGCATAAATCAAATAATAGACTCGTTGCAACATTCTTGTCAAAGAATGGATTCTCAATACCATATCGCCTAAAATTGTAGAAAGTGTCATGTATAATGATACCGCATATGAGCTATAGGAAGAATTGAAGGAACATTTTTCACACACCAACTTGAGCAAGAGATTTATGACTGCATACAAAAAGGTGTAAGCATTGGAGAATACTACACCAAGTTAAAAAGCCTATGAGATACTCGTGTGCACCTATTTCACATTATGCAGGAAATGCTGGAATGGAACTACAAGAATATCAACAAAAGTAGTGAACCATAAAGTTCTCCATGGGGCTTAACACAGTTTACACATCAACACATGGACAAATCTTACTCATGGAATCTTTACCTACAATAAATAAGGTATATTCACTCATTGTTCAAGATGAAAAGTAGAGAGTTGTCTCCACACAAACCATAGGAAGGATGCTAGAACCTGCTGCACTTGTTGCCAGGGATAATCGTCCATAATATCCTCACAAGAATTACCCACCAAGGAACCCACCTCTCAAGTGCAATCGATGCAACAATATCGGCCATAATTTTGAGAATTGTCGAAATCACCTCAAATGTGATTTCTGCGGTTTCAATGGACACAATTCTAAAAATTGCCGAAAGTGCCTCAAATGTAATTTCTGTGGTTTGAATGGACATGACATCAACATGTGTCAAAATAAAGGAGAAATTCAAGATAAGAGAAATGTAAGTTATGGCTTCCCCTCCAAAGCTCACCATACTAACTTTCAGGAAAACAGTGATAAGAGTCAAATTATTGCATTTTTGTTATGATTTAAATGTTGATATTTGTGTGAAAATTGCGTTTATTTGATTATTTAATCCACAAATGTCATTTCACTGGTATTTCGTGTTTAAAGTGCAATTTCAGGTAAAATCATAATTTTGGAGAAGTTTGGGACAAATTTCAATGAACGGGATTGAGTGCAAATAAAAAGAAAACAAAATTTCAAAGTGATGTACATTCTTGTTTTCAAATTAACACTTTTGACGGGTTAATCTTGGAAACTTTTGAGGAGAGAACTCCATTGCTACCACTAGAAGCTTGCCTTGTGAAATCTGCAACAATTGAGGAGGAAGATAAGGGGATGAGACAATGTTCTGAATTACTGGCAACACCTAATGAATATTTGTGCAGTGATGAAAAATTTAAGGATTTGGGAACAAATGAAACTCTAACCTTAGTGGTAAAGAATGGAGCCAACAAGATTGAGCTAAAGCCAATGCAATCCCATCTAAGAAAAAAAAATCTTACGTTCACTACCCGTGAGTATGAGTTTCACCGCCGACGGAAAGGAGATCTCTCTTTCCTTTCTTACATTGAGGACAATGTAAGGTTTTGGTTGGGGGTGCGGTAAACGGTAAATCTTTTCTCCCCTTCATTTTTAGTAGTTTTATTTGTGTGTTTAGTTGTGTTCACTAGTAACCTCTTTGAGCCTATTTAAATATATTGTTAGCCTTACTTTTCTTTCTTTTTGCCTTATATAGCCTACCTTCTATTGAGCCAAAAATATATATATATATATATATATATATATATATATATATATAATTCCTACCTTATTTGTTAAGAGCACTTAATTTTGAACACAAACTTTTCAAGAGGAATTGGAGAAATCTTCCACATATATTGGAAGAAATTGGTTGGAGGTTATGTCTTTTCAAGAGCAATTGGAGTAAGGATGCAAAAAAAAAAAAAATCCATATATTGGAAGAAAGTGGTTGGCTTTTCAAGAGCAATTGAGTAAAAAAAAAAGAGAAGAAGAAAGCCTTCACATTTTAATAAATAAAAGAGTGTTAGTGATGGATGTACTAAGGAGAAAGATTGAGGAAAAATTTTGTTTATCTTTGGAAAAATGGGTTATGATTGGAAGAAACAATTTGGTTTAATGGTGTTACTCTTTTACTTAATTGGTTGTGTTTAATCTAATAAGTGCCCTTATTTGTATTTTGACACTTCCCGTTCTTTCTTAACCAAATACCTAAGCCTAACATTACAAGCCTCGTAAAGTCCTATTGATCCAAAGTGGTGTATTTTTATTCATTAGTGGAGAGAGGTTTGAAAAGTGAGCCTATGGAGTTTGAGATTTCACCTTTTTGTTTGTGGATGTTGTGCATAATATTATCTAGGCATTATGGCTAATGGTTTGTGGTTTGATGGATGTTTAAGAGTCAATAACAAAAGTGAAATTGGCATTTGAGATTTCTTAAAGCTTAGGTGACATTTAATTATTCTATATGTTGGGTGTTATTTACAATTTTTGAGACATTTGTGCAAGTTATTTGTTATGTGATTTTATTGTTTTAAGTTAGGATAGTTATAGGTAAGATGTTTGTGGGTATCATCACTGGAAGCCCTCACGAGACTACAACTTGTCCTACTAGGGCCACCTAGGGGTTTAAAGGCTTATTGCATACGCTTAATGTAATGTTGTAAATAGAATAAATTTTCTTTGAATTTTTCTTTTAATGTCTCATTTGAAATTATTCATAGATCGCTTTTCTTGCTAGAGACTAGCAAGAAGCTGGTTGGGGGTTGTTGATAAGAGTCAAATTATTGCATTTTTGTTATGATTTAAATGTTGATATTTGTGTGAAAATTGCGTTTATTTGATTATTTAATCCACAAATGTCATTTCACGGGTATTTCATGTTTAAAGTGCAATTTCAGGTAAAATCATAATTTTGGAGAAGTTTGGGACAAATTTCAATGAACGGGATTGAGTGCAAATAAAAAGAAAACAAAATTTGGAATTTCGCCGCCAGCGAGAATATTCTCGCCGCCAGCGAAAACCTTACGGAGAATACGTTGAGAAAAGCAATCTCGCCGCCGGCCAATGCATTCTCGCCGCCAGCGAAAATCCTATAGAAACCACGGTGAAAATCTTCCCGAGAGCACAAAATTTGGCAAATTCATCTCGCCACCGGCCAAATTTATCTCACCGCCGGCCAAATGCATCTAGCCACCGGCCACATTATTTTGGCCGGCGGCCAAAATCGAAAACCCAAAAAAATTTATTTTCTAGAAATCTCGCCGCGGCGAGAATAATGTCGCCGCCGGCGAGTTTCGTCCGAAAACAGATTTTTTGGTTGTTTTGTTCCAAAATTGCCCCCCCAAACCCTAGATCTATATATATTATATGATGGAAAAAGATGGGGACGGGAGAGAGAACAAATCTAAGTCATTTTTGGAGGAGGAAAGGCAATTTTGGAGAGAAAGTTTGGAGAAGCTTGAAGGATCGTCACCATTGTTGCTACCAAGTCTTCATCTTCAAGAGTTTTTCATCTCTTTTCCTTAGCCTTCATATTCTGCATTTTATTCAGATTTGTTATTCATGAATTCAATTGAAATAATGGTTGTTCTTATTTCCGTTATGAACTAATTCATTTTTGCTAAGGCTATGATGTAGTTAAATCAAGGAAATCTGATTTCTTTTGTTATGGTTATATGAATTCATTGTTTTCAAGTCGAGTATTAATTTCCATGCTTAATGCTTTTAAATTTCTGATCAAGATTTAGATGATTTGTTGCATTATATTGAGACCGAGAGGAGATGTGTAATGAATGCTTCTTGTGATAAATACCGTATGTTGAATGCGAGTTTGACACCTAATGCATGATGTATGTGGTTATTCCAGAAATTCCATAAATCGTAATGTGCTTATTTGTGATTAAATCTTCATAGAAATATAGTTGGTTTTCATAGATAAGTAATTCTAATATAACTTGAGAAAGAGTATTAGATAAGTTTGGGTTTTTCAACCATCACTTTTAGCTTTGATTCTCATATAACATGACTTGAAATCGGATTGAATTGATTTAGCGAAATCAAATGCCTTAGCATTTTTAATCATTTGTGAACAACATTAAATTTTGTTATTTACGTTTAGTTTTATGTTAATTTGCTTTTAAAACAATTTCAACAATTCAGTTTTCAAATAAAATTAGGGTTAGTCAATTTCGGTACTTAGTAACGTCATTCCTTGTGGGTTCGATATCCGTACTTTTGTACACTTTATTACTTGAACGATTCGTACACTTGCGAAAATAAGCATCAAACAGCTCTGACATAAGGACACCATTCCATAACTTTACATCCACTCAATATCATGAGCTTTTTACACTTCTCAATCAATCCAAATCAAGTAGCATAGCAAGTCAAGTGACTACTTCTTTAGGTAACACATTATGTGCAAATGTTTTCCATTCAGAAACCCATTGGATTTTTGATACAAGAGCAACCAATCACATGGTCTGTTCCCAAAACCTTATGAGCTCCAACATTCCAATCACTAATCGGCATGTACATTTACCTGATCATTCTCTTGCCCGTGTCACACATATTGACACTATACATTTCTCCAATAATTTCATACTCCATAATGTCTTGTGTGTTCCCTCCTTCAAATTAAACTTGGTTTCAGTAACCAAACTAACTCAAACTACATTTTGTCATGTCACATTCACTAATAATGTGTGCTTTGTTTAGGACAAATGCTCCAGAAAAAAGATTGGGATGGGAACTGAGAAATGAGGACTCTACTACCTGACTATTTCAGAAAAGGTTGGATGTTTCTCCATTTCAAATACTACTTCAACCAACTCTCATTTATGGCATCGACAACTTGGTCATTTATCTAATAATAGTTTGCGTGTAATTTCTCTTTCCATCAACACACGCATTTTGTTCCATTAGTGATTATTCTATTTGTCCACTAGCTAAGCAAACTCGTAATCCATTTTATTTAAGTTCCTTCAATACAAAAGCACCTTTCGAACTAATTCATGTCGATATTTGAGGTGACTATCACATTCCAGCACTTAATGAAGCTCGTTATTTCCTCACTATTATTGATGACTACTCAAAATGCACATAGGTTTATCTCTTACATACTAAATATGATACACACACATTTCATACCACTTTAATTAACCTTGTTAAAACACAATTTGCATCCAGAGTTAAAATCTTTCGTAGCGATAATGGACCAAAATTCTCTATGACCTAGTTGTTTTCTACCAAAAGAATCCTACATCACACCAATTGTGTCTCTACCCCTCAACAAAATGGTGTTATTGAACGCAAACACCGTCATCTTCTCAATGTCGCTCATGCATTGCTCTTCCAAGATAATCTCCCTAAGCAATTCTGGGGAGATGCCATTCTTACAGCCATATACCTCATAAATCGTACTCCAATACCTATTCTCAAGGGTAAAACACCATTTGAAATCTTTTTTCACAAAGTTCCTAGGTATGAACATCTTCGTGTCTCTGGTTCCCTTTGTTTTGTGTCTGCACATCATGATCAACCCACCAAGTTTGATGCTAGATCACATAGATGCATATTCATTGGGTATCCATCTGGGATAAAAAGGTTATCGTGTCTACAATCTGGAAACAAGCAAGACTTTAGTGTCTCGTGGTGTTATCTTTTATGAACATGTGTTTCCTTATTTCACTTACGCTGTCAACACTCCAACTCTATTCATTCCATCAGAAAATATTATTTATGATGACATGTCTAACATTTGTCAATCAACTACTCCAAATATATCACTTCATCATACACCATATGTCCTTCCAATAATCGACTCACACATTCTTCATCTTTAAGATTCATCTCCTGAAACATCATCATCAACTTCTGCACCACACGTGACTCCTCCAACACTAGTCACACATAGGCTTCGTCGATCCACCAATGTTCCTAGCTACCTTCACAAGTATTATGTAGAAGCTTCATTGCCTTCTTGATCCTTCCCTTCGTCTAACTCAACATCGTCTAATAATAAAGGTACTTCTCATTATCTATCTCATGTACTTACTTATAACCGATTATCATATACACATCATGCCTTTGCTACTTCTATTTTCATTCTCAAGGAACCAACCACCTTTGTTGAAGCTTTCAACTATCCAAAATGACGGCTTGCCATGAAACAAGAACTGGATGCTCTCGAAACTAATGGCACTTGGACGCTTCAACAGCTTCCTCCAAACAAGAAACCATTTGGTTGTAAATGGATCTGAAAAATCAAGTATAATCCTGATGGATTTGTGGAACGATACAAGGCTCGGTTAGTGGCCAAAGGATACAGTCAGATTGAAGGTTTTGACTACCAAGAAACTTTTGCACCAATAGCCAAACTTGTCACTATTCATCTCCTTCTTGTTGTTGCTACTATTCAAAATTGGCATCTTTGCCAACTCGATGTCAAAAATGTTTTTTTCTCTATGGTGATCATCACGAAGATGTCTACATGTCTCTTCCACCTAGATTCGGACAAAAAGGGGAAACCCGAGCATGTAAACTACATAAATCTTTGTATGGACTCAAACAAGCCTTACCACAATGGTTCATCAAGCTATCAACAACACTTAAGCTAGTTGGTTTTAACCAATCCAAGTATGATCACTCAATATTCGTCCAAACCCGTGGTAATTCCTTCTCTGCTCTTCTTGTCTATGTAGACGATATAATTATAACAGGAAACAATCTACAAGATATTGAAGAAACTAAGAATCATTTCATGCGACAATTCAAGCTAAAAGATATTGGTAAATTAAAGTATTTTTTGGGCATATAAGTTTCATGTTCCAAGAAGGGAATTGTTTTGTCACAATGCAAGTACGCACTTGAAATATTGGAAAACATGGGTTATCTTGGTACCAAATCTGTCAATTCACCTATGGAACAAAATTTATCCCTCGACAAGGTTGGGAATTCATCAGTGACCCCACATCCTATTGAAGACTTGTTGGGAGATTAATATACTTGACCATCACACAGCCCGACTTAGTGTATATTGTGCACATTCTCAGTCAATAAATGGATAAACCAAGTCAACCACATTTGGAAGAAGCTCAACGAGTGCTACGATATGTCAAGAACACACTTGGGCAAGGTCTCTTTTTCTCAACAACTAAATGTTTTTTGTGATACAAACACACAATGATCAACCACAAGATATTATATGTTTCTTGGAAACTCGCTAATTTCTTGGAAGACTAAGAAACAAAATATGGTCTCATGATCAAGTGTAGAAGCAAAATATTGCTTTATAGCAGCAGCCTGTTGCGAAGTAATCTGGTTACGATACATTTTGGATGATTTGGGTATCAAACACTCCAACTGACCAAGTTATATTGTGATAATCAAGTAACCCTTCATATTGCATCAAATCTAGTGTTTCATAAACGAACCAAACACATAGAGATTGATTGTCATCTAGTGAGAGAAAAGATTCAAGCTGGAATGATCAAGACTTATCATATCTCTACATTAGAGCAACCAGCAGATATATTTACCAAATTCCTAAGTTTTCCACAGTTCTCAAGCTTACTTAACAAGTTGGAAATAATTAACATATTCCAACTTGAGGGAGAATATTAAAGAACTCGAGATACAGCTGGTGGCAACCGACACACCAGCTAGAAATAGCCAACAATAGATTGGTAGGGAGTAACAGGCTATCCAAGAACATGTCTCCTCATAATTATGTTTATTTTAATTATTACAATTTTTCTTTTGTATAAATTAGATTGTAAACATTTATTTATTAAAAACAATATAAAATTATCTCTTACAATCACCATCAAATCAATGATTGGACAAAGCATAAAAAATAATAGAAGAAGTCAAATTAAATATTATAAATTAGCATCTATGGAAGCGAAGTTTAGGTTCAATTTGGTTGCACAAATAAATAATTACGGGTAACATCAAAAAAATAAACATTGAGAAAAAAATGGCATATAATGATTTAAGTGGTTTAACTTTTCAATGTGAAAAGTTTACTTCATTGACAACGGCACAATGAGAAAAATCCACTGATAATGAAATGAAGATACAAATACTAATATTTAGAAAGCTTCACAAATTATACCAAAATCTAAAATATATCAAAAAATTAACTCCCTTAATTTACTAGTAATATATAGTAAGATGAATTAACAAACTTGTTATTTAATCATATATTACCATACAAATGAAAGAAACTCCACAAATGACACCAAAAATCTACTTTTCTTCTAGAGGCAACTTCTACAATCTGTTTTCTACTTTTACAGCAGCCAAATAATGTAAATGAATTTTATTACCCAATGCTCAAAAAAGGCTTGAAATTGGAAGCATAATGGTTCTGCTTGCTTTGGCAGCTTCTCCCAAGTTGATCAAAACATATTCACAACATGTCGCTCATTAGAGGTCAGATTGTAAGAGTCGAAAATGATCTTCCAAGAAAGGAATCCAGCAAAGAAGTCAAATAGTCTTTATTTAACAACAATTTTGCAACTTCATCATCAGGGATCTCTCTCATCATAATGGTTTTCTTTGTTCTCTAGCGGCTACACAGCTGAGAAGGCAAAAAGGTAATATACATGGCAAAGGAATATAGGGTTTAATTAGATTTAGGTTTTAGGCCACAATTAACATTAACGCAACGAAAAAAACCAATGGGAAGTATGGATAAATAGTAATATGTAACATTTTTGAAACTTGAAGACACCTAACCTTCTTAGCCATAATGATCTTTAAAAAGAATTAGGTATTGATAAACATGCAAAGAGAAAAATGGCTTAAGATTTCTGAACCTAACAGTTTATATGTGTCTCGTTTATTCCTCTATGTCTGGTGCAAATACCAATTAACATATCCTAATTTTGAAATCCCAATCCAGTTCAACTTCAATCATGGTGGTCATATATCCATTAAAACTAATACATGAAATACAACTTCATATGTATTGGTCATTTAAATACATGGGTATATGCATGGTCTAACTCTGCTACACATCTAGGTCCACTTCTGACTCCATGTATGATCATACATTGGGCACATGTAACTATCATATCATATCATATAGGCCCCCGTCTATGGATAAGTCAACTCCAAACATAATAGGCTCCCAACTTCGAGACCCATGTACACTCAACGAATCCACAATAGACGAAAAACTCCAAACACAACAAGGTTTCAACTCCGAGACTTGTGTGCGAGAAACATATTAGAAATCATATATAACGACCAAAATAATTCGGGGTCACATATAGATACCATAGATGGAAAACTCCAAAGATACATGTGTATATTATGCGTACTTATAGTATATCAAAAGTTGTTTGCTCTAACTAGTAGCCCATAAGTACTATACTTCGCAAGACAATGTACATATGTACTCCCCATACATAAAACATTCTCATGATATGTGTATAAAACTCTCGCATAACATATCATATTTTTAAAGTTCATTTTATGTCAGCATTTGATACTCATTTATTTACATAAAACTTTTTCAATGTATACATAATAAAACATTGATAACATGCATCATATTTTAAATAATATTTATAACATTATAACATTAATGATAAGATAATGACATCTTGTTTTTCAATTTTATCCATCATATATGATGCATGACAATTCATTTATAAAAATAATGCATGGATTTGAAAAGTTAGAATAAGAAACCCTACCTTAAATTCTTGACTCAAACTTAGAAATTTATCCCCTAAATGCCTTCCAAAATGTGCCAAAAAGGCCAAATAAACTTAGTGAGAGAAAGTTTTAAAGAAAGAAAGGAGGAAAGAAAAATGTGTGTAAAAATGGGTGATTTGGTTCCCTTTTTATAGCCAATCGAGGAGCTCGCATGAGAGCTTGCTAGCTGTAGTGGAAAGATTGTCGTGAGGTGATGATAAAGAAGTGATGAAAGTTGTACCCAAATTTATTTGTTCAATTTGATTTTTTACATGAAACTTTCCTATTACATTCCTCTATTGTAAAACATTTTTGAGTACTATAATTATTTATATTAAAATTATGGAGTTTTACATTCTTACCCCTTAAAGAAAATTTCATCCTCGAAAATTTATAATTCTTCAAACAAGTAAGGATACTTCGAATAAACTTTCAACTCTAACTTCTAAGTTGCGTCTTCCATGCCATAATGTCTCTAGTGAACTTTTACTAACAGTATTGTTATTCTCTTTAAGTTCATGATTTGAGAATCAATTATTTCCACTAGTTTTTCTTCATATGATGTGTCTTCTTGTAACTATAGTTCTGTCCAATCCAAGATAGCATTTTGATTACGTTGACATTTTTGTAAGACAGACATGTGAAAAATATTGTGAACTCTTGACAATTCTTACGGTAACTCTAACTGATACATTACTTACCAACTCTTTTAATAATTCTGAATAGTTCAATATAAAAGGGTGCTAAATTTTATTTTATTCCAAAGCGAGTTACTCCCTTTCGATATTAAACCTTGAGAAAAACATAGTCATCGACTTCAAAGTTCACTGGTCGTTGTCCATGAACAACATAACTCTTTTATCGACTTTAAGCTGTTTAAAGTTTTATGCATATCTTTTCAATTGTTTCTTTAATAATATAAGTTCTCATTGTACTGAAATCTTTTCATTTTGCCCATCACAACGGAAATCTACATAATTGTTTATACAAGGCTTCGTAAGGAGTCATTTCAATGCTGGTATGATAACTATTATTGTATGCAAACTCAACCAATGGTAGTGCTCGCTACATTTTTCCTTGAATTCTATAACATAGGCTCGTAACATGTCTTCTAACATCTGAATAACCCTTTTGGATTATCCATTCATTTCAGGATGATAAATCGTGCTATGTAGTAACTTTGTACCCAAAGCCTCCATCTCTATAACTATGCAGTAAACTTTGGATCTTGATGTGACACGATTGACTTTAGGAGGCTATATAATTGTATTATTTCTGAGATGTACAACTTACTGAAAGCATTCACAAGTATCGAGTTGTGATTGGAATGAAATGGACAGACTTCAAAAGATGATTGGCAATTACCCATATGGAATCATGACCTTGAGAAGTTCATTGTAATCCTTCTGCAAAATCTATGGTTATGTCATCCCATTTCCATTCCAATACTTGGAGTGGCTGAAGTAGCTGTACAGGTTTCTTGTGTTCTACCTTCAATTGTTGACATATCATATAATTCATGACAAACTGAGCGGCATCTTACTTTATTCCCTTCCACCAATAGGTCCTTTTTCAAATAACGGTACATTTTTGTGCTCCTAGGTTGTACCAAAAATTATGACTATGTGTTTATCCTATAATTTCTTGTCTTAAATAATCATTGATCGACACCACAATCTTTCCATGAAAACAAAACGCTTCTTCATTGTAAGTCCATCCTTCCACCATCTCTATTTTATTCATCCTACACCATACTTCACAAATTTTAGGATCCTTTTATTGGGTTGATATTCTTTAATAAGGAAGGACTAGTTATGAGATTGTATAAAAATGCTTATCTTCCATCATCATACAAATTAAGCTTACAACCTTCTACAGTTCGAGTGTTTTACTAGGGATCCAACATCATTTGTGCAATAAATCCTAACTTACAACTTAAAGTGTCAGCCACAATATTAGCCTTTCCAAGATGATATTGCAAAGTAAAGTCATAATCCTAAAGATACTTTACATATCTTCCTTGTTTGAAATTAAGATCCTTTGAGTCAAAAAATATTTAAGACTCTTATAGTTTGAGAAGATTTGGAATTTGGCACCATAAATATAGCATCTTCATATCTTCAAGGCAAAAACCATTGCTACTAGTTCTAAGTCATGAATGGGGTAGTTTTTCTTGTGAACCTTGAGTTGTCATGATCTATAGGAAGCTACTCAGTCACTTTTCATTAAGACGTACCCAAGGCCTTGTAGTAAAGGATCCATGAAAACCACATAAGGTTCTATATTGTCTAGCACAATGAGGATTGGTGCCATTGTAAGTCATGTTTTCAATTCTTGGAATGCCCTTTCACTAGATTTGTCTCATAAGAATTTGACTCTTTTTGAGCAAGTCTTGACAATGGTGCAATAATCTTCTAGAAGTCTTGCACAAAACATCCATAGTATCCAGCCAGTCTGAGGAAACTTCATACAATATTCACATTTCTTAGCTGACTCTAATTTAATATAGCTTTAATCTTGGAAGGATCCATATCAATTCCTCTTCCTAATATAACATGTCCAAGGAATTTAACTTTATTGAGCCAAAAGTGAAACTTCTCAAGCTTCACATACAATTGGTGTTGCCAGAGTTTGTAAGGTGATCATAAGATGTTATTCATGCTCTTCACTGGTCCTTGAATAAATCAATATATCATCAATAAGCACAATAATAAATTGATCTAAGTAAGGCCAACATACTATAATTCATTAAATCCATATAAGTAGCAAGAGCATTTGTCAATCCAAACAATAGCACATGAAATTCAAAGTGTCTATACTGTGTATGGAAAACAGTTTTGGGTATATCCAACTCTCTGACGCTCAGTTGGTGATATCTTGATCTGAGATCAATCTTTGAGAAAAAACTTGCTCTACTAAGTTGGTCAAATTATTCATCAATCTGAGGTAATAAATTTTTGTTCTTTATGGCTGCCCACAGTAATATATGCAGAGTTTGAAACTTCCATCCTTCTTCTTGACAAAAAAAATAGGTGCTCTCCAGGGTGATAAACTCAATTGAATAAATCTTTTTGTCAATAGCTCATCTAACTGATCCTTCACTTCTTGTTTTTTAAGTGTCATACGATAAATAATGATGGATATTGGTGTAGTTTTAGGATATAGTTCGATCACAAAACTGTTTCTCTGGAGGGAGTCTAATATTTATTTACTATCGGTATCCATGCTAAGCCTATTCCGTTGTGTCTACTTCTAGAGAATTTAGGAGAGCTATGCTTGCCTAGTTCCATCTTCTACCTGAGCAACATTTAAGGAAAGCATTTGAAAGGTTAACTCCTTTTATTTTCCAAAAAATTGGACTTGTATGCCCTTGGGGTTTGTATAGTAATGTTCTTCTCTATGTAATTTATAATGACTTGACACATGGTCAGCTAGTCCTTTCCTAAAATGATGTTGAAATAACTCATATCCAGTATAATGAGATTAGCTAGAAATTGATATTCATTGAAGCCAATTGAACATTTTTTTTTGTAAATATACGAAATATTTGAAGAGTGTTCAAAGTAAGAGGAGTTTCAATGGTTTCATAATCAAGATTTAACAATTACGCACAACTTAAAAAAATGAATGAACGAGTGGCACCAATATAAAAAAGAACTTAAACCCAAGAGTGACATAATAGAATTATACCTTCCACAACATCATAGATTTTGGGTCCTCCTTATCTGCCAGCTATCACAAAGGTGTGATCTTGTTCCTAAGTGGCAACGCCTTTACCCTTATCCTTTCCAATGGGTAAATGGTTGACATTGAAAAGCTGGTGCTATACTAGAAGGTTATTGGAAAATTGTCTCGGAGGCTAGTACGATCTTGAGGACTATTCTTGGAATGATCGTATCAATTGTTGAAAATCCTATTGAGGTTGTCGAGTAGTTTGTTGAGTTTACCCTTAAGAATTCCTTCTAGAATTTGATGCTTCAAAGCTAAAACTTAACTGTGATCCTTTTCCATATTGTTCAATTGTGATATGGGGATAATTGTACTCAAAGTGTTCAGATTGGTTACAATTGGCATAAGCATAAGGGTTATATCAAGGACTTCTAGACAAATTACTATCTTACAATCCACTACGTGTCCCCATTGCCAAAATTTCTTTTTTTCCTTTCCTTTATCCTTTGTATTTTAAGGTGGCATGGTCACCTTTAACTATTATTAATAGAGAAATTATATATTTACTTGTTCAATTCAATAAGTTGTAGCATCCATTGCATTGTAGGTTCATACGCCTTGATACATTAGTTGAACACGTATGTCATCTCGTAGACCCATCAAAAACTCTAATGCCTTATCAGAATTTCTTACTACCATTTTTTTTCGCAAATCTTGACAATTAATTGAAACAATTCTCATATTGTATGATGATCATGTCATCTTGCTTAAGATTCATAATTTCAACCACCTTATTATTTTTGTGGTTTCGTTAAAGAATCTTTCATAAAACAACTCCTCGAATTCTTCCCATGTGAAAATCTCTACATCTCTTCTCCCCAGTAGTCATCTTTTCAAGTTAGTTTATACATAGTTAAACCAACTCTAAAATGCGTCAGAATATTTAGAGCATCCATCTTCTTCTTAATTTCTCGAACCAATCCTTCCAAGATGTCGAGGTTGGAAGTACCATCATAGAGCGATGCCCTCTTTTTCTCAAATTTGTTAAAGTAAATAGCTCTACCTCTTTCTTTGGGTTCTCCACCCTGAGTAATCAATCTTCACAACGCATGCAATAAAACTGTGATTTTAATTTGCATCCTAGATGGGTTGCTCTCTAGCTTTCTTTGCAGGTGGGTTCTTAGTCACCTTTCTTTTTGAAGGCATACTAAGACAAAAATATCTCAAAATATTTTAAAGATTATGAATGAATATTATTCCTAGGAGATTAGAACTATGCCATGATACCACATCATCATGCTCTCAAAAATGTATACGTGAGATAGAAAGGGAGTAAATTTCTTAAGTATAACTAAAAGAAATTCAAAAATTTATTTAATAAAACTTCAATTTAATTCGGGATATCTCTGTTTAAAAACATAATTTAACTAAAATACTTAAATTAAAAATCATAAAATATATAAATTAGAAATATGAGTCATTTTACATTAGTATTTACTCCAAATAAAAGGTTACAAAATGAAATATAAATTTATAACCTGAAGTTCTCTTGTTTTTCCTCATATCTGATTCATGCATCACTTTATCAAATCCTAATCTGGAGATAAGGGAAAAATAGTAGGAGTCTACTCTATTATATGTTTCCAACAAATAATCATTTGTGGTGCATGTTATTTATTAATAAAATTTTATGAATGTTAATCATTATCATTATACAGAGTGAGGAGATTTTTATCAAAAACTCCTGAGTATACCTATACTTCATCACTTCAAGGGAAACCAAGGGAAAATACAATACATGTATCCCAATGTATGCTCATAGAATATAAATATACTATGATATAAATCCAATGCATGAAATGTAACCCCATATGTATTGATCATCCAAATACATAGGCATATGCACGATCCAACTTTGAGACATATGTGGGTCCACCTTCTCCGACCCTATGTACGATCATAATACATTAGGCACATGTATTTGTCAATGAATCCACAATAAATGGTAAGTTCTAAGCACAATAGAGGGTCCAACTCTGAGACCTATGTGAGAAACAAATTCATGGTCATATATCACAACCATAATAATCTACTATCACATATAGACACCATAGATCAAATACCCCAAAGATAAATATGTATACGATGCATACCTATAGTCTATTGGAAATTGTTTACGGTCACCAATAGCCCATGAGTACCATACTCTACAATAAAACACTCTTATGATACGTGTATAAAAAGATGTCATATCATATTTTCAATGTTCATTTTATATCAACATTTGATACATGTTTACTTATACAAAACTTTTTCAATTTATGCATAATAAAACATTTATGATTAGTATAATATTTTAAACAACATTTATAACATTACAACATTAATGATAAAATAATGGCATCCGATTTTTTTACTTTTATCCTTCATATATGATACATGACAATTTGTTTATAAAAACAATGCATAAATTTAAAAAGTTAAAGTAAGAACTCTTACCTCGAATCCTTTACTCAAAAACTCAAATATGTATCCCTAAAATTCCCTCAAAATATGCCAAAAATCCCAAACAATTTAGTAAGAAAAAGTTTTAAAGATGGGGAGAAAAGAATAAGGAAGAAAAATGTATATAAAAAATGGGTGATTTGACCCCCTTTTTAGCCAACCGAGGAGCTCGCTAGCTATGGTGGTGCGGTGAACGAGGTGATTATGACAAGATGGTAAAGGTTGTAACCAATTTTTCGTTCGATTTAATTTTTTACACAAAACTTTCTTGTTACATCCTTTCATTGTAAAACATTGTTTATAATTTTTTTGGGTACTATAATTATTTATACTGAAATTAATGGATTTTAGAAATTAGTTATACATTAAAATGATATAAAAATTAATCAAAACCAAGATTATAATACAACTAATAATCCAAATTCAATGACTCAATAAAATGACAAGATTATAAAGGAGTTAACTATAGGTGTCAAAATTATTGTGCCTAATGCAAGGGAGAAAAAAAGAATAATTTACATCCTTTTAAAATTAAAGAATTAATATTACAAAAAGGGATATTATGGAAAATCTTTAGAGAAAACGATATGCAATTATGCAACCGATTCTATTAAACTTTTGTCTCCAAATTATTGTAGTAAATAATTATTAATAATTAAATTACCTATTCAAACTATCACTTATTTCGTTTCATGTATCTAATCTCCATACTTCGTACCATTCACCTATACAGAACAAACCATACAATAGCAATAAGAAATAATTTTAAAATTATTGAAGACAAAATTTGTCAAATTAGAGAAAGTTCTCCAATTTTAGAAAGCATAGCAACTTCAATTACAACAGTTCCCTAGATCAAATATAAGTTGAAGATGATTGAAAATCTTTCCCTAGTCTCCAAATTCATAAAACGATATTTCATCTCCTATTTATCTTTGTTAATTCCCCATATACGTATGTTTTACACTAAAAAACTCATAACTTCATATCATGATTAAAAAGAAAATTAAAGTAGCGAACATTAAGTTCACATGCAAGTGTTAAGAGTGAACATCTTGGAAAGCAAGAAAGTTGTGGCTCTTCATTTTTCCCATTTCCTTTTCACCTCTATACTCTGAATCTAATGTGGAGAAAAGTCATAGATATCTATTTTTTTCACTTCTTTCTCACCTATTAATAATGGAAAAAAACTATGGGTACAATTATCTCCGGTTAGAAAACAAATACAGTTTCGGGTATTAACCGAACATGAAATAATAAGTACGATTTTGGTACAATTATAGAAATAACTGTACCCGTTCGTACCCGAAATTAATTATATTTATTTAATTTATTTATATATTTATTAAATTAAATTATATATTTCTTAAATTAATATTTTAAAAATAATTAGAGTTTAAATTAATAGGTTTAGAAAAAAACAAATTTTTCCCAGGTACTTATTAATAATTATCCTAAACCGTTACCTATGGGCAAAAACTGTTTCCAAATTGTAACGATTTTTAGACGATTTTGAGTATAAATTTTATAATTTTATTCAAGAATTGTTATATCAAAAATCATCATCGCCTGTAATCATGTCGTTACTATCTCTTATATGTTTTGAATCTAATAATAATAATTATTTTTTCTTCTCTCTCTCTTCTCAAATTTTTTCGTTAGGTAGTTTATTTACAAAAATTAAAATACAAAAAATTAATCATATAAAAGATCCAAAAGAAAAAGAAATGGTAAAATAAATTGAAGCATAAATAAACCAACCTTGTAAGAATAATATATTATTTTTAAGAAAATTGTTAATTTATTGTTTACCAAACTGTTATCAACAAAAATGAAGAAATAAAATAAAAACATCAAAGGAAATTGAAAATTCTCATACGTAGGAACAATTACACGAAAATTAATTGTTCTTTCAAAAAAGCTATTAAGGATTTCTAATATCTTTAAGACCCCATATGTGAGAACATATTCGATAAATGATAATTATATTTTCACAGTATGCAATCATACATCACATAACAAACCATAGTAAAGAGTCTAACACCAGATACATTACAAGGGTAACTAGATATAGACTCTCTAAAGACATACACCAATAATGCATGGTCAAAACACAAAAGAAATAACTAGAAACTCATATTATACTAACACAATAGCATGTTATGCAAAACAACAAATATAATAAGGTAAACCAAATAAAAACCCTATCTATGTGGTAACATCCTCCGATTGCTTAAGATAACCACTCAGAAGTAAATAATCCACTAAACAATAAACAAGTTACAACTCTGATAGAAAATAAAATCACTATTACCTCTATCAGTTGGAAATTTTGTCCCAACTACCTATTGATACTTTTGCTTGCTACTTTTGTAACAACCTATTTTCACATATGAACTCGGCTCACCTCCAAAGTTGACACCACCCAATATGGTGTGATCAACATCATGAATTAGAAATGAGTGACATGCATTATCAATAGAACCACCCCTAAACACGAACAACCAATAAACAACAAAGGACATACAGTCCACCACAAACCACTGAGGGATACATAGTCTAGGATGTGAGAACTCAAAGAATTTATCTCTACCTATTCACAGAAAGGTTCTCACATATGAAAATTTTCACGAAAGAAACTACCAACCAACAACAAACTCACCTCATATATACCACTTGCAAACACCACCTCGAGTATTCACCATTCACAAGCACAGTTTTGCTCACATAATCACGAATCACTAACACTGAACAACACACAAGGTATTAGAGATCCGAAAAATAGAAAGAACGAGATGTCAATTTTAGAGAGCTTTGTTAGATTTTTCTTAAAACTAAATAAGGATAAATTGAGGGTATTTATAGAACTAAAATTTTCCACCTCACCAACCGCTTCAACAATCATACAATGTTGCCTTCAAAGAGAGAAAAAGTAACAAACTGTACACAATTGCCTAAAAAAAGGCAACATTTATATCATTGCTAGTCAAGATACAGAAAAACAAATAACTACCTAATGAGGAACACATGTAACACCCATATAAGAGAGGAAACACAAGAAGCTACAAACACGTCTAAGTGAGAAAGGCTCAGGTTTCAACATAGAGAAAATAAATTTTTAGATATGGTCAACACCCTAAACTTTAAGAAAGCCAAATAAACATAAATGATTATAAATTACGGACCTAATTAACCTAGATAGAATGAATAGGTTATTTTTAATTTTTATCAAATTATAATTTAATAACCTAAAAAAAGCGATTATGTATACAATCACGTGTAAGAATAAAGTGCAAAAAAATAAAATAATAACACACGATATTTTTAAGTGGAAACAACTTAAACCACAACCATGATCTAAGAGGAAAACACCCGACCACCTAACTTTCCACTATGAAAAAAAAATGTTTAAGTACAAATTCGGTTTTATGCTACCCTCCCTAGGATACTACCTCAATGTATCTTACTTACGAGTCACTGCTATGTTTTCATAGTTTTCATATTAGTGTGAGCGATTTTCAAACCAACATTCCAATAAGCTTCCCGCCAATCAGATACGTTTATGAATCAACTGCAAAAAAGTTAGAACAAAAAACACAAGTGCTTGTGTGTGTTCTAGAATGGATTTAATAATGAATAATCCTAACTAGATGATTCAAAACATATGTCACTTAAATAAAATGAACTAGTAAATCCTAGAGCAAAAAGATTAAGCACAAGTTCAATAAAAATAGCTTATTTAAAGATTAATAATCAAATCAAAAAATAATTATGATATAGAAAACATAATTATTTGATCTAATAATTAAACAACAAAAATAAAGAAGAATTTATAAGAACATATGATCAAAATATATTTTCTATTACAAATGGGATTAGTAATACTCATTAATTAAGAAGACTCATATTTGAGAAAGAGTTCTTTTAAAGTATACTCATTAATTATGAATACTCATATTTAAATAAAAGTTTTTTTAAAGTAGACTCATTAATCATGAAAACTCCTACTTAAAAAAGAATTCTGTTAAAGTATATTTTATGTTATCTTTTAAAGTATATTTCATGATGAAAGATGTTTTCTCCTCGTCTTGGGGTTCCATTCTGATTTGGTAGTACCCAGAGTATGTATCAAAAAAACTCATTAGCCCAAATCTGGTAGAGGTATCTACTAGTTGATCAATACTTGAGAGGGGGAAGCAATCCTTGGGACATGTCTCATTTAAATCTGTGAAAGCCACACACATACGAGATGACCCATATGATTTCTTGACCATGACCAAATTTGACAGCCATG
This sequence comes from Hippophae gyantsensis, assembly GCA_030763125.1. Taxonomy (NCBI): domain Eukaryota; kingdom Viridiplantae; phylum Streptophyta; class Magnoliopsida; order Rosales; family Elaeagnaceae; genus Hippophae; species Hippophae gyantsensis. Next base: position 72,269,976 of record CM061028.1, on the reverse strand, counting down.
AAAGGTAGTTGACCTCCCTTATGACCCCATCCTTTTTAAGGGTAGCTAGATAGCGCTTGATTATCTCATTCTTTTCTCTTAAGAATTTTCTTTTTTGTTTTTGAATAAGTCTAACCTCTGGATTGACATTTAGCCAGTGTGTTATAACTTTTGGATCAATCCCAGGCATATTAGTTGGGGCCCATGCAAAGACATTTGTGTTAGACCTGAGGAACTGTGAGAGTTATTCCTTTAGTTCCAATGTCAAGTCCCCACCCATTTTTAAGGGGTGGTTCTCACCTTCAACTTCCATTGGAAGGTCTCTTACACTATTTAGGTTGAATAACCTCATCAAGACTTTACTCTTTGATCTCGTTTGAGAGAGACCTCTCGGTGATTGCTACTTGAGGATAATCTCTTTCATAATAACGTTCTAGCAACTTTTGTCCTTCTTCTAGTCTTCTTTAATCTCCTCTAGACCCTCATAAATGGGAAATTTTATTACCTAATGGAGGGTGATGGAACTACCCTTATTTTACGTATCCAAGGCCTTTCCAAGATGGTGTTCTAATGAGCTAAGACATCTATAATTACAAAGTTGGTCATCATTATCACTCATTTCGCCATAACAGGAAAAACTACCATTCCTTTGGCATATGTGGGGCTGTTGTTGAACCCCATGAGAGGGAGTTCTGTCTTGACAATGTTAGGGTCCTTTATTCCTAGAGCCCTAATTAGTGGTCAGAAAAAGGAAATCTATCAAACTCCCTGTATGAATCATTATTCTATAGACATCACAAGATCCAATCCTTAAAGTGATCATAAAAGGGTCCTCGTGATGGGATGAGGTCTCATCCTTCTTACTGAAAATGATTTCTACAACAAGCCATTTTTGTCTGAGACTCTATTGATCCTAATCCCTCCATGTATTGTGTGTATAGTCCTAATATTGGTCTCCTTGTGAGGCTCCTTACCATTACCTGATGGGTTCGTTGGTTTTGGCACCTCTTGCTTGTTTTTTTTATTTCTTCAATCTCTACTTCCTATAACGAAGTCCTTCAGATATCCCTTTGCTAACAATTCTTCCATCTCCTTTTTTAGATATCCATAATCCCTCATTTCGTGGCCCACATCCTTATGGAAGGCACACCATTTGAATGTGTCCCTAAGTGGAGACTTCATCTTCGGTGGCCACCTAACATTGGGTTCTTCCTCCATTATTAGTATGGCCTGAGTCAAGTTTACTCTCAAAGGGGGTCCCCTAAAAGGAGAGAGTGACCTCCCCTAGGGTCCTATATTTCTTGACCATTGCATAGGTCCTCTATTATCTTGTGTGAAGCGTTTGCTTTTGTTGCTTTGATGTGCCTTATTTGGGATCATCTTTCTCTTTTCCTTGTTTGATATCCCTTCAATGTTAGCTCGTTGACTTTTAACTGGCCTTAGCTCTCTCTCTCTCTCTCTCTACATTGACATGCTTGTCTCACCATAAGCTTCTTCTAAAGTAAAAGGCACAATCTTAGTTAATTCCACAAACAAATCAGAATTTTTTAAGAGACCTTATTTGAAGGCCTTTATAGCGATAGAGCTAAGACAATCAAAGATTTCCAATTTTCCTCCCTGAATCATTTCATATACTCAGTAGTAAAGTCTTCCCCTTCTTGAATAATTGAGAAAAGGTGATGTGATTCTTATCTTAAGGGCTTGTTGTAGGCGAGTTCGTGATGAATATCCTGGCGAACTATAGAAATAAGGTTATGGATCGGGGTGCCAAGTTGTTGAATCATTTCTAAGTGCCTTCATAGAGAATGGCTATGAACAGTTTGCACATCATAGAATCTTTTTTTCCTTGAGTTAGGCTCATAGAAGTCATGGATATTTTAAAGTCCTGGACGTGTATCACTAGGTATTTTGTCCCAAAATAGTCGAGGAACTTGAGGGCATTGAACTTGGTTGGTGGCTTATCATTCTCTATACATAATTGTTCATAATCCCTATCCACATCATAAGGATTTTTACCCTTATCATGTTTCTTGTTCGTTGCCTTTAAAGCTTGGTCTTGCCTCTTATTGGTCTCCTTCAGCGCTTGAAATCATGTTTCCCAAATTTTCCTTTCTTGAACCCATTATTCATCACTAGGTCTCGCCGAAATAGAAAGAGGGATCTTTTCGTCTTCCTACTTTATCTGGTATGGCTTGGGCTAACCTTGAACGAGTAGATTTCTATTAATTGGGTCAACTACTTGATCGCCTAGGGTCCTTCGCCCTAATTAGGACCGTAGTGTCCTATTCTCTCTTCTAGGTTCCTCGAGTTATCTTCTTGGTTTTAGGAGTTGGCGAGCCATCTCCTTGTGGTGAAGGTTGTCTCTTGCTCTGACCTTAATGACTATGAAAATAGAGTCATTAATGTAATTTTTTACTTAATATTTACATGTTTTATTCAATAAATAGTATTTTTGGGGTCAAAAATATTAAAATATAAACTTTTTAGTGAAAAGGGGTAAAAATATATTTTTTAGAATTTTTTGGGATTTTTTATGAATTTTTAACGCATGATTAATCAGGAGTTGCTACATGCCACACAAGCAAATGAGCTGACTGGGCAAGCCAAGTAGATTCCACCTAAGCATGGACAACGAATCATGTTACACCACGTGTGAGGAGGACAACACGTGCACCACATGTCAGCATAACATTTAATCCGAGTTTGGGCTTGGTCAAACAATGTCACCACATGTCATTATACCATTGCTTCGCATGTTCTACCCGTGTGCCACGCCATCCGTTTTCGCGAATCACATCACATCGTATATCGTTGACTCAGTGAGGTTGACTCTAACCAATCTCTCATGCCACACGTCACTCCTTGATTGGCCCAGTGAATTTTCCCTACCACATGTCACGTTGTGATTGGTTGGCGTTGTCAGTTTTGATTGTAGCCCTTGATCTGAAGCTGACCCGATAGTCCAGATCACACCTGAGTAATATTTAAGCCCCTAATCACTCCATAAACCTTAAGTGGCCTCCATTAGCATAATTTTGGTCAACTTTTGGAGCTAAAAAGAGAGAAAAGTACAGAAAAATTCAAGACATGACATAACTTTGGTGGAGATTCAATAGGAGATTAATACTTCAATTCAAGAGATTGATTGTATTTCTTCTTCTACTCTTTTCTTTATCAATTTTTATGTCTTCATTTATGAAAAATATGAGCTTTATAGACACAATTATGTGTAGTTAATTTATTAATCTAGGGATCTTATGAACCCAATTTTCACCATGTGATGATTTAATAATTTACCCCAATTATAATTTTAATTTAATTATATTATTTAATCTTATTTGTATGCTATTAATTGTTTGGCCAACAATTTATCTATAGATGTAATTAAATAAATTTGAGAGAATTATTTAATTGTTTATCTTGATTAAATAACATGCATAGTTTTTAAGTAGAGATGTATGATTTTTATGTATGTGATCCATAATTGATGAACTTAATGAGTAGTACACAATTTAATTAGCATGAGAGTGTGATTAAATTAATTACTATATGGTGTGTAGTTTACTAGAGAGAGGAATACATGTTAGGTTAGATTCGATTAATTATGTAATTAATTGAGAATTATATTTGGGGGATTTTAGCGATTCACATGTTTAAAAAATCGGGGGATTAAGTATTCCTAGATATTTCTCATATATCTTCTTAGTTACCAAATTTGATTTAATTAATTATTTCTATTTACTTTTAGTTATTTTAATTTTACTTCCTTAAAACATAAAAACATAAAAAAATTGATTTTTATTTTTTTTAGTTTTAAAAATTAGTTTCTAATTAAATAATCTATGTGGGAACGATCTTTTCTTATCATTGTATTACTTGTTATGAGACATATACTTACGTATTCATTGTATACACTTCGTGTGTGACAATCATACCTTATCGAGGGATGGCGAGGCATATCTCTAAGTCATCCTTGTTTCCTTGTTAACCAACTTCGAACGCCTACCAACCCGAATTCCTACCATGTTGATGTGTGATAGATATTTGTGAGTCCTTGAACAAGAAACGTCAGTTTTTCCAAGCTTCTCTCAAGGCGCAAAGTGGAAAGGAGTATAGGGTCAAAAATTTAAGCTCGACCTCAGAATTTGAACCTCACGGTGGGCGCCAAAATGTTTGAGATTGATCCGATTTATATAGAAAATAACTTAGAGAGAAGTCAAGATAATTGACTGAATGTGTAGATTCCATAAAAAGGTCTATCTATTTATAGAATATTACAAGTACATATATCAATCATAGAATGTATACACATATGTATATGTCAGTGAGGGATACAATCGATATAAGTATAATATTTTATGAATTGAGATCGACCCTAGCTCAAGTTGGTGGCCGACCTTAAATGGGATGTGGCTTCCTAAAACCAACCTCATACTCGATGGTGTGCTTCGCGTATGCAAATTCAGGTGTGTCATTTGAAGTATTCTTACAACTCAGCTCGATCATGTAAACACTGTCTGATATATAACTCAGTTTGATCATGTAGGCTTGGGTTGGTCTCTAGATCGGTCCATATGTCCAAAGAACTTATACCACCAATTTGAACACCCTAAGAAGCATTTCTAAAAGTATATCATTAGTTAATTAGTTAAAATAATGAAAATAAACAAACTAATTAACTTCAAAATCCCTAGTTTGAGTCATGAGATTGTTCATTTTCATTATTTGTTCTCTACCTATGATTAAAAAAATGTTAGTATCATAATTACGAACAAATTAATTAACAATACAAATATAATTGAAATAATGATACCATTACTTTGTTTTTTTTCTTTATTAGTAGAACTTCCATGACCATTTCCTTGATTATTTTCTTTTTGAATTTTGGTGGCTTGTTCACTTCCTTTTAGAGCTAATGGTAATATTGTAACATGAAATTCCATTCTATTCTTCCCTTTTTTTTTTATACAAATCCATTAATTTCATCTACACAATATCAATTTTTAAGTACTTGTCTAGCTAATCTAATCATGATAATATTTAATCAAACTAAACACATCACTATAAATCCTACAACATACTTTGAAATCCCATTCAAATGCAAATAAACTTTAGCCCAAATCATTATATTATAACACACATGTTCTTAAACATAAATCATCGTTACATAAATAGCAAAACCCAACACACCATTCAGAGACAAACAAAACATTCATAAGTTAATAACAGTCACATCATAATCAGTTTTTAATCATAACAATAAGTATCCATAGCGAACTACACACCAATGTTTAATAAAGTTTCGATTAAAAGATTAAAATACGTGTTTTTAAACTATAGACTTAGGATTACAATCATGAAACCATAAGCATCTAGAAATTTCATATTAACACGATATTCTTGACAGAGCATACAAGTGGAAAGAAACAACCCTTTTAGAAATGAGAGATTGCGTGGGTTGAGTGTTTCTAGAGGACGCGAAAGGGTCTAAGAAATTTTTACTAGATTTCTTGCGTCACACAACCCACGAACTTTACCAAGTTTTTTATTCTATCAACAAATTTAGAGATGGTATAAGTGAAAGGATTAAACCAACGCTTGTTTAGGGTTTTGGGTAATCAGCAAATGGATTTTTAAGAAAATCGTTTAGGGTAAGTTTCTGTAAACCAGCGTGAAATAGAGATGATGGGTTTCGTGAAGGTTGGATATTGGGTATTCCATAGGACACAAATGGATTTATCGGGAAACAAAAATTGCTTTTCTTATTTCTACTTTGTGTTTGATTGTGAAATATTTTTCGATAATATCAAACGATAACGTTACCTGCTTTAACAGAGTGACGTTTTTGCTATTTAACATGATTAGTAATTATTGTGATATTATTAGAAAATTTAAGATATTTGTGATATTTTTTTTAAATAAATAAATACCTAGTTTATATATTATTATTCCTTATTGTTATAAGAAAAGAAAAAAATATATAGAGAAAGATGTCAAAATCCAAATCCGTGGACGTGGGCTCGGTCTGGGGGAATTAAAAGAAAGAAAAAAAGAGGAGGAAAAAAATAAAAAGAGAGAACAGAGGTAGCGAGAGACCGAGGAAGAAAGGGAAGAAAAAAAAAAAAAGGAAATCATAGAGAAAGAAAGAAAAAAATAGAAGAAGGAGAAAATTATGGTTCTCATTGGAATCAACTTCAACTCTTAGCTTTCCTTATATCCATTGAATTTCTAAGGTAAACCCAAAAACTCAAGCCCTAAGCCTTTCTTTTTGGCCATGGTGAAGTAAAGTTTCAGTCTTTTTATTCTTCTTGATCATATATCATTTACAATTGCTGGGTTTTTGTTTTTATCTTTCATTTTTTCTGTTTTACGTAAGAGAAAGGAAATTAAAAAGATCAAATCTTTTTTTTTCTGTTTTTTCCCCTTACTGTACGGTTCAATGTAGTTCTCCCTCTGTTTTAATGGCTTCATGTTGGGTAAAGAAGTCGAATTTGATGAGATCACATTGGAATTCTCACTACAAACTGTGATTTTTGTTTATTTGAAGGCCTCTTTGTGACTCTTTCTTTTTTTATTTTTCTGAGTGATATTTATTTTATTATTCATTTACTAAAGTGTTTATAAATTTGAATGCTGGTGTTTTTTGGTTTTAATTATATTGTTTAACAGTGTTTGACTTAAATGTGGTTGATGAGTTTTTATATATCCGTGTTAAAGTCTTGGTTTTTGAGAGTCGGTTGCTTCGATTTTTAATTTTGGGTTCAAAAACAGATCTGGAGTTCGTAACTTTTTATTTTTTTTCAGCGTTGAAGAACAATTCCAACTGTAAAGCTTGGAGTTATGAATTACTTTTGAGCACCATTGTTCTGCATTATCTCTTTTCACTTTCTATTTGTTATCACCGTACCATTGAAATACTCTGGTTTACAATGTGATACAACATACATTCCAATCAACAAAGGACTACATTATACATTCAAAAGAAAGCTCAAGGAATTCTTATTTTCGATTTTTTTTGTTGGAAAAAAAACCCCTGTAGTCTCTAAATTTGTGTTTGGGACACTTTTGGTCCCTAAACTTTATCCCTATATTTTTGGAGTTTAGGACTACATTATACAAACAAAGGGACATATTAGTGCTTAAACTCATAAAGTTTAGGTACTAAAGTGTACTTAAAAAAGAAGAAGGAATTAAGTGTGCTAGTTGAAAGGAGAAGATTCATTTCTTGATTATCATATTTTCTCTAGCAGATGGGTTTGGTTCACAATATGGATTTCACTGTGACTGGATCTGCTGAACAGTCAGTTACCTCACAAATTTCTTATACATATGATATATTTGGGGATCCGGAAATACTTCCTAGAGTTGGAGCAGAGTACGAGGCTGAAATTTCTTCTTTGATGACAAAAGCTGACTATCTACATTTCTCAAAGAACCTTATTGATGAAGAAATTTTGGGTTGTGGCCGTCATGGTTTTCTAATCGGATTGCCCATACCAATCATGTGGATCACCACAGACATTGCAAATATAAAGAGTGAACAACAGGATGCTTTTCACATTGTTGACACAAGCGGTACAAATGAGTCCCTCAATACTGAATGCTGCAAAGAAGCTGGTGATGACCTGACAATGAAAATGGAACAAAAGGATGAATCAGCCAACTTTGCATTGAAAAATGAAATTACAACGAGCAAAGAGCAACAATTGCATGGAGGAAAAGAATGTTATCCAGTCCCTGGTTCATTGGGTGACTCATGGAGTAACTTAGAAGAAGCCAGTTTGATACTTGGCCTGTATATATTTGGGAAGAACCTTGTTCAGGTGAAGAAATTTATTGGCACCAAACAGATGGGTGATGTACTGTTGTATTACTATGGTAAGTTTTACAACTCTGAAAGATATCGTAGATGGTCAGAGTGCAGGAAAATAAGAAGCAGACGATCCATATGCGGTCAAAGAATTTTCACTGGATTGAGGCACCAGGAATTTTTGTCTCGCTTACTCCCCAAAGTTTCAGAGGAGTGCCAAAATTCTTTACTGGAGGTAGGTACCTTTTATTGAACTTAATTCTTATGGACTGTAGCTATTCAATATCGACTCACACATTAATAGATGGGAGAAGATATTGCTAAAATTTGTAGAACCTATGTGCGAATTGACACCCTTCATGTCTTGTTATTCCTAATAACTTTTTTTTTTTAATTTGCTTGACAGTTTGTCTGTGTGGTCTCTTTCCTCTTTTATGTGCTAAGTTCATAAATTCATTGGTACATGTTAGCCAGTTGTTTTCTGATTGATATAGTTAATATGGAAATGCAATAATATGCTTGTGTGAAAAACTACCTAGATATCTACTTCATCATTTTGACAGATCTCAAAGACTTTTGGAGAGGGAAAAATGTTGCTTGAAGAATATGTATTCACTTTGAAGGATAAAGTTGGTCTGAATGCTCTTGTAGAAGCAATGGGAATTGGCAAAGGGAAGCAAGATCTCACAGGAGGCGCGTCTAATCAAGCTGTTTCTGTCCGCCCAGAAATACCGATTGGCAAAGCTTGCTCGACACTTACTAAATTGGAAATAGTCAACTTTTTAACAGGAGACTTCCGCCTTAGCAAAGCACGATCAAGTGATCTATTCTGGGAAGCGGTTTGGCCTCGTTTACTGGCAAGAGGGTGGCACTCTGAGCAGCCTAACAATAATAATGGTTATGCTGCAGGCTCCAAACACTCATTGGTCTTTCTTATTCCTGGTATTAAGAAATTTTCAAGAAGAAAATTAGTCAAGGGAAATCACTATTTCGATTCAGTAACTGATGTTCTTAGCAAAGTAGCTTCAGAACCGGGGCTTCTTGAGATTGAAGATTACAAAAGTGAGGAAAGCAAGTGGACTGATGATGGAAAAGTTGACCAAGAAAACTTTCCCAGCGAGCAACGTCACTGTTACCTTAAGCCTCGTACTCAAAATTGCAGTACTGATCTGATGAAGTTTACTGTTGTGGATACAAGTATGGCTAATGGGAAAACATCTAAGGTTAGAGAACTTAGAAGTCTTCCTGTTCAAATCATGGATGCTTCCACCTCAAGAAGTTATTCTGAAGAGGAGGATAGTGACACTTTTGAGGAGTCCGAAGGCAAATCCAATTCTATGTATACCTCATGCTTAGTAGATAAGGATGAGGCTGATGATTCCAATGCCAGAATTATTCAAATGGATAAAATAGACTCTTTTGATGTCAAAGACTTTGAAAATGGTACTTTGAAACAGGGGATAGCATTTGAGGGTCCAGATTTGAATGACATACCTGCAAAAATCCCCACATGCAAGAGCAATGGCAGCTACAATGGCATGTCACCTAAAAGCGTTATGAAGCACCAACAGAGTCAGAAAATGGGACACAAACATCAAAATCACTTGGCCCAGGTCTCTAAGCGAGGTAGGAGGTTGCCTGCTTGTAACGGGAAGGAGATTAGCCACAATGCTACTGATAGCAGGCTAGGTTCAAGATCACAACAAGAGGCCAGTAGCCATGCAGACCATTCTGATCTTAGTGAGAACATCCTCTCTCAGTTGGATCCATTGCTAGAAAAGTTATCATCTGGAGGCAGCTTAGTCACTAAAGGCGTTCTCATTAATAGTGAGCAGATGGGTGATGGATATCCTCATGAGAAAGCTCAACCTCGTACATTAATTGACTTGAACTTACCTATTTGTTTAGATGATGAAATTGATGAGCCTTTGATAACGGATATGATAGAAACACGAGATGATCAAATCAACCAGGGACCTGATGATCCGGGTTCAGTTAAAACATCTGAATGCATGGCTCATCCTGAGCAGGAAATTGGATTGAACCCCCGGAGACAGAGCACCAGAAACCGACCACTAACTACTAAAGTGTTGGAAGCTTTTGCTTATGGATTTATGGATGTAAAGCAGAAAAGGAAAAGCAGGGATGCATTACCTGAGGAAAGCTTGAGTTCAAGACCTTCCCAACGTGCACGTGGCAGGGTTAGAACTCCCGAAAGTAACACTTCTAGTACCATAGAGTTGAGTGTGGAGGAAAATGAAAGTTTTGTCCACAATAATGATGATGTATGCACTGAACTTGGCCTCGGTCCCCGAGTGAGTTAGTTGCTGTGTTTGCTTGACCTACTACAACTGGAGGGAGCATTCTGTGTTTTCATACCCCTCCCCCAAAAACAAACAACCAAAAAAAAAAGAAAAAAAAAACCGTGCTCGTGCACAACTTAAAAGCCATTTCTTTTAACCGGTACAGATTGCTTAACTGGCCTGCATGTAGGTGGCGGTTATGAATATCACAAATGCGTGGTGCGGGATACAAGTATGATACATGGTGTAAGATTCATTGTCTATGCAAAAGGTGTATCTAAATTATCTGGGGACTCTGATATCTTGCCAAGAAATCCAGAAAGCTGGAAAATAGAATAATAAGCTTACCGTCCCTTGCTATCTCAGTTCAACGACTACCAAGAAATATTTACTTGTTTTTAGAGCGTTTGCTTAAGCTTCCTCATGATGTATGCAACCCCACAGTTCAATTCAAAATGAAACTACTGGGGGAGTGTTCGAAGGGTGAAGGGTCGTCAAGTTCTAGTCCCTTAAAAATTATAAAATAAAAAAAGGGTACTAGGTATAGAGAAAACCATACCCCTATTTGTAGAAGATGCTAGTGAAAACCATAGTCTGTATTTTACAGATGAAGAAATGACAAAAATAACATCGGCTTTGATCACATAATATTAATTATTTGCTCAAAATAGCTTAAATGAATAAGACTTCATTTTAATTTGCACCAGCTCATTACCAAGTTAATTAAAATAAAAAGGTACGCCCTATGGCCAGATAAAATAATAGTAATCATTTTAACAATTTTTTCCCTTTTTTCTTACAAATAGAATTACTCACAGCAATTAAGACTCGAATTCAAATCTTTTAAATGCCTAAATGGCTTTCATGTTGTTCAGCCCTAGCTTGTTGGCAATCATATCTGAATGGTATTTATAATTAAATACTTAATTAGGTATGCTATGTATTATATTTCAAATGCCAAAACATCTCATCCTTCTAGTTCTAGCCAGTCTTAGATGTCACTCGCTAATCTGAAACAAAAGTCCTTACAATAAACTCTAAATGCCTAACAATTTCCCAGGAAAAGAGCAATTAGAAAGGCTGAACACAGTTGAAACTTATAGAATGATCTGTGTTTTATGATTAATCACCACAGGAAGTTTTTATTCAAATTGTGTGTTGGTTCAGCATGGTTTATTAGTAGCTAAGATGTAACTATTTTGCAGGTGCCAAAACTCCGAGATACAAAACACAATTCTGGAAAGTATGATGATAGGGCACTTCGTCTGGAAAGTTGGACGTGGCATGGCTGTGCCATATCATTCTCCTGCATGAGGGTATGGCTGAGATATTCACCAAATTGCTGAGAAGTTTAAAGTTGAGGTTGCATACATTAAAAAAAGATTGCTGTTTACATCAATGTTAAATGCATGAAGAGTATCTAAAGCTGCAAAGTGACATTTTTAGCTCCATAAAGTTAAATGCATTTATTTCTTGAACCGATTAGACATTGGCATTGTTCTACTGACACTATTTAGGTTAAAAAATTAAAGAAATGCAAATTTGGCATTGTAAAAACGTTTCTGACCAGAAAAAAAATGTTTCAAAGCCAAACAAGAAAAAGTTTGTCAAAATCTATTTCAGGGCTTAGATCAAATTATGTGTTTTTGCTAAAACCCTTTTTATCTGAAATCACTTTTATCTAAAACCACTTGTAACACAAACACAAGCAAAAATACCCTTTGTCTCTCCCTATTTCTGCCAGTTTTTCCTTCCATTTCTCTCAAACCTAAACATCAGAGTAGAAAAAGGCAAACATGCAAATGCTAACTTGAAATCTTTTGCAAGCAAGAGAGTACAGAACAAACCAGTCGGAAAACCAGCAAAATAACTTTCATTCTCGATTCCAAGACAGATACAAAGTTTTATTGTGATCTCTACATTTTCCTTCTAAAACCTATGAAAAGGTTTTGCCTTCCCTAAAACTATGATACCTATATAAATGAACAATCACCTCTTTCTTTGAGTTTTATGCTCTATAAGATTATTTAAAAAATAAAAAAAAATAAAAATAAGACAACTGAAAATAGATCAAAATCAAATCAGGTTAGCTTCACGTCAGAATAGACTCGAACCAGTCTGATACGTATTCATAAGCAACAAATGTAACAGCACCAGCTGGTGCAGCTTTAACAGTGGAAGGGACTATTCCCTTGTAAAGACCAGCCCAACCCTCTGACTGCAAAATTCTCCGCAAGCCATCCCACATATTTTGGTAAGCACGATGCTCTACTCGAGCCCCATACCTAGGGTGCCTCTGTAATCCCTCAATCTGAAAGAATACCAAAAACAAAATTTTCATACATCCGACAGATGAGATGCTAGCAATACGGTTCGTAAAGTTGATCTACCTGAAATCTTTTCTTCACAACATCAAGCGGATGACATACCAGTTTGGCACACGTTCCAGCTGCTAACCCACAGATGAAAAGCTGAAAGCTTGTAAGCCCATCATCCGTATTGGTTGAGTTCACAACTGCAGATCTGAACCGATTCCATTCCTGCAATGAAAGCAAAAAAAAATACATCGAGTGAAAAGCAATTCCTGCCGATAGCCTTTTAGTGCATAAAGAAAAATGAGCACCAGCCACATTAGTAAAAAATAACCCGCTCACTATATTTAACTCATTTATATGCTATGCTGGGGCTTTGCTTAAATTTCCAAGCTCAATAAAATTCCAGCAAATCTTGACAATACTTAGAGCTCTAGTGTAATGTAATCAACTTGGGGTTGAAAATTTGCTTGCATACAGTCAATCAGTTTGTACCCAGTTCTAGTATGCTCTTCATACAGATAGTTAAGTAGTTATGGACTTATTTCATCACAAGTGATCAGAGGCATGCCCAAGACAAACAGACTATTATTGCTTACCATAAGATACCTCGGCAAAGGAGGTTATGAGGTCCATTCAATACTAAGACGTTACCCACGGGCGATGGTAAAGAAGCACATAGAATAAAAATCAAGGAGAAAAAATCTTTGTATGATAGAAAAGAACTAACCATGGTCCAACGCTTAAAAGTATCGTAGGTTCCAAATTGCAGTCCAGCATAAGGAACAATCTCAACAAGTGTCGGAGACAACCCAGCATACAAACCTCGGAAGCCACGGGTATTGACTATATCCTGCAATGCAGACCTCATAGTAGGATACACCTGAAATTGAGCATAAATTAGTAAAGCACAAAAATGTTTCAAGAACCCATCATAGTTGCCAACTATGTTACATAGACTTTTTTAAGATACCGAGTATCTTAAATTTTTGAATACATATCCAAGTGTCTAACACCAATTTTTTTCAATTTTCTTTAAATTTCTACAAATTTGAGTGTCGAATACCCACATCTATGTCTATGTTGTGTCCATTGCTATGTTACTTAGACTCTTCATATTTAGTGAAAAACCCATGTCCAAGCGACATAACATATACATGAGTGTGGATACTCAAACACTCAAATATGGTGCAAATTTAGCACACAAAAATAGAAAAATTGGCACGTCCAACACCCAAATATGTATCCAAAAATTTACAATTCTTAATGTCCTAAAAAAGTTCGAGTAGCTAGGTCCGTTGGACATAGGTACTTCATGAAAACTGAAGAGTCCATGTAACATAGATTGCCAATCCTTCAAAAACATAGGCCCACCAAGCCAGACAAATCACACTTCTAACAAATGTCATAATCAATTATTTCATTCAAAGAATATATTGAACCTTAGGTTCCCCCTGTGAAGCTAATATCGTCCTTAAGAGATCAAATGGATATGATCCAACAGTTGCTGCACATCCTGCTAATGCTCCACTTACATATGACAGGTAAGGACTCAAATTAAGGTGATCCTCTGTACAAGAACAAACACATAATGTAAAGCAAATGAGAAGTAAGAGCCTAAGGAATATATGAATAACAACGAAGTTTTTTAAGAGCAAAGAGAAACGGAAAAACAACCCAATTTTCATGAAGAAAACGTTTAAAATCCAAATACTTAAGAGAGAAGGGAAGACTAAATCTTGCAAAATGTCATAATTGAAATTGTCGTGGCTTTAATTAAAAGGCATGATTATAAATTCCAAATTGACTGTTTCTAGCCCTCAGAAATAGAGAAAACCTTTCTTATATCTATGAACGGCATATCCAAGAAGAACCAAAATACCTGTCTTAGAAGAACCAGACACAAATGTCTTCAATTTGTGTAACACGGTAAATTGTATAGCAGTATATGGCATAACCATAAGTAATGCTGGGACATTGCCACGCCAGAAACCCTGTTAAAATACATTGCTTCAGGAAAAAAAAGGAAGAAGAAAATAAAAAATAATGGAGACAATAATGCAGTACAACATTGCCTAACATCATTTCTTTTTCATTAAAAAGAAATCACCTAACGCGATGTTTTTAAATCTCATTGCATATAGAAAGCTAGTAATTTTCCACTTTTTCGGATAATCATTATAGGGACACGTGCACCAGTTTTAGAGGCATTGCTATTCCCTAGTTATGTTCCTGATAAGCTTCACTGTACTTTAAAATAAACCGGGGGTTTTCCTGGTAGTTATCCTATGCACTTGTCTTATGTATCAACTTTGTAAGAAGGGGGATTGCTGTTCCTCAAGTTATTATATAAACTTTCATAAGAAATTCTTGTTGAAATATCTATTGAGCCAAATCTAAGTTATATATATAACAAAAATAAATTAGATGAAACTTAATTCCTATGATAAACCCACAAAAAAGAACCACAGATATTAGCAAATATAAAATAGGGATTAGAGAACAGCAGAGTATAGCAAATAAATTAATTGCTACCAGGCTACGAATGATTTAATTTTACCCGCAATCCTTCTTCCCTGAAAATATCTTTTGTTGCTTGATAAATTCCAGTATACTTTGATGGTGCAGACAAATTTTTGCGAACTAAACCCCAGGAAGTCGTGGGCTCCAGTTGAACCTGTCAGTATAAAAGAATAAAGATTTTCCAGTTAACAAACAAAGAAGCAGAAATTTAAACCTCTAGACATATTATAAATTGAATCAAAACTTCCACCCAACCTATCTTTCAGAACAAAAAGACGATTACAATTCCACCACCATTATAATACAATCAATTCCTGAAATTCCCATGAAACCAAGTTTTTGTTGTACAACTCAATAGCTTCTTCATTTTACCCACCCCTCTCCTGAATCAATCAAAATGTCAAGCATAGCTTATGAAACAATGTTCATTAGATTATGAATTCAAAACTCATAGCACTCAGGAAACAAACTATCATCAAGAAGAAAGAATACAATTGAGTTTCAAATGTAAATGTTAGAAACTCAGGCCTAACTTAACTTAATAAGATCTCTTTAAGTTAAGAGTTGTCCAAGTTTATAAACAGTATTGTTGCTTTGTTCTTAGTCGATGTGAGACAAGGATACTTAACAGTTTCCCTCCACACGATGAACAAATGTAGACATTAGCGCCACAGTGAGATTGTGGTAGAACCCAAGATCCAAGCACATAGAGACCAGACTCAACTCTGATACCATGTTAGAAACTCAGATCTAACTCAACCTAATAAAATCTTTTTAAGTTAAGGGTTATCCAAGCTTATAAGCTGCTTTGTTCCTAGTCGATGTGAGACAAGGATACTTAACAGTCTCTCTTCACACGGTGAACAAAAGTATATATTAGTGCCACGGTGAACAAAGGTGTATATTAGCGTCACGGTGAACAAAGGTGTATATTAGCGCCACGATGAGATTATGATACAACCAAGGTCCAAGCACACAGATACCAGACCCAGTTCTGATAACATGTTAGAAACTTAAAATTAACTCAAACTAATAAGATCTTTTTAAGTTAAGGGTTATCCAAGCTTATAAACTGCTTTGTTCCTAGTCGATGTGAGACAAGGATAATTAACAATGAAAAACAAAAATGAAAGAATAGAAGCCAGAAAATTCAACCTGGAATCTGATTTTAATGACATCAAGCGGAGACGTAACAGTGCGTGATATGCCTCCAGCAATGGCTCCTGCGGTTGCATCAATCAGTGCCCGTTTTACCTGCCCAGGCTCCCCCATTGCCAGAGACGTCCTTCCAGAAACAACTACGCCCTAAAATTCCACGCTGGCAATTTCAACTCATAAGAAACAGAGCTCAAATCTACAACCTTTGATCACACAAACGCCAATAAAAATAATGGAAACGAACCCAACAAAGCTGGAATAAAGCTAGCGTTTTCACGATTCAATTGTGAAATTAAAGAGTAAAGAAAAAGCAAAGGCCACAATTAAATATCAGAAATATGGAATATAAATGTGTGGATGAGTGCCAAAACTTTAATAAAGAAAGAAAGAGGGACCACCTGGAAACGACGAAGAGGGAAAACGAGAGAGTCGCCATTGAAAGGGTTTAAGGAGATTGTCTAGGCTTTTAGCCGCCTTTTTGGATGAGATTTCGATTTTGGGGGAAGACAGAAAAGCCAAAGAGACATAAAACTGTAGGCGGAGAGCTGGAAAGTATGGAAACCGTAAATTTTAAAATCAATTATTTAAAAATATTTTGGAAAGTGTGCTTTGTGTTGAAGAGGAGAAGTCAATGAATAGTAATATATTTCAAAAATGATAAATAAATAACACTTATTATTATAAATTAGTATAAAAAAAAGCCCCGTATATTGTCTTTTACCAATTAGTTAGTGTCATTAAACAAGGAGATTTCATGTCTACTTTTCTATTTTAATTTTATGGGGAAGGATTGCCTGCTTTGATAAAAAAATAAAAAATTTAAACTTTTTTTTTGGTAATTAAAAAAATCACAAATTAAGAGATAAATTATAGATATCTCGAGTTAACCTCAACAGCTTTTATTTATATATATATATTTATGATAATCCCTTTTTCTTGGATAACCTTAAATTATGCAAAATATTCGAGTTATTTTATAAACAAAAGTATAAATTAAAATAGAATATCAATAAAATGTATGAAATATTTATTAATTTTTAAAACTTATATTATCTTATATCTTATTTAATTTTTAATAAGATAACATAAAAATGAAATAAATTAATTAAAATATCTTATTTGTTCTTAATAAACCTAAATGAATTAAATAATAATATAAAAATAAAAATAATATTATATATGATAATTTATAATGTAAGTTTAATAAAAAAAATGACATAATAATATTTGTTTAAAGTTAGATCAAACTATAATCTAATGTAAGATGAAATGATATGAGATGATATTTAAATGAAATGAGATAGTATTACACTATAAGTTTATTAATGATACTAAATAAAATATGGGATAATTCATCTTATATCTCTATTCATGATTATGAAATGGTATCTGGCAAAAAGTTGACAAGGAAAAATATAATGTAGTTTTCTATCCAAATGTACATTTAGAGATTCATAATGAAATTTCTATACTACTTAAAGTCCCATTAATGAAAATTATTTGGGCTTACCGACCTTTATAGGAAGGTATAAAACTAGAGCTTTTAATAAGTTTAAAGAAAAATTGTGGAATATTATTCATGAATGAAAGAAAAATTTGTTATTTGGGCACGTAAATAAATACTAATTAAAGCTTATTTTGCCAATTCATACTACTTTATGCAATTAACATTTTCAAGCTTCCCAAAACCTTCTATGATGAGTTAGTTTGACTCATAAGAAGTTTTTGGTGGGAAAAGAAAAACAAAAAATCCATCAAATGACTATCATGAAAACTTTATGTCTACCTAAGGTGTTAGATGATTTGGGTTTTTGTGATTTTGAGAACTTTTATTTAGTATTACTTGCCAAACAAGATTGGAGAGTATTGACGAACCCAAACTCACTTTGTGCACGATTAATAAAGGCAATACTATCAAAATTCTTCTTTTTTGGAATGTAGTGTGAGAAATAATGTCTCATACACTTGGAAAGAGTTTTCTCAACATTAAAACAAGGTTTAAATTGTCGAGTTGGGGATGAAAATTTCATTAATATTTGGAAGGAACAATGGCTATCCTCCCCGAGCTTTAAGGTAGTTACACCACAAAATAGTACAATTGTCACTAAAGTGTTTGATTTAATTGATTAAGAAACCAAGACATGGAAAGTAATTATTTATTTCTTTCAAAAATAAGGCAATATTATCAATTCCTTTAAGTGACACAAGGCATCTAGATATCATGACATGATTTTTGAGCAAATTGTCATATACTTTATAAAGAGTGCACATAACTACTTAGTTAACTCTAAACTATTTCTTAATGCAAGTACTTAAAATGTACAAAATGGATTAAATTTACCTTCAAATTTTCAACAAATGCATGTATGGAAAACATCGATGCCCAATAGAGTAAGAATGTTTGCTTGGTGGATGATTCACGTCATCCTATCAACCTTCGCTAATCTTTCTAGGCACAAGGTTCCAACATCATCAATGTGCTAGATATGCAATTTAAGTAATGAATATGAACTACATGCTTTGGGCCTTTGTGATGGTGTACTAGAAGTGTGGAATCAATGTAACCTTGAAATCAATTTAGACATGGATGTAATATCATCTTCTAAACTTGAAGAATTATGACTTGGATGACAATAAATATGTTGGTTTCACGATATGAATAGACCTTAAATAGAACATATTATAGGAAATACTACTATCATTCTCAAAATTTGTGTAATATTTAAATCTGTCAAACTAAATCATTTTTTTTAATCAATATGGAAGTAGTTTGTGATACTCATTTTATTTGCATAGGATTGAGCACAATGACTTGAGATAACCAAGTTTCATTTGTCTTTCAAGAGCTACGAAGGTTTCTTCTACGAATTCTATGTTAATTGTAGAACTAGTAGCTTTGAGAGAGGCTTCAAAGGTTGCTCTAAAAAAAAGAGATTTCTTAACATAGTCATTAAAAGTGACTCTATGGTCGATATCCAAAAGGTGCAACAAGACTCATCTAATCTCTCTACTTAGGGTTTTATTGCTCAATATGTCAAACATTACTTGAGACTTCTTTCACAAGGTGAAGTTTGTTTTTGCCCTAGGAGTGCTAATATGATAACTCATACTCTAGCAATTTGGTTAAATTTAGTTTTCAAGAATAATATTTTTTTCTCAGATTCTCCAGCTTGCCATAAAACAGTTAGACATAAATATGTATTTGACAAATACTTAAATATTAATAATATTTGCAAGCCTTATTAAAAAAATATTTTTTTTGAAACAATAACAACATAATGTTTAATTATATTTTATGTCCAAAGTATTGGGTTTCTTATAAACATGCCCATAACGATTATAAAGATACAAATATACTCATAAAATATTTAAAATTTTAAATTTATAGACATATTTAGTATAAATACGTTAGAGTTTATAGACATTATATACATGTTTGTAACAAATATGTATAATTTTAAAATTTTAAATATGTTATGGGCGTGTTTGTAATTTTATAAACATTATGAGTATGTTTATAACAAACTCAATATATTGAAAGCATAAAACATAATAACCTAAAATAGAATAAAGAAATAAGTTTATTCTAGATTATAGACTTTGAGACATAAGTTTATTATAACCTTTTTAGAACATAGGGACAATATAGCAAAATATAAAAGTTGAGTTTTTTTTTCAAAAATATTTTAATTTAATTATGTATTTTGCTTAATAAATTTTGATGTATATTATATATTTGATCCTTAATGAAGAATTTTTATATTTTTTTGAACAAATTTATGTAAGATACACCCTCACATTTAAACCATCTATTTTTGTTCAAATTATAGGGTATTAAATTTTATTTAATAACACTTAAAAAATTTGAGTATACATTAGTACAAGGAATGATAGAAGTACCACAATAAACACAAATGCTAACACAAAATTAGCTAAAAACCAACTAGATTAGTCAAAGCAGAGCTGAAGATAAGACAATCATGTCTAACTGTAAGGATTATAAGTGTTGACTATTTTTGTGGACAAAATATTTATATACAAACTTGTTTTTAAGCTCACTATCAAGTTTATCAAGCAAAATCGAAAAAACTTCAAAATTTAAAATAGTCATATTTCAGGTTTATCTGCTATAACTATAACACATAAGATTACACTCATACATTTAATTACACATATTCATAAATTTAGAATTATTTTTACTGTTAAAATATTTATGGTAAAATTAGAATAAGATCTATGCTAAAATATTAGATAATATATAGTCTATATTATAGGCTAAGTTTTAGCGTAAAAGATAGCCTAAAGTCTACTTTAAAATAACTCTTATTTGAATAGGAGTCTTCTTGATTAATAAATCTACTTTAAAAGAACTATTCTTTAAATAGGAGTCCTCTTTATTAATAAGTATTACTAATTATATTTGTAATAGAAAATATATTTATCAATTATATAGAAATAAGAGTTTTAATTTTTCCTATAAATAAAACTCATTGCTCATTTTTTCAATCAACCATACAAGAGCATTATTATCTTTTTTCTTAATCTCTCTTGTTTTACAAATATAAGATTATATTTGTGTCATATTATAATTATTTGATTTGACTATTAATCTTTAAAGAAGTTATTTTTATTGAACTTATACTTAATCTTTTTGCTCTACAATTTGCTAGTTGATTTGATTTAAGTGACAAGTTTGGAATCATCTATGTGAGATTATTCATTATTAAATATATTCTAGAACACACACGGGAATTTGTACTTTTGTGCTAACTCTTTTGTAGTTGATTCATAAATGTATCTGATTGGTGGGAAACTTATTGGAATGTTTGTCTGAAAACCGCTCACGCTAATATTAAAAACTGTAAAAAAAAGAAAAGAGAAATGACTCATAAGGTATATTGAGGCAATATCCTAAAGAGGATAGCATAAAAACGAGTTTGTACTTGAATATTTGGTTTTTATAGTGTAAAATTAGGTGGTCTGATAGATCGATGATTTTCCTCTTTTATTTCTGTATTTTATTATTGAAATCGCATACATGACCGTTTTATTTAAATTATTAAATTATAAATCGATAAAAATTAAAAATAACATATCACTTTTTTAAATTAATTAAATCTATATTTTATAAACTTTAATTAACCATAATCACCCTCATCCAAGAATGTTGCTTAAAGACCAATTCATTTCAACAAGGCCAAACCCTCTAGAATCTCGTACAAATCGTGACAAAAAGCTCAATATCATCCTCTTAAGATCATGTCCACGGAAGAAAAAAAATGCTCGAGATAAATCTTGAAAAGAACTATTGACATATTTGTTAAGGTTGATCTAAAAAGGTAGAGAGAGAGAAATAACAAAAAAAAGAAGAACGATGATAATGAGGTGATTTTCATACTATTTATTAATTATATATATAAAAGTGTAATTTACATTAATAAAGAATTATTGATCTTGGTCGGCCTTAAAGATAAGGAATCGTCCAACCCGATAAATGTGCGTTGGTTTATTGGTCTAGTATACTCTATCAAGTCATACTTTATTCTCAAGCATCAAGTCACAATATTCTTTTAACTCAAGATCTGCATCGAGATGGAAGAATAACAATTTTGCATCATAAATCGCTTGACCTAGTTTCATATTTCTTGTCTAAAAAGTGTTTCAGCTTCCTTGTCTGAAAAACTTTCAACTTCCAATTAAATTCATAAATATTCCTGTGATTGCAGTACCCGCAACTCAACTTCTTTTTATATGGGGAAAAAATAAAATGTATATATCAATGGCAAGGGTTTTCAAGGCATTTTCTCATTTCCTAGCTCTATTTCACTTCCACTCTTGCTCTCTGTCGCTTCAGCCTATGAGATAATATTTAACTCCGGTGGTAAGATCACATCAGATTCATTCATCATTTCTCTTTGTGCCTAGCAAAACATTTTATTTTCAGGTTGGTTTATCATTTTCTTTTCCAATATCATATTTTCATCTTTTATCAAGTAATTTATCATTACTCTTTCTCTTACAATTCTTGTGTAGTGCCTTTTTGTTTGTTTTCCTTTTTGGAAAAAGTCCAAACACCATAATAAGTGGCAGACAAATTTGGAAAGTATGCTCTTCCCGCTATACCATCTATATCTTCATCCAGCTTGACCCACAATCTAAGTTATCTTTACTATGACTTGATCCAAATGGATTATATTATTTGGCTAGACAAGATTGCATGTGGGATAAATGTCATGCTCCCAGATAATGAGAGAAACTTAAAATTATGTGTCTAGTACGTGAAAATTTCCAAAAGTTCACCGATTGATAAAGGAGCACATAGGGAGATGTAAAGGCAATACTAAAAGGTTCCATTTTTTACACCTTATTTTTACTTGTCCTAATTACTTGTATATTTTTTATTTTGTTCCCGTTCAGAGAATAAAGAAAGAAAGTAGCTTATGTATTTGTAATGATTATAAATATTTGTTATATTTTACTTACTAATTTGTTTTTATCAAGTATGTTAAATGTGGTTCAAAACTTCACGTCAAAAACTCATTAATTAACCCATTAAAATTCTATCACATTTGCCTATTATATATATATTTTAATTATTTTCTCAATTGTATTGGGGTATCAAGTCTGTAGTCGCCAGAGAGAAAACAAAGAGAGCGATAGAGTTGAGAGATTATTGGCCTCCATCGTAATAAAAAAAAATAGCTTCTTGAATTAATCCATTCACTTGATTAATTTATTTGTAATCAGTTACCAACGCACACTGCTACAGTTCGTGGAATAATTCGCATCACACTTGCTCTACTTCGTTTGGTAATATCAGCTAGATTTTATAATTTATTTTTGTTAGGTTTAATTACTAATTTTGTGTAAAAAGTAACTAGATATATTTTAGATTTTTGGTATATATTTCGAAGCTCTTTAGGTATTAGTATTTGTATTTTTATTTGACTATTAGTGGATTTTGTTTGATGTGTTGTTATTAATGGAGTTGATTTTTTACATTAAAAATTTGAACTATTTAAATAATTATTCATTGTTTATTTTTTTCATTACTTATTATATTAATGTTACCCATAATTATATATTTGTGCAACCAAATTAGACTCGAACTTTGTTTTCGCTAGTGTTAATTTATAACAAATTGGTATCAGAGCATTGAGTTATTCTATTATTTATTGAAACTCATCAAGTTTTCTCTTTTGAATTTATTTTAAGCTATCTGATTAGTTTCATATTTCTGGGTTATACTTTTGTTTATTTAATAATGAGTTTTATGTCATGACAGTAAAATACGAAATTAAAAAATTCAATGGTATAAATGATTTCAGTTTCTGACGAACGAAGATAAAATCCATATTAGTTAAATAAGGGCTCGTTAAGACACTTGAAGGCAATGATAAATTGTCAGAAAAATTGACTGATGAAGAAAAATATGCATTGTTGGAAAATGCTCTCAGTTCAATTCAGTTATCTTTGTCTGATGAGGTACTACGTGAGGTTAGTGATGAGAAATCTCCTGCTAGGTTATGGCTTAAATTAGATAGTGTGTATATGACCAAGTCTTTGAAAAATCGGTTATATTTGAAGCAACATTTATACACATTTAGAATGTCAAAAGGTATACCTTTATACGATCACCTTGATAAATTTACTAAAATTATTCGGAATCTAAAACATACTGGTGTTAAAATTGATGATAAGGATCATGCCTTAGTTCTATTATTTTCTTTACCTCATTCATTTGTACATTTTATTAATACCATGCTATATGGGCGAGACATTATTTCTTTGGAGATGTCAAAACAACTTTGAATTCCAAAGAGTTAAAGAAAAAATGTGTCTACTAACAACAATGATAATAACAATGGTTTATTTTTCAAAGGTAGAAATCAAGAAAATGCTCAAGAAATAATAGAGGCAAGTTTAGATTCAAATCTAGAAAACGAAAGAATATGCAAATATTGCTGTCAAGAAAGGCATTGAAAAGTAAATTGTTTGAAACTCAAAGGTAAAGGAAAATCTACCACAATGTCTTCTGGTACTAATGATATTGTTAGTGTTGCAGATAGTTCTGGTTTCAATGGTGAAAATGTTCTATCAGTATCTATTAGTTCTCCTGTAGATGTTTAGATTCTTGATTTGGGTTGCACTTACCACATGTGCCCCAGTATGGTCTGGTTTGCTTCTTATCAGTCTATTGATGGGGTTTTTGTCTTGATGGGAAACAATACATCTTGTAAGGTTGTTGGTATTGATATTGTCTAAATTAAGATGTATGATGGTATTGTTAGGATTTCGAAAGATGTTCGCCATGTTCCAGATTTGAAAAAGAACTTGATATATTTGGGTACTCTTGATTCACAAGGCTACAACTATATAGTTGAAGGTGGAGTCTTAAGAGTTAGTATGGGTGCTCTTGTTGTTATTAAAGGGAAATTGTCACATGGCCTCTATATGCTTCAAGGTAGTATTATTATTGGTAGTGTTTCAGTTTCGTTCCTGTCAGATCAAGATTCAGATACTACTCGATTATGGCATATACAGTTAGGACATATAAGTGAGTCAAGGATGTCTATTTTGAATAAGCAAGATTTGCTTGGTGGACAGAAAATTGGAAAGCTTGATTTTTGTGAGCATTATGTCTATGGAAAGCATCACAGGGTCAAGTTCAGTACAATCATCCATAAAACAAAAGGTACTATTAATTATATTCATTTAGATCTTTGGGGTCATTCTGGTGTTGTATTGAATAGTGGTGCCCGGTATATGTTGACTTTTATTGATGACTTTTCTCCTCATGTTTGGGTGTATTTTTTAAAGAATAAGAATGATTTGTTCTCAAAATTTATAAAAAATCAAACATTTGAGAACTGACAATAGTTTGGAATTTTGTGAAAGTTAGTTAATGAGTTATATGAAAGAAATGACATAGTGAGACACCACACCATGTGTCATACACCACAGAAAAATAGAGTTATAGAATGTATGAATAGGAATCTCTTAGAAAGAGCTCATTGTATGCTCCTTCAAGATTACTTGGATAAATCCTTTTGAGCTGAAGCTTGTAACCATGTCTGTTATTTGGTGAATTAGTCTTCATCAATTGCAATTAAGTTGAAGATTTTGTTTAAGGAATTATCTGGTACTCTTACTAATTATTCTGATTTGAAAGTTTTTGGTTGTCGTGCTTATGTTCATGTTAATAATAGTAAACTTAAGCCTAGGGCATTGAAATACATATTTTGGGGTATCCTTTTGGGGTGAAGGGTTGTATATTATAGTGTGTTGAACCCAAGTCACCTAAATTTTTGATTAGTAGAGATGTTAATTTTGATGAGTTTTCCATGTTGAAAAAGAAAAAAGGAGTTTATTGTTGTAGGTAAATACCATGATGTTAGTGAGCAGGTGGAGCTTGAGAGTTGAGCTCCTATTCAAGTGAAAAAGGGCATTTTAGATTAGCCATCTATGGATGGGATAAATGATTATGCTCTTGATGTAGTAGAAGAGCAACATGAGCAACCATATAGCATCGCTAAGGGTAAAGGAATAAGAGAGATTTAACGCTCTTAGAGGTATATAGATGCAAACTTAATTTCTTTTACATTGTCTGTGGTAGAGTCTATTGAGGTGCATGAACCTTCTAGTTATCATGAAACTATCACTTGTGATGAGTTTGTTCAGTGGCTGGTTCCTATGAATGAAGAGATTGAATCACTTCATAAGAATCATACTTGGGAATTGGTGAAACCGTCTAAGGGTCTAAAGATTGTTGGAGAAAAATAGGTCTTCGAGAAAAAGGAAGGTATATCTGAGGTTGAAGAAGCTAAGTTCAAGGAATATGTTGTTGCAAAGGGTTATTGTCAGAAGTAGGGTATTAACTTCAATGAAGTATTTTCACCTTTTTGTGAAACATAGCTCTATTTGTGTGTTGCTTGCTATAGTTGCATTGCTTGACATGGAACTAAAATAGCTTGATGTCAAGATAGCCTTCTTATATAGTAAGCTTGAGGAACAAATATTTATGCATCAATCAGAGGGATTTGTTGTTCCAAGTAAAAAATATCATGTTTGTTTATTAAAAAAGTCTTTATATGGGTTGAAACAATCCCCTAAGCAGTGGTATAAGCAGTTTGATTATTTTATGATTGATCATAATTACTCTAGAAGTGATTATGATAGTTGTGTTTATCATAAAGGATTACATGATAGTTCATCTATCTATTTATTATTTTATGTTGATGACATACTTATTGCTTCTAAGAATAAACTTGAGATTCATAAATTAAAGTCTTAACTTAATGGTGAGTTTGAGTGTAGTGAAGAAAATTTTGGGCATGAAAATTTACAAGGATAGACAAGAAGACAAGCTTTATTTGACTCAGAAAAGTTATATTAAAAAAGTTCTTGAACACTTTGGTATGAAAAATTTTAAACCTGTGAGTACGTCGTTATTTGCGCATTTCAAGCTTTCTTTGGATTTTTCACCATAGTCAGAAGAAGAAGAGTAGTACATGTCTCGGGTTCCATATACTAGTGTTGTTGGATGTTTGATGTACGCTATGGTTTGTACTCATCCAGATATTTCACATGCAGTTAGTGTTATCGGTAGATATATGGGTAATCCCGACAAGGGTCATTGGCAAGCGGTGAAATGGATACTTTGATATTTGAAAGGCACATCTAATTTTGGTTTGGTATATGATTGAAGTTCTAATACTAGTTGTAGTATTATTGGTTATATGAACTTTAATTATACTGGTGATTTGGATAGAATAAGATCTACGATAGGTTATATCTTCACTCCTTCTTATTGTGCCATTAGTTGGAAGGCTACTTTATAGTTTACAGTTCTTTTTTTACCACAAAGGTAGAATATATGGCAGCAGCAGTAGTAGTGAAAGAAGTCATTTGGCTTAGAGGTTTGGTTTTTAATTGGGTTTACAGTAGGATACTTCTATTGTATTTTGTGATAGTTAGAGTACGATATATTTGACCAAGAATTCTATGTATCATGAAAGAACCAAACATATTGATATCAGATATCACTTCATTCGTGATATTGTATCTAAGGGTGTTATTATTGTCAATAAGATAGCCACTATAGAGAATCCAGCTGATATGTTAACCAAATCAGTTCCATTTAAAAAGTTCAAGAATTTATTGGACTTGATTGGTGTTTGCAATAAATGATCTCCCTTCGGGGCTTTGGACGATGGTTATTTGGTAATTTGAGGAAATTCATATTCGAAAAACTTATTTCCATTTTTTTAGCCAAGGTGAAGATTTGTTAAATGTGGCCCAAAACTTCAAGCCCAAAAACCATTAATTAACCCATTAAAACCCTAACACATTTTCCTTATATATATATATATAGTCTATAGCCGCCAGAGAGAAAACAAAGAGAGTGATAAAGTTGAGAGATTATTGGCCACCATCACAATAAAGCAAATAGCTTCTTGAATTAATCCATTCACTTGATCAATTCATTTGTCATCAGTTACCACCCATTTGTAACTTTAACATCCTTACAAAACTAAGTAACACTATCACACAATAATACTTGTTTTTTGGGGTGGGAAGTATGGTAAATTCACCTTTGTGACTAGCTCGAATAAGCACTACCTTCTTGTCATTCCAATTGAAAGAATAGTGGTTAGGTTTTCCATTATGCATTATGACCCCATAAAATTACCATGGTCTTCCTAAGAAAAGATAACAAGCATCAATGTCAACAATGTCACACATCACCATGTCTTGGTAGTGTTTGCCTATGGAAAAAGATACTAAGCATCTCTCATTAATCTTCATCTCAATTCCCTTTTGAATCCACCCTATTTATTAGGGTTGAGGATGTCTTTTAGTTTGTAATTTTTGGGCTTTCATAAGGGATTTTGAGACATCATTATCACTACTACTGCTATCAATTATCACCTCACAAAACTTATTTTGAATAGTGCAGTGTATTTTGAATATGGTATGGAATTGAGTGATAGTTGGTTGCTTTGGTGAAAAAAAAAACAACTTATGAACAATTCATTTACCCTGTCTCCTTCATTTCATGAATTATTTTAGGATCATCATATTCCCCTTGTTTCGCTTATTCCACTTCCATTATAGCATTATCACATTCTATCACAATATTAACCACTTTTCTCATAAGCAATTCGTTGGAACGATGGCCCAATTGATTACATTTATAACATCTTACAGGGCCTGACTTGGCATAAGGAATGGGTTTGGGTAAGTGAAGGGTTGTCTTCCAAGATTTTTGGATCCCAAGGAATTTTGAGTTGGTTTTTTAAGCTTGGGTTAAGGTAGTATAGAAAGTTGTGTAGAATGTGGAGATAAGTTTTCTTAGTTGTGATCATAGGTTGACTTTTTAGAATAAAAGGAAGGTTTGGTTCGAGAGAATTAGGTTTCAATTTTTATGGCTAGTGATATAGCTTCATTTAAATCCATCACAAATCTCAGCTCAATTTTCTTATGAATGGGTTCCTTCAATCCACTAGTATATTGCATCAAAACACAAGAATTAGTTTCTTGAAGATTGTTTCGAGAACTAAGCCTCAAGAATTCCTCAATATATTCTTGAACATATCGTTGACATTGTTTGCAATAGTGGTACTATTGGTACAAATGTTTTTTTCATTATTAGAGGCCAAGAATCTTTGTCAAAGTAAGTCGTTCATCTTTACACAAGTTTCATAGGAGGTATGCCAAATTTTCTTTGATTAGAATCATGGACCATTATAAATTTTAAGTGGACGTATCACGAGATTAAAGACAAAGCAACTCAAAGAAGTATTGAATGGACTTATTTAAGAGCAAAATCATGATCAAAAAGTGCCACAAATGGACCACAAAGCATAGAATGAACCAATCAATGAAATAATAGCAATTTTGAAAATTTAAGGTATATTATGGCATGATTTATAGCATGCGACAACAAAGGGGTCTCGAGTAGATTTGGAATATCCAATTCATTATTTTGCATCGTGACATGAACTGTTATCTATCGTGACATGAGGCTCTCGGGTTATCTCTTATTTTTCCAGTTTTTGGACCACAATGTCGCATGGTTTATTATACTTCGTGATACACATAGTTAATTTCATATTTTCTCATGTTTGGCTTGTTCCAAAATGCATTAATTGATTTAATTAGGTTGTGCTTGATTATTTCTAGCTCTTTCATAGTTGTAGTCGTCAGACTCACAGATTTCAATTTTCATAATACATTTGATTTATATCAAAGTTGAGAGCTTTAAGCTTCATTGTTCCTTTACAAATCAACTTATCAAAAGATTTGTAAACCTTATGGCATCTTATCATCAGTGAATCTTTGGTGAGTAACATCAATAGAGAAAGTTAAGGGCTATAATTTGAGTATTAACTTTTTGTGATCTATTTCAACTTATCATTGGGTCTTTGGCCATGTCTTTTGGAGTTCTTAAACTAACTCACGTTTGGGGTTTCAAGAATTGTGCTCATGGATTCACATCATGTTCCCACCATGCTAATGCACCCCCTCTGAGCTTATATATTACAATTTACACCTATCAATCAATAAGAATTTCTTGAGAATCGAAGTAAGTTCCCACAACACTTTCCTATTCTAAATATTCTTCAATATCTATAGAGCCAAAAAATGAGGAATTTCATTATTAATTTGAAATTCATGGTGTTCCGAACTCTTACCTTAAGTGTGATTGTGCATGGAACGAGTATCTTATCACTCCTAATCTCTCAAATCATCGTATGGTTTAGAGTTCTCTTTGTGAGTTCGCTTGGGTGAAAAATGTGGATCATCAAAGTAGGATTCATCCTGGTTGATGAACACCAAAGAGGAAATTCTAGGTGGGTGTTCACATAAGTTTTTTGATGATTGATGAGGAACAACTCGTTCCTTTTTGTTATGCATAATTTCTTTGGCTACAATACTATTGCTTATTTGAGCTAGAGCTTGATGCATTTCGAGTATAATTGCATCCAACTTAGTCCCAAACTTTTGTTTAAGTTCTAAAATAGCACTCAACAACACCTAGATACCAGTATCATCGTTGTTGATATACCAGCTAACTTCACCAGGAAAAGACATCAAGTTCAAGGAAAAACCAATCAATTTGATACTAATTTGGCATAAAAGCCTATATTTCTCACTAAATCAATAACAATCAAATAAAGGAAAAGTCACGTTGGGCTCAACCCAAATTTTCTTAATATTTCTTAGAGAAAATAACATACAAAACCACAACAATACTTCAAAACTAAGCCATAATACATAAGGTCTGGTCCTTATTTGTAGTCGAACAAAGCATAAAGAAATAAAAGGACACATATACATAATAGGACCACAAAACATATAGAAAATACAAAGGTTAAAAGAGTAAAACAACTTTATTTATTTAATATATGGATATACTCAATTGTTCTATCAGTCAATCTTCACCTTAAACCTCAAGAAAGTTTTTGTTATTGGAGTTCTTCTTAAGTGTTAGTCTCTCAGAATGTATCAACCACCTTATAAATTTTTCAACATTTGACATCTTCATTCCTGTAAAATGGATATCATGGCTTGGATCCAAAAGCAGTTGTTTTATACTCTAACTCTTACACTGTTGAGTTATTGTTCCATTCTCTAAGCACCAACAAAATATTGTTAACATGCCAAATTATTTTGTCCCAAATAAAATCTATGTCCTATGGTTGATTGAATAAGAAAAAAATGTTCTTGTATGGATTCGTGAAAGACACCAATACATCACCCTTAAACCCTCAAACCTTATCAATGGCTTGAATCATCTAATGTTTTTTTATCCTTTTCTTTGTTTTTACTTTCTTAGCTAGTTCAACAGATGTTGCAATAGTAGCCTTCTTTGGATCTTCATCAAGCTGAATTTCTAGTGCCTTATAGGTAAGAAATCTAGTTTATTCAAACAAGATTGCCAATTTTATAATCATTAATTAATTTTCCTTTACCACCTTATCACTTTGATCTTTTTTGACCACTTATAACTGAATATTATTTCTCCATATTTTTCACTAAAAAAAGTGTGCTTTACAAAGCAAAACATTACATCTATGTACAGTTGTAAATAATGAATCAATTTGTCTTAAAAAATCTCTCGATTTTATAACTTTTTTATTTTACTCATATTTTAAAAATTTATGTGATCTTTAAAGTTGATACTACTTCATTAGAATTAGCATTTTTTATATTAACAAAGAGAATGAATTTAGCTCAAACATGACTAGTGGGTAATTAATGATTTATTGTTTCAAGAAAAAAAACATTTTCTTGGAGCACTTTTGTCTTCATTTGAAGACACGAATACTAGGTTAAATGATAAGAGTAATATGTGTTAGAAGTTATTGTGAAACTAAATCTTTTTAAAAGCTTAAGCTATGAGGAGAGGGACAATATTACTTTTATACATCTATTATTCCCCCGTAAGTGTTTACTTTATACACCATGCAGGCTAAACATTTATAATTCAACAATTTGGGTTACCGAGCCTTGAACATAGGACCTTAAACTCTAATACCATTTTAGAAGTTGTTGGAAAATAAAATTTTCTAAAAGCTTAAACTATCAGGAGAATAACCAACATTGTTTTTATACATCTATTAAGAGTAATGTCCCACATTGATTATGGTAAAGTTTATAAGGATTGTGAGTATCTTCATCCATTGGGTTAATAATGACTCTATGAAAGTAAAGTCATTAGCGCACTTTTTTATTTAATATTTATTTTTTTATTCAATAAATAGTATTTTTGAGACCAAAAATATTAAAATATAAAAAATTTAGTGAAAAAGGGTGAAAATATAATTTTTGAAATTTTTATGGCTTTTTGATGAACTTTTAACACATGACCAATCAGGAGCTACCACGTGGCATGTTACATCGGTATGAGAAGGACGAACCTGGTGTCACATGTCAACATGGTGTTCAATTTGAGTTTGAAGATCGATCAAACTGCCTTGCCACGTGTCACTACTTTATTACTCCCATATTCCACACGTGAGCCACGACATTTGTTTTTGCAAATCACGTTGCGTTGCGTGGCGTTGACTCTGAATGGTCTCCACTGTCATGCATAGCTCTTTGATTCGCGCAATGAATTAAGTGTGTCATGTGTCATGTGTCATGTGTCATGTTGTGATTGGCTGGTGTTGTTAGTTTTGCTTGTTTTGATCTCAGCCTTTGATCTAAAGGTAATCTGATGGTCCAAATTGCACCTGAGCTATATTTAAGCCCCTAATCACTCCATAAGCCTTAAAAGGGGTCGTCATTAGCATAATTTTGGTCATTTTTTGGAGCTAAAAAGAGAGAAAAATATAGAAAAATTCAAGAGGGGATACAATTTTGGTAAAGATTCAATAAGAAATTAACACTACAATTCAAGAGATTGATTGAATTTCTTCTTCTACTCTTTTCTTTATCAATTTTTATGTCATTTTTTATGAAAAATATGAGCTTTATGAACACAATTATGTGTACTTAATTTATTAATCTAGAAATATTATGAACCCAATTTTCACCATGTGATAATCTAATATTTTACCCAAATTATAATTATAATTTAATTATATTATTTAATCTAATTTTTATGTTATTAATTATTTGACCAATAATTTATTTATTGAGGCAATTAAATAGATTTGAGAGAATTATTTAATTGTTTCTCTTTATTAAATAACATGTATAGTTTTTAGGTAAAGATGTATGATTCTTATGCATGTGATCCATAATTGATAAACTCAATGAGTAATATGCAATTTAATTAACATGAGCGTATGATTAAATTAATTACTATATAGTATGTAGTTTACTTGAGAGATGAATAAATGCTAGGTTAGATTCAATTAATTATGTAATTAATTGATAATTATATTGAGGAAATTTTAACAATTTGTATGTTTAAAAAATTAAGAGATTAAATATTTCTAGATATTTTCTCATATATCTTATTAGTTATCAAATCTGATTTAATTAATTATTATTATTTACTTTCAGTTATTTTAATTTTGGTTCCTTAAAATATAAAAATACAAAAAAATTGATTTTTATTTTTTTAGTTTTAAAATTTAGTTTCTAATAAAATAATTTATGTGAAATGATATTTTTTTATCATTATATTACTTGTTATAATACGTATACTTGCATATTCATTACACATATCATTATAACAACTTTTTCCATATAAAATTAAAAAAATTATTATAACATATTAGTTGCTCTAAGAATAAGTTGATAATTTAAAATGTTTATTAAAACCAAATGACATTTTTTATAGGCTTTTTCACTTTTTCATATCTAACTCAATCATTCAATTAATTGTATTTTTAACTTCAATGAAAAAATATGTATTCATTAATACATTTACATATATTTCACACATATTTTTAATTATATTTATATTTATAAATAGATTTTTATAAATATAATTAAATAAATATTAATATTTTAGAATAAATATTGAGAAAAACTATATCGTTAAAAATAAAATTTTATCTATAATATACGTTATATTATATGATTAAATTTTTTATATGTACAATAAGTTTTATAATAATCTTGTAAATCAAATTTATATATACGGTCACTTGAATGTGATTGCTTCATTTAGGGCACTTGAAGTTTCTTGCAGGAAAAAAATTGGAAAAATTGTGTACGGCCCAGTTCCATTTCTCAAATATTTTCAAAATAGTTTCTCATTGGAAGCAATTTTGGAGTTATTCATGAATATCAAAGAAAAAAAACAAAAAGAGTAAGAATTATACTTATTTGAGGTAAAAAAAAATCATAATTTTGTATTGAATGATAGAAAATATAAATATAATTTAGGATTGAACATTCAAACTCTTTAAGTATTTAGTGTTAACCCAACTCACTTTCTAGTGTTTGTAGCAAATTTATAAATTTATATATCATATTATTTTTTATTATTATAAATAAATTATTAAAAAATTGACTAAATTATTTATCCGTCCACTGACACATAAACACAAGCAAACACACCACACAATCATGATGCGAACCCGATATAATTTTCAAGATTTATTTAATATAATAGGACAAAGAAATAAGAATAATGTAATATATCTATACTCATATAAAGTAAACTTAATAAATAATAATTTTTTGCCTTAAATTTGAATTATTCTATTTATCTTAATTAATTTTATATATATTATATTAGTTCTACAATTTTTATTTTTTATTTTTTAATAATTTTTAAATTTAAAAACATTTCATAATTTTTTTCACAATAATTTCAATTATAACATTGTATTATTATAAATGTACAAAAAAAAATGTTGCATATAATCACGTATAAACTAAATTTTTTCATCCATGTAAATTTAATAAATTTATTACTTACTAAAAACATAAATTCATTAAATTATCTAGAAGAATCATTATCAATAAAAATAGACACATCTTTAATAAATATGTTAATTATTATTTTTCATATATTTTATGGATTTAAATGTATTGTCTTGGAATAATATATATAATTTTCAAAAATATATAATTAGTAGAGAAAATAAGAATTTTTCATTTATTTCAAATTAAAATAGTTCAAATTATTAACACATTTTGAGAAATTTATAATTTAAATTAATTTTTTAATACTTTTAGCTATTTAAATTGTATTAAAAAAATAAAGAAAAAAATATCTTTCATGATCTATAAAATAAATTTTATGAATTATCTCAAATTTATTATTTTCTAATTAATAAGAAATGTTTTTTCATGGGTATAAAAGTGAAAAATACCTCTAAGATCCCTTCGTTAATATAAAAATGATATTTAGGTTATGTAATTATTTTTTATGATAATTTAGTTATATTATTATTAAAAAGTGACCGGATAAAGAAATATTAATTTTTTTTATTTTTTCCAACTACATTAGATAGAAATTATATTTTAAAATGAATAAGTTGTAATTGAAAGAATTAAAAAAAATAAAAATATATAACAAATATTATTTATCTTCGTAGAATCATTTGTTAAATAAATATAGAATTTAAATATCAATTTTAGATAAATATGAGGCTTGTGTGTTCACTTTTCTTCAATAAAAAGTGTGAAATATTATTTATTCTTATAATGTTTTTTTAAGTAATAATTAATAGAGTTTCGCCTAGAATCCCTCAAATGCTTCGGCAAATTCGGGAAAAAAGTTTTTTTTTTGTAAATATATAAAATGTATATTTTTAAGTGGTATATAATTTTGATATTAGATAACAATGCCAACAATCTTATAATTTATTGCAAAAATTGTTATGTATGTGAATAAGTTTAAAACTAGTAATGATATTGCTTGTTATTTTTAACCTTGTGTTTTTTGTACCTTACTCATTCTAGTAATTTACATGTTAAAATAAGCATATGTTTATATCTATTTACATGAACACAAGTTCATTGGTTTAAAATATATAGTAACTCAATTATCTTTAAAAACATATCAATAATATTTTCAAATTTTGAATATTTTTCACAAATATTTTTAACTTTCAAAAATGACAAAGATAACCTTCAATTTCAACAAAAGTTAAAGACCAAAATTAATTAGTGACATTTTTTAATACTCTTAAAGTTGAATAATATATTTGATATGAAGTTAAAATTTTAATTTTTTTATATTTTAATATTAAATAATCAATAATGATAAAATAATAAAATAAGTAAAATTAAAAACGTGTGTACATAAAATTAAAAAATATATATATACACATGCTTATCAATTAAGAAAATTAAATTAAAGTACATAAAATAAAAGAAATTATTTATTTTTATTTATCCAAAATCATACATGTCAAATGGTTAATTTTAAATTTAATAACATATAACACTAATGTAATTATAAAATAATATAATATATTTAATTTTAAAATTTAAAATTTGTAAAAAAATTAATAAATTAAGTTAATTTATAAAAATATGAATAGTTGAGACTAAATTTTTTAAAAAAATTAATGTTAATAAATTAAATTATAAGAAACTCATTTTAATTATCCAATTACTATAAACACATATTTTATTTATTGAATGCATTTAATATTTTTTAATTATGTTAATTTATCCAAATTTAAATATTTAATTTTTTATAAAATATTGTCAAAAAATTAACAATATATTTTTATGAATATAACTAATTAATTTTTTAATTTTTTAAATCAATAAATATCAATAATAACAGAAAATTTTAAACAATGTAAAAAAAATAGGAATATTTCTAACAATTTAATGGTGATAGAGGGATAAAGATATCTGAGAACGAAAATATCATGAACATTAAGTTAATTTTCTAAGACTATTTTTTATTTTAATATGCTTTTATGTTTCATGAATTTATTTATTGTGTAGATTTTTATTTTTTAATCATAAAAAATATAATAAATAAATATATTTTTCATTACTATTATTTTTACCGGACATTTTAGTAAGTTGGCAAAAAATAAAGAAAAAAATGTAAAATAATAGATGAAAAAATTAACACCTTATTGTTGAAATTATTTGTAATAATATATCTAACTAAAGTATTAATAATATATTTTCAAACTTTAATACATCTAATACCGTTATTGATGGGACTACTTATAATAATACGTCCATTATTAAAACCCATATTTTCAAACGTTAATAACATTTGTAAAGAAAGATCAACCTCAAGATATGAATGATATTTTCCCATGTATCTTATGATAATCTTGTAAATCAGATGAAAAATATTAAATGCATATATATCTAACGCTCAAACCTATCATTGAATGTAACTGCTCCATTTAGGGCAACTGAAGCTTCTTCCAGAAAAAATTGTACGGACTTGATCCATTTTTCATAAATATTTTCAAAATTGTTTCCCCATTGGAAGCAATTTTGGAGTTATTCATGAATGCCAACCAGAGAACAAAATTCTGTACAGCGAACAAGCAAATAATTCTGAAACATGCTAGGTATTAACTACATTATAAGTTACTAAAACAATTATGCTAATAATACCCTAATTACCTAACAAGGAAATGAAGATTAACTTAAATTTCAAATGCAAGTTGATGCCTTTGTAGTTCTTTGGTTGGTTCCAAGCATGACAACAATCACAGTCACATCATCATGATACTTCCTTCTCCTACCTGCTGGAACATTCATTAACTCTTCCATAGTAAAACCTGCAATAACATAACTTTATCTTAGGATCTATATATATATAGTCTCACCTTCTTTATTTTTTTTAAATAACAGTTACACGGCACACACCAGTTCAAACAATATTTGATTGATTTGAATCTATTATTTCAAACAAAAAAAAAGTGAATCTTACCATTAAACTACTATATTACTATATGAACTACATGTAATTGGTTTGATCACATTCATTATTCACATGTACATTTCTGCAGAAACTATTGCCTTATCTTGTCTAGTGGCAAATTACTAAGTGGGGTTCTTGGAGGTTGGGTGAAAATGTCCAAAATTGCCTTCATAACCCATGTAACAAAGATCCCGTACAGCTCCGTACATAACTATGAATAGCTTGTACGTTGCCAAAATATCTTCTTCGTAGGTTTCAGTGAAAGACGTCTTTTGGGAAATAAAAATGAAATTGAAACAACTCATTTTCCATTGAAGAAAATTTTGACATTGGAAATGAAAACCGAAAACCAGAAGACATATTGAAGCATTTATAACAATAATGAAGGTCTTATAAGAAAAAATAAATAAATAAGCGATCAAAGCGTGAAATTAAAAGGTAAACGAACCAAGGAAAAAAGGGTAAGGGACTTAGTGTAGAATGTGAAAAGTTTAGGGACAATTTATATAATTCAATCATAATTAAATATACTGTGTTTTCTTCTTCTTTTTTATCATCCAGGTACTCACTAGAAGTATAGAACTACAAATAATTGAACTTTGATATGTCCGGGCATTAGCAGAAATAAAATATTTGTAAGAATCGAATTAAATTTGATTCAATCTGGACCAACCCGAATAACAAGAAAAAATTAAGAATGGGTTAAGACTAACTCAATAACACGTAAATAAAAAATAATTATCACTATTGTTATATGCTATTAATATTATATTTTTCCTATATGTTGAGTCTGCTAGTTTATGAAAAATTTACTGCATTCCTCTGATTAATTTTATTGTAACTTTTTTTATCTTCACATATTGAGTATTCACTTATTAACAAAATTATACAGTATCTTATCAACATCGAACGTGACTAATTTATATGAGTATTTTGAATTTCATTTAAAAATAAGATCTATAACAGTTTTTTTTTCATTCATAAATTATTTCATATAAAGTATTTACGATAAGTTTATTGATTTGTTTGGGATATATCAAATTGACTTATAATTTTTTTTATTCTTAGTTATTTTTACAAATATATTATGTTATCACTAATCACAATTATATGAAGTTTAATTCTAAATTATTCATTCATTTTAGTTTTAGGTAATGGTTCCTCGAGTTATTTTATAATATACTTATGATTTTAAAACTTTTACTTTTAAATTTTGTAAAAACTTGTAACAAAATTTTTATTTGTATGTTTAACATTGTTAGAATGTATTGAATTTGGTTCAAAACTTTACTATTCTAATTAGATTAAAAATTATAAAAAAATTTACATATTTCAAATCAACGTAAAGTTAAATAAGGTAAAAAAACCAATTAATATATATAAATATATGTTTGGACCAATTAGAATTAGTTTGGACCAACACAATTTTTTTTGGTTTAAGTTAGGGTTGGTATTTCATGATACGAATTAATTTCGGTTTAGGTGAATTATGCCAACCCAAACTAACATAGCTCGTACGAATTTACACCCATAGTTCGAACAATCGTTTTTAAAGTAAATGAATCCATACTTTTTTATTTTTTAAATTCAAACAATAAGTACTCATTATGGGTGCGGAGTTGGCAATTGAATGATGACCTTTGGTCAAGGGCACTATAGCATTACTGGACTATTAATGTTATTATCTCAATAACAGAGACTGAATAATCTCAGTATGCGTTCGAGTTTAAAGAAATAACTTTTTAGTTTTTACTGATAAAGAAAAAAAAACATTTTAAACTTATCAAGAAGGCACTGAAGGAGTTTACCTGCACATTTAGCTGCTCTTACTACTAGCTCCTCCAAGAGAAACTTTGCTGGATCACCTTGAGGATTGCTTAAGATATAGGAATGGACAAGCTTTATAGCCTCATCGTTGCTAAAGAAGTCAAACAAGCCGTCACTTGCAACTATGACAAAACAGTCAGATTTTGAAATTCTATGTACATTCATTGATGGTTGAGTTGAAACATAAGGGGGACTCGTAAGGTTACTGACGCGAAGAATTCCCATGAGTGCATCATTCAGTTTTTCCTTCAAGCAGAGAAAAACAAATAGAATTTGTATCCAATTAAAAGACGGCTATCAGAATGATGATATTCAAACTATGACAACATTAGTCTAGTAAAAGAGTTCTTTTTCATGATGATGCTTCTTCTAATTTTACAACTCCACCAATGAGGTTATAACACACTCATGTTTTCTGAACATTAGATAGCAGATGAGCATAAAAAATTCAATTTTATTTTGTAATCAACATAATTTTGTTCTCTTTTCATTGTTCTGTTCTCGGTTAGTCTCACGCATACAGCATAATAGCCAAAAGAAGTAAAGAAATAATCTACCTTTTTAAGATAACCGACTCCGAATGCACGAGTGACCTTCAATTTCCCTTTCACTTTTCCCCAAATAATGGTTTTAGGATCATCAGGATGTTCATGCAAAACTCGATCTCTTTCAACTTCATTATCAACTGTATGACTTTCAGTGAGCTGGACAGCTTTAAGTCTGAAATTAGCATTCATGTCATGACGCTCCTCATCGTATGTGGCCAATACAGCTCTGCTATCCCCTAAATTGAGTGTGTACAAATCTTTTCCATGAAGAAGCACCAGTAAAACACAAGATCCAACCGAAACCAAATCAGGGCGATCGTCCATTTCCTGTTCAACCATGTTCAGAAAATCATTCTCAGCCTGAGCAACGGCACTTTGGAGCCTATCAAGCACCATTTGCCTAAATGGCTCGGGTGAAGTTTGTACTTTAGCATATTTCCTACTCTTGGTGATCAAGCTATTACTTAGGTTTAGATTTTCATCATCTATAACATATCCATCTAGGTCTAAACCATCCAAAACATTGATGGACTCCTTTGATTCCCAGTCTAATGAATTTAGGTAAAATATGATGGTTTCATACAATGTCCCTGCAAGAAAATCTGCAGCATCTCTTCCATTAAAGCCATCATAGATTGCACAAAAGAGCCATCCATTTTCCTCGGAGCAAACAGCTTGAACACGGTCTTCTCCAGCAGCTCCACCAGCCACTTGTATTTCCATTACATTAAGAAAACCGTTGCTTCTAGATGGAGCACTCATGGGTTTCATTAAAAAATAATCAGACTCAGATGGAGTAGATGGACTACAACTTAAGTTCGACATACTGCTTTGAAGTGAAGACGATAACATATCCAACCTTTGAAGAGACGGTGAAGAGGGAATCTTGCGAAATGAGTTAGGGGAGTCCAAACTTGGAAGTATTTCTGCCCCTATTAGACCATTGCAAATATTTGTGTTGGCGAGTGTGGCATTGGCACTTAAGGCAGCACCAGACAAGCATGAGAAACTGCTATTTCTTCTAATTTCTTGCTCACTTACATAACTACTGGAATCCTCAAAATAACTACTCCCATCACCACTACACTGATAGCCAAAGCTTATTTTGAGTTCTTCCTCAGGTTTAACCATAGCTTCTCTCACACAATCAGTGGCTGCAACCATAAAGTAATCTGTTAGGTCAACTCCTAGCCCAGAAAAGTGAAAACTACACAAGTATTTAGGCAAAGACAAGCTAACCTATAAATCCATAAAATATCCAGAACATAACTCTCAAGTAATGACTATTAGTAGCAATCTGCAGTGCTAAATAAGAATTGAAGCCCCAATAACTGGGGTTTTTTTCCTTTCAAATTGAGCAAAATATGTCCGAAATTCGAGGTTTTTTTACTACGTACAAACTTATATACAGATTATGTATGACTGTACTTGCAATATTGGGATACTTTCCACCAAACCTTCAAAAACCCGTGATTTAGGGCCCAAATTCAACCATGGAAGCTAACTGAAAACAGGCATGATGTTTTCAATTTGAAAGAGACTAATGTCTACAATATGAGAGAAACCAAGATTTATAGATACTGTGAATCTTTTGTTCAAAAAAAAATATTTATTTATGTTTCATAATTAGGATTTGCAATTAATGAGGTCCATTGAAGTTTTAAAAACCAACACATAATTTCTATCTATTGGATTGACTATAAAGAACTAAAACAAATAAATCAAATTTTAGCTAGCCATCTAAAAAAACATCAGATTCATATTCATAACGTCGAACAATACTAATCGTAAGCCTATTTATCAGCATCACTAATCAAAACATGGATTAAAAATCCTAATTTAGAGGCAAATAACAGGAAATTAAGATCAAATAAAAAAAACCTATATCCAGATACATAGAATCATAGCACAAATCTATAGTAATCAGAATTTATTTAAAATAAAAATACACCCATAGACATTGTTAAAGAACGGTGAATATATCAAAATAATACAGCGTATAATAATCGGAAAAATAAGAGAATAAAAGTAACCCCAAAAAATTGAGAGCAAACTTACCCTTTTTGACCTTGTTCAACAATGAATGTGAAAAACCCAGAATACTCAGAAGGTCTATAAATCTGAATTATTATACAAAAAAGAGTGATGGGTGATTTAGGTGAGATTTTGAAAAAGAAGACGAAGAAGAAGAAGAAAGAGCAGATCTGAAAGAGAGGTTTTGTGGAGAATCTGTATCCAAGAGTGGATGGTAGCAAAAGACGTAGAACGGATGGTTGTGAAAGGGTCTATGCTATATTTAGCCGAATTTCGTTGGCTATCGTTTTGGTCTATGTCTGGCTTTTTTTTTTTTTTGGTTCACCTTGTTACCGGTACTGCCGTTTTCCTACTCCTTTTAGGACTCTTTTATCTTATTCTTCCTTCAACAAAACAAATAATAATTACAAAAAAATTACTGCTATTATTAATATTTACACTAAATAAAAAAATACATAAAGCTTATTTAAATAAAAATAGTCTTAAAAAAGTAATCTAATGTTCTTGATTTCTCTCATCACATATATCTTTTCATCTCTTTCTCACGGTTAAAAAAACTTCTTATTATTACTATTTATTGATTAAAAAATTAATTAATTAATTAATTATATTCATAAAAAATATTAAATTGTTTTAACAATATCTTGTAAAAAATGAAAATTTTAATTTTTGATGCAATTAACATAATTAAAAATTATTTACCACGTTCAAGAAATAGAATTGTGCTTACCTTAATTAATTTTTTAAAATTTATTCTCAGTTATGTACATTTTTATAAATTAGTTCAATCGATTAATTTTATGATTAATTTCATTATAAATATTAAAATTAAAAATATTATGTTATTTATAATTACATCTTAAATTATATGTCATTAAATTTAATTAAAATTAGATTTATAGATTATTAAAAAAATAAAAGTAACTATTTCAATACACGTGATTTGGGATAAATTAAAAAAAAGTTCATTCATTATAAATGTTTCAATTTTATTTTCTTAATTGATAAATATTAGTGTATATATGTTTTTAAATTTTACGTAAATTTATTTTTTTTTTATTTTTATTCTTTATATTATTATAATAAAATAAAAATATAATATTTTTATTTTTATTTATTTATTAGTTTAATATTATTAATTATTTAATATTTAAATATAAAAAAATTAAATTCAAAATAACCTTTAAATTTAAACATATTACAAAAATATCATTAATTTACCCATTTGTTGTTAATTTCGGTTAAAATCAAAGATTATCTTTGTTATTTTTAAAAACTTGAAAATATTTATGAAAAATGTGCAAACCTCAAAAGTTATTATCAATATTTTTTTTCAAATTTGAATCCATCAATTTTACGATTTTTATATTTCTTTTGTGGTTATTTGAGTAAATATTTATTTTTAAAATAAAATTCAATAATTTAGATTAATTTAACCAAATTTTATCGATTTGTAAGATTTAATGACTTTATTTATTAAGATTTGTTTATTTATTTATAAAAATACAACATATTATTATTATTATCACTAACAACCGTGAATCAAATATTTGGTAAATATTATAGTTCCACTTTTTACTATTGAAAATATTATGATAGTCCTGGGTCATGTTTATAACTTTTTGCCTAAATATTATTTATTTAAATAATTTTATTAATCTTTTTTAATTAATAAGAATATTTTTCAAAATTTATAATTTTAAATTAAATTATTTAATAAATATATTAAAATATTTTTATTTTATAATTTTATTGAAATGTCATCCAGATAAAATCCTACTATTTGAATACCGATATTACATACGAAATTTTATTTATGTAACACATTACATATAAATACATATAAAGATAAATCATTAATTATAAAAATTAAAAAACGATTACATTAATCTACCAACATTCTTACTGATATGGTAAGGGAAGAAAATAAGAAAATATGAAGAAATACAATGTCGACTCATACCTGTATTTTCATCCATTGTTGAGTTAATCAAATGAGAACTGTTTTACATTTTCATGTTCAGATCGGGACCCTGCATGAAAGCCTTTAAAAAGGTCATTAACACAGTTATGGGCAAAATAGTAAAATGATATATTTAAAAAGGCATAGTAAAGCGATAATAATAAAAAAGTGTTTTCAGTCGAAAATGATGCTACTACGCGTCTTTAAATCGTCATGTTTCTGCACGTATGAGATTGCACAAGAAAGTATATAATGCATTGAATATTACCAATTGTTTACGATGGTATATATAACCCAAATAAAATATATATTAATATGATTTTTTTTAATAAAATATCATTATATATGTTAAAAACATAACACTTTAAATAAATGTATAAAACATTATTTGTTCTTCCATATCAGTTTTTCATTTTATTACAAAACATTAAGAATGAAAATGTCACATAATGAAATTAATACTAATTTGATAAAGTATTATTTAATTTTGTTTAAAATTAAGTATAAATATTAAAAATAAAATTATGATTAGAATATGGGAAAAATGCAACTAGCTTAGATGTTTATTCCTTGGAACTTACTGATGGATTAAAAAATATGATTATTAATATAATCTTCTTCTCCCACATCCCTAGCTAGCTATCTCAGATGGAAGAATATTATCCAAAATTCATCAGATGGAAAATTCGCCAAGTGAAAAAGTCATGGATTTTTACTTAAGAAAGAGAGAATGTTATAGCTATATATATATGTATACTTAAGTTAAATGTTATAGTATTCAACACAAATAATCTTAACAAATTTAAGATGAATTTAAAGTTAAACTTACATAATTTTGATATCATTTATTATTATGATATATTTGTAATATATTAAACTTAAATATATTTTATATTTCTAACGTTAACATTTAAATAGTTGTAAATATATTCACAACTTTTAATCTCTTGTTATATAAATATCCTTTT
Organism: Hippophae gyantsensis; assembly: GCA_030763125.1. Classification (NCBI taxonomy): domain Eukaryota; kingdom Viridiplantae; phylum Streptophyta; class Magnoliopsida; order Rosales; family Elaeagnaceae; genus Hippophae; species Hippophae gyantsensis. The sequence continues at coordinate 72,225,226 of CM061028.1, read as the reverse complement.
AGTGATTTCCATTAATATAACTAACATTTTTCAAGATGGGATATATTTACTATGAATTTAAAAGATTGAGGGTTATACATAAATTTATGATAATCTTGTTAACAACCGTTAATATTATTACTATCGAACTCAAACATTAAGCATATAATGATCCGAGTCCAAGATGCTTCCATGTTATGGAGCCTCAGTCAAAGTTTTCATGCCAATTATATCAAAGTGGACCACATTTGCCGTTTTCATACGTTTCTATATCAATCACATTTGTCCATGATGAATTAAACTTGATAGTGATATTTTTGGACAAGCGTTGCATACAAAAAGATTGCTGCATAGAATTGGCTTGTGCTGATTAATCTTTCATTATATTTCATCAAACCACCAAGAAGCATATATGCCTTAGATTTAGACACAACCTGTCAAATGAACTTGGAATCATATTCTGAGATTAGCTTTAGCTTTAAAATCAGTTATTATCTTTTGTTTGAATTAGCTTTTATGATTGTATTCCTATATATATATAAGTGCATACTAACTAACTATTGAATAATTATAACAAATATAGAAAGCAAATGCTTTTATAAACTGTTTGAGCATAAAACCTGACCTGAAACCCGACTCTTATAGTGCCCAAACCTTGATACACAATGCCCGAGTCTTGAGGTAAGCTCGCACCTAGAAGATGAATTTTACTAGTGTTGCCACAAGTATTGAACATTCAAGGATCGATCGTTCATCCGCCCAATCTTATAATGTGATCAACTCTAAATTAATTTATGCATTTATTATTGTACCTTATAACACTTTATGACGTGTAGCTCATTTATAATCGACATGTGTATATGTATTGTTCTATATGTGTGTGTGTGTGAACCTGGTATTAAATTAGCCAAATTCACTCTCATTTCATTACATCTCTCTAATTTCTCTCTAAATTGTATCATCTCAAACATTTTGGCCCCATCATGGGACTCAAGATTTAAAGGTCAAACTTTTATTTCTCACCTCGTATTTCTTAGGATTCATCCCAAATTTTAAGAGAAAACCCCCAAAAACTAAAACACTTTACTCTGCACACTTACCAACAACATTCACCATGGCTAGTACTCGAGTCGATGAAAGATTAAGACTAGCTAAGGAGCTAGCACTAGAGGATAATGTCACACCTATGCGTAAGGAGGTTCAGGCTGAACCTTGCACTAACTCACTAGAGGAGGTTGATCCCCAAAAGGAATTGGCGCAACAACTTCTCGAGCTTAAAAGAAAACTCGATGAAATGAGATAAGAAAATAGGGCACTACATGCTCATACAGAGGATGTCCCATAGGCAGGTCAAGTTGATAATTTGATTGAGAAGTGTAAGTTCTATAGGCCTCTATGTCGTTGTTGGCTTCATCTGTGTAAAACACGAAGTCTATTTATTTACCTAATGTATCTATCTTCTTCAATGTAAGACTCGTTACTAGGAATAAATAATTCACACATGCATATAGTTAGGTATACTTTCTATACGAGCATATTCACACACACCACGAGATTGGTTTTTATAGTGTGCATGTTAAGTGGAGTGTTGATTTTTTACGAACGAGCGTGAGAATGAGTTGATGTTTTTGCTTGTGATTTTGGTTTATTTCGTGTGCAAGTATTTATGAAAATTTCTTGACAATTTTTGGAAACAAAAAAATATGATTTTTAGCACCTCGCCACCACCTTTAGCGATTTATTTGGAAAGGTGGTTAACAAGATGGCCATTCGAGACTCTATAAATACCCATTCATTTCTTCTTATTTGGAATCCAAAAAAATGTAACAAAACTCTGTCAAATTAACATCTCATTTTCTATTTTTGAATCACTAATACTTTGAGCATTATTCGGTATTAGTGATTCGTGAATATATAAGCAAAACTGTGCTTATGAGTGATGAGTACTTAAGATGATGTTTGTAAGTAGATTGTATATAAGTCATATGTCAGCTGGGTGTAGCTTAGATGCAAATGTTTATTTGTGAGAACCTCATTATGAAAGTGAGCTATGTTAAATACATTGAGTTCTCATATCTCTTATTGTGTGCAATAAGATATAGGTTTTTTGAGTTTGATGTTGGTTTTTAAGATTAGAAGTTGTCACACTTTTGGTTACTAATCACACCACATTAGGTGGTGTGGGCTTTAGAGAAAATCCAATTTCATGTGTCGAACTAGGTCATTACGGAAGTAGCAAGAAAGAGCAACAATAGATAGTTTGGACATAGGTTTCAATTCATAAAGGTATTAGTGATTTTATTTTCTGTCAGAGCTATAATTGTTTTATTAATTAGTACATTATTTGTTGTTGAGTGGTTTCCTTAAGTAACCCAAGATGTTACCACATAAATAGGGTTTCTATGTGGGTTTACCTTGTTATATCTGGTGTTATGCATGCTTTAATGTGTGGCTAGTACAATCAAAGTTTAAATATTGTATGCTTTTACATACTAAAGTTTAAAATCTAAATAGAAAGCTTTTATTATTTATTGTTAGCTTTCTAATTTTGAATATTGCTTTTACTTTATACTATCTGCTTATTATTATTTGTCAGGAATATATCTCTCTATTGTTTACCTATTTGAGTTGAGTCCTTAAGAAGTTAGTATCTTCTTAACATGATTATGTATCGAGTCTTAGACTTGTTCTTTGTGGTCATACTTGATCAGATTGTGTGTTAGTATAATCTACCTTTTTATTTGTATACGAGTTTTGTGTGAGTCTCTAAGGAGTCTGAATCTCCTTACCCTGGAAGTGTAACAGATGTCAAACTCTTTATTATGCTTTGGTATGTCATGTTTGATTACATGTTGTGTGATATTTGCTATGTTTATGTATGCTACTAGCCTAGACAAGAGCCTTTGAGGCACACTATCACTAGTGTGTTTATTATAGTTTCTTCTTTCTTGTTATAAGTTATTTTTGTTCTGTGTTAAATTGAGCATGATATTAAATACTTCCACTTTGTTAATTTCTCAATTCATATTTTGAAACCTGTTTGGCCGAATTAATATAGAGTTTGCAAAAAGATTCCATGGGTTGGCGTTTTTAACCCTCATCTAGGTCTCGATCCTATTTGGGTTGAAAGAACAATTAACCCTTGTATATTTGTTCCTATGTATGAGAATCTTCAAAAAGGTTAGGTTGGTATCAAGGATATACAAACTTGGAAGAGTGGAAGATGTAATGGAAGAGGTGTATCATAATGCCCGAGTTGAGGCACAAACAGCTCAATTAAGGCCAAATGTAGCCCAATATGACAATGAACAATTGCTTGAAGGAAACATGCATCCAAGCTCTTAAGGAAACAAACAAAAAACAAGATCAAGCTCTCAAGAAAACAAATAGAAAACAAGACAAGGGTAAATCTCACTATAATGTTGACAAAGACTCTGAACAATTATGTATTTTTCCTTTCTCTTATGAGATAGATCACAATAAGCCACCTACTAAATTTAGTGCTCATAAATGTCCTAATTATCAAGGAATGAAAGATCCCATAACTCATGTCATGTACCTCAAGACAACCATGGCTCTTGTAAGTCTTACACGAAATAAAAGACATGTTATGATGTGTAAGCTCTTAGTAGCTACCTTATGTGATGATGTGCATAAGTGGTTTAATAACCTGCATGTTATTCTATAACTTCCTTCACACAATTTTCTAAGTTATTCATCACTAATTATGCAAATAACAAGCCTATGAGGAAGGAGTCTTATCATTTTTTTCTTAATCACTTAGGAAAATGATGAATCTATGGAAGAATAAATGAGAAGATTCAGATATGCAAAGTTAGGAATCATAGATTGTCCCAGTTTGATAGCAATGGAAGCATTTAACAAGGTTTATTAAAAAAATTAGATTTTTTTACTGAATTGACAAAGATTATTCCATACACTATGGAAAATGCTTATGACTAGACTAGAAAATTTGTAAACCTTGAGAGAGAGTTAAAACATGGTAGAAAAGACAAGTCAGTTGTGAAATATGCTCTCGAGAAAGAAAAAAGAAGAATAAGTCCAAACAAAATGATTCAAGATAAAATATTCGCCAATAAAAATGAATGTTTCACCCTAAATCATAGAGGAAGAGGTCAATGGTTTAGAAATTTAGGACCTTAGGATAAAGCACTCTCACCTTTTAGATGTCAATTCTAAGAATAAGCTTAACTCAGGTTGTTTTGATACTAAAGAACGAAAAAAAACATCAAATGGTTACCAAAGATAAGGGCATATTTACGAGACACTTTCAAATGATGCACCTTTCATGAGGACATAAGGCATGAGACCCAAGACTAAAGACAATTAACGAAAGAAATAGAAGATCTATTATTCAGAGGATATCTAGGTGGCCTTGTGGAAAATGATAATAGATTGACGGACCATCAGTCTCAATGAGAAGTATTGAGATTACTTGCACCACCTATCAATAGGATAGACCCACCACAATACACTCTATACATGGAGGACCTTAGCTTAATAAAGCTTCCAATAATGTGCGAAAGAGGTACGTTTAAGAAGTAATTTGTATATTTTTTTCTAAATGAATAACACACACAATATATTATTTGATTTAGGTTTTAAAAAGACTAAGATTGTTTTATTAATTAGATCGTAGTAATTTAATAATTGTGACTATATAAGTTTGTTTATAATTAAGTAATTTTAGTAATCTAACTTATGGTCATGGTTACTGATAAAAATCGAGACTATATGTATACACTATTGTTACAAATTTTATTAGACCGTGACCAAAACTCTAAGGCTTTGGTTTTTAAAAAGACTATGACTAAATTTTCGATACCAAAGATCACTATTTTAGTAGTGTGTCGACACAACTAGTTATTGTAAGTGATTTTGTGCCTAAGTAGGAGTTGATTCTGTACATCTTTGATGATTAAGTTCGGATTATAATCCTTGTATTTGTTCCATTAATAATAGGATTGATGATGCATTTGTGGCAGAGTCTCAAGAAAACTTGTTAGAATAACAAGTTAAATATGCGATTGGTCAAATGGTTCAAGAAAAACTTGTTAGAGGTCTTCCTAGCAAAAAAAAAACAATGGATCTAATAATTTTGGAGGAGGTTTTGAACAATTTCAGAATTAGGCAAACAATAACTCTGGAAGGGGTCAAGTAAGAGGAGGTTTTAATGGTTCTTCCTAGAATAACGGCGGTAGAACCAACAACAGTACCAATGGTTATGGACATATACAAAAAAGAATGTGCAATGCCAATTTTGGTGGAAGATTAGACATATTGCATAAAATTATTTCACTTTAAAGAATTTGTTGGGTGCTAAAGTTAAGAATGGAAATCCTCCTACTTCTTAGATCTTGGACATTATAGCTACTAGTTATATGACTGGTGATGTGATGCAGTTCCATATGTGGGCACATATGGATTCTTTATTAGAAATGGTAATATTCTCTTATATTGGTAGTACTAGCTTCCATAGTAACAAAACTTATTTTTCTTTATACAATGTCTTGCATACTCTTAGCCTTAGTGCTAATTTGATTTATGTACAAAAACTATGTTTGAAAAATAATGTTTTCATAGAATTTCATACACATTATTTTTGTGTCAAGGTCAACAATACGATGAAGGTGTTTCATCAAGGAATGGTTGATTGTGGTTTGTTCAAGTTCCTTAGAAGGGATGTTGTTAGAGATGGATATGACAACTCAAGCTTGCTAGCTTTGAATTTTACTTGGTATAATCAACTTGGCCATGTCTTTCCTGTAATAGTAAAAAAAAATTACATAGTATTCGTTGTAAAACACTATCTTTTTAGGATTTTGTTATTTGTACTACATGTGCAATATAAAATCTTATAGGTTTCCTTTTGTTTCATAGCATGTAATAATGTTTAAGACTTTTGAACTTGTTTACTTAGACATTTGGGGTTATGTACCTTCTAATATAATTGAATTTAAACTATTTTTTAAATTATTAGAATTCTTAAAAATTTATATTCTTGATACACAAATTTTGTATTTGATAAATAGCTTGTAAGTATACGAATTACTTTATATAAAGTGACAACTATATTTTCAAGGTCGACCTAAAAAAGAACTACGTGCTTTTAAATAATTCAATAAAACTCTTAAAACAAACACAAAAATAAACATAAATATTCTGTTACAATATTTTGGTTTTAAAAACATATAAACTAATAAAATTACATTAAAGATAAAAGTAGAAATGATTCAACAAACATATTAGTTAAGTAATCGTGTTTGCTTAAAATATATTAGGTTATTAAATATATAAATTTATATTTTTTTATGAAAATATCATAAGGTGAAGATCAGATTCTTTGTTAATAAAAACTAATTAATATCCTAGGGTCGTGATTATCAATTAATTTAAATTAAATTGTAATTTATTTAGAAGAAAATAAAAAACCATATAAATCATTGTTTAAGGTTGAACACATAACTTAGATTCTCATTCACGATATCTAAATTAGATTTTAGATTGATATATTTAAAACCTAATTTTTTTATTTTAAATCTATTACAAAAAATATGTTCTCAATATATTTTTTAATAATAAATCTTGTAAAAATATTTGAAATAGAATCATGATTATAAAATAGATCTAGATAATTAGATCCTAAGATCTAACTTTCAAATTTTAAATCTATTACGAAAAATATATCATCCACATATTTTTCTGTAATAAACTTTGTGTAAGTCTTGAATGAATAAATAAAATCAATTTATTTTATAAAAATGTTAACCTAAATTAATATTTCACGAGCATAAAAAATAACTAATATATTATAGTAATATTTAATCATACATGCTTAGATTTAATAAATAATCAATAAATTAAAAATAACATTTAAAATTATATATAAAATTAATTCTGTAAATAATAGAATACAATTGAAATAAATACCTCAATTGTATTGTTATAGATAATTTCAATAGCAATTTATTATATAAAAACCTCGAAAGAGATTTACCTACACTTTTTAATTAATCAAAACTACTACATAAAATTAAAAACTATTACAAAATTCTTTGAAAGAATTTGTTCAAACTCATAATTGTTGTAGAGTTTTGGTGTATCTATAACTCAAGTATAGGTTTATATAGGTCGAAAAAGAAAAAGAAGAGAAAATAATGTATCGTAAGGTTACACGTTGTGAGAGACTCACGTCGTAGCCCAAATTAATCACCTCTATAACCTGCATTGTTTTGTTTGTCTCTAATTTTTTTTTTTGTATTTCATCCCCTTATATTTAATTGGTTTATAATTTTGTTCTTGGTTGTAATAATTAAGTGCTTTTAAGTATAATTTTTCAAATATTTATTAATTGAATCATTTTAAAGTTAAAAATATCCGAAAAATAATAAAATATACCTGTGATTTTGAAAGTATAAATTTACTAAAATAATGATAAAATTAAATAAAACAAATATATTTTTAACATTAAAATACAAATAAATCATATAATATTTAATATTTTTCAAACACTTATCAATTCTTAATTTTAAGCAAAAATTAGAGTGAAACGTATAACCTATAAATATAATAACTACACTTAATTTTAAAAATCATCTATAAGATGATATGATTAATCTAATTTCTTATTCTAGTTGTTTTTATAAAAAAAAATAGTTTTATTTTCAAAATTTAAGTAAAATTATTAATTAAAATAAAATTAATTATAATACATATAAAATTATCAATATGATGTTATAAACTTAATATTTTAAATAAATTTATCAATAATTTTTAAATTTTAAATCAAATTATTTAAATTAAAATGTAAGTAAATAAAATTATTAATGTTTCAAAATTAAGATGCCAAACTTTTTATATATTATAATAATAGAAATAATTTTACCCGCTCCGTAAAAGAACTCCTTCGTTCAGATAACTTTAGATTGTAGTTTTAATATAATTGTTATTTATTATTTTTAAAATATGTTTTTCACTAATTAAAATGTTTCTCTCCTCACTTACTATTAAATATTTCTTTTTTTAAAATATCTCTTCTACAATCAATTTATTATTAAATTTAAAAATTATTAAAATACTCTTTTGTCTTTAATATATTTGTTCTATGTCAATTAAAATTTACTAGATGTATTTTCTATAATTTTAAAAATTAATAATAAATATATTATAAAAACTACAAAATATGATAAAATAATAATTCTATCTCTTTTAAATTATATTAATTTTAAAACTTTTTTACCCATATTATCTAATAGAATAAATAATTTCTCGTCCAACATGTCTTGTTAAAAATCATGCTTAGTGGGACTAAAGTCCATCAACTTAAATGAAGAGACGTTATTAAAGATCGATTCTACTCCTCCATATACTCAGAATTGACATGACATTGATAATATATGTAATATACACAAATTTGAAATTATTTGCATTCACCGTCTTTAATAAATATAATAAATATATACATATATATACACACAAAAATCACTCATATTATACCGGATTGTAAAATTACATAAGATAAATTACTTCATTCATTTTTAAAATAATTTTATAACGTATCATAATATAAATAATTTAAATACAAAAATAAATACTAACTTGTGGCTACTGGCAACCCACTTCCACGTTACTTTTTCTAGGCTTTCTAGGCTAGTTAAGCAATTAACCTTAATTGAGATTAAAAAATATTAAACTTAATAAAAATAAAATGATAAAATTAATTAACCCACTCTCTTCTCATTCTCTTTTGCAAAAATTTCAATTAAATCATCGTATGTAAAATTTAAGCCACGTAACTCACGAAGCTCCACGAAATGCACATCCCAAGCATTTTGTAGAGCCTCATCTGCACATTCAGCTGAAGATGCACAATTTTTTCATTACAACAAGAGAGATTATTAGCTGTCCTATAATACAGATACTCCAACCTAATAAAATTCAAAATTATTACAATTTTATTTATAAAAAAAACAAATACCAAATATTTCATAAAGATAAAACAATATGATTAATATAATATATTCTAAAAATAATAAATAACACCACTTAAATAACCACCCCTATTGGTCCTATGCCTTTACAGTCGCCATCTTCATCCTTTCAAGCTTCATCAAAATTAAACTTGAGGATCCATGTGACAGTGGCCTCTACTATGGTCCAGATGAATATTGTTATATTCTTCTATTCTTTTCCCAAGTGTACGAATAATACAAAGAATCTTCACATTCAATTGGTTCCCAAACTCCACACTTCGATCCGTAAAAAAAAAACTCCTTTGTAATATAACATTCACTATCTAATTATATTTAACACTTATAATCCAAATTTAAAGATAATGTACTAAATATGTTACGCATTTTAATCTAAACACATTAATTCTAAACGCCATAGCTAGTCTAATTTTTAAATTTGGACTAAATGTGTTTTAAGTTTTAAACAGTAGTACAAAACATAATATTACTAAGAAAAAAAAGATCAAGAGACCCAAATGTAAAATCTAACTATGTTTAAGGAGTCACGGTGTAATTTAACTCGTTAAATTTAAAGAACCTGTATAATGTTGTTAAGGGGCAAACGACATTTAAATAAATAGAAACAACAACACAGTAGAACAATAAGGAGTTACCAACTAAAATTAGTTTCATCACTAGCAATGAAACAAAAAACTTCAAAAACAATTCGGATCATTAATCCTTTTGCAAATGCCAGATACTGTTTCTACTGCTGACGAACTTCAGCCTTCTTCTTAGTCCACAGCCGGTCAAGACCACTGTCAGCATCTCCCTATATTAGAAGGGATAAAGGAATTCAGACAATTCAAATTTATCTCCCTTGAGCTAGTAGTGGACTTCCATAAGGAGGTGAAAAAAACAAGACTAGGCGACTAGACAAGAAAAGCATAAAACCAAACAAGTATCTAAGAGTATACAAATTCAAACCATTTCAAACTCCACCTATTCATAAACTTCTTATAAACACCATACTTGCATTCCACTACATAGTTTACAAGATAGGAAAAATATAGAACCAAACAAGTATCCATATGCATACAAACTCAAAATCATGTGAAAGCCAACCAATAAACCATAAACTTCATCTAGAGAATTTAGTGGATGACATTTCAATGTTAAATTTTTATTATGTGGAGAAAATTGTCACAAGGCTCTTTACAATGAGGCTTACACCCCACATTGCCTTAAGGGCTTACGCCTCTCCTCATGCTAGAAAAACACCTCAAGGCATAAAAATTCCTTTTAAAACTTTGATCTAGACCCCACTTTCAAAAGTAGAAATAATAGATTGTGACTCAGTAATAGAACCACCCATGTAATGAACACCTCAACTGCTACATAACCAATAATCCAAGATCAAAAGAGAAGTTAAAGAGATTAAAGAATCATACCAACTAGATTAGTGGATGAAATCATAAGAAACATTCCTTTGAGAACCAGAATATCTTATGTTCAACAAATCATAATCATAACAGATGGTGAAAAGAATGAAGAGCGCAAACAATATAATGTTACACAATCCTTTTGTATAAATATAATATATTTCTCTATTACAACAAAACATAAACACCGTAGTCTCAAAACATCAAAAACCCCAAATTGAATGAAGAACCAAATCAAGAAGAATACACATGCCCAACTTCTACAGTTCAAAACAAATTTACAATATCAAAAGGAAAAAATATATATTATTAAACCACACAAACCTGGGCACGAACAAATCCGCAGAGAGCGAATGTGGAGAATTGGCCGGTGTAGACGCCATTCTCATCAAGATGGCCTATGTTAATCTGAACAGCGGCATGGTCCTTAGAAGTGATCAACCTATTGGTTGCAGAACTATAAAACAGAATAACAATATTAAGTTAAAACAAAAATCAAATCATATAATAATCGTAAAATCAATACCAAAAAGGAAAAATAAAGCTTCCATGGAATTAAATACCATTTTCGTGGAATGTACAACTCGGTAATGACTCCTTCTTCGTTTTGCATATTGACTAGGCTTTGAATTTACTCAAAAAAACCTGTTTCAGTAAACATCAATCAGAAAGTTACAGATCCAGAAAAATCACAACGCTGATAGAGAGATCAAGTATGATGAATAGACAAAGGAAAAGGAACTGGAAGGAGAGTGAAAATACCCAAGCGGCGGAAGAGAAGAGTGAGCTGGTAATTAGGGCTAGCGTTTCGAAAGAAAAGAAAATGGAACGTTAGGGTTATGTATAGTTTGGTGACGCTGAACCCTAGCGTACAAAATTCGACATTATAGAAGTGCTGAAGTGGGTATTGAACACTGACCCAGCCTGCAACTATTTAATCTCTTGGGTTGGAGATTAAGGACCCATAGTAGCTAGCTATTAAGCCCAATATTCTCTTTACCCAATCTCTCACTATGACACCGTTTTATGAAAATTACATTTACATTTTCATCCTTGTACTTATTATATTCATCTTATATATTTTCATTATTTAACAAAAAATTTAATATATTATTTCATTTTAAACATCGTTCAATTAAAAACTATTTAAATTAAAATACGATCATTTATACTGGTTCAATGTTAAATGTTATTCAATATATTATTAGGATATTATTTTTTATAAACTCTCAAAATTATTTATAATCTTGTACTAAAATTAATATGTATGTTATTTTCTCTCTTAATTAGTATAAACTAACATATTAACTTAAATGAGAATGAATAAATATTTTTTTATTTAAAAAGTCTCCGTTTAGCCAAATTCATATACATCTCTATTCTTTGGTTTAATCTTTTTTTCTTAGTTCAAAAACATTCGTAGGCAACGAAAAATATCACTTTTGACGTTTTTCTCACATTTCTCTTTTTCTTCGAGCAAGAGACGTCAAAACTCAATCCAGCCTAAAAATAATGAAAAAATCTTTGCATCTTCCATTGACTCATTATTATTAAAAACAATGTTTTATAAATCATGCAAACTCTAACTGATTTGTTATTGAATTCGTGTTCAAAAACAAATAAATTGAATATATTAATTAAGTTGATGTCTCAATATATACTAATAAAATTACTTAAAAATATATATTATTAATCTCGTTCAATATCACCACTAATGATGGAGATGTTGGATTCAAGACATTTTTTAACCAACTTGTAATCCTCTATTTCAAAATTTTAGGTCAAAATCGATCGATACGTATTTTAACATAATTCAACATAAACCATTATTCTTTGAGTAAATTAAGTTGATTTTACGTTAAAAAATTATATATAATAATTACACATGTTTGATATTTTGAAAGAATACAAAGTTTTATATGTAATATTTTTAATCATTTATTTAAAAAATGTATTTAATTTGAACAATATTTTGTAATAAAAGAATAAGAATTGTTGTAATATTTTTTCAAATAAATTATCAAAAAATTAATATTTTATTATACAAAACATATTTTTCAAAATTAATTCATTAAATATATAATATACATGATCAATTTGAATTAAAAAAATTAAAAAAACTAATTACAAAAAATTGACCAATTAAATTTTAAATTATTTAAACTAACCGATAAACCTATAAATTAAACTCAACCCAAGCCAATTGAATTGGGTTTATTCAGATTAATTCAGGTTTTATCTATCCTTATCACTACAGTACAAATGATTAACTGTTCAAATTCGAGTTTCATTCATCCCTAATCACCACAGTGCAACTGATTAGCTTCCCATAGGTCAACATGTGGCGATCCATCGTACTCATATTGTAATAATTTGAAACCCATCATTTTAAACACCATCATCCCTATCTACAGTGATATTAGTTGTGGACAAGGATGAAGGAAATTTGAATTTTAGATTTTTTTTTTCTTTTTGGTACAACTTTAGGATATAATTGGATATTTTCAGATTTTGATTCTTTGGGAGTCAATACTTTCAACTGATCTAGAGAAAAAATATTTCCCTTTATTTCTTGTCAAAACATTAAAGCAAGTTAAGCAACAAATATCTCATAATAGTACTAGTCCTTGTAGTTTGTCCATGTTCGTTCTTTATTGTTTGTATTTATGAAAGATGTAGTTTTGGACCGTACAAATATAAGGATCCTTCAATTAAATTTAATAAATATATAATAATATTAATTAATTAATTAATGATAATTATTATTATTTTAAAAAATAAAATAAAAGTTTTTAATCGTAAAAAAATCAAAAATTAAAATTAAAATTTTAAAAAAATATTAAAATAAATATATAATAATTATTATTTTATTAATAAATATTTAATTAATTTATTAGTTTAGTAAAAAGAATTTATATACAATAATATTTATTTTATAAGCAATATGTATGACACTTTGTGACAATAATATATAATTTAAATATAAGTATTACTTGATTTAACAAATAAATCAAATATAATAGAACAACACATATGAACTTAACACGATAAACTAAAATTGATCAAACTTAATAAACATTTTTATAAATATATATTTGCTTAAAAATAATGTAAGTTAGTTGATTATTTATCAATTGATATTAAATATAATATAATCTTGATATGAAAAAACGTGATTAGTTCCACGTAAGTATGATCCCTAAAATAATAATTAAAAGTTAATAATATAAAGTTAATACATAATAAAATTATCAAATATAAATTATATAATTATTATCTATTATAAAAAAATTAATATTTATTAGTGTATAAGATAAAAAAAAATAAACTTGGAGTAAAAAAAAGTGCAAAGGAAAGATAAATATAATAAGATGATAATATGAATTTAATACGATAGATAAAATTTAATAGAAGTTAATAAGTATCTTTGATAATATTTTTTTGCTAAAAAATAATATAGATTAGTTGACTATTTATTAATTGATATTAAATATAACATGATTTTAACACACAAAAAAATATGATTGGTTCAATACAATTATGACTCATGAAATAATAATTAAAGGTTAATAATGTAAAATCAATAAATAATAAAATTATTAAATATAAACTATATAATTATTATTTATAATAAAAATATTTTAATATTTATTGGGGTATAGGATTAAAAAAATAAACTTAAAGTTAAAAAAAATAGGAGTGTCAAAAGATTGGAGTTTTTATATATTAAGTTTATTTTTCTTAGTAAAATTTTTTTTGTTTAGTATAATAGAAATGTAATAATAATAAGAATTGAGAATTGAATTCAATGTAAATATTATTATTATTATATTTATCTGTATTATAATCAAAATAATGATAAATATTAAAGTAATATTTATAAAATTAAAAATAATTTTCTTGGTTTTTAAATTAGATAAAATAATAAAAGTAATTATACAAATGTATGATAAAAATAAAATATTTCAACTTATTCTTAAAAATTGTGGGATGATTTAGGATTCCTATTAATATTAAAAACTTTAAATTTATTCTAAAAATGACTTAATGAATGCATTGATATATATATTATGATTTATTAAAAAATTAAAAAATAAGTGAATTGTATTTTAAACATACAAAAAATATAATTTTTATGTTATATAAAAAAAATTATACATATATTACTAGAGTTATATTAAAAATAAAATTTTATTTGTAAAAGAAATTATATTATATAATTTTAAAAATTCATATATTAGAACAATTATATATAGATGAATTCAACTTTTGTACAAAATAGAAAACTATAACCTAGATGAGTAGATGAACCAACTAATGTAATCTTTTTATAAATAATATTCAAACTATGCTAAACATTCTTCAAAATGTAAATTATGCAAATAGTATAGTGGATTATACAATAATAACGACATGATTAGATCAACTCACCATATAAATAACCAATAGATAAGAAAAAAAGATTTCTCATCACATCGAGACCTTCTATGTATAAATATATTCGATAAATGATGATTTTACTCTCACAATATTAAAGCATATCTATGTATAAATATATTCGATAAATGATGATTTTACTCTCACAATATTAAAGCATATATAATACAACATATAGTATGGTAAACTCACGTAGGAAACATAGTCTACACGGTAATACTCGTAGATTTATAGGACAACCACCAACAACAAACAATTCATTATAATAAGTAAATTAATAATTTATAACTTAAAAAAATATATACTCAAATATTTTTATTAGTTGAAATATAACCATCAATTGTGCTTAAGTTGCATCCACTCGTTGTCAACATATCACCTGATTCAAGTAGATTCTATCTCTCTTTGAAGTTTCTTTACCACGTGATGTGATAACTACTTATGGTTCAACCTGTTAGTATGTATACACTTAGGCTCTTCACTAATGCACTCTAATGGTCTCTTCACGTATGCTTCTCACCTATGAAAATTATTGTTATTATGCAACATTCATTTGATACACGACTATCTAACTTTGAGAGTTGGCACCACATAAGCTCTTTACTTATGCAAATTATTGAGACCTTAAATCTATCATCTAACACATGATAACTCAAAACTGATATAAACTCTTAAAATGATATGATTACAACTTAACAAATATAGATTATATATCTCACAAAAAACCTTACTCAATCTCACATTTTTAGACTCGTTTTAATGTTTGAAAATATAAGAAGGACCCATCTTTGATATTCTACATCCTACAGATGACACACTATTTTTTAGACCCAACACTCAAAAGGAAAACAAACTAAAAATGGACTAGAGAAATATAGAGCAAAACATGAAAAACTTATCCCTTAAATTCTAACTAAAAAAACAATAAATGAGAGCTAAATTTATAGAAAAAAAAATTCAACTCATGTAGATCTCAACAGCCCTTTTATTGAGCATCTCCTTGAGGATAAATGCTACAAAAGCTCGTCGACTAGTTTGACGAAATTTTTTCAACCCTTCAAAAGCACATGACAAGCTCACCAAAAGCCACAAAGAAAGAAGTTTCTAACTCTAAAAAAAGGCTTAATCCACAATATGAAAACACACAAAAAAATAACGTATCATGCAAGCTACATGCAATCTAAAAAATCTAAAAAAGTGAATGTGTGTAACAAGCAAAATTAAGATACCAATAATCAACCTTATAAAGTACAAACATAAATATTAAATAAAAAATAGACACTGTGTTTTGCACATGAAAAAATCAATTTTAAAACAACAAGACTTACACAATTAAAACTATTTTTTCCTTTTACATTTCAAATATAATTTAGTATTTTTTTTATTTTTAAAGATCCAATTTTTTAATTCCATTTTTATTTTAAAAATATTTTTTCTTAGAGTTTTTTCTTTCAAAATTCCAATTTTAATATTGAAAAAATCACTTTAAATTTTTAAATAATTAGATAATTTTATGAATATAAGATAAACTACTAAAATTTATAAATTATATGATTTTAATCTTTTAAAAAATCATAATTTATGGTGTGTTATACCATTTTTGATGGCATATTCAATAATCAAGAATTAAAATTTCTGAAACTTAAACTAAAATCTTGAAAAAATTTCAAAAAATTTGACTAATATAAATAAAAAAAGTGTAGAATTTCATTTCTCCCAAGATTTGAGTGAATTTACATAAATTTGGTGAAATTTTGATTTTGAAACTTAAATTTATATTTTATTAAATAAAATAAATATTTACGTTGTTATTATCAAAGATTGTAATTCTTTCCAAGCATATTTCATATAGTATGAAATTGAAAGTAACGTAAGCCATCCTTGTTTTTATACTACTAACATATTTGATTTGTAATCATATAAAAGTATGTCTACTATCACAAGATTAGGTTATATATATATATATATATATAATTTTCATACAGTGGTCATACATTTCAAGTACCTCGATCACCTTATGCACCACATATACTTAAAGTGTCTTATGTAAATCATGTACCTCAGTCACTCAATTCATGTCTACTTTTGATCTCTTGTACTATCACATAACATAAGATACCTCGATTCATAACATTTAAACAAAATAAATTATAATTTTTATTTTCATTATACATTAATTTAAACATAAGATATCTCTTTATATATTAATTTATTACACTTAACTTGGTTAAAATTATATATATATATATATATATATATATTCAATTTAATTTTAACATTAAATTATTTAAAAAAATTTAAATGAATTATTTATCATAAATAATACTATGCAAGATTTAAAATTAATATTTTATTATTAATCAAGAGATTTATTTTACAATATATTTAAATCAATTGCTATAGTTAACGAGATCTTATTAAAATTTATTTATACTTGACATATTTATTTATAATGCATTATTTAATCTAAAAAATAAGATCTCTATTATATATCATAAATATATTATAATTATAATTGATGTAATAATTTATTATTTAATATAATTGTATAGATTTAATTATATTTATCACGTAATGTATTTTAAAATTCATATGAAATTTATATAATTTATGAGAAAATTATGACAAATGATTAAATTAATTAAAGTTTATTTGATTTTTATTTTTAATTTTACTAAACACCAATGGGAAAATAAATGTGATTTCTCGCGTACTTCCTTATATATTACAATAATATAATTGGTGGCATATCCAATAACCAATAATTAAAATTTATGAAGTTTTAGTGAAATTATAAATTTTTGATTGTTCAAAATAGAGAGTGGTTAGAATTTTATTTATTCCAAGATTTTAGGGAGATTCTGTAAATTTTGGAAAAATTTCGGTTTTAAATCTAGAAGTTACTTTTTATTAAATAAAATAAAAACTTAATTTACTAATAGGTTGCTATAAGTTTAGCCCAACACAAATAATTTGGTAAGATATATCCCATTTTTATATATTTATTTATTATACAAAACAGCTTATTTTGATGTTAGATTATTTAAATATTTAGGTAAATTATTTATTTTAAATAGTAGTATGTATGTATTAATTTTTAATGAAATTTTAAAGTTTATATTTTATTTAATTATTACACTTATTTTATAATATATTTACTTGTAATTAGATCTTCGTAGAACTTACTTATATATCTATTTATATTTATATCTATATTTATCTTTTATATTATATAAAATTTTAAATTACACGTAAATAAAATTTGGATAAATATACTCTTTTAGTTTTTGTTTCGTACTTTATATGTAATATGTACGTATATTAAATGACTTGGATCATCTTCTTGTATATAAGACCTCAAGAAACTCGTGTATGACGACCTAGCATAGTCATTCGGATGTATCCCACAAATTAACGACTTTTATATAATAATCTAGTGATTTAAAACGAGTAGCACCTAATTAGTTATAGATGTCGGGATTGAGCGACATTTGGGTAACCCTCCTATGAACTTTACATCCCGATAAAAAGTGTACTATGTGCGGCCTGATTCTATATAAAATTATTATATATAGATACTATGATATTTCAAATAGAGAACCTACAAAGTAACCTCGATATCTGTTTCTTACGTGATATATATACCTACCTTGTGAGATGAATAAATGATAAGATCATTATCCACATTCTATACTTCTCTTTAGACACCCTACAATACTAGAATCTCTTCAAACAATTGGTGCTTACCGCGGTTTAGCAAAATATTACAAGTGAGAAAACAAGGTATAAAAGTATACAAACTGACCTCAATCAGACAGTCTGCCATCAACTCTCTATTGGACCCTCATTTTAACTAATAGGCTTATTTGACCCTGTTTTGTTCAGCATCACTCCCAAAGTGATAGTAGAGGTCCTTTTTCAATTCAGGGCACCCAAAAATGCCCTTATCAAAATATGTCATTGGGGTGTCAAGAACCACAGTGTCTCTTAGAACGACCTCGTCAAATTTGAAGTCATCTAGATCTATAGCCTCAATTTAGGGAGTTGGGTCCTGAATAGCCTTCCTCTTCTTAGAGACCTCGATCTTGGGGGTAGGAATAGGAAGGAGGCTCTGGGCATGCTAGACGTCGTAGGTGGGAGAGGTACCTTGATTGGCTCGTCTAGAGGAACAAAGTCCCTTATGAGAGATGGAAAAGTAGAGGTCGGTTGAAGGTATGTGGGTACCAGGTCTTGAATACCAGAGGTGTCGATCAAGTCTTTAAGGTCCATATTCGATTAGTCCATATATGTAAAAACAAGTAAAACAACAATGTGTCATAGTTCGAGTTACAACGTATGGTATTTACCTTGTTACAGAAAGATGACTTGAGTACTTGTTTGTATAGTCTCTCCAGACCTCAGATTTTTTCAAATGGGCTACAGTTAAAATTTACATGTAGCTCTCGTTTGAAGTATTTTGAAGCTCAATCCTCCTTATTTTTTCCTTACCATATGAACCCAACTTGTTTATCAACTCACTCGCATGGGGTTGGGAAGTTTTGAAATGATGGTTCCAAGTATAACAGACTAGTAAGTCGACCCAGTGGCCCCAAACTTCTCCAGTAATGTAAAAATACATATCCTTCCAACCCGAGGTGCTATCAGGGAGTTTTAGGTGTAGTTTATACCCAACAACACACAATATATACGCTTTTCCTTTATCCAAACCATTTCTCTTTAAGTAGTACATACATATGCTATCGTCGCTTATTAGATCCACCTTGTGTTCACCAACGATGATTGAAAGACACAAGAGAGTTCGCCATCCGTTGGGATTAACTTAGGCGGGGTTAGTGTCAAAAATGTTAAGGGTATGAGCCATCATTATGGGAAACAGGCACCAAAATCCTATTTTGAAGGGAGCCAAATCTATCACCCACCATCCCGTCTAAGAATCATCTATGTCACATAAATGGCGGGGTACTAGCATCAAAACTACACGGGGTGAGATATCATATTTTATACTTGATTTTCATAAGGTCTTCAATAGTCAAAACACTGTGCATTTTTCATTTCTTATAATTGTCCTTAGTTTGATGGGTAGGCTCACCTTAGTTGTCACATTTCTTCTTATGATGGGGTACCTTTGTCGTTATAGATACAAGAAAATGAATGATGGGCATCTGTCCCTACAAAGATGATGAGGAAGTAAGATGGGATCCAGATAAAACAGGGATGGTGATAATGCTCTCCTTGGTGGGTGACCCATCCATTTTGGTTGGTCTTCCTTCACGACTTACCGAAGTTTCAACAAGTTTCTCAGCTTGTTTCGAGCTCATTGGTAGGCAAACTGAGTCTCGAGATCCTTCTTAGGGTGTACCTATTCTTAAAGGAACACTTTTGGTGTGACTTGAGAGAATGTCTTTGGAATATGACGAGTAAGTTATACCTTTTTTCCTTTATTAGAATACATGGTAAATAAGAAGAAAAAGAGGAAGAAGTTACTTAGTAAGTGAATGTCGCAAATTTGATGAAGAGTGACCCGGTGATAATAAAACAAACTATTTTACAATGAAGTCGCTAGTTAGACGAACTGAAATCTAAACCAAGTGTTTTTTCAAGCACATCGGTAACGAAGAAGGGAAGGGTAAGAAATTATACCATGCTAATATTCTCTAATTGTTTTTGGCTAAGTTAGAAACTTAAGTGGGTAAAAAGTTAAATTTTTTTCACTATTTATAAAAGGGGGATGGAAGGTGAATGATTTTCCCATTAAAACCAAAACTAATATTGGGAATATTCCGCAAACTTCCCAAAATCCTAAGAAGTAGGGGAAAATCCTAAGAAGTAGGGGAGTGAATGTCAAGTATAATACACATAAAGGGGTCGTTATCAAAATGACTTGAATGGATTCACTTGGTTAGAGCCCGTTACATTAGGCTTTTTATAAACAACGATCTGATCATATGAATACAGGAGTCAAGTTAGGAAATATTCCTTTAACTTCCCAAAGTTTATTGAATAAGGTAGTTAATATTTCGTACTCTACATGTAACATGTGCACTACCTTAAATGACTTGGATCACCTCCTTGTATATAAGACCTTAAGAAGCTCATGTATGGCAACCTAACATAGTCATCCGAATACACCTTGCAAAACTAACAACCTCTATATCATGATCTCGTGATTCAAAGCAAACAACACCTAATCGATTATAAACGTTGAGATTGAATGACCCGTGTGTAGCCCTCCCAAGAACTCTACATCTCAATAAAGAGTGTACTATGTGACCTAAGAATAACGACTTGATTATGTGTAAAACTATTATATATAGGTACTTTATGAGTATTTAAAAATCGCTAAAATTATCATGATTTTATATACTTTAATTGATTAAAAAGATTTATATTTATACAATTTTATCATATATATATATATATATAAATTTGTCTTTTCAGAATCATGTGTATTTTTACTGTTTTTAAGTATTTTTGCTTAAAAAAAATAACTTAAAGACTCAAAGAAAAATACTAGAGATAATACATCACAAATATATTGAGAAAATAAATGAGGAAAAAAAATGGAAAAATTGGACAAAATGGGTCAAAAATGTCAAAAATTCCTTGTGTAGCTGCCCATCTATGTTGAGAAATGCGCGTATCGAGCCACACCTCACCAAGTATCCACTTACACAACGTCAAAGTCTGTGTGCATTTTCCCGAACAATGCCGAACTTGCGTGCACATCCGCCCGAATCACACTTAACCCACTTGCGCATCTATGCCCAACCACATCCCATCATGCCGAATTCGTGCATACCACTGCCTACATCAGCTTCCGTCTATTACACCTCTTTATCCAATTTTTAACATTTTTCCACTTTTTTATCCTTCTCTTCACCTATAAATACCTCTCTCTTCCATTACACAACACACCAAACACACGTAAAACACCTCAATAAATAAGTTTCTTAGCTCTTTTTCTCTTTTTCTTAGTTTTTTGTTTGTTTTAAAGTTCTTATCTTTTCGAGAAGAACTAACAATGTTTTGTAAATTTCTAGCTTTTTGATTCAATAAATGAAAATAGAAATCTCTTTTGAGGTTTTCTAGCAATAGAATTAACATCAAAGTACTGTAAGGATTCTATTTTCTTTACGGTTATTTTTTATATTATATTTATTTTTTTTATTAAATTTAACATGACTCGATGTTTATAAACATGATATAATAATAACGTTGTTATGCTTACCAAATATTAAATAGATAAAAATCTCTATAAAATAAATTGATTTTATTTTTATTCAAGATTTTATATTAAGAATATTAGAGAGAAATAAATTATTTTTCATTACAAACTTAAATATGAAAATTAGATTTTAAGGTTTAGTTATCTGATCTAATTTAGAGTAATGCTCTTTTATTTGTTGGTACAATTGCCCGGTAGTTAGAGTGAAGCTTTATTTCAAAAGTTTTTATAAAAATTATTATTCGAAAATGTATCGACAACATATTTTCAATAATGGTTTAAAAACTTGAAAGTTACTACTCAGATAATTAAATTCTTAGGTTTAATTTGGATATCTTGAATAAAGTTTAAACTGTTTAACTTTACCAAATGTGACATTTAAATAATTCATTTTCAATCTCTTAGAAAAAAAAATTAATTTAATTAACCAAATTAATTATCGACATCACTTATATGTGTTAATTGATTTGTTTAATTAACAAAAAATATATAACTCCACCAAATATGGTATTTCTATAAAAAAGAAAGAATCAATATATATCAATTTATATTTTTAATAACTTAAATAATATGAGCAAGTATAATTAACTTAGTTATTATGTCCATAAATACTCTACTATTATAAAAGATAAAATTTGCATAAATGTTTATTAAATCCATATCTATGTTTATTTTTATGTTATTAGATTAGAAAAACATAAAACCCAAAATATTATGACAAGATGTTTATGATTTAATTTCATTTTTAAGAGTTTGAATAATAAATTAGAAACTCCGTATATTACTTCCTTAGATCGACCTTGAGAGTATATTTATCATTTTCTATATAATGATTCGTACACTTACGAAAGTTTTACAAATATAAAATCAAAGTATTTATAAAGTCAACGATACCAATTTTACTCTTTAAAACTATGACATTTCAAATAGAACATTTATCAAGGTAACTTCAACACCTATTTTTTAGGTACTATATATACTTATTTTGTAAGATGAATAGAGAGTATAATCACTATACACATTTTACATTTCTCTCTAAAAATCCTATAATATTATAATCTCTGTAAATAATTTTAAATAATACATATTTTAATTTATATATATATTTTTAAAATTTTGAAAAGAAAGTAAGCATATTAAATAAATAAATTCTTATAATATTAAGAAATTATTTTTCTAAAAATATTTTATTTTTATTTTTTTAACTTAGTAGAAAATTGTGCGTTTAAGTTAAAAAAAAATTAAAATTCAAGAAATTAATGTTTTTATATTTCTTTTGACCAAGGATTTTTATAATATAATAATTATGACACAAAGTAATCAATCTTTTGATTTATAATTTACATAATTATTTTTTATATACTATTTTAATAAAATCATAATTAATTAAAATAATTGTTTATTTTATTGTATTTAAAAGAAAATTTTCATAATTGTTTTTAATTTTTTAATTTTCACCCATAACTAAAGCTAAACAAAATTTTCATAAAAGTGAAGTACGAAAATGTCCACAACTACTGATAGTGTAGTCCTCCCCAATAAATAACGTCCACCAAAAAAATATTAAAAAATAATAATAACCACCAAAAATCACCACACACCTTAAATCGAAAAAGAACACGTGATTTGTCACGTGCTTCCGTTCCACGAAGTCGTTCACTGTTACAGGTCTTAAACAGAACTATTAAACCTCAAGACTATAAGATGCGCCGAAAGCTTATATTGCTTTCATGTACTCACTTCGCTTCTCTGATCCTCTCTTCCTCTCTGTCTCTCTTTGGCGGCTCTCTGAATTTTCGAAACTTTTGAGTTCCTCAAAGAAAAACCTAATTTCATATCGGCGCAATTAGATACACATATATTTACATCGGTAAAAACACGAGTTCCGTGTATTTATCCAATTTTTGTCATTAAAGTTTGGAACTGAGCTCGGTAAATATAGATATGGAGGGTACGATAGGGAAAAATACTGAAAAACAGCGAGAGTTCGCTTTGGCTTCAATCTCTGAGCTCTCTCCGTCTTCTCCTTCTGATGATTCATATTTTCCGGTGGTTGCTCGTTTCAGTGCCGATTCTGGTGTCACTGAACTTCGGTTTCATCCAGAATCTGAATCAGTTGCTGTACTAAATGTTGATCTTCAAGTTTCTCAGGTTCGTTTCTCTATTTTTTTTAAATTTTGTTTGGTTGCCTATAAAGTGAGGGGATAAGAGTAAAATAAATGATTAAAAAAAAGTAACGGATGTTAGTCTCTTTAGAATTGCTTGCTAGTTAAGAAATCGCTCGATTGCCTTTCTCTTTAGTTGATGAGAGAGTGAAAGAACATAAAGCAATGCAGTAGAATCCTATAAGAATAAATCATTTTAGCATTGAAGAAGTTGGATGATTGAACAAAATAGTTTAGTATTTTTTTTACTTTCTTTTTTAAAGATCCCCTTTAATTTCCATTTCAGTTTATATTTTTCCCTACCTATAACCTGGTAAAATTCAGCACTGCTTGCAGGGAAGGGTGTGTGATCAGTGATGATTAGACGCAGGGAACAGCCGACGAATTATACTTAGGAAGAGCAATTTTTTTTGCTACATGGGCACTATTTAATATTTGAGTAATACTAAAACACAATTAATATATAAAAAAATTAAAAGATTTGAATTATACATAAACTTAATTAACGCAAACTATTCATAATTTGAAATATAAGACAGATAAACAAATAAGTACTTACTGGACTGTTTTATTACAGTCAAATTTATTCTTTTGTTCGTGACCAATCAAGAACAAATAGTAAAGGAAAAGAATATGTTACTGAGAGGAGTAATAAAGAAGCTATGATCTATATGCAAAACCTGCAATCCTGGCTAGAGTTTTGGAAAGAAAGAGAGAAATAAAAGTTTGCAACAAAAATTGAAAGAAATTGAGTTGACACAAATCAGAAAGGGCACTGACAATTGAAGAGAACAGTTCCAATTTTATTGACGGGCTTGTCCACACTATATTTCTTTCCACCTTATGGCCAATATAATGTTTAAATATGTAGAGAAAAATAAATATTTTCAACAAGTGAGTAGGGGGCTGGTGCCCCTTTGTAATAACTTCCACAGCTATTCAAGTGATTGGAGAATTGTAATAACTTCGGGTTTTTATTGCACAGCTATTCAAGTTAGGACCAACTCGCTCACTTTGTGTATTTGAAAGTTCTGATACTGTCAAAGAGGTAAAGAATATTTGTTAAGCAATTTTTCCATTGTTATGTTTTTTTATTAGGTGACATAAATATTGATTAGTTTCTGAGCTTTTATTGGTTCAGTTGTGATATTACAATTATACTTAATACAAATCCTTTTTATTTTATTTTAATTTTTTAAACCCGAAAATTGGGTTGTATTGTGTTAAATGTTAATGAGTACTATTTCATTGTTAAGTGAAAGCAAATGTTCATTTCTTTCACCGTATTCTTTTGACCAGAAATTGTATTCAAGGGCAGTGACTATCCAATTTAGAAATGAGGCAGAAAGCAGCGCCTTCCATTGTGCATTTGAGCAATGGAAGAAGGATTTTGTCGTTCAAGGTGCTGACTTTTATTCTTAAGTTGATAGTTGCTTAAACCAAGTCAACACAAACAAATTATTTCTGGAACTAGTTTACCCTAAATATTATGTGTTAATGGTCAAATTTTCAAAGAGAGTGTTCACTATCTACATGATAGTTAAAATAAACATATGTTTTATTTTATACCAGGTGTATATGCAATCACTATTTTATATTTCTTCCACGCAACATGATAACATTGCCAAAAAAAAATGGATAACGCATATCCATGAAAGGAATTTACTTGTATTTTATTGCTCATGCTATACTCACAACAAAGCACATTTAGTGAGATGCAAAATTTGCTTGGATAAAGGAAAAAAACATTAACGATGTTGACATTGATCGCAAGGATGGATTTGTCTTTGTTTTTACTTGAATCATATGAATACTAGTTGAACAGTAAGGGCTTTCCTTTGTATTTCCTATGTAATTGGGCTCTCTCACACAAAATATTAATTTATATTTGAAAAATAGTGCTTATAGAGCCAAGCATGACTCATCATGATGGTTTTGTCATAGATGGTTGACTTCATTTTAATGTTTGCTGATAGGATATGTCAACACGATAGATAATTGATCCATGATAAAGTCATCTACTCTTTTGACACTGTTAATTAGATTGTATCCCCATCATCATATAGTAGTTTTTACCGTTATTTAGTGCATTGTAAGCCTTTTATGTACTAATTTCTTTTGTTCTCTTTCCCAGAAATACGATTGCCAAATGGTACGCTGTCAACTTCCAAAAGCAAGTTTGATTCCAAGATTGAACCATCTTCTGCTAAAATGTATTTCCATTATTACGGGCAACTACTTCATCAGCAAAACATGTTACAAGATTATGTTAGAACGGGTCAGTTGACACTACTATATTAACTACTTAAAATGTGTGGTTTTATAATACAGTAATTCACAGATTCTTTGTTGCACTGCTAAACAGACTTGTTCAAGTGTGTTTTGACAATTAAATAATTTTTAACCATTTGTTCTGAGTTTCTTCCTTTTAATTACATGTGTAAGGTTTGTACTGTAGATTGAATTGTCTGATCCCATATTGATTAATGACATCATTTTTGTTATCTTTCTTTAGGAACATATTATGCTGCAGTATTGGAAAACCGTGCGGATTTTATAGGTCGTGTTGTAGTTGATGTTGGTGCCGGTAGTGGTATTTTATCATTATTTGCCGCTCAGGTACTTTTTTTTCCTTTTCTTTTTACTACTTAACTTCTAAGCCATCCCTCAATTTTGAAGCATTGCTTGAGTATAGGTGTTTATCTCTGTCTCTTTCCCTGTATCTCTATTGATCACTCGTTTTTACTCTGATTAATAGGCTGGTGCAAAACATGTTTATGCGGTTGAAGCATCTGAAATGGCAGAATATGCACGTAAACTAATTGTTGGAAACCCAACATTGGCTCAGCGGATAACAGTGAGATATTTTTCTCCTTGTTATGACATGATAGACTCAAATATGCTAATATTGGTTATTTATTTATTCCTATCTGGTTCTCTCCCTTAAAAATAACAGGTTATCAAAGGTAAAGTTGAGGAGGTTGAATTGCCTGAGAAAGCTGATATCCTTATCTCTGAACCAATGGGTAATCTTTTATCTTTGCTTGGCATTGTGGTAATGGTGTTTTATTCTTTTTTTGATCTTAACAATGTCATCATTCCTTCCTTTCTCTTTCCCTGATACGTTATTGCTTATTTGCTGCCCATCCTGTTGTTGTAAACTTTGACATTCTTTTATTTGGTGAGCTTTTGATGCAAGAAAACTGAAAAAGGAAAATATTGTGGAACTGTAGTGCGATAGGTTCTATATGTTCAGAGCAATGTTGCCTTTATTTATTGAGGTGAACATGATGTATAATTTCTTCTTTATGGTATTCAGGCACCTTATTAGTTAATGAAAGAATGCTTGAGTCCTATGTTATTGCAAGAGATCGGTTTCTTGTCCCAAATGGGAAAATGTTCCCTACCACGGGAAGGTAATACTAAACTTGGAATGACTTTCATTTTCTATACTTTAGAGTGTTTGCTGTCTTAAATGCCTACTTTTCAATAGACAACCATGAATTTTAAGTGTGCTGCAGGCAAGGAAAAGCTCTTATGATTTTGAGGATTGGATTGTATTTCAATGATTTGATTACTTATTACGAACTTGTGGTTGATATGTATACCTCATCATACAGATGATGCTTTATCTTGCTATATTTGCATCTTATTTTACACCTTTTCTTTTTATTGTTTTATTGTTTTTGTAGCTTCAAAGCCCGGATTCTTTTAGTTCAGTTTCTTGTAATTTTAGTTTCAATATTTGCAGTTATGATGAGTCGGATACTATATACTGCTTTGGTCTCACTATGTCAAGTTGATTTTTTGTGTAGGATACATATGGCGCCTTTCAGCGATGAGTATTTGTTTGTTGAGATTGCAAATAAGGTGCATATATCGTTGTTAATTACTATGTAATTATCTATGGTTTGCCTCAATACTAGTAGCACTGAAATGTTGAAGCTCTTCTGCGTCAATATCTGCATAAAATGGAGAAACATGCAACTTATATTGGTTAACTTCCTTTGTTGACAAAGCCCTCTCTGTGTGCAAAACTAAATTAGCTTTTCTTTTGAAAGACTGCCAAGATAAGTTATATTGTCGTTAGGCTTGCTTAAACATTTTAAGTAACTAGGGTTTTTAGTTTTGATGCCTGTAATGTCAGAAATAAAATCTCCAGTGTTTTCGATCAATATCGTATTATTGTTGGTTAAACTCTTACGGTAGTTTGTACTTCTGCTGCAGTTGAGGTTTACTTTTCTATTTCTTGGCTGTTTCACTGCATTGTTTATCACAATGTCTTTTGTGATCAACTATTTTGTGCAGGCGCTATTTTGGCAGCAACAATGTTATTATGGTGTTGATTTGACACCCTTGCATGGATCTGCATTCCAGGGATACTTCTCGCAGGTCCTAATTACTCTCATTTATAAAAGTCTTTGGAATTAATGCCCTTGCTTGTTAAAAGGTCTAAACTAAGAAGAAACATATATAAAGTGATTTTCAAATAGTCTTATGAGTTTTTGACCCCCCTTCCTCTCTTCAATAAAATAAAATAAAGTCTTATATGCTATTTATCTGGTCCTCTGGATGTTCTCAGGCATCTCTGTATTTGGGTACTTTAGGGGTGTTTTTATTTATTTTTAGTGGGTCATATGGAAACCTGGCCTTCTGCTCACCTTTCTTTACACCTGGCTCCCTCTTTCCCTTCTACTTGAGGCTTACTATTGCTTCAGCCTAATATAACCCCCTTCTAATTCTCTCAAATATATTGTTAAATTGGAAAGGTTGTGGGAAATTTTCTTGGACATATGACCTCTGAGTTGCTAGCAGGTTGAAATGTTTTCCATATTTCAATGGGCAAGTCATTATCAGCAATCTTATTACTTTACTTTGTGGTGCTAGATGTGCGTGGCCAGCTCAATATTGAATATAGTACCATAACATAACCTATATTTTGTGGTTCTTATACAGCCTGTGGTAGATGCATTTGACCCAAGGTTGTTGGTAGCTACTTCAATATTTCATACGATAGATTTCACCAAAATTAAGGTACTACTTAACTAGTTACTTTTTACTAGTTTGTCTTCCTTGTATCTTTTAGCATGAATTGTAATTTTTTTGCACTAGATATTAGCATAGAATTCATTTTTTTCCTACCTGGCCTGCTTTACCAATTACCTGCCAATCACGGTGTTAAAACTTTTCAAAACATACCTTGCTATGCATTGCACCATCTAGCAAACAAAACCATGTCCTGAACTGGTGGGAAACAAGTTGCTTGTTGCTTCATTTATGTTGTTTGGAGATAGGAAAACACTTACTGTCACAAATTTGTTGCCATGTCAACCCATGTGGCAAGATGTGATTGGACAAAATAAAATACAAGTGGGTCCTTGTTAAGTCTGGCCAATTTCATTCTGCCACATCGGTTGATATGAGTCACAAACTTGTGACCTCTGTGATGTTGTAGTTATGTTTCCAAATAGCATAGCTGTTATGTTGGTTATTAGTAAATTGACATATAAGCCGTTACAATTTCACATTAATTTGACCTGCAGGAAGAGGATTTATATGAAATTGATATACCATTGCATTTCACCGCTGCTGTTGGCGCTAGGGTACATGGTCTAGCGTGCTGGTTTGATGTCTTGTTTAATGGAAGGTAATCATCTAATTTTGATCAATAATGCTTCACTTGCATTTAAAAATAGGATTTTCCTTTTTCTTCATTTTTTTACATCTACAAGAAAATTGTTGATTTTTTAACTTCTTCCAAACTGTCGTCTGTACAGTAGTGTTCCAAGGTGGCTTACTACTTCCCCTGGTGCACCAACAACTCACTGGTACCAACTACGTTGCGTGCTTTCTCAACCAATTTATGTCATGGCTGGGCAAGAACTTACTGGACGACTCCACATGATTGCTCACAATGCTCAAAGTTATTCCATAAATCTTACGCTGTCAGGTTGGTTTTTTCCCCTTGTGTCTGTTTTGTTGAATCTTTTTATTTATTTTGTTCACTAATAAGTTAAATTCTTTAGCTAAAATGTGGGGACCTGGTGCTGAACAAGGAGGAATTATTCAGACATCTTCGTGTAAATTTGATCTGAAAGAACCTTATTATAGAATGTCCCAACCACAACCCTATATTTTGGCCCAAGATCAGCAACCACATCCACTAATAAACACTCAGGTGCAGGTATATTACTGGCTAATAATATTGTGGCAAATGCTCGTTTCTTCTGATTCACTTTGATTATTTACTTTGCATTAAGTAGGCATAGTGTTTGGTTCGGGTCAATTAGAATCCGAAATGCTAATTCACCTTGGTTTTCCTGTTTTTACAACAAAGTTTCAACATTAGTGCTAGGTTTTGCACAGTTCATATCATCATCATCATCCTTGTTGGTACAAGAAGGGACTAATTTGGTTTATTTTCCAGGACGTACCCATTCAACCACATGATCTAGATGAAGCTGAATTAATTGCGCAATCTACACCTACTGGTGAACAGTTGAACACATTCCTGGATAACATTTAACGCGTTGGAGTGAAGCTTGATCACACAGGCTTCTGTTTGTAACATAAACCTGCCTTAACTTATCAAGGGGTAACAAGTTCACCATTTTTCAACCGGAGTTCGTCTGTTGTGCTTGTCTTCGTTATTTTCAATGCTTTGTATATTATGATCATCGATTGTTTGAGTGGTTTTTTTTTCTAATCATGTACAATGCATTTTTATCGCCTGGTTGATAATCTGTAGTTAAAATTTGGTAGAAAGTCACTAATATAACTCCAACAGGTGGTCGTATTGCTTCTTATCGCGTCAATTTGTCTAGGTGCTTCACTCAGAAATTAGAAATTGGAAAATGACAGATGCAAGACCAGTGTGCCTTCCCAACTCATTTTTTTTTTACAAATAGTTATAAATGCTCTTTTTGGGTTAAAGAATACTATTTGTTTTTAAACTTGAATTAAATTTACACATGTTTCTTAACTTATAAAATGTATTACTTAGTCTTTGAATTTGTAAAATATGTATAGATTTTGAATTTTTGATTTATAGATATGTATTTTAATAGTTAGGGTTTATGTGTGAAATTTTAAAATTTTAGATTAAATAATAGAATTTAATAGTTTAGGAATGTATGTGAAGTTTTAAAAATTAGATGATGAAATTGTCTGTTTTGAAAATTTAGAGATTTATGTGTGAATTTAGTTTTTAAATTAATGATGCATTTTAGCATTTTTTTTAAGTAGAAAAATGCATATATAGTTATTTTATTATTATAAATTCGACATTAGTTATTTTACTTTTAATCATTATGAATATAAAGCTAGTATGCTTGCATAACTTATTTATCAGATGTAGTAGTTTTAGTTAGTAGAGCAACTCACTTGTCAGTTGTGTCGAGGAAATGAGATAAATAATTAATAGTTATCCTTAATATAATTACGGATAAATAATTACGGTGTTATAAAAAATTTATCTAAATGGGTAATGAATATTCATGAGTTGACTTTAATATTTAGATGGTACACTTCAAATAAATAGTTGAAAGTTGGGCGGTCTCAATTTTTTTTTAAAACGTGCTTATCAGGGGAGAGATTATCTAGACTAATAACCAATATTTTGTTGGCATCCTTGGTCGTGGGACTTAACACCCCACCTCACATCGGATGGGGACATCGTAAGACCAATTGAGGGACAAGTGGGCGAGAGGAGACTCATCAGTTGACCCCGAGGACTTGTTCTGATACCAAGTTGAAAATTGAATAGTCTTAATTTTTCCTTCAAAATGTGCTTATCAGGGGAGAGATTGTCTAGACTAATAATCAACACTCTGGTTGACATCCTTGATCGATATGAGACTCAATATAAATAACACAAGATTATTACTGAAAATGATCAAATATTATCTTCCATTTACTTATAGAGTAAGATCTTAACTTTGTTTTTCTATGATATCTCATGTTGACTTAAGCATTCAAGTCTTTAAAAAGATATTATACTAATATCCTAGTAATCCTATCTTATAGGTTTTAGGACAATCATTTTATTTTGTTTAACAAAAATCTACGTTAATTATAATTTTTTCTTAGAATCATTATCAATTCATTCTTTTTTCTTAATAGCAATTATATACGTATATAA
Organism: Hippophae gyantsensis; assembly: GCA_030763125.1. Lineage (NCBI taxonomy): Eukaryota > Viridiplantae > Streptophyta > Magnoliopsida > Rosales > Elaeagnaceae > Hippophae > Hippophae gyantsensis. The sequence goes on along the minus strand of CM061028.1, from coordinate 72,192,866 downwards.
TGATGATTATGTTTGTATACATTTTCTATATCATTATTATTAAGAAATAATATTTCGATGGTACATTTATTAAACAAAATGTACATTTATATTATCAAATTAGTATATTATTAATATCTTATTTAATAAAAGATGCATCAATAGTCGAAAGAAAAAAAGAACCTAATTTAATAAGGATAATGTTATTTTACGAAAATATTTATTATTTTATGCATTTTCTCATTTATTTTTATTTATTTCAATACCAAAATATTTTATATTACTCTAATAATTATTGTCTAACTTCCATCATCCTCTTGTACTATCCCTAATATCACTTTATTTTTTTATCGAACAATCAAATTTTACTATTTATTGTAGAATCTTTGATGTCATTAACTCTTTCATCTTTTCTGATCACTTTATATTCAATCAAACCTAAAGTGAAAGTAACTTTGATTGAAACACATTTGTTGACAAAAAAAAAAAGAATTGAGAAAATCAGAGGAAATGAGCTTATGATAGTTGTAATCATTGGTATAAATGATGTTTCAATGGAGTTTGTGGTTGCCAAATTTTAATTTTGATAAAAAATGTATATTTGAAAATTTTCTGTAATAAACAATGAAAGATGATTGGTGGACGAAAGAATGAGATAGTGTCACGGATAGGATAAAAAGGATGGTAAAGGTATGTATAATTATTAAGGTATATAAGATTGTTTTCATAATAAAATAATTAAAAAATATGAGAAAACATAAAATAATAAATATTTTTACGAAAAAAAATGGTTATTCTATAAATCAAGTTTTTTTTTTCAAAATTAGATTATTATTTTGCATTTTGTTAAATAAGTACTATTTATATATTAGTTTAATAATATAAATCTAAATCTATATCTATATATATATATATTATTTAATAAAAATATCACTAATATTTTATACTACAATGCATCGTTAAAAACTCCTTTCATCGATTTTTCTAACATGTACTTGGTAAATGTTATAGAAATCTTCCTGAAAACATAACGTAAACGTTTTTGGATGATGTTGTTTTTCCTTTTTGTGTTTTTTCCTTCCGTACTGCTTTGTGCCTTGCGTGTATTGCAGCTAGAAACTAATAGATTACAAAGGAGAATAACGATGTTTAGGTCTAAACAAGTTCTTAAGATTTCTTCTAAGCAACAACAATAATTAAATTTCTATAGAAATTCGTGCATAAATCAGAAAGTTTATTCCTTAACGTAGATAACAAAATAACACATCCTACACAAAAGGTTTAATCTTCGTACGGAAATAAAACTTTAGTTGACAAAGAAAAAAATTAATCACTTGTAAAGTCAAAAATTCCGAGGGTAGGAAGAGTTTATGATCGGTACAAAATTATAAATAAATAGTATCGTAGTTTTTAAATAAATTGATAAAAAGAATATCATTCTTATTAATAACTTACTTTTAACAAATATTAGAATTATAATAATTTCAATTTTATAAAAAAAAATCATGAAAGTTATTGTAATTAAAATTTAAAATAAAACTTACAGGAAATTGATTTAATCTAATCTAATTTAATCACTCATTATGTTTTATTCATTTAACAAATATAATTTAATTATCTATGTTTGTTAGTAATTTCCAAAAAAACATCCAAAAATCTCTTTCGACCATCAATTAGAAATATTATTGTTCGTTAATTTATACAAAATTATACAATTTAATAAAATAAAATAAAATATTAAAATTAATGGTTTTAAAACTACATAGGTTTATACAAGTTTTTCGATCTATATATTTATCTATACTGAAATATTCCACATATATCCTATAATTTTCTCTTTCGATAATAAATTATAAGATTAAAATTATCTAATTAATGACTAGTTAATTAGAAACAATAAACTCATAAATAAATTAGACAAATATGAAGAGAAATAATTCAAATTAACATAAAAAATTAAATATAATTTAGAATTAAATTATATATTTTTTATAGAATAAAAAAATATTTAATTCATGTTAAAAATTAAATTAAATATAAATAAATTCACTAAAAAGAATCGAAATAAAAATGAATCTCAACAAGAATTTGCTCTCGCTTTAATGTGTTACTGTGCTTCTTTGCTTCAATATGCTTTTGTTTCTTTCTTTTTTTTGTTTTGCAGCACCGCCAACGCTTTTATCTTTTTTTTTTGTTTCTGTTTTTCTTCATCCCTTCTATTTCTTTATTTTTTATAGATAAACCTTAATTTAAATAAATCTTTATTTAAATTTTATATCTTTATTTTCTTTAAATCTACAATAAAATTTAAATAATAATAATGAAATCTAAAATTAATAAAAATTAAATAAAATTAGACTAAAGTTAAAGTTTAAAAATGATAAATTATATCAAATTATGTAACTCATCAAACACCCCTCAAACTTAGAACTTTGTTTGTACTCAAACAAAAAGAAAATAAAAGAAAAGACACTTATAAACAATATCAACTAGACTTCATAGAGAACTACCATCACTTATCAAGCCATAATCTGAATTTAGATTTTATCATTAACAACTTACTCTTTTTACATTGAAGATAACAGGAAAATCAATCAAAAATTCAGCAATTTGTCAAGCAAGAGTGAAATATTTACTTCAACCTAACGTTAAGTCTTTGTGTGTGTGTGAAATGGTCAATTTAACTCCAAACCACCAACAAATTTAGATAAAAGTAGAATAACTGAAATCAGAAGAATTCTCTTAAAACTTAACCCTATAAATCTATTTTCAAAAATCCTCTCCACTAATGTAATAAAACACCAAAATCCAAGATCAAAAGGTCTTTAATTAGGGTTATAATGACAGGCCACATGATGAGGGCTAAGAAAAAAATAGATATGAAAAATCAAAGTAAATTGGAAAAATACTTGATAGAAACAAACAATAAAAATAAATTCATAAGATTCACACAATAACTCTTTTTCGACACTATGCTCATATTGATGACAATATTGTTGCCATATTCAATGAGTAGAGTGTTTTTTTTTTCTTTTTTTTAAGATGTGGTTGCCTTGATACTCATAGTCTTTACTAAGTTCAACCATTTTAACCCCTTTTCTATTCTTGCCTTTCACTTTTTTTTTCACACTTTGATCAAATAGAGTAAATATAATGTAGATTATTTAATTTGAATTAACTTTCTTTTTAAATACAAATTTTCACAAAAATATTTTCTCAAAATTTAAGTTAAGTTTATGGTTTTTCAGGCTTAGAATGAGAATAGTTTATGTAATTAAAAGAATAAATAAGGCTTGTAAAATAAGGTTTAAAGGGGTTAACTATGGAAATACACCATGCAATGATGCGTGATAATTAGAACGATTGAGAAAGCTTTTTGGTTGTGACAAAAAATTACCTAGATCATTTCTCTAATGTTTGGTATCAACTAAGATTTCGTTTAAAGTACCCATCAACGGATTCTATAGCAAACCAGGATTGAACTTTCCTAGCCTAATTAATTCAACTCCTTCTCTTAATAGAAAAAAATGAAGTAGAAAAAAATTTACTATGTGCTCAATTATATTCAAAGACAATGATTGAAATCAAAGTACTCGTAAAACTCTGACTAACATAATAGCAAATTTTGAAAAAAAATTCTCAAACCATCCTTAATCACATATTTTAGAGTCATAGCGAATTCAATCATACTAAAATACATGCTTGATAAGAGAATCCAACAACTCAAGACTAAAAGAGTTGACACCCCCAAACTTAAACTAAACAATGTTCTCATTGTAATTTAAAAGTGAGATAGAAAAAATGAAAGGAACTTCCCTGGTTTTATGGTGGATATGTATTAGTTTGTAATTTTTAGCTTTTTATTCCAACATAATAAACAACATCAAAATAAAAATTATTCAAATAGTAATAAAAAAAATAAAAGAAAAAAAAATTATGGACTACCTTCCATAAGCACTTGTTTAATAGTCTAAAGCTAAACTTTTCAATTTTCATCAATTAAGATTTCGAAGAGTAATAAATGCATAATTTCTCTCCACTTATTGTCCATAATAATGCTTCAATCTCTCACTATTAACTTTGAATATATTTCTTGTCTTGTCCTTCAAGTCTATTTCTCCAAAAGTTGGAACTTTATCAATTGTATAAGGACCTATTTATCTTGATCTGAACTTACCTAGGAAGAGTTTTAGTCCTGAATTAAAAAGCAAAACCTATTATTTTGGAGTAAACTCACGCCTAAGAATATGTTTTTCATGCCACTTCTTTGTCCGTTCTTTATAGATTTTTGCATTTTCATACACATAATTCCAGAACTCATCCATTTCATTCAATTAAAGAAGTCTCATTTTTCCTACTGCATTCAAATCAAAATTAAACTTCTTTACAGCCCAATAAGCATTATGCTCCAAATCAATAGGGAGATGACATGTTTTTTCAAACACTAATTGATAAGGAGACATCCCAATAGGTATTTTAAAAGCTATGCGGTATACCCACAAAGCATCATCAAGTTTTTTGCCTAATCCTTTCTATTGATGTTGATCATCTTCTCAAGGATATTCTTGATTTCTCGATTTGAAATTTTAGCTTTGCCATTAGTTTGAGAATGGCAGGCAAGTGCTATCTTGTGCTTCACACCATATTTAGAAAGAAGGTTGTCGAATAACTTGTTGCAAAAGTGGATTCCTTCATCACTAATAATAGCTTATGGAGTGACAAATCTTGTGAATATGTTGTTATGTAGAAATTTAAGCACTACTTTTGCATCATTTTTTGTTGCAGCAATTGACTCTATCCAATTTGACATATAATCAACTGCTAACAAGATATAAACAAAGTCAAAAAAGGAAGGAAAATGACCCATAAAATCAATTCCCCAAACATCAAATAACTCAACCTCTAAGATATTTTTTTATGGTAGCTCCTCACATCTTGAAATATTTCCCATACGTTGGCACCGATAACAAGTTTTCATCAAAGTATAACTATCACGAAAAATAAAGGGCCAAAAGAAACCATTTTGAAGTACCTTAGCAACTGTTCGTGTAACTTCAAAATGTCTTCCATACGATGAGGAATGGTAATGATGGAGAATGGCTTGCATCTCCTCTTTAGGCACACAACTTCGGATGATTTGATCAGTACATATTTTGAAAAGCAAAGGCTTATCCTAAATATAATAATTCACATCATGCAAAAACTTCTTATGTTAGTGGTAAGTAAGATATGGTGATAATACCCTACAATCTAAGTAGTTTACAATATCAACATACCAAGGAAGCTTGATCTCATATGCAAACAAATGCTTATCAAGGAATGCTTTTTTGGATAACTAAATATGGTTTTATTTCCTCTTGCTCCAACTAAGAGAGATGGTGAGCAACTAAATTTTCACTTCCTTTATTATGTCGAACTTTCAAATCAAATTCTTAAAGAAGAAGAATCCAACGAATCAATCTAGGCTTAGCATCCTTCTTTCCAAACAAATAACAAAGTGTTGCATGATTAGTGAACATTATCACCTTTGTACCAATGAGGTAAGACCAAAATTTTTCACAAGCAAATACCATAGCAAACATATCCTTCTCAGTTGTTGTTTAATTCAATTGGGCTTTATTTAATGTCCAGCTTGCATAGTGTATGACCCTAAATAATTTGTCTTGCTTTTGTCCTAACACCGCTCCAATTGCAAAGTCATTTGTATCACACATGACTTCAAAAGGTTAACTCTAATCAGGTACAATCATTACTGGTATTGAAATTATTTTTTCCTTGATTGCATTAAAGGCTTGCAAACAAACATCATCAAAGTCAAATGAAGAATTTTTTCAAGAAGATTACATAAAGGTTTAGAGAGTTTAGAAAAAGCCTTTATAATTCTTCTATAAAAACCCACATGTCCCAAAAAACTTCTCATTCCTTTCACATTCTTTGGAGGTGGTATTTTTTCTATGGTTGTAATTTTAGCTCGATTAATCTCAATTCCTTTAGATGATACTCTATGGCCAAGCACAATCTCTTTTTGAACCATGAAATTACATTTATCCTAATTTAGGACAAGATTTTTATCTTCACATCTCTACAAAATAAGAGCTAAATTATACAAATAATGATCAAAAGATGTACCAAAAGCCGAAAAGTCATTTATGAAAATTTCCATTATATTTTTCACCATATAAGAAAAAATAGCCATCATGCAACGTTGAAATGTTGTTGGAATATTGCAAAATCCAAAGGACATCCTTCTAAAAGAAAATGTTTCATAAGAGCATGTGAATGCAATTTTCTCTTTATCTTCGAGGGCTATGTCAATCTGGTTATACCCAGAATAACCATCTAAGAAGAAATAATAGGGATATCCAGCCAATCGATCGTACATTTGATCAATGAATGAAAGTGGAAAATAATTTTTCCTTGTTATTTTGTTTAACTTACAATAATATATATATACACGTCAACCCATGATTGTTTTTGTAAAAATAAGTTCTTTTTTTCATTTTTTACTAACGTCGTTTCACTCTTTTTTGGTACAACATGCATTAGATTTACCAATGAGTTGTTTAAAATAGCATAAATAATTCCAGCATCGAAGAGTTTTTAAATTATAACACTCATAATTGGATTTAATATTCTTTAAAGTTCAATTGATGGTTTGTAAGGTTCTTTCGTTATAATCTTGTGCATACAAAATGATAAATTTATACTTTTTATGTTAGAGATAGTCCATACAAGTTTTTCTATACTTCCTAACACATGCATTAATTTATCATGTTATTCGTGTGTAAGTGATGGAGTAATAATCACTAAAAATGTATTTATCGTAAAAAGTCTTCATAATTGTATATTATATACGAGGATCAAGGAACTTTGTCTATTACCAAAATTTCAAATATTAAAAAGAAAACATTATATATTTGCTAAACACCTTTTGAGGTGCAAAAGTTTTAATCTGTTCAATACAAATATACTTAAAAAATATTTCTCTATAAAATATCGAGATTTTTATCCATGTGCATGTCTCTTCTATTTATTTATTAAAATTTATTATATCAATTAATTAATATTAATTAATTATATTTTGATATATAAATTAATTAATATTAATTAATTATTAAAATATAATAAAAAAACTTATGTATAAATATAATAAAAAATTGAATATTTTTGTGTTAAAAAAATCAATTTTTTTTTAAATTAGATTATAGTTTAATTTTTTTAATTAAATAATATTTTGTGTGATTTAAACTCATGAATTAAAATAAAAGAGAATGAATGGGAAAGATAATATGAATCCGAGTGGGTTCTTCGGCTATGTATCTTGCTAATGGCTTCTGGTTTTCAATCCTTTCTTATCTTTATTATTATAGTGCATTACACAATATTCTTTCTTGTCCTTTTTTTCCTTTTCGAACTTTTGAGTTATTTTGGCAATTTAACTAAAGCTCTAATTTCTAAATATACAAAATAATTTTAGTAAATTAAAAAAATATCTCTAAGTTTCATAATAATAAAACCATCGTATTAATAATATTGAACATGATATATTTGAATAATTTTTAATATTAAACGAATTCAAACGATTGTAGTTTAATTTAAATAATATCTAATTATATAGTGTTTAAAATTAAACGATATGTTAGATTTTTTTTAATAATAAAAATATATTTGAGTGTTATTTTTATGGTTTAAAGATATTAACTTTATTGTTTTCTCAATAATTTTTTAAATAGAACAATCTACTAGATATGATATGAACAATTTCTTTTGTTACTTTATAAGCTAAATTATACTATTAATTCTTAAATTTTAATTAAATTTACGTATTTGTTTTCAAAGTTTTAAAAAATATGATTTGATTATTAAATTTTTTAAAACTTATATATATATTCTAAAATTTTGATTCATAAATATATATTTTAATAATTAAATTAGAACCCATGTATGAAATTTTAAAAATTTAAATACTAAGATTTAAAAATTTAAAGATACGTGAAAACTTAAAAATTTAAACATTAAATTATAAAATTTAAAAACTTAATTTACTCAAAATTTAAGAATCCTTTATATATATCAAATCAGACTATTCCAATAATTTGTTAGGTATAATTAGATATAAGTGTTAAATGAGTAAGAATAGTTATGATAATAATTATAATTATTTTGTATCATTTTTGAATATATTCGATTAATAACAATCGATTATGAATGAATGATAATTTTTCACAGTTTGAATGTGTTTCTTATTTTTTAATATTTATTAAAAAATATATTTAGTTTAAAAAATTAAATATTACCACAATTTTTATTCTACTATATTATTTAAAACATTGATATTAATTTTATTTTTAATTATTTATTACATATTTTTAAGTAAAATAAAAAAATAAAATAAAATTTAATTATTTCAAGTATTGTGTATTTTATTATTTAAAGTGTATTTTTTATGTAATTAAATGTAAATAAAAATAATATTAATATATATCTAATTTTAATTTATTATAATTTCATTATTATAATAATTATTTATAAATAATTATAATTTTAACCTAATATAGCCGACATCTATTATCGTAGTTTTAGGGAGTTGCTTGAATCGAGTCAATTCTACACGGTGCAATATATTAAAAATAATAATAATAATTGCTTCCGCGCTAATTGATTTAATTGTATTTAAGAGTAATTCCCACCAATCGCATCTCGTAAAAGTAGTACCTTATAACCATGAATTTGTAATTTTAAGTCTCATTTGAAATAACTTTTTATAATTTTACCCAATCATTATTTTTTTTCAAATTTATAATAATAAAAATAATACATATATATAATACAATATCTCTTTTAAGTTTAAAAAATGTGTTATTTTTAAGATTATTAATGTCATTTTTATAATAACATTAATTCATTCATTGTCATTTTAAGTGCTAAGAACGATATATGATTAGAGATGGATACAGATACGGGTGATGACAGTTTTTGATATAATCGTCCCCGAATCAAATTATAAAATCTATATTCGAAATCGCTCAAAAATCGTTACGATTTGAGAATGGTTTTTCACTTACGAGTAACGGTTTAGGACGGTTATGAAAAAAAATATATATATATAATTTAATTTATTAAATATATTAATTAATTTCTAATTTCTAATTTAATATATAATTTAATTTATTAAATATATTAATTAATTTTGGGTACAAGTAGGTACAGTTTTTAGTATAATCGTAACCGAACTGTATCCGTTGTTTTATGTTCAGTTTTTACCTGAAATCGTCCTTGTTTCCGAAATTTACCAATTAAAAATCAAACCGTCAGTTCGGATAACCGCGAATAACCGAATCCACAGTTTTTTTGACATCCCTGATAATTTTATGTTTTAAGGTCGTTATTAATTATATTGCTTAAAAAAATTATTATTTAAAAATAAAAACAATTATGAATTCAACATCAAATGTGTGCTCTCTTATTTTTTTCTCTCCCTGCCTGCCAAGAATACATTAGCCATTCTCTTCAAAGACTAGTATACTACGGCAATGTTACCTAAGAGGTACCAAGATTATATTACAAAAATAATATATTAAAAGTATATTAATTAATAGATTAATACTTTAAATATTTCGTGTTGTTAAAATATTTTATTTTAATATCTTAATTTAAGTATTAATTCCCTTCCTATTCATTTTTAATAGTAACTAATTTTTTTACCTAAAATACTCTTTTGGTTTTTTAATGAAGGATTTTTTTCTTTATTAAAATTAATTAGAGTAGAAAAAAATGATTTTTTTGGTTAAAGGTTGAGTTTAACAATTTTTACTAAAAAATAAAAATTATTAAATTTTTGCCTTTAAAAAATAAATAATATAGATAAGTAATAAAAATTATGACATTCCAAACATTTTATTATATTATGATAAAAATATTTTTCAAGACTAACCGATAAGGATAAGGATAAAAATATTTTTTATAAATAATTAATTAAAAATATTTATATTATTAATGTTATAGGAAAAAAGAGTTTGAAAATTAATAATTTTTTTTCTTTTTTTAACTCTTATTAATTGTCAAAAAAAAAATAATTCTTTATAAAAATGTCAAAGGATATTTTGGGTAAAAAATTTGGTTATTATTCAAAAATAATTGAAATGATATTAATATTTAAATTGAAATATTCAAATAAAATATTTTAATAATAAGTAATATTTAAAGTATTAATATATTAGACTCGGTATATTACTACCCACCCTTTTTTACTTAAAATAATTTGTTAAATTCGACTAAGAATAGTCCTTTTTTATTTTCTCTAGGAGAAAAAAACTAAACAATTTTCACGTCCTACATAAAAAAATGCCATTGTTTTTTGGAAGTTTTTTCTATAAATGTGTGATATATTATAGTTAATGTTATGGTAAGTTTTTTTTTATAATAATAATATTACAAGTTTGTTAAGCATTATATTTGTCCATGAAAATAATATATCCATTAAAATTATAAACATTAATGGTAGATAAATTTGTGATAAATAAAATGTTGTTAGGCTAAATTTATAATGGACTACGACAAAGTTTGTTAAATATACCCTGATAAATTATTTGTTCTTGCACAGTATATTTCTTTTATCTATTTATTACCTTTAATATTATTTGTACGTAGATAATACAAAATTACAAAATTAGGAAAATGGCAAGTATTGCCAAAAATAAGATGATGGTAAAAATAAGTGTTATTACGTTAAGAATCTTGCTCTTCGCTTTCAGATATGGATTTAATTTGAAAAAAACAATTTATTTTTTGTTAAAAATATACGTACATATATATATATATAAATATATATATCAGTCTTAAACATAAAAAACATATACTTTTTATATTATATTTAAAAAATATAAAAGAGAAGCAACAGTCTTTTTGTCAATTGGGTCAAGCTTAAGTCAGAAAAAGACTGAATTTTCGGTGTTGGGTTCAGGTGTATAGCAACAGAGACGTGTTTGAGAGGGAATTTCATAAGGGAAAGTGCTCAGAAAGTGGGGTGTATTACTATTACGTGAGTGAGAGGTATCGCTATGGCGTTGAAACTTGGTCTAAAGATAGTCGATATAGAAGGCGGTACAGACAGAGCCTAAGACATAAATTTGAAGTCTATAGGTTTTATACTGTTGCAAAGAAGGAAGCTAATGAAGATGAAGAACAAGAACAAGATAAGAGAGGAAGACGATGGCACAAAGAAATTGAGAAGAGAATAGTCATGCTGAAGAATTGCATCTCATTACATTGTTGTATTTCCTTTAACAATGTACACAAGTATTTATAGAAAAAATTGCACATTCGTGTGCTATGTGATCTTGCTCAATGATTTGTGAAGCCACCTTAACTTTCTTCTTGTGCCCAATGGCTTGAACAAATTTTCCACTCAATCATCTCTCATTTCCACGTTCTTGATTGAGTGACTTAGCACCTAGCTGTTGTTCTCAATTTGTTATTTTTTGATTGCACTTCCATAGCACATGGGTTGTTGCACGGTAGTGAAGTTTCAGATTTTGTATTTCCAGCGCACATTGCATTTTTACTTTCTTGTGGTGCATTGGTTGTCTGCATTGTTTCTTTGCCATGTGCATGCTTGATTGCCTTGTATCAGTTGTATCCGCTGCCATTACTACACTTACATCAACATCTCCCTTCAAACTCAGGCATGTTAATGACACTGAGTTTGTTGCGCAAACAATGAAACTGAGTGATGGAGAGAGGTTTAGTGAGAAGATTCATAGGTTGTTCAGCCGTGGGTATATGCAATACAAGAAGCTTCGAGGCCAAAACTCATCTCTAAAAAAATGCAAGTCCAAGTTAATATGTTTTGTTCGAGGGATAGTACTCAAGTTATCACACCATATAGTTGGACAATTGGGAATTGCGATTTTAATTTCATGAAAAAGAGATCCAATCCACACGATCTAATTTATGCGGTGGCATTTACAAGAGTTTTATACTCAATTTCGGTACTGCTCCTTAACACAATGGACTGTTTCTTCCAAGATCCAAGAATTGGATTGACTTCTAGATACATGACTAACCCAATAATGGATCTACGACCATCATAAGAGCCTCCCATATCAAAGCTAGCAAAACTTTGTAAAAGAAGTTGACGAGAAAGTTTAATGACTAAGCCATAACTAACTATGCTATTCTGAGTATACATTTTACAGCATTCCAGTGAGGCATCAAAGGATTTTCCATGAGCTGACTTTGTTGAAAACATAGGAAAGATCTGGTTTGGTTATAGTAAGGTATTGTAGTGAACCCACAATGCTCCTATAATTCTTTGGGATTGGGATAAGGCTTTCCTTCATAGGATAATGGAATACAATTTGTAGACATAGGGGTGGTACTTGGTCTAGGGGTATCCATGCCAGTTTTGACAAGCAAATCTTTTGCATAATTTGATTGAGTTAAAAGCATGTCTCTATATGCTAATATGAAACTTCAATTCCAAGAAAAAAACTGAGTAAATCAAAATATTTGAGGACAAATTTCTTATTGAGAGTTGTAATAAGAAATTGAAACTCTTTGTCATCACTACCAGTAATGATAATATTATCAATATTGACAAGTAGGTAGATAATACAGTGAGGGGTGTGTTTGAAAAAGAGAGATAGATTAGCTTTTGATTGATGAAATCCCATAAGTATGAGGATTGAAGTAAATGTAACAAACCAAGCTCTAGGACCTTATTTGAGTCCATAAATTGCCTTATGTAATTTGCACACATAATTGGGAAACTGAAGATCTTCAAACCTCTTAGGTTGTATCATAAATAATTTCTCTTGTAGGTGGCCATTGATAAATGCATTGTTGATGTCAAGTTGATGTAAATTCCATTTGGTGGAGAAAGCCACCATAAGAACTATGCGAATTGTTACTTGTTTCACTACTGAGCTAAATGTATTTGAAAAATTGAAGCCAAGTGTTTAAGCGAATCCCTTAACAACCAATCTAGATTTTCTTTTATAAAGAGTGCTACCATGGAGTTTCTTAAGTGCGAATATCCATTTACTTTCAATAATTTTTTGGAGGAGCAATTAAAGTCCAGGTTCTATTCTTTATTAGAGCATTGAATTCTTGGGTCATGGATTCTCTCTAGTAGCTGTTGGCTAGTGCTTGTTTGATTGAATTGGGTTCTTTCATGATAGAGTAAGTGATTACTGTATAAACTTTTAGTTTGAAAATGTCATCTTTTGCTCGAGTGACCATGGGATGGAGGTTAATGGTATGAATTGATTTTGATATTTTGGATACTATGGGCTGTGATATAAGAGTTGGGAATTGAGCAGGTGTATTGCAAGGTGAAGACATGTATGATAGAGATGGTATGAGTACTGGTATAATCCCAATGGTAAGAAAGGAGTCATATTGAGTAGGCAAGGCAAATTATGGTATTGTGAACTTGAAAGTGTATATTGTTGGTAAAATGGTGTGTATTAGAGACTAGTATTGACTGGTTGATGAGGTGAACTGTGTTTGAGCAAACAAAAACTGATTTTCTTCAAAGATAACATCGAGACTTATAGAGTCATCCTTACTTGGAAATACATTTATAGCCTTTGTGGCATGGGCTATATTCTAGGAAAGTGCATGACACATATTTGGGCTATGGCTTATGATCATTATAGGGAAGAAGGAATGGGTAGCTGATAACTTTATTTTATATAGTTATTTTCACCTATTTTATTAATTATAATTGCTATGTTCTTGATGTTTTTAGTTAATTTTCAATTAATAAATTAGTATTTACTGTTTTTTATATATTTTAAATAAAATTAAGTAATTTGTATCGAAAACGTACTTAAATGCAAATTTGTACCCAAAAATATAATTTCAAATAAAAGAGTGATTAATTGCAATTTATAAAAGTTGAAAATATAATTTAAATTAAAGTCGGGCTTAATTTCAATTATTAAAAGTTTAAAATTTAAATTAAATTTCCAAAAATTTGTATTGCAATTAAAAAAGTTGAAAATGTAATTTGAAATATATTTGTGGGTCAAAATATAATTAAGAAAATTGAATTTTCTCACGCAGAAAAGAATCACACTCGCATAAATCACGACGTCCATCACGCACCGCTCGATCATCAATTAAACGGTCCCGCATTCTACGAGTACAACCAGACGAGGAAAAATCGCGTGTAGAATCTTCGCGCGGCTCGGCGTGCCGGTGGGTCCCACGTGTCGCGCAGTCGGCCGCCGAAATGTGGGCCCCACATGTCGGCCGCGCAGATTCCCCCGAGGTGATCGGGCCGACCGTTGGATCAGATCAACGGCCCGTATTGACGCGTCCATCCAAGTCCGCGCCGCGCACCGAGCCGCTGTAAAAATCCCGTGTGACGCGGCCCATCCAAGTGGCGTGCACCCTCACTCTTCAAATGGTAAATGACCACCACGTGTCTCGTAAATATTCCAAATAATAAAATGATGACACGTGGCATGTATTTGGTGAAATAAAAACGCAGAATCCGCCACTTCCAGCCGTTAACCACTTGCAAATCCGAAGAAATCCTGTGCGATGCGTTCTTCATGCGCCCGGCTTACCGCCCAATGAAAAGCTGCCACGTGGCACTACAGTTCTCTCAGCGAATCACATAGTGACACGTGGCATGCGAAAAAAGAAAAAAAAATTCAAAAAATTTGCAGAGTGTTTACGCGTGCTACTCCCTTGTTCCCCACTGATGATAAAAAAATAAAAAAAAATAAAAAGAAAAATAGGGGATATATGTTTATGGGAGGATACGCGTAAAGGAATTTTTTTTTTCTTCTCTTTTTTTAGTTAGTTTTCCAGTTCGAGCATTTTTCTTTCTTCTTTTTCTCTCGAAATTTTGGGAGAAAGCTAGCAGTTCTTGCAAGTTTTTCTTCCTTGTAACATTTTAATTTTTCTGTTTTTCTTGTTTGCGTGTTACACAAACACGCAGAGTATTGATTTAACACTTTATGTTGTATTTTCTTAGGGAAATTACAGAGAAAGAAGACAACAAAGAAGAAGAAAAGGGATGAAATTTATTTTTCATTGAGGAATCGTGAAAGAGTTTTTTTTCTTATCTATTTTCTTTTAATTTTCTTTCTTTGCAATGTTTTATTTTTGTTGTGTTGTAATTTTAAATTTCGCTATGAACTAATACATTTGTTCTAGGATTGCGATGTAGCGTAAATTATGAAATTTGAATTAAATATTTTTGAATGATTTATGGACCTGCTTTAAGTTGTTTATTTTATCTCGTGTTTAATGCTTTTAATTATCTAAGATTAATTAAGCGATATGTGACATTTAAATAAACTTGAAAAAGGCATTTTTGTGTGTCGCTTCGTGATGAAGTAACGTATATGCATAAGAGATAGAAATATATTTTTATTGTATGTGTAATCATAGAGAACTCGAACTTAATAAATCTGGTTGAATTTAATTCGCATAGGAATATAGTGAATCATTTTAACTAGATGTTTTACGTATGGAGCTCGGAAGAGATATATGGATAAATTAGGAGTTCTTGGTTAACAACTTAAAACACGATAACATAAATCAAGATAAAATATAATGATTCAAGTGGATTAATTTGGTGAAACTGCAATCTTAGAATTTTCTTGCAATCTGTTATAAAAGTTAGTTAGTCAAATCAGAACAATTATCGATCGTTTGGATAAAATTAGGTTGAAATAATTTTAATAATTAACGAATACTAGTAATAAATCTCTGTGGGAACGATCTTTACTTACAAATATTATTACTTGTGACCGTGTATACTTGCACGAGTTCGTGTGTTGAAAAACACGCAACAAGTTTTTGGCGCCGTTGCCGGGGATTTATTTTACTAATTTTTGTTGATATTAATACCAATTAATCTAATTTTAATTCAAAAAAAAACAAAAATATTATTTGTTTAATTGCTTACTTTTACTTGCTTGGATTTGTGTGTTTATTTATGTTTTAAATGTAATTTATTGTATTAGATTTAATTTTGGATAGAGTGGGACTTTGTATGCGACGCATAAGAAATCTTGACTTAGTTCCCTTAGATCTAGAAATCCATAGAACTACTTTGAACTTAAAGAAAAATAATAAACAAGAAACCTTAGAACATTTAGCTATGAATAATGAAATTCCGTATAGAAGAATCAAGATCCTTAAGAGATTATGCGGTGCCCATGGTTGGCGGCATCCACCAAGCATTAGGAGACCTTCAATTCAAGCTAATAATTTTGAAATTAAGCCTGCAATAATTCATATGATTCAGACCTCGGTTCAATTTGGTGGTTTACCCCACGATGATCCAAACTCCCATATATCAAATTTTCTTGAGATTTGCGACACATTTAGGCATAATGGAGTCACTGATGATGCTATTCGGTTGAGACTTTTTCCCTTTTCACTTAGGGATAAGGCAAAGAGTTGGTTGAATTCATTACCATGTGGTTCTATCACTACGTGGGAGGATTTGGCTCAAAAAATTTTAGCCAAATATTTTCCACCGGCAAAGACTGCACGGATGAGAAATGAAATCACCACTTTTATGCGCTTGACTCGTAGTCATTATATGAAGCTTGGGAGAGGTACAAGGAGCTACTTCGAAGATGTCCTCACCACGGATTACATCGTTGGCTTCAAGTTCAAACATTTTATAATAGTTTGATGGGTCAAACTAGAAATATGATTGATGCCGCAGGTGGTGCTTTAATGGGAAATCAATTGATGAAGCATACAACTTATTAGAGGAAATGGCCTCAAATAGTTATGAATGGCCATCGAGAGGATGTTGCCTAAGAAAGTAGCCGGAATTCATGAGATTGATGCTATGACCGCTTTAATCGCACAAGTATCCGCTTTGGTGAAAAAGATGGATACTATGGGTGTCCATTCTATTCGTAGTCCTTTGTTGCATGTGAAATTTGCAATGGTAATCACGCCAAAGAGAGATGTCCTCACAACTCGAATCTGTCAATTTTGTTTCCAATTATAGTAGGAATCAAAACAATCAAAACAATCCCTATTCCAACACATACAATCCAGGGTGGAAGAATCATCCTAATTTTTCTTGGAGTAATAATCAAGGCCAATCATCTTCTACGAAGCCCACTCACCCTCCAGGTTTTCATAACCAAGTCCCACAACAGAGAGAAAGCCTTCATTGGAAGATATGTTTGCTCAATATATGGCTAAGAATGAGACTATTCTCCGTAATCGTGCAACGCCTATTAGAAATCTCAAGTTCAATTGGGGCAACTAGCTATCATTGTCAACAATCGCCTCAAGGTTCTTTACCTAGTGATACCGAAATCAATCCAAAAAGGGAGGGAAAAGAGCATTGTAAGGCGGTGACATTGAGGAGTGGAAAAGAGTTAGAAGAAATACAAAACCCATTTCTCCACCGACTCTTATTGTTGAGGGTGTTGACCCGTAAAAACAAGAAAAGGCTAATCATAGGGTTGAAGAGAATGAATTAACAGAAAGTCCGATAATGAAACCCACTTTAGAAAGTCTCAAGTCATATAATCCACCAATTCCATTTCCTCAACGCTTCCATAAGCAAAAGCTTGATAAGCAATTCTCCAAGTTTCTTGAAGTATTTAAGAAACTTCATATAAACATTCCTTTCGCCGATGCCTTGGAGCAAATGCCTAGCTATGTGAAATTCATGAAAGACATTTTGTCTAAGAAGAGAAGGTTAAGTGATTTTGAGACAGCTTGCTCTCACAGAGGAGTGTAGTGCCATCCTTCAAGAAGCTACCACCTAAGCTTAAAGATCCAAGTTTCACCATTCCTTGTACTATTGGTGAGAAATTTTTTGGTAGAGCTCATGTGATCCGGTGCAAGCATTAATTTGATGCCACTATCCATCTATCAAAGACTTGGATTAGGAGAAGCACAACCGACCACCGTAACTCTTCAACTTACGATAGGTCTCTCAAACACCCGAGAGGCATTATAGAGGATGTGCTTGTAAAGGTTGACAAGTTTATCTTTCCCGCAGATTTCATAATTCTTGACATGGAGGAAGATAAAGAAATTCCTATTATTCGGGGAGACCATTTTTAGCAACCGGTAGGACTTTGATTGATGTTCAAAAAGGTGAGCTCACCATGAGAGTTCAAGACCAAGAGGTAACTTTCAATGTCTTTAAAGCTATGAAATTTCCAAGAGAATCGATGATTGCTTTAGAGTTGACATGGTGAATGCGTTAGTTGAAAACAATTTCAGTGGAAAACCTGAGTACCGATGCTTTGGAACTTGCACTTGTGAATGACAATGTTATTGATAACTTTGATTCTCTTGAATATCTCAAGTTACTTAAAGCATCTCCACAACTCTTTAGTCCGCAAACCGAAGAAGAGGCATCACAAGTTGCAACACCATCTAAGCTTACCTATGGAAGCCATCTATGGAACGAGAAACAATTATTAGAGCTTAAGCCACCGCCTACCCATCTAAGGTATGCTTATTTGGGTGAAATGACTACAATGCCTGTGATTATTTCAAAGCATCTCTAGATGACGATCAAGAAAAGAAGCTATTGAAAGTGTTGAGAAATTACAAGCTAGCATTAGGATGGCCTATAGCTGACATTAAAGGAATTAGCCCTTCAATATGCATGCACAAGATCTTGTTTGAAGAAGATATCAAGCCTACTATTGAGCTACAACGTCGTTTGAATCCAATCATGAAGGAGGTAGTAAAAGAGGAAATCATTAAGTGGTTAGATGCAGCATTATCTATCCTATTTCAGATAGCTCTTGGGTCACCTCAATTCATTGTGTTCAAGAAAGCGAGGAATTACAGTGGAGACTAATAGCAATAATGACCTGATTCCCACAAGGAAAGTGATAGGTTGACGGCTATGCATGGATTATCATATGCTCAACAAGGCCACTCCAAAGGATCATTTTCCCCTTCCATTTATTGACTAAATGCTAGACAGATTGGCGGTGACATTCTTTCTATTGTTTCTTGGATGGCTATTCTGGTTACAATCAAATTGCTATCGCTACCGAAGATCAAGAGAAAACCACTTTCACCTGTCCATATGGAACTTTTGCTTTCCGAAGAATGCCTTTTGGATTGTGTAATGCTCCACCACTTTTCGTAGAGGTGTATGATGGCTATCTTCTCAAGCATGGTGGAAGATTTTATTGAGATATTTATGGACGACTTCTCAGTTTTTGGGGATTCATTTGATATGTGCTTGCATAACCTTTCTTTGGTCCTACAAAAATGCGAAGAAACAAACTTGGTTTTAAATTGGGAAAAATGCCACTTCATGGTAGGAGAAGGTGTTGTCCTCGGCCATCTAATTTCATCTAAAGGAATTGGAAGTGGATAGGGCAAAGATTGAAACCATTGAGAAACTACCGCCTCCAACATCGGTGAAAGCAATTAGAAGCTTTCTTGGGCATGCAGATTCTATAGGCGTTTCATAAAAGATTTTTCCAAGATATCAAAGCCTCTTTGTAATCTTTTGGAAAAAGATACAAAATTCACATTTGACGAAAAGTGTTTTGCATAGCCTTTCGTGGTTTTGAAAGAAAAGTTGATCACGGCTCCCATCATTGTTGCACCAGATTGGAATCTACCTTTTGAGCTTATGTGTGATGCCAGTGATTTTGCAAAGAGGAGCTGTTTTAGGACAACGGAAAAAGAGAGTTTTTCATGCCATATACTATGCCAAAGAAAACTTTGACCGAGGCTCAAATGAATTATGCTACCACCGAAAAAGAATTACTTCATTGTATATGCTTTTGAAAAGTTTCGCTCCTACCTAATCGGAACTAAAGTGACAGTTTATACTGATCATTCTGCTATAAAATATCTAATGGCTAAAAAAGATGCAAAACCAAGACTGATTAGATGGATCCTCCTACTTCAAGAATTTGATTTGGAGATCAAGGATAAGAAAGGAACCAAAAATCAAGTGGCCGATCATCTATCGAGATTGGAGAATAATGATGGAGCCGTGGACAAGACTATCATTGGTGAGACTTTTCCTGATGAGCAATTTTTTTCCTTTGATCATAGAAGTGTGCCATGGTACGCAGACTATGTTAATTACATCGTAAGCAATGTGCTCCCACCGGAAATATCTTTCCAACAGAAGAAAAAATTCTTACACGATGTTAAGTACTATTTATGGGATGAACCTTACTTGTTTAAGCATTATGCAGATCAACTTATCAAAAGGTGTGTCCCAAAGGAAGAAATTGAAAATATACTTAAACATTGTCATTCTTCAAATTTACGTGGCCATTTTGGAAAAGAAAGAACTGGGGCTAAGGTTCTTCAATCTGGTTTTTATTGGCCAAATTTGTTTAAAGATGCACATTTCTTTGTTTCACACTGTGACAGGTGCCAAAGAGTTGGTAACATTTTTAAGAAACACGAGATGCCTTTAAACAACATTCTTGAGGTAGAAATATTTGATGTTTGGGGAATTGATTTCATGGGGCCTTTTATCTCGTCCTACAACAACCTCTACATTTTGGTTCTTTGTGGATTATGTTTCTAAGTGGGTAGAAGCAATTCCCTTGCCTACCAATGATTCCAAAGTGGTACCGAATTTTCTAAAGAAAACATTTTCACTGATTTGGCACCCCAAGGGCAATCATAAGTGATGGGGAACTCATTTTTGCAACAAATATTTTGAAACCCTCCTTGCCAAACACGGTGTCACTCATAAGATTGCAATCGCTATCATCCTCAAACAAGTGGACAAGTCGAGATATCAAATAGAGAGGTGAAGAGGATTTTGGAGAAGACGGTAAATCCTTCAAGGAAGGATTGGTCTAAGAGGTTGGATGATGCACTCAGGCATATCGAATGAAGATACAAGACACCCATTGGGATGTCCCCATATCCGTTGGTTTTTGGGAAAGCTTGTCATCTCCTATTGAATTAGAGCACCACGCGTATTGGGCTATCAAGAATTTAAATTTTGATTTAGGCGCCGGGCGAAAGACGTCTCCTACAACTCAATGAGATGGATGAGATTCGTTTACACGCATATGAAAATGCCGAGATTTATAAAGAAAAGAGGAAGAGGTGGCATGACAACAAAATCTTGCATACACACTTTGAACCAGGACAGAAAGTATTGGTCTTCAGTTGTCGTTTGAAGTTCTTCTCAGGAAAATTGAAATCTAAGTGGTCGTGGCCATTCATTATTACCAAAGTACACCCATATGGGGCTATTGAGATTAAAGGTCAAGCATCACAAAGTATCTTGCAAGTGAACGGGAAAAGGCTCAAACATTATTGGTGGGCTGACATTGATCGTCAAAAGTTCACCATTTTCTTATCTGATCCAACCTAAAGCAAGGAGAAAGGCAAATAAGTCATGACTCTAAATCAAGCGCTTCTTGGGAGGCAACCCATGTGCGTTAGTTTTTATTTATTTATTTTTTATTGTATTTTAGAACATGTATTAGTTGCATATTTCTTCATTCTGTTTTTTTTTTGTTTTGATAGGTGTAAATCAGAGGAGGTAAAACAATTTTGGATTTCAATCTCACAAGTCAACTCACCATTCAGGGAAGTTTCTTTTAACACATCTCCTTTGTTCTTTAATTTTCACACATTGGGGACAATGTGCATATTAAGTTCGGGGGTGTTGAGATTAAACTTATTTGAAATACTGCTTGATATTGTTGCGCTGCCTAGTTTGGTTTGTTTGGTTGATTGAAGATATGTTGCTATGAATAGTGATTTATTTTTATTTCTTCGATTTAAATGATGCATATCTCTTTGAAAAAAAAAAAAAATTTGAATATTGTCTAAGTGATGAATAATTTTTACGTATGTTTCATTTTACAAGAATAAATATTCATGAGCACTAGTCTTGATTTTGAGTTGCTATGATAATTTAGAGAAGGTTTATATGAGTATGAAATTCGATTGATTTTTGTGGTGTCACAATTTTTAGAATTTGTTTGATTTTCTCTCGAGGCGAAATTATAGATGACATGTAACTAAGAAAATGATTTAGGCCATCTTTGGATCGTTTGAGCCTTTCTATCTACCTTGACATACATTATCTATAGTATACCCCTTTTGAGCTTCAAAGTTTACATATATATTTTTTCATTTCAAAAACTTTTCTAAAATATATATATAGTTGTGTAGATATACCTATTGTTCTTATCTCACTAACATGTGACAATTGTTAGTAAATATTTAAAGTTATATCCGAAAAAAAAGGGATACTGAAAAAAAAAAAACAAAAAAACAAAAAAAAAGAGTATTGTATGTTATGATAAATCCCAAATTGGGAAGTAATTATTGTGATGATAAAATTATCTTTTTCAATCCTGAAATGTTATGCTCGGGAAAAGTTAAGCTAAATATTATCCTTTATCCTACCCTTACCTAAGCCATACATTACAAGCTTTATAAAGTCCTATTGATTTTGTGTTTTGTGTTTGTCTACATTAGTGGAGAGAGAAATGAAAAATAAACTTAGGAGATTTGTGATTTCATGACAATTTGTTTGATTTTATATCTGTATAAACTGATCCGGATTGCATGTAATGAAATATGAAAAGACTTCACACACGCACTAAAATTCGTTGTGAAAATGTGATATACTTTTAAATTAATTTTGATGCTTAGATAAAATTCTTTTATTTCTTTGAGTTATGTAATTTCGAAAGACAAAAGAAATATTTTGAAAATCACGATTTTAAATGCAGTTATCTTTGTTTTATTTCCTTCCTTTTGCTCGAGGACTAGCAAAAACTTAAGTTTCGGTGTTGATAATCGTATTTTATATAGTTATTTTCACCTATTTTATTAATTATAATTGCTATGTTCTTGATGTTTTTAGTTAATTTTCAATTAATAAATTAGTATTTATCGCTTTTTATATATTTTAAATAAAATTAAGTAATTTGTATCGAAAACGTACTTAAATGCAAATTTGTACCCAAAAATATAATTTCAAATAAAAGAGTGATTAATTGCAATTTATAAAAGTTGAAAATATAATTTAAATTAAAGTCGGGCTTAATTTCAATTATTAAAAGTTTAAAATTTAATTTAAATTTCCAAAAGGGTCAGATTGCAATTAAAAAAGTTGAAAATGTAATTTGAAATATATTTGTGGGTCAAAATATAATTAAGAAAATTGAATTTTCTCACAGAAAAGAATCACACTCGCATAAATCACGACGTCCATCACGCACCGTTCGATCATCAATTAAACGGTCCGGATTCTACGAGTACAACCAGACGAGGAAAAATCGCGTGTAGAATCTTTCGCTGGCTCGGCGTGCCGATGGGTCCCACGTGTCGCGCAGTCGGCCGAAATGTGGGCCCCACATGTCGGCCGCGCAGATTCCCCGAGGTGATCGCCGACCGTTGGATCGATCAACGGTCCCGTTGAAAGCCGCGTCCATCCAAGCCGCCGCCGCGCACCGAGCCGCCGTGTAAAAATCCCTGCGGTGACGCGGCCCATCCAAGTGGCGTGCACCCTCACTCTTCAAATGGTAAATGACCGTACCACGTGTCTCGTAAATATTCCAACGAATAAAATGATGACACGTGGCATGTATTTGGTGAAATAAAAACGCATCGCCGCCCACTTCCACCGTTAACCACTTGCAAATCCGAAGAAATCCTCGTGCGATGCGTTCTTCATGCGCCCGCTTACCGCCCATGAAAAGCTGCCACGTGGCACTACGCTTCTCTCAAATAATCACATAGTGACACGTGGCATGCGAAAAAAGAAAAAAATTCAAAAAATTTGCAGAGTGTGTTTACGCGTGCTACTCCTCTGTTCCCATCGATGATAAAAAAAAAAAAAAAAAATAAAAAGAAAAATAGGGGATATATGTTTATGGGGGGATACGCGTAAAGGAATTTTTTTTTTCTTTCTCTTTTTTAGTTAGTTTTCCAATTCGAGCATTTTTCTTTCTTTCTTTTTCTCTCGAAATTTTGGGAGAAAGCTAGCGCTTCTTGCAAGTTTTTCTTCCTTGTAACATTTTAATTTTTCTCGTTTTTTTCTTGTTTGCGTGTTACACAAACACGCAGAGTATTGATTTAACACTTTATGTTGTATTTTCTTAGGGAAATTACAGAGAAAGAAGACAACAAAGAAGAAGAAAAGGGATGAAATTTATTTTTCATTGAGGAATCGTGGAAAGAGTTTTTTTTCTTATCTATTTTCTTTTAATTTTCTTTCTCTCGCAATGTTTTATTTTTGTTGTGTTGTAATTTTAAATTTCGCTATGAACTAATACATTTGTTCTAGGATTGCAGTAGTAGCGTAAATTATGAAATTTGAATTAAATATTTTTGAATGATTTATGGGACTGCTTTTAAGTTGTTTATTTTATCTCGTGTTTAATGCTTTTAATTATCTAAGATTAATTAACCGATATGTGACATTTAAATAAACTTGAAAAAGGCATTTTTGTGTGCCGCTTCGTGATGAAGTAACGTATATGCATAAGAGATAGAAATATATTTTTATTGTATGTGTAATCATAGAGAACTCGTAACTTAATAAATCAGTTTGAATTTAATTCGCATAGGAATATAGTGAATCATTTTAACTAGATGTTTTACGTATGGAGCTCTAAGAGATATATGGATAAATTAGGAGTTCTTGGTTAACAACTTAAAACACGATAACATAAATCAAGATAAAATATAATGATTCAAGTGGATTAATTTGGTGAAACCGCAATCTTAGAATTTTCTTGCAATCTGTTATAAAAGTTAGTTAGTCAAACTGTAACAATTATCGACTGTTTGGATAAAATTAGGTTGAAATAATTTTAATAATTAACGAATACTAGTAATAAATCTCTGTGGGAACGATCTTTACTTACAAATATTATTACTTGTGACCGTGTATACTTGCACGAGTTCATGTGTTGAAAAACACGCAACAAGTTTTTGAACAGTAGCACAAACATCCAAAGACACAAAATTGAGTATAATCTGGATTGTTGTGAAAAATAATTTCAAATGGTGATTGGTGTGAGTTAATTAAGTTTGGTAATCTATTGATTATGTAGACACTTGTAAAACAAGCTTCATCCCAAAATCTGGAAGGTAAAGAGGTATGAGCCATCATAACCATGGCTAAATCAATAATATGCTTATGCTTGAGCTCTACCATACCATTATCTTGGTGAGCATGTGGACAAGAGGTGTGGTGAACAATACCATATCCTATGAGTAGAGAAGTGAAGCCCTGAAACCCATCCCCCAATCACTTTGAAAAACTTTTATTTTTCAATTCAATTGGAGTTTTGCTTGTGCTTTAGAATCAAGGAATGCTTTATACACATCATTTTTTTCTTTTAAGAAAATAAATCCAAGTATAACGAGAGTATTCATCAACAAAAGTAATGTAATATTGATATCTATTTGAAGAAATGATGGAGGAAATCGATACATATGGATGAACAACTTGAAGTGGACTAGTAGCGTACTAATTTCTAAACTCATAGGGTAATTTATAACTGTTGCTGACTTGACAAGCTAAGCATAACAGGTGTGAGTCATTTATTTCTTTAAAACTAATATTAGATTGTGCTATAGCTTTCTTAACTATGGAAAAGAATGAGCAAATCGTTGATGCCATAGGTTGAGGGAAATTAAAGATGATGATGTAAGTTGACAGAAGCATGATTGAGATATTGATCTATGACTGATGAAGAAGTATGACTTAAACTTGAATGTTTAGTGGATTTCTTAGAGAAATTAAGGTCAAATACATACAGTCCATTATGGAGTCGACCTTGGAGTAAAACCATTCCCTAGACATAATCCTTAACACAACAATAAGTTTGATGGAATTCAAAGAAAACATTGTTATCATAAGCAAATTTGGAAATACTGATTAGATTTTTTGCTACAGTTGGAACATGTAAAATGTTATGTAGTTTAAAAGTTTGATTTGTTGATAATGGTGATGAAAAAGTTGAATGACCAACAGATTGAATAAAAATACCATTATCATCTCCAATTATCAAGTTTTCACTACCACTATATGAATGAAAAGACATCAAGTTGCTAGGATCAATAGCAACATAGTGGCTGACACCTAAGTCAAGATACTAGTGAAATGTAGAAGACTGGAAAGATGCAGGTGAAAATATGAAATTGTTAGCAGATAATTTTGGATAGGAAGGAAATATTTGTAGCAGAGAAGATGGGTAGGGTGTGGCATAGTAGGATTGCATTGGTGGTGGTGATCTTTTTTTAGTGTAATTCTGTGATAAGGATGAGGGCCTGTAGGTTTAGAATTAAGGTGGAACTGGTGTTCTTGCTAAGTTAGCATGTGCAGCAGGTGAGGCAAATTTTTTGTCATATCTATGCTAACAGTTTACTACTAGATGTCTCATTTTGCCATAGAGTTGGCATTGAGGTCATCCTCTACCTCTTCCACTGTTTTGGTGGAATGGTATGTAAGTGTTATATGATTGGGTGGTATTCATATATGGGTTGATGTGTAAGGAATTTAATGACTGAATTTACTACTCAGATGAAGGTATATAAGAGTTGGCTAAGTGAGTGCATTTATCAAACAATTTTGTATATGTTGAGGGCTTGAGTTTTTAACTGTGAGATTAACAAAAGGTAATCGTGAGATGGCTAATGATTTACATCTGTCAAGCCTGGACTCATGGCTTAGAAGCAATAACTTTACATCATCGAGTGTGACTGTTGGAGAAAGCATTATTTCAATTAAAGTATAGAACACATTGTCATATGATTCATCTAATCCACTAAGAATGGTCATTAGTTTCTCTTATTCTGTTAAGGGAAAACCAGCATCTTCAAGGTCATCAGCCAAAAATTTGATTTTGAGTACATAATCATTTATGCTCAGTCCACCTTTCTTCACATATTGCATTTCTTTCTTTACTTGAATCACTCGAGCTCGAGATTGTAAAGCATATGCTTTCTCAAGCCGAGTCCAAGCATCCCTAGTTGTGTCAAAGCTAGAAATATGTTTAAGACTTTCATGTGTCATGCAAGACATTAACCAACACTCCAACATTTCGTCTTACTTCTTCCATGATTTGAAAGAAGGATTGATAGAACCATCATTTAGATTTTGGTTGGATGGGTCATTCAAAACATAGTTGTCTAAATCTAGACTACAAAGGATTTTTAAAATTTGATGTTTCTAGATCAGACAATTGTTGTAATCTAATTTTATAGAAACTAAAATGTTATGAATAGTAAAAATATCTTGATCTAGTGGATGCGAGTTCTGGGTACCTAGTGTGTCTATCACTACTGGTGGATTTGTTATTGTTTTAGTTTATGTTGTGATTGATTAAAAATAATATTGAGTTTATTAGTCAAAATAAGAGGTGTCGAATTTAGAAGAAAATTCATGGAAGGTGGCTTCCCATATTGTTAAAGATGGAGTTGCCTAACCTTGTTTGAATGAAGAATGAGAAAATTAGGTAGCCTAATTTTGGTGAATGAAGAAATGTTTGGCATATGAAATGGGAACTTGAAGGCTATAAATATGACTTCATTTCTTCATTGTTAATCATCCCAAAAAATAGAGAAAAACTTGTATAAGAAGTTTTTGAGTCATAGAATTTTGTGGAAAAATTCTCTTGGGCTTGTACTTGCTTTTATCTTTTAAGTGTGAGAAAATTACTGAGAGTGTGATTATAACAATTTTTCACATAATTAATTTTTTCTCTGGTTATTTTTTGACAATGAAAGTGGTTTTTCTCCAATTTAAAGTTTCTACTATAATTCTTGTGTTGTGTATTTTTTATTTCTTTATTCTTTGATATTCTATTAAATAGGATCTTGAGAGGGGAAATTTGTGATTATACAATTTCATTCAAATTTCCTAACAATTAGTATTAGAGTCAATTTCAAATAAAGAAGCAGAAATGTCAGGAGTCAAGATTGCCATTGAAAAATTTGATGGAAGAATCAATTTTGGCTTGTGGCAAGTACAAGTCAAAGATTTTTTGATCCAATACGGGTTACATAAGACGTTAAAGGGGAAACCAACCCTTGTTATAGGTACCGAGTCTAGTAAAACTGGCATAAGTGATGGAGATTAGGAAGA
The DNA here is from genome assembly GCA_030763125.1 of Hippophae gyantsensis. Lineage (NCBI taxonomy): Eukaryota > Viridiplantae > Streptophyta > Magnoliopsida > Rosales > Elaeagnaceae > Hippophae > Hippophae gyantsensis. Next base: position 72,164,806 of record CM061028.1, on the reverse strand, counting down.
TCTTGATTTAAGAGCTGTAAGTGCAATTTGGCAAATGTGTATGGAATATATATGGCCAAAGAACTCTAAGAAAAGCTTGAAGAATTGTATCAGGCAAAAGGCGTCTTAAATTGAGTGTATTTGAAGGAGCAGTTTTATACTTTGCGTCTGAATGAAAGGACTATTATGTCTGACCATCTCAATGTTCTCAATGGTATTGTCTCTGAATTGGAAACCATTGGAGTTAAACTTGATGAAGAAGATATAACTTTAAGGCTCATCTGGTCTCTTCCATCTTCTTATGAACACATGAAACCTATCTTGATTCATGGAAAATAGAAAATAATTTGTTTCAGAAGTTACCTACAAGCTCTTTTCTAAAAGAAAAAAAGGCTAAATGGTGGAAATAATGGTTCCCCTGAAACTCAACATTGGTAGTTGACAGCAATAAAAATAATTTCATGAAAAAGAAGATTGTGTGCTTGGGGTGTGGACAATCTGGGTACCTCAAAAAAACTTTTCCGAAGGATGGAGCTAATTCGACAAAAAACTCAAATACCGATGATGATGCTAACAATATGTCTGTTTTCGAAGACTATGGTGATGCTCTTTAAAAAGAGCATTTACATCATCATGGCATACCGCTAGTCTCCAAATATTTCCATGAAAGAGTGTGTGTTATTGCTAGCGGATCCATAAGTTTGCACACGGGCATTGGGTTGGTATAGATGCAAGGTGTGTGGTGGAAATGTTATCGATGGCTGAGGAACTCTCGAAAAAACCAAGTGTGAGAGTTGCACCATAAATTTTAGCAAGTTTTTTGACATAAATTGATGTGAAATTCTTAAAATTGGTGATTAATTCTAAATGAGTGTACTCTTTATGGCAGAGTATGATAATTCTCGAGAATTATAACTGTTAGAATAGACAGTGTTGTAGCGGTGACTATGTTTATTTTTAATCAAGGTGAAGATTATTGTGATTAATTAAAAATAATATTGAGTTTGTTAGTCAAAATACGAGGTGTCTAATTTAGAAGAAAATTTATGGAATATAGTTTCCCATATTGTCAAAGATGGAGATGCTTAACCTTGTTTGAATAAAGAATTGGAAAATTAGGTAGCCTAATTTTGGTGAATGAAGAAATGTTTAGCATATGAAATGGAAACTTGAAGACTATAAATATGACTTCATTTCTTCATTGTTAATCATCCCAAAAAATAGAGAAAAACTTATATAAGAAGTTTTTGAGTGAGAGAATTTTATGAGAAAATTCTCTTGAGCTTATAATCACTTTTGTCTTTTGGATGTGTGAGAAAATTACTGAGAGTGTGGTTGTAACAGTTTTTTCACATAGTGAATTTGTTCTTTGGTTGTCTTTTGACAACAAAAATGGTTTTTCTCCAATTTAGAGTTTCCACTATAATTCTTGTGTTGTGTATTTTCTATTTCTCTATTCTTTGATATTCTGCTAATGAGGATCTTAGAAGAGAGAATTTGTGATTATATAATTGGATCCAAATTTCCTAACAGTTGACATCAAGCTAAAAAGGCTTGAATGCTTTGATACCATAACAGATTACAAATAAGGAAGCCAATGGAGATGAAGAACAAGATAAGAGAGGAAGACAATGACATAGAGAAATTTAGATGAGAATAGTCATGCTGAAGAAATTGCTTCTCATTACATTGTTGTATTTCCTTTTACAATGTACACACGTATTTATAGAAAAATTTCAATTTTGATCGTAGTGATTTGTAATTTAAGAAAAATAAAGCATAATCCTATTATATTCTTGCACATGAAAAGAATGAAAGTTCGTTATAATTATTCCTTTTGTTGGTTGCCTCCAACACATAAGTGTGTTATGTGATCATGCTCGATAATTTGCGAAGCCACCTTAATTTTCTTGTTGTGCCTAATGGCTTGAACAAAATTTTCACCCAAGTATCTCTCATCTTCACGTTTTTGATTAACTGAGCATCTTGAGCTATTGTTCTCAATTTGTTATTGTCTGATTACACTTCCACAGCAAATGGGTTGTTACACAGTGGTGAAGTTTCAGATTTTGTAATTTTAGCAAGCATTGCATTTTTTACTTGCTTGTTATGCATTGGTTGTCTACATTGTTTCTTTGCCCTGCATTTGTATCAGTTGCATAAGCTGCCATGACTACACTTACATCAACAGTTCATACCTACGAGGATGAAAACCACTATGTTGGAGAATTCGAGTGGGGCATCAAGCATGGCCTTGGGCACTTCCATTTTAGAAGATTTGCTTGTTCTTTAGTTACATTTTTTGTTTTATTTGTTCTTTAACTTGCTTTTAGAGTAAATAAGGTTTGACATGTAAAGAGAGTTGTATTAAATCACATCAAATCAATATAAGACTTGATTTAGAGTGAACAAGTATTAGTCCTCTAGTACATATGATTATAAAATCTAGAATATCCACATTTACTTACAATGAGGCAATATTAAGTTCAGAAGTTCTCTATAGTTTTCTTTTTACATATGCTACTTGCACATATTTTGTAAACTGATTGTATAATAAACTTGTATAAGTATTTTAAATAAAATCAAGTAAAATTGATATTGTTATTATTTTCTTATAAAAAAGGAGGGAAACGAAAACAGAGAAGCCAAGACTTTGGGGACTATATGGAATCGTTGCTACTTGTTGCTTTGCACCTTTTCTATAAGGCTATATAAAGATTGTTCGTGTTTTTAGGAAACTCTTTTGGAAAGTTCAAGAAATACAAAATTCAAAATCCAATATACAAATGACCAAAGAAAAGCTTCAACATATTGAAAGACAATTCCCCCTCCCGGTGATCAAAAAGAGTTTGAAAAACTTTGAATGTAGATTCATGTCATATACATAAATGATGTAGAGATATGATCATTCTTTGATATATGATATGAAACTATAGGTAACTTTGTGAGAAGCTATAATTTTCATGGATGTTTGTAAAACAATTGCTTTTGTATCTTTAGTTATGTACTTGATATTGTAGTATTTTGTATTGTAAGTACCATTCAATTTTTTTTTCATCTTTACAAAGAATAACATTCATAAAACTTATAACAAAAAAACACTTTTAATAATATTAAATAAAATCTAATCAAATAATATTTGATATTGAACTAGTATAAATAGTTATAATTTAATTTAAACGATATCATTAAATAACGTTAAAAATAAAATAATATATATAAGATATATGAGTTAAATATAAGTCATTATTTTTATAGATATAAATTTTTTTGAAAGAAAATTTTAAAAATAAATACTATGCTCGATACTAGTTATGAAAATTTTAAAAGAAATTAAGGTTGATGCTTTACAGAAAGACAAAAGTTGGTTATATGGTCCAACTGCCTGTGACCTATAAAAAAGAAAACTCTACATGTTCAAATTATTCTCTCATCCTGTAATGAAAAAAATAAAATAAATATTTCATTCTAAGTTCCACCTAATTTACATATAGAAATGCCCGCCAACCAAGCTAGTGACTTCCTGGTTGTGGGGTAGTGACTCTATTTTACATCTTTCATTATTATAATGTTGATTCCATCTCTACTGGTTGGGAACTTCTTTGGCGTTTGCTTTCTCAACGTTTGATCAAAAGATAATTAGCAAAAGAAATAATAATTAATAGAGAAAAATATCTAGATATATTAGACAATTAAATTCATTAGCTTTTAGATACTACATTAAAAGTTTATTAAATTTGAAAAATATGACTATAAAAAATTTCATGACTATCACTAATATCTTGATTTTTAAACATAATGTACCTCTAATATCTCATTTTTTAAATTTAAAGTACCTCTAGTTTACTAATTAAGACACATTACAGAACTGATACATTTAAGATCCATTAAGCTTAAAAAAAATAAGACTGTAAATCTATAAAGACTTATGATATTTACTGCTCCCACTGGAAAATGCTAAATGACCCTACTTGGACAATCTTTTAACACACGGCCAAATATTATTGAACCCTACATTATCAGAACCCACTTTTTTGAGATTGAACAACACTTTCCTATAAGAATAGGCTTTTTTTTTTAACCAAAACAGAAGATTAGGAGGAGGCTTTAAGATAGTAAAGCTGATAAAATATATCATGCAGTGATGAGTGATCTAGATTAATTAGCAGTGAAGATTTTGAACAAATAATATTAAAAACATGGAGGACGAGATTAGATAACCCCAAAATATATAAAATTCCCACCATCTATGCAATACGAAACGCATGAATTCTTCACCATCAAAGATTACAATGAGCATTGTTACCCCTGAATGAATTTTTCTAATATCTTCGATTTTAGAGGATTTGGAGGACGGAAACTTTCCAACTGCAATTTCGAGCTAGCACGAATCTCATTAACAACGCTCTCACCTTCCTCTGATTTGATGCTCTCCAACACATGTCCAAGAACATCAGCAGCAAGCCCAGCTTCTTGAAGCGCTCCTGGCACCTCTCCACCTTGTAATATTAACTGCCCAATCACACGCATAGAAACAACATTTTCGGTGATGACCTTGGCTAAGAGTCGACCAAGAAATTCTGGTGCTTTCGGCGCATCATTCACCGTATCGTCCAAGGTTGCCAGAATAGATTCAAACCTGGGGAGATTGAAGTTATTAGGTGAATAACATAAACATCATAATTTTTGCCTTTCTCATAATCTAATAATAGTAATTAGCAGATTGCTAAAGTTTTTCCTACCCTTTGATGAGGTCGGTTTGACTCAAAGTAGTATCATGAGACTTAGTAAGATTGACAAGCAGCTTAGCCAATAGATCTCTTTCCATATCCTTCTTTTCGAAAGAGTGTGCGACCCATAGAGATACCATGGTTGAATGGAAGCTTGGGGCATTCATTTCTTTAATGCGCAAAGCAACTTCTTTCTCATCCCTAGCACTGAAACATTTCGGGGCCAAAACATGAGATTCGATTTTAGTTAGAATTGCAAGGTAGCATATGTAAATGATCAACTTTAAGGAAGCTTTCAAAATGTATACAAAATACCAAAATGCTGATATCTAAAGAACAATTTCATAAGAAATCGTATCCCCCAAAAAATATTCTAATGAGAAACAGTAGAATCTCATGTTTACGATGTTGTCTGCACAACATAATATTATAATACAATTACTTGAAAGTAAATAATATTATAGTTTATGCAGAACAGTTAAGCGATTCTTCAACAGTAAATGCATTACTTGAGGGATTAAATTCTATTGTAACATGGGATCAGATTATCTGATGAGATTACTGCATTATGGTTATCTATACACAACATAAAAGTATGTATTCAGTGTACACTCAAATGTACTGTTTTAGTTTCAGATCATGCTAAAAAAAGAGGCAAAAGAAACAAGGAATGAGATACAGCTTTCAGCAAATCTAATAGATATTCTAGAAATTTTCAATTGCTTTGGTTTCCTTGTATTGTACCAATTCTCAACAGATCGGCAAAACAAAGTTTTACCACAAAATGTTACAAATTACAGCCAAATGCAGCCATGACAGATTAAACTTCTAAAGACCAACAAAAAAATTCACAATACACTGCAAACAGACCAGCTTAATTACCAACTTAGCCAAAGTCAAAAGGTTCTAAACTTGAAATTGAAGAAATCAAAACTCAAAAGAACATGGAAAAGAAAAGTCATGAGGTTCTAATTTTAATAAACCACTTTTACCTTTCAAAAATCACTATCTGAGAAAATAAAACGCATGATGACAAATAAAAAGCATGCATGAGATACGGATAAAAACCTGTAAAATTCTTTAATTGTTGCCATGGACATGTCTCGCAAACGCTCTTCAGGTACTTCAGGCAATGCCTTGGATAAGGGAGCATTCTGAGAGAAAACAGATCCTTGCCCGGTCATGGGTGGTGAAGAAGGATTGGACAAGTCAAGACTATGGTCAGCATTTCTAGGGTCTAGACTTCCATAAATGGTACTCCTCTCTTGCAAACTTGACTGCTCATATGCAATTGGACCTGCAATTCTATCTGACATATATCTCGGGACATGATCCTCCCTTGGGCCGTATGTCGCCCTATCAGATAAAGAACCATACCCATTCAGACCACCTGCCATTCTCCTGGAGTATCCAGTTGAGGATGGAACATCAGGCAGAGGGGCAGCTAACATTGAGGATGGTTCTCTAGAGTACATTCCCCTGGCAAGACCATCCTGAGGCCCCAACATAATAGAATCTTCACCACCAGAACTTTGAGTCAAGGGAACAGACAAGGTCCATGCTTCAATTGCCTCTACAAACCGAACATCCTGGCTTCCAAAACCACAAGCTTGTGGGGGCATCCCATGGAAACTGCCCATCTGAGAATTAGGGAAAGATAACATACTCGATCCTCTTGGAGCAAATTCCATAGAAGTTCCTCTACTTGAAGATGAATTGATACCTGGGCCACGACCAAGCCTACTTGATTGGGCCTGCCATTCTTGGGCAGCATCCCTATGTACCTTCTCAATTTTCTTTGGCCCTTTTACTTTTCTCCTTTGTTGCCATTTGTTCTTTCTAAGATCAATTGCATCCTTCAACATGACCCTGACCCTAGAAGATAGGTCCATATTGTTTGACAAATTCAGCATCCTGTCAAAGTATAAATCCACATGTACCTTGGCTTTAGGATGGTCAATCATCTCTCCAATTGTACTCATAAGTTTACACAATGCTTCCAGATCTTCCTCATCGGGAGTTTGACACTGCCCGAACAATTTTTTAATGCACTCATGCATAATTTTCTCGGTTAACATTCTTTTCTTGAATAGCTCCCCAATTAATCTAATATTACCCAACATTCGTCTCGGTGCCTTTAGCCTCTTTTCTTCTCTTTCACCTTCTGATTGTTTCACTTGACCCTCTTCGCTAGCTTCATTGGCTTCTTCTTCCTCTCTTTCTCCTCTCTCAAATTCCTCTTGGCACTTGTTAATAAGCAATCTCTTGAAAGTCATCTTTTCATTCTCTTCATCAAATTCCGGTAACTCTCCAGCAAGATGATAACAGAAGTTAGCATACATCTCACACAGTGTAGGCTCCATAAGAGCTTTGTCATGGATCTGACAGACAACACCAGTGAGGGTAACAACATTGTCAATATTAACATCCTTTACTTGCTCAAAAAGTTTCTTAAAGTTTTGTGGACTTAGCTTGTCCAATATACCCTTCAACAGTCTCTGCTTGGCCTGTTCCTCGTCTATCAGTTTACCCACTTCATACTTCTTCTCAGCTTTGTGCATTACCTGCTGTGGTGTGCGTGGAGAAGGAAACAAACCCCTCTGCTGAAAATTTGTAGCTCTCTGCCATCTGTGTGCATCAGGGCTATTTCTTTGCATAGATGCTTGAGATCCTATTGATTGTATGGGACCAGAGAGGATTCCCCCAGGGTACTGAATAGGTGCCGGGGAACGTGGATTCCTCGAAACTCCATAATATCCTCCTTGGCCTGGTCGAAACCCTGGATTGCCCCCAAAAGCAAAATCTGGACGCATCTCACATCTCGAACCATAAGGACTAGGAAGTTTACTCCACTTATCATCATCAGTCATTCCACTACCATGACGATCTAGTCGAGGAGGACCCGATAACCTGTCCGTATTCCTTCCTGAACAGAAATAGAACTACAATTAGCAATAGAGTTTGCATATGACGCAAATTGTGTAAGCAAAAACCACTACACAGCAAAATCCATGCTTTGTCATTCTTTTATTTCCTAATAAACTAAATAAGACAATATGATAAAGCACAATAAAGTAAACATTTTTAAAATCGTACGCTGAAATTGAGGCTGTGTGTGGGCACCATTTTGTACACCACGATGAGTAGAAGCATTACTAGAATCAGAAGAATTTACATTGGATACATTTGCCCTAGATTGTCCCCCCTTGTGCATTGTTGTTAGACTTCTTAGAACTGCAAAACAAAACCTAAATCTTGAATACGTGGAGTGGGAAATTTTTGATAATATTCTTTGAGTGAATGAATAAGAGAAAAACTTACGAACATATTCTAATTTTTTGATTTATATAGTTCAATTTTTTTATATCATAAATTACATAGTTTTGATTATAACACAATATTTATAAAAAAAATATGTCTAAAAAATTATTATATTGTTAAAATAAAATAATAATTTTATTACTATTAATTCTATTTTTATTATTATTTTAATTTTTTTTATTAATTTATGTTAAAAAATATTAATTTTTTTTATTTTTATAATTAAAATATCTGTTATAAAAATAAAATAATTAAATAAAGTAACTCTTAATTAACTTAATTATAATAAAAACTAGCAGCGAGAGAGAAAAGAAATTGTAACAAAACCGACCAATAAAGTGGTCAAAAGTTTTTTTTTTTAAAGCAGATTAGAAGTGAATTTCTTTAGTTGTCTGCTATCCTTTTGTTTGTTTTTTTCTTTTTAGTACTATTTGCTTATCTCTTTCACTTCTTCTTCGTAACTCTTTTTCTTCTTTTTATTAAAGTTTTATTTACATATTTAGGCCATCTAATAATAATAATAATATCGCACATTAAAATATTAAAAATAATTATTATTGAATTTTATTTTATTTATAACTATATATTATTATTATTTAAAAAAATTATGTATATAACTAATATTTTTAAATAATTTAAAAAAAACTATTAGTATTTTGAATACTAACAATGGAATATTTAATAAACAAAAATATAAAAATCATAAATAAATTATACAATAATTAAAAGATTAAGAATAATAGTAATTATTATTTTAAAATATGTATATAATATTGTCTAAATAATTAAGATATGGTTTAAACTTTTATATATAGTATGATATATATATGGAATAATTTACATATGGTAAGTAAATAGTAATCTTATGTAGCAAACGATCTTATATGTTAATTATGGTTGTCATAGTATAAGCATGATCACAATTTAAATAAAGAGATAAAGATAAATAATTATCTCTCTAATTATTCTAAAGAGATAATTATAGATATATGTTTATAATATTATAACAAGTCAATCATATATCGGTCAGAAAAATGTATTAAAAATCGATCATCTCACGTGAAAGAGAATCACAATCAAATATTATTTTTCTTCTCAATCACAAAATGAAACCTAAATGTCTTATAATTTCATCATCACGTTTTCATCTAGCAGATCCACAAAAGATAGTCCTACTTGATGTTTACAAAATCAATATCAATATTTGTCATTGTCTATGATAAAGAAATGTATTATACTAGTTTGAAAAAAATCATAAATTGTAAGACTTTTTAAATGTTCTCATTTTCTTCGTCTACAAAAAATTCACATAAGTCTTTAAAAATAAATTGAAGAATAGTAAGGTTTTCTAAAAAAATGCCTAATATTCATTTGGTTCATAACTGTCACCAATTTGACCCTTTAAACTTGTAAGAAGCGTCATAGACTAGTCAACTAACTTCACTACTCAAACCTTAACTAATAGTTAAGAGGTTTAAACTACCAACTAATAGGTCATCCATCTGCTCGTTCTTCTAGTTCCACTGTAGTTTGTCAAAAACATTGGCCCTATACTTGCACCTATGACTATGCTCAAAATTATTAACATTAAGTAATTGATTAATGTAGTATAGTTTTAGTTATTAATACCACATATAAGCAAAATAACAAAAAAGTTATCACAAAATAATAAATGATAATTAAGAAAAAAAAGAAAATTAAAAATAATTAAAGATACAAATTTTGAAAGAAAAGAAAATCAATATTAAATAACAAGGTTTTGAGATTCATTTAATTGTTTCGTTTTAATATTATGAATTTTGATTCTTATTTATTACTCAATTATTTACTTCACATCCAAAACAAACAATGAAAGATATAAAATTGAATATCAATAATAAAAACTAATGTATTTATTTTGAGAAAATATTTTTATTAAAAAACAACCAAGATTTATTGTTATATCTTATCTAAAAGTGACAATATATCAAAACGATAATATCGCAGTAAAGTATCAACTTATAAAATAAATATAATAATTATAAACTAAAATTTACACATAAAGAAAACATAATTGAATTTATATGAAACTTAAAAATATAGTACATTGAATATAACAAAATATGAATAAAATATTTTTTCTAAACAAAAATATAATATAGAAAACACTTATAAAAATTAAAGACGAAAATAGAAAAACTATACAATTAAGCTCATCTTTAGTCTTATTCTAGCTTAAAAATCATTCTCATAAATTATAGGGAGAAAGAATGAGAGAAGAAAGTAAGATATCTTTATAATTTTTTGATGCTTCAAAATATTGAATATCCCATCTATTTATAATGTTAGAGCATGAATATTTGTTAAATCCTAATAATATCAAGTTATTTTCTCCTTAAAGATAATTAATTTAAAAAATATTTTAAAAATAAATATTTTATATTTTTAGAGGATCAAAAATTAATTAATTTAGAGCCTTATACAAAAAGATATATCATAAATACTAATAGATGTTTAAATATCATATATTTTGAATTTAAATTTATTTTTTGGTTTGAAAAAAATCTGATTTAGATATTCTTTATGAAATATTAAATTATAGATAAATCTCTTAGCTTTCTATATCAACTCAAATAATCTTATTTGGATATCTGAATAAAAAATTATGAAATTCAGTATCTTGTTTTATAAAATCTTGTGTAGATATGTTGTAAGATTCAAATTTTGATTTCTTTCAAATTCTTTTGCAGTTTTTGTTAATCTTACAAGTATAAAATAATTTTAATTAATATAAATTAATATTTATTAAATTAATATAAATAAACATTAATTTTAAACTCTTTAAATCATAAATATCAATTAATTTATGTATTTTAGATATTTATTTTCATACTATTATTACAACCTCGAACCAACTTATTGTTAGTCCTTAGTAATTGAAGTGCAAATAAAAAAAAACATAAACATGATGACTAGTCCAAATAAAAATATAAAAAATCACCTAAATATTTCAAATAAAAATTTAGTTCACGATCGCAGTTGCTATATAGATTATCTCAATTATATAACTTCTAAAATTGTGTGTGAATTAAAATCTTCTTATCACAAACCACAACACATATGGCCTTAAAAAATTGTTCATATAAAAGCCTAACTCCATATCCTTAGGGATAAACTTTTTTCAAGAGTTAGAAAATTTCACTTGTGAAATTGGAAAACAAATAAGCACTCAAGAGATAGATATTTTTCTTTAGGATAAACAAACAAACAAATATTAATCTAAAGATAGGAAAGTAGATCCCTTAGAATTCAACATTTTTTTTTATCACATACTAGCTTTAAAGTTATAATTAATTTATATAAAAATACAATATAAATAGAGCTTAATAAGAAAAACCACTTCCTACAAACTAAGAATTTATCTTCCAAGATCAAGATAAGGAATATAAATTTTATTAAACTCAATGACATCTTTTTTTATTCTTTCTCTTTTTATTTGTTTTCTATTTTTTTCTTCAATTTTTTTTATTTTCTCTTTTTTTAATGTAAAGAATAATACAACGAAAAGATCAAGTATAATTACTATAACATTTTCTCACAAAAAATATATCTTATTTTTTAACTAATATCATCATTTAGCTTTTCAACCAATTTATTTCACAAACTAAAAAATGATATTCTAGTTAGCAACTAACCAATTCAAAATATTAATGAAAATTCATAAGTTGTTTTCTCAATTCTCTTCGCTTCCTTAAAAAGGATGTATGAGATCATAAAAATATACACTTAGACATGGAAATACCTTATGCTATATATATTGAACATTCATCTTACCATAAAGCTTAATAATGTTCATAAAATATTTTTTAAGTTATTATTTAGTAATCAAAATAAAAGGTGACTCAAACCAAACAATTTGAAGTCAACACCTAGACAATAGTGCAAATATTTACATTTGAATATTTTAAACATGCAATGCAAACTTATTTTCGCAAAATTACTAACATTTAAGATTTTTTTATAACATTCTTTTAACTTGAATAATGACATCAATGTATATCTAAAGTGTGCATAAAAATTGTGCATTAGGTATTATCACCCCAACCTAAATTTGACAGTATCTTCAACATCTCAAAATTAAATATAAAATAAAATAGCACGAGATAGAAGGCACGTGAGCGATGAAATTTCACATGAAAATTGCTTTTAAGTGTGTCAGTTAGAGATGAAAAATATAAGAAATAACAAAAATATAACATAAGCTAAAAATAAATAAAATAACAAAAAAGAAATAGACTAATGTATCGAAAAAATAGAACATGGTTAATGTTGGTAGATTAGACTCACAAGATGAATCTTCTCGATACACATAGAATGATCTTTTCAAAGTTAAGGGCTTTAACAACCCAATATGCCTTATGATCCAACTCAACAAGTAAATGAAATTCTTTCCCATATATAAGCTTCTAAGGAGACATTTCAAGGAGGTCTTGTAAGCAATACAATATGCTAAAAATGCATTAGAAAGTTTTAAATCTATGGGGTTTCTATTAACCGTCTTCTCTAGAATTTGCTTAACCACCCAATTAGTTAACTTAGCCTGTCCATTAGTCAAGGGATGGTAAGTAGTATAAAACTTATGCAGCAGAACACCATACATATGCATAAAAGCCTTAAAAGAACGGTTATAAAAATGGTTCCCCTGGTCATTAATGATAACACATGACATACCATACCTAGATAACACAATCTATAGCTAAAAGAATATAAAGATAAAGAAAAAAGATCTCATAAAATTAATACCCCAACAATCAAATATCTCAATAGCAAGTATAGGGTTAATGGGCATCATATGATGTCGGGTTAATGCACCCAACTTTTAGCATCTTTCACAAGAATGATAAAAAGAGTTAGTATCTTTGAACAAAATGGGCCAATAAAGGCCACACTGTAAAGTTTTAGTAGTAGTTTTTTTTATGGAAAAATGACCATTACATACTTTAGAATGATAAAAGTTCAAGACATTACAAATCTTACCTTCACAACGTCTTATAATTTAGTCTGAAAAATACTTAAACAAATATGGATCATCTTAATAAAAATTTCTTACTTCAACTAAGAACTTTTGCTTATCTTGTGCACTCCAGTTAGATGGAACTTCAACGAAAACTAAGTAATTAACAATATGTGCATACTAAGGTACTTGGCTAATAGTAAACAAGTGCTCATCGGGGAATTCATCTCTAATAGGTGGATTATCCTTTGAATCATTAAACTCTAAATGAGATAAATGATCAACCATAACATTTTCAACACATTTATTATCCTTAATAATTAGATCAAACTCCTATAAAAGAAGAATCCACATAATCAAGTGGTCCTTAGCATCCTTCTTAGTAAGAAGGTACTTAAGAATTGCATTGTCACTAAATGATACAATAGGTGAATCAATCAAGTAAACATGAAATTTATATAAAGCAAACACAATAGCTAGTAGTTATTTCTCTATTATAGAATAATTCATTTGAGCACTATCTACTTGCATAGTAAACAATAAAAGGCTTCCCATCCTTTCGTTGTCCAAAGATAGCTCTCATTGCATAGTTTCTTGCATCACACATAATTTCAAAAACCATGTTCCAATCAGATGACTACATGATAGGAGTATAAGTGAGTTTGGTAACCAATGTTTGGAAAGCTTCCACACACTCTTGAGTTTAGATGAACTTAGCATCTTTGACTAGGAGGTTACACAATGGATGAAATATCTTAGAGAAGTTTTTTATAAATGTCCTATGAAAACCAACATGTACAAGAAATGAGCGAAAATTTCTTACTATTTTTGGGATAGGTAATTTAGATATTAATTCAATTTTGGCTTTATCTAACTCTATTCTCTTTTCAGACACAATGTGACCTAAAACAATCCCAGAATACCCATAAAAAACAATAGAAAGGATGGCCAGCTATACGTTCTAAGATTTGGTTGATAAAGGGTAATGGAAAATGATCTTCTTAGGTGACTAAATTTAATTTTCTGAAGTCCATGCACATACACCATCCAGTCACTACCCTAGTTGGAATAAGAATTCCCTTATCATTTTCAACTATAGTCACCCTAGATTTACTTGGAACTACTTGTGTTGGACTCACCCATTTATTGTCAGATATTAAATAAATTATACCTAAGTTTAGCAATTTTAAGACTTATTTCCTAACTACTTCTTTCATTATGGGATTAATTCTTTCTTGGGGGTATTTTTGAGGGTTAGCTCATTCCTTTAAATGTATTCTATGGGAACAAGTTAAAGGAGAAATATCTTTTATGTCAACTATAGTCCAACCTAGGGCATTTTTATGTTCTTTAACATATTTATCAATTTTTCTTCATGCTCAATACTAAGTTCAGAAGTTTTAACGATAGGAAAGTATCACCTGAACCCAAGAATGCATGTTTTAAACATTTGAAAAGTGGAGAAATTTCAAATTTTGATGTCTTTATGGTCGAGGGTTTCAGCTTCTCTCTTTCACTTAGCAACTCCTAAAAGTATGGTTGCTAGTATCTTAATTGTTTACCCATATTTTCATCAGAAACCAAAGAAATCTTAAATGTATCAGGAAAAAAAATGATTCAGAATTATAATTAAAGAGGAGATACTCCAAGGATTCAAACTCATCATATATGTTTACTTTCCTTTCAATAAGTGTGTCTATCATGTACGTCGATAGCACTCATCATCATATTGTGGTTACTTCTCTACATGAAAAATATTCACCTCTAAAGTCATGTTCCCAAAACATAACTTTATAATACTATTCCTATAGTTGATAAAGGCATTTGATGTAGCAAGAAAAGGTTTTCCTAAGATGAGTGGGATATTTGACTCCATTTCAACCACTAGTTGAGTATCCAAAACTACAAAGTCAATAGGGTAATAGAATTTATCAATTTGGATCAAAACAACTTCAAGTATCCCTATAGGTTTTAGCACATAATGGTCAAAAAATTGTAGTACCACAAATATAGGTTTGATTTCTCCATGTCCAAGTTACAAGCATATAGAATAAGGCATCAAATTGACATTTGCTTCTAGGTCTAGTAGGGCTTGACCAAATTCATGTGTCCCAATCTAACAAGAAATTATGGGACAATTAGGATCTTTGTACTTTATCACCACACTAACTTGCTTGGTCAAAAATGTAGTCTTCTTAACATGGTGCTTCTTTTTTCATTATGCATAGATCCTTGATTACTTTAGCATAAACGGGTATCTGCTTAATCATATGTAACAAGGGAAGGTTAATCTTAACTTATTTTAAGTGCTCTAGAATCTCACCTTAGTTATCTGAATTTTTCCTTCTAGAATTAACGACATGAAAAAAGAGTACTTCAATTGGAATCTTCTTCACTCTTCCTTTAAAGGGGAATCTTCAACATTACTTGTAGTGGTGATAGTGCTTATGTTAGTTTATGGACTTGCTATAGTTGGCCCCTTTAGAATTTTACCACTACATGTTGAAATAACATTGACCTCTTTGACATTTTGTGCATCGATAGTAGAGGTTTGTGACATATATTATCCTTTTGGGTTGGATCGAGGTTGAGAAGGGAACTTTCCTTGCTCTTGTATAGTAAGAGCATTAGTTAGTTTGTTGATATGACTTTTGATCTTTTTACTCTTCTTTTCCACTTATGCAAGTACAACCTCAAACTTTTGGTTAGTTTTATCTTGTGCCTCTATAAATGATTGTAATGATTCTTCTAAAGGATTCCTATTTGGTTATGCATTATATTTAGGTGTTAGGTAATTTATTTATGGCTCGATTTTCTAGTTTTCATTAGGCTGTATGGATTGGTCAGACTTCCAATTGAAATTTGGATGGTTTCTTTAACCAGGATTATATGTTTCTAAATAAGATGAGTAAGGTTTTCTAAACATCCCTATGACATTATATTGTTCTTCATAAACCCTTCTCATCTCACTGTAGGTTGGGCAATTTTGAGCTAAGTGTTCTACTAGCCCATAGATAAAGCATATACCCTAAGTTTCTACCCTTGCAATCATATGAGTAATTCTACTAACTTTGGTTTTTGTGGCCTCTAATTACTTATTCAAAAACTTCTAGTTATGCTTTAAGGTCATCCGCTTCTCTTAGATGGTAGATTTCAGTTGTTCGCGAACTATTGGTGCTATCAATAGCGCCAAGTCTTATCCATGTATGGGATTTATTTGCTAACTCATTTAGGTAGTCTATGGCTTCATCAGGTCCTTTTTAGAGAAACTCACCATTACACATCATTTTTATAAATTAGCTCTCCTTAATTATGGGTGTATCATAGAAGTAGCTAACCAAACGCCAATTTTTGTACCTATGGTATGGGCACATGTTTAGTAATTCTTTGAACCTCTCCCAGGTTTGGTATAATGTTTCACTATATTTTTAGAAAAAAGGTTGAGATATTTTTTTTAAGCTTATTGGTCTTATAGTGAGAGAAGTATTTATTATAGATGGATTGGGTCATTTTTCCCATGTACCTATGGATCTTGGTCTTAAAGAGTATAGCCAACTTTTTTATTTATCTTTTAGGAAGAAAGGGTAAATTTTAAGGTGACCACTACCTTTTCAAATTTCCTAATATGTAGATATGAATTTTTACTATCTAAGCCTTAAAAAGTGGGCAAAAGTTGTATCATTCTAGGCTTGAAATCCATTTATGGTGTGTTAAAGGGAAACATTATGCATGATGGTGTGACTATATTGGTAGGGTAGAGGTAATCTGGAAGAGTTCTAACGGGGTTATCCTTTTAGTCATTCATATTTTAAGAACTAGAGGATGAATTAGAAGAATGACATTGAATTTAAAGTAATTCTAATTCTATTCTTTTAAAAATCTATTTCTTTTGTCTCTAGATCAATTTATACACTCTAGTACCTTTTTTAATTTTTTTCATATTTTTTTGGAGTTTTTAATTTTTATTTGATAACTAAATTTAACAAAGAAATAAAAGAAAAATAATAAAACCAATATTTTTTAAGAAAAAATAACAATGATATATCAATACAAATAGTATTCACCAAGAGTGCTCCAAGAATGAATGGTAAGACAATGTTTTCTTGAAAACCACTTTCCTAGATAGAGCAATGTTTTCTTGAAAGTCATCTTCCTAAATATAGCAATATTTCCAAGAAAGATTATGGCACCAAGTCTTTCAAGAACTAACCTTATAGATAGAACTCCCTTAAATCTTACTGTTTCATGTAATCACACAATTATTATTGTTTTTGTTTATAATAAAACTGTCTAATGAATAAAAACATTTATATAGAAGAAGATAGTTTTAGTAACTTAAAAAAAATTAATAATATAAAAAAGAAAAACAATGATAATAATAATAATAAAACAAGTAACTATCGATTTTTTTAATTTTTATATTTCTAATTTATAGATAAATTAAAGGGTTAAAAACAAATTTTTTTGTTGTGACACTGTCCGACAACGGTGCCAAAATTTGATTACATTCAAAATTATTTTTCTTAGTTAAGTAATTGATGTATTATAACTTTAAGTGTCGATTACACAAGAAAGCAAAATTAACAAAAAAGTTATCAGAGAATAATAAATAAAAATAATAATTGAGAAATAAAAAATAATAATAATAATTAAAGATAAAAGTTTTAAAAGAAAAGGAAACCAATATTAAATAACATTGTTTTGTAATTCACTTAATTGTTTCTTTTTAATATTACCAACTTGGTTTGTTATTTATTACTTAATTATTTGTTTCACATCTCAAACAAACAATCAAAAGATTTAAAGTTGAAGATCAATCATAAAAATTAATATATTTATGTTGAGAAAATATTTTTATTAAAGAACAAGAAAGATTTATTATTATAAATTATCTAAGATTAACAATATATTAAAACAATCATATCGCAATAAAAGATCAACTTATAAAATAAATATAATAATTGTAAACTAAAAGTTGCACATAAAGAAAACATAACTAAATTTATATGAAACTGAATAATATAGTATATTAAATATAACAAAAAATGAACAAAATTGTAATCAAGAAAGTACTTATATGAATTAAAGAAAGACATAAAAAAAATATACAATTAAGCTTATCTCTAGCCTTGCTTTAGCTTTAGATTAGCTTACAAATAATTTTCACAAATTTTAGAGAGAAAAAAAGTAATAACACTTTGTAATTTTCTGATGTTTGAAAGTTTTGAATGCTCCATCTATTTATAGTGTTGGAGAATAAAGATTTATTGAATCTTGATAATATCAAGCTATTTTTTCCTTGAAAGATAATTGATTTGGAAAATATTTTTAAAATAAGAATTGTAAATGAATCTCTTATCTTTTTAGATGATAAAAAATTATCTAATTTAGAATTTTATACAAAAGATATATCATAAATACTAATAGATGTTTAACTATCTTAGATTTCACACTCAAGCTTATTTTTCAACTTGAAATAATCCGATTTAAACATTATTTGTGAAATATTAAATTGTAAATAAATCAGTTAGCTTTTATATCAATTTAACTCATCCTATTTGGATATCCGAATCAAAATTTATCATCCACATTTAGCAGCTTGCTTATAAAATCTTGTGAATATACATTGCAAAATTCAAATATTCATTTCTTTGATATTCTTTTGCTGATTTTGTTAATTCTACAAGCATAAAATAACCACAATTAATATAAATCAATATTTATTAAATTAATATAGATAAATATTAATTTTAAACTCTTTGAATCATAAATATCAATTAATTTACATATTTTATATATGTATTTTTATGATATTATCAACCTGCCCACCCACGATGGCTTTGGTGGGTCTAAAGGAGAAGAGCTCGAGCTAAGGCCTGTTTGGGTTTGATGGAAAACAAACTTCAAGTCACCCTCAAGCGCTTACCAGAGCAATTAGCTCTTGGATAAGTTATTTCCCTAAAAAATGTCCATACATCATCCTCCAATGCTCATAGTGTATAAGGCCAAACTTGTAGCGATCTAGAGCTTGGTTGGCTAGATGACCATTCACTACAGGATTAGAGTCCCATAGTCTTCCAAAGTTTGTCCTCTTATAAGAGTTTGTGAACAACCTAAGGCCACAACACCAAAGGCTTCTATGTTAGGCCTTTCTACCCAAAGAGGGAACAACTTCAAGGATTGGAAGTTCAAGAGGTCAAAGTCATCATAAGAGGCCCTATCGAGAGTAGTTCCAACAATGCCCAAAAAGCACTCATTCGAGAGGCCCAAAAATTCTACAACTTATCACTACATGTAACTTGAGCAAAGATCTTAAACTCACATGCTCAAATATAACATTTTTAGAAAGAAAAACTCATAGATTATTCCATCCTTACATAAATGCTCTAGTAGTCGTCCTTTCGATGGCCAACATAACTCTGTACCAAATATTGATTGATATTAATGGCTTGGCCATTGTTCTATTCTTACAGGCCTAAAAAATGAAGTTCTCTTATACCCTCTTAAGCCAATGACTATCCCTTTGGTAGAATTTTTTGGAACTTCTTTCATCTTAGAAGGCAATGCGTCCTTGCTTGTCATAATTGGACAAGCACTAAACAAAAGAACAATCTTGATGGACTTCCTCCTTGTGGATTGCCCATTCTCATACAATGCCATCCTAAGAAGATCATTCTTGAATGGGGCTAGGGTCATAGCTTTAATCTATCACCTTACACTGAAGTTTCCAAATAAAAACCTACATTCGAGTAAAAAAAAACCAAAATCAATTTAGCAAATAGATCAAATAATACAAATATTTAAAAAATAAAATATTAATTAATAGTAGAAAAATTACCATGGTTTTGTTCTATTTTATTCAAGATCATCATATTCTTCTCCTGATGTTATAATACAAACCTACATATATAATACAAAAAATTATACATATAAATAATAACACATAATAACAGAAAAAAATATGAATAATAAGTGCGTAAAATTAATAGAAATACTTACAAAAGTAAATGAAGTGACAAAATGAAGGAAAGGAAGAAAAAATGGTGTTTTGTAAGTAAGAAATGGGTATAAAATTTTAGAGTATTTTGCTAAAAAAAAATAGGAGATCTAAAAGATTAGTTAGAGAGGAAGAAAACCTACTAACTCGCGCTGGAATTGGTAGTTGTAGGTGGCCAGAAAATGAGAAAGAGTGGAGGAGAAGTGGATGAGGTTTTGGGTTTTTGAGAGTTATGTAATGCTTGGAATAATTTCTATCTGAGGAAGAAAGAAGAGAAAAGAATTTATCCACGTGTGTAGCGTCGGTTTCACGTGTCAACTGGCGCTATGCTACGTGGATAGCATTGGTTGACACCTAGAATCGACGCTACATCCACGCATAGCATCAATTCGACACATCAATCGATGCTACATCCAACGTGGATAGCGTCGGTTCTACACCGAACCGACTTAAAATTCATTATAAGTCGTATTTTTTCAAAAACTGACTTTACATATTGACTTAAATACCCATTTTTGTAGTAGTGTGATATGGAAATAAGAATTATGCTTAGAGAGTAAAATGTGGCTAGAGAATGCTAGGCCTTAAGAATTCGGATGGGGTAGAAGTAAGTGTACTACCAAGTCAGGGCTAGAAAAGTAGTCACCCTATTAGTATTATTTTTTTTAGTTTCTTTATAATTTCTATTATTAAAACACTTAGCAAAATAAATATCCCTAATTGGCTATATTTTAATTTATATTTGTAGAATATTTTCAATTATTTTACAATTTGAATTCATTATTAATAACAGGAGCACTTAGGTAACATATTGTATTTATTACTATAAAGCCTACACCTAGAAGATTTAACATGACAAAAAGATCAACACCAAATCAACAAGTGGATCTACTCAACTCGAGTTTAGTAAAATACAAGGAACTCAATACAACATCACTAGGGACTAATCAACATAAGACTTTTTAGTGCCTCGAGAAGGCATGTACCTTTACTAAGGTAATGAATAAGAACTATCTCGATAGATGAGCTATGCACTTTTAGGACCCAAGCCACGAAACATCCCACAAAAGTCGGGCACATAAGTTACAAATAGGATGTATCTTAATCATAAACTCTATGTGTCAATTTCTTTCCTTATTTTTATCCAATTAAATAGGTTGAAAATAATTGTCGATATCACTTTTTTTCTTCTAAATATATTTTTAGTTTTTTATTTGTACTTATATATATATATATATATATATATATATATATATATATATTCTTACACTATATTATATATAAAAATTTAGATAATGCCTTATAAATAATTGTAAATATATCTTTATCACGTGAATGTCACATTACATTTATGTGAAAAATATTGAATATCACGTAGTTATATAAATAATATAAAAAATAAAAATAACAAATAGTAACAATGTAAAAGCAAAATCAAATAAATAATATATTTTAAAAAAATATCGTGTCATAAATGTTTAACTTTTAACTCACATTTCTAATCAAGTCCAAACAAATCGACACATTGGTGCCATGAAAACTTTTGGAGTGATGTTATGCTACCACGACTAGCTAAGAAAATTAAATTTTGTAATAACCATAAAGTAAAAATTAGATATAGCACCTCATGTACCCTTGATATAAATTATGAAATTTTAAAAGAAATTAAGCTACATGCTTTCCAAAAAGACAAAAGTTGGTTAATTGGTCCAACTACACCAAACCTATAAAAAGAAAACTCTAAATGTTTACATTATATCTCATCTGTCACTAAAAAGTAAAATAAATATTTCATTAATTATTAGCTTCCATCTAATTTACATATAGAAATACTTCATAGTAAAATCACTACCCAATCAAATATTAAATTGTACAAAAGCCCAAGCCTTTTAGTGGGGTGTATGTTGGTGTGAGTTATACTTATCCTATTTATATATATATATTTTGTAATATTTTGTGATTTATACTATTCTGTAATATTTGATTTACTACTTACCCTAGAAATAAAATATTCTGTGATATGTAATACTCTGTAATAATTGTAGTATTATTAGATTTACTACTTGTGTTAGGAATAGAAATTTCTTTATTAGGCACGATTTTAATTTGTAAATAATTTCTCCTTGCGAGGTGAACAAACACATTGAGTTATTCAGTTAAAATTGTCTCTTGTTTTTTGTTATATTTGACTTGGTATCAAAGTAGAGATCTAGTCCTCGACTTTAACTCATTGTTCTTTAATTCTTAACCTTTGTTATTTATGCTTGAGTTTGTCCCTTGTTCTTTGATTCTTTCATCACCATTGCCTTCTTATTTTTCCAAACATTTTTCTTGGTTTTCTTTCTGCTATGTATTCACCATTGTTAAAGACCAAGATTATTATGCTATAACAGAATCAAATCATACTAACATTGATGGTAAGGATATTGTATCAGTAAGTCACGATGGTAATGGTAAGAATGGATTTGCTTTAAAAATTTCTAATTTCACTAGTGGTAATACTTGAATAATTGATTCTAGAGCATCTGACCATATGACTTATGATCTATAATTGTAGTATTACCCAAGAATGCATAGTAAAGATGCTCAGGTAATTACTTCAAGTATGGAGTTATAGTTTGTTGCATTTTTCTATAGAAATTACATAATTTGTCATTTCTACCATTAGCTCCAACCTTTCCACTTTTGTGTTAAATGATGACAAAAGGTAAATCAGGTTCACAAACAACAAAGTTATTAAAATCATAAGCATGAGATGAAGTGGTGATATATCATTCTAGGTAATCAACTAGCATATCTTCTTAAAAGGCTTTTCCTTCATAATTTTCAATGATATCTACCCGAAATAAAATGCTTGGATCTTCTGGAAATCTCATGGTTTCGTAGATGCTGAACGTAACCTCATCTTTGTTCACTCTCAATATTAACTCACCCTTTTGAACATCTATTAAACCTTTCCTGTAGCCATCAACCAAGAATTAGCTAGTGGGACATCTTGGTTTTCATCCATATCTAACACCACAAAATCAACAGGGAAAATAAATTTATCCATCTTTACCAATACATTTTCTATGATTCCATATGAATACTTGATAGATGATCTACTAGTTGCAAAGAAATTGTTGTTTGTTTCATCTCTCCAAGTTCTAATTTCTTATAAACAGATAATGACATAAGATTAATGCTAGCACTAAGATCAAATAAAACTTTATCAAAAAATGAATTTCCAATAGTGCAAGGCAAAGTGAAACTCCCTGGATCTTTTGCTTTTTGAGGTAATTTATTTTGAAGAATGCCATTACATTCTTCAGAAAGCTTCACTATTTTGAACTCTTCCAACCTTTTCTTCTTGGAAATGATGTCCTTCAAGAATTTGGCATAATTGAGCATTTGTTCCAAGGCATCTGCAAAAGGAATATTTATGTGAATTTTCTTAAAGATATCTAAAAACTTAGAAAATTACTTATCTATTTTTTATTTTTAAAAGCATTGAGGGTAAGGAAGTGGAGTAGAGAGAATATGAGGATTGTGAGGAAATGAAATTGATAGAGGCATGTCTGTATCTCTTAGTGTATCATCAACAATCTCCTCTTCTTCTACTTTATTATTGCTCTGGCATTGTTCGGAGTTGTAGGGGTGGAGGTGATTTCCTTTGATGATGACTTCTCAATTTCTCTTCCACTCCTAAGTGTAATGGCCTTGCATTATTCCTTTAGATCCACTTCTATATTTCTAGGAAAAGTTCCTTTTTGTTGAGAATTGATGCTTGTGGTTAGTTTCCCAATTTGCACTTCAAGATTTTTCATAGTGGCTCCCATATTGCTAAAATGATTCTCAATGTTATCCAACCGTGAATCACTATTTTTAAAACCTTGCTTTGGTCTTCTCAACAAAAGAAACCATGGCATCCTCAAGTGACGTCTTCTTCTCGCTTGGTTGACTATCAAACCCTGAAGAAGGTTGTAGCATATTCTTTGTGTTTGCATAAGAAAAATTCTCATGATTTTGAAGCCATAGATGGTAGTAATTTTGCATAGGATTATCACGATAGTTATAGTTTCGATTGTTAATGTATTAAACCGATTCTTGACTTGCTTCATTCATCGGAACTATTATACTTGAATTTGTAACATATTCTACACTTTGTGGGATTCTTTGCCCTATCAAGGTTGAAATCTGATGAGATAGAGAAGTAACTTAAGCTGAAAAGGTAGCAAACAACTCCAATTCATGAATCTCAATAGCTTTCTTAGCCATAGATATTTCAGTTGGCCATTCATAGTTATTTGAGGCCATTAATTCCAAAAGAGAAGTAACACCATCAGCTATTTTTGACATCAAAGTTTCACCCGAAGCATTATCGACTATGGTTCTAGTTTGCTCATTTAACCCATTATAGAACATCTGAACTTACAACTAATCCGGTAATCCATGTTAAGGGTAGCACTGAATCAAATTTTTATATCTTTCGCATGCTTCATTAAGTGTCTTAAAATCATTTTGTCTGAATTGACCAATTTCACTCCTGAATTAAGCTGTTTTTGTAGGTGGAAAGAATTTAGCTAGAAACTTTTTTGCCATGTCTTGCCAAATAGTGATACTTCCCGATTGTAGAGATTGTAACCAACCTCTAGCCTTGTCCCTCAATGAAAAGGAAACAATCTCATTCTAATGGTGTCTTCAGTAACACCATTCATCTTTACATTGTCATAAATATCCAAAAACATCGCCAAATGAATATTGGGATCGTCAAGTGACGATCCACTAAATTAGGCTTGTTGTACCATACTGATCAAATCCAGTTTGAGCTCAAAATTATTGGCATTAATGGTCTGGCATCTTACACCTGAGTAATTGTCATTCACAACTGACCTTACATAATCTTTCACGGTACATGGTTGTGCATTTTGTTCTCCTTCAGCAATGACTAATACTTTCTTCATGATCTAAAGGTTCCTTTCAATCTCCAGATTAAAAGGAATAATGTTTTAAATTCTAGCACGGTGCATCCAACGTCAAAAACACACATAAAAAAATAAATGAAATAAAATATAATTCTAAATTAAAATGAAGATAACTTTGTATTGATACTCTCAAAAATAAGAAAAATCAATCACTGGTAATGTTGCCAAAAACTTGATTGGTACAAAACTACAAGTGTACAATATCGTAGTTTTATAATAAAATGATAAGAAGAGTATCATCCTTAGAGATTGATAACTTACTTTTGATAAATACCAGAATTATAACAATCTCAATTTTATCTAGAAAAATCACTAAGGTTGTTGTAATTGAAATTTAAAATAAAATCAATTTAAAGAAAGTACGTAAAATAAAAGAAAGACATTGTTCAAAAATCAAATTAATAAGAAGAAAAATTCTAGGAAATTGATTTCACCTAATCCCTCACTATGTTTTACTTATCTAGCTATTATAATTTAATTATCTCTGCTTGTTAGAAATCTCAAAAAATATCCAAAATTCTTTTTCGACAGTCAATTGAAAATATTATTATTCATTAATTTATAAAAGAGTATGTAATTTAATAAAACAAGAAAGCATTAAAATCAATGATTTTAAAACTATACAGGTTCATACAAGTCTTTCGATCTCTATATTTACCTATGTCAAAATATTTCACATCTATCCTATAATTCTCTCTTTCGATATTATATCATAAGATTAAAACCATATAATTAATGATCAGTTTATTAGAAGAAATAAAATCAAAATAAATCAGACAAATGTGACGAGAAATAATTTAAATTAATATAAAAAATTAAACATAATTTGGAATTAAATTATATTTTTTTCTTAAAATAAAAAAAATTAAATTTATAGTAAAAATTAAATTAAATATAAAAAAAATTATAGTATTTTTTTTGAAAAGAATTGAAAGAAAAATGAATTACAAAAAAAATATGTTTTTGCGTTAATCTCTTAGTGTACACTTCAATATGTTTTTGTTTCTTTTTATTCTTTTCTTTTTCTTTTACTTTTTTATTTGTTTTTAGTGCTAACACTTTTTCCCTTTTGTTTTGTTTATGGCTTTCTTCCCTAAGCTCGTTTCCTTACCATTATATATATATATATATATATATATATATATATATATATATATATAATTTAAATAAATTTTCATTTAAATGTAAGAGTACTTAGATGATATATATTTAAAATTTTAGATCTTTATTTTCTTCAAATTTGTTATAAAATTTAAATAATAACAATAAAATCTAAAATCAATAAAAATAAAATAAAATTAGACTAAAGTTAAAGTTTAAAAATGATAAATTATACTAAATTATGCAAGACATGAGTACATTAATAGAATTTTTTTTATTATATATATAACATTAGTAGGAGTTTTTAGGGATTGTGTGATAAATTTATGATTTTTTAAGTATTTTTTGAATTAGGTATATTTGGGAATGATTTATGATTCTTATTTTTTTATTTTTTTTAAGGATTCTAATAAATATGATTTGATTCATAAATCTTTAAAAGAAATATTTTTAAATTATAATTTTTATTTTTATTTTTTACTTTCATGAAATATTTTTTTAATGAATAAAACCAAACCTTAACTTTTGCATTCATTAAGTATTCAAAGAAAATAATTAAGTAAAACAAATTGTAATTGATTTTTTATTTTTTCTTGAAAATTATTAGATAAAAATTATTATAAAATGTATTGGTGATTATTTTTATAAAAAAATTATAAATTATAAAACTAATTATTTAATCATAAATCATAAATCAAATTTTTTTATCAAATAAAACCTAAGTAAGATACTCATTTTATTGATGAATGAGCTTGTAAATTAACAACATTATGTAATTTATTTTAGCATATAAAAAGTTTGAGATTTGAGTGTGTGATTAATATTTTTTTTCATATATTTTTTATTATTATTGAGATATTAATTTTAAGATAATTTTTAACACACAATAATTATAACAAAATTAATAAAAAAATAAAAATAAAAATCTTTAAAACATAGACATTTATCTCATGAAAGAAACACATAGATGAAATCAAAAGGAGAGAATAATCAGCAAAGGCATTTATTATTCGTTGCCATCAGTAATACAATTAGTGGTAAAAAGCATGAGATTGCAGGTGTATTTACGAGGATAAAGAGAAGGGGGAATTCTCTAAAGATATTTTTTTGTATTTACCCATTAATGATTTTTTTCTTTTTAATTTTATTTATAATAAAAATTTATTTTATAATATAGAATTATCTAAATCATTAGATACATTTTTAAAGATTGAGATTTAAAGATCATTAAGAATCAATACAAAATATATCAATAGAAGATACAAACTCGAAAAAAATAATATATAATGAAAAAAACACATTATTTTATTGAAATACGATCACAGATAATATTTTATACAACATAATACAGATACGTGAAAGAAGTTATCTTGATTTTTTCATTTTTATAAAAAAAATATGTTAGAAATGGATATTTATAAGAGATGTATAATATGTTGTATGTAAATTTTTCTCTCATTTGAGGGTCTCATTTTTATTTTAAGAATATTTTTTTTTTAATTTAGAACCCTTAATAAGTTATCAAACTTGTTTTAGTTGGATTTTTTAACCACTTTATGCCTATATAATATTACTATATTGACACGTTTAGTTGGAATAAATAGAATTATAAATTTAATTATTTATACATATGTTTAAGTTGAAGACATGGAATTGTCATTACATTATCTTTTTAGAAAAAATTATTCATTTTTCTTCATGTTATATAAAAAATATATTATTTTAATTTTTTTCTTAAATATAATTAAAATAATATGAAAGAAAAAATTATTAAAATATTTTTTATTGATTTTAATTTTTTTAAGATTAAGTAATAATTATTTAAAAATAATAATTTTTAATAATATAATATTTCAGATAGAAAAAATAATAGTTAAATAATATTATTTAAATTTTAATGGAGGTAGGATTATTAAGATAATATTAAATATATTATTTTAATATTAATTTATTTTTTGATTATAATGATAAATAATAATTTAATAATATTATTTAAATTTTATTGAAAGTATGGTTATTAAGATAATATATAATTTTTTTATTTTATTTTTATTATAAATCAAATATTATAATATTAATTTATTTTTAGATTTTAGTGATAAAATCAAATGTTTTAATAATATTATTATTTTTTTACATTCAATTCTATTATTATTATTTTTATTATTTTTTTATTATGCTTGTTAATAACTTAAGGGATTTAGAAAAAAAAATGGGGATATTAAAATAAAATACACCCCCTAGAAATACGATTTATAAAATCCCAAAGAAGCAAAATGGTAAAATTGTGTTCCCAAAATGTAGTCCTAAAGCTATATAGAATAAAATTGATGAGTTTAGAGCTGAAATTTAAGCAACGAAACCTTCCGTTGAAAACAACTCATGGCAGGGGCACAATGCGCCACCTTCTCCTTCCTCACCCCCACTTTTAAACTCAAAAACAGAAAAACCAAACCTTTGTTATTAGCTTTTCTTCCAATTCCACCAAAACCCACAAAACACACAAAACGAAAAAACCATTTACGCCCCAAAATCCTCAAGCCCTATTCACCACCCACTGATCCTGTTCTTCCTGAAAAGCCCTCAGAGAATCCCATAATTCCCATTTTATCCCCTGAAACCACATACGAAGAGTTTCAATCTTCTCAAATTGGATATAATAGCTCTAAAATTGGAGAGGAAGACCTTAAAGTTGAGAATTTTCATGTTTCCGAGAGTTCGGAGTTAGATATTGGTGGTGTTGGTAATTTTTCTGCTAGGTCTGTGCTAAAGTATGGTGTGTATTTAATTGGGGTTTTCGTGTTTCAGACAATTTGTGCTGTTTTGTTATTTGGAAATACTAATACTGATAAAAGGGATGGAAATTCTAGTTCAGATTCGGATAGAGGGAAAATTTTAAGTAAACAATTTGGGTTCGAGAAAATCCAAGTGGGTCATTTGGATGAGAGTGAATTGGAAAAGAAAATTGATGAAATCAAAGCAATGGCTAGAGATGTGAGGAGGTCTGAAAAGAAGGAGTTGAAGGAAGATTCAAGAGGTGAAGATATTGTTGGAATTGAGAAAGAAATTGGTCAGAAATTGTTAAAGTTGCAGAAGAAATTAAATTCTAGTGTGGAGAGTTCACCAAAAGTGCATGTAAACTATGTGGGTAAGTCTGAGAAGGATGAAGATGAGGTTAGTGGAAATGTTTTGGGTGCAAAAGAGGGCATTGAGACACTCATGTTTAAGAAAAAGCTGAAGTTTAGAAGCCCTTCGATGGAGATGAGAAAGAGTGCCAAGGGATTTGGTGGTTCTGGAGAACAGAATGTGCTAAAGAGAAATAAAATTGGTGGTATAGACAAAAGGGTTGAAGCTTCTGAACCAGGCATTCCAAAAAATGGCAAGTTTAGGTTATGATTGATAATAATTGTGTTAGTTAATGATATTTTTGATTTTTGATTTTTTTTCTCAAAAAAATATAGAGAATTATGTATGTTTTTCAATTTTTTATTACATCATATGATACTTTTAGTTAATTTTATTTTTCTAATTATTTATACCCAATAACTATTAAAAGGATTATGATTTGTGATTTATAATTAAATAAATAGTTTTTTTAGTTTCTTATTCTTACTGATTTGTATAGTTAGTGATTTTTTGGGAAAAATAAAAAAATGCCCATAAATTTTTTGGTAACACTTTTTATTTTTTATTTATTTTCAAAGAACATAGAGAATTAAGAATTTTTTAATTTTTTGTTAAATTATATATTTTGAATTATTATTCCAAATAATTATTTATAAAAAATTCATAAGAATTGATTTACTATATGAGAAGAATGTTTAATAAAAAAAGAAAAAATATATAATTAAATTTTTTTTGTTTTTAATTTAGATTTTGAAAGTCTTAAAAAGTTGAAAAATTATAAATAAAAAATTGTTATCAGATACATTTAATTAAAGAATCATTTAGAATAAATTAAAAGTCAAAAATCACAATCATTATTAATTTTTTTGTGAGTTGTAGTTTGCTTATAGATTATTCAAATTTTTAAATATGTAATCCAGATTTCTGAGCTCTCATTAGGGATCAATTCCATATTTATGTGAGTGATTCAGCTTATTTCAGTTTCATAGATCCATAATTTTGAATTAAAAGTTATGTTCCTAAGAAGTTTCTAGGATATTTAGCGTAGTAAATTTTTGAATATATGTTTGGGAGTTCGACACATTCATTTTTCTTAGTTTTATATAAATTTCCAGAGCGTTTGAGTGTCGACACTTTGTTCATACCATATAACTTGGACTCGGATATTCCATGAAAAATGAAGACTATAAGTAACATGCTCTCTGAGGACTAGGATAAATATTCAGTAATAAATGGTCTTCAAGTTTTATTTATTATTAATCTGAATAAATAATCTTCAAGTTGACAATTGATCAAATCTGGATAAAAGTTGCAAGTGTGATTATTTTTCTTGTGTACATCTAAGCTAATCCATGATATGAAATCAATTAAATCCCCTGTGTTCTTGAAGAAAAGGCATGAGCGTGGCATGGTGATGATACTTCATTGTTGACTCGTTATATTTGGTAAGTACAGCATGATTTACTTTTTAAATTTTGTAGGTATTAGCAATCCTGGGAGATCTTCAGTTGAAGAAACAAATTCAGGAAAATCAAGCACGTCGAGAATGAAGACTGATAAACATTTCTTGAAAGAGAACCAGAAAACTATAACAGAAAATGTTGAACACCACCTGTTCAGTAAAAATAGCAGTCCACGGGGTAGAAAAAACAAACTGGTAGCTGATAATGGCAGAGACGATCAATCAAACGCTGAGACTGATCTATGGTGGTTGAATCTTCCGTATGTTCTGGTGAGTAAAATAGACTTGTTAAGTGATATTGGAGGTCAGATTCTATTATCATTATTAAATTAGTGATTGATCTTTGTTGCTTTATTCAGACCATCTTGGCCAGCATGTTTTGAAGCATGTATTCATAATATTTGACCTGGTAAATAAGACCTTCATCGGTGCATTGCATTTAGATTTTTGAGTTATCTCTATAATTCAAATTTCTATACAAAATAATCTCTATGATGGGAAATGCCATTTTATATAACTAAGGGTCTGTTTGTTTTTGTTTCTGGAATCCTGTAAAAGTGCTTCTAAATGTAAAAAAAGCTTCACGACAAAACAGGAAAAAAATTGACGAAAACACTTTCAGGGTTCTGAAAGCACATTTTGTCCTTGTTGACAATATCTTTTTCTTTGTGTTTCTTTCTGAGACCATTTTTTTTTCCTTTTCCTAAAACTTGATCCACTTTTAACAAAACTACAAGCAAATATAACCCAACTCTTCCTGATAACTGCCTGCTCCTTGTTCATGATCCCAGCATTTTGATTCCTCAGTTATGTGTAAATGGACAATGTTAGTTGCTTCTGTGAGAACCATGGTGTCTAAATCTGTCACAATTAGAACATTGTGCTTCTCCCAATTTTTTTCATGTTTGATCTGTGCCCTGCTTTAAGTGTCTCTGCAATCTTAATTAATCTACTTTTTGTTTGAAAGTCTCCTTTTTACAACTTTCTTCTCGTAACTGACATCAAATGTATAATTCGTCAGGCAGTTTTTATCCGCCGCGGCTCTGATCCTGAAGGATTAGGAGGACTTTATACTTTGAAGATCAATTCTCAGACACAGAACCAGGAGGACTCCCACACTGTTGCTTTCGAGGACCGCGGTGATGTCAATAACTTTTGTTTTCTATTAGAAGCTTTTTTTGAAGAACTTGGTGACTTCACGGCAGATATCATCCCTTTATCAGTTAGAGTAAGGAATTTAATTTGATGCATGCATGATATCATCCCTTTATCAGTTAGAGTAAGGAATTTAATTTGATGCATGCATGAATTCACGTATCACAATATAATTAACCGTAGAGATAATCAAAAATTATAAATTGGATGTGCCAAATCACAAATTTATACTTTTTTTGTATTTATTTTTACATCAAAATACTCTCACCCCATAACCCTAGTTCTGTTCTTAATTGGACGTGGCAAAGGCGATTGACATCTATTTTAATATATTATTATCTTAGTTTAACTTGATGCATATAGAGTAATTCTTCTAGAAACTTCAAAGTTACATGTTAGGGACACATACGTATCCACCTGCCAATGTCATCTCACCTTGTCAACTTTGACTTGTGGAGATGAGTCCCAACTTTGTTGTGGGAAATTTTTTGCAGGAACTTGGTGAAGCAGTTAACTCAAAAAGAACAAAAGCAATTGTTGTGAGAAAGGGACAACTTCGTCTATATGCTGGACAACCTTTTGCTGATGTCGAGATGGCTTTGAAGAATTTGGCTAAACAAAATCAAAGTGTTTCATAGAATGTGAAAGAGATTAAGGGAGTGTAACTGATTGAACCGTTTCTCCTTTTAGTTAGTTGAAAGTGGTTTCATATAATTTAAAATACTTTTAAAGGTGTTTGGTAGTTTCTATGAAAAAACGGTTTTAAAATTTTGATAAATATTATTTTTGTTTTTATAAAAAGTAAGTAATCATTACTTTATTGAGAAAGAGTTTATTATACATGCTTATCCTTTAAATTAATTATTAAAATGATATTTTAAATCATTTCTAATAATTTTACGTGGAACTCTTTAATGCTTATTTTTATATCCAAACAGGTTTTTTTTTGGTCTTAAGAGTTCTTTCACCAAATCAATTTGCCTTGGCTTTGCAGTCTTGAACCATTTACCGTTCAAAGAAATAGTTCAGGATCGAGCAAAGTTACAGAGAAAAACTTGGCCCAAGGGGTTCAAGATATAAATTTGTTATTAAAAAAGAGGAAATCTCCTGGAATAAAGTCGAGATGAAAGATCCGGCTGCTGGTGGCGACAATTAAGTTCTTTTCCAAATACTAGAGCCTGTCCAGGTCGATGGTTTTGTCACTGTTTCAACTTTCAAGAGTTTGTAGCTCCCTTGGTCATGTAAACAATTTGATGTTCGAGTCATAGTTAGGGGTGTATGTTTATTTAAAAAAAATTCATTACCAAAAAAAAAAAATAGTTATAATATTAAAAGGTAATTATCTATCGTTAACCTCGTTTGTGTTTTGTTCTTACATCAATGACACCCTCTGAGTTCAATTAGGTTTCTCTTTATTTTGGGTTATTATCATTAATGTTTTTAAATAGTTAACGATGTTGATTTTTTATTTAATGATGTATTTTTTTTCTTTTCAATGATTTTGATATCAAATTGTGATAGGTTATTATTATTTAAAGATAAATTTTTAATTTTTTTTATTAAAATATTGTTTTAATTTTATATTTTCTTTATGTTTATGTTCATATAGAATGGCAGTTAATTTTTTTATATTTATTTTTTTATTTATCAGTTTTATAAATATTATAAATATATAATTAATCATCTTTAATTAATTTAAAATTATAATTATTATATATGAATTTAATGAATTTATCTTGATTTTTTTGTTGTTATTTGTATTCTTTTATTATACCTAATATGTATCAATTTATTCAAGTTTTAATTTCTTCTTATCATTTGTTAAAATAGGTATAGATGATTTATATAATTTGACACAATTTATAATTTCTTAATTTTTAATGTTAGTTTAATTTTATTTATTTTTTATTGATTTTAAATTTCATTATTATTATTTAAATTTTATTACAGATTTGAAAAAAATAAGATTTAAAATTTTAAAAACATATCATTTAAGAATTCTTAAAATAAAGATTTATTTAAATTAATATATATATATATATATATTGTTGGTCTGTGCAATGAAAGTGGCAGATAACAAAGTTAGTGGAGTTAGGAAATGGTAGACAATGTGGTTAGTGAATCAGAAATTAGGGAAGTAGAACAGTTGTTAGGGTTAGAGTTATATTCTTTTCCTTAGTATACATAGGAGGAGTTTTTGTACAGGAAATGAGAGAACAGAAATTACAGAAATAAAATAAGAATAATTTGACATGATATCAGAGCAGATTATGACTCTAAAGAAATAAAAATCCTATGTTGCTACCTGTTCTCCTCAACATTGGTTTGATCTATTAAATCCAGAGATCAGATCAATAATACCTCATATCCATTTTTTTTCAAGAACTATCATCTTGGTCAATTTGCTCAGCTTCTTCCATCCACTAGTCCAAGCAGATGGGTGTTTGTGTGTCAACATTTTATGAAACTGTCTCTGCAGATTCTCCATATCCTTTTGGAGTTCAAGGTTCTTAGCTTTAAAACTTTCGAGTTCGATTGTGACCATCTTCAATCTGTTTCCCCCCTGGAAAAAAAGAAGAAGAAGAAACCAAGAAAAGATGGAAACGACTGCTGAACTATGATTAGGTGTCTGTTTCTCTGCAACATTTGAAACAAAAAAAAACAGGAAGGAAAAAATCAGACAGTGCAAGATATAGCTTGAAAAAAAAACGAATCAACTTCACTGGAGCTCCTAACTCCTCGCTGGTCAGTGAGGGTTTTTCAGAGACGGAGGACCAAGTGGAAGGTTAACTTTGTCTGGATTTGTAGTCGGCTAAGGTTCGCCCATCTTGACCTAGCTGCTTGGTTGCAGAAGAAGGGTGCTGCTTGCTTGCAAAGGAAGGGCGATGCTCGCTTGCAGAAGAAGGGCACCGTTAGCTTGCAGAAGACGGGCGCCGCTCACTTGTAGAAGAAAGTCGCGCTCGGTTGCAGAAGAAGGACGCCGCTCCAGGGCTGCGCAAATGGAAATTTTTTTTCCTTAGGGTTACGTTTTGAGTTTTATATATATATTGGCTATGTTGTAAAAAAAGGGAAAATAGGAAGAAACAAAATTTTAGATTTCATGGCGGAATCTAGAGATTTAACTACCAATTTCATATTGGAAGATTTGACGGCAAAAATGATGGAAGTTCTAACTAGAGCTCAGATCAGCTCACAACCTCCGCTAACTAAAGCGTCGATTGCTCCCATTAGTATCAAGTTGGGAGGATCCAATTATGCCTTGTGGTCCCAGATGGTGGAGATGTATATCTCTGGCAAAGACAAACTGGGATATATTAATGGGGATTTTCCTTAACCTGCTGAAACCGACCCCTCATTTAGGAGATAACGCATTGAAAATGCCATTGTCAAAGGATGGTTGATCAATTCGATAGACCCCTCCTTAATTGCAAATTTTATCTGATTCCCAACTGCAAAACAGGTTTGGGATTCGGTGGCTACCACTTACTATGATGGGACAGACACGTCTCAAGTGTATGATCTTCGCCGTCAAGTTACTCGTACGAAGCAAGCAGGTGGATCCATTGAAAAATACTACAATGACCTTCAAGGGTTATGGCGTGAAATTGATTTCCGTCGTCCTAATCCAATGGAGCGTGCGATTGATATACAAAAATACAACTCCATCGTACAGGAAGATCGAGTGTATACCTTCCTCGATGGACTTGATGATAGATTGGATAAAACTCGAAGTGATGTGCTTCAGATCAAACCATTTCCTACGGTGGTACAAGCCTATGGATTCATCCGTAGGGAAGAGGTCAGGCAGACCGTGATGATCACAGGTGTAGATACGACACCCGAAGTAGTTATGGCTTTTAAAGGGGTCAAGGGACACTATAATCTAATGTCACCAAAAACAGGAACTTCCTTGGGTAGCAAGAAATCCACGGGAAATCCACCATCTCTTGACATGAAATGTGGCCATTGTAGAAACTCCAAACACACCCGTGAAAACTTCTTCAAACTATATGGGTATCCAGAATGGTGGAATGATCTTCAAGCACGGAAGAAATGGGACACCATTGGGCGAGCCGCTGTGGCTACCAATAATGCCTCACTATCCCTTACTTCTCAGGCCGAATCTTCCCAGGATCCAGGTATTTCAAGTAAAGCATTTCACATCTCTACTCGTAGTGATAAGGAGGATTGGATTCTGGACTCTGGAGCTACAGATCACATGACATTTGACCCAAATGATCTCTCCAATACAACTCAGCCAAGACGGAGTCGTGTTGCCAATGCAAATGGGGTCACTTATCCAGTTACAGGAGCTGGAACAGTGACCTTATCTCCTTCATTATCATTATCTAATACTTTACTTGTACCCTCTCTGTCAAACCGACTAATGTCTGTAAGTCAGGTCACTTCAGATCTTAACTGTGTAGTACTGATGTATTCTACTTTTTGCCTTCTACAGGATATTCTCACCAAGGAGATCATTGGGCGTGGTACTAGGAGAGGAGGGCTATATTATGTGGATGACCTCAGTTCAGGAAGAGCCAATCACATGCAAAACACTACTGGTAACAAAGAACGACAGATTTGGCTATGTCATCGTAGATTTGGGCATCCATCATTCGGGTATTTAAAGCACCTACTCCCTAGTTTATTTTCAAATATCACACATTTAGATTTCAAATGTGATACTTGTATCCTAGCAAAAAGTCATAGGGCGTCTTATCCTATGAGCATGAATAAAAGTATAACTCATTTTGCTTTGGTACATTCTGATGTTTGGGGACCTTCCTCGATCATTATGTCATCGGGTCATCGTTGGTTTGTTATTTTTGTTGATGATTGTACACGAATGACATGGCTTTACCTTCTCAAACACAAAGATGAAGTATTTGCTACATTTCACCTGTTTCACACCATGGTTCAGACACAATTTTCTAAAAAAATTAAGATACTTAGGTCTGATAATGGAGGGGAATATGTTAATCAATAATTCCGGATATACTTGGACAACCATGGTATTCTCCATGAAACCTCGTGTTCATAAACCCCACAACAGAATGGGACTGCGGAGAGGAAGAATCGGCATATTTTAGAAACGGCTCGGGCCTTACTAATCGATGCACATATGCCTAATAAATATTAGAGTGATGCTCTTACTACAGCGGTGTATCTACTGAATCGTATACCCACAAAAACCTTACAATTTCAGACTCCATTAAAGGTGCTATTTGATCATTTTCCCTTGCCTACTATTTTGATGCTTTCGCCCCGAATTTTTGGATGTGTTGCTTTTGTCCACCTCCATAAAAATCAACGAACTAAGTTGGATCCATGTGCTGTCTGATGTGTATTCTTGGGGTATGGCGTACAAAAAAAGGGTTACCGATGCTATGATTCAATTACTAAAAGAACCTATATTACCATGGATGTCACTTTCCTCGAATCAGAATGGTTTTTCCCATCACCGGTATCCAATTCCACTCTTCAGGAGGAGAGTTATGGTGAAGAACGAAATTGGCTTGATGTTGAAATATTAGACACTAGTCCAACATACTCGGATCGTGCCAATCATATGGAGGAGCCAGTATCTAGACCCGAGTTTGAACTTCCAAGAACTGAAGCTGAAATAGTAATTGAATCTCCAGAAGATGAAGTGGTTGATGTACCCCTCAACTCCCTAGTACCCAATGATCCTCCTGTTGAGAATACTCCTAAGATAAGCTATCCTTGCACACCTTTACAAACTAATGCTATAGATACATCTGTTGGTTATGTTTTACCTTTCAGACACAATCGAGGCAAACCTCCAAATCGATACTCCCCAGAAAGAGAAGAATGACAATCCAAGTATCCAATAGCAAATTATGTATTTACTCAAAGGTTATCAGAACCTATCAGGGCATTTGCATAAACACTCTCCTCGTGTCAAATTCCAAGTAGCATTGAAGAAGCCTTATCTGATCCAAAATGGGCTCAAGCTATAAAAGAGGAATTTGAGGCATTACAGAAGAATAACACATGGGTGTTAAGCGAGTTGCCTCAAGGGAGGAAAATGGTAGGATGCAAGTGGATTTTCTCCATTAAGTATAAAACAGATGGGTTAGTTGATCGATACAAGGCGAGGCTTGTAGCAAAAGGATATACACAGAAACACGGGATAGATTATCAAGAAACCTTTTCACCTGTGGCTAAACTAAAAACCGTTAGAGTCTTGTTATCTCTTACAGCAAATTTAGATTGGCCATTGCACCAACTTGACGTAAAAAATGCCTTCCTTCATGATGATCTTGAAGAAGAGATTTACATGGATATCCCACCAGGATATACTGTTACATTAGGAAAAGAAACTGCATGTAGATTACAACGAGCATTGTATGAACTAAAACAATCACTTAGAGCATGGTTTGGTAGGTTGAGTTCAACAATGAAGAAATATGGGTTCCAACAAAGCAACTCTGATCATACTCTTTTCCTAAAACATCGATTAGGGAAGATAACAGCCCTTATAGTCTATGTAGACGACATGATCATTACAGGGGATGATAAAGAAGAAATCTCTAAGCTTCAAGAACAATTGTCAAATGAGTTTGAAATGAAGAATTTGGGAGGGCTCAAGTACTTCTTAGGTATTGAGGTAACAAGATCAAAACAAGGCATATGTCTTTCCCAAAGGAAATATACTCTGGACCTACTAGCAGAGGCAGGACTACTAGATTGTAAACCTGTCGATATTACAATGGTTCAAAATCATAAACTCGGAGAATATGTGGACCAAGTACCAGCAGATAAACAGAGATATCAACGGTTAGTAGGTAAACTCATATATTTATCTCATACTCGACTTGATATTGCTTATGCTGTGAGTGTCGTGAGTCAGTTCATGCACTGCCCAAGTGAAGACCATATGGATGCGATCATGCGAATATTTCGTTACTTAAAATCCTCCCTTGGGAAAGGACTTATGTTTTCAAAGAATGGTCAATTGGAAGTCCTTGGATATACAGATTCAGATTGGGCAGGGAATATGAAGGATAGGAAATCTACTGCTGGGTACTTTACTTTTGTGGGGGGCAATCTTGTTACATAGAGGAGCAAGAAGCAAAAGGTAATTGCCTTATCCAGTGCTGAAGTTGAATTTCGAGGAATGGTCAAGGGAATATGTGAGCTCCTTTGGTTGAAAAAACTTCTAACTGAGATTGGTGTTACTCCTAACTTTGAAATGAACTTATTTTGTGATAACAAAGCAGCCATTGCCATCTCTCACAATCCAGTTCAACATGATCGCACGAAGCATGTTGAAGTGGATCGGAACTTCATCAAACAGAATCTTGAAGAAAAGATTATTAAGCTTCCATTTGTTAAATCAGAAGATCAATTGACTGATATACTCACAAAATCTGTGTCTGCAAGGAACTTCTACAACACACTGGACAAGTTGGGCATAAGAGACATATATGCACCAACTTGAGGAAGAGTGTTGGCGTGTGTAGTGAAAGTGGCAGACAACAAAGTTAGTGGAGTTAGGAAATGGCAGACAATGTGGTTAGTGAATCAGAAATTAGGAAAGTAGAACAACTGTTAGGGTTAGAGTTATATTCTTTTCCTTAGTATACATAGGAGGAGTTTTTGTACAGGAAATAAGAGAACAGAAATTACAGAAATAAAATCAAAATAATTTAACATATATATATATAAAAGATTATGGAGGAAAGAAATTACAAGAGATAGGAACAAGGAAAAACAAAAAGGGCCACCAGGAAGAAATCTGTGAAACAAAGAAAAAAGAAAATAACGGCGCAGACTGGAAAAAAAGATAAACAAAAACAGGGAACGTTCGGAAAAATTAAAGCGAAAATAGATTCTATTTTTCTTTTGATTTTTCTAATAAAAATTATAAAAAATTCGTTTATATTAAATTTAATTTTTAATATAAATTAATTTTTTTATTTAAAAAAAAGATGTAATTTAATTTAAAATTATGCTTAATTTTTTATGTTAATTTAAATTATTTCTATTCATGTTTGTCTTATTTATTTTAAATTTAATACTCATAATTAATTAGTTATTAATTAAATGATTTTAATCTTGTAATTATAGGATATATATGAAATATTTTAACATAGGTAAATATAAACATAGAAAGACTTGTATGAACTTTTGTAGTTTTGAAATCATTGGTCTTAATGGTTTGTTAATGAACAAGAATATTTCAAATTGTCTGTTAAAAGAGGTTTTTGGATGTTTTTTTGTAGATTGTTAACAAACATAGAAAATTAAATTCAATTAGCTAGATGAGTAAAATATAGTGAGATTAGGTGAAATCGATTTCTTAGAAATTTTCTTTGCATCAATTTGATCTTTGAACAATATTTTCTTTTCTTTGCGTATTTTCTTTAAATTCACTACTACAAAATGAATTTAAAGTCGGTTCGGTGAAAAAACAACGTTACGTATATAGTCACGTAAAGTCGATTGACGTGTTGAATCGACGTTATACTTGTGAATTTTTCTTTTTCTCTTCTTTCTTCCCCTATCAAACACAATTTTTAATTTGCAATGCTATAAACAATACTTAAAAACCCAAAATCGAGTTTCACTTCTTCCACTCTTTTTCATTTTTTGGCCACCTACGACCACCAATTTCAACACTATTTTATGGGTTTTCTTCCTTTTCAAATTATCTTTCAGATCCCCTATTTTTTAAGCGAAATACTCAAATTTTTATACCCATTTTCTCACTTACAAAACACTTTTTTTTCTTCATTTTGTCAATTCATTTACTCTTGTAAGTATTTCTATTATTCTTTGGCACTTCTTATTCATTTTACGTTATTTTTTGTATATTATGTGTATAAATTTTTGTATTATGTATGTTATTATTTTTATTATGTAGGTTTTATATAAATTTATGATTGTGATTTAAGGTTGGTGTCTAATTTATTTATTTATGTTAAAATAAAATGGGAAAGACATGATTCAACAATATAATGCTCATTAAAATATATGTGATTTGAAGTAGTGTAGTTATTTTAAAAAAATCTTATTAATCACAAAATTGCTATATAAATTTATATATCATTGAATACAGGTTCTTAAGTAGAGTAGAAAATGAGTAAAATATGTAAAAAAAACTTTAAAGTCAGTTCAACATGTGAATCGACTTTAAATTTTAAGTATTTTCATTTAAAGTCGATTTAAAACCAACTTTAAAGCCTGTTTTTGTAGTAATTGATTTTAATTTAAATTTCAATTACAATAACCTTAGTAACTTCTTTAGATAAAATTGAGATTAATATAATTTTGATATTTGTCAAAAATAAGTTATCAATCCCTGAAAACGATACTTTATTTATCACTTTACTATAAAACTATGATATTGTACAATTACAGTTTTGCATCGATTAGGCATCAACTCATTGGAAATAAGTTTCATGATTAGTATGTAAATGATATTGCATAAACTAATCGGTCTTAGTTGCAACATATTCTTAGGATAGTCAACCTTTAGAATGAGAAAAATGTGTAACAAGTTTGAAATTAATGAAATCCTATCATACCTTAAAAACTTTTAAAAACTTTAATGATATCTGGTTCAACAATATACCAAAAACATTGGAAGAAAACAATCGAAAAACCATCGAGATTGGGGACTTAAAATACTCAAGTTCTCATAGAGTTTCATAAATTTCAAGATCAAATACATCATTAAGTAAGGAGTTATTATAAGATGAACTTACCTTGGTTTTTATAGAGCCAATCACTATCAAAATTCCTCGTACCAAAAGTTTGAAAGAGATTTTAAAATAATTGAAAGTAATTATTATTTCAATCTTCTTCTCGAATCAATAAGAGAAATAAACTTATAATCATAATTAGATGTTTTATCATAAATTATAATAGAAAAAGATTAATAGTGAATCCAAATTAGATTTTTAACCATCTATCAAGGTATTCTTTCATGTATCCTTCTCCTCCCCGTTTATTATGTCAATTGAAAATATCACCCTTAAATCCAAAATCTTACAAATGATATGTTTCACTTATAAGAAATTTACAAAAATATCCATGAAAGATTGGTTCTTAAGTGACCTATCATTCTTTGCGATTTGACTCAAAATTGCATTAAAGTCACCCATTCACACCATATCATCGTACAAAGAAAACCTTGGTTGAATTAAGTACCATTGTTAAAGTTTAGCTACATGAAAATCAAGAGAAATATAACAAAAAAAAACCCAAATTTTATTAAAAGTAACATAAAATATTTTTGCTTTAACCTTTCACGTCAGAGTGTGCTCCATTTTCCCAATCCTCCAAATCTACAACATTTTCCCGATCCTCCAAAATAAAATAAATCATTAGAAAATATATAAATAATTTTTTTTTTAAAATCACTGTCTAAAAAAATATTATCCAACCACGAAAACATTAGAAATTATTTAAAAAAAACTA
The DNA here is from genome assembly GCA_030763125.1 of Hippophae gyantsensis. Lineage (NCBI taxonomy): Eukaryota > Viridiplantae > Streptophyta > Magnoliopsida > Rosales > Elaeagnaceae > Hippophae > Hippophae gyantsensis. Next base: position 72,122,526 of record CM061028.1, on the reverse strand, counting down.
ACAATTTAATAAAAAATTATAAAATTATAAATAATTTTATATATTACAACAATATTATAATTATAATTTATTCATTAAATATAGAATTTTATGTCCCACGGTCTACAAATAAATCAGACACGCATGTCCCGAAACCGAAAGTCACCGCTCTTTTTAAAACAATATTTTTGATCTTCTATTCGCCATTTTCTTCTAAATTCTAACAATTTATTAAACCACGAATGTTAAAATGGAACAACAATATGCGAAACCGAACCGTTCGTGCGGACCGCAAATGAAAATTACGATTGATACCTCGCAGCACTCCGACAATGATCGGAGCAGCGGTGAGCTTCGCGCACTGGATTGCAATCGCACTTCGCTCTGCGATCATATTCAGATAGAGGGATTCAATTCCGGTTCGTTTTCCGATGTCGTAGTCCACGGTATGGGCTCAACTTACTGCCTTCACCGTCTTATTATCTCTCGCAGCTCTTACTTCAGGTCCTAAACCAAATTCACCATTTACATTTATTATAATGTCTCTTTCAATTTTCAATTGGTTGTATGTAGTAATTAAAGTGAAACCAGTGATGTTAATTCAGAATTTTATGTGTTTTACTTCTACTTATTTTTTTATTTTTTTGAAAATTTTCCTTCTGGATTTCTTAAGCTATTAGAAATTTGTAGTCTGTGTTAATTAAGTAGTAGAAATGTAATTTTTTTATTTTTTTACATTTTGTTGCATCTTATTCAAGTTGTCTCTTCTGCTACTCTGTAATTGACCATTTCTGTATATATATTTTAAATTTTTTTATTTTTTGTCAATGCATTTGAATGTTAAATGACCTGTACTAAAGTTGTATTATGACGTCATGCTATGGTTTTTAAAATTAACGTTGGTTTGGAACTCCTCCTTTTATTTGAAAGTAGTTTCTAATAGCACAAGTCACTTCTTAAGATGTTTGGCAATCTTCAAGAAAAGTGCTTCCAAAATTTTGAGAAGCACTATTAAGCTTTTAGGAGAAGCAATGCTTACTTTTAATATAAGTGGTTTTAGATGCATGCTCCACTCAAAACTACTCTCAACATTTTCATCCCAAAACACCTAAATAATTATCTTAAAACCACTTTTAATCAAACCACTTCATTTTAAATCACTTTTCTTGAAACCTCTTCTAAAGAAAAACATCCAAAACGGACCCTAAGTTAATTGGAGGGCATTGTGCTATAACTTTTTGTTTTCCTCCTTTCAAGTGCCTCTTAACATGTATGTCTTGAGATGAAAATAGGCGAAATGAACTTCATATAAAGTGGTAAAAGGAGAGCTAGAGGAATGGGAAAAGATCAGTAGATATGGAAGGTGTTTTTCTTTCAGTGAAATTGTTGCCCCATAATATTCTTTTATTTGCACTCAATTACAAAAAGAAGCAGCGAGAGAACTGTGCACACATTAATAGTTTCGATCATAGCAGCTTGTAGAGTTTATGCGTATGCACTTAGATGACCTAATTATTTGTTACTTAGGTGCTTAAACTAATAGCCTTGTGTTACCTATGCAACTTTATGTACTTCCGTCTAAATGTGCCTGGCAGGAATATGCTTCAAGGTCCTTGGAAAGAAGCAAATGCTCTGATTGTCACCTTGCATGTGGATGATAAGAATGTCAATGATGAGGCAATTGAAATGGCTCTGGCATATCTATATGGGCATCACCCAAAGCTCAATGACAATAATGCATTTCGTGTTCTGGCTGCTGCTTCTTTTCTTGACCTTCAAGTTATTATTTTACTAATGAGCAGAAATGATGGTTTATATTCCTTCCCCTTGTAGATCTGGGTTTCTCTGCCTACAATATACATGACACTTCTTAATTCTTCCATGCAGGATCTATGTGCAATATGCACAGATTTTATTATATCTGAGCTGTGGACTTCAAACTTCTTATCATATCAGGTTCAAGAGCTTGCATAGACTCTATATGCTATTCTGTTTATGCTACGTTTTTTTAATACTTGAGACTCCTATATTTAAGGTATTTGCGGAGAGCCAAGACTATGGCATACATGGACAGCGTGTAAGGAGTGCTTGCTGGGGCTGCCTTTGTCAAAGTGGTGCAATGGAGTTGAAGGGGGTAAAATATTTTATTATTAGCATGTTGATGTAGGTTGGTTTAATGATGTCTTTTTCATGTTTTTTTCTTTTCCTAGTTTCCCTCTAGGAGATATATATTATGATCATATACGAAAATATTTGATAGACAGATGAAACAAAGAAAGCCAAAAAAAATCCTAGAAAGTATTCTTGTCGAACTAGAATTTTTATATTGCTTTTCCAGTCTTTTAGGGCTTTTTTTTAATTGATTCCAATTTAGAAAACTATAGTTAATTCTCACGTATTAGCTTGAATTCCTGCATACCTTCCGTGTGAAAGTAATAATATGCTGTGTAAAAATAGGACTATAGCTCCTATTTTCCTTCAGCAGATGAGATGATTTTATAAGCAAATTTTAGTTGATAGATGAAGCAAAGGAAACCAGAGAGTCCTATGAAGCACACTTGTTGGCCTAGAACTTTTAAAATACTGATATTGCTTTTACAAATTTTAGGATTTTTATTTATTTTAATTTTTTTTGGTATTAGCTGTTTTCAATTTACAAGAATGTAGCTCTTTCTCACGTTTTTAGCTTGAATTCATGCATTTCTTATGTGTAAATTTTTTAAAATTCATATAAGATGATTATACAAGAATATTTCTCCTATTATAGTCCTGTTTTTTTTTTCAGCAGCTAAGATAATTATATAAGCAAATATTAGTAGACAGAGATGAAGCAAAGGAAGCCAGAGAATCCTAGAAACTAGGAAGTTTTTTTGTCTAGCTAGAATTTTTATTTACTAATATTTGTTTTCCAGTCTATTTAGGATTTTTTTTTCATAATTATTTTCAATTTACAAGACCATAGATAATTCTTTCTCACTTTTTAAGCTTGAATTCATGCATACCCTCTGTGTGAAATTTATAATATTCTTATAAGAAGATTATATGTATACAGGAATATTTTTCCTAATTATAATATGGTGTGGCAAAATAGGACTATATTTGCTATTTTTCCTTCAGCAGACAAGATGATTGTATGGGCAAATATTAGTAGACGGATGAAGCAAAGGAAGCCAAAGAGTCCTAGGAAACACACTTGCCTGTGGAGAACTTTCAAAATACTAATATTGCTTTTCCAATTTTTAGTATTATTTAAATATTAGCTGTTTTCAATTTACAGGAACATAGCTCTTTCTCATGTTTTAAACTTGAATTCATGCATACCTACTGTATGAAGTTCATAACATTTTTACCATGGATAGGTGCTTCCTAAACTTTCTTGTCAAACCTTGCATGGACTACTGACATCTAATAAACTCTGGGTGCCAAGTGAAGAGAAAAGGTGAGCATTGACCACTCTAAGTCAGCTGGTTGAGCAAATAGAATCTCTATTAAGATGGTTATTACCATGCTTTTTAACTTTATAACAGGTTTGAACTTGCATTGTTCACATTCATTGCTAAAGCAGCTATGTGCGAACAAGAACATTCTGAGCAAGTAAATACCGGTTCTGAGGAAGGGATTGAAACTCATTCTGATTCTTCTAATGCAAAGGGAAAGAATCTGATTGATAAAAGATTGGAATCTGAACAGGGATGCCTGGTTTTGAAGGATAATACAGAGGACCATAATAATGCTCTTAATCTTCTGGTTGAACTTGCTGACTGCGTTGTTGATTTCAAAACTGGGGTTACCAATTCCAAAAGACAGCTGCAACAAGATTCTTGTCCTTTGTCAAAATTCGACTCAGGATACTCACGCAACATGGAAGGTTCATCATCGAACAATGCATGTTTAGGTGCAAACTCAAAAAAATCCTCAAGTTCTTATGCTGAAAATCCAGTCAATGTTGGAGCTAGTGGATTGAAAGTCAATGGAGTAACTCTAGATGGGCCATCTGATGAAGGATATTGCTGTCAATTAAATAATATTTGTTGGTTCAACGAGGATGACCCTTCAAGGCATTGCACTTCAATGAACTCTTCGAACAATGATTTAATATCAAATGATTGGGGGAGATGTGGCATACCTACTTTGTCATGCAGTGGAAGAGTTGTTGGTAGAAGACAACTTAAAGGCTATGCTAAAGGGAACCTTCGGGGTCATGGAGAGGAATATGATTCATTTGTCAACATATTTGAAGGAGATTCTCTTTTATACTGCAACATGTTCTTTGAGGCACTTCTGAATGTGAGAAAGCAACTTGAGGAATTTGGATTCCCATGCAAAGCCGTAAATGATGGTCTTTGGATGCAGGTCTGTTACAACTTTCATCTTTTTTTCATTACCGATTTGTTTGTGACAATAAATTAAATTTTGCATAAAGATTTTTGTTCAGATTTTGATAACTATCAGCTCTGAATATCCAATTTTCATTTATTATCTATGCAGTGTTAAGTTGGTTGGAAAAATATACACGTTTATATTTAAATGGTCATTTGGTAACTACATTTTTCCGAAGTACTGTAGACAAACTATTCGTACATACCATCCTAAATAGACATTTTTTCCTGAATTTTGTGAATTTCTCCCTGCCTTTGCTTTAGTTTAATAAATTTCCAAAATTGGTTTGTTTTGGTTATCAATAGATGCTTTTAAGCCAAAGAGTACAAGAAATTGGTATCAACACTTGCAAGAGTTGCTGTTTAACAAGTAATGCATGTGTTTGTCAACAATCATTTGGGTGTGTAACTGGATATTACATGCAAGAGCAAGCTCAAAATAATTCTCTAAGCAACTCAGGAAACGTTTATGTTGCTGAATCTGCTACAGGTGATGGAAATGCCTTTAGGCCTGTTAGGGTGCCTGTTAGGGGGCCTATTGATGGGCTTGCAGGTATTGGACGTGGAACTACATTTGTTCCAGCTGCTGCATGGCCTCCAACACGCTTTGTCTTCTCCCGTGTCCCTTTTGGTGTGGGCAATAGATATTGCCAGCAATCTCTTGCTAATGACGATTCAGAGGGCAGTGCTGATCACAATGGAGATCTGAGCAAAGATGGGTTGACAGCTTTGGTTAGGCTAAGCCAAGGAGGGAGCCAGTCAGCTAATGGTCAGGGAGAGCAATTAGATAGAGGGTATGAGATGGATATGCAAAATAGTGTATCTGGAACTTCCATGGCAGAACCAAGCACGAGTGGTGTTCCTCTACATATACTAGAGTCGTCAGGACAGGCAAGTTGCATCCAGTGGGAGAGCACAAACAGTTCGTCCATGTCATTGGATATGAAAACTCCTTTAAGTGATTTCCCTCCTTTCCGGTTTGGGTATGTTAGCTTCTTCTTTCCAATATGGAGACTAGTTTTTTTTCCTTCCAAATTTTTTGTATTGTCATTAATGGGCTTCTTTCACAACCTTTGATTATAAATTTAAACTGCATCAAATATGTTGCTTGAAATTGTTCTTAGTATTAGGATTTTCCGATTCTGGTTCTACAGGGTGCAGTTTGACTTTGAAGATGTGCATAGGCTCAATGATGGACAAGTCAAGCACTCTCCAGAATTTTATTATGCAGGCTCTTTATGGAAGGTGTTTAAGTCTCTTGCTAATTGTTTTCTGTTGTGCTTGTTCTTCTATGTGTCATTCCATTTCCATTTGCCCATTTTCTGATTTGTAAATGACTGTATCTGTTTAAATCTAGGTAAGTGTACAGGTTTTTAATGATGAAGATCCTCAAGGGCGTCAAACTCTTGGTACTGCTCTGAGCCAAAAGTCTTGAAGCATGCCATACTGATTTTTACAATTGTAATAGAAATCGTGTTGTTATATTGATTTTAGTTTTATGTCATATGCTATTTCAGGATTATTTATTCACCGGAGGAAGGCAGATATTACCATTTCTCTGAGAAAGGTTTGCCCCTTCCTTGTTTTCTTAATATCAGATAGTTTGTTTTATTCAGAGTCATTTGGTTTTCGGTTTGAAAGAAAATCATTCTTTTTTGTATTTCATTGTTAATCAAGTGCCTAAGATTGAAATTGCTTTTCTGGTTTTAATGTCTCACCAATTCAATTCAGGTTCATATGTTTGTGGACACCCGAGAAAAGGTTACAGCTCGCTATCAGGTAATATATGAAGCAAACATTTGCTGTTAATTTAGGGTCTGTTTGTTTGTGTTTTTGTTAAAAATGATTTCAAGAATAAGCAAATATAGGGTTCGTTTGGAACCGTTTCTCCTTTTGGTTAAAAGTGGTTTCAAATGTTTGAAAGCATTTTTAAGGGTATTTGGTGATCTTCATGAGAAATAGTTTTAAAATTTTGAGAAGCATTATTTATATTTTTTTTAAAAAGTAAGTAAATCTTGCTTTTTAGAGAAGTAATTTAAGATGCATGCTCATCTCCTATGTTAATTACTAAAGTGTCATTCTAAGTCACTTCTAGTAATTTTTTGCCAAACATATTAATGCTTTTATTTAAACCACTTTTAACCAAACTATTTCAATTTAAACCAATTTTCTTAAAACTACTTTTATCCAAATAGACACATAATGTCCTTTTGTCAGCAAGCAAAAACTGTATTTTCTAAGCCTTGAAAGGGCTTATGACAAATTTTTTTCTGTTTGGTCATTAAGTATTTTTTTGCTGTCAGAAGCATTTTTACCGGTCTCAGTAGCCACAAAAAAAAGGACCCTTAACCACATCTTGTATCATTCGACTTGTATCTTTATATTAAAGTTACCATTATGTGCATTGCTTTTCTTCATTTAGTTGAGCTGCCCATCAAAGAGGGAAATCATGGTCTTTGGGAGCATTAAGCAACCAGGTACTCTTTTACCAAAAGCACCAAAGGGATGGGGTTGGCGATCAGCTTTGTTATTTGATGAGCTTAACGATCTTCTCCAAAATGGGGCCTTAAGAGTGGCAGCTGTTGTGAAGCTTGTTTGAAATTAACTAGGTGCTTAGCTTCAAAATCCTTGGTTTTCATATTAATCTAAGATGCAAACATGTTCATTTACTGAAATGACTTTAGTTTGCTGATACAATAATTTAAATTTTCAGATTTAAACCGTGGCTGAAAGGTTAGTTTTGATGAAACAAAGGATGATAATTGAAAAATACAGTTTCTCACTCATGCTTAGTATAGTCATCGATATATAATTTTGTAAAATGGCATTGCCCTCCTAAATTTTGGGCTTGTGTCTTGCATATGATATTTTGTATTATTTTAATTTTTAATTCTAAAATTACTACTAAAATTAACTTGAAGAGTAGACAAGTGTGAGAGAGGAACAAATAACATACAAGGGAATGAATGTAACAAGTATATGATGTATATTCACTTTAATACCATACAATGAGAATTACAAGATTATTTATAGTGTATACAGTTAGTATTGTAAAGTGATAGCTGCACATGACTAGCCACTAGTATACAAGTGTACGAGTAGTATACACCTACTGTATACAAGTATACAAGATATTGTAAAGAGATTACATGCAAGGTATTCATTAGTATTATTCTAACATCTCTCGTAAATTGGTAATGGGAATAACCATTAATTTGATTTGAATATAATAGAATCTGGAAGAGTTTTAGTGAGAGCGTTGATCATATGTGAGAGTGAATAACATATCTAATGTGCCAGAATTAACTTGGTCACAAAAAAATTGCCAATAGAGTTCAACATGCTTCATTTTCGTATGTTGAACAACATTAACAGACAAATACTTAGTGCCAATATTATCATATAGTAAATAAACATATAAGGCAAGGTGATATGAAGTTCTTGAAGGATTGATTACGACCAAACTAACTCTGAAGAGGCTAGAGCCAATGCTTTATTTTCAGCCTTTGCACCGGAACAAGCAACAACCTTTTATTTGTTAAAAGATCAAGAAATTAGGCTATCTCTTAAGAAAATGCATTAAAGACTTGTACTTTGTCAATCATCAATACAGTTGGTCCAATCAGAGTAGGAAAAACCAATTAGGCCAAACTAACCTTTAGAAGAGTAAACCATGATGTATAATGATTTTAGTATAGCGTAAGACACACTTAAGAGTGACCTAATGTGAATCAGTAATTGCCTGAAGAAATTGACACATGTTAGTTTCTTGACAGAGAGAGCTATGTTTGGACGAGTGAACATACAATACTAAAGAGCCCTATAAGGCTTTTAAATTCAGTTGCATCTTCCAATAGATGCCCATCAAATTGGAGAGAGGTGTACTAGTTCTTATAAGAGTTGGAAAGAGGTGTACTAGTTTTTATAGGAGTTTTGGCTAGTTTGGAATCTGTAAGACCACTCATAATATGCAAGTCAATAATATATTTATATTGATTAAGATGAATATAATTAGCATCTTTGAAAATTTAAATCCCAAAAAATTACTCAAATATCTTAAGTCCTCGAGTTCTTGAATATATTGTGTGTCATTTCCTATTAATATTATGTCATCAACGTACACCAGAAGAATAGTGACTCTAGTATGCATAAAATGAAGGAACATTGAGAAATCAACTTGGAACATTGAAACTCTATTTTTAAGAGAGAGTAGAAGAGAGTGTCAAACGAAGCTCGAGGAGCTTGTTTCAAACCATAGATGGTTTTTTTAGCTTACACACCATATTAAGGGCATAGGTGTCCTTAAAATCGATTATTAACAGACCGAAAGCTCTTTTTTGATTCCATAGATGGTGGTGCATGGTTGTTTTTAGTTGGTGGAGCGATTTATCTGGTTAATTTCATTAACGAATGAGACCTCGCTTAGGGTTAGGATATGTAAACATCATTTTTCAAGACACTATTGAGGAATGCATTATTGATATCCATCTGTTTCAAAACTCAATCAGAGGAGAGCAAATGTAAGAACCATACATTGTTTGAGGCTTTACTATAAAGGTGAAAGTCTTAGAATAATCAATGTCAAACTTCTGTTTGTAACCTTTAGCTAACATTCCTTACTTGTATTTAACTAGAGTGTAGCCACTCTTCAGCTTCACCTTGTAAAGCCATTTGGAAACAATAGGTTTGTAATTCTTAGGTTTAGGTACTAAAATCCAAGTATTGTTATGAACTAATGCATCAAATTCTATCTTCATAACATTTTTCCTACTCTGGAATGCCTTTAGCTGGTGCAAAGGATGTAGGCTCAAACAAAATAATTGAGGTTGAAAAAGTAAATTGCTTAGGTTTTACAATGCCATCCTTGAGTTGTGTAACCATTCGACAACATTGGAAGGGCATGTAGGTAATTGACTTATAATATGTACTATTTTCGAGTCTTGTAAAAAAACATGTGAGAGGGATAAGGCACTGAGTTAGAAAAGGTATGCACACATTGCATCTTGTGGTGAAAAAAGTGTAATAATAGAAACAAATGGGTTCAAGGAACAAGGTAGAGAAGCTAATAATAAACCTAGCTTATATGTTGGCACATCAGTGAGCAAAAGTACATATTTCTCATACAAAGATACTAGAATAGGCAATGCAAGTATTGGTAACAAGGAAATTGAGAAAAGGGAACCTTAGAGGATTTCAATGAAGACTAATATGGAAACATATCCTCATGAAATGTCACATGTCTAGATGTATATAACCTATCTATGAATCAAGACAAAGATAGTCATGTTTTGAGGTACGTACCCTAAAAATACTCAATGCGTTAATATAGAATCAAGTTTATGAGCAACATAGCTCTTGGTATAAGAAAAGCAAAAGGATCTAAAGACCTTAAGGAATTTGCAATCTTGAACTTTTTCTTACAAAAGTTGATAGGTAGTTTGATAGTTCAAAACTTTTGAAAGAGGTATGTTAATGATAAACATAACAGTCCTAAAAGCATAAATCCAATTTTTTAGGCAAATTAGCTTGCAATTAGAATGCTAACCCCTTCTCAACCACTCTTCTATGCTTAGATTTATGCTTGCCATTTTTATGTAAGAAACATTAACTCTTATCCTCCATCAGTTTATACTTCCTTTATATTCACAGAAAATATTAATTGTCTTTTGAATATGCCTACAAACATATCAAACATGGATTCAACTTAACTATTAGTAAAGAGAAAATATGCCCACATAAAATGACTAAAGTCATCTATTATGTGTAAACGATATTTGTTACCAATTGGTCATATCCACGTATTAATGTATACTAAATCAAATGCAAGAGTGGCATTGATACGAAGAGACTTGAAATAGTGCAAAGACTTTATGAACATTGGTACTATGTTCAAACTCATTTCGTTGACACAATCTATTTAATAGTATGATAAGGATGAGCCCAACATTTACACCATACATTAATCGTTTGAGTAGCATGAACAATAAGGAGATTTATAAAGGAATAAGAAATAACATTACATAATTGGTGTAGAAGTTAGAGCTCCATTGAGACAATACAAGCCATCATGAGTTGGTTTATTGAGTAGTACACTATGGTCTCCTTTTTAGCACAAAAAGAATCATCAATAAATTCTATAGTCATATTATTATTAGTACATAAATGATTAACTAAGATTAGATTACTAGGAACAACTAGTGTATACAACACATTAATGAGGAAAAAGATTTGTCATCTTCACACACAATCACATGACTATGATGCTTGATAGGCAAAGAAGTATGGTGAGATGTACCTAATGGAGAAGGATTAACATTAATTAAAAAGACCTATGATTGTCTAATCTTTGTTTGTAATAGATCTCGAAGCTTAAAACACTTGCTTGTAGCATATTTTGGTTTGTTACATATTTGACATTGCTCACGAGAACTTTGTGAGGAATTTTGCTTCTTATCTTTGTGAGAGTTAGAGCTGGCCACATAGGTAGAATTATTCTAAACATTTTGTTGTAGAAAATCATGCACATTCCAATTCATCCTTGAAGGTGACTTATGAGGAGTATATGATGAAGCACTAATGCCATGAAGCATTAGAGCCCTTAATAGTAAGTGTATACATATTGCCCATGTTTGCTTGGAAGAGATTGTTATAATCATAGAATTGAGACTATGCACTAGCATTCTTTCATACATGGTCAATAAACACCTGGAACTCATCAAAGTTCAGAGACCCAAAATGCATTAATATAGATGAGATGAAGGTGAGGTAATTAGGATCTAAACCTCATACTTTGCATATAATCGAATCTTGATCTTGTACAATTTCAACTATAATAGCTAGGTGATTAGCAATTGACTTAATATGCACAAGATACTCTTCAATTGACAAATCATTCTTACACAGTTTGTAATTGAAGACATAAGTCTATAACTCGAGCAAGTAACTTGAGTATGCTAAACATGCCAATATTGAGCTATTAATCTTGGCCTAAATAGATGAACTAATACACCAGGTGAAACAAATGCAAAAATATAGTTCTTAACAATTTTATTTAATCTTGTTCAAATCTCAAATTTAGGATTTGTAATATGGGTGCAAGGTAACAATTGTTGGAATAGGAACTGAATAATCAATGATCTTTACCATGTCATAAGCGCGACAAAAGTTTCTTGCATCAAAGCTAAAAAAATTAGAGTAATCGAGTTTGATTGCAAAGCTCATGTTTGTAAGAGGAATAATGATTAAAGATGTGGAAGTAAATTTTATAGTTGGTGAACTAGGATGAGCTTCAACTATTGCAATGGAATTCCCAAAATTAGGATGAGTTCTTGGTGTTGCCATTAGAGCATTTTTGTAGTTGCTAAGTGATTTTGATCGTAGTGTGAGAGAGGAACAAAGAACATATAAGGAAATGAATGTAACAATTACGTAAATTCACTTCGATATCATACAATAAGAATTACAAGATTATTTATTACATATAAGAGTAGTATTATAAAGTGCTAGATGTACACGTCTAGCCATTATACACCTAGGCACTTAGTAAGTAGTTATAACATAAACGAAAGAGAACACATACAAGACATTGACTGATATTATTCTAATATAGGTTAGTGTTATCTATATTTAACTATTATTATCCTTAAAATTTATAACTATAAAATAACACATATATGTTTAGTTCATATATTTTACTATAAAAAGTTCAATATATCATTTCACATTAATCAACTAGTTGACTACGGTTATTTAGATCCATTCTATATTGAATTTTATTCAATATTATTAAATTTATTATTTTATATATTTTTCAATTATTTGTAATAGAGGAGCTAAAATGTTTCATCTTATAAACAATTGTAATTGTAATGTTATTGTACATATTTGTTCTTATTTTGTCGAGAATAAGTGTTCTATGTTGAAGGGCATGCTTCAAGTGTTAGTAATGCTATTGTACATATTTGTTCTTATTTTGTCGGGAATAAAAGCATGTTTGGGGCTCTATGTTATATAGGTTAAATATAATTATATTTAATTAAATTTTATTATAATTATTTTGTATAATGTTTGGTGACAATCTGTATAATATAGTTAAAATATATTATTTTATGTAGTTTTCATATCCATCAAAATAATTTATCATAAAATATATTTAAATTGATATTTAATTTATTTTTATATTTTTTTACATTTTAAAATTTTAAAAAATATTTTTAATTTGAGATTAAAGAAAAAATCAAATACATGTAATTTTAGAATTAAAAATTTAAACAAACTAAATATAATATCAAGTCTTAGTACTAAATCTATAATATGATATGTTATAGCCAAACACATTACAAAAATTAAATAATTATAATAAGTTTGATACAACATATCAAACAAGATAAATATAATTCTATTAGATTGAATAGTATAACATTGAATAATAGTAATCATATCTATTTTTTGGTGTGAATTAGATAATTAGTTAAATAAATTATACAGTATTGGCTTATATTTCATACATGATAATTTTAATTAAAAAAATATTTTACCATAATAGTTGTATTTATCTTATATGCTAAATTTTAAAAAATATATATTATATTATATTTATTTATCTCTATATATATATATATTTAAATATTTAAAAATATAAAATATAAAATAAATAATTTGTTGTATTATCAATTGAAAAATATTATATTAGTATCTCTAATTTTGAATTTAATAATCAACTTTCATTATTTTTTAATTAAAAAATAAAATATTTATTTATTTTTCGTAACTAAAAAAAATTATAGTAAAATCATGCTCAAAGTTTTCTCATGATTATCAAATTAATGGTCTTTAAGTGATATGATGTTGAGTTTTTAAGTTTGTAGTGTCCGTCTTGGACCCATCCAACCCATCGAGTAACAAGACACATTTAAAGTACAAAATTTTTAAGATTTGATTATTTTAATTTTATATCAGGTAAATGTTAATTGATAGTTAAATTTTTAAGATTTTTTATAATATATAATAATAATTATGTTACTCAAAGTATTAAATACATTATTTATCTTAATATTATTTAATTATATCTTATTTAATCCATATGCAACTTTTGTTATGTTATATCCAATGGGTTCAAAATCAATTACCTATCAAAAACCAATATCATTAAATACACTTTCTTAAAATATAAATGATCAAAAATGAAAAGGTAAAAAAGGCTTTAGTGTTTTTTTATATAGTTCTCTTATTATTTTCTTTTTTAGAAAACCGTTTCACTTAATCTGATGGTATATGAATTTTTGAAAAAGAAAATATTAATAATTTAAAAACTAAATTTGATGAAAAACTTATACAGTACTTAAATTGGATCAATTATTTTTTTATGGATTAAGTTGAATAAAATTAAATAATATATTTTATCTCATTTTTATGCATTCTTTCTGAAACGTTAATAAAGATTTTAAATCTATCAAAAACACTTATAATCCCATACATGAAAATGCCTTCTTTTTTTTGTTATAATTTTTTTACTTTATTTTTTTGTTCGAAAAGAAGAAACTTAGTCGTCCATTTTATATAACATTAGAATTTAACACACTGTTCACAGTTACAAGTTACGATCTAAAAAAACCAAAATATTTGCGACACTCAGGCGCCGACATCTCCCGTCTCCACCGATCCAATCCAATATTATTTATTGAGGTTAAAAGCCATTGCCATTTTCTTGTATTTTTGTTAAAGTATTTCGATTTCTTTGTTATATTTCTATTTATTTCTTCTAACCCCGAACTATACAAAATGTTCATATTATTTGTATTTTTGGTCCTGTAAAGAATGTAATTTGGTTTCAGAAAAACCCAAGAAGTTTAAAATCAAATTACCTGACTTCCACCGTTTCAATATTTGCCAAGAAAGGCTGATTTTTTTTTTTTTAACTCGAGTTCAGGAGTGTAATTGTTGTTCGACATGGTTTTCCTTTAATTTGTGGATGCAAGTTTTAGGGTTTTGGAATTCTGGGTCTATCTATCAATGGGAGCCTTAACCAGCAATTGTAAGCGAGGAGACGAATGGTTTGTCTCAAATCATGAAAGTGCATCTCTAAATTCGCCGAATTTTCACCTGTCAAAGAAACCCAGATTATTGCCTAAGCAGCAGAATGCGGATAGGCCGGTGTTTTCTTCGAAAAGCGCTGCTGCAAGGGTTTCTCGGTATCCGGATGTGAAGCCGCCTTTGACTAGACTTCACGCTCCGTGTAGACCATCGAAATTTGGCTCCATTTTGACGAGTACGAAGCGTGGTTTGAGTGCTAATGCTAAGCCTAGTGAGGCCGGTAAGAGGGAAGATTCTCATAAATCGATGGGTAATATTTTGTCTAGCCGTTTAAACGAAGTAAAAAGTGCTGCATTTGCCACGCTTAGGTATTTTAGTAAACAAATTGAGGTTATTGAATTGGATAAGGAGGTTGAAAATGTTAGAGTATCTGAAGAATGTCGCTTAGAAGAAATTGAGGTTATAGAGGAAGATGAGCAAGGTGGTAAAGCTCGTGAGATTGTGCCCACTGTGATAGAATTGGACTCAAAATTATTGGACCATGGTGCTCAGCCATCTTCTTCTTCAATGGTCTCAGACTTGATACTGAGTTGTTCATTGGTGAATCATGGTGATGCTGTTTCGTCTCTCTCTGCTTACAAGAAGCTGCTTGAGAAAGTAGAGAAGAAGACAACCAGGTTGAATCAGTTGGGTTTCGACATTGAAGTCCATGAGAGACGTCGGTCATGGTTTCAGTCGATGCGGCCTAAGAAGAAGCCAGTGGAGGTGAAATTTTGTGTTCTTAATGGTTTTTCGTTGAATATTCCTTTTTGCTAGGTGTAGGCAAGAACTGTTTTCTATATTTTTTTAGGAACAGTACGATTATTATTGAATGCAAGTATGTAAGGAACCAATTAAATATGGATGTCTTATTTGGCTAAGTGGCTGCACTTTTCAGGAAGTAACCCGTGAGCCATTTATCCCTCTTACAGACAAGGAAGAAGCATTGGTCAAGCAAGCATTTTCTTCTGCTAACCGGTATGTTTTGATGCATGTGATGTTTATTATGGAAAGAGGTCTTTATATTATAACAGAAAACTTGGCTTCATTTGTGTAGGAGGAGGGTCTTGGTTTCCCATGAGAATTCAAACCTAGAGATTACAGGTGAACTTTTGCAATGCCTAAGACCACGCGCTTGGCTTAATGATGAGGTGAGCTTTCAGTTTTAAGGAAAAAACTTACATGGATTGGGGTTATAGCTACAATATACCCCTGGTCGCTTGACAACCATATTAATCTAGCATTTTGTCCAAGAATTTCAAAAATCTAATAGCCCCTGATGGTCAGAGTTTCAAATCAGTCATACCTAAGATTTTCTCCAGTGTTAAACTTTTAAATAGTGTGTCAGTGATAATCTTTATGATGCAATGATACTGATAATAGAATGGCACCTTGATTGGATTGCGCTGGGTGTGTTTTTTTTTTTTTTTTGGTCAAGTGATTGCGCTGAGCTTGATATTATTAATGTCTATTTTCTACTTTTACAGGTCATCAACATCTACCTTGAGTTGCTGAAAGAGCGGGAAAAGAGAGAACCTCAGAAGTTTTTGAAGTGCCATTTCTTTAACACCTTTTTTTACAAGAAGGTTTCTCAGTTTGCCCTTCTAAGATTTTTATAATGTGCAATCGTTCTCTCTATTTTCCCCTCTTCTATTTCCCTCATTTTTTTTCTTCATGCTGAGGAGGTCTTATATACTTTGATTTGTGTACCTACATTTTTATTACCTTCACTCTCTGAAAGAAAAACTAATTTTAAAAATTGCTACTTGATCTTTCAATTTTTGCAGTTGGGAAATTTTTTGTATTCTGTATTTCGTTTTCACATTATTCTTCTTATTATTCCATGAAAATGTTCATCAGTGCTGCTTATGGATGTAATTCTTGGAGTTTGCTTTGCAGTTTTCATGAAGTATATATGGTACAACATTGCGGGTTGATGCATGAAATTTTTTACGTGTCATTTTAATCCTATGTCGGTTAAATACTATTGATCATTTAATGTACATGTTCATGTGTGCTGTTGCCATGTCTATAGATTTTGGTAGTTGCTTTTTATATTAGCCAATCTAACTAATACCGATAACCTATTATCTGCCTCCTCTTCCGGTCTTACCTGATATCTGAACTCTTTCTGTTTGAGCTGGCTGTGTAGTAGAAGTTGTGTGTTTTCCCATTTATGTTCTTTTACTAATTATATAATCCAAATTTATATGCTCAGCTCATAAGTGGGAGAGGCTATGATTACAAATCTGTAAGAAGATGGACCTCTCGAAAAAAGTTGGGATATGACCTTATTGAGTGTGACAAAGTAATAAAGCTATAATTTTTTTTTAATATTTAATCCCAATATCTTGCTAAATTTATCTATGTATGGGCAAATTGATTTTCTTTGTTGTCAGATAATTGTTCCTGTTCACAAAGAGATACATTGGTGCTTGGCAGTTATTAATAAGAAAGAACAGAAATTCCAATACCTTGATTCTCTTAAAGGAAGGGATTCTAAAGTGATGGAAATACTGGTACGTTGTTTCTTCATTTCGACTGACTTTTGAAGTAATTTTTTGATGCATTCTTGCCTGCAAAAAAATTCAAAGACACTATAGTGTATAGACGAGAATTGGTTTGGCAACATTTTTATTTATCTATATTTGGAACTCATTGTCATCGATGACCAAGCCTTTGTTGCCATCCTTTATGAATTTTGCAAAATCACCGATACTTAAAGTATCATGCCAAAATA
Organism: Hippophae gyantsensis; assembly: GCA_030763125.1. NCBI lineage: Eukaryota > Viridiplantae > Streptophyta > Magnoliopsida > Rosales > Elaeagnaceae > Hippophae > Hippophae gyantsensis. The sequence continues at coordinate 72,105,357 of CM061028.1, read as the reverse complement.
CGTGCGATTGCTACCAGAGGTAATTTCTTCTACATGACCACCATACAAATGGTACATCCATTACAATAATGGCTCTTATGACTACCATATCTGATCATCTCTGCCATCAGCAGCAGCAATAACATTACCACTCCTACTGCTGCAGCCTCTACAATTAATCCTAATCTCACTCAAAATACTGAAATGTTCTTCTCTTCAATGTCCATTCAATCCCAACTTATTCAGTTGACTCCAAGAAATTTAGTTTTCTTAATGTTCCTTACAGAATGTGTCTGAAAGGTTGGTCATTGTGAATCTTACTTCTCCAACCTCAGCCTTAAAATGTTTCTGGCTAAATGCTAATCAGTTCATGAATTACAGATTAAAGGATGCTCTGGATATTTACAATGGTAACTACTAAACATAATATGGTCTTAAAAAAGAAAAAGGTTCATTAAGTTTTAATTTAAACGTTCCTAGATTTAGAATATGTACAGATTTACTGATAAGATTTGATCCATGTCAGTTTACCTTTTCTAGGCATGTAATTCTCAAAAAAAAAAAATCATTTTTCTCTGTAGCAGCTCCACAAAATATTTTTGTGTATCTACTACATTTCAATTGGATCGCTTTGTGGCAATGATCCTAGTCCAGCAATTTCATTTGTTATTATTAATTCTTATTTGCTTTCCAGGCTCGATACTATGTGGATGAAGTGAAGGATAAGAGTGGAAAAGACATCAATGTCAGTTCTTGGGAGCTAGAATATGTTGAAGATCTTCCTGAGCAAGAGAATGGGTATGGGCATCTTATTTGATAAGTATTAACATTTTCCTTATACGAAAGCAACCCTAGAAGTCCAAAATAAAATGTACTATTTCTAACAGAGATGAACTTTTTATTTTAAACAGATATGATTGTGGAATGTTCATGATCAAATATGCTGACTTTTACAGCAGAGGTTCAGAACTCTATTTCAACCAGGTAACCTAGGTTGCACAGAAATTATAAAATGCTTCGTCTTCTGGCTTTTCATGCTTGTAAATCTTCATTTCATCTTATTCTCCTCGTTATAGTAGCTGATAAATTTATTTACTTCGATCAGAAGATGGGATTTGTAGAACGGTTTGCCATCTCTGATACGTATTACCTGTGAAACACCTGGAATTGCTTCTTTTTTACATCACTTGGTTAATTTATAATGGTCACACACACTTCAAGGCCCTGCATTTCAAAATATAGAAGGTTTTATTTCCAGTCAGCAATTCAAGAAAATAGTCACAGAGCTAGCCAGTGCCTTAGAATTAATTTTTATATAGGAGCTTTAGTAGCTGATATTTTCTTCTAAGTTTTATCATCTCATTGGTTATTGATGTTGTTAGAAGTGTGTTGGTCACCATTTCTTTCAAAAGCTTAAGCTGTTGGGAGATAGATCAACATATCTTTTACACATTCTAACACACCCCTCAACACTTGAAACTTAACAATTGGAGGTTGTAGAGGTTTGAACACAACACTACTGTTCTAATATCATGTTAGAAGTGTGGTGATCACCATTCCTCGTGAGCTTTTGGGAAGTGTCCTTATTCTTGCCAATTGAATGAATATGAGCTGTGGTTTGATATAAAACCAAATCACCCATTTAAACCATATTTTGATTTTTGAGGAATGTTGGGACTTGAGCGTATTTATTTTATTACATTCTTTGAATTGCATCTGTTTATCTTTACCTTGTAGGAACACATGCCATATTTTAGAATGAGGACAGCTAAGGAGGTTCTGAAACTTAGAGCTGATTGATTTGATAAATAGGTTGGCAATAGAAGGACAATGATATGTCGAAGGAAGAAAAAATCTCCAAATTTAGAGGAGGGTGGGGGGTTATTCCCACATCTCATTTTATTGTTTCCACAACACATTTCATGTGAATTTTAGAAATTGACAAAAATACCATTAACAGAGAACAAATGTATTAAGACAAAAGTACCCTTTTGTCATTTTAGAAAATTAGCATTAAATACTGTGAAAACAACAAAAGTGTTGTGGCAAAAACCTTACCTTTGAAAGAAATATGGCAAACATTAACTTGCCTGATCGAAAGATTGAATCATTCATTCCACTACGAGTTTCAACGGAGAGAATGATGCTAGACATGTGAGGCTGCTGACATACCAAGTCTAATCCTGGACCTCTCAGGCATTCTGGAAGTTGGATTTTCTTTGGATTCCTTCTGGGGTTCGAGTTTTTTGAAGTATTGATATGTGAAAATTTTACTTTCTGAAATCCGTTTGTTATTTTTATTCCCTTTTAGTTTTCTGTCATTTAAGTGGCCTTGATCTTAGTGTTTGAGTCACATGGACAATTGTAATATAAAAAGGTGATCGGTAGTTTATGTTATGAGACACAGCTCCTATTTTTTTGAGCTATATATTTAGTTTCTTCTTGTTTCTTAAATTAGGAATCATACCAATTAGTGTGTTAGAAAGATACAAAGAAGTTGAGGTTTCATTCCAAAAAAATTGACCCTTTAGGTGTAGTCAAAACATAAACCCATGAATCATACAATGTATAGTTAATGCATGACTTTGGTTGCATATTTTTAACAATCTCTCCTTCGAACAAAATATCACATGGTTCAATTATCTCTCAAGATTTGCATTATTTTTGTGTTTACATTGTAGCTAGTTCTCCCTCGATCGAATAAATCTATATTGTACTTTAACACTTCTTGATCTCACGATGAGTCATGGGTTCATGCATGATGAGCTTATAGGAAGTTTCAGGTTAATGCAGATGGAGTCTATGTAGGTGAGAGTCATACAGATGTTCATAATGAAAGTTTAGGGTTGTATTTGATACCACTTTTACAGAACTTGAGATTCCATCCAACATGCTAACAGTTTAGGTTTAGTAGTTCAATTTCTTACAAACCTACAAAGCATCCTATGTCAGCAAGGATGTAGGATTATGTTCCTACGTTCTCAACAAGAGATGAACAGATCAATTTTTGACGCGTCTCTTACCATTTCAAAATAAAGGAACCTTTTCTATTTTAACAAAAATGCCCCTTATTCACAGTGAGCACATATGAAGTATGTCGTAATTTCATCGATTTTGTAACATTAATGTAATAATTGACTTAAATGTTCCAATATTTTGAAGCAAAGGATTGAATGGGTACCTCCTTATCTAATTAGCATTTTTCAGTATAAATATTGGTACACGTGTATGAATTAATAAAAAAATATTTTCGTTGTAAAATACTTTTAATTTAGTACTTACAAAATAAAATTCATTTTAAAAAAATATTATACTTGATAATACTTTACGTGTATAATATTGAAATTACTTTCAGGCAACTAATTTTTGTTATCAAATTTTTTATCATTAGTGTTCACTATGTAAGAGCATATAATAGAAACAAAAGCAGCAATAAAAATATATAGCAACATATATTATGAACACTGTGTCCATATTATATGTCAAGTTTTTGACATTAAAAATAAACACTACATCCGTAGGTTACAAGAATAATATCCGTACTGTATTTCATCCAACTTATGCCGCCCGATTCTGGAAATAAACTAAAAAAGAAGCAAGCATATATTATTATCATTTTTTTTTCCTTTTCTTTCTTAAAAACCATGTAATATCAAATTCCAATACAATTGTAAACAACAGCCGTAAGCCATAAAACTTGGCAACAACAACACATCAGACATATATAATCAATACACACGAATAACAATTTCTGAAAACAAACAAATCCATAGCTGACAATGTTGCTTACGCCAAAAGTCAGGATGTGAGCGACCAATATTATGAGCACTCTCCAACTTGACTTGTTTGCAAACTTTTCACGAGTAACTGCAACATGCAAGTGACAAAAGGGTTCAAAATCAAGAAAACTTATACCAGTGATTTATTCACACAAAGGTAAGAAGGTAAAAAGAGAAACAACAATAGAGAATTCAGAAATAACCAGACAGGATATGCATCCATCATATAGTCTATAGGCATCCTGCACTAACGCGGCACTCTTTTCCGACTCAGTATCTCTTGTTCTTTTAACCGATGCTGGAACCTTGCAAGACGAGCTTGAAGACTAACTAGACTGGCAGCCTTGCGAGAGAGGACAAAGCTCAACTGGGTAACATAATTGTCTATGAGACTTCCTGGCTGGTCTACTTCAGCCAACAATTTCATTTCCTGGTGACCAAACCCATAGAAAAAATTAGATATGTGGTGACCATAGTGTTTCATCTCGGGCATGTTTAAAATTTTTGTCATGACATGGTTCTTGAGACGCTTTTAATTATTTCATCTGAGAGATGAAGATCTCTCTTAATTCTCATTATGACCTATTATTTAATTCAGTTACCATGCCACTTGAATTCCGAAATTCATCGAGACACTAGGCCAAGAAGATTTCAATAAGTAATGTAGAACGACCAGCAGGACAGGAAAGAAAATAATAGAACTTTAGACTTACTTCACGCACAATCTCCATTGTATCCTCGATCTCTTTTCTGTGAGCAGCAATTAGGGCCTCCTCTTCCTACAATAAGTCACTTTTAAGATTAAAAAAAATGAAAGGCATTGAGAAACTGAGAAAAAATAAACCTAATCATGAGTAACATTTTCGAAACGAACCTCAAGTATGGCATAGATGTTCCCATCAGAACGTTGAGGCTCATATTGCCTTGATACAACATTAGTGGTGTTATGATTCCCTGAATTATTATGCTTAGTACTTGCCGTGGAGCAATCAGATTCATTGCTATCCTTCTTAAGCCAGTTAACAAACTTTTCTGATCTTTCTTCCCTAGTTATTTTTCTTCGAGGTGGTGAAACCTTTTGCACCTTTTCTTCTACGTCAACCGAGTTTTGGGAATATTTTTTTTTATCAATAGAATCACGGTAAACATTTTTCATTTCTAGCCGCTCCCTATCGATAGAACCAGAAGCCATCCTTTTTTCCTCCTGCTCATTAAGGATGTAACCTGATGACAGACTTCCTGGCTGCTTGTCAAACTCAGCTGCAGAACTGTAAAAGAGACTTTCTTCTTCCACAACCCTTTTACCTGTCTCCGCTACCTTCACCTCTTGATGCTGCTCGTAAGAATCCTCTCCAATATCAGAGACCAGCTGGGATGATGCAGATGAAACATCCTTATTATTTGGTGGTATTGAAGTTGCAGCTTGATCCTTTTTTGCATTTCCACTGCGGGAGAGACTTTTTACCCTGTTCGTTTCATTCATTTTCAGATCAAAACAAAATTTAACAATTTACCATATTTAGAATATGAATACACCCTCGTTGCTGAAAACCACCCAGCACATACCTATCTGCATATCTCAAAGTGTTTAATGTATGTTCACATGACCCTGCATTAGGTGAAATGCAAGAGATCATAACAGTTCTAGAATTTCCAACAAAGGAATCACGGAGGACTTCTGTTAGTTTACTTCCACGAAATGGTATGTGTAATTGATCATTGTCCAGGGCACGAATGCATTCTTTAAGAGCCAAAAGAGACTTGTTAATTTCTGCTCCCTCAATTCTGCATTTGAATTTGAACCAAACCAATTAAGGATAATGCAATCCAATAAATCAGTGTAGCAATAAAAGTCTGGAAATTATGGAAATTATCACGTAGGCTGTCATCCTATAAATTCCAAACTACATATATGATGCCAGAAAAAATGTCATGCACACATTCCCCCAAACAACTTATATTTTATCCACATTAGCATATAACACTGGTAACAAAATGGCAAACATATCAATCTGACATCACATCCAGTCAATTGTGCACGAAGTGACAGGTCTCTCTCTCTTTGTCCACTTGACATTTATGTTAAGAATGCATTTATGCCAAAACATGCAGGTAGCATCCAGAACTATAAAAAAAAATATCAACCATAATAATCAATCATGATAAAACGAAGAACTGTGAACTATTCTAAAAAACTGAAAAATGTTGAATTTGAGAACCAATAAAGCAGGAAAAATACGAGATCTTAGCAATGATAGCTTGATACCTTGTTTGCCGGTCATTATCGGTGGTGTCAGCACCTCTTTCACTGCCAGCAAGATCAATGAAGGAGATCTTCCCGACAACCTTCCCATTTCTAGGATCATTCACATCAACGTTCTTCCTGGAATCTTTTACTTCGCTGTGCTTCTTAACGACAAGTTGTAAAATAGCATGTGACCGGGATGACTCCTCATTGGCACCAGTCGACCCAGTGCTTCTAGCAGCATTGCCTCTTTCAATATATTCTTTGACAATTTGTACATCTGAAACTTCAAACTCTTGCAAACCAACAATGCATACTTGTTGTCGTCCATCTTCTCTCATGCATAGTTTCCTATGAGGAGAAAGCAAAGCATAAAAATTACAGCCTTCATCCCAAAAAAAAGGCACAGAGCATATAATAAGTGATGCATTGGTGACAGAACGAAGTTGTTCCCCAAAAGCAAGCAACTACAACAGTATCCACAATACTAAACCCTCCTCATTCCATGCAAACCCAAAAAAAAAGACAACAAAAAAGAGAGAGAGAGAGAGAAGTTTGGTAAAATAAGAGGATATACAAAGTACAATTGTAAAACAATAAAGGGAACTCCAACTATAAATAAGTGGATGTACTCACTTTCTATCACTAAGAAGATCAAAGAGTTTTCCACCATATATCTCAAAGTAGCTAAGCCACAATTTCAATCTTTGATTGCGATGGACTGGCTGGTGCAGTAGTCTAAGAAGGTCGTCTGCAGCTCTGATAGGTAATGGTTTCATTGTATAAGTCTTGCCACTGCCTGAAATCAAAACAGTATAAAACTTATAATTTATAAGTGCTGTAAATATTCGTAAACAAAAACATTTAAATATAATTTAGTTTTTATGTGAATCTTTCGATAACACTTTTCTAACCGAAGAAACTATCGAGTTTCAAACGAACACATCTCAAGTATATTTCTATTCTTATGCACGTTAGATTTCATATTAGATACATAAAAACATTTTGCATTTAAGTTACTCGATCGATCAATACATGTCTAGATCGACTGAGGTTTAATGTTCAATGTATCGAGCAATAGATCAAAGTAGAAATGGGTAGATCGATCTACTTGTCTCGGGACTTATTTTTTAATATCTTAGATCAATCGAGGATTGGTTAGATCGATCAACCTTTTTAGCTCGATCAATCGAGCTCAACCTAAATCGATCGAACAACCTGGTTTTCAACTTCACCTAATTCTTACTCAAGCCAAAACATTTCAATCACTATTTTATCCCTATTATTTACTGCTTTATGAATTGTTTAATGGACAGAATTGTAATTGGACGTTAACCTAGCATTAAAGCTTCAATTTTTTCCATATAAAGAACAAATGTTCCATATTTTAGTTAACCACACTTGAATTAACTTTTGCATTCCAACCTCTCTCTAAATTTGTTTTGCAAAAATCTTTATGTTAGGCTTTTTTCATTAGTTAATTTATCAAATATTTTATGATTATATTTGATTCATTAACAAGCTTATAATATTTGAGTTATTGTGCTTAAACATTTGTTCTAGGGTTTTTCATTGTTTAATCTACCATGGAACATACTTTACACTTGTATTATTGTGCTAACTTCTCAGGTGACAGTTGAATGAGTTCGATAACTCGTGTGACTCGAGTTTATTAGAACGTTGATCCGGATCCGAATACCTTACTTGTTTAAGTCAGTCTTGTAATCAAACATGTTTTTATAGTAGATAGGGCCGATAGACCTATGATTTTATAGGTTGTTTGTACCTAAAAATCTTGTGTTATTTTATTTACACGTGATTGCATGTCTGGCTCTCTACGAAAATTTTAATTTATCATATTTCAACTTATTATATATGCATCCCCTCTAGTTAATTAGATTTGTAACTAAATAAAATTTCAATTAATATTAGAACATGTCATTAGATTTACTTAGTGTTTACCTAGGATCTTGTTATGGATTATTTGAAAGAGGGTTCTTCTACAACCCGTGCACCTTACTTTAATAGGTTTAATACCCATATTAGAAGGGTCATATAAGAGCCTTTCTACGGTCTATAGATGACAACGTCTGAAACTCAACTATTTATGGTTGAAAACCACCTACGTTTACTAAAGATAATATAATCACTCTTAAACTTAGGAATGATTGGACTACTGAAGATAAAGCTACTAGTAATTAGAACCAAAAAGGTATTAATGTGTTGTCTGTTGATGAGTTTTGTCGTGTTTCTAATCTTGATACTACTATACATGATTGGAATATTTTAGAGATTGCTCTTGAGGGTACTACACAAGTTAAACAAACTAAACTTTGCATGCTTGGTACTCAATTTGAAAATCTTAGGATGAAAGGATGAGGCATTTTTTGAGTTTTATGTTAAACTATGTGATATTACTAACACTTCTACCAATCTTAGAAAGAAAATTGATGATTTTAATATACTTTGAAATATTCTCTGCTTATTACCAAATCGATTCCATGCAAAGGTCATTGTCATTGATGAAAGTAAGGATGTGGATACCTCCAAAATAGAGGAAATTGTTGACTCACTTTCAACCTTTGAGATACTTTTTAAACACCTCTAAAAACCAAAAGCGTAGTTTTCAAAATTGTCATCACTGATGATGTTGATAGTGAAAATGATGAGGATAATGAAGAATTCATACTCTTAGCCAAAAGACTCAAGCAAATCTTTAACCAGAACAATTTATAGAGTAAATAGCATCCAAGTCGTTCAAAGGATTAAAATCCAAGAGAACTCAAAACATAGGGTTCTAAAGGTAAGAAATCTAAACCTACTAAACCTAAGTGTTTTGAATGTATGAGTTATGGTCATATAGCAGCTAAGTGTGCTAACAAAAAGAAAAAAACTAGAAGAGTTTTCAATGTTACATTTAACGACTCATAAAGTGCCAACGACAATCCTAATGATTCAGAAAATTGTGGTATCAAATATCAAGCGTTTACTTCAACTATTAGTAGACACTCTAACAAGTCTTACATTGGCTCAGATAGTGAGGGAAGTGATTTTGAATTCCTATCTACTAAATTTAATGCTAACAACATTGAGGAACTATTTATAGATTTATTAGATTGTAAGAAAGAAAAAAATAGATCACAATAGAAGTAATCAAATTGAATGATAAACTCAAATCCTATAAAGTAAATTTCTCCATGTTAGAGAAAAAAAAATTGAGTCGACAGAACGTATTGATGGTTTGAATTCAAGTCTTGCAGGTCTTCAACTAAAAAACAAGAATCTTATGCAAGACCTTGAACAATTAAAGGAAGTTGTAAAGAGATTAACTATTGGAACTAAAAAGCTAAACAAAATCCTTGACTACGAAAAATCTTTTGGAGACAAGAGAGGACAAGGTTATGTAGATAAATGCTCTACGCCATCATCTTCAAATACAACTGAGTTTGTAAAACCCCTAATCCTTCTTCACATGCTACACCTTTAGCATCAAGAACGGATTTGGTAAGGGCTTCTAAGACTACTATGTATAAAGAACAATTGCACCTATGATTAAAAAACATGTTAGATTTGCACCAATTTGTTTTAACTGTAGTAGGAAATGTCATATAAGACTTAATTGTAGATTTCTTATGACATATCCATATTTTAACAATGTCGTTTGTTGGGATTAATCCGATTTGTAGAGAAAGAAACTATAAAGAAATTAAAAAAATTTGTGGAATGTGTGAATCTCTTATGAGTTCTATGTATATATAGAGCATTGCATGTACACATGTCGATTACATAGAGGGGTACACGTCACAGCATGTCAGCAAGGTACAAGAATAAAAGAAAACATATTCAAAGCTTGAGGTTGACCACACCATGGCTTGGTCTAGGGGTTGGTTTGCCAACACCAAAGGTCTTATGCGTAGGTAAACCCATACTACTAGTGTCGTTGTGGATGCGGGCACAGATAGGTCCTCTTGGGATGACTCGTCTAATGGCTCGGGCTATTAGTTGGATCAAACTTCAAGCCTATTCTTATGTCCAAACATCCAATGCCTCTACCCTTTTAACTCAGGTCCTCAACAAAGGTAGAAGAGTAATACCCAGGTAGCAGATCTAAAACATTCGACTCAACCTCTTCAACATGATGGGGACCATATATATGTTTTTTCTTTAAGTTCAACGCCACTCCTAATTATGTAGTCATGAGTTCACACTTGTAACCCATTATTATTAATGAGAAACAATTGACTTTGAGAACTCGTATTGCATGTATTATTATGTATTTGTAGCATTTATTTATGATGTTGACCCACGTCCCTACTTTTAAGAACATGTGTCATTAAATTTGTCCCATTATCATTCCTTATAAAAGGGGTTTAGGGATGCTATAAAATTTAGACATCCTTTTTTGTTTGAAGCAACTGATAATTTTTCTCAATCTTTCTTGCGCGAACCTCATGAATTCTCTCAGAACGAATAGACGTTTAGCTCAAGCTTTAAAAATGGAGAATGGTAGGCTCAAGATCGAGGCAAAGAAATAAAATCGAGCTATCCAAACTCAAGGATAAGCTTTCCCTTTTATGAAGAGACCACATGTGAGCTTGCTTCTTGCAAGGAGCAGCTATCTCAAACTCGAGCTTGAGAAAAAGATCATGACAAAAATGGCCGCCCTTATTGACAAGGAGTTCCATTGAGCAAACTTCTATATGAAGCAATCTAAAGAGTCTTCCTCAAAGTGATGGGTGTTGCTAAGGAATTGGAAAATTCTGTACTCAACTCAAGCTTAGCCCCTACCAAACGAAGGTCAATATCTGTAAGAAAGTTGTCAAGATTCAAGCCGAGTTATTGCCCTTAGTGGAAGAGACAGACGACCCAGACACTAATCGTGCGTCCAAATGTCTAAGGAACTTTTAATTTTTTGGGAGGTCGAGCTCTCCATTAATTAACCTTGAATGCTTTGCAAGCTAGAGCAATAAACTTATGTTTTTAATAAGATGGACTTGTGATGCTCGATTAATGTACTTTATTTTTGGTAGGACAAGCACTTTATTTGGTTCTTGACCGAGGTGATCAACTTGTGACATGTAATATCGAGAGAGAGTGCTCTACCTTGTCTATGACGAGGTAACCAACTCTCTTTGATTGTCAGAGCGATCTACCTGGTTCTTGACCTAGGTGTTTAAACTCGTGACATGTAATATCGAGGGAGAGCATTCTACCTTGTCTGTGACCGAGGTGATCAATTATCTCTTTGATTGTCAAAACGCTCTACCATGTCTGTTGGGTTCTGCTTCAACACATAGGCTTCATTAAACTTGGGCTTCTCCAGATCTACCCCAAGCTCTTTGCATATCAGTGTAAGACAGAACAAGTACCTCTAGCCATTAGGCATCAGTTGACCCAGTGTAAGTTGAGTCCTAGCCAAAAATCTTTTTTATTAAAGGATACAGGGGAGGTGGGTCACTATCACAAGCTCCCGACATTGGAATCATTATTTGAACCTTCTTGAGGTGACAGACCACTAGTCTTGACCTTGACCGCCCAACTTTAGGTGTGGCCTGTGGGTTCCCCAGTCTCTATGTTCCTCGTTTTCTTCCTCCATGATCTAGTGACTGATATCTAGGTTTGAGGCACGTTCAACCTAATAATTAGTATGGCTTGTGGGTGAGAGATGGAGGTAGAGAGCTAAGACTGGGATAAATCCCCTTTGCTTGAAGAGCTTGTTTCATTGGAGAACCTCGTGTCATCACTCTCTAGTTGGCCCGAGTAAGTGGATTATTGTGGGCTCTCCCAAGAGGCCGAGCCTAAAGTCTCGTCTCTGAACATGGTCTATACAACATATCACAAAACATAAAAAAAGGTAAGGCACGAGAAGAAGAAATTACCTAAGGTTGAGTTTGAAATAAAAAAGGGAATGATTCTTTAAACCGACCTGAAAAGAAAGTAAAAAAGTATTAAACTCGAGGAATTTTCACTCTAAAAACCTAAACAAGTAAGCTATGTGTCGAGCTGATTTCTTACCACCGAATTGAAAAATTTTTATGGCTCAAGCTGAGGTGACAAAGTGTTTTTTTCTCTTGAGTGCAAGAAATGATGAAACGAGGCTCAGCCCAAGCACTTCCTTATATAGACCCACATTTCTCTCTCCAATCAACTAAGACATTTATTAAAGGAGCTGAACAGTCCAAATCTGCTACCCAGGTATTACTCTGCCATCCCAGTTCAGAACTCGAGCTGAAAGAATAACGGAATTGGATGTTTGGACATATGGATCGACCTAGAGCCCAACCCATCTAACAGCCCGAGCCATAAGACGAGTCATTCCTAAAGGACCTGCCTATGCCCATACCCACGAATACATTCTTGGGAAAGACCTATCCTGGGGAGCTTTGGTATCTAGAGGGTAAACCACTAGCCCAAGTTATGGGGTGGTCAACCTCAGACTATAAATATGCTTGCTTTACTTTTATACCCCTCTGATGCGCTTAGATTTGTATGCCCTATATAATCGACACATGTATGTGTAACACTCTATATATATATGGACTCCCTAAGAGATCCACACATTCCAAACATCTCTAGTTTCTCCCTCTACAAATTGGATCAATCCCAAGCTCACAATCCCTATCCCCATCATAGGGCGCCTTACCCTTTTCTTGCCTTTCGTTGACCCTTTTCAGGGTTTGGTCCTGCTTTTTATTAGCTTCCTCTAATGCCCAGAATCGTACCTCCTAGCTTTCTTGCTCTTGCAACAAATGCTCGTTACTGGGCCCCCATCAAGCTAGGAAGGTCACCCTCAACTGCATTCTCAGGCACATGATATGTTCCGATCCCACCAACTAGGTTAGCAAATTGACCCTCGGGGGTGACTATACCTAATTATGGTCAAGTGCCCGATTTTCTTACCTGGTCTCCTAAAGCCCTCTTCTTAGCTCAAGAAGTTGACGTGCTAGCTCTTGGTAGGGATCAACCTATGCTAGCAAATTGTGGTCCTATAACGATGCTACCTCCTCGTTCGTTGGTCTTAATCGCTCCTCAGCTCGTGTTCCTACCATGATGGCTGTGATTCTGGAAAACTATGCTCGCTCACAAAGTCTCTTTCAAAACTCGAGGTGAATCCTTGAAAATATGGGATCAAAAACCAAAACTCAATCTTTGAATCTAAGCCCCACGATGGGTTGGTGTCAAAATGTTGGGATTTGTTCAATTTGTAGAGAGAGAAACTAGAAAGAAGTCAAAGAATTTTGTGGAATGTCTTGTCTAGTAAGGTCCATGTATATATACACATCACAGCTTGTCAGAAGGGTACAAAGGTAAAAGAAAACACATTTAAATCTTGAAGTCAACCACACCATAACTCGATCTAGGGGTCGATCTTCCAACACAAAAGGTCCTATAAGTAGGCAAACCCATACTATTGGTGTTGTTGTGGGCATGTGCATAGGCAAAGGTCTTCCTGGGATGACTAGTTTGATGGCTCAGGATGTTAGTTGGATCGAGCTCTAGATCGATCCATATGTCCCAACACCTTTCATGCTTGACATTCTGAAATTATTTTTCATCATCCATACATTAATGTTACATCTCCCCTAATGATGAAAAAAAAAAGTGAAGGCAAATCTTAAGGTAAATCCAAGAAAATGCTTATGGCAACTAAAGAATTTGATTTTTAATCAAAAGATATAGAAAAACCAGATGTCAAGAAAGTTTGGTTTAGAAAAAATTATCTTTTTTCGATCACCTCACCATCCCTTAATGTTCACCTAAGTAATTTTACCCTAGAAGAGTATCTTTAGTTTGTTTATTTGTTTTATTTTTATTTTTATTGATGTTTCTTTAATTCAAGAAAAAAATAAAAACAAAAAAGGAGGGAAATAAACTACCTTAACATTGACTTGAACATTACATACTACCTTCATATTTATTGACTATGCTTTATACAAATGGATATTTTGACTTGTACATTTACATATTTTTCATAGTGATCGATGCCAACATGAACCTACTCACACACTCACTATACACATGTGTATATTATGCTTGAAGTTTATGATTAACATTGTGAGATTTTAGGATTTAAGATAACCTTGACTACTAAGTTATAGTTGAACTCTTTCACTTTTTAAAATGATACTATAAAAAGAGACTTAATTTTGAGATAACTACCTACTATGATGTGTGAAGCTACCGCTGTGAGCGGAAAAAACTACCTCACAACTAGTGTGAAAGTCATCATACTAAATTTTTGACTTGTGCATATTTTCTTAAAAAGATAACAATATTATTAAAGGAAAAAGGAATTACAAAAGTTCTTGCATACACAAAAAAAGGATCACATATGGTTATACAAAAAGAAAATAAATAATCAATCCCTTACAAAATACAAGAGAATACAAAAAAAAGGCTAATTAAGTTCTCTCTTGATAAGTAACATTTTATTATGTATAAATATGAATTCAATTGTAATTTTTTCATGATTAGTGATAACTCTTTTTCTTTTAATCTTTCATAATTGATCATAAATGAACAAATTGACATCATATTGCAATGCCAATACATATTTTACTTTTAGTGATTATCGATATGACACCATATATGTTAATATGTTTGTGTGTCTTGTCTACATATATTTATGTTATCAATGGATAGTCACTCTAAACAAAATTAATTTCATTTTTTATGTAGTCATGCTTACCTAAATCTATTACCCTCAATTCAAAAAAAAATTATACATATCGATTTTTATAAATTTTTGTTTTATTTTAATTTATTTTGGAAAGTCGTAGAACTTAGGGTTTCATAATGTATTCCTATTTTCAGTCATTAAATACACTGACTGTTTGCTCAATCTATTTGTCATTGCTTCATGATTATATTCTTTATTCGAATGACATGAGCGTTAATTAAAATTAAAAATCTATAAAGGGAGAAAGTTAATTGAAGGGAGAGAGGCATTGATTGAAAATTTTCTTTAAGGGAGATTACACATAGCGGAAAACACATTAAGTGTTCAAATTTATTCAGATAAGGGGAATTATACTTAATATTCTATCTACTATTGTTACTCATCACTTATGTCTATTTCTTTGCTTTTCTGTTATTATATACACGGAACTAATAAACAATAAATCTTTCGAGAGAAGTTGTGCGCCTCTTTGTGTTTTTGTTTTACAATATACATATGAGTCGTCAAGATTCAAGAGAAAATGGTTTCACTAGATCTTAAGATAGTTTCACTATGTAAAATGTATTTTTTCTAAGTGCTATGTAGTGAGAGAGAGATTTTGTCACACGAATATGCCAGATTGTAAGGTTTATGAGTATTGACGGTATTCATGAAAAAAACATTTAAATGTAATTTAGTTTCTAGGTGACTCCTTCAAGAAGACTTTTCAAGCCAAAAAAACTATCGAGCTCCAAACGAATACATCTTAAGTATATCTCAGTTCTTATGCATGATTTTATATTGGACACATAGGAACATTTTACACTTAAGTTACTTGATAGCGGTAAGGGTTTTACTCGAATCAAACATTTTAATTACTATTTTGTCCCTATTATTTACTGCTCTATAAATTATTTAATGAATAGAATTGTATTTGGACTTTAACCTAGTATTAGGGATACAATATTTCCTATATAAAGAACCTAATGCTCCATATTTTAATTAACCACACTTGAATCAACTTTTGCATTCTAAGCTCCCTCTCTCTAAATCTGTTTTGCAAAAATCTTTCTGTTAGGTTTTTTACATTAGTTAATTTATCACATATTTTGTAATTGTGTTTGATTGATTAACAATCTTACAAAATTTAAGTTATTGTGCTTAAACATCTATTCTAATATTGCTAGTAATTTTGATGTATCTATTAAATCATCTAGCCAAAGTTTTTCATTGTTTAGTCTACTAGGACACACTTTGCACTTATGTTATTATGCTAACTTTTCAGGCACCAACTAAACGGGTTAAACAACTCGTGTGATTCGAGTTTATCGAAACATTCAACTAGATCCGAACACCTTACTTGTGGAGACTATGAAAGAAAACAAGACGCTTGTAAATAGATTACTTAGAGGTATTAACTTGGTGGATATTTTGAGTCCTAACCTTGTATTCAAACAAATTTTCATAATGGATAGTTAGGTGATCCAGTGGACCGATGTTTTTCCTCTTAGGTTATTATTGTTGTTTAGGTTATTTCCTCTTAAAAATCTCGTGTATAAATTTATTTTTCTGTATTATTTTATTTACACGTGATTGTATATTTAACTGTCTGTGAAAATTTTAAAACTAAATCTAAATATGCATAGCTTTGAAACAAACGGCAGGACACAAGAGGTTAGATATTAATAAATGATAATAGAATGTGATTATGGATCCACATATTAGATCACGATTAAGTTTGCATTCTGAAGAGAAACTGGATTCAATCACACGTTTCATCCACGTACACATTCCATAAATTGCAAGTTTCTGAGCTAGTATTTATTATAATAAACTACAATATTGTATCCAAAAAAAATGCAAAAACCAACACAAATTTTGATTTAAAAAAAGGGTTAAAAGCACAAAATGCACATAGGTTACAACTGTTTTATGAGTGACCGGGAAAAGGAGACCTGAAAGACCAAAATACCTGTCTGACCATAAGCAAAGCATGTTGCTTTCGTTCGTTCAAAAATGATAGGTATAATTGGCTCTACAGTAGCACGGTACACCTGTTTCAATACATATGCAAGAGTCATGTTTTTCCAAACATCTCTAGTTGGAGATGAAATCTGAATTCACAGAGAAGTCCAAAAACAAATGTTCTAAAAAGACTTATACTAATTCAAGATTGTTTGAGATATTTGACTATTATAACAATAAGATACTTTTACCTCATCATTAGTAACTTGCTCGCCAAGAACATCATCAAAACAGAACTCATGCTTCTCCACATAAGCAGTCAAGTCCACCTATAAATCAGGAAAAAAGTTACATTTTTTGCACAGAGATAACAGGGTTTTCCATATTGAATCAGCATCTTTTCAATGTCCAAATGAACTGCATCCCAAATAACAGACCTTTACTTTGGGCTCATTGACTGCTAAACAGGAGTAATCATACACAGTTACAATATCATCCTCTCTGCGAGAAAGCTCCTTCTTGTTTAACGGCCTTTTGCGAACCTACAGCATCAATAGCAATACAAATATTTTTATATTTCTCAACAATTAGTGAGAGTTCAAATTGTCTTTCAAGTTTCAATATCATCAAACGGATGCATGAGGAAGTGAAAAAGAAGTCTCTAGCAAGATGAAACCAGAATAATAAGTAACCTCATACTTGCAATAAGTCTATAGCAAGAAGTTTGAAGAATGCATAACCCACAATTGCATGTAGAATACAATATGATACAATTCTGTAATATCTATGTAGATGTCAAAATAATTCTTAAAAAGAAATGGGAGACTACATGCATATTTATCATGTATAGTAACCATCCTTGTGCTAGATAATAATGGTCACTAAAAGTACAATAATAGAACATGTAGCAAATTGGGATGAGAAGAAAGGTTTCTGGAGACAAATTCAAACATAAACTTTTATTTCATCACACATCATTACCACTTGGCCAAAGTCAAAGACCACATACCACAACTTTGATCTTAGCAACATTATTTTCCTTTGTGCTCTCTTTTTCATTAAGTGGTAATGAAACAGATGCATCTGCAGCTGGCTCCCCTTTTTGCTGCCTTTCACTTGTCAAATTTGTATCATTATCAAATGCTTTTGTTCCACCAGGCATGAATGGTGATGACTCAAAGGGTTCTGAGATAACATGCTGCATGTATAAACAGATGATGATCAACAATGGAAAAATAAAAGCAATAAGGGGAGAGTGACAGAGAGCCAATCAAAGTTGCAAAAAATGCATGCTACTGGTAACCTTGTAAATGAATCTATACCATCAACAGAATTGAATCTATTTAGAACAGTCAATCTTCACAGAATCAACTAAATTACATTCTAAAAGCAGAAAATTAAACTCTAGAATTAAAAAAAAACTTGGGACACCAAATTATAATATAATTAAATAGGTCATGTTAGTCTAATATTTGTTTTAACATGTAGTAAAATAATTATTTACCCTATAAGGATGTATTAATTACAAGGTAAATGCAAATGCTAAATTTTCTTAGCGAAAAACATAATAAAGTGTTCAGGTCTTTAGGCCCCAACATAGCTCCGGCAATGAATGCAAGAGCAGAGAACATTAAAATGTGCCGATAGGTAAATTCAAGAGCCCGTGATCTCTTAGGGCACATAAATTTCATATATTATACTCACAGGAAAACAATGTTAGGACACTGGGCCAGACACACACCAAAACAGAGGGGGAAGGGGAATTTACTGAACATGGACTATTTTATTAAACAGCAGTACACCTGCATATAAATACATCACTCCCACAAATACAAAATTCTCTCACTTTTGAAACATCCATCAAGGAATTTTTTGTGCTGAATCTTAAAAGAAAATCCTACATCAGATAACAGTTCTGTGTCATCCATAGCATGAAGATCCAAAAGACCAGCTCCAAAGTCCCCCCTAAACTCTGGGGAATAAAACCCATCTGATGCAGCTACTCCACTTGAGGTTTGGGCAGTAGGTGTATATGGCTCAGACCCAGACTCTCCATTCAAATTGAGGTTTCTCATTAGCTTGAAAAGCCTCTGTTTCTCTTCAGCAGATTGCGCTCCATAACCCTTCAGACAGAATTAAAGTTTCACTAATTAGAATATTTTTCAATATAATTCCACATGTAAAAAGAGGAAACTTGAATGTGTACATTGACATTGGATTAAACCAACTTTGACCTTATGTATCATGGGACATTATCTATGAGACTAACAACTAGGTTTTACTAACAGAATTCACATAAAACATACGCCAAAAAAAAATGTAGGCAAATGTGCAAGAAAGCAAATCCACCGGTATGAGTTGTGCGACCTCATATACATGGTAAGCAAACTAGTATCTTTATTGAATTTGCATAAAACTTATCTATCAGAAAATATTGACTTAACTACTTCATCAGCTCCCAAGCATTAACATGTTTTGCACATAAATTCCTAAACTTTTAAATCGTATAATTTAGTCCTCAAAAGTTAAAACTTATCTATCAGAAAATATTACCTTAACTACTTCATCAGTTCCCAAACATTAATATGCTTTGCACACAAGTTTCTAAACTTTCAAATCGTATGATTTAGTTCTCAAATTTTTAAAACTTTGCATGCAACTAATATACAAATTTGTGGCTTCTATTTTTAGAACCTACTTGTAAAGTTTAAAAAGTAAGAATCTTATGATTTAAAAGTTTATATACATGTGAAGTTTTAAAATTTTGACGACTAAAGAATCCGATTTAAAAGTTTAGTTACCAATAATATAATTTAGCCAAAAATTACGAGAAAAGAACACAAGCTTAAAATTGATGCACCCAAAGAGTTCTTCCTCATCGAAATGGAAATGTCCTCAAAATGATGATGAACCAATACGAGCTACTTTAGCACAACTAATATTCTCAAAGAAACTAAAAACTATGGGTAAATATTTCATTTAGTTCTAAAACTATTAATTTTTTATCCATTTATTACTAAAAGTTTTTTTTATGTTAACTTACTACTAAAACTATCTAAATTTTTTTCATTTTGATATTTTGTTAATTTAAGCATCCAAACTAACAGTAAATGATCATCATTAAAGGTATTTTAGTAATTTCCCATATATTGTTGGAGGAGAAAAAGTAAAAATTAATCCCTTGATCCCTAATTATACTAACCCCCTTTCCCCTTGACAAGGAGACCAGACCGACCACACATTTTCTATTTTCACATAGCCACCTAGTGCCTCATCCAACCAACAACCGCTTGCCTCTCCTTATTCCAACTCTACCAGATTCCAAACTTCAACAAGCTAGCAACCCAGCGCTTATCATTGAAGACAATGGGCCACCAAAATACCTCCAATTCCAACCAACACCAATAATTCATAGATGCATTAATAATTTGGTGACTGGCTAAAACTTCTTTCATCTTGTCACACATAGCTTTGTTGCTAATATTAAAGTTATGGTAGTGGTTTTTCGAAGAAGAATTTTGTATGTTTGTATTGCTTATTTGCTGTAAATAGCAATGCACTTTGACAATCCAATTACTATCTCAATCTGAATGATGTTAAAAGGAATGGAAATTTTGAATTAGAAGTTAGTGAACTACTTTTTCACTCGCATACGACTTCAGTACTTGCTTTTGTTTTAGTAAATAATAAACACTTCCTTTTTTATATTATCTTATTTACTAGATCGGTGGCTTCGTTCACGTTGCTTGCAACCAAGGCTAGGCTGGGCTGGAGTGGGGAGAGACGAGGTGATGGCTATTGATGTGTGAGGAGGCGAAGCAAGGTTGTCCATGCGGATGGGCTGAGTGAATGGTCTTCTTCTTTGCACTGGTTGGTTGGAATTTACAAGTGCAATCTTTCTTGAGTAGTTTAATTAGGGATCAGGGGATTGATTTTTACTTTTTTTTCAAGTTTCATTTTTTTTACAATATGAAATTATTAAAATACCCTTAATGATGATCACGTGATTAACATATGATCAGCCCTTTTGAATTTGTTGTTAGTTTGGATGCTAAAACTAACAGAATACCTTTTTTTGAAACAAAATTAAATAGTTTTAGTATTAAGTTGACCCAAAAAAAAAGTTTTCATAGTAAACTGACAAAAAATTGATAGTTTAAGTACTAAATGAAACGTTTGTCCAAAAATTACGCACAGCAGATTAATATTGAGAAACCATAGCAACCATCAATCAAATGAGGACAGCTATAGCATTTACTACCATTTCTCTTTCCGTGAAAGCCAAACCCTCAAGTTTACAGGCAGGATAAGAAACCAATAGCCTTTGATAAATTGTTTAAAATTCAAAGTTTTGAATATGCAAAACGGTTAGACAATATTTTAGAACAGCCTACAAACAATTAATTTCTGACCTGCATTAGAAGGTTAGGGAGGAGGCGATTGTCAATGCCAGAGGAAGCCATGGGAGAGGCCAGATGCTGCAAGCCAGCAGATTGGAGCCACCGAGCCATGACGGCATCACCGGCGTCCCCAGCAGGACTGGCATTTTGCAGAGAGCCACTGCCAGCGTCATCGTACAACGCAGTGGCAGCAGCACTACTCTGCTGCATCTGGCCACCCATGTGGCGCTGTGATCGTTTTTGGGGAGCCAATTTCGAAGATCTGTATATCCACCAACCGCTTCAGGCATGCACCGAAAAACACAAACAATCAAAAATTGGAAATTATAAAATTGAAATTTATACATTTCAATTCAAAAAAAAATTAAAAAATAACGATGATCTAGACAATGTATACTTACAACGAGGACAAAGAGTTATAATTAAGAGAAGGGCATAAAAGTGTATAATCCAAATTGATTCAAGTCCAAAGAATCTGCAATTAAATCAAATCATATTTCAGAATTTCAACTCTAACCCTAAATGCAGTACCAAAAATTTGCAAATAGGGGGAAAATATATCCAAACCTCAAACATTCGTGATTGAGAAACCGGTAAAGCAAATATAATTGAAAGAAAGGAAAAGTCGAACGAATGCAAACAGATCTGACGTCTGAGTTGTAACTGATATAGAAAAATCCTAATTCGTTTATGTTTAAGAAAATGGGTTCAAAATTTCGAATTTCTCTCTATTTCTTCGGCGATGATGGTATTGCTAAGGCGAAGGGTAGACGTGAAGAAATGTACGTTTGCCTTCAAATACTATTTTAACTTCTTCTTTTTCTTTTTTCTTTTTTCTTTTTTCTTTTTTTTTATTGAGTAATTGGTTAGATTATTATTACTATTTGAAAACTATTCTTTAAAAACAAATTATTAAACGGCTATTTTAGAACTTTCTGATTGGCGTATTATATGTTTTTTTCAATAGATTTTTTTAACAAGATAATCATTCAATTACATAAATATCATCATTATTAGTTTATCAAAAAAAAAACAGAGATCATTTTAACATTAATGATACTTAAGTAATTTTCTTTATTAATTTTTGACAAATTTTAACAGAAATAATACTAATATAATTTTATTAAAATTTGATGTTAAAAAAATTTATAATTTTTTATTTAATAACATTTATAACATTCTTTAAAATCTATAATAAAGTAATATATTTATATAATGCTAATATATTTTTAGTTTAAAAAAACTTAAATTATAAATTTTATTTTGAATAATAACTAATTAAATGTAATTTAAATTAAACTCTTATCGATTAAATTATTTTAAATTTAAATTTAAATTATTTATTTATTTTTTAATATTATTTTTTATAATAAATTTTAATATATTATTAACAAATTAAAAGGTACAATACAAAAAAAATAACATTTTTTTAAATAAATAATATATATAGGTAACAAGGTGAAAAAATAAATACAAATAGAATCTACAAATATCCTAAAAAACTTACTATTAAAAGCATAATGATTATTATATACTCTTAATTTACTTCACACTTTAACTATTTGTGATTTTATTACTTTTATTTTTTATTTTTTAAAATAAACAACACACGAAAATAATAAAAGAGATAAAAGAAAACTAGAATCCATACACATACTTTAAAAGATTAGTTGAATTTTAAATACATAATGATACTTATATATTTTTATTTTATATCACACCTTATTAAGAATATGTGATTTTGTTATTTTTTGAATAAACAACACATAGAAGGAAGCAATGAAAGAGTATAAAAATAAATAGAATCGGTATACATATTTTAAAAGATTAGTTGAATTTTAAATATGTAATAATATTTATATATTCTCATTTTATATCAACCTAAAACTTTGTTTTTTTAAATAAATAATATTTACAAAAGAATCAAGAAAATAGACTAGAATTATCTAGAATACACTTACCCTTTTCAAAATGCTAAGTAATTTTTACTTATATTTTTATTTTACATCACACTTTGATAATATAAAACTTTATTGATATGATTTTAATAAATAATATATAAAAAACAATGAAAAATAATAAAGATAAATAGAATTGATGCACTCAAAAAAATTAACTAAATTATAAAATACGATGATATTTATATTTATATCAAATTTTAATAATACTATACTAGACTTCGTTAATTTGGCAATGACTTTATCTAGGAATTAATTATAATGCTAATTATTAAAATTATTAACATTTCTAATAATTACAACTTTAAAAAATTGGCATCGCTCCTAATAATGAATGTTAGAAAAAAGAAGAGAGCACAAATTTGCAGAATTTTATATACAATTATTTAGAATGTATCACGTAATAAAATTATATTCAAGAATAAATTACTTTCATTTTTTCAAATTATTTTAATATATCATACTATTGCACTAGTGCAAATGGAAAATATTAAAATTATATAAATTTTATTATATACCAAATTTATTAAAAAAAAATTATATATAATACCATTAAACACAAAAATCACTTAAATAAATAGTTTTTATTTATTGATTTTATTTTATTAAAATATAAAAGTAATTTGGATTTTAATGTATGAGTTATATTGAATAAGATACCATTATAAATTAAAAAATTAAAAAAATATTATTTTTTAAATAAAAATGTTTTACCTGTGGGTAAGCTCCAGTTCAATGATTAACCCGAGCTTGGCGATCATGCCGAGTTCAACAATCAATAGGAGCTCAGATCAATCCGAGTTCAGTAATCAATCCAAGTTAGGGTCGATCTCAACCCATGATATGTTATACTTTATGCCAATTATACTCCTCTGATATGTAAAAATGTGTACTCATTATGTAATTGGCATCTGTATAAGTAATGTTCTATAAATAGATTGATCTTTTATGAGATCCACATATTCAGTTAATTGTCTTAACTTCTCATTAAGTTCTATCTTTGAAATCAAGTCGAATCTTAACATTTTGGCGCCCATCGTGAGGCTTAGATTCTAAGATTGAGCGTAAGTTTCTGACCCCATATCCTTCGAGATTCACCCCACTCATTGATAGAAACTTGAAAAACCAAACGTGTTCTACCCATGAACTATAAATACTATGGTAAGAACCCGCATTGGAAGACGTTCGAGGTTGATTGACCGTGAAGCAATAGCAGCTCAAAGAAACACCTCACCAATCCTCAATGAAACCAGGGTAGAAGATATCGCCCACTACCTAGAGCTATCATGACAACTTCTCAAGCTGTGAAAAGAGCTCGAGGAAACCAAGAGAGAAAATAGGTCGTTATGCTCCCAGACAGGGGGAAGGACCTCGAAAGACCAAACGATAGAGCCAACCAATGAAAATGTAGCTGGGTGCAGCCAACTTGAGCCCCAACAAGTTGAACATGAAGACAAGGAGAATCCCCTCTCTACCTTAACGAGGCTTAGTGATGAACAATGGATTCAAGAAAGGAAAGGCTAGGATGTGCGATTTCAGGTGCTTTTTGTACATTGAATTGCCATTTTTGTAACATCAACACATATCCATGTGTGAAACAAACCCCTTTAATAGATGGTCCCTCCCCAAAACTCTCCCACTAGGTAGAGCTCCTACTAATCTAAGCCACGGGCTGATCACCTCAGTTAGGAACCATGTAGAGTTCCCTGGCACTCACATAAAGTCATGAGTTGTCCACCTTGGTCAAGAACCATGTAGGGCTTTCTCTCCCACCAATCTAAGCCATAAGTTGATCACCTCGGTTAAGAACCAAGTAGAATGCCTTGAAACTAGAATAAGGTCACTAGTTTCCCACCTCAGTCAAGAACTAGATTGGTGCTCCAACTTAGAGATGAGATTTACACCTTGATCAAGAATTAGGTAAGGCTCTATCTCCTACCAATCTAAGTCATGGGTTGATCACCTCGATTAGGAACTAGATAGAATGTCTTGGCACTAGCACAAGGTCATAAGTTTCCTACCTCGATCAAGAACCAGGTCGGCATTCTAAATTGCATAAGGTCACGAATCGACCACTCACATCAGCAACCAGGTCGTGCCATAAAAAAACCTTTGGATATTTATTAATACAAGTACGCACAAAATTTTAGGGCATCATAAATACATGTCATCCACAATGTTTTCATTATTCAAAAATTACAAGTCTTTGATAATTATTAATACAAAGCTCAACCTTCTCGGAAGGTTAAAAGCTTTTTAAAGGCTGATACATGTGACCAGTGTCTGGATCATCAGTTTCTTCAACTAAAGGCAATAACTTGACCTAAATCTCAATAATTTTCTTCTATACATAGGTCAAGGGCTCAGAGTGAGTTGTCATCAGCACGAGCAGCCCTTGCTCCAATTCTCCAGTAACCTCCATCACCTTAAGGAAGAATCTTTCAGATTGCTTCATATAAAATCTTGAACAAAATGATTCCTTATCTACAAGCGCGACCGTACTAGCCAAGATCCTCCTCTCTCAAGATTGAGTTTGGATTAAATGCTCCATACAAGAAGCGAGCTCACACTTCATCTCTTTTACATTACATTCAAGTTTAACCACCTTGACTTTAAGCGTCCTAACCTCATCTTTAAACCTACAATTTTCAAAACGTAAAGCTACAACTAAGCGTCTACTAGTTCAATTAAAATGAATAAAATACTACCAAAAAAGTTGGAAGAATTGAAAAAAAAAACTAAATGTATGGATTAAACAAATGTTCTCAACCCCTGTTATAGGAGATAAAGGTTGATAAAAAATAAAAAAAAAGGAAAAATCAATGACCCAAGTTCCCAGAAAATAAGTGGGTAGGTCAACATCATAAATACACAATAAAAGAGGCAAAATAATTTTCCATTAATAATTAAAGTTGATTTTTTCACTTCACATTCTTACAAGTATGACCTCGGGACCACATAAACAAGAGTGGGGTCAAGCTTAGAAAAAAAATTGGATCAAGTCATTCAAACTCAATGCTCCTCTATCCCTACCCTTACGACCTCAAAGTCATCCTCACCATCAGAAGAGTCTAAGCCTTCTCCATCTTCCTCTTTCATAGAAGTAATTTGCATATATGGCAGAATGACCAGGATATCCAGAATATGATAATAATACTCGCCCAAATCCTTCTACTTAGCCTTCATCTTAAAGGTTTCCATGGCTAGCTCACATGCCCTCTCCATGCTTAACTCGAGCTTCTGAGTCATGGCATCCACATCAACCTTTACCTTATGACTAACCTTCTCAAAAAAAGCCTCAACTCTTTTCTAGGCTTCTATGGCCCCACTCATCAGCATGCCTAAAAGCCTCATCAGCCTCAGTAATACGTTGGGTATACTCATTCAGTTAGGAGGCAACCCTTTTTAGCTTTTCCTCCTTATCAATTTCCTCGACTTCCCACTTAGCTACTCTTGCCAGTAGAGCGGCATATTTTGAGCGTGTAGACGCATGGTTCTACTTTTTCTACACCAACTAATCTTTCAAAAAACCCACGCTACGAGCCTTTTCAAAGCCATAGAGTAGCATCAACTGAAACAAACAAAAGTCAAGCCAATAAGTCTCAAGCTCACATTTTATATACGCTAATTATCAAATAAAAACAAAACGCGAGATAGCCTACCTAACACACCTAGCAATGGATGTCCTCGCTAGATTCCACACACTCACAAATAGCCTCGACCTACTTCTTGTAGGGTTCAATAGAAATATGGCTCATACAATGATCAAGGTACTCTCGTGCCAACCCTCAATTCAAGACTAATCCATCTGAATCAATAATGAGGTCATTAAGGATGAATTTACCCTTCCTTGGATTCCTTAAAGAATCCCCAGACTCTTTAGAACCCGAGCAAGGAGTTGGAGCCATGTGCTCTTATCGTAAGGGTGATAAGGATGGGTAAACATTTAGAGGCTTAGGGGCTAAGAGCAAGCTCTTCAACCACCTTCTTCTGATTCTCCTTTTTCTTCTTCTTTAATGAAGAAGGGCGACCTTCATAAGAATAGTTCCCCTCTTCTTTCCTCTAGAAGAACCCCCCATAAGAGCTAAGGATGTACCTATTGCAGAGTTCCCCCTACAAGTGCGACCTTACTCTTCATACATGCAAAGAGTTAGGAAGCGGTAAAATCCATGGGTTCTACAAAATAAGAGTAAGAGGATGTCACATTCAATAAAAAATTGGGGGAAAGGCAAGTCATAAGACTAGTTCACCATCATCGGCCACCATCTCGAATCGACCTCTGAAGTTTGTAGAATGAGTTTTGTATTCAGAAGGAGCCCGAGGTTTACGGTTGATCCTAAGGGGAGGCTTCACTACACCTTGCCTTATCAACCCACACACAACAAAGTGTGAGGTGTTCAACAAGGTCCTCCAGTTTGTCTTTTCAGGTAGATAGTTTTGGATATCAGCCAACCTTTGCTTCACGTCAAGGCTCAAGGTCATTATTAAGGAAGCCATATTTCTTATCATGACCTTAGTGTCATTCCAAATGCTCTTTATCAATCTAGTGTGACTAGTAGGAGACTCCCACCGACCTGAAACAAAGAAAAAAATATTCTTTCTAGTTTTTATTGTTCTTAAGAAGTGACACGTTCATCCTCTGATCCTACTTCACCGATATATATACTCTTTTAGGATCTGTGGGGTTCTACTTCAGGAGATAGGCCTCAACTAACCTTATCATCTCTAAACTCACTTCGAGTTCTTAACATATCAATGTCAGGCAAAACAGATACCTTCACCGTTTAGGCATCAACTACCTTGGTGTGAGTTGTGTCCTAACCAAGAATCTTCTCATGAGAAGGTATAAGGGGAACCTTACCCCCAACCACAAGGCATTTTCATGAAAGATGGTACAATAGAATAGAGGTTAATCACTAGCATAAGCTCCCTTTGAAGGAATCATTATATGAACCAAGGAGGGGATGTTATAGGTTTTTCTTAATATTTCTTTATCCTCGGACACCAACCCACAAGTCTTAGACACAAACGACCAACCCCTGGTACAACTTGTTGGTTCCCCATATCATATATTCCTCGTTTTCTTCCTTCACATCTTAGCCATTGAGATTTGAGTTTAGATCGCACTCAATCTAACCGAAAGAGTGATTTGAGGATAAGGGGTAGATGTAGAATTTTAAGGCGTAAATCAACTCTCCTCACTAGAAGAACCCAAGCAAAAAACCCTGATTCGCCAATAGCATTAGAATATTGAGGACTCTTCCAAGAGCTCAAGCCAGAGGCCGAGGTCTCTTCTTTATGCATTATGTAAAAAGATATAAAAACATAAAAACAAAAGGAAACACAACGGGTAAGGTAAGAGAAGAAGAGGTTACATAGGGTCAAGTTTGAAAAATAAAAGAAAATGATCATTTAAAAATCGACCTGAAAAAAAGTAAAAAATTGTTAGGTTCTCAACGCTTGAACTCTAAAAAATCCAACATACAAAACTATAGTTTGAGCTAGATCCTTACCACCAAATTGAAAACCTTTTACAAACTCAAGGTGATGTGATAAAGCGTTTTTCTTCATTATTTCTCAATTGTGTAGGTAATGATAATGAGTCACAACATAAGCATCATTTTATATATAGGTACTTGGGTGTTTTTCTCTTCAATCAACTGACTTGCATTTATTAAAGGGGTTGAATCGTTCATATTCTATGCTCATTAATTACTTTTCCACCTCAAACCAAAGCCTGACTTGAAAGAGTATAAGGACTAGATGTTTGAACATTCAGACCGATCCAATGCTTGACCCACGCAAACCACTCAAGCCAAGTCACCAACCTGAGATCAAAGGATTTATTTTTATCTCTATTTTACTTAAAACATTTTTAAATTTCTATACAACGTTTTTAGTTGTAATATTAAAGTTCTATACAAGTACGGACCTAGGGTACCTTTATCCATAACTTTATCAACCCACTATTTAATTTTTAATATTTTAAAATGTGTAATTTAATTCTTAATTTTTTAAATTTTAACAATTTTAATTTCATTTAATAATTAATATAAAATATTATAAACTAAATCATATTTTCATTAAAAAAACATAATTTTATTAAAATTGATAAAAATTTGTCAAATTTTAAAAATTAAACTAAATTATACATTTAAAAAAATAAAAAAAACTTGAGGTAAAAATTAAAGACTCAATCCTTCCACCCAATTACTACAGAACATAAAATTATTGTCCACATTTAGTTTCTAAATAGTGTCAGTTAGCTTAAGGTTGAAAGATGCACCACTCCTTTATTTCACTTTAAATTAAATAATTTACGAAAATTAAACACAATCCCTACAAATAAAAGATTCTTAAAAATATTATTTAGACTAACATTTTCTTAAGTTAGGAGTATTTAAAAGTAGAGATGGTAGTTTTATCCAATAGTGGATACCTGAAACGTGTGGGGTATTATGGTTGGATGTGATTTGGATCACTGTCCATATACTCACCACACTTCAGGTCGAATTCAGTTTGGATTGGATTCTAATATGTGTAATTTAGAGAACAAAAGGATGAAGAATAATAGTAAAAGAGAGAGGAACTGAATGTAATAATTTTTGATATCCATTTCCATAGTTTCTTGGCTCTATATAGCCTTACAGCTTATTGAAAGAAAAATAATAGGAGAAATGAGTGATAGGGTAGTTGTGTGCTAGAGGAAGGGTGTGAGCATCTTTCCTAACGAATTGGTGGTCCTCTCTAATGATTTTGGTGGTCCACTTCTCCATTGTGCACCATTTATGCACTTGTTGTTAAAGCCTCGCGTTAGCCAAACTACCTTTATGCGCTCGCACACCCATCTTTGCACGGCTTGGCACATATACCAATATGCATTAATCAACCCTTCCCCGCTTGAGAATCCTTGTCCATAAGGATGAAATCAGGGTAGGTTTTGGATAATCGCCACTCATTTTCCCGTATGGCATCCTTTGTTGGTGTGTCGGCCCATTTCATGAGGATTTTCGATTTGGGTTGATAATTTCCTTTTTGAATCACTTTATGAGCCAAAATAGCTTTTGGTTGAGGGAACATTGTTGAATTTTCTAAGACATGGGGTAGTTGGGAAAGAGGTGGTGTGTAATGTCCCAAGTGTTTTTTGAGCATACTAATATAGAAGACCCTCGTCGCTGTTCGTGTGTTCCAATAGTTGTTCTTCAACGAAAGGTTAGATTTGTTATTACTTTTTATTTTTCTAAATTTTGATTTCAAATCCAATGTTCAAATACTCTGTTTTGTGATGTGCTATTGATATTGGTTTATAATGTTTTGGCTGCTCAATTTTTCTATATAGTAAATTACTTTTGATAGAGTATTATGTTTTATAATCTGAAGGTGAAATGATATGCTTTTGTTGTTATAGCCTTATAGGATGCTTGTATATGAGTATGTGGACAATGCAAAATGATTATAATTATCGTCAGAATATTAATTTTTTTGAAGTTTTGTAGTTGGACTTTTTTTCTTTTTTCGACCAATGTATTGGCACATTATTGTATAAAAGCATCTAATAATGATTTCGTTTTTGGTCTGTAATTTGGATTGGTTAATTATGCTTGCATCATTATTTGGATGATAGCTTCTGTTATATATATAAAAGAATGGCAAAATAATGAGTTTTTTTTTACAAAATGTTAAAGAGATTGATTTCTTCCTAACAAAAACATATTGATATCTACTATAGTATCTGAATCTGCATTCTCTATTAATGGTCATACAATTAGTCCATAACGGAGTTCCTTATCTTATAAAACTGTACAATCCTTAATTTGCACTAAAAATTGGATTCGTTCATCTCCAATCATTAATATCCAAGAGTCACTTGATGAAATTGAGGCTCTAGAATCATGTATATTACATAAAACTTTCAAATATATAGTTTGAATATATATAGATTTATTTGTTATTATATTATGTGAAAATTAAAGTTTTTTATATATTATTATTGTTTATTAGCTTATTACTTGTGTATATTTTTAACTTTTTAATTTTTTGTCATGCAAATGTTCTTGATGGTATTGGTGACTTAAGCCTTAATGATCATCAAAAAGAGTTATTGTTATTATTAATGTTTAGAGAGTGAAGTTAATTTATGTAATTGATATTGAATTTTTTGGAATTAAATTATTACTATGTATATTTGGAGTTAAATTATGTAATTGATGTTGAATTTTTTCTTTTTGATTATTTTTATTGAACTATTTTTAATTATGTTGTCACCTACTTTTTAATTTGTATAAATAATATTTTTACATCCAATTTTTTTTTATTTTATGTAATTTTTCATTTTATATGTTGAAATTATATATGATTCGGATATGGATTTGTTCGGATTGATATTTATAACGGTTCAGATCAAATTAAATATTTCATAATTTGCTTATTTATGTAATTTTTTGTTATAGATTTAAATTAAAATTTTGACCCTA
This sequence comes from Hippophae gyantsensis, assembly GCA_030763125.1. NCBI lineage: Eukaryota > Viridiplantae > Streptophyta > Magnoliopsida > Rosales > Elaeagnaceae > Hippophae > Hippophae gyantsensis. The sequence goes on along the minus strand of CM061028.1, from coordinate 72,073,898 downwards.
TTCGATTTGATCAATCCGATCAGATTCGAATTTGTTCGGATTGGCATTTATAGTGGATCAGATTCAGATTGATTATTTCATAATTTGCTTCGGATTGATTCAAATTCAGATTGTTTTAAAAATGTCGATTTCGAACAGATGCTTAACCCTAGTACAGATCACACAAAATGTGGTCTGGATCATGCAAGTACTCATTCACCACTTGGACGTTGGAGGTTCTAGGGATATAAGCCAATAGATGTGGTAGTTGAGTGCCATAAATTGCTTCAAATGGAGTCATTTTAGTAGAGGAATGTGTTGAGGTATTATAGCTGAATTTAGCCCAAGGTATCCATTCCACCCATTGCCTCGGATGTTCCCCAATGAAGCAATGTAAATATTGTTCTAAGGTATGATTGACCATCTCTATCTAGCCATCAATTTGGGGGTGGTACCTTTTAGTTGGAACAAGGCTCTCCAAAATGAGTTGATAAATACCTTATCTCTATCATTCACAATGAATGTGGGGATGCCGTGTAGGAGCACCACGTTGGCCACAAATGCCTTGGCAACTATCATTGTAGTAAAAAGGTGTCGCATGGTAATGAAATGGGCATACTTGGTCAAGCGATCAACTACTACCATGTTCACAGTGTTTCCTTTCGAAGGAGGTAACCCTTCAATGAAATCCATTGAGATTTCAGTCCAAATTTTGGTAGGAACTGGTAAGGGCTACAACAGGTCCGTTGGTTTCTGATGAGTGCTCAAAAAGCACTAAAATTGCCATGATTTTATGCACATTAATTGATTAAAAATATATATATTTATATGATTTTATCATATATTTATATAAATTTGTCTTTTTCGGAATCACGGGTATTTTTATTTTTTTTCAGGTATTTTCGCTTAAAAACGCAACTTAAAGACACAAAGAAGAATACTGGAAGCAATACATCACAAATATATTAATAAATAAATCAGGAAAGGTCAACAAATATGGAAAAGTTGGACAAAATGGGTCAAAAAGGTAAAAAATGTCAAAAAGGAGGAAAACGCACACCAGTCGCCTGCCACGCCAAGCGCGCCAAAGACTAACCACGCGCCGCCCATCGCGCAGCCTGCTCTCGCTTCCGTGCGCGCCTATGCGCATTCCCAGCGGCGTGCGCCGATGCATCCACATGCGACATCATGATGATGTCAGCAATCACCATTCCGCGTTTTCATCATTTTTTAACATTTTTTCACCCACTTTTTCTCTCCATTCTCACCTATAAATACCCCCCTTCTCTTCACTTCTAATCAGACCTTAAAACACATTCTCTTCTCTCTTTCTTTCTCTCTTTTCTTAGATTTTTTAGTTTTTCTTAGTTTTTAGCTTTTCTTAGTTAATTTCTCTTAGTTTTAGAGTTCTTCCCTTTTTGGGAAGAACTAGTTATGTTTTTGTAATTTATTAGCTTTTTGATTCAATAAATGGGAGTGCAAATTTCGCTTGGAGGTTTTCCAGCAACGGGAATAACATCGAAGTTCTATAAAGATTTTATTTTATTTACAGTTATTTTTTATGCTTTATTCTTACATGTTATATTTAATTTGTCTGTGATTAAATTTAACTCTGCTGGCTGTTTATAAACATGATGTAATAATAACGTTGTTATGCTTGCGAAATATTAAATTGGTAAAAATCTCTAAAATAAATTGATTTTTTTTATTCAATATTTTATATTAAGAATGTCAGAGAGAAATATATTATTTTTCATTACAAACTTAAATCTGAAAATTAGATTTTAAGGTTTAGTTATCCGGTTTAATTTAGAGTAGTGCTCTTTTATTTGTTGGTACAATCGCCCGGTAGTTAGAGTGAAGCTCTATTTCAAAAGTTTTTATAAGAATTATTATCTGAAAATGTATTGACAACATGTTTTCAGTAGTGGTTTTAAAACTTGAAAGTTAGTACTCGGATAATTAAATTCTTAGATTTAATTTGGACACCTTGAATAAAGTTTAAACTGTCTAACCCCACCAAAGGTGTCATTTAAATGGTTCATTTTCAATCTCTTAGAAAAAGAAATTAATTTAATTAACCAAATTAATTATCAACCCCACCCATAGGTGTTAATTGATTTGTTTAGTTAACAAAGAATATCTAACCCCACCAAAGGTGGTATTCATATAAAAAAGAGAGAATCAATAAATATCAATTCATATCTTTAATAACCTAAATAATATGAGCAAGCATAATTAACTTAATTATTATATCCATAAATACTCCACCATTATAAATGATAAAATTTGCATAAATGTTTATTGAATCTATGTTTATTTTTATGTAATTAGATTAAAAACACAAAACCCAAAATATCGTGACAGGATGCTTAGGATTTAATTTCATTTTTAAAAGTTTGAATAATAAATTAAAAACCACATACATTCCTTCCTTAGATCGACCTTGGGAGTATACTTATCATTTTCTACGAAATGATTCGTGCACTTGCGAGAGTTTTATAAATAGATAAAACCAAATGAACGGCAAGATCGGCGATGTCGGTTCTGTCCGACCAGTTTCATGCAATCATTCTTGCACCTTTGGCATATATCATAAGAGTGTATGAACTCCTTCACTCCTTTTTGCATGTTAGACCAACTAAAATTTTGTTTGATGCGAGAGAGTATTTTATGAAATCCAAAGTGTCCCCCTATTGGTGATGAGTGGCAATGAGCTAATATCATTGGAACTAGGGAAGATTGTGAACTTAGATACACTTTTTCTCTCTTGACCCATATTCCATCACATTGATAGATGTTGTGTACCTCAGAAGACAAGATTTTGGCTTGGAGTCTCTCATAGAAGGGGTCTTGTTGGACTTTTATTTGGTGTATTGGCCACCAAGCTGCTTGGGGTTGAGAGATGTAGAGAAGTTGAAACTCTACCACTTGGGATAAGGAATCTGCTCCCTGATTTTATGAACCCTTTTTATACTCGATTTCATAGTTATAACCAAGAAGCTTAAGCAGTTATCGCGCCTGAGCTGGTATGGTGATCCTTTGCTCTAGTAGGTACTTGAGACTCTTCTTACCAGTGCACATTGTGAATGGCCTTCCAAATAGGTAAGGATGTCATAACTTGATGGCTCTAACCACTGCTAAAATTTATTTCTCATAGGTTGATAGGGCTAAGGTCGATCCCTTGAGTGTAGCACTAAAATAAGCCACTAGGTGATTTTGAGTCAGAACTACCCCAAGACCTATTGCATCATATTTGATCACAAAAATGTTGAGTGAAATCTAGTAACCGTAGGGTGGGAAGGGAAGTTAATGCTTTCTTCAATTGTTGGAAGGCCATGGTTGTAGCCTCAGTCCATTCGAATCCTTCTTTTCCCAATAGGCGAGTTAGGGGTGCTACTATTCCTCCAAACTATTTAATGAATTTTCTATAATAACCTTCCAACCTGATGAACCCATTAACTCTTTTGGCTGTGGTTTGTGTTGGCCATTCAACAACTTCACAAATTTTTACAGGATCAATTGAGACTCCTTGTTATGAGATAAAGTGACCCAAGTAATCTACTTGCCATACACCAAAATGGCACGTAGATGGTTTAGCAAACAAACTATTAGCTGCTAGTATATGTAGAACAATCTACAAGTGCAAGTTATGATATTCACATGATCTAGAGTACACCAGAATATCATCAAAGAAAACCAATATAAATTTTCTAAGGTAAGGTCAGAAGAGACCATTCATTAGGCATTGGAGGCATTACGAGGAACTCATAGTGGCCTTCATGTGTTCTAAAGGTAGTCTTAAGGGTGTTATCCTCATGAACTCTTATTTGATGATACCCTAAATGTAGATCCAATTTGGAGAAGACCTTGGCTCCATGTAGTTCATCTAACAACTTATCTATGACAGGTATAGGGTACTTATCTTTGATAGTGATTGCATTAAGAGCCTTATGGTCCACACAGAATCTCTAGGTTCCATCTGTTTTTTTAACTAACAAAACTGGTGATGAAAAGGGATTGTTACTTGGTCTAATCAAGCCTAATTGTAAAACTTCTTACACTAATTTCTCTATTTTAGCTTTCTGATAATGAGGATAATGATAGTGTCGCACATTTACTGGTCCTGAGCCTAGTTGTAGAGGGATGTGATGGTCATGTATTCATCTTGGAGGTAGGCTGGATGAAGGCTCAAATACCTGAGGAAACTCAGCCAATATTTTGTCTATCTCTAGAGGTGAGTTTTAGACTGCTCATTGGAGGGGTTATCAAGGATTATTTGAAGAAACATCCTTGTACATTGTAGATTGTTAAACTCCTTACAAGTCAGAGCAACAATGCTTTCTCATCCTAACCCTTGGAACTTATGAGAGATTCCTTCTACCTTAAAGCTGATAGTAAGTTTTTTATAATCCATCTCTGTGGGTCCTAGGGTCTCTAACCATTGGACACCTAAAACCAATTGACATGCTGCAACTAGAAGGACGTAAAAATCTGGCGTGATCTGATACCCTTGGATGGTAAGGGTGAGGTTACAACATTGTCCAACACATTCTATCTTTTCACGATTAGCCACTATTACCTCTAGTTTCTTTTCCTTGGTTATGGTCATTCTAAATTGAGTGGTTAGGGCTTAATCAATAAAATTATGAGTACTTCTCCCATCTATCAGTCCTAATACCCTCTTATTTTTTAATTGCCCCATAATGCACATGGTTTGTGAGTACTCAGCCCCTGCTATTGCATAGAATGAGATCTTAGGTATCACTTCGTGAGGTTCTAGTTCTAGTAGGGTTTCTTCAAGGTTATTTATGTGATCTTGGGTAGAATCTTCTATCATGAATAGTTGTGGTCGTGCACAACGTTGACTAACCACAAATTTATCATCACAATTGTAGCATAGCCCTTTGTCTTGGCATTCACATGCCTCTTGGTTAGTAATTCTCCAAAAAATTGTTGGTTGAGCTGTTGGGGCTGGGTTTGGTCGTTGTTGGGGTGAGGGTCCTAACACACCAACTGTGGGGTTAGGTGAGTTTCTTAGTGTTACTACTACTGATTGGTAACGAGGGTATTGAGTTGTTTTCCTCTTAAGCAAACTCTTCTCTTCGATTAGTCGTGCCACCCCTATAGCATTAAACAATGCTCGAGGTTGTTTGATTTTGACATTAATTTTGATATCATCTCTTAGTCTAGCAATGAAACAACCTATTAGAAACTCCTCTGGCAAACCATCAACCCTATGAGAAAACTTCTCAAATGCTTCCTGGTAGGTAGCTACACTTGAGGTGTGTTTTAGTCGGGTCAATGCTTCTGAAGGGTTCTCATAATCAGTTGGGCCAAATCGTAATTGTATAGCTTTGGTGAACTCTTCCTATGTGAGTGGTCCACGAAACTTAGTAAGCCATTGATGCCATTGTAAGACAATGCCTTCGAGATGGAATGAGGCCAACTGTACTCGTTGTTCTGGTATAATATTAGTGAATTTGAAGTACTGCTTAGCTTTATATATCCAACTGGTTGGATCCTCACCAGTAAACACTGAAAATGATAATTTCAGGTGAGAACATGGTGGATCGATATGGTTTCGAGAGATATGTGAGTGTGGATGTGGGTTTTCTTCCCTCACAAAAGGGTTAACCTCAAGGGAAGTTCGAGAGGCACGTAACACTTGTAGTTCGATAAGTACTACTTGTAAAGTAGTACCCACTTAGATGAAGTCGGACTCATGTCGTGCTAGGTTTTCATCACTTCATTGCAAAATTCAACGTTAGATTTTTTCCTAATATCCATGGCTTTGATACCATTTATATGTGTAATTTAGAAAATAAGAGGAAGAAGACGAGCAATAAAAGAGGGAGAAGTTGATTGTAATAATTTTTTATATCCATTTTCATGGTTTCCCGGCTCAATATAGCCTTACAACTGATTGAAAGAAAAATAACAAAAAAAATGCATGATAGGGTGGTTTCGTGTCAGAGGAAGGGTGTGAGCATCTTTCCTAACGAATTAGCGGTCCTCTCTAACGGTTTTGGTGCTCCCTTCCTCCACCGTGCACCATTTTTGCACTTGTGCGTTAGCCAAAGTACCTATGCGCCCACGCCCACGTATGCCTATGTTTGTGTGCGCGCAAACCTCTGCATGGCTTGGCAGGCATATCAGTTTGCACTTATCAGATTCATTCGATCTCTATCCCCCTTTTCTTTTCTTTTCTTTCACAGCTATAGGTTTCACTGTTCACCATTCGGCCTCCATCCTCCACAGAGTCACAGAGTTGCTGTTTCTAGCCTTATTTCAGGCGATTTTGCAAATAAAATCAGAGTCGCTGTTTCTTTTAACTTTTACCCATTTTGATAATTGGTTCAAATAAATTCTACGTAAACAACTGGGTCTACCCATTTTGATGATGCTCCTTTATGAAGTTTGTTGATGATTCCCTCACAGTTGCCAAAATAATAACTGGGTTTAGTGTAGCTTGTAGTTTGGCATGATTCTTTGTCCTTTTTTGTGGTTAAAATAGTTTGATTGGTTTAAACGTTTCACTGGTAGTAAAGGAAGGAAACTTCATATTGAGCTAACTGGTGGAAAAGGCAGAGACAAGCCTTTAGGTGCTCTAACATAGATACAGAGTTGGGTTTTTCAATTTATTCCGACGGAACGTGCATAATTTAGTATTTTATTTTTGAAAAATTATATATCCAATTCTAATAAATATATAAAAATTTAATTATATTTAAATTAATTATAAATAATACATTATATATTTAATTTTTTATCTTTAATTTTTTAAAAAAATTATTTAAATTTTAAAAATCTAAAATTTTATAAATATTTTAAGAATCAATTATTTAAGTCATTTTTTACCAATAAAATATTTTACTCTTATAATTTTTATAAACAAATATATAAGTGATTCAATTTAAAATTATAATATTTTAAATATTTAAATCCATAATTATATAATTAAAGTATATTAATTTTAAAAATTGAGTGATTTATATATTATTTTTAAAAAATATATGTTTAAAATATCCAAATAACATTTTTAACTCTCGACTAATTTTTCTATTATTTTATAATTTAAATTAATTTATAACAGTTTTTAAAAAATTAAATTTTGTTATTATATTTTTTTTCTCACATAAATATCTTTTATTAACTCAAAATTAAAAGTCCCTATTTTCATTAAAAATTTCGATGTATTTTCACAATTTTTAAATAAAATGAAAAAATATTTATTATTAACTTTTGGTTTTTATAAATTTATATTTATGATAAAAATATAAAAATATTATTTTTTGGACAAAGAAAGCCATACCCAATCCAACATAACCCAAATCGCCTAAAATGGATCAGCTCAGGGCAACCTGCAGGTCATGTCGGGTCAAATCTAACCCGAATTGCCCCATTGCCAATCCCATCTAAAAGCCACTTAATGTTATGCCTACTGCCTAATAGACAAAGGATGTTTATTTCTCACTCAGCACAGATACCAAACAATCCAGAAAGCTAAATTTGAGTCCTCATTGAAACGAAAGACCTGGAGTTCTAAGCCTCAGGTTCTCAGGTACAAAAAAAGCATTTAAATTAAAAGCAAACAAGCAATAATAGATACTACAACCATTTCATAGCATGTTGTTCTTCAAATTAAATCAGTGCCACTTCCTAACACTTTATCTCCTTCAAACCATGAGCAAAGTACAGAAAAGTTGGGTCTGCAACTCCATCCTTGTAGTAGGCAAAAACCAGACAGCCATCGTCATGCATGCTCTCCCCCACGAAGCTGCACAAACGAAAAGGATAAGATGATACTCTAGTCATTTTACTTTTACAAATTAGATATATTAATCACCTTAAATTGATGCATTTTAATCACCTTACTGTTTTTTTTATTTATTCATTTATTTCCACTTTTGGTTTTTATTTTGGATCTTGATTTCGGGAAAAAACTTAATATGATTGAATTGAACCTTACTAGTAAAGGGTTAGTAGATGTTTGAAAAAGATGTCTCAAAAAATTGACAAAAAGTGAAAATCTATCAGAATTAGCCTAAAATGATTGAAATGTCCACAAATGTTACAATAAGGTGACTAAAATGTACAAGTTTAAAGCAAAGCAACCAATGTGTCCAATTTAAGAAAGTAGAGTAAACCCCAAATGCAGTTTTTTCTAATTTCAATGAGAGAAGACATTGACCCATGAAAAACACTGACTCATAGATCATTGCAAGTAAAGGGTTTGGAGCAGAGAACTTACAACTGCAAGTCACTGAGCTTTGAAAGAAGAAACTTGGTTGCTGCCTCAATATTCTTCTTAAAATCATCTGCTTTTTCTCCTTCCAACTTGGCTGTCAAATTTTTGATGTACCTCTTTACCCATGTGACAAATTGCTTCTTGTCAAACGAAGGTTGCTCCTGAAAGAACCAAACCATATGATTTGTCATAATGCAATTTTAACAGATTATGATGTTTTATTTATTAATGATCAATAGAAGCACCAAAGAAGTAATTATACCTGAAGCCTGAATGTGTCAACAATGTCAACAACCTTAACAACTTGGTCGTCAACACCCTCATCTTCACCACCACCTTCAGCAGAAGGGTTGGCACCAATGTCTACATCAACTGCTCCTTTAGCAACCCACTACATAGAGCAATTATTCAAATAAAAATAAATACATATAATAAAATTAACCATCTGCATGTAAAAAAATGAAGGTTTTTGCAATAACAGGTTTCCATTTACTTTATAATCAATTCGTAAAGTTCAAATAGGCAAAGACACACTGAAACAAGATTTGAAGTATTCGGCAAGGACAGAAGCATCCAGGATGAATATTCATAAAAATAAATATTCAAAAGTGAAATACATGGATTAACAAACCTTTCCCTCAACTTCCCAAAGAACTCCATTGTGAATTTCCTTGTATGGAAACGAATCTGAGAGAAGCTCATCACCTGCCAGACACAAACATTGTTAGTCAACAGCTTGGAGTCTTGGACGAAGCTTTTCAGCTAGCTTAACACCTAGAACAAAAGGTAGAAACAATAAGATCTATACAGATGAACTATGAAAAAACTGCAATTGAAACAGAACATAACTAGCATAAACATCAATCAAAATATAAATCAGGTAAATTATTACGCTGAAATCTTACATAAAATAACATCCGTGACAGAAAAAGCAATAAAGTTATTAACTAATCAGACAAACCTTCCAGATGCAGCTGATCTCAATTGCATATATTTCCTAATTACTAAAAAATCCAATTAGGTAGACCATAAAAAAATCTGTTTAGGATAGCATTCATGACCACAAAGTCAAGACAATTTTTAAATTTTCTACTAAAACAAATTAAAGACAACACCTAATCATATAACTACTTGTGAACAACAAAAATAAAACCCCAGAATTGAATCAAATCCAGAGAAATCCGATTTCTAAGTACAAACTTAAAAAAATTATATTTTAAATTCCACACCACTGTTATCAAAAATATAACCCACCTAGTCGTATAATCAACCTTATGCACAACAAAAAGAAAACCCTAAAATTGAATAAAATCTAAAGTAAAATTTAGATCAAATCAACAAAATAGAGGAATTACAAATAAATTACCAGTGAGGAGGTCCTGGTAAACCAACATGATTTTTGCAGAGATTCACACTCGGATCGCTCCAACGGAGCTTTCGAATATCTAAAAAGGGGCGCAGCTGTGAGAGAGCGATGGAGGAATTTTTGCGTTACTTGACGGCTAGTATTTATTGACGAGGGTTTTGTGGGGAGAGATTGTATTCCCACACAATGGGCATCAACTCGTACGTACGTGTCTATTTTTATTCGATTTTTAATAATAATTATATGAAAATTTCTGTTAATACCTAAGTTTTTTACATATCATTAATATCATGCTCTAATTTAAGTTTACCGTAGAAAATTTTATTACATAATATAAAAACAGTATGATTACGAAGAAATTTAATATAATTAAGTGGTATTAGTATAAATATTTTAAAATTTAATTTGATTTGTTTATTTAATTATAAAATCATATATATATATATTAATTTTTTATTTTATTTTAAATTAAAATGTAATAAAAATATAAAATAAATTAATTGATTTAAATAAATAATTTATTTTATTAATTTATTATTATATATTATATAAATTAATTATTATATAATTTAATAATTATATATAATTTATTAATAAAATGGATCCAAACACAATTATTTGTGTTTTATTGATTAAAACATTAATTTCTGTCTCCTCGTATCTGTGAATAAATAGACCGGTAAAATAAAAGTAGTATAAATATACTTTCACGTTAATATAAGAGAGAAAAACTCTTGTCATCTAAATCATGAATAGTTTGAAATTAATTTTATACTATTAATATTTGCCAAACATTTATTTTCTTTTATTGTTAAAAAACTAAAATTTTAACAAAATTTAAAAGAAAAACGTGGACACCCTGCTAAAAAGCACTTGTAGGTAAATAGTACGTTTTTATGATATATTTATTAGATAGGATTAAATATTTTAATTTTATAATTTTTATATAATTATGTATTTATTTATAAAATTAAATTATATTATATAATATAAAAGTGATATAATTATGTATAAATTTTATGTCATTAATAAGTATAGTTTTAAAATGTATTAGACATTTAACTTTAACATGTTTGGATTTTTAATTATAAAATTATTTATATTAGTATCTTATTTCATATCAAATTAAAAATAATATTTTTTATGTTTAAAATGTAATAAAATATAAAAATAAATTAAATATTTATTTAAATAGATTTTGTAATAAAAAATTATTTTAAATATAAATTAATATATTAAAATATTTATAATCAATTTTATCCGATTATATTATATAACTTATAGTATGATATTTATTATTATTAATTGTTGATTTTGTTTTTATATTTTATAATTTTTTTATTTCTATAAAAATGAAGGGTTTAAAATAAACAAGTTTCATCAGATATTAGTGCTTCTTTTATATAAAAAATTTAATCTCACCCCTTTACAAAACTAATAATAAATATATTATTGAATTAGAAGATAATTAATTACACATATATTTATTTATATTATTCTTATATATCATCTATTCTATGCTATTTTAATATAGTAATAACAATTGCGTATTTTATTTTTATAATTAATCGTAATTAATGTTATAATTATTAGTTAAATTATCATTAATAAATAATTATTATGATAATAATAAATTTATTTATAGAAATATTATTATTATTAAATTTTTAAACATATATTTATCTAACAAATCAAATAAAACATATAATATTTAAAATATATAGTTTATTTTTAAGTTAAAATGTTTTAAGATAAATAAGTAAATGGGATGTTAGAGTTTTCATTTCTTTAAAACAAATAATTATTATATTTTTAAAATTATTTTAATATGTGTTATATTACATTTAGTGTGAGTAATTTTTATGGAAATTTATATATTTTTATTATTTATTTTGAAAATAAATATATTAAATTCAATTTTATTTTAAAGTAGCATATTATACACTAATATATTTTTTATATTATAAAAGATTCAACCCAGGATACATATAGCTTATTTTTAGAATACCATTTATGTATTTTTTTGCTTTTTTATGGCAACATCTTTTTGACCTTACGTGGCCTTCATGTATTGGAATTCAAAATATTTTTTAATAATAATTATTATATATTATAACTATATTATAATTATAATTAATTTTATTATTTTTTATTAAATATAATTAAATATATTTAATTTTAACTTATTTATTATATACTTATGTGCTGTCCAATTCTTATATTTTAATAATTAAATCCAGCAAATCCACGTCTTCACCGATTACAAAATTTCATATTAATTGAAATAAATACAACAATTAATATGTTTAGTATTACTCTTTACATAAACGGCGTTATAACTTTCGAATCTTATATATTCTGGTGAAATAAAATCCAAAAGGAATATACTGAGCATATACGAAGGAATATTGGAGTCTTTGAGGCACTTGCTCTCGTGATAGGAATTTCATATTTTATGGTCAAATATGTCTATTTTCAAGGCATAATACCACTAAATTTTGAAATAATGTCATAAAAATTTTAAATTTTTTTAAAATATTACAAATGCATTCAAATTTAATATCCCTTAGCCATTCATGTAATAAACAAAGATGATCTTCTCTCCAACCTACAATGAAAAAAAATGAAAAAAAAAATGAGTGATAAAACCAATGTGTTAACATATTGTGTTTCTGATAATTATCATATATATTTCATATTATTTTTATTCTGATTTCTCTATACAAGAGTATAGTATTTGTATATTAAGAAAAATGAAAAGGAAACAAATTACAACATTATTAATTTCCACTATCATTTTTGTCTACCACATTGGTGCTTGTTATCTGCCACAATTTACTACATTGTTGTCTGCTTGTTGTCTGACACACTACTCACATGCCAATACTCCCACTTAAGGTGGTGCATATATGTCTCTTGTGCCCAACTTGTCAAGTAAGTTGTAGAAGTTCTTTGCAGACACAGATTTTATGAGTATATCAACCAATTGATCTTCTGATTTAACAAATGGAAGTTGAATAATTTTTTCTTCAAGATTCTGTTTGATGAAGTTCTGATCCACTTCAACATGCTCTGTGCGATCATGTTGGACTGGATTGTGGGAGATGACAATGGCTGCTTTGTTATCACAAAATAAGTTCATTTCAGTGTTAGGAGCAACATCAATCTCAGTTAGAAGTTATTTCAACCAAAAGAGTTCACATATTCCCTTGACCATTCCTCGAAATTCAGCTTCAGCGCTAGATAAGGCAACAACCTTTTGCTTCTTGCTCCTTCATATAACAAGATTACCCCCCACAAAAGTAAAGTACCCAACAGTGGATTTCTTATCCTTGTATTCCCTGTCCAGTCTGAATCTGTATATCCAACGACTTCTAATTGACCATTCCTTGAAAACATAAGTCCTTTTCCAGGGGAGGATTTTAAGTAACGAAGTATTCGCATGACAGCATCCATATGGTCTTTAATTGGGCAGTGCATGAACTGACTCACGACACTCACATCATAAGCAATATTAGGTCAAGTATGAGATAAATATATGAGTTTACCTACTAACCGTTGATATCTCTATTTATCTGCTGGTACTTAGTCCACATATTCTCCAAGTTTATGATTTTGAACCATTGGAATATCGACAAGTTTACAATCTAGTAGTCATGTCTCTGCCAGTAGGTCCAGAGTATATTTCCTTTGGGAAAGACATATGTCTTGTTTTGATCTTGTTACCTCAATACCTAAAAAATATTTGAGCCCTCCTAAGTTCTTCATTTCAAACTCATTTGACAGTTGTTCTTGAAGCTTAGATATTTCTTCTTTATCATCCCCTGTAATGATCATGTCGTCTACATAGACTATAAGGGCTATTATCTTCCCTAATCGATGTTTTAGGAAAAAAGTGTGGTCCAAGTTGCTTTGTTGAAAACCATATTTCTTCATTGCTGAACTCAACCTACCAAACCATGCTCGAGGTGATTGTTTTAGTCCATACAATACTCATTGTAATCTACATGTAGTTTCTTTTTCTGATGTAACAGTATATCCTGGTGGAATATCCATGTAAATCTCTTCTTCAAGATCACCATAAAGGAAAGCATTTTTTACGTCAAGTCGGTGCAATGACCAATCTAAATTTGCTACAAGAGATAACAAAACTCTAACAGTTTTTAGTTTAGCTACAGGTGAGAAGGTTTCTTGATAATCTATCCCATGTTTCTGTGTATATCCTTTTGCTACTAGCCTCGCCTTGTATAGATCAACTAACCCATCTGCTTTATACTTAATGGAGAAAATCCACTTACATCCTACCATCTTTCTCCCTTGAGGCAACTTGCTTAACACCTATGTGTTATTCTTCTATAATGCCTCAAATTCTTCTTTTATAGCCTGAGCCCATTTTGGATCAACGCTACTTGGAATTTGACATAAGGAAAATGTTTGTGCAAACGCCCTGATAGGTTCTGATAACCCTTGAGTAGATACATAATTGGTTATTGGATACTTGGATTGTCGTTTTTCTCTGTCTGGGGAGTATCGATTTGGAGGTTTGCCTCGATTGTGTCTGAAAGACAGAACATAACCAACAGATGTATCTATAGCATTAGTTTGTAAAGGTGTGATAGGATAGCTTACCTCAGAAGTATTCTCAACAGAAGGAACATTGGGTACTAGAGAGTGGAGGGATGCATCAACCACTTCATCTTCTGGAGATTCAGTTATTACTTCAACTTCAGTTCTTGGAAGTTCAAGTTCAGTTCTAAGTACTTGCTCCTCCATATTGTTGGCATGATCCAAGTATGCTGGATTGTTACTAGTATCTAATACTTCAACATCAAGCCAATTCCGTTCTTCACCATAACTCTCCCCCTAAAGAGGGTAATTGGATACCACTAATGGGAAAAACCATTCAGATTCTAGAAAAGTGACATCCATGGTAATATAGGTTTTTTTAGTAATCGGATCGTAGCATCGGTAGCCCTTTTTTTATACACCATACCCCAAGAATACACATCGGACAGCACAAGGATCCAACTTAGTTCGTTGATTTTTGTGAAGGTGGACAAAAGCAACACATCCAAAAATTCAGGATGGAAGCATCAAAATAGTAGGTAAGGGAACATGATTAGATAGCACCTTTAATAGAGTCTAAAATTGTAAGGTTTTGTGGGCATACGACTCAGTAGATACACAGCTGTAGTAACAGCATCATTCCAGTATTAATTAGGCATATGTGCACTGATTAGTAAGGCTCGAGCAGTTTCTAAAATATGCATATTCTTCCTCTCCGTAGTCCCATTCTGTTGTGGGGTTTGTGAACACGAGGTTTCATGGAGAATACCATAGTTGTCCAAGTATGTCCGAAATTGTTGATTAACATACTCTCCTCCATTATCAGACCTAATAATCTTAATTTTTTCATAAAATTGTGTCTGAACCATGGTGTGAAACAAGTGAAATGTAGAAAATACTTCATCTTTATGTTTGAGAAGGTAAAGTCATGTCATTCGTGTACAATCATCAACAAAAATAACAACCCAACGATGACCCGATGACGTAGTGACTGGAGAAGGTCCCCAAACATCAAAATGTACCAAAGCAAAATGAGTCATACTTTTATTCATGCTCATAGGATAAGACGCCCTATGACTTTTTGCTAGGATACAAGTGTCACACTTGAAATCTAAGTGTGTGATATTTGAAAATAAACTAGGGAGTAGGTGCTTTAAATACCCGAATGATGGACGCCCAAATCGACGATGACATAACCAAATCTGGTGTTCCTTGTTACCAATAGTGTTTTGCATGTGATTGGCTCTTCCTAAACTGAGGTCATCCACATAATATAACTCTTCCCTCTTAGTACCACGCCCAATTATCTCCTTGGTGAGAATATCCTGTAGAAGATAAAAGGTAGAATACATCAATACTACATAGTTAAGATCTAAAATGACTTGACTTACAAACATTAGTTTGTTTGAAAGAGAGGGTACAAGTAATGTATTAGATAATGATAATGAAGGAGATAAATTCATTATTCCGACCCTTGTAACTGGATAAGTGACCCCATTGGCATTGACAACACGACTCCATCTCGGCTGAGTTGTATTAGAGAGATCTTTTGGGTCAAATGTCATATGATCCGTAGCTCCAGAGTCTAAAATCCAATCCTCATTATCACTACGAGTATGAAATGCTTTACTTGAAATACCTGGATATTGGGAAGATTCGGTTCGAGGAATAAGGGATAGTGATGTAGTATTGGTAGCCATATCAGCTTTCCCAGTGGTTTCCCTTTCTTTCGTGTTTGAAGATCATTCCACCATTCTGGATACCCATGTAGTTTGAAGTAGTTTTCACGGGTGTGTTTGGAGTTTCCACAATGAGCACATTTCATGTCAAGAGATGGTGGATTTCTTGCTACCCAAAGAAGTTCCTGTTGTTGGTGGCATCAGATTATGGTGTCCCTTGATCCCTTTAAAAGCCATAACTACTTCAGGTGTTGTATTTGCACCTGTGATCATTACGGTCTGTCGAATCTCTTCCCGACGTATGAATCCATATGCTTGTTCCACTGTAGGGAATGGTTTGATTTGAAGTACATCACTTCGAGTGTTGTCGAGTCTGTCATCAAGTCCATCGAGGAAGGTATATACTCGATCTTCCTTTACGACGGAGTTGTATTTTTGTATGTCAATCACACACTCCATTGGATTAGGACGACGGAAATCAATTTCTCTCCATAACCCTTGAAGGTCATTGTAGTATTTTTTTAATGGATTCACCCGCCTGCTTTATACGAGTAACTCGACGGCAAAGATCATATACTTGAGACGTGTATGTCCCATCATAGTAGGTGGTAGCAGCATAATCCCAAACCTACTTCACAGTTGGGAATCAAATAAAATTTGCAATCAAGGAGGGGTCCATCGAATTGATCAACCATCCTTTGACAATGGCATTTTTAGTGCGCCATCTCCTGAATGAGGGGTCGGTTTCAGTAGGTTGAGGAAAATCCCCATTAATATATCCCAATTTGTCTTTGCAAGAGATATACATCTCTACCACTTGGGACCACAAGGCATAGTTGGATCCTCACAACTTGATACTAATGGGAATAGTCGATGCTTCAGTTAACAGAGGTTGTGAGCTGATCTGAGCTCTAGTTAGAACTTCCGTCATTTTTGCCGTCAAGTCTTCCAATATGAAATTGGTGGTTAAATCTCTAGATTCTGCCATGAAATCTAAAAAAAAATTCTTCTTTTTTTTCCTTTTTTTACACCAGCCACTATATGAACATAAAAAAATCAAAATGTAACCCTAATTTCCCATTCGCGCAGCGGCGCCCTTCTTCTTCTGATCTTCCTGTGCGAATCGATCAAGATGGTCGAACCCTTTCCTCTTCTCTCAGATTCACCGAAATGGTGCAGTCGGAGGTTCAGACGGTTTTACCCCCCTCACCTGGTCCTCTGTCTCCATCTTTATGATAGTTCGTACATTAGCCAATGGACACAGCTACAAACTGCGACCTCAACGTCGTTTATCGCTGTGAGCTATGAGCTCACACGTAGCTACAAACTACGACCTCAGTGTCATTTTTCGCTACGAGCTCTAGCCGGAAAGTCTGAGTTGCATTCTGTTTCTTTTCGAAATGATAGTTTTCTCTAGAAAACAAGTATTTCTGGATACTAGATCGTTCTCTCTGTCTTTTCTTCTTCTTCTTTGCTCATTTCGATTCAGATTTCCAGAACACAAAAATGCCTTTTTTTCCTTTTTTTCAATATTGTAACTGATAGGTTTTTTTTTTCAGCCAACTATACACAAAAAACAACGATTCACGTCAAGGGGCTTCTCGCCTAAAGGATACTCACTTTGAATTTTTTCAGAACCACTTCTATGGCGCGACACTGTTCATCTCTACGATTCATTTTTCTTCGAGGAAATAGTATTGGTATAGTTTCACGAGTAAACAAAAATTGTCACACCAGAAATCAGAGATCAAAACCAAAGGGTAAGTGTAAACCAGAATGGTCACACCAGAAATCAGAAATCAAATGATTTGAGAATAGAAATCAGCGTAGCAGGTAATTCCATTAGTAGGAAATACCTTGCTCTGATACCATGTTAACATATTGTGTTTCTGATAATTATCATATATATTTCATATTATTTCTGTTCTGATTTCTTTGTACAAGAGTATAGTATTTGTATACTAAGAAAAACGAAAAGGAAACAAATTATAACATTATTAATTTCCACTATCATTCTTGTCTGCCATATTGGTGCTTGTTATCTGCCACAATTTACTACATTGTTGTCTGCCACACTACTTATATGCCAACACTTGGAAAGAAAAATTCTTAATAGAACTTTCTCCACTCTTAAAGGATAAAATCAGAAACAAAATCCGCGACATTTACGAAAATTGCATTATCTTTTATGATCAACTAACCTACGATGAATTGATCAGTTTCGTACAAAAGAAGGGTCCGTCAGGCTTGCCAATATTTGAAAATCTAAAAACAATGAAAGAGGAGTTTAAAATCTCCAAGAAGAAAATTGGATCATTCTAAAAACAATTTGATAACTCTAGTTCCACTATCAAACATTATCGTGGAAACTACGACAAAAATATTTCAAAATCTTATAAGTCATTTTCAAAATATAGAAAACCTTATTATCAAAATCCTAGAATGATTCTTATAATAAAACCTATAAAATAACCTTTAACAAAGATTCTAAAAACCAAAACAAACTCTTTAAAAAAATTAAAGAGTTTAAATGTGGTAAGAAAGGTCATACTGCCAATTATTGTAAAATGTTTAAAAAACATCATGAATTAAAACTTGAAGAGACACTTTAAACAAAATCTCTACCTTAATGGTAGACAAATCATCATCATCATCTAAGACTGAACTTTGGATTGAAGACTCTCATGACTTAAACCCACAAGTTAATGAGTTAGCATCCATTAACTCTAAAATTTTTCATTCAAAAAAGATCAATATGTTAACCAAAAAAGATAGTCTACAAGACAAGATTCTTAGGATAAATGATATTGATCTTACCCAATTATATCTGGACCATTTGATCGATACCCTAGCTAAAATCTAGCCACAACCAAAACCATCTGAACTTCAATCAACCAACGCATGCCATTATGACCTCACTACAATCCTTTAACATAAGAAAGACAAAACCCCAAAGCCAAAAAGTCAAATCCAAAGCTTGAAGTCTGAAATCAAAACTATTAAGCTATAAATCAAATAGCTTAAAGAGGACTATAAAAAATCAAAACATTAGTTGCTCAACCAAAGCCTAATGATGATATTTCACCAAATGATTCAGATGAAAAACTCGATAAAATTGGTGGACCAACCCACGGGAATTAAAGAACATGGAAAGAGTTCCAAAAAACATTATCCACCTCCTTGGAGAAATCACCACAAGGAAATATAGGATGATAGTTACCCTTGCATTTTCTGACAATTCAAAACTTGAGACATTATTTGATATAGGTGCAGATCTCAATTGCATTAATCCAAAGATTATCCCACAATAATTTTATTACGTAACTGGTGAATAACTCAATTAAGCTAATAGTTCGAAGATGAACATTATTGGAAAAACTGAAATTTTCATCCTCAACAAGGCCTTAAATTGGATTAGGTACCTTATTCCTAATAAAAAGGACTTGCTTCAAAAACTTCATTCATCATCTATCTTTTCTAAGTTTGAAATGAAGTTAGGATTCTAGCAAATTCAAATTAAACCTAGCCACAAATACAAAAAAACATTCACTATCCCTTTCAAGCAATATAAATGGAACATTATGCCTTTTGGGCTCAAAAACGCACCTTCTAAATTCCAAAGAATTATAAATAATATTTTTAATCCTTATTTAGAATTTTGTATAGTATACATTGAGTATGTACTCATATTCTCAAAAGTTGTTAGACAACACATTCGACATCTCAAAATCTTCTTTTATATCATCAAGAAGAATGGTCTGGCCTTATTAGCCAAAAAAGATGACTCTTTTCCAAACCAACATTAGGTTTCTCGGACACAATGTGTCTAATAAAGCCATTATTCTAATCGAAAGATCCTTACAGTTTACCACCAAATTTCCTAATAGTATTCTAGATAAAACACAACTTCAAAGGCTTTTTGGAAGCTTAAACTATGTTATCAATTTTTGTCCTAATATTAACCAATTAGCAAAACCACTTCATAACAAGCTTAAGAAAACTCTTGAGCCATGGACAGAAAACACACAAAAAATGTGCAAACCATAAAAGCACAAGTACAAAATATTCTTTGTTTACATCTTGTGAATCCAACACTTCCCAAAAATAATAGAAATCAATGCCAGCAATATTAGCTATGGAGGAATCCTAAAACAAGTTCAAGGAGATAAGGAACTCATAGTTCAATTTGCCTTTAGCCATTGGAATGATTGTCAAAATAATTATTCAATTGTCAAAAAAGAAATATTATCAATTGTTCTTTGTATTACAAAATTTCAATCTAATTTATTAAATCAATTTTTTTTATTAACAATTGATTGTAAGTTAGCAAAATAAATTTTACAAAAAGATGTTCATAATATTGCTTCAAAACAATTTTTTTCTAGATGGAAAGCTATTTTAAGTATTTTCAATTTTGATATAAAATTTATCAAGGGAGAAGAAAACTCATATCCAAACTTTCTGACCAGATAGTTTCTTCAAAATAGGTTATAAATTAGTCTAAAGCAAGTAGAGGTATTTTTTGCAGAGGATTTTAGAAACTAACTCGTATTTATTGAAAATGAGATTTGGTTTTGTCAACTAAATATTAATAAAGATAAAATCAAAATATAAATATTATGATAAAAAAATTTGAAAAAATTTTGAGACCTAGTATAATACTAAAGTAAGGAGATATAGACTCTGTAAGGACTCATCACTAACTCGCTCAAACAGAGAAACAAGTGCTTAGCAAAACATATAGTAGAAGAACATATATAATAATAAAATTAATAGAAAACATGAAATAGTATAACATTTTTCTAATAGAAGTTTAAGCTATTAGTATGTTGAAATATACACACCTCAAACTTGGATTATACTAACACAACATCAGATCATGCATAACACTCGATATAATAAGATAAACTCATATAGAGATCGTATCTATTTGATAGCATCCTCAAGTTGCTTAAGGTAACCACTAAATAGAAAATAATTCACTAAACATAAAATAGATTACAAAACTAGCACATAGTAAAACCATTATTACCTTTATCAGTGAGAACTTTCGTCCAAACTGCCTACTGTTGCTCTTTACTTGGTGCTTTCACAACTGATTGGTTCAACTCGAAAACCCAACTATCACCCATAGCCAACACTACCTAATATGATGTGATTGGAAACCATATATCAAGTAACTAGAAGTATAACAACTCTCATTCTCAAGGGACACACAGTCTAACATTAATATCAAATTGTGTAAAGGAGACATATAATCAAACCACCTATTAGATTTCATGCTAGAATATACCACATGAAATTCCTTTAGATGCTTATTTGGATCCTCATCAACTAGACCTTAAAAAATAGGCAAGAGATGAATCGTGCTAAACATCAATCCAAGAACATCACTGTTGTTATTATATTGAATGCATAATAGTCGTTGATCTAAAATCGATGTTGCTATCTATATAAGAGTTTGATAAGGATTATTCATAGTCATTTCTATGTGGATGGAATTATCCAACTTGTTAGATAAGTCGTTTGAACTTGAAAGATTTGTCTAAATTGCTTGCTCTATAAATTTTCAAACTAATCTCATATTGTACCGTGGGTTCATTCATCGTGACTTTGAAAAGCAAACGAAGATTATAAAACAAAAACAAGGATAAAGAAAAAATATATATATATATATATTAATTTTTTAATAAGATTATCTAATTTTTTATTTTTAAAGTTTTTATTTTATATATATATATAATATTTAAAAATAAATAAAAGTAAATAAGAGTTAATTTAACAAAAATCCCCGATAATGGAGCTAAAAATCAATGTAGTTCAAATAAAAAATTAATTTAAACCTTATTTTAAATTACTTAAGATGTTATAAATTAGTATATAGTAAGTAAGTAAGAGTATTTTTCGTAGATAATTTTGGAAACTAACTCGTATTTATTGAAAATTGAGGGTTTTAATTTGTAAACTGAAAATTAAACCTAATAACTAAAGATAAAAACAAAATATAAAGATTACGATAAAATTTTAAATAAAAGAATGATTATATGATTATTTCTACCACTAAGATGTATAGTAAATCAACAAAAACATATATTATTCTCCTATTCTATGATTATAACAACTTAGAGAAGTTCACACACACAAAATCCTTTACCTCTTCTTACAAATTTGTTGAATTAAACAAACTTTTAATTCAAATTTTTTTTAATAGACAACTTATAATAAGCTCTTTAAATTTAATTTATCAAAGCATTAAATTTTAATGAAGTAAATTGGATTAAGTTTAGACACACAAGCTCAGTTTAATTATATTGAGTATTAATTCTCATTATAAGGAATTTATGATTAATTATTAAATTAGTGAAGCGATTACGTACCTAATAAACTAAATAAATCAACAATAAATTAATTTGATTATTTAATTATACACTTAAATAATAAAATTAATTTATACATTGAATTAATACATAATAAAAAAAGAATAATTGAATAGAATATTGCATATATTATTAAATATTGTAATCAATGCCTAAAGTTTTGAAATCACACACAATTAATTAAAAAATTGGCTATTATGGCAAATAATAAATTCAAAAAATTAATTATGAAAATAATAAAAGAAAATGGAATAAATCTTAGGATTTTTGTTCTTAAAAGTGATCTTCAACTCTTTTAGTTGCTTATTGAATTCTTTTATTCTTAATTGTTGCCTCAAGCTTAATTCTGTATCTAAGAATTAATTTAAATAAATTAAATTATTTTAAAAAAAATATCAAAAAGGTTATCAAGAACTTTAAGAACAATATCAAAGTAGGTAAAAAAACCTATTTATCTCATATTTTTCGGTTCACTTATGAAGTAAAATGAATAAGGTTGTGTTAATACACACCATTTTATTAAATTAGGGATTTATATTATTAATAGGAAAGTCCCAACATCAATGATACTTCTAGAAAATGAATTCAATTCAAATGAACTATGTAATCTAAGCGGACATGTGTTAAGTCAAATTTACTATAATCTTAGGATAATAGATAATTCTTTTGAAGTCAAAGTTAATTACTCTAAAGTAAGGTTATAATCACTTCATAGCAATATAGTCTTCACTGAAGAAGATGGTACAAAAATCAATAAGTTTGAAACAAAATTTAACAGCAATAATATGAAAATTTGTCAATAAATAAGAAAGATATTTTATTTTCATGCCAAGAAAACCACTATGGATCGTAAATGTACTTACTACATTAGAGATCAAGACGATGAAGATGCATCGTAATCAATGTCATCAAAAGAACTATCGATAAAAAATAACAAAGAGAAATAAAGATGTAAAACTCATATTTTCATTTGATAAATCATATCAAGGAAATGAAAGGCATTGATTCAAAAGCTAAAAGTAGAGAATTATGTGAATTATTAAAGTATGGGTAAAACAATGATTTCTTACTATTGTAAATAAAGATTCTTTATCCCGTAAAATGAATCATTATTTTCATTAGTTGGACATAACTTCAATAATAACAACATATCTACTCTAAAAATTATTTATCTATCAACTATGTATCTAAAAAATATAAGTAGCTAAGAATATATTCAAGGTTTTTAGTTGGATTTCAGATATGAAATAATTATTAATATTATAATAAAATAGAACGTAATCACTCTTTTTCTATTTTCTAGTATGTCTAATTTAGACATCATATTATCTACAGATACAAAAGCTTCACCATAATAAGGAGGGTATTAAGGTTTAAGCAAGTTAATACATATCATGTGTAACAAAAGAAGACAGACAACACTATGAAAGATCATGGTGGATCCATTAAATTCAATTATAATTCTAAGTCAATTAAGGATATTTAATAATCAAATATTTGTTTATAACATTTATAAACTAATAAATAAGAAAATGATTACAAAGAAATTAGCCATAAGTCTGTATGAGAATAAACATAAGAAAATTATAAAAATAAAACAATATTTTGATAAAAAAATTAAAGTTTTCCCTTTAAACAATAATCTATAGAAAATAATACCTAACATTGTAGAATAATTAACTACAATTTGGTATCAGAGTCATACGAAAGAAAAATATATCATTTGATTGAAAGTTAACGTCGTTAACTCTTCAAGAATATTAATGATATTAACTTAAAAAATTGAGAGCATTGGAGCTCTGTTTATAAAATTTAAGAGCATACTTGAAAGTATGCTAAAAATTAGGAACAACAATGATATTTTCCCTTTAAAACCATATACATATTGAGGTATTATTTATTATTATTGGAATATACATTCCATTGATCATATTGTTTTTTTTTTCTTTTTATTAATTGTTGGATACTTATATTTTTTTTAAAAATATATTAAATTACATTTTATTGAACTCAAATATCACGTTATCATTTACTCAATAATTTTACTATACACATTTGCACGGCCTCCTAAAAATTATTATTTATTATTATCATAAAAAATAATAATATTATTTGTTATTATTATAAAAAAAATATTAATTTTAAATAAAGGCATGTCTATAAGTGGTAATTGTGATGTTGGGATGAGCGGGGAAATAGGCAGGATATTTATGGTAATTGTCTATTAGATTGCTTATTGGATTAATATGTTATTTTGGGTTCAAGTTGTAAGAGATAGATATTTAGAAAATCATTTCTAATGTTGTTATAAAAATAGAAGTATATATTGAATAATCAAAATAATTACAAAATTATAGCAACAAGAGAGTCATTACATCAAAATTTCCCCACATGGTGGCGTAGAATGTTGGTGGTGGGCTGGTTAGCTGGTCTATTGGTGGTGAGCTTTTTGCGTTTTATGAATGACATGGGACGGGTGGGACGATTATGTTAATAACTATAACTATTCTACACCAGTTTCAAGTACTTCGGTTAATAACCATCGATTATGAATCGGTAATGGTTTCTTCACGATTTAACTACGTTTCTTATTTTTTAATATTTATTTTAAAATATATTTAGTTTTAAAAAATAAATGTTAAATTAATTCTTATCTTACCATATCAATTAAAATATTGACATTAATTTTCATTTTTTAAAACTATTTAACACATATTTTTAAGTAAAATAAAAAAATATAAAGTAAAAATAAATAAAATTTAATCTAATTATACAAAGTATTGTATGTTTTATTATTAATATATTTTTGGTTTGATTCAATACAATTTCAATATTACAATAGCCATTTTGGTTTCACTCCTTTTCAATTACACTTATTTTTAAAAAGATATCATCAAATTTTTATGAATAACTATTAAAATTAACCTCCATTGTGTGAAAGATATAACAATAAGGTGTCGTTTGGTTTACAGAATAGAATTAAAATCAGAATGAGAATGAGAATGAAATGGAAATGAAATAATATTTTTTGGTTTGACCATTGGAATCAAAGAAAGAATCAATATTACAATGTTTGGTTTACCATTAGAATGAAATGAAAAAAATAACTATAAATTACCTTAATACCCCTATATTTAGTAAAGTTTAAATAATATTATTTAATTATTATTTTTTCGTCAGACAAAATACATTATTGAAATCATTATTTTTCTAAATAATTATTACTTAAAAAGAAAATATATTATTAAAATTATTATTTTTCTAAATAGGATTTAGGGTTTTGAGGTTAGGGATTTAGGAATTTAGGAATTTGAGATTTGTGGTTTAGGGTTTAAGGCTATATTTATGGGTTAAGATTTAGGGTTAAAATTATTATTTTTCTAAATATGGTTTAGAGTTTTAGGATTTGGAATTTTGGATTTAGGTTTTAGGATTTAGGGTTTAGGGTTTGATGTTTTGGGATTTTGGGTTTAGGGTTTTAGGATTTAGGTTTTAGGGTTTAAGGATTTGAAGTTTGAGTTTAGGGTTATATTTGGAGTGAGGATAAAATTGAAAAAAAATTGAGATGAGAATGGAATCATGATTCCTAAAGAGGGGAGAAGGAATCATGATTTTACAATTCCTTCTCCTTTAGAAATCAATTCCATTTATGACTCTTTTTTCAGCCCAACCAAACACGCAAATATAAGGAATCAATTCTGATTCTTTTTCATTCCCTCCAACCAAACACAACATAAAAGTGTTAGACTATGAGAAAGAGCCAAAGAGCGAGGAAGTATAGAGAGAGATTTATGTAATTATTTAATTATGGAAGTTTAACTTATCAAATATGGCAGGTATCTTTCTAGCTTCTGATAGTTTAGGATGTTAAAGCGTATATTTAGTTTGAATTTATAAATAATTAATGTTATGTTTGGTTGGATGGAATGGAATGAAATCAGAATTGATTCATTCTATTTTTATGTTTGGTTAAGTTGAAAAATAGGATTGAAATGTAATCGATTCCTATAAGAGAAAAAATCAGAATTCTTTCTCCCCCTTTAGGAATCATGATTTCATTCTCATCTATTTTTTTTCAATTTTACCCTAACTCTAAATATAACCTTAAACCCTAAATATCAAATCTCAAAATCCTAAACCCTAAATCTCAAATACTAAATCCCAAATCCAAAACCTTAAACCTTAAACCTTAAATCCCAAATCTCAAATCCCAAATCCCTAAACCCTATTTAGAAAAATAATAATTTTAACCCAAAACCTTAACCCACAAATATAACCCAAAACCATAAATTATATTTTAAAAAATAATAATTTTAATCATAAATCTTAACCCACAAATAAAACCCTAAACCCCAAATCCCAAAAGCATAAACCCTAACCCTATTTAGAAAAAAAAATAATTTTAACCGTAAACCTTAACCCATAAATATAACCCTAAATCCTAAATCCTATTTAGAAAAAAAATAATTTTAACCTTAAACCTTAACCCACAAATATAACCCTAAATCCTAAAATCCTAAACCCTATTTAGGAAAATAATAATTTTAACCCTAAATCTTAACCCACAAATAGAACCCTAAACCCTAAACCCTAAATCCCTAGATCCTAAATCCCAAACCTCAAAACCCTATTTAGAAAAATAATAATTTTAATAATATATTTTATTTTTAAGTAATAATTATTTTTTAAAAAAATTTCAATAATGTATTTTGTCTAACGAAAAAATAATAATTAAATAATATTATTTAAACTTTACTAATTATATGTGTATTAAGTTCATTAATTCTAGTGATTAAACTAAATAAAATTATTTCCTTTACATTCTATTCTCATTTTCATTTCAATTCTAATTCTATTTTGTGAATTAAATGTCACCTTACTCACTTGTAAATCTCACCGTGAGGATTGGATTCGAATCCACAATTTAGGTGTACCTTTTTAGAACATATTAAAAGTATTTTAAAATTTAAAATTTAAATGTTAATACATTAGTTTTGAGTTTGGGGAAATCCTTTGCTCCCCTTCACCTCGAAACCGAAATAATTAATAGGATATTACCTTTAAATCAGAACTCCATCCAAAACCAACACATCTTAAACTTAATATATTTGTGTAATCCCCGTGCATATCCAACCTGATAGATACAATTGATATTTACTTATTCTTTAATAAAGTTTGATATTAACTGTAATGATTTTATAACTTGTATTGAAATCGAAGTGATTTGACTTAAAGATGTCTTAAAATATGATGTAATAACTATTAAATAAGGTAAATAAAGCCCTTTATTCTTCTAAAAAACTTTAATTTGACAAAACAAAATTTTTATTAATCCATAATTCATGATGTATCTATATTTTTAAATTTTGATTGAAATTTTAAAATATTGCAAAATAACTTACTAAGGTCGTGTTTATATTGATTGTGATTTATAATAAACTAATTAATTTTATGATTTATGATTTTTTTTAAATAATAACTAATATGTTTGGTAATAATTTTTATTTATTGATTTACAAAAAAATTAAAAATCATTTACAAATTATTTGATAATGTTTTATGTTTAAAAAAAACTTAAAAAATAAAGAATTTTTTTTTATTTATAAATTTTATGTTTTTAATCATTTTCTTCGTATGCTTATAAATACAAAATTTATAAGACTTGATTTTTTTAAATATTTAATTAAAATTAAAAAAAATAAAAATCATAAATTTAATACAAAAAATCTTATTTTTAAAGATTTATGAATAACCTATATTTTGATAGTGATTTATTAAAAAAGTGTAAATCATAATAAAAAAATTGTTACCAAATATACCTTATCCAAAAATCACTTAAAAAAGTTAAAATTCAAAACTAAAATCATTATCAAAAAATAATATTATTTAAACTTTTTTTATTTTGATTTTAGATTTATGTTTATAATTTAAGAATCATTTTAGTGATTTAGGATTATTTAAAAAAACACTAATATATTTGATAACTTATTCTAATTTTTTAAATGATATTTCAATATAAAAAGAGCTCCTTATTTCTTCAACGTGGATCTATCGTTTAGAAATCAAAATCACTATTTAACTATTTAATATAGATTTTTTATTTATTTTTTAATAAAAAAATGTCAAATATATTTTTTTCTAAATCACAACAAAAAAGTGTTATAATTATTTAATTCTTTATTATATATAAAATAATATAGTACTTTATGTTATAAGTCTTAAATATTAAAAAAAACATACAAATTCAAATATAAAATATATAAAGTCTAAACATATTTAACTAAAAAATTTAAAATAAACTTAACAGTTAAAATCACTTAGTAATTATCTGTGTCGACGTGATCTTTGCCAAATGAGATTTTTCATATGATCTCTCATTTATGCCATATATCGTAGTTGACTTTCACTAACATTCAACTCGATTGGATTTTGTGAAGTACCTGAATTATTAAGATCATTATCAATAACCATAGACTCATTGATACGAGCTTTAATTATGTGATCATCAATATCACAAATACATATAAATTGTGAAAAGTCAAATATACCATTAGGATATACTTTTATGTCTTGACAGGAAACAGTGGCATTAGACTCAAAATAGAAAATCTAGCTTTCAATACACCAAAACATTGTTGAATGACATTGTGGAGTGACGAATGTTAATAATTAAATAATTTCTTTGAACCCACAATCCTCTCTTATTTCTTTGAAAATCTCTTATATGTCTATAAGGTGATAAAAAAACGAGACATGTTCATAAATCCATGATAAATAAGATAATATTTTTCTATGTAATAACTATTAAAACAAGTTTCATATTTATTTTAAAAATACATAAACAACGAAATAGATATAGATATACAACTTTGTTTGGTATTGAAAATTTATATTTTGGAATACCGATACACTCACTAAATATTCTTGAATCATTAGCAGATTTTTTCCAACCAGACATAACAAATGTAAAACACATATTAAATGAGCAAACACAAATAACATTCCATGTAATATTAGTTTTTCTATCACGAAATGAAATTTGATTATTTTTAAAAATCTATACAAAAACATAAGTGTCTTAGATAGCACCAATATAATCCTAAGAAAATGATGGTAAAGTTATTAATAATGATACAACATGTGTTAAACTTATGTACTATAATAAAATGACAAAAAAATTCCTTGAAAAAAGGATAATATTCGAGTTATGTTGAATTTGAGTAGACATGTCGTTTAAATTGAGCGGACATATTATTTCAACTCGAAGCTTGCAAATTTTCTTCAAAACATGATTGAAATAGCGTTATACAGTGTGGTCCGAATGTTAAAACCTTTTGGCTTCTAAATGATTCCTTTCATTCTGATCTATAATGAGCAAAAATATGCCAACTTGCTCTTGAATGCTTAAGTATCACGATGGTGTTAATTCAGTCTTACTTCTCAATTTCTTATAAAATAAGAAATACATTTTTATGCATTTGAAAAGATTCATAACACCTGTTTTTATTACCATTTAATTATATAAGTACATAATCATGACCTCTCAATAAAAAAGTTCCACATGGAAGTCGAGAAGGCCTTGCAAACTCTAGAAGCACAAGAAGAAGATCAAAGGTAGGTCTACTCTTTCGTCTTGCTAACTCAATTATACCATTAATTATTAATTTTTTCTTCCTTTTTTTCGTAGAATGTAGATAATTTTCTCCAACTTACTTTCATCATCACTACCTATATTTGAATTATTTTTGTAAGGATTATAAGTGTTGATTATTTTCGTGGATAAAATATTTGCAATCAAGTATATCAAGTAAAATCGAAAAAATATCATAATTTTATATAGTCGTACTTTAGATATATCTGTTATAACTATGATACATATGATTGTACTTGTATATTAAATAACACATATTCATAAATTTAGAAGTATTTTTTATACTAAAATATTTATTTAAACTTATTATTTTGAATATATATCTTAAATTTTAAGTTAAAATGTAAGATAAGATATAGGCTAAAATATATAATAAGATATTTGTTAAAATATTAGATAAGATATAGCCTAAATTATAGGCTAAATCTTAACCTAAAAGATGGCCTAAAATCTACTTTAAAAATAAATCTTTTTTAAATAGGAGTTTTCTTGATTAATAAGTCTACTTTAAAAGAACTCTTATTTAAATATGAGTCTTCTTTATTAATGAGTATTACTAATTATATTTGTAATATAAAAAATATTTATCAATGACATAAGATTAAAAGTTTTAATTTTTTTTATAAATAAAACACATGGCTCGTTGTTTCAATCAACAACACAAGAGCCTTTATTCTTCTTAATCTATCTTGTTTTGCAAGTATAATATCATAATTCTTTAGACTTCTTTATTTGGTTAATCTATCAAATATTGATAGTTGTGTTTGATTGATTAATAAACTTAATTCGTTTATGATATTTTGATCATATGTTTTTATAACTTTTTCTTTATTTTTGTTCTTAAATTGTTAGATCAAATAATTGTGTCTGTCATATCATAATTATTTTGGTTTGATTATTAATCTTTAAAGAAGTTATCATTAATGAACTTGTGCTTAAATTGATTGTTCTAGGGTTGATAGTTAATTTTAATTTATATGATATAGTTATTAAAGCATATAGTTAGGATTATTTATTATTAAATTCATTCTAGAACACACACAAACACTTGTGCTTTTGTGCTAACCTTTCTATAGTTGATTTGTTAACGTATCTGATTGGAAGGAAGCTTATTGAAACATTGGTTTGCATACCACTCACGCTAATATTAGAAACTATGACAAGAGAGAAAGAACTCGTAAGTAAGGTACATTGGGACAGTATCCTAAGGAGGGTAGCACAAGACCGAGTTTGTACTTGAACATTTGTTTTTCATAGTGGAAAGTTAAGCGCTCCGGTGGACCGATAGTTTTCCTCTTAGATCATGGTTGTGACTTAGGTTGTTTCTATCTAAAAATATCGTGTTATTCTTTCATTTTTGTAATTTATTCTTACACGTGATTGCATACCTAGCTATTTTATCTAGGTTAATTAGGTCTGTATTTTATAAACTATAAATTGGTATTAGAGCAAACACTATACACACTTA
This sequence comes from Hippophae gyantsensis, assembly GCA_030763125.1. NCBI lineage: Eukaryota > Viridiplantae > Streptophyta > Magnoliopsida > Rosales > Elaeagnaceae > Hippophae > Hippophae gyantsensis. The sequence goes on along the minus strand of CM061028.1, from coordinate 72,042,561 downwards.
GTAATTTTGATCCTTAGGGACACACACTCCTACTTATAGACGAAATGAAAGAAAGTGGGTCATCTGTTAGACCCTCACTCTTTGATGGGTATAATTATCATTACTGAAAAGGCTTATATGCATGTCTTTCTTAGACAAGATGAAAAAGTATGAAATGCTATTCTTGATGGTTGGGAACTACCTTCGATAAGGAAATATGGTGTAACAATCATAAAGCCAATAAGAGACTGGACCACTGAAGAATGGACCATTGAAAAATACACCCTTAGTAGGGCAAACCAAAAAGGTCTAAGCTCAATCTTTGCTATAGTGTCGATGGATGAGTTCCGTCGTATCTTCGACTGTGAAACTGTTAAAGATGCATGTAATGTACTTGCTCTTCTTTGTGAGGGAACTTTCTAAGTGAAACAAACAAAATTAATATTGCTAACATATGAGTTTGACTCCATTAAAATGAGTAACATTGAAACTTTTGGTCAACTTTATTCTCGATTTTGTGATATCACGAATACTTGTTTTAACTTTGGTGAGAAAATTTTACAACTAATATAAGTACGCAAACTCCTAAGCTCATTAATAGTATATTACAAGATGAAAGTTACAGTGATAGAAGAAAGTACGAATTTGAAAGCGTGAATAGAGAAGCGAAGCGAAGATAGAAAGCGCAAAATGGAGAGTGAGAGTTGTTTGGAAGTGTAGGTAGAGACAACACTACTACAAAAAGGGCATTAAAGTCGGTTAAAAACCGACTTTAAATGAAATGACTTAAAATTTAAAGTCGGTTCACGCTATGAATCGACTTTATTTATTTTTTTTATTTTTAAATTTACTCATTTTCTATTATACTCAAATAAAAACCTATATTCGAGCAGAAAAAACCAAAATCAGTTTAGCAAATAGTTTAAATAATACAAATAATTGAAAAATTAAATATTAATTAATAGCACAAAAAATACCATGATGTATTCTTCTCCTGATGTTTATAATACAAACCTACATATATAATACAAAAATTTATACACATAAATAATAACACATAATAACAGAAAAAATATGAATAATAAAAATACTTACAAGAGTAAAATGAAGTGATAAAATGAAGAAAATGAAGAAAAAATGGTGTTTTGTAAGTGAGAAATGGGTGTAAAAAATTTGAGTATTTCGCTTAAAAAATAGGAAATCTAAAAGATTAGTTTGAGAGGAATAAAACCCACTAATCGACGCTGAAAATGGTGGTCGTAGGTGGCCAGAAAATTAGAAAGAGTGGAGGATAAGTGGATGAGGTTTTGGGTTTTTGAGAGTTATGCAACGCTTGGAATAGTTTCTGTTTGGAGAAGAAAGAAAAGAATTTATCCACGTGTGTAGCGTCGATTCTACGTGTCAACCGACGCTATCCACGTGTGTAGTGTCGGTTGACGTGGTGAACTGATGCTACGCTACGTGGATAGCGTCGGTTCCAAGTGTCAACCGATACTACGTTACGTGGATAGCGTCGGTTTCAGGTGTTAACCGACGCTACGCTACGTGGATAGCTTCGGTTGACACCTGAAACTAACGCTACGTCTACACATAGCGTCAGTTTGACACATCAACTGATACTATATCCTACGTAGATAGCATCGGTTCTACATATAACCGACTTTAAATTCATTATAAGTCGATTTTTTCCAAAAACCGACTTTACATATCGACCTATATATCTTTTTTTGTAATAATGTAAAGACAATTAGAGTTATGGATGATGGTTATTAGGGTTGGTTTTGTTTAAGAGTGAGGGGGTGAAAAATAAATCAATAAAGTGATTTATAAATCTATATTTTTAAGATTTAAAAATTATATGATATTTGTCAACTATTTAAATTGAAATCAAGAACTAGATTTTGTTACCAAACAAACTGATTTTTAAATCACTAAAAAATAAATCACAATTATGAAAAATAATTGTTATGACATTCGTTTAAGTAATAACTTTGAATTACACGCAAACTATAATTTGCTTAAAAAACAAAAAAAATAAAATTACCGCAGCTATTTCAGGCGGGAAAAAATATTTGAAAACCAGACACTAAAAGCACCCTTCTAACTTCAAAGAGCCGGACGACCATTGAGAGGTCCAAAGCCACAAACAAATGGAACAAGCCATATCCCGAATAGTCACAGAGCTCGAAGAAGTCCGCGTTTTCGCCAATCCCTCCAACCCCCGAAGCCAATTTCAATCTCAATCACATCTCATTTCTGATTCTTCTCTCTTAGATCTCCAAACCCTATTGAACAATACCTTCGACACAAATGACTCCACACCCATGGGCCGTCTTTACGACGAGCTCTCTTCCAAGAACCTATCTCCATCAAATCTCGTCGGACCCATTGCATCAGCTATGGATTCTAATACTACCCGTCTTTCACTTTTGGCCTCTAATGTTTATCTTTCTCTGCTTTCATCACCCAATTCCCCCGTTTTCACTCTCTTCACTCCCATGGCTTTTCTCTCGCTTCTTCAATCGATTCGTCGTTCTCTCAAGCGTCGTCCACAGGGCCAAACGGGGGCTAGTGGGTTGAGTCAGGGTTCCCAACCTCCACCAAATCGGAAGAAGAAAAGCGGTGGCCGAGGTAGGGGTTCGAAGAATTGTGCGCGGAGTTTTAACAATGTGGAATGTGAGGTTGAAGAGAGTGAGTTTGATGTCAGGAGCTTGTTTCCTGTGCTTGAAAGGTTGGAACTTGTAATGGGTTTGATTCATTTGGATCGTTTTCCGGATAGTTTGAAGTCTTTAGTTCAAACAATGACAGAAATTCCAGTAATGGCACTTGAAGTTTGTGGCAGTTCAGGTAATTATAGTAAATTAGTTGACTCATGCTCACGGATTATGATTGAAGTCTTAAAGCCTGAACATGGTGACCCAGCAAACACAGCCGCTGAGGTTTTGAAGTCACTATCGCCTATGATTCTTCAGCATAAATCGCAAGCAAGAACATTTGCTGTGGGGTTTGTCACAAATCGAATGATGAGAGTTGCAAACGGATGTAAGGGTGCCAAGAAAGCAATTGTAAATTTTCCAAAGTATTTGGCTCAAAAGGCTCCAGTGAAATCTGAGCATCGGGCTTTGGCAGTTGAGTCCATCAATGAGGTGGTTCGGGCTCTAGGGCTAGAGGATCAAATTGGTTTTGTGGAATATGTGTTGAAGATGACTAAGGGAAAGGCTAACCTCAGGCTTTTGGCTGTTGACCTTATTTTGATGCTTGTTATGTCATTGAGAGATCCATTGGGAATGAACTCTGAAAAAGATGTGAAAGATTCATGGGGAGTGAAGTGTTTGATGGCTTTGGTTGAACGATGTTTGGATGTGGTTGCCGGAATTCGAGCTCGTGCTTTGTCAAGCTTATCACAACTTATGGGGTTTTTGTGTGGCAACGAACGGAATGAATCAGTGTTACAAGAAGTTATGGGGATTGGCAATGCTGGAGAAGGTAGAATGAGTGATCTTTTGATGAAAAGGTGTGCGGATGAGAAGGCAGCAGTAAGGAGGGCTGCACTTGTTTTGGTTGCTAAGTTGACAGCTATTTTTGGTAGCTGTTTAGGTGGAGCTTTGTTGAAAACTATGGGAATGGCTTGTTCGGATCCACTTGTTAGCATAAGGAAAGCTGCCATTTCTGCCATTTCAGAGGTTTCTTTATTTTACCTAATGTCACTTTGCTTAAATTGGATAACATTTTGCTAGTTACTGTTAGAAGTTATAGGATATGCTATTAATGTTTTGTAACTCACTTATGCTAGTTATTGTTAGTAACTACAGGATACGTTATTCATATTTTGTAAATCACTTTTGATTGTTACTGTTTGGAGCTATTGGATATGTCGAGTTTTGGTTTTAAATAATATTTACAGTTTGTACATAATCGACTTTGTCCTAAAATAACATATCAAATGTACATTTATTATATGTCCACACTATACATGATGTATGTTCATTTATGTACAGTACATAAACTAATTTATACATATATATACACTATGTACAAACTAAAATAATAGCCAAATCGATTATGTACAATATATATATGTGCAATTTTGGGACTTCAAATCGGATATGTTATTAATGTTTTGTAATCTTTTCCTTTCAACCTTGCTTGTAATTTTTACAAGCTGTTCAATTTTGTTCCTAACTGCTTTTGGACTCACCAGCACTGCTTTATATGGCCTCAGCTCTAAATCATTAATTCATATTTAGCTTCTCAGTTTTATGTAGAGAAGTACTCTTATTATCTAGTACCTGAAATGTAAATCATAGCTTACTCAGTTACTGTTTGAAGTTGCTTGGTTTTCCTAAGCAACTATCAATTACAATATTGTCTACTGCATGGATTACTTAGTTTGTGTTTGCAGCATTTCTGATAACTTAGACTGCGCAATTCTATCACAACTAAATCTCCTGTTTGTTGAAATTCTGTATGTACTGGGAAAAACTCCGAGCTGCTGATCTTGTTCTTATGGGATAAATGAGAAAATGCTATATTTCTTTGGTCTCTTAATAAACTTTGAAATGGCCAACAAACTGTGGCTCAACGGCATGAAGTCTATTTGGGCATGTAGAGAGATTGTGATTTGAGTTTTAGTTACGGTTGTTTGAGTAGTGTAGTTATTCGAATAAAAAAGAACTGAGAAATGATATACATCATATTCAAGCCTGTCTCTGGTGATAAATTTTTTTTTCGAATCCTCCATCTAATTGATGGTTTTTAATTAGTTTTATCTAACTTTGTATTTTCATTTTTTGTAGGCCTTTAGAAAATTTCCAGATAAAAGTGTGACTACTGAGTGGCTACATTCTGTTCCCCGTTTAATAGCTGATAATGAAGTCAGCATACAAGAAGAATGTGAGAACTTGTTCCTAGAACTGGTACTGGATCGGATATCTAAAGCTGGATCTAGTCTGCGACCCCGTATGGGATCTTCACTTAATAACTTGAATGGAAAACAAAAAAACTTGGATATGGATGTTGATTCCATACTTCCTGATGATGTTTTAAGCCTTCTAGAAGAACTTTGCAATGGGGAAGTGATGCCTTGGGTGAAGAAAATCTGCAAAAATCTTGGTAAGAAGAATAGGATTAAGAACCAAATAGCTACTGCACTCCAGAATATCATAACTACATCTGAGTCACTTTGGTTGACTCGGTCCATGCCAATAGAGAAGTGGACAGCCCCACCTGGCTCTTGGTTACTTTTATCAGAGGTGTCAGCATTTCTCCCAAAAGCAGTGGATTGGGAGTTTCTTCATCATCATTGGCAGCTCCTTGACAAAGATGGTATGGAGACAGAGACTCAGAAACCAGTTATACAAGATACATGTCAAGAGGAGGATATTGAATCGAATTCTGTTGCTTGGGCGGGAGATCGTGTTTTTCTCTTGCAAACAATTTCTAATGTTTCAGTAGAGCTGCCATCTGAAGCTGCAGCAGATCTAGCTCATAATTTGCTTAAAAGAGTTGACGAATTCAATATGCATTCAACTGAGGTATTAATTTCATAGATTGGTATACTGCTCATTTACTCCTTTCAAATGCTTCAATCACTATCATACTAGTTTTCATTGGTACGGCTTGTGGGTTAAAGTATGCTGTTTTATAGCTAATAGTTTGGGATAAGCTCAACTTGTAGGGCTACATGAACATAAACCACATTTGCTAAAGACGTTTCTTAGGTTTTTCAGGCATTACTTGTCAAATTCTTGTGGAGTCATGGCCTCAAACCATATGGGTATATACCATTTTATGTTTGTTTTAGTCTCTATGAAATGTACTATTTATGATTTGATTTTATGTATGAATCTACAAGAAACTTCTTGCTGTATGTTATCTGTAAAATTTAGCCAACATCAACACATTGCATTTGTATCATGATAATTACTTTGAAAAAATGATGGAAAATTGAAAAAGTGGATTAGACAAATAGAACTTCACTGTGGTCAGAATTTATTGATGCTAAAATCATTGCAGCAGCAACTGTATGAGGTTCTCTGTGATAAAGAGGGAAATTAGAGATATAATGCAGAAACAAGGAAACAAATTAGTTTGAACTAATTGGCATCTGAATGGCAGGTTAATGCTCATGTAAAAGCACTGAACACATTGTGCAAGCGAAAGGCTTCAAGTCCAGAGGAGGCAGACGTACTAGTTAAGAAATGGGTTAAGCAAGTTCTCTCCAAAGCTTCCCAAATCTTAGAAAAATACATTTCGGAAAATTCAGAAGCAAACAAAAACAGCAGCGTCTTTACACCACCCAGAAGTGGAAAAACAAAAGCAATGATTAAGTCATTGTCAAAAGCAGTCACAGCAGTCTATACTATTGGGTCAGTGGTTATCATCTGTCCTTCTCCAGATACGAGCACCATTGTTCCTCTATTACATACGATAGTTACGTCTGGGAATTCTGACAAAAAAATGAAGTTTCCAGTGCCTACAATATCTATAATGCAGACAGCCCCTTCCTTGTATATTCAAGCATGGTTGACTTTAGGAAAGATTTGCCTTGCAGATGGAAAACTTGCAAAGAGATATATTCCTCTGTTTGTACAGGTTTGCTTATCAGTTTAGCTATCATTTCCTTTTCTTTTCTTTTCCTTCTTTTTTTACCCTTTTTTCCCTACATCTTTCGATGAACTACTGATTGGCATACAATATCATGCACACTTATCAGTAGCGGTGCAATTTGAGTTACAACCCAGAACACGAACCCAATACGACATGAAATGAATTATTTTTTAGTTAGAATTAACTATTAATTTTTATGTGATTGTAAATATAATGTGTTTTCTTTCCATTATATATGTATAAATTGACTAAAAATAATTTAATTGTTTTGTAATATTAAAAAATATGTAAATTTGGACTAGAAAACACCAATACCAACCCACACAACATGAACGAATACGACACAAACATGCACGACCTGCATGAATTGCCATCCAATTATGTATAGTTTTTATCAGGCAGGCAATAAGCATAATGAACCTTTAATTTTGATTGTCTTGAAACTAGCAAAAATTCATTTAATTCCATTCCTTTTCAATATAATTTCACCAAAGGGCCCATGCATATCATGTGACAAGCAAAGCATCCTAGCTCTCAAGTGATAAAAAAAGCCATGGATAATGATTGGAGTCTTCAAAATTATGATTTTTTTTTCCTTTTTGCATGTGTCTCTTTGTTGAATATCCTACGAAAATATGCAGTTGCAGTATTTTATCCTAACATGCTTAATTTGCAGATGATTAACACACTTGTCATGTAGACCAAAATAAGCGCACTTTAGAATATATTTAAAAGTAGAACATTATTTAATCCCAAAAAATAACATTTGTTATTTCCATAGCTTGTAATGCTATGCTCCTGCCTCCTTGTTCCTCTGTGTAAGTAGTTTCTGAATTATTAATTCTCTACTCTTATTTCTGAATAATAGATTGTTTGTGCTGGACTACAGCTTATCTCCATATTTTTCATATAATTTTTCTTTCAGGAGATTGAAAAAAGTGAGTCTGCAGCCCTTCGTAATAATCTCGTTGTAATGATGGCAGATTTTTGTGTTCGCTATACAGCTTTAGTTGATTGGTATGTTCGGCCATGAACTATCAAAATGATCTACACTGGATGGTCTCTTTTTATCAAACAATAAGAGATAATTGTTGTCTGGTTTTTCCAATATCTAATCAGTTATTGTTGAAGTTGACAGCTACATAACAAAGATCACAAAATGTCTCTGTGATCCATGTGAACTAGTCCGAAGGCAGACATTTATATTGCTTTCAAGATTGTTGCAGGTATATATTCTTGTATTTGTCTGATATTATTAAATCTTGCTTTGATTATTGACTCATTCTTTATCATTTTCTAACCGACCCTCCTATGATCAGAGGGACTACGTGAAGTGGAGAGGAGTTATGTTCCTAAGATTCCTTTTGTCACTTGTTGATGAGTCAGAAAAGATACGGCAGCTTGCTGACTTTCTCTTTGGAAACATATTAAAAGGTAATTATAATCTAGCTATGTATTTGTATTTGTATATATACGTTTTTGTTTCTAGGGTAAACTCAAACAATCTAGTTTGAATATGTTTTGGTCATAATTCATTTTATTGTTCACTTTTCTAGTTTTCACTTTCACACCATTGGCACATACTCTTGAAAATTTCACACTTGTAATATGTTACAAGTCTATGTGGAAATTCTAAACATTGATTTAACTTTCTATTCCACATGAGTATGTGAAAATTCCATATAGTTAAAGTCTACATTAAAATATTTGCTTAACTCATCATCCATTTTGAAATAGGCTAAAATTGGAGACCCCCAACAGGATAATTTCCATTGTTTCTATGTGACCTTGACTTTATGTACAATGATTATGCAGTCAAGGCACCTCTTCTAGCTTATAACAGTTTCATAGAAGCCATATATGTTTTGAATGATTGTCATGCCCACAAAGGACATAGTGATTATCAAAGTTCCCAATCAGAGAGCCAATTCTTTTCCATCAGGTACGTCAATCTACATTGAAAAGTAATGCAAGAATTGCTCTGCTAGTGGAGTCATACATACTTTCTGTGTATTGCTGTTCACAGAGGTAATGATGAGGAATCAAGGTCCAAGAGAATGCACATATATGTTTCTTTGCTGAAACAAATGGCTCCAGAGCATCTTTTAGCAACCTTTGCGAAGTTATGTGCAGAGATTCTTGCTGCAGCATCTGATGGTGCACTAAATATAGATGATGTCACTGGAAAATCTGTTCTACAGGTAATTTCCTGTAGTATCTAACATTACAATTCGCTTTATCCTTCATTCTAGCTTATAGAAAATTGTCCTGCTTTTTATAATCTAAGCAAATGAAGTGCTCTTCCTATCTTTCCATTAGCTTGTTGATACTAAATTGTCTACTTTTATTTATTTGGGCATTTTCCATTTTTGTTTACCTAATGTATTGAGTAGGATGCTTTCCAAATTCTTTCCTGCAAAGAGATCCGACTACCATCCAACCGTGGATTATTGTCGGAATCTGCAGACATGGATGAAGAAGTTGGTGATGGTGGAGGAGCATCAACATCAGCAACAGCTGCGGCAGCTGCTGCTAGAGGAAAGATTACTCAAGCAGTCAAAAAGAGTCTCATTCAAAATATGATCCCCATCTTTATTGAACTCAAACGGCTATTGGAAAACAAAAATAGTCCCCTTATAGGCTCTCTCATGGAATGTCTTAGGATCATTCTCAAGGATTACAAGAATGAGATTGATGAAATTCTGATTGCTGATAAGCAGCTTCAGAAAGAGCTATTGTATGATATGCAAAAGTTTGAAGCAGCAAAGGCCAAGTCAACAGTAGCTGAGGCTGTAGCTAAGAATAGAAAAGCTAGTAGTTTCAACTCACCAAATGTTCCAAAGACAACGGCTGATGAAAACAAGTCAACAACTAGTGAGTTTCAAGATAATGCAAAATTGGCTTCAGCAATTGCAAATGCAACGGCTGAAGCCACTGCTCGGTCTGTGCTCAAGGAAGTAAACACGGGCAAAATGACACCTCCTTTGAGTGCTTTGAAGGTGCCAAAACTCAAATCTTTTCATGGAGAAGGCACTTCTCAAATTGATAAGCGCTTGGTTGTATTAGAATCTGTGAGGAAAAGGCAGACCTTTGATTCTGATGGAGAAAACTAGTGTTATTTCTTTAGTACCTGCCATATTCTTCAGGTTTAGCTTTTACAGTTACTGATGAGTTAGGTTATGATTTGGTAGTGTTTTAGTTTTTGAAAGAAAAAAAAATTATGTTGTATTATAGTAAAATTAGTTGTGATAAATTGAGTCTTTAGTAGAATATATTTTTTGAAGTGTATGAGTGATAATAATAGTGTTATAATGTGTACGATGCAGTTATTGTAGTCAGCGTAAAATTTAAAATATTAGGAAATGTGTTCCAATGTTAATTTTTTTAAAACAAATTAAGCACATTAATCATCTTATTTAAAATTTATACATATTAGTTACCTTAATACTTAACAAGTATATTTTATATTTAGGACAATTTAGTTACTTTATTCACGTGACTAAAGTGTCTAAAAAATGAATAAATTGTATTACATGTGATTAAAGTGTTCAAAAATGATTAAAATATATCATTTATTAAGAAATAAGAATGACTATAATGTACCAATTTTAAATAAGATGATTAATGTGTTACATATGATTGAAGTATTTTTTATTTGTTGATATCAAGAGTGTCCAAAAATCGGACCGAATCAGGTTAAATTGAAAAATTGAACTGGATCAGATTGGATCGAACAGTTTTATAAATAAAACGATCTGGTTCAGTTTGTATTAAGTAAAGTTGATTTTCAAACGGTTTGGTTCGGTTATACAAAATTTTACACAGGTCGGATCAGTTTTAATAAATAATTAAATTTTTTCTAATTAAACGTATATAAAAGCAAAAATATTTTAGTTTCCCTCCTCTCTTTCTAAATATCCTTGCGTTATTTTCTCCGAAATCCTAAGCTAAAACCTGCAACTGCCTCTATCCCTCCACTACCAACTTGGCGCCAACCGACCTCGCCTCGCATCTCCTCGCGTCCAATAATCCATAGATAAAATAGGTATGAGACATATTCATAAGAACAATTTATTTAGGCTAATGTAATTAGAAAAGATCAATAGACTGATAGACTCCCTTTTATGTTTTTAAAGATAAATATAAAACATTATATAGCTTAAATAAATCTTATTGAACATGGAGATTGTTTAGGAGTTTTATTGTTTCCTTTGGTTCTTACGTGACCATCTCCGATATTATCGACCATTTCCTTTGTGTATTGTGATGTAATTATTGCTTCTATTAACGAGATTGAACTGTTGTTATGATATGTTCAATTTGAACGAATTTATCAGAAGGGTTGTTTCATGTACATTCATCTAATTTAATTCTTTGAATCGAATAATATATCGTTTATATGTTGTGAATTGTTTATAATAGATGAAATTAAAAATAAAACTCAATTTGTAAAATATTATTATGATATGTAATTAAAAAAATTAAAGAGATTTACAATAATCAAAAACAACAAAACACTGTAAAAAACATAAGATAATTATAAACAAAAATAAAAGGCGATAATGTGTGGAATAATAATAAGTTCAAGCTAGAAGCAAAATTTTCAAATATTTGATGATATCCTCAAAAATCATCATTGTTGGCTAATTTAGGGTTAATAAAATAAATTAATATCATATAAGATATTAAGATATTAATACATATTATTTAGGTAAAACTTAAGTCTGCGTCAGGCTAATTTAGGGTTAATAAAAAGGGATTTAAAAACTCAGTTTTTATACTAATATATATTACAAAATCATTTTGGCTTTTCTTAAAAATATACTAATAAAAACGATTTTGTTTAAATCGATGATTTTTCACATTAACAAAAATTCTTTCAAATATCAATAGCTTTTTTGGATGGTATATTATTACCAGTAATATAAATACATTATATAATTGTTCATACATTATAATAATATGAATATTCAGAACTATCTCCATTTTTTAATCCATGTAAAACCTAGGCGAAACTAAAAAAATTTAATGAAAAAAGCCCTATTAATTAAGACAATTTATTAGTAATAATTTTATTTAATTATAATAATATTAAAATATAATTAATTATGAACTTAAAAACTCATCAATTTTATCGAGCAATTAACAAAATAATTATTATAATATTATTTTCTTAAAATTGAACCAAAAACATAAAATTATGGTTTAACAATTAATATACATAAATTCATAAATTTAATCCGATTTATTAAATTTATATTATATTAAAGTGATATATTTTATAATCGAAGTAAATTTAAAATAAAAAATATATAATTTATTTAGATTTAAATTCATAATGAATTACAAATGAAATTATAAATAAATAAATTTTTATTTTGTAATATAATATATTTAAATATTATATAAATTATAATTATAACATTGAATTAATATTTTAATTAAAAATAAATAATAATTTTTTTAAAATATATTAATTTAAAATTAAAAAATTATATATATAGATAATAATATTTTATAAATAAAATTTAATATTAATCTAATTTTATTTAAATTAATTTATAATGATTATATTATTTAATCATATACAAAATAATCTTAGGCAAGTATTATTTTTGAAATTAGTGATGTGATGTGGTCTTTAATCAAATCTCAGATATACAACAAAAACCTTGACATCAGTCACGTGTTGATGTCAGTCCACTACTCCACTGCATTTGGCGTTTGAGTGTCAGCAGATTCTATAGATTTTGCTTCTCCGGATAGGCCCACCATTCACAGGGCAAATATAAACATTAATTAAAGTATTATTCATTATTTTTATAATATAATTATATTACTAATTTTTTTTATTAAATATAAACTATTTTTATTTTTAAAAATAATTATATTAATTTAAAATATAAAATTATCACTTATTAAAAAAACAAAAAAATAACTTATCTAATTAAAAATCAACATTTTATTTATATAAAACCGAAATCATGATTATTAATAAAAATGTGATATTTTTTTTTAAATAGATATGATTGAATAAGCATAGGTTAATGAATAATTATTATAATTTTAAAATTATAATTAAATTAAATTATTATTAATATATATTAATATTATATTTTTATAATAAAAATATTCTTAACATTAAATGTAAAAAAAATATAAATAATTAAATATGAATTTATTTTTTAATATATGTATATATTTGATATTTTATTTAAAAACTCGTATTTAAAAATAATGTAAAATAATACTGTAAAATTATATGATAAAATAACAAAAATAATATTATTAAATATTACAAACATAAATTAACAATTGTTGTATCTAAATTATATATTTTAATCTTTAAAAACAATGTAACACATCATTTTTTATTAGATATCATTCAATTTAAATTAAAATATACCATTTAATTTTATTTAACAAACTCATTCCTACCTTAACTTTTGAATTATAAATCTATGTTTCCCACTCAAATAAAGAAATTGTTTGTAAGAATAACACAAAATGATATAATTTTTTTTAAAAAAATCTTCAAATTCTTCTATATATACTCATTTAATACTATTCATATTTTTTTATAATTAAAAAAAATTAATTAATGAAAAATATATAATTTTAATTAAAAATAAAACATTTATTTGAATAAGTACCCAAATTTTTATGGCTTACAAATTTATTACATTAATAAAATTTATTATATTATCAAAATTATTTTTTAATAACAATAATTTATCCAATAAAATTAGTATTTAAATATAATTAACCGTAGAGAATTGTAGTGTAGTGGGTTAAGAACAGAAGAGGAGACACCAGGACACGAGGACACCGTCTTCGTTAACCAATAATGTCACCTATCGTCAACTACAGAACAGATCCTATAAAATGACAATTTTACCCTCAATACCAAAAACGTAATTACGCAGATGAATAAAACAACTGTACTAACCATTAACCAATGCCAATAAGATACATCAAAGGATGAGTTGAATCACCACTGTTATCAATAACAAAAGGAAATGGGTACTCATAAATTTACAAATCAACCCCAACCCATGTTCATACATGAAAAATCCACCATTTACAATAATAATAATAATAATTAAAAAAAAAACAGATCTAAAGAACAAACATTATTAATTTAAATTAATCACCTGAGTCATCTTCTCCGCCAAAAATAGAAACACGATTATACAGAAGGAACAAAATGAGTATGAGAAACAGAGCAACACCCACAGGAGAGCCACTGACTCTGTGAATAGTGTCAGGTTCACCAGTTGAGAAGATGCTTGAGATGAATGAGCCACGGTCTGAGGAGAGAAATTGGATGGTCAGAAGGAGAATAATAGGGAGAAGAAGAAGACCCAATGGACTCAATAGCTCTGAAAAGCCTTCTGTAATGGCTTCACCTCCATCACCTATAAAGAAAGGAACAAGTATAACAATGGCGACTACTACAGCTAGTAGAACTCCATGTGGTGGAGCCGTACCAGCATTTTGGTATCTTTCTTCGTCTATCATTTTGGTATCTCTCTTTTTTCTGAGGTTGAATGGCTTGTTTGGGTTTTTTGCGTTCTTAAAATAGGAAAATTGTAACCATTCTTATTAAAATTGCATAGTAAAAAATTCATCTTTATTTATTTTATTTTTATAAAATAAATCCATTTTTTTTGAATCATAAATTTGATGATTCTTGCAAAAATAACATATTACAAAAATATTATTAAATTTTAATTTATTATTTTTACATTAAATTTTATAATTGTTATAAAAATAACATTAATATTTTATTATTTTTATATTATTAAATTTTATAAAATATTACCGTTAAGTTAAATAAAATTATTAAAAAATTTTACAATCCAATTATATTTTTATTTCAACTTATTTGAAAATAAATTATATTTTTTTTTATAATACTTAAAAATATTATGTAATTTAATAATAAAATCAATATTTAATAATTAATATAAAATTAATATGGCATAAATACAAAAAGAGTTGCCGAGATGTTACGTAACAGTATGCTATATAATATTAATAATAATATTTTTATATTTAGGAATACGGTTAAAATGTATGATTAAATTAATATAATTAATAAAAAATATTTATAAAATTTTAATATATAAGTGATGTTTAATAGTGTAATTGTTTTTTCAAAAAAGTGAGTGTGGCATGTGGACGCGTTTTGTTTGTGTGTGAATAACTTTTCTCCCTCGGAGAGATACAAAAGTTGATGCTGTTATGTTGTTTATTTATTTATTTATTTTTTGTGTGTGAAGGTAAAATTGATTTAAATTTTTTGCGTTTAAAAAAGAAAAAAGTTGCTTTGTTGTTGCTTTTTGAATGGTGGGAGGACATGGGGTTTGGACGGTTATAAATCTATATTTTTCTACATGGTTTATGATTATAATGTACTTTATGTTATATTTTAATATATATAGGGTAATAGGGTTGATATTCCAAAGAAGATTTTTTTTATAAAAAAATTAAAAAAAATCAAATTTTACCGATGTACTAAAAAATAAGGGTGATAATTTTAGATATAAAATTAAAAATTTAACTAAAATTAATATTTAATATTTTTTTGTGTTAATTAATATGTTAATATAATATAATTTATATTAAAATGAAACGCAAACTTAACACTAATACAATTATCACGACACAATTTAAGAATATATTTTATTTTATTTTACTTTTTATGATTTGAGATGATAATATAAGAATATAAGATAAGATATCATATTTATCGTTAATAGATTTAAATAAGATAAATAAAAATATAAAAATAAAACATAATTATTTATAATATAAAAATTTAATAAAAATAATAATTTGATATAATATTTAAAATAAGTTACTATGATGATTTGAAATTAAAATGGATTAAGATAATTTTAAATCACAAACTTCCTAAAAATATTAAATAATACATAAATAAATATTTTGATAAATTTAAAATGAGAATAAAATTTAGATGAGAATGCTAAGTCTACGTCACACACACTTTATAAATGAAATTGAAGTGAGATTGCTAAGCGTCACACACGTTTTATAAATATAAAACTAACACTTCATAATTTCTAAACCTCTATTTTTTAAAATCATAATTTTTTAAATGTATGAACTTTGACCTAACTTAATTTTATTGTAGTATTAATGAAATTGTACCTAACACAATATTTTCAAGAAAAATTACGGTGAATTTTTTTGTGAGTTGCATATTATTTTTTAGGTGTTTTTCTACTTAATCTTAGTAAGTTGTTATTAACTACTTAGTAACAATTAAAATAATAAATATATGGTTAGTAATGAACGTTCTTAGTATTTAATTTGATCAAATTAAAAGTTTTGTATGTCAATTTTTTTTAAATCCATACTTTTCCTATACAATACATTTTTGACCTATATATGATGTTTTTTTTGTAACAAAAACTTGGAGTGGATAAAAGCCATTAGTTGATCACTTCAACGATTTTGAGTGCATTGTATGTGCACACATCCCAAACAAGAAGAGGAAGAAACTAGATGATAAAGGAAAAAAATGTGCCCACCTTTTAGTAAGTGAACAAGAAAAAGCTTGCAAATCGTTCTATCCTATTACAGAGAATATAATCACTAGCCAATTTTTTTATGAGAACACATGAAATTAGACAAAAAAAGGCGTTTAGTAGCAACAAAACTTGTGAGCTTTGATGAAGAGTAAGTAGAATGGCAACACCGACCAATCATTCCCACAAAAGATACGTCAAATGAGTATCTAATACATGAATTTCAAGCAATGGAGCAATACTTATGACCTTAACAAATAAATAAAAGGAAACATGATGGATTATATAAGTGGATATGCACTTTTTGATGATGATGTGCTTGTTCATTTAACTTTATTTGCAGATTGTAATCTTATAACATTTGAGAATGCATCAAAGATACAAAATGGCAAAAAACCATGAATGCATAGATAAAATCCATTGAGAAAAAAAGTGATATATGTGGATTGATTGATCTTTCAAAAAGACAAAAGATTATTGGAGTGACATGGGTTTACAAAATTAAGTTGAATGAGAAGGAAAAAGTAGAAAGCACAAAGCTTAAAGCTTGTCTTGTGGAAAAAGAGTACAAGAAAATATATGGTATTGAGTTATTGACTACAAAGAGATGTTTGCTCCAGTTGTAAGATTACATACTATTAAGTTAGTGCCCTCATTGGTTGCACAAAACTCATGATCCATCTATCACTTAGATGTGAAATTAGACTTTTTACATGGAGAGTTGCAAGCGTAATTATATTTGATCATTCTATTTTTTATGTTCAAGAAGGTATATATCTTGAAAAAGATGCTTTACGATTTTAAACAAGCACGTAGAGCTTAGTATAGTCGTATAGGTGCTTATTTTATTAAAATGGGTTTCAAAAAATGTCTATATAAGCATACTTTTTACATAAGATCCAAAACTATAGGAAAAATACTTGGTTGTTTGCTTATATGTAAATAATTTAAATTACGTAGAAAATGATCGTGTTTGATGACTTTAAGCGTTCATTGATAGTAGAGTTTGAGATTTCAAACCTGAAAGTAATGCACTATTTTATTAGGATCAAAGTAATGCAATCATCATTAGTAATCTTTATTACGTAAAGGAAGTATGCTCTGGAGATATTAGATAGGTTTGAGATGAAGAATTTCAATTCAATTTTTAACTCCAATTGAACCTTGATGGAAATTGACTAAGGATTCTAAAGGCAAAAAGGTTGAAAACATTTTTTTCGAACAAATTATTGGAAGTTTGATGTACTTAACAGCCACATGACAAATATAATGCATACAATGAGTCTCATTAGAGAATATATAGAACATCTAAGCAACATCTCCTTTCTATAATAAGAATATTTCATTATCTAAAAAGCATTATAGATTATGGAATTCTGGATAAAGGGCTAAATATTTAAACTTGATTGATTTTTCAAATAGTTTTTATGCTGATGATGTTAAAGATAGGAAAATTATATCCATTTCTATATATATGATGGGTACTGGAGCTATGTCATGATCATCTAATAAGTAGAGGGTTGTGACTTTATCAACCATTAAAGTTGATTTTGTTGTTGTAATAACAAGATTTTGTCAAGCCATTTGGCTACGAAGATTACTTGAGGTTTTACACAACCAACAACAAGGTTCAATGCTAATTTATTGTGACAATGTGTCTGCAATAAAGCTTTTAAAAATCCAATTCTACAAGAGAGAAGCAAACATATTGATGGAAGATATTAGTTTTTACGTGATTTATATAAGAAAGAAGTTATTGATTTGATCTTCTCCAAATGTGAAGAGCACATTGATGATATATTCACCAAGTCTTTCAAGTTTACTGTGTTTGTTAAGCTTTAGTTTGTTTGGAGTATGTTGAAAGAAGGTAATTGAAGCATGTTCTATAAAATGATGTTTTAAAACATTTAAAAATTTGGGATACTCGATACCATTTCTTTAGGAGTTCTCTATTAGTGGAGTGAAAGTTTATAATACAACCAAATACCTCTAAAGGAGAGTGAATAAGTTATTTTAAATTTTATTAAATTATAATTTTATAATATAAACAAAGCGACTAGAAATGTAATCACGTGTATATAGTAAAGTGCAAAAAAATAAAAATAACACATAATATTTTTAGGTAGAAATAATTTAGGTTACAACTATGACTTAAAAGGAAAACTATTGGATCACTTACCTTTTCACTATGAAAACCAAACATTAAGTACAAACTTAGTCTTATACTATTCACCCTATGATACTACCCTTATGTATCTAATTTATGAGCCTCTATTTTATTTTCACAATTTTCAAGATTGACGTGAGTGATATCCATACCAACATTCCAATTAGCTTCTCACTAATCAGACACTTTCAACAACCTCTAAAAGATTAGTATAGGAAACACAAATGATGGCATGTGTTTTAAGTGGATTTCAATAAGAATCAAATCTTAACCCTAGTTCAAAACATAGATTAGTAATCAAGAAACTAGGATTTTTGGAATAGATAATAAAACATTAATATATGTAATGATTTGTGAATTAAATAGCAATTAAAAATACCTAAAAAATTTATCCAGAAAAACTGTAGAGTGAAGAAGTATAGAGAAAATAACAATGGCTTTCAAAAATTATGTATTACGTGAGTCTTAAGGCGAGACAATGTTTGTATATTTATATGATTTGGATTTCTCAACCTAGATCTGAATGAAAAAGATTAAAATATCTCCACTAGGATTTTGAAACACTTAATTAAAACAAGGATATTTTGTGAAATCATATAGAGGTCAATTTAAAAAAGGATTTATAAGTCTCGATTATTATTTACTTGCTCGATCGAGTCCTTTGATCCATCAATCATGATGGGTTAAAAAATTTACCCGAGAAGGTCTCGATAGAAGTCGATCGAAGTCCGATCGATTAAGTAAACTCAAAAACAACCTGGAGGGTATCATAGAAGTCGATCGATCGACCAACTTAAACTATAGCATAATAAGTAATTTTTAGTGTTATGAACATGTGCTAATGAATGCACGAGTGCAACATTATGTGTGATAGTTATAAAGAATATACCTAAATTACGACTATTCATAACTCGAGTATTTCTCTAACTAACTTAATGGACTTAATAACAAGCTTAAAATCTAGTTTACAAATAAATATGTTTTCCATAAAAATTACCAACACTCATAATTCCTTACAAATTCTCTCTTTGGTATTTTCGTATGGCATAACCACTCTCTTACTACTTGAAACTCATAGAAATAAAATTGTTACATTGAATACCTTATTCCATAGTGAAATTATTCTATGATCTAGTGAAGCCATCTTCGATTTGTCTTGACATGCTTGTTGTTAATTGAAATCACATTAATAAACCACAACTTTGGCTTTGAAGCCTCATTGTTCTTTGGATCGATTAACATTTAAAAAGTAATTCAAAGACCACTTAAAATGCAATGTAAAAGTAGATTAATTCAAACTTTCCCTAAACGTAGTTTCTCTTTTAAAATCTCTACCCAAGGTATTAGATTTATTTTGACATAAAGAAGTTTACAATCAAGTCAAAGTTTATTTATTCTCAATTTTTGATTATCTATGTTTAAATGAGTTAGAAAAGTTAAAGAGACAAGCAAATATATTTAGTACAAATAATGACATATTGACATTTACTTCAAGTGGTATACAAGTTTGAACTTCTCTGGCATGTTAATGAATTCAATTATGATTAATCACAAGATACTTAATCAAATTAGTATCACACATCTTACAAAATTACAATTTAGTCCTTAAGTTTATAAAAAGAATTTCATCCAAGAGAGAATAATTTCAATGAAACACAATTTTTTTAACCTAACGAGGCACAAATTTTGAACTTTTTTGGCTCTTTCTTTTGGTACATGTTAACAACATATATTTTTATTATAAACATATTTGCTTTTAAAAAAATAATTTTTTATTGTTTTACACTTCCTCCTTTTTTTGTTTGTGTATATTTTTCTATATGTACGAGTCTTACACTTAGTATGATGACTTTCACACTAGTTGTGAGGTATCTTTCTCCGCTCACTACGGTGGCCTTCACACATAATAGGTTATCGTCTCAACACTAAGTGATCTCTAAGATAGTAATTTACATAAGAAAAAAAAGGGCCAACATAATTTAGTAATTAAGGTTAGCTCAAGTCTTAGTATGTTTCAAGATTAATCACAAACTTCAAGCATAATATACATGCGTGTTTAGTAAGTATGTGAATAAGTTGATAGCAACATCTATCAAGACATGTAAATTGTACATTTGTATCAATTATACAATAAACATCAAAACGAGTTAAGTTACTAAAGACAAGGTTATATATGTGTAACGTTTTTATAAGTTCATTAGCTCATTGGCCAAAAAGGATTTTACTCTTTTTTTTTTGTTATGAATTTTTCACAAATAAAAATCTTGAAAAATGAAAGAAATATAATTTTATGAAATTTCCCACCTAGGATCATTTAAGTACTTAAACAAAAATATCTAGATAAATAATAAGAGGCAGTTAGATGACCAAAAAAAGACAATATTTCATAATGTAAATTTTCTTGAATTTTGGTTTCTTTATATCTTTGAGTTAGAACTCAACTATCTTTGGTTTCGTTAGTATGTTTTTGAACTTAGTATTACTTTTTACCTTCATCCTAAAGAAGATACAACATATATGGTATGATGATGATAATTAGTCTTATAATTAAATGTATTGATTTTCACTTTCTATTTTGAACCTATAACTTCGTACTTTTTAGTAGAATTATTGAACATAAGATGCATAAATGGATGGTAATAATGAGTTATATAACTAGAAACATGAAAATAATTATTAACATAGGCAAATAGTATACACAAATTTACACTTAGACCTAATAACCTTTACCACAATGATGATAAAATAGGTAAAAACTTGACATTTTTGCTACCTTAAATGTAATGGTTGTTTGTGCACAGTTGATGTTGAAGGTGTGAAACCCTCATTCATATAACCAAGGTCACATGTATCATCATATGACTTATCAATACTCAAGATTTTATCCAAGCATTGGACTCCAAAGATAAGTTTCTTGATTACTTCATTTGAGTCTTTATTATCTTGCACTATTATTTTTGTTTTCACTTATGAGTTTCATGTTTACTTCATGGAGATTTGTAATTTAAACCATTAATATGTTAAGATAGTTTTGTGTTTTTTTAAGTAAAAAATATTTGTTTTGTGCATACTAATTATTTCATTCAATTTTGCCACTTCAATTAGAAGTTTCTCTCTTCATTTCCTTGCACCTATTCAATCTATAAATAATTTTTCAAAATTATATGCATTATATTTAAATAAAAAGAAAAAAAGAGTTAACTCCATCATCATCTTCATCGGAGCTAGTGCTAGTGTAATTTGAACATTTAATGGCTTTTGTAGAGAATGCACAAAAGTCAATTTCATGATTTTCTGAATTATTATCTTTCTCTATTTTACTCTCTGTATAAGTGAGTGTAGTATTGAATGCTTTTTTAGCTTTCTTCTTATTGTTTGCACATTTTGTAAAAATATGAGCAAAACCATTACAGGTAAAACATTAAAGACTATAAATTTTAGACTTTTTACCATTTGAACCCTTGGAGTTAAGGTTCCTTTGAACTTCAATCCTTGAACTTGGGGTTAGGTTTCTTTGAACTTTTGTACTTGAATTGATTCTAATGCCTCTTGTTAGGTGATTTGTTTTGTCGGTTCATTATCCATAGGTGTTTCTTGAGGTTGCGAGCATATAAAATAATATATACAACATCTAAATCATCATCACTATTAGATGCTACCTTTTTGGAGCTTTTAAATGCTACATTCTTCTTCTTATTGGATGGTTGAAGAGTAAGTTTATAAGTTTGAACTTAACTAACAAGATTATCAATGTTTAAGGTGTCCAGATTCTTGCTATCTTCTATAGTAGAAACCTTCATTTTATAGTCTTCTGTTAAGGAACTTAGAAGTTTGTGTACAAGTATAGGATGAGATATTTTCTCACTAAGTATAGAACAAGAATTAGAAATATCACAAAAAATGAGCATAAAATTGATCAAAGGTTTTGATTTTTCTCATTTTAAGAGAGTCAAATTGAGATGCTAGCAATCTCAATTTGATTTTTTTTCACATGGGAAGTTCCCTAATGTGCAAAGGCATGTGTATTCTATGCATTTTTAGCAGTCTTATAGTCGAAAATGCAATGAAACTCCTCTATCAACACTATAGTAAAGATAAAACTTAATCCTTTTTAGTTTTAATCACTAAGGGTTCTTTCTTCAATGGTCCATTCTTTTATTGTCTTTATGATTATTACACCATATTTCGTTACATAAGATGTTCCTAATCTTCAATAATATAATCCCAAAGTTTTTCATCTTATCCGAGATAAGTTTGCATGTGTGCTTTCCAGTAAGGATAATTATAACCATCAAAAAGTGTGGGTTTAACAAATGACCCACCTTCTTTCATTAGGTCCATAAGTGAGTGTGTGTCCTTCCGAGTCAAAATCACTAAGTGTGTCTAGTGTAAATTCTGATATCAATTGAAAGTTCATAATAAGATCAAATAAACCTAGAGGGGTGAATATGTTAATTTAAATTTTATCAAATTATAATTTTATAACTTAAACAAAATGGTTAGACATTTAATCGCATTTAAATAGTAAAGTGCAAAAAATAAAAATAATATATGATATTTTTATGTGGAAACAATTTTGGATACAACTATGACCTAAGAAGAAAATCATCGATCCATTTAACTTTACATTATAAAAACCAAACGTTCAAATATAAATTGATAATTAAATTGTAATTAATAACAAATAGTAGACCCGAACGAATGCATTATTTGTATATACAAGAGAGAATAAATAATCTTAATTTATATATTTAAATAACCTAATCAATATTAAACAAGTATGATTAACTAACTAATATATCCCATAAAATTTCTATCGAGTATAAATGTTATTTACCTAATGTTTATTGAATCTATCTTATTTTTATGTCATTAGCTTAGATCTTTTAAAAATCTAAAACTTTATGATAGAATGTTTTAGGTTTTTTTTGTTTTTAAGAATTTGTTGAATTATTTAAAAACTACGATTCTTTTTTGAATTGATTTTGAAAATGTACTTATCATTTTATATAATTATTCATGCATTTGTAAGTTATTTATAAATCATCTAAAATTTGTATGCATAATTTTGACAAATCAAATATATTAATAATAGTACTAAAATTTAGATAACTTTTGCAAACATCACATGGGTGGAGTTAGTTAATACTTTTCTTTAGGAGCACTCTGAGTGTGGAGGAGTGTATAGTCATGGTGGAGTTAATGGACTCATGTTTTTAGCTAAGTTAGTTTCATGTTTTTATATTTAAGTCGTAATCATTTTCTTGAATGTACTGTAGTTGTATTCCTGTTTGTATATTCTTTTGCCTTCTAGTTTTAATAATTTTTAATAGCTGTTGTTAAGTCAATTTAAAGAGCTTGATGATCACACTTAATCTCTTTGTCATCAAGATTCAAGAAATTGAAGATGTTTGCTTTAAGTAAGAGATAGAAGATGATGTCAAAATTAGCTATGATGTCTACTTTGAAAGTTCATGGAAAAATCCAATACTTTTATATGCTTTTCAGCTTTATGGATTTCAATGCACCTAAACACTATGGCTCATTATTTGGTTATCTGATCTTCTCACCTTAATTTAAAGGTAATGTCCTACTTTGTTACTTGCCTTTTTATTTTCAGAGCCTGTTAATGAGCTTTGGTTTTCAGGCTTATGTTATGATACTGCATTGCCCGTATATTTAAACATGTAAACTTAAAATGGTAAGAGTCTAGATCATAATATAACATAAAAGTAATACTATTTTGTTAAATGTGCACTCTTTATTTTTTAATAAATTATATCACAAATTAAATTAACCTAATCAACTGTATATATGTTATTTTATATAAACTTATTATATATTTACCTTTATTTTAAGAATTTTTATAAATTTTGATTTTTAAAACATCCATATAAATAAAATAATCCAATGATTAATGTAATTTTTTCATAACATTTGTTAAACTCATTTATCTTTAGAATAGATCTGGTTTATTAAAATTTAGTAAATAAATAAATCATAATTAATTAACAAATATAATCTAATAATATTTTTTAATTGAAGAGTTAAATATAGTAATTATTATTATATATAAAAAATAAAAAATCACTCCTAAAATAATTTTAGATAAAATGATTTTATATTTTGAAAGAATAATATACCTTAACCTTCATATTTATTTTATATATGGATGAAAAATTTTGGTAGATTTTTTGATAAATTATGAAAAATATTATTCTTAAAACTTACAATAATAAAATTAATATTTTAATAATATTTTATGGTTTTAATTGAATAACGTTTAATATTAAATAAATTTAAACAATAATAATTTAATTTGAACAATGATATTTAAGGTAAACTAATGATACAAATATTTATTTTAATATTAAAAATGTATGAATTTGGTATAAAATTTATTATTTTTATGAGTAAAAATTTTAAAGATAATATTTTTGTTATTTTCTTAAAACGTTTTTAGAAGAAATGTTATCTAATGGGGTAAAAAAATGTATTTTCATAATTAACTTACTCAGTTATTTGAAAGTTAAGAAATTTAATTTAATTTTTTATTTTAAATATATAGTAAAAACTAACAAAAATAAAAATTTACTTGTCATAATTAATGATTTAGATATCTTCCATTCCCTAATTACGACGAAATAGAGGAAAATAAAAGAAAAAAGACAGTTCTAAAAAAAAAAAGAACAGAAAAAGAAGAAGAAGACAACGAAATACAAAGATAAACGACGGGTCGTTCGTTCTCTTTTATGACTAGTGACTAGTGAGAGGTTTCTTACAGCTCCGCGCGCATTAACCCTTGGACTGTTCAAATAAACCCTAAGAAACAAATAAAAAGAGAGAGAACATGACAGGGATAGCCCTGGATATGGAGCCAGTTGAACCCCAATCTTTGAAGAAGCTTAGCTTCAAATCCCTTAAACGCGCTCTTGATTTATTTTCTCCCGTCCATGGCCATCTCGCTCCTCCCGATTCCGAAAGGTAACATTTATACTCTCTCTCTCTCTTATAAATTCTATTAGCTTTCAGTCTCTTGTCGAAATTATTCATAGGCTGTACTGATTTATTTATTATTATTTTAATTTTTTGCGCAGTAAAAAAATTCGTCTAAGCCACAAGGTTAGTGGTTTTTGCTAATTTCCATTTCTTAGATTCTTCAATCATGTAAGACCGTTTTGCTATTAATTTCTTTGGTCGTTTCGTCTTCGTATTGCTTTTGATTCTTGAATTTAGTTGAATTTGTAGATTAATGTTGAGTATGCGAGTATTAAAATTACCCCTAGCGAACAACTTTCTCGACAAGCTAATACGGCTTCATCTGGTCGTGCTCATCAACCTCCTGGCCTGTCCAATGCTTTAGCCCTTCCAGGTATTGTTACTAGTTATTCTTGGTAGTGGTTTTGTTTGTGTTGATTATGCACTTTTGTGTTGCTATCGTCCATTTTTGGTAGTACCAAATGTATTCAGATGATAGGATAGAAAAAGAGAATTTTTAGAATTTAGAATGATACACCCATTTGGTTAGATATACTTAAAATGTTTGCTGGCTACGTTATCTTATTATGAAGGTCCTGGAGATTCCAGCAGTTCACACAAGAATGGAGATAATAATGCCTTGGTTGTTGGTCCATCTGTCCCTAAGCTGTAAGTGCCTGTTCTATTTTTATTTTCTCCGTTATTTATATTCTTTTAGTAATGTATGTGTGGAAAATATGGTATCACTTTCCCAGGTGTTATTTCAAATCAATTATGGACGTCCTTTTTTAACCCCTTACATTCTGTCTTGCACAGTGTCAAAGTTAACTATCAAAGCTGATTACTAATTATTCCTGAAAGTCTTATTGCTTGATTTCTAAGCGGTATTATATACCCCTAATAATTTGTAATAAGGAATTAATAATAGAATACTGCAAAATAGGATTGGTCCTTGCTTTCTCTTGTAGCCTTTCCTGTTTGAGGATTTTATCCATGAACACCACATTTAAGATCATGGAGATTTAGTATGCTTCCCTCAAGTAGGAAAATAGAAAAATGTCCATGACCTTTACACCTCATGGACAAAGCTGTATAGTTTTCATGTGCTGCTAGATAAGTGTCATAGTATCTCAGGAATTTTTCTTGCATGAAGAAACTGGTGCTAGTTCTATTATTAATTTTTTTATTTTTTTTCACTCTTCTTTCAGGAATGACGTAGGAGTTTCAGGGAAAGGCACATCAATAATATCAGCAGCTTCGGGATCCTCAGAAAGGTTTTTTTTTTACTCCTCCATCCTTTGTGCTATTTCATACTTATAGAATACATGAATTGAAGCAGTTGATTGCTTTCAGAACATATGCAGTGTAATGTGATTCAAATCATGCTTTTCTTCTTGAAATACTTGGTATGGTCTGTTTTTGTTACATAACTAGGAGGGATGAACCCAGCTGCTATTGTATTTCTTGCTTCTGGAATGCTTTTTGGGATGAGTAAAATGAATGCCCTTCTTTCTCTGAGTATTTTTTTAAAATTATATATACTGAAATTCCTCAAAGCTGAGTACTGCTGCTTTGTTAATTGTTACTATCATTTGAGCATGATGCTGTAATGGAGAGGCTAGTCTAAGAATTATTCTGATGCTTCTCTTGTAGGTTTTCCACATCAGCTTTAATTGAAAGAATACCTAGCAAATGGCCCCGTCCAGTATGGCATCCTCCATGGAAGAATTATAGGGTGAGAATTAATGGACACCATCTTTTAGCAAATGTTTTCTTTTTGACCAAATAGATTGACTGCTTCTGACCATTTCATCGTATAGCCTTCTATTATATATATTTGTACTGCATGCTGTTACTATTTAGTGAATGTTGATTTGCTGAAATAATTGTTAGGTAATTAGTGGTCACTTGGGGTGGGTGAGATCTGTTGCATTTGATCCCAGTAATTCATGGTTTGCCACTGGATCTGCTGATCGCACAATCAAGGTATTCAACTTTTATCTTTGTTTCTTTTGAGTAGATTGTCCATGGTTTATGGTTTTTTGACGTCTTTTATACTTTTCTTAAACAAAACGTGTCTATATTTTTTTTCACGTTATATAATCAAGAAAATAGGATTGCTCCGTATTTATATATTTGGTTTGGATAATGACAATCAAGCTAGTACACGTGAGATTTTAGATCTCGTAAGAAGATGTATTAAAATATTAACATGTTTAGGGTGACTTTTTGTTACAAGTAAAGCACCAAACTTCATAAATTCAATATTCTATTTAAATTGTGGTATTTCATAAATTGCTGGATTAAATAAAATATTTTTGAAAGTTGCAAACTGTGCACTATGACTGGACATCTATTGTATTTTAGAGAAGTTTCCTTTTGATCTCTCATTTGACAAACTCAATGATTTCCCCCTCACTCGTGCAAACACATTTGTGCTTGTGCATAACCTTGTGTAACTGGATGCTATCCTCCCACCCAATTTTTAATATAACTTTATTCATGATTCTTGTAAGCCAGATATGGGATTTGGCAAGTGGGAGGTTAAAGCTGACATTGACAGGACATATCGAACAAATACGAGGTATGTTTTGTATGAATAGCCACTATTGACGTTCATTGCAATTGAATGACCTTGCTGTGTGTGGACAATGACTGAATCAAGAAGTCACGTATAAGCAATGTGTTTTTATTTACAGGCCTTGCTATCAGCGACAAACATACGTATATGTTCTCTGCGGGCGATGACAAGCAAGTTAAATGTTGGGATCTTGAACAGAATAAGGTTGGTACTGAGTGTTTATTCTGGCTATATTTTGAAAGTAGCTGTAATTGGCAACTGATAATTTGACTTTTAGGTTATTCGATCTTATCATGGACACTTAAGTGGTGTTTACTGTCTTGCTCTTCATCCCACTATTGATGTTTTGCTTACTGGAGGACGTGACTCTGTGTGTCGGGTATGACATTTATTTATACAAGATTTTGAAATATTAAACTAAATTAATTTCAATAAGTTGCCTATTTTGATTTCGATGAATTTGGTATTTCAATTTTTTTATGTATCATGTATGATCTGGATTGATGATAAATTTCAGGTTTGGGATATTCGTAGCAAGATGCAAATTCATGCACTGTCAGGACATGAAAACACAGTTTGCTCCGTTTTTACCCGACCAACAGTATGTAATTGCATTCACCCACCCATCCACCCACAACCCAAAAAAAGAAGAAAAAAATCCAATTTAGTAGTTGTTTCTTGCTTTCTACATATTTTCCGGTTTTATTATTTTATGTGTACCCTCCCTAATTTTTAAGACTTCGATTTTCTAAGTTGGAGTATATTGATTATTTCCAGGATCCACAAGTTGTTACTGGCTCTCACGACTCAACTATTAAGTTCTGGGACCTTAGATATGGTAATATATGTTGTTTTTACAAATTCTTAATAATTTAAATTGTTAGGGAGAAACGGAATAATTAACAAGACTATTTTTCTAATCCTAATGTTGTGCTGCCTGCCGGCCCTGCAGGTAAAACCATGTTAACTCTCACACACCACAAGAAATCAGTGCGAGCAATGGCACAACATCCTAAAGAGTATGTGACTGAAGATCACACCTTCTTTCATAGAAATTGAGTGTGGTAGTAGTGTAGATTATTTTACAGTACTAAACTGAATTTGCTGCTTTAGTTTGTAACTGCTTTTTTCTATCTCTCTATTACCTCCACGGTCTGTCTCACTTGTAGGCATGGCTTTGCATCTGCATCAGCTGACAACATTAAGAAATTCAGCCTTCCAAAAGGGGAATTTTTGCATAACATGCTGTGAGTGATTATTTCCCATTTCCTCCCATTTTCTGCTGATTTTCCCTATGCAATTTTGTTCCTTTTTTCTGGTTACATACTCATACATATGTTTTAAATTTTGAAACAAAGACTTCCCAATATACCTGTTATTTACCTCCATTTTTATCGATGGGAATTTATTGTCTCTTACAAATGAAAATGCACCTGTTTTAAGTATTTCTCTGACTAAAAAAATAATATCTGGAAAAAAGTTTACCAATTTGGCATTCACACGTATTTTTGAGCAGCTCTCAGCAGAAAACTATAATTAATGCAATGGCTGTCAACCAAGATGGTGTCATGGTTTCAGGAGGTATGGATTTGTTATATATTTGAACAAAACAAATTTTGTTAGTTTAGTAGTAAGGGATGGTTGAACTTGTCTTTTTAGTTGGGTAGTTTGTCTATGGGTTTTGGGTCATATTAAAGACAGTCATTAAAGGACAAAATTCCTAAAAAAGTTATAAAATTGTATTTTTTAGGGGTATAATTGGATTTCTATTAAAAATAATAATAATAAAAACATTTTTGGAAATCCCTTTGTTAAATGATAGAATTTTTATAATTATGATAATGCCATTGTGGAAAAATCACTTAAATGATAACATTTTTATTTGTTCTTGTTTTACGAAAATATAATCAAAACATAATACTTATGCTAATATTTTTGTTTTTAAACAAAATTATAATTTTTTTTTAAAATATAAATGAGTCATTTCGTAAGCTGTTCATCCCAACTCATTTAAAAGTGATGAGCTGAGTTACAGCTCAGATAAGTTGAAGTTGAGTTGAACCTAAGCGAGAATCTCTAAAATTACTGCTCATACTCAATTAAATAAATAAATTCCAATCATTGGGGGAAACAAAACTAGATTACTACTTTTAAATATCTTCCAGCGTTAGCAAGGTAGCACAAAATGTTAAGCAATATATAATTATCAATAGCAGTAAAAAGAGGAGATAACATATTTTGTAATAATATGAATATAGGTATATTTGCCATTATAATCCGTAAATGATAAATAGAAAATCCCACAAAAGAGAAACTTGGCTGATATTAATGTTAGTAGAGAAGGTTCAGACGAGAGAAAGAAGAGCGTGAGAAAATTCAATTTTCTTATTAAGTACAATTTTATGAATTTTTTAGTATTTTTGTCCCCTATTTAGTTGCGGACTAAATCTATATAACTTAAAAGATACAGGACTAAAGTGTTTATATTTTAAATTTATAGGACTAATATGACCCTAAACTCATTTGTCTAATTTTTGCGTTTTCATTTTTGTGCTTTGAAATTAGTATTTTCCTTTTCATAGATGTGTCATGTATTTATATTGGTGGGTAATGGTGGTAGATGTTAGGATCTCTTAGAAAGTTTCTTATAAAGCTTTGAAAGAAATAGTGAAATCTGTGTGATACCTGCTTCTACTTTCTACTATAGGTGACAACGGTAGTATGTGGTTTTGGGATTGGAAGAGCGGTCATAATTTTCAGCAAGCTCAAACAATCGTACAGCCTGGTATGCACAAATTGTTCATCTGTGGTTCGTTCATTGTGTTATGAGGCCATTGACTGACTGAAATGCTTACATTTGCAGGGTCGTTGGATAGTGAAGCTGGGATATATGCTCTTTCCTATGACCTTACAGGTTCAAGGTTAGTCAGTTGTGAAGCTGACAAGACTATTAAAATGTGGAAGGAAGACGAACATGCCACTCCAGAAACTCATCCTCTAAATTTCAGGCCACCTAAGGATATCCGGCGGTTCTAAAATTTAACCATTCATCTATGTTGGTCGTATCCTGCAATGGTTCTAGTGTAAAATTTGATGTTACTTCTGTTTCGTGTCTTCTGTTTGGGCCCAACATCTCCTTCCCTGTATGCTCTGCTCAGAAAGAAGGGGTGGGTTGTTGAAAGCAGTTATTTAACTTCATAATGTATGATAATTTGGATTACAATTTGGAGATGTAGGTATTTCCGATTCAGTTTTGAACGGTTTTGTCATACTGTTGGATTAAAAAGTGGGGTGTCATTAAGATTCTTAAATAGGTTAGTATTGTTATTTAGTCTTTTAATTTGTAACCGTATGGTGTCGTGTAGTCTTAATTTTATAAGTAGTATTAATTAAAGATAAATTATTATTTTAATATATTAAGTTGAAAAATATTATTGTTTTAGAATAAGGTGATTTTGTGGGGGTAAACTTGGAATGAACGTATTTAGAAAACAAGAGCTTTTGTTGTTGTTCTGAATAAAAAAAGGGTAAAAATAATTATATTAAAATATTTATGTAAAATAATAAATATAAATATTAAAATATTATCTCAATAGTTATATATGTTTTTATTTGGTAAAAAGGGATTACAAGTCACATATTATGTAATTAGATCAATTATGTAATAAAATCACTTCTTATAAGTAAAGAGAATAAATAACGTTAATTATAATGTAAAGACCATCACGCTTTTGATCCCATCAAAAAATTTCAAAATTCAAAATTCAAATTCACAATGGCATTGTAGGCACAGGGATGATCCTTGACTGTGATAACTTGTAAAACTATCTAATATCTATGATCCTAAGTCTGAGTCTCAACCTCATCTTTCGGCCAAAAATATGTTGTTCGACTTGGAATTACTTGATACCTCTCCTACAATTAGTAAAGACTTAACATCTCATTGAATATGAAAGTGTCGAATTTGCTGACGTTAATGAAGGTGAACTTGTAAATTTTATCCTATCAAAAAACTTATAAATAAAGTATTATTCGTTATTTTTAGAATATATTTTTATCAATTAAATTATTTTTTATTTCTCTCTCTTATTGGGTATTCTTTTATAAAGAAAAAATTATATTATCTTGAATCTTATTGGTCTAAAATACCATGTTATTACATATCTTAAAATAATGAATAATTTCTTTATAAAATCTTCGTTATAAACTACAATTATAAACTATGACCTTAAAATAATGAATAATTTCTTCTTAAAAGTATAAAATCTTCCATACAAACTACAATTATAAAATGTGTAATGTACGATTATTAATATCCACAATAACGAAGATATTATTTCTTACATTCTAATAAAGTCATCGAAATTAGACCAAATTACACCTCACACCACATTGGATTGGATGGTATGGGATCTAGGCTCATATGCGTCCAATGAGGATAGTAAGGCATTACCTTAAAAAGAATTTTAAGAAAATTTTTAAATAAAGAGAATTTTTAAGAATTTTGTGAGAAACAAATCAAATTTTTGATGAAATTATTGCAATCCATATTATATAAATGAGTATAAATCAATATTCTATCTGGAAAATAACTCATGGATAACATCAGGATTGGATTCTACATAAAATCACAAGTATGAAGCTGATAATCGACCAACCAATGATTTAGATGTGTCTGAAAGCAATTAGCTTGAAATACAAGCCTTTAAAAAGGAAGAACCACTTAAAGCATTAAAAATGGAAAAACAACAAAAAAATATTCAAGTATAAACTTGATCATATTCTACCTTTCTTAACATACTGTCCTAATGTACCACCTTATGAGCCCACTTTTATTTTCACAATTTTTAATATTAACATGAACATTATTTAGACCAACATTTTAATAAACTTCTCATCAATTAGACACATTAATAGATCAACCTGTAACCAGAGTTAGCACAGGAAACACAAGTGACCGTATGTGCTTTAGAACATATTTAATAATGAATAATCCTAACTAGATTATTCAAAGCATATATCCATTAAATCAAATCAATTAGCAAATCTTAAAGTAATAAAATTAAGAACAAGTTCAATTAAAAAAAAAGCTTCTTTAAAATTTAATAATTAAATCAAATAATCATGATCACACACAAAATTATTTGATCTAAACATACAATATCCTAATTAAGAAGAAACTATATGAACATGAAATATGATACAACTAGGCTTATATTAATTTATGTTAGCATAATAAGAAAATATATGAAGAGATGAAGTTCAAACTAAGTAAAAGGAAGCAAAAGAGAAAAGAAACCTCTATGTTAAAACCTTATGCTCTTTAACAGACACTCTATAGTTTAATTATGAGAAAAGAGAGACATATTTATAGAAAACTTAAAATTCAAAACATCACACATATGATGTGGCATAACTCTATAGATAGTTGGTTATTGATTGGGATTAGAAACGAACTAGAGAAGATGAAGTAAGTTAATTCTTCCTCCCAAAAATAAGTTATATCAATGTAACAGATGATCAAAAAAGGATTGAAATCATATCAGTCTTTCCAAGGGTGTATCGACCCGTTTATAAAGAGGATCGATCCCTTTGTGTAAAATGGTATGCTCGGTTTTTTAAGCATAGATGAAAGGATTGAATTATGATTGAGTATGGATCGATCCATAGTGAGATCGATCAGTCTAGTAGGGGGATCGATCCCTCTCTCTAAAAAGATTGATATATTTTTTATGCAATATCAAAATTGATCCAATCAAGAGCATATATGAAATGCACTTAAACATATATGTATTTCTATGTATGATTGTTATAAAAAATATACCTAAATTATAATTATTCAAAATATGAGCATTTCTTTGACTTTTTTTGAAAGACTCTATATTCTAGAGAAACTTGATAACGAGATTAAAGATAAGATTATATGTAAATATTTTATACACGAAAATAATTAATACTAATAGTCCTTTCAATAAAAGTTATTGAACTTAAGCATATACAAAATATCTGTATATTCGATCAATACGTAAAATCTGTCAACATCCGAAGAATTATGGATGGTTTCTATTCGATGGTTAGATTAGATTGGAAGTAGTTTCACCTCATCATAGTTTATAGGTTCACTTTCTAGCAAGTAGATCAGAAATGGAGCTAAATCTACTAGTTCTCAAGTATGATTTTACATAATGGACTCAATTTTACTATTAATAACCTCTTTTCATTGAAGACCTTCAAAAAAGTTCACAGCCTCTTTAGAGTTTTGAGGTTCACTTTCTAGCAAGTAGGTCAAAATTGGAGGTTCATTTTTAAGTAAATAGGTCAAAATTTTGATAAATAATTTTAAAACTCTATTCCTTTCTCGACAACGGTGCCAAAAACTTGATGAAATAAGATCAACAATGTCAATCTTGTAAATACTTTGGTTTTATATTTGTAAAACTCTTGCAAGTGCACGAATCATTTTATAAAAAATGATAAGTATACTCCCAAGGTCAATCTAAAGAAAGAATATATGTGGTTTTTAATTTATTATTCAAAATTTTAAAAATTAAATTAAATCTTAAACATCTTATTACGATATTTTGGTTTTTTGTGTTTCTTAATCTAATAACATAAAAATAAACATAGATATGATTCAATAAACAATTATGCAAATTTTTATCATTTATAACAGTGGAATATTTATGGATATAATAATTAAGTTTATTATTCTTTCTCATACTATTTAGGTTATTAAAGATATAAATTAATATTTATTGATTCTCTTTTTTTATACGAATACCACATTTGGTAGGGTTAGATATTCTTTATTAATTAAACAAATCAATTAACACCTATGAATGAAGTTGATAATTAAGTTTGTTAATTAAAGTAATTCTTTTTTTCTCTAAGAGATTAAAAATGAACCATTTAAATGTCATTTTTGATGGGGTTAAACATTTTAAACTTTATTCAAGATGTCCAAATTAAACTTAAAAATTTAATTATTCGGATACCAACTTTCAAGTTTTAAAATCATTACTGAAAATATGTTGTCAATACATTTTCGAATAATAATTCTTATAAAAACTTTGGAAATGGATCTTCACTCTAACTACTAGGCGATTGTACCAACAAATAAAAAAATACTACTCTAAATCAGACCGGATAATTAAACCTTAAAATATAATTTTCAGATTTAAGTTTGTAATGAAAAATAATATATTTCTCTCTAATATCCTTAATATAAAATCTTAAATAAAAATAAAATCTGTTTATTTTATAGAAATGTTTTACTTATTTAATATTTTATAAGTATAACAACATTATTATTATATCATATTTACAAACAGTCATCCATGTTAAATTCAATCACAAACAAATTAAACATAACATATAAGAATAAAACATAAAAAATAACTGTAAAGAATTCATTTTAAAATTATACCTCAAAAGAATCCTTATAAAACTTCGATGCTAATTTTATTGCTGGAAAACCTCCAAACGGATTTGCATTTCTATTTATTGAATCAAAAACTAAATATTTATAAAAGCATAACTAGTTTTTCTCAAAAATATAAGTTAAAACTAAAAAAACTAAAAAAAGAAATCTTTTTAGAGAGAGAGAGAAAAAAAGCTGAGAAAATTGTGTTTTTTTACAATGTAGGAGATGGCCATTTTATAGGTGAGGAAAAGGCCAAAAAATGTGTGAAAATATTTCAAAAATTAATTTTGGATGCGTTTGGATAGGTTGGCACGTGTATGGGGTACGAGATTTGTGGTAGACAGGTGTTTGGCGCACACGAGACATGGCACAATCATGTGCTGGATGCATGAGCATGTGGGCGTGCGTGCATGACTCAGCGTGGGTATGTACTGGTACGCGAGGGACTTCGGTGTGAATGGGCAACTACGCGTCGAATTTTGGCATTTTTGACATTTTCGACCATTTTGTTCAATTTTTTCATCTTTTTAAGTTTTTCTCATTTCTTTTCTCAACATATTTATTATGTATTACTTCTAGTATTTTTCTTCAATAAATATACCTATGATTCCATAAAGATAAATTTATATAAAAATATGATAAAATCATACAAATATAAATCAATTTAATCAATTAAAGTACATTAAATCATGATAATTTTAGTTCTTTTTAAGCACTTATCAATTTACCTACAAATATATGTTAAAAAAACGATGCATTCTTTGATTCCATTATCATGTTTTGTGTATGTCTAGGATTTTTGACTCTTATATAAGAAACCGATAAGCACTACTATTATGTGTATATCCAATGAAGATGTAATCTACCATTTTATTAGACATATCTTCACCTTCTTAGGTATAGGTATGACTATGTTAGCAAGACATCCCCACACGTGTAAATATTTATATGAAGGTACCATTTTTTTAAATAATTCATACGTTGTCTTATGTGTCTTATTCTAATATACTTTATTTAACATGTAGTTAGCTAACAAAATAGCTTCTCCTTACAAGTTCTATGGTAACACAGAACTTAGCATTACATTCATAATTTCTTTTAAGGTACGATACTTACGTTTAGTAACTTCATTTTGCTTAGGTGAATAAGGCATTGTGGCTTCATGTATAATTCTAAGTTATGAATATAATTCACCAAATAGGACTTCATACTCATCATCATAATCATTGTGCAATACCTTGCTTTTAAGCAAATACACATAGCAATATTCCATGTTATCATTAACAAAAGTAATAAAATATGTATTGTCACCTCTTGTTTGAAGAAATTTTAAATCACATATATCACTATGGATTAAGTCGCTCATTTCAATCAAATGGAACAATAACCAGGTCATTTTTGCCTCAACATAAGTCTCACACTTGTGTTTAGAATCAATTTGAAAAGCAAGGATATGATCTGATTTAATTAATGTACACAATGTATTATGATTAATATGACCTAGTCTACCATGTCATAAATTGGAAGTCTCAAGCAAGTAAGCAGAAGAATTAACTTTATTAATTTTCTTAGGCATTACAGTTGTAACATTTAGCTTAAATAACCCATTACATACACACAAACACGTATCACGTCAAGATCCTTTGCTCAAACTGAATCATGCCAACATTATAGAAGTTCCTAGATCATGTGAAATAAGAGTAGTACCAAGGGCACCCTATAATTTTGTAATAAAAAAATGGAAAACTGGCTATGGAGATTCCTTGCTATAAAAAATTCATACAAACACAAAATTGTTCTATAGAAAAGTCATTTAGATCTAATCTATTCTTGGGGTCAAATAAATATAAAGGATATCTTAGTGACCTAGCACGACAAAGCACTCTTTGAGGGCATGGAATGTCTAATTTTTCTATCAAGATATCAACAGTAATGTCTCTGTCAGATTCTCCAGTTGAAATACGGGAAAAATCCATTCAATTATTGATGAAAATAGAGTTTTGTGAATTCTACCTAGAATTGAAAGATCATTTCTAGATCTTCGAACAAATTCAAGGGTTCATTGTGGCTATTGTCACTTTGGCCAACACACATGATAAGAATTTACCATCGTGGAATGGCTTTTTGCAAAATGATGAAAGGGAAACTCAGTAAGATGTTGGAGAAGCAAAATATACAAGATCATAAATGTAGATTTCTCCCACCCATAAATATACCCCTTTTGGTCAACACGACCTTCTTTGACTCAAAGACGATTCCAAAGCCATGCTTATTCTATAACAAATTAAGCACAAGGTTCTTGCAAATCTCAGGCACAAACAACACATTGTTAAGAGTAAGATCCTTTCTAAAGGTCATATTTAGTACTACTCTTCCTTGTCCTTCAACAAAAGAAGTAATACCGTTTGTCATAAACAACTTCTCCCAATCCTTGATAGGTTCGAAAGTAGTAAATAGCTTCTTGTTTGAGAAAACATGACTAGTTAGACCAATATAAATCTACCACTCCTTTGGGTTTAACCCTACCAAAAACTTCACACAAGTCGATATTAGAGATATCATAAGTGATTTCGTCAACCACGTTTGCCTCACGGCTCCTGTTTCTCTTTGAAAACTGGTAGTCTAGGGCTTTATATCCTGTCCTCTTATAGTTAAAGGAAATCCCTCTGAAGCTTGACTTCTTAAAAGCTTCTTCTATAGGTCCTAACTTAGACCCTTTTTCCTAGCTTGCCCTTGCCCTTATTTTTACTGTGCTTGGGGCTTTGACCATGCTCCATCACATTAGACTTGAGTGCTAATGAGATATACCTTCTTTTAGAATAAGCCTTGTTCTCTTCTTCTACCTTAAATCTTATCAATAAGTCCTTCAAAGATACTTCCCTTTGCTTATGTTTAAGGTGGGTTTTGAACTCTATCTATGAAAGAGGAAACTTCTCAATAATAGCTGCAACTTGGAAGATATCCTTAAGTATCATCCCTTCATCACGCAACTCAGTTAAGATATCTTGAAATTCACGTACTTGACTGCACACTAGTTTAGAGTCCACCATCTTATAATCAAGAAAACAACCAACCAAAAAATTCTTGGCATTGGTATTTTTCATTTCATACTTTCAATCCAATGACTCCCACAAGTCTTTAGCTGCCTTATTCTTATTGTACTCATTTTACAAGGAGTTGATTAGGCTAACATAGCTCTCACACTGGTAATCATAATGCTTTCATGTTTTAATAGCACTAATAGACCAAATATCTTGTTCATTTTCAGATTGATTGGAAGCTTCTTCGATCAAAAACCTTACTAAATTAAAGGTGATAGGATGAACCATCATTTTACTTCTCCACCTTTTGAAGTTCAAACCATTAAACTTTTTCGATTTCTTAACAATAACATGGTTCAAAGAAAGCAAAACTAACAACAACGAGATAATCTCATCAACCACAGAAGATCTCATCATTTAATTTATATCATAATCATTCACAATAAGGTCAATAATATTCACAACTAGGTTATCAACTTGAAACATGAGAGTAATCATATCAGAAGTCGTAATCTTTTCTTTTTCTTTTCTGAAAAATTCTAGAACCAATTCTTAAAACCATCAAATAAAATTTTCATTTTTATATAAATATTAATTTAAACGAAGAAAGAAGGTCTTTGTATAAAATAAGATCAAGGAAACTGAAAGACCAATAGTTAAGGCAATAAATAAAAGATTCTTAAATCAGTAGTGGAGGGAAAAAATATCAGTTGTTGAGAAGAAAAAAAAAACCTTGCAGAAAGAAAAGTTAATAGAAATAATAATAATAATAATAATAATAATAATAAATATCTGAACAGTTCCCATAACCTGTATAAAGAAAAAGTTTAAACAAACAAAGAAACAAAATATAATTACAAGTATGAAATTGTAAAATTAGATGTAAGATGTTAAAACAATTAAATATAAAACCATTTATACCTACTGGAAATGAAACAATCAGACTCAAGTAACGGGAAAACTTATAGTTTCCTAAGTGAAGTTAAACTGGAAAACAATTAAAAAAGAAACTCAAGAGACATAAGCAGTAAGCAAAACAAACTTAGATCATATTATATAAACCTTTCACAAATATTAAGAATATCATTAAAATAAATCTGCAGAAAAATAATAAAAAGGAACAATGATAATAATGATTAGTTATAATGAGAGAAGAATAAAGTCACTTACAAATAATAGATTCAGTTACTGTTTGTTCGAAAATGACAGTATAATATTATAATAGATGAACAAATAAATTAAGATTAAAATTCTATTATTTAAAATTATAAATATATAAATATAAATATATAAAAATTATAAATATAAAATACAAATAAAACAAAGATGTGTTACGTAATATTTTTAAGATAATTTTTTCGTTAATCA
The DNA here is from genome assembly GCA_030763125.1 of Hippophae gyantsensis. NCBI lineage: Eukaryota > Viridiplantae > Streptophyta > Magnoliopsida > Rosales > Elaeagnaceae > Hippophae > Hippophae gyantsensis. The sequence continues at coordinate 72,002,858 of CM061028.1, read as the reverse complement.
TAGATGTTAGAGAACTACAAAAACATATTTTTCAAAATTAAACGATCAAATGATAATAAAATTAAATCATAATTTATTATTTTAATAATTTTTAATTATCTTAAATCTATTAAAAAAACTTAATTTTAATCAATATTATTTAAAATTATACATATTTTTTTAATCACGTTACTTATATTATTACTTAATGCGGCGCGATGAGATTGGGAACTCATTTCTTGTTTTTCGTATTTAATTTAAAATTTATCTTATATCACAACTTAAAATTCTCGCAAAAATTCAAACAATATTCTAAAATATTATTATTTAATTTTCATTATAAAGAACAATTATTAAAAAATAACTAAGCTAATAATAAATATTTTATAATAAGAAAAATAAAATTTTAAACCAACAAATAATTTAAAATAAAAAATATTTATGTTAACGGGAGAAAAATAAAATTATATACTAATAAATACATAATTATTTTCTATTAAATAATATTGATAGACTTATATTACAAATTAGTTTAAAATATTAGGAGTAAATATAAAATCTTAGATTTTTAAAATTTAAATAAATAGTTTAAATAATTTTTATAAAAAAATTTTTTGATGATGTTTTAATAAAATAAAAACATTAATTAATGATAAAATATTAAATATATAATATATTATTTATAATTAATTTGAATTTAAATATACATTCTATATATATATATATATATATATTATTTATAGTTTGTGGAAATGGGATTGAAAATTTAATCTTATTCCTTATCTTCTCTAGTTTTATAAAATATACATCTCAAATCTCTATTTCTTATTTTATTGTTATCATTATAATACTCACAAAGATTTACTTAGTGAAAAAAAAGTAATAACTTTAACGGGAGTCTAAATCTCCTCTTGCACAATTAACATGCCACTGCAATCAAACAGGTAAAATTTTGAACAAAAATTAGTGGTGACCAAAACTTGAACTAACAACTAATCCATTAAAACAAACTCAACCTACCTAAATTGAGTTAGAATTTTATAGTATCACAAGTTATTTGGGTCACAACCCAATGAACTCGGTCTTAGGTGGTCGAATTTGGGTGGTATAAATTGCAACCCATAAAACCTAACTTGACCACAGTTTATAACTTTAAAAACTATTTTATAAAATTTACTATTTTATATATAAATTTATTCACGTTAAACCTTACGTTGAAAAATATACATAATAATTAACATTCTATGATATTATTTTTAAAAAATATATAAAGATAAAAAATATTGAACAAACATTAACTTGATTTGAATACTAATACTCTAATCCACTAAAAAAATAAGAAGTACAATCCACTAAAATCAATCAAAATATGACAAATTATAAGACTAACTTAAAACTAGTATACAGGGGTTCAATCCACCCTAAGACACAATACTGATAGAAACCAAGAGTTTATATAGAGAAATCTTGAAGTGAAGTTTGGTTCATGAAATTAAATGTGAATAAAATAGTTTTGTTTAGTTTGACTATTAGAATCAAAGAAGAAATCAATATTACAGTATTTGTTTTTTAACTGAAATGAAATAGAAAATATTACATATTATATTAATACCCCTCTAATCAGTAAAATTTAAATAATATTATTATTTTTTCGTCAGACAAAATATATTATTAAAATTATTATTTTTTTAAATAATTATTACTTAAAAATAAAATATATTATTAAAATTATAATTTTTTTAAATAGGGTTTTGAGGTTTGTAGTTTAAGGTTTAAGATTTAGGGTTAAAATTATTATTTTTAAATAGAGTTTAAGATTTTGGGATTTGATGTTTAAGGTTTAGGGTTATATTTGTGGTTTAAGATTTATGGTTAAAATTATTATTTTTCTAAATAAGGTTTTGGGTTTTAAGATTTGAGTAAAATTAAAAAAAATTGAAAAAAAATAGAATAATGATTTCGTAAGGGATGTTGAACCACACATATTTTTATGCCAAACATGGCATATTTGAGATTACTATTTTTACCCTTCCTATACACAATTACTTAGTTACCCTTCCTATACACAATTACTTATTTACCCTTCCTATCCACTTTGATAGCATCAAAGTAACAATTCTCTACCTTGACAATAAGGTAAAGTGATTGTTTTGTTTTTCTCCTACCTACAAAAATTTTCCTATGATTTTGACTCTAATCAAGTTCATGCAATATTGAAACTTGATTATGGTTATTGTTTTAATGAACTTATTTGTGGGATTGTTTTTAATAGCTACCTTTTATCTTAATTAAGTTTTATAATTAAAAAATATAATAATATAATAATAATTATTTTTATCATTGCTTAACAAAAACTTATAAAATATTTATTTTATCTATATTATTATAGTTATATACCTTAGTTAAATTATTATTATATAAAAAATTTATTAAATAATTTGAGTTATGAAAATATCACTAACCTTAATAAATAACTACAGTTTTCACAAATTTTGTAATATTCATAAATATCCGTCTATATTACATAGTATCACTGGTATCTTTATATTTAAAAAGCGGTTATAATATTTCACTCATGATATATTTTTTCTTTTTTATTTTTTTACAACAATAAATACTAAAATATTTCTATAAATTACAATAACAAATACTAAATTTTGCTTTTCTTTTTTAATCACAATAAGAATATCAATCTAGAAATTACATGCTTATTTTATTTACTAAGTAAATTTAATTCAATCAAATCATTTATGAACTTATTTTTAAGTTGAGATAATGTTATAACTTATATTAATTAAAAAATATTCTACTAATATAAAATATAAAAAAATACCACACAAACTCTTTAAATTAAATCAAATAGAACATTTAATTCTTTAAAAAATATTTAATCATTTAATCTTTTAGCCAAGGAATGACTAAGTAGGGATATAAGTAACAATTCTCTCTCTATCACTAAAAAAAAATTTCTGTGAAGCCTTTCTATTATTGCATCTGCGAGTTGTTATTGCACTGAAAGAAATGGTGGTGATATGACAGAAGACATAGTTTGCACCAACCTTCGAAAATTCAATATAGAGACTTAAGTCGATTTCTCTTAACTTTCCATAACTCACACTCCAATCTTATACATTATTTTTGCTTTCAAGTTGGGTAGGAATAGAGGAAATTGGAAATTGGAAATAAGAAAATTCAAATAAGCACTTCGATGAAAAAAGTGTCTCACAGCCGAGATTTCGCTTGTTTTCCAGTAGAACCCTGCAAGAGAAGAATAGAAAAATGCAAGAGAAACAAGGTCATTACTCATAGCAAGGATTGGCACTACATTAACATAATAAATAAACTAGCTTACAATTAGGTTTTTAAAATAAAAATAAAAAACCAAAAAAGTGGTTCTAATTAGAGTGGTTTGTAAGCGGTTCTATATTTGGCTAAATATATATATATCACGTAATGTTTTTTGCAACAATATAATAAAGTGGTTGTAATTAATAAAATAAGCCATAATACTCTTTATAATGGCGGTGTAAAATAAATAAAAATGTACCGTTCAATTAATAATATATGTGGTTCTCATTATTTTAAAAGAAGTGCTTTTTTCAAAGGGTTACTTACTAAAAAGGCACTTTAATGTGGGTTTACTATTATTAAAACTGCTTCAAATTTTATTGTCAAACACAAACGAAGACGCTTTTATCTTTAAAAGTACTTTCAAATAGAGCATCCAAGTGCGCTCTAAAAGATGAGAAATTAAATTTCTCAGGAATATCCCCATGAAGTACGACCAACAAGGACCTAAGTTGTTTCTTAGGTACAAAATGTGATACAGACTGATAATTGATAGTTCCCACAAGCAAGCATAATCATATTTGCTAGGTACTACATGATCCATGGCAAAGTTGGTTTTGTTCTAGACAATCATATTTCTTCTTGTTTTGTTTATTTCTTTCTTAGATTTCATATAGACATTCCTAAGCATTGAATGATCTACGGGAAAGTTCCTTTAGTTGTAGACAATTATAGGGCCCATTTAGATATGCTTCTTTTAGAATTTTAAGATAAGTGTCTTGATTAAAAGTTGTTTAAAAATAAACATTAAAATGTAGCATAAGATTGCTAAACGTGAATTAGAATGACATTTTAATAATTAATTTAAAATAATAGCATGCATCTTAAACTACTACTATCAAAAGTAATAAAAATCTTTACTTTTTCCAAAAAGCATAAATAACACATTTTTTAAACTACTTCTCATGATGATTGGGTCATAGACATTCATACTTGGTCATAGATTACCATTTCTACATTAGCAAAAATTATCTCATAGTGCAATTGTATATGCTCTTTGTGGGCATTGAAAGAGCATTGGTTCGAACCCGTCATTGTATGTGTGTGTGTTTATGCGTTAGCAAAAATTATCTCATAGTGCAATTGTATATGCTTTTTGTGGGCATTGAAAGAGCATTGGTTTGAACCCGTCATTGTATGTGTGTTTGTTTATGCGTGAGTGTGTAACTTTAAAATATATATATATATACACACTTTAACAAATGACACAAAATAATAGCCAAAATCATAACAGGAAGAAGAAAAAAGGAATAATTTTTAGATTACTCACCAATGGAGCATCTTTTGCAGCTCTTTCAGCCAAATACCCACAAGGCTTGAAGAATTCCCCATACGTGTTTGACCATTGCTCCAATCTTGAAAATATGTATTTGGATCCAAGAGAATCAGCCCAAAATATGAGACCACCCCTGAAAAAAGTTACCATAGTAGGATATATCAACAAGTTGGCATGGTGTGACAAACAAGTATTTTCATTCTAAATATGAACACAGACCTGTAAGGGGGGAAACCCATGCCCATGACAGAAGAAATGTCGAGGTCTGCTGATTTTACCGCAATGCCTTCATCGAGGACACGACAGGCTTCATTCACCACAGGGAAGAATATCATTTCCACTATATCCTTTTCTGACAACTTCACTAACTGTAACGGTGCCACAAAATGAATTTTTTTTTCCAAGAATGAGGATTTATGATATTATTTCCAGCAGTTCAGAATATGAAAGAGAAAGAAAGAGACCTTAGGATCAATGGCAACACCAGAAATGTTCCTTGACTTCTCAATATATTTTTTAAGCTCAGGATCAGGTTTTGCTTTACGTTTGTCATCATACGTATAGAATCCTCTTTTAGTTGTCTCACCTTAAACAAATAAACAAAAAATATAATAATGATAAATAAAAATTATACTCAACAAAAGATGGTAACTGAGTTACTCTTAATGTAGATGACAAGTCACAAATAAGATAGCTGTAAGATTACCTGCCCTCCCATCCTCCTGCATGATAGGGATGAGCATTGATTTATATGTTCGCTCGGGAAAATTCTGGATAAATTGTGTGCCGGTTGCAACAGCAACACCAAATCCTACCAGATCAGCCAATCTGCAGTGGAATGGTAATATCAAGGTCTAGTGAAACAAGTCGAATCGCCCAATGATACCAATGAAAGATTGAGATGACAAAATTAAAATTATTATGAAATGAAAAACCTGAATGGGCCCATTGGCATTCCAAATTTGGTAATTACTTTATCGATCAAGTAGACATCTGTACCACGTTCTACAAGCAAAAGTCCAGCTTGTGTATAAGGAAAGAACATTCTGTTAACAGCAAAGCCTGTGCAATTTCCCACCACCACTGGGGTTTTCTTTATCTTTTTTCCAACATCTAACAAGTCAACAATAACCTGAGGAGACGTCTGGTTTGTCCGTACAATTTCCAGAAGTGGCATGACATGAGCAGGACTGCATCAGGAATACAGTTCAGTGATTGAGCCAAAAATTGTAAGAGAAGATCAAACAAGGACAATTTGCACACCGTAATTACCTAAAGAAATGAGCCCCAACAATACGATCTTTGGATTTGGTCTTCTCTCCAATCAGGTTCAAGTCAATTGTAGAAGTGTTACTTGCAAGTATGCAATGTGGTGGGCAATATTTTTCAAGATCAGCAAAAATTTGTTGCTTTAAGGAGACATTCTCGATAACAGCCTGTTCCAAGAATAAAAATACATAAATAATAGACTTCAACAACGTTTTGCTTTCTGGATAATAAACAGTGACTTAGAACAAACAGAATCAACATGCTTACATAATTACCTCAATAACCATATCAACATCTCTAAAGCTTTCGTAGTCCAATGCACCCTTAAGAAGAGAGAAGGTTTTCTCAAACTTTTCTTGTGACATTTTCCCTTTCTTCACACGACTTTGCAGATTAGCTGGATGAAAAAGATTACATGTAAATACTAGTTCAGTACCATTTAAAAAAAAAAGCCAAAGCTGGCTTGATTAAGAAATGATCAAGTACTGATTACATAACATCTGATTCTAGCAATTTCGTTGTCACCAAATCGCAAAGTAATATAGCCTCTGAAACATGTACTGAGGTAGTGAATTAGATGATGCTGAATTGCAAGCTGCTTAATAGAAAAGTTGTCTTACCTCTTACTCTACCAATGCCAGCCTCCAAGAACTTCTCATTTACTTCTTTCAGGATCACAGGATAATTGCTAAGAATCAATGCTGTCGCTATTCCAGAGCCCATTAGTCCCCCACCAAGGATAGCAACCTTTTTCACTTGTCTTGGCATCAAACCATGATCAGTAACCCCAGGCACCTGTTTTACAGCCACATACACATACAAAAAATAATAATAATTATTATTATTATTAAAATTTAGGTGAGTGTTATTGTGGTCAAGATTTGCAAGACTAGCCACCAAGACTATAATTCAGATATGACTATTTCAGATATTAATCACTGAAGCTAATAAAATTATAGTACAATAATTGTGGTGTCAATAATATAGCAAGTAATATGCAGAGACTATTCAGATTCCTGATCTTAAATTTTTGACTGAATTTTTCAGATACCTATCATCCATACACAAATTTTGCATATCTAACCTTTGAAGTTCCACGTTGGGAAAAGAATACATGGACCAAGCTTTTGCACGTGTCAGAATGCAGAAGTCCTTGAAATGCTTCAGCTTCCTGCCATTTTTCATACAAAATCCCATACCTCACATCACTATGTTTCGAAAGGGAAAGGGAAAAGAAAAAAAAGAAAAGGGGAAAAAAACAAGAATATTTGACAGATACCTTCCAAAGTCCATTCCGGGGACCAGAAACTATACCCTCTTCGATGACATCAATGCAAACCAATGGGTGCTTGAGATTAGGAGCTCGCCTTTGGGCTTGTGTTCTTGCAAAATTAAGTATTTCCCTTGCTTCCCCAAGGGACTCCAACTTGTCTGTCTTGTAGAGACTAGCAACCCATGGTCTTCTATGCTCCAGGATATCTAGAGCCCACTTCCGTGCAGTACTTACCAGTTCACTAGGTGAAACAACAGCATCTACAAGTCCCAATTTATAGGCTTCTTCCCCTTTAACTGGCTTTGATGTCTATAAAGGGACACAACAATTTAATGAAAATGTAACATGGTTAACACGAATACTTTTAAAAGAAATGCTATGATTAAATTGAGTCTAGCCACAAGATACCAGCATCATTTCGAGTGACTTTGTGAGACCAACAAGTCGTGGCAACCTTTGTGTTCCTGAGAATATGCAAGCAACGTTAGAATTTAGACAAAATCGAGAGGGTGGGATTGGGTGGTAATAACTGTATATGAATTAAAACTATGTTGCAGATAAATTCTGACATAAGCATACTCGATGGTTTTTTAAACTGGAAGGAAGGCCACAGGACTTACGTTCCCATCCTAAAGCAACTTTTGTTTCTCCATTTACAAAAAATACCCGGCAATATTCTCCAATAATCCAAAACATGCCTCGATTTAACAACAGAAGTTACCACATTTTCTTTTTTCCATTAGATTCTAACTTCCTTTTATCCAAGATGTCCATGTCGCAGGTAATAACCTAGAGTGTAAAAAATGATATGGAAATTCTGCAGCTAAAGTTAATAATTGCTTTTTTATGTTATGGGGGGAAAACACTCTATGTTCAAATCTGATTCTCTAAACTATAAAGAACATTGGCAGTATAAACAATGAAGTGATTCCGTTCCAACTGATACCATACCTCCAAAGCCAGGAAGTATTCCAAGCTGAAGCTCAGGCAAACCTAACTGCGCAAAAGGAGTTGATATTCTTGCATGACATGCCTAGCATAGGAATACAACAGTCAGTAGATATCCAGAAACAGTAATGAGAAGGCCCCAAAAAGAAAAGAACCAAGACATACCATTGCAACCTCTAACCCTCCACCCAAAGCAAGACCATCAATAGCAGCAACAGCAGGTTTTCTTGCAGCTGAATGTATTCCAACCAATCAGAGTCTCCACTTAGTGCAAGTACTTCCAAAGAAAATGAAAGAAGTAGAAGATGTACCTTCACAAGTGTCAGTTAGCAGCTCCACTGATATAAATCCAGGCCTTGAATGCTCAGCTGTAAATAATAACAATGACGTAATATGCATAAAAAAGAAATGTAATACAGTAATATAAAACAAATAGAAAGTTAAACATACCCTTTTGTCCCCCTTGGAGTCCACCAAAAGCACTAATATCAAAGCCACCAGAAAACTTGCCCTTTGCACCTGGTCCAGAAAGATGAGGCATTAACTTCGTATATCATTCACTACATTTTAAGAATGGGAGCGGGCTATACAAGTCCCTTGATTAGGTCATTTGTGTCGTTTGGCCCTTAAATTAAAAATAATATCATTTAATCCAAATGGTCAATTGATGATAATTATATTATTTTAATAATTTTTCTATTAAAATATTATTTTTTCTATTCCAGTAATTAAAACGAGATTAAAACACAAATCTTGAACAAGGTTAAAAGTGAAATTTAACATAAATTATTTTTTAAAAATCAACAATAATAATGTTCTAACATAAAATTATTTAAATTTAAAAAAGTTAAAAAATCAATAACAAATTAAAATAAAATAGTTGCAATCAAAAAATATTAAAACAAATATTTTGTCAAAAACATTCATATTGATTGCCACTTTAGTGCTTTCAATCACTTGAAATAAAAATAATATTTTAATATAAAATTATTATAATAATGTTATATGTGACAATTTTCTCTTAAAAATAAGATATATCAATCTTCATCCATACCAGTAACAACAATGGCCTTCACATCATCTCTTCTCAGAGCCTCTTCATAGCTCTCTTTTAAGCTGTATAATACTGAGACAGAGAAAAAACAGGGACATAAAATAAGAAATGTCATAAACTCAAAACTCAACAAAACAGTGTGAGACACTTTTAGTCCCATAGCTGTATCCCAAAAGAGTCTATAGAACATGCTTTGGTTATTGTCAAAACAGAGTATCCCGAATTCAGCAAAAAGGCCAAGAAATTACTAATTAGTGTAATAATCCTGACAGAAAACACAAGTCTAGATTAACATTCAAAATGGGGTGGGCGATGCCTAGGTCTCTTTCTTCGTAAAAAAAGTACACTTTAATCCCTTTGTTTTTAGGCTGTATATATTAGGTCTCTTATTTTATGAAAAGTTACTCATAAGTTCATTTTCTTGTACATGCTTATCATGTGTGTGCTTAAAGAAGGGTATATGTTGTCATTTGATAAAATGAGAAATACCAATAACACAAAAATTTGCACATATTTTTGCAACTATACTCATATCGTGAAAATGGTGAATTATCATTTTTCTAGATAATTTTGCCACATAAAACCATATAAGTAGTGTAGGTACAAAATTGTGTACAAATTTGTATCTAGTGCAAGTATTTTTTAATAGACAAGGAAAATGACTATTTTATAGCTCCTACTTTTTTCTGATTGAATAAAATTGAAGTTAGGTGCAATTTATAAAGAAATTGGAGACTAATTATGTACTATCATAAAATAGGGTATTAATGTATACTTTTTTAGTGAAGTAAGAAACTTCCCAAATTTTTTATCATTAAAAATTCACAATAATTAAAGAAAACGATTCGGTCGTATATTTTTATTTTTATTTTTCTTAATCAACACCCTCTCTGAAGCTTCCAAATCTCAATAATTTAGAAACTATCAAACAATCAAAATTCAGGAATCTAATAGCATGGAATTGGTAAGAAAATAATGAATACCTAAGAACCAGTGAAAAAAACTCGTACAAAACGTATTCAAACCTAAGACCCAAAACTGAATGAACACACAAAAGCAAAACGCAAAGGAAAAAAACAAAATCAAAAACCATGTCAAAGGCAAGCGCAAAATTAAGATGAAAAAAATGAAATGCGCAGGTAAAGAAATAAGATCTAATGGAATAAAAAGGAAATGAAAGATAACCATCAAAGGAAAGGGAATTGACAGGAGGATTGATGATGGTGATGAGAGCCACCCCATCAGCACCAACTTCCATGGTTGTACGACCCTTTGCGTTGCTACCCATTCTCTCTCTCTCTCTCTCTCTCTCTCTCTGAAATTCTCTATGTGAACAATCGCAAGAGAGCCTCTAAGCTACAACAAGTACTATAAATGGAGGGGCGTTGAGCTTATAGTTATATGTGATTACTGATTTGGTTGGGAATATAAATTTTGGGGTCAGACCTTACAAACATGACCTTGCCTGTTGGAACGTTTAGATTTTAGAATAAGAAAGCTCGAGTTAATGCTGTCTAGATTTTTATAGACTTTTTTTTTTTCAAAAAAAGAGTAATATTATTAATATATAAATATCTAGATTAATCATACTGTGTCAAAAATATTAAAACGGTTGCGAAACATACAAAATCATCCCTAGAAGCGTATTTGGTCCAAACGCCCGAGAAGTAAGCAGCTACATTTACACTAGTTGAGCAAATCATAACCGAGCGATGAGTACAAAAGTTTAAGTAATGCTTAATCACCGATAAAATGCCGATGAAAATTATCTATTTGAACTAATTTAAATTTAAATATATTATATTTTTTAGATCGAATAAGGTCATATTGATATTGAAATTTATGTATGAATTATTGTCATATATAAAACACAATACACAAATTTAAATTTTAAATTGATATTTTTAAAACAAATATTATTATTTATTATCACAACTAAAAAAATCAAAAGATTCAAAAATATTATAAACATTTATATTTGTTTTTAAATAAAAATAAGAATTTAATATAATTATGTTAAATATAATATATTATAAAATAAAATATGTATTTATTTATAATTTAATAGTAATTTGGTCCGTATCAGACAAAATAGATTGTAAAATCTATCGATCCGAATCCGAACGAAATACATAATTTTCAATCTAAATTCAATCCTACTATAAAGTATATCAATTCAATTTGATCCAAAACTGAAAAATTAGATTATATTTTTCAATTAAAATGAATTAATCGAATTATTTGTTCATACATATGCTTAACATCTTTAACAATAAGACATAACATAAAGAAGTCAATGGAGGTCGTTAAGTCTTTACTGACAATAGAAAGGAAATGGCTCTCAACAATGATAGAGGTATCAGCCATCTAGAAAGCCAATCGAGCTCCAACTCATAAGGCCAATAACTTGGTAGCCAAATTGGAATCTATATGTGTCACTCGAATAGCTCATGCCTTAACATAATGACTCAAGTGTTCTCTCACAACCAAGTCGAGACCCAAGCATCTTGTTTCCATATCCCAAGCATTATCACCATTAACCTTTAAAAAATTGAGAGGATGCAATTGCCAAAGAGGAGATGAAACATGTATAGCTACAGACACGATATCTTTATGTCGTGCATAGAATAAGAGCCTTACTTGAATCATTTGTGATGCAAGAGCGTCTTTTTGTTCATAAACATGATTATTTTGATCCTTCCAAGTGGATCACAAGGTACAAAAAAATATGCATAATTATAATTTGGAGAATGTAATCATATGATGAATCAATCATTCATAAAATGGCATATCAAGTAATACACTAATTTTCACCTTCAACCACTATGTTTCCAAAGTGACGAAGTAACCTCACAACACATCAAAACATGCAAAACAGTTTCCAAACTATAATAACAACAATTACACTTTCCAAAGATTGGAACTTGACATCTAATGAGGTTACTAAAGATAGGAAGAATGTTATGAGTCGCCTACCATACAAAAGTCTTCACCCTATTTGGGATTTTTGCTCCCAAATACTTATTCAAGGGAAATGAGACTGGACTTTGAAAGTAGAAGCAACACAAGACTTTATTATTATTATTTTAAATAATTTTTTGATTATATCATTTTTTATTAAACTTTTCTTCAATATAAACTCATCTACTGTTATTTTTATTCAATATCAAATACGTTTTCAATAATAATTTTTTTCAAAACAAAATGGTATTCAAATAAATAATACAATATACATAATAGTATAGGGAGTTTAATACATACCTTCCCTTTCCTTGAATCTCGTATAGGGTAGTCAAGTTCTTTAGGACTCGAGTAAGAAGGTGGAGAACTATGGTGCTTTTATGACGTGGATAAAGGCTCAAAGACATTCAATGGCTCTAGGCTGAGCACGGGCTCATCGATGGTCACTTTATTCTTCTTTTTAGAGGGCACGGGGCAGCCTTCCTCCTTAGAGGATTTACCCTTCTTACCTTTAGAAGAGTCCCTCATAGGAATAAGAGGTGTGCCCCTTTGAGAGCTCGCCTCTGAGAAAGCGACCTTACTCTGTAAGCAAGACAAGAGTTGGGCAGTAGTAAACTTCATGGTACCTACAACACAAGAGCGAGGAAATGTTATTATCATTAAGTCACGCAACAAAAAAAAGGTAAAGTCTCAAGGCTAGTTCACCATCATCAACAACTACCTCAAAACTTTCCCCACAGTTTATGGGAGGGGTTTTGTGTTTAGAAGAAGCTCAAGGTTTATGAATAATCTTAAGAGGGGCTCTACCGAACCATGTCTCATCAATCCATATGCAACAAACGTGGGGTGTTTATCAAATGCTTCTATGGGTTTTTTTTCATAAAGATAGTTCTAGATATCAGCCAACCGTTGCTTCACATCTAAACTTAAGGTCGTGATGAAGGAACCCATATTCCTTATCACGACCTTAGTGTCATTCCAAATTCTCATTATCAACCTTGTGTCGCTCGTAGGGGATTCCCATCTACTTGAAACATTGAAGAAGTGTTCCTTTCAATTCTTTTCATTCTTAGGGTACCCTGATCCTATTTCACAAATATGTATACCCTCTTCGGGTCTATGGGGTTCTTCTTTAGGATATAAGCTTCATTAAACTCGGGCATCTCCAAATCTACCATGCGCTCTTGGCTTATTAATGTTAGCCAGAGTAGATACCTCTATCCATTATGCATCATCTGTCCTAACACGAGCTGAGTCCTAACCAAAAACTCCTATGAAAGAGTACAGGGGAAACCTCATCCCTAACCATAGCGACTTCTTATGAAAAACCATCCACCCAAATGAAGGTTGGTAGTTGTCATAAGCCCCTTCCATGGAATCATTATTTGAACCGAGGAAGGGATGTTGTAGGTTTTCCTCAACCTCTCCTCATCCTGGGATGTTAGGCCATTGGTATGAATTTTGGCCAACCAACCTTTGGTACAACCTGTAGATTCCCCAAACCCTATGTTCCTCATTTTCTTCCTCTGCATCCTAGCCACTGATATTTGAGTCCGGGGAATGCTCAACCTAATGGTTGGAATGACCTACGGGTGAGTGGTGGAAGTGGAGGGCTAAGGTGTAGATTGAATCGCCTAGTTGGAAAAGTACGACCTGGAAGACCCTGAGTCGTTACTAGCGTTAGGGTATTGGGGGCTTTCCCAAGAACTTGAGCTTGAGGTCTTTTCTCTGTGCATTATTTGTAAAAAAAAAAGCCATAACACATAAAAATGGTGGTTGAGGTAGGAGAAGAAAGGATTACCTAAGGTTAAGTTTGAAAATAAAATGAAGTTATTCTTTAAAAAAACGACATGAAAAGAGAGTAGAAAAGTGTTAGACTCTCGAGGCATATACCTTTAAAACTCAAGCAAACAAGCTATGGTTCGAGCTGCATTCTTTCCACTGAACTAAAAATCTTTTAATGACTCGAGCTGATATAACAGAACGTTTTCTCTCTTCTTTTTTATCTGATGTGTAGGAAATGGTGAAAAGGCTCAACCTAGGTACTTTCTTATATAGAAACCCACATTTTTCTCTCTCCAATCAATTGACATATATTTATTAAGGAAGTTGAACAGTTTAGATTATCTTCTCAAATTTTACTCTTCCATCTCAACCCTAAGCTAGAACTAAAAGAGTAAGGAGACTTGATGTTGGGACGCATAGATTGGTCTGATAGCCCAAGCTTAAAAGACCGCTTGGATCACCTTTCATATCTATGGGGTCAACTACCAATCTTAGCCCTAGGATAATCAACCCCAGCATGTAAACATATTTGTTTTATCCTTTTTGTTTTTTTTTATACTTATATGTGTCTACCTTATGTAATTTACATATGTATATAGGAATGAGCAAAATAATTGTGAGTTCGGTTATCCATACCGTTGGTTTAATTTTCATCCAATAAATTTTAAAGAAGAATACAGTATTGGGTATTAACCAAACATGAAGCAATGAGTACGGTTCAAATAGGATTATAGTGATAATCATACCCACACGTACCCGAAATTAATTATATTTATATATTTATTAAATAAAATTATATATTTATTAAATTAATATATTTATAATTAATATGTTTAGAAGAAACAATTTTTTGTGTATTTTTTAATAACAGTCCTGAACCGTAACGATTTTCGTGCAGTTTTAAATACATATTTTATAATTTGATTCGAAAACAATTATATTAAAAATCATCCTCAACTATACCCATATCTATTATTATTTGTATATCTAAGATTTTATATATATGCATGAACTTCACGAGAGATCTACATATTCAACTAATTATTCTGATTTATCTTTAAATTATCTCTTTAAAAGTTCATATTATTTCAAACATTGATAATAATTTAATTTTTTCTTTATATATCGTAACATTATTTATAATATAAAATGCAATAGAATAATTTTTGTAAATAATAGATTAAATAATGTTATATATTTTAACTTAAAATGCTAGTATTGTACTTTGGGTGTTAAAGTGAGGATATATAATATTAATATGATTATAAGATAATTTATTAATAAAACTAACTAAATTTTTATTCATTACACAACTTAGAATGAAAATTATTTTGACAAATAAATATATCTGCAAATATTTTTATAAATTTAGATATAATTAATATTTATCAACACTATCACATTAAATTGGTGAGTCATTCAAGAGCTTCCGTGCATACATATGAGCATTTTATGTATTATAAATAGTTTTTTCATTAAATATGATTGTATAATTTCGATTTTGTTTATCTTACACCACATTATTTCAAATTTAAGAATAAACATTTTTACTAAATATTGAAGGTGTCGCAAAATACCAATCTGCGTGCATTCTTCAAGTTTTCTCAACGCGAGTGGTGTCTGCTATGGAGAAATATTTTAGATTAATAAAATTAAAAATTAGTATAAATTTAAAAAATATATATATTTAACAAAAATACGAAAAAAATTATATTTAATAATAATGAATAACAATTTGTTTGCGAACATTAACTAATCTAAAAAAAAAATCTATGACCTCGAAATCATCAATACTGATAGCGAGTTTTTCAAAAAGCAAGCCACGTCAGTCGATATAGAGGCAGTCGGATATGTTAATTAATGTGATAGAGGCAAGGATTTTTGCGGTCTTTCTTTCTTTTCATTTTTTTTTTTTTGGCTAAACGGATTTTACCGGTCTTTTAAACGTTCTTTAATTACGTTACGTAACTACTTTAGTATAATTTTTTTAAGAAACTTTTTATAATATAAAAAATACATATTTTATATAAAAATATTATCTATAATATTTTTTTATAAAAACATTATAACAAATATAATTTTATATATATTCTTAAATTTTATAAAATATATTTAATATTTTTCAAATTTATATTTATTTAGATGATTAACAACGTTAATTTTTCTATCTAATAATATATTTTCTTTCTTATGATTTTAATAAAAAATAATTTAAGCTTAATAGGTTTTTTGATTTAAAATTTTTGAATAAATAAATATCGATTAATTTTATGATTTTAAGATTTTAAATAAATAAATATTATTCATAATTAACAATAAAATCTAGAATTGTATTCATCTTATCTTGTATTAGTAAATATGGATCTATCTTCATCTTATACTACTTTACATATTATCTTTATTTACTTTTTAGAAGCCTCACTTTATTGATTGAGAGTATTGACTTCATGTCTTCCAATACTTATAGAATTTATACTTCTATTTAAAATATAAAAAAAACATTAAATTTTGGTGCAAAATTAAACTTTTATTTATTAAAAAAAATCAAATCATTACAATTATAATTTCATGCTAATTTATTTCATGCAAGTTTTATTATACATAATTTTTTCTAAGAAGATAAAAATATTTGAGTTCTATGATTAGAACTAACTATGACATTTTTTTCTTGTACAAAAGCTCTTTTATATACATAAAAGTAATTATTTTACATACACATCCTAAAGACGCGTAGAAGGATAAGGGTTATAGTTTATTTTTATCTCTTCCTTACTCTTATCAAATAAAGACACATGTAAGGATAATGATTACATTTTATTTTATCTCTTCATTTTTTTTCAAAATTTCTGTCAATATTTATTTATTAAAAATCACTTGTTTAATTACTTCCTCTTGATATCGAAGATGTGAATATATCTCTATCCTTTATATAATAAATATACTTATGATCTTAAATTTTCTATTTTATTAGTTGGCAAAATTCATATTTAGTGTCTTCAATCACGTCCAATTTATTACAGTTAAATAATATTTTTATAATTTACAATTTTCTCAACATGTTCTTAAATTATGTCAAGTTAATGTGTGAGATTATTATAACTTTACTTGTGGAAAAATTTACTCTTATTTCAAAGAATGTTCTTAATTTTTTGATTTCTTGTTATATTTGACTCAACATCACTGCTCTTTCTTAGTTAAGAATTTCTTCACCAAAACCTTCTTTTGATGGAACCTTGGGTTAATCTACTGTTCTTGTTGAATATTAGGGGTGTCCATGGTCCGGTCCGGTTTTGCCTAAAAAAAATTTAATCGGATCGAACTGTTTGACTTATAAAACGATTCGGTTGGGTTTGGTTCCCGGTTTGGTTCAATTTTTTTATAATTTAATGAAAAATAATGTGAAATTTTTAATATATTATTAAACCAGTCCGATCCGGTTCGAACAGTTTAAAATTAATACAAACCGAACCGGACCGTTTGATTAGTAAAACCGTTCGATTTGGTCCAGTCCGGTCCAGTTTTACGGTTTGGTTTGATCCGATCTGATTTATGAACACCCCTACTGAATATATCATTTCTATTTTAATAAAATAATAAAGAATAATAGAGTTTATTTTATTTCAATCCATTATTGAACTAAAAGACCTTAAAAATATTTGACGATCATTTGTCTATACTCTTTTTCTAAAAAATGAATGGTTTTTTAAAATATTTTAGAAAAATAAACTAATTTCATTCAATTATTGTTGGGTAAATGCTTTCAATCAATCCACGATAAAATAATTAGTAAACAAGTATTAGATTTGCTCTTTCAATAATATTGAATCTTATACATGTGATTGGTTTTTTTCTTGATGTATGAATTTTTTCGATTATAAAAAATTTCATAGTTTTAAGTTGATCTTTTCCAAATTTTCTTGTTAAATTATAAAAATTAACCATTGGCCTAGGTTTATGTTTCTTTAATTTTTTCCTTTCTTTCTCAGAGAAAAGAAATATATCATCTAATTACCTAAAGATTACTAGTTTTGGTGTCTTTTCTAATATTATGATTTTTCCTTTTGTAGTTGTTTGGTTTTTGAGTGTTTGTGCATATTTATCTTCTAAGCTGGCTACTACATCGATATGTCTGAGAAGCTTAGTGGTTTTGAAGTTGACAAAAATTCCTTCTACTTCAATTTTATTAGTGAATGCTTTGTATATTACACTATATAATCCAATTATTGTCCTATTTGCTTCTCATAATGTCTTATATATTCTTGGAGCTAGTTTGTTGTAAACAACATAATACTTTTGTTTTTCTTCTTGATTCATGTATGAGAAACTTTTTTATGTATAAAATCTCTCGCTAGTCTTTTAGAAATCTTATTTCTTTTTCTTTAATCTTGATTTCTATTTCAAGATTGTCCATCTTTTTTACAATTATAAAAATTGTTAATAAGGCTAATTCTTTAGTTAAAGTATTAGTTAAATTATTTTTTTCCTTAGTAAATGTTCTACATCAAATTTTTAATGGTTGAATCACGGTTGTCATCTGATTAATTTTTTTTGTTTGTAACTTACTATAACATTAGTTCTCAAGAAATATCCAAAAAATTTATTGTTTGTTCTAACAATAAATCTTGAGGATATTACATATTTACCTAAAATTTTATTGTATTTTTTATAACTAAATATTCTTTTTCATTACTATAAAAGGTTTAGTTCAACTTCTTGAAAAACTCATGTAGTAAATCTATACAAATATTCATCTTTATCATCTACTCTTGCTTTTAATATGACTCCCTGATATTAAAATGAAACATCTATTATTATTATTATTTTGTCATCATGTCCTAGATGATAAAGTGATGGTAAATTTATCTTGATTAGTTCATTTGCAGACGTAATATTTTTTAAGTTTTGATTGTAAAGGTTTTCTTATTTATGCTAATTTAATATATTCTTCCGTGTATGTGAAACATTCTAAAAATCTGTGCAATTGATTTTTTCAATGATGTTACTAGAAAATCCTTGTATATTATTTAGCACATGAGGTTGAAGGTGATATTTCTCATATTCTATTTCAAGTCTTAAAGACTTGATATTTTGTTAAGCTAATACTATCTTTTTTAAGGAAATATTATTCATTCTTTCTTACATTTTGTTGGGATTTTTAATATATGAAGATGATACTGGTTAATATTATCATTAAAGACTAATATATCATTAGTATATATACAACAAAATTGGTGATATTTAACATTACATAGGATTTGAACTTGGATCCATAGTGGTGAGAATGAAGAGTTATACCATCTGTATTACAAACAAATCCTAAAATCAAACTTTTAAGAAATAGGAAGACTCACACCCAAAAACATTTATTCAAATTCATTTCTTTATTACTTATTTCATAATAAATTATATTTTTCATTGAAAATATTTTCATTATTTTTGAAAACGGTAAATCTTTGAATCCATCTCATTCCTTATGATTTAATTTTACCTTTTGTTTTTCTTTAATTTTTTTAGCTAATTGTTATTTTTTGTGAAAAATATCACAAGATATCTTGTGTTTTTATTTTATTATTTTTATTTATAAAAGATTACTATTAATTTCCATTAAATTAGAATATTTTTGATATTACATCAAACTATAAGAGTATTATTGATATTTTTTTAAGGAGATTAAAAATAAAAGTATGTATATAAATACATTATATATAAATTGAAGCGTGTAAAATTTCCAATTCTAAATATAAATTATTAATATTTATAAAAAAATTATAAAAATAACATATTACAACTTATAACAATAAAAATAACATCATAATAATATTAAACAATATTCAACGTTGAATGAATCTAAATGATCTAATACAATTTGAACATGCGTTCAATGTTAAATGATATATAACATTTTTTTTAATAATAAAAATATATGAATTAGAAATAAGATATATTATTTTTATGGTTATAAGTTTTAGTAATTTTATTTTTATTATTTTATTAAAAAAATTAAATTTTATTAAGAAATTTTAATATAAATAATGTGTATTTGTGTTATTATAAAATTAAAATTATAAATTATTCAAAAAAATTACATTAGACGTTCTTTTAATTTTACCAATATAAACAATAATTTAAATTTTAGAATAATAAATATATTAAAAACACATTAATTCGTATTTAAATTTGTGAAACAGTCTTACAAAAAAACTAAAAAATGTAAAAGGCATCTAAACTTATAATGAGACGAAAGGCTGATATATAATTTTATTTTGAAATGAAATAATACATTCACTAACCTATAATTTTGGTAAGTTGATAATTTAACTCTTTAATATTTAAGATTTTTAATTATTTAATAAATTTTTTTGATAATTTTTTAATTATTTAATAATTATTGTTTACATTTCATAATTTTTTATAAGTAAATCTTATAAAAATAATTAAATTCTCACAATGAACATCATTTTTATAATTTTTATACCAATATTTATTATTATTAAATATTCAACTAAGAATAACGAAATTTGCATAAAATCAATAATATTAAATAATAATGTGTCTATTTAGAAATAATTAGATAAAATTATATCAAATAAAAATTATCAAGAATAAAATTATTCTAGATAAAAAATGGTAAGTAATATGTTGGTTCTTACTCCTAATCCTTACTTACAAGATTTGTTTCAAACTTTAAAATCATATAATTTAATACTTAATTTTTTAAATTTAATATTTTAGATTTATTTTAAAACTTTTAGTCAAATTCTTCCTATATACACATTATAATATTTTAATTTAATTGTATCGTATAATTTTTTAGTATATAAAATTTTATTTTTAATTTTTATTAAGAAAAAATATATGTTTATTTTTATAATATAAATTAATATATATTTTTTAATATTATATAAAAATAAATATATGTTTCTTGATATTAAAATTACAATAATTTTAAATAATCCAGTTATTTATGGAAGGGAGTTTAAAATTCTTAGAAATGTAAATTTTAACTGATTTAAATTAAATCCAGCTCTGGTTATTTTACAATTAAAAAAATTTACAAAACTTTACTTTTCTTTGGATACGGCAGATCAAACGACAAGAATAAAGATTCCAACTCTAACTGAAGAAAAAATTCCTTTTCGCAGATAACGAAACGAACCCATTCTCTCCATATTTGGGATGGTGTTGAAGCCTACTTGGAATGATACATTAATCCTTGAAGAACCTGGCTTTGCAATGGCCAACTCTTTGACATCAAATGCAGCATCTTTCTCTACTCTATCTCTAAAATCATGACTTTCAGTGGAGCTACTTCTGCTCTAATGCTCACCCAAAACACTTAATACACTCATTATGAAAGGATGTTTCCTTTTCAATATCCTCTTCCACTATCGAATGATCCATGTAACGATTTGTCCAAATTGGACAATGTCATATAGAAGATTGGAAAATCGATTTCTGGGTTCTGCAGATTTTGTCATAATGACGATGAATTTAGACGCCAGATTGCATTTTTAGAAGCGTCGACACAGCGATTTTTTACCAAATCGCAAGCGATCTTGAATAAGAATTGGTCTAGTGCCCATTTACGAGATAAGTACTTCGATTTCCACAAGATTAGGTTTTGTTTTAATGGGCTCATACCAACTCCTGAATGTATTGAAAAAATTTGATTATTTTTATAGACAATCCATGTAGTTTGTACAAGGGGTTTTAGACAAAATTTGGTATTCAGTTGCGGATGTGAACTCTATCAAATATCTTGTTTCTCTTATAATTATCTTGTATATTTCATTATTATTTTTGTTTTATTTTCTATACAAGAGTTTAACTATATATATACAATGGAAATGAAAATTAAACAATAATCTTAATAGCTGCACATCTATGTTTTATAGCTCCGCTAATATTATTCTCTCCTCCATGTTTTACTCCACTAAGGATTAGTGTCTACCATTGTTGCAGCATGCACCACAACACACACCAACATTCTCCCTCAAGTTGGTGCATATATGTCTCTTATGCCCAATTTGTCAAGTGAGTTGTAGAAGCTCTTTGCAGACACAGATTTTGTGAGTATATCACTCAATTGATCTTCTGATTTAACAAATGGAAGTTTAATAATCTTTTCTTCAAGATTCTATTTGATGAAGTTTTGATCCACTTCAACGTGCTTCGTGCGATCATGTTGAATTTGATTGTGAGAGATGGCAATGGTTGCTTTGTTATCACAAAATAAGTTCATTTCAGAGTTAGGAGCAACATCAATCTCAGTTAGAAGTTTTTTCAACCAAAAGAGCTCACATATTCTTTGAAAACATAAGTCCTTTCCCAGGGGAGGATTTTAAATAACGAAGTATTCGCATGACCGCATCCATATGGTCTTCACTTGGGCAGTGCATGAACTGACTCACGACACTCACAATATAAGCAATATCAGGTCGAGTATGAGATACCGGTGATGGGAAAAAACATTCTGATTCGAGGAAAGTGACATCCATGGTAATATAGGTTCTTTTAGTAATTGGATCATAACATCGGTAACCCTTTTTTGTACGCCATACCCCAAAAATACACATCGGACAGCACATAGATCCAACTTAGTTCGTTGATTTTTATGGAGGTTGACAAAAGCAACACATCCAAAAATTCGGGGCGGAAGCATCAAAATAGTAGACAAGGGTAGATGATCAGATAACACCTTTAATGGAGTCTGAAATTGTAAGGTTTTGTGGGCATACGATTCAATAGATACACAACTGTAGTAACAGCATCACTCCAGTATTTATTAGGCATATGTGCACCGATTAGTAAGGCACGAACCGTTTCTAAAATATGCCAATTCTTCCTCTCTGCAGTCCCATTCTGTTGTGGGGTTTGTGAACACGTGGTTTCATGGAGAATACGATGGTTGTCCAAGTATGTCCGGAATTGTTGATTAACATACTCTCATCCATTATCAGACCTAAGTATCTTTATTTTTTTAGAAAATTGTGTCTAAACCATGGTGTGAAACAGGTGAAATGTAGCAAACACTTCATCTTTAAGTTTGAGAAGTTAAAGCCATGTCATTCGTGTACAATCATCAACAAAAATAACAAACCAACGATGAACCGATGACGTAATGACCAGGGAAGGTCCCCAAACATCAGAATGTACCAAAGCAAAAGGAGTCATACTTTTATTCATGCTCATAGGATAAGATGCCCTATGACTTTTTACTAGGATACAAGTATCACATTTGAAATCTGAATGTGTGATATTTGAAAATAAACTGGGGAGTAGGTGCTTTAAATACCCGAATGATGGATGCCTAAATCTACGATGACATAGCTAAATCTGTCGTTCCTTGTTACCAATAGTGTGTTGCATGTGATTGGCTCTTCCTGAACTGAGGTCATCCACATAATATAGCCCTCCTCTCCTAGTACCACACCCAATGATCTTCTTGGTGAGAATATCCTGTAGAAGGCAAAAAGTAGAATACATCAATACTACACAGTTAAGATCAGAAGTGACCTGACTTACAGACATTAGTCGGTTTGACAGAGAGGGTACAAGTAAAGTATTAGATAATGATAATGAAGGAGATAATGTCATTGTTCCAGCTCTTGTAACTGGATAAGTGACCCCATTTGCATTGGCAACACGGCTCCGTCTTGGTTGGGTTGTATTGGAGAGATCGTTTGGGTCAAATGTCATGTGATCTGTAGCTCCAGAGTCCAGAATCCAATCCTTCTTATCACTACGAGTAGAGATGTGAAATGTTTTACTTGAAATACCTGGATCCTGGGAAGATTCGGCCTGAGAAGTAAGGGATAGTGAGGCATTATTGGTAGCTACAGCGGCTCGCCCAGTGGTGTCTTGTTTCTTCCGTGCTTGAAGATCTTTCCACCATTCTGGATACCCATATAGTTTGAAGTAGTTTTCACGGGTGTGTTTGGAGTTTCCGCAATGGCCACATTTCATGTCAAGAGATGGTGGATTTCTCGTGGATTTCTTGCTACCCAAGGAAGTTCATGTTTTTTGTGGCATTAGATTATGGTGTCCCTTGACCCCTTTAAAAGCCATAACTACTCCGGGTGTCGTATCTGCACCTGTGATCATCACGGTCTGCCTGACCTCTTCCCTACGGATGAATCCATAGACTTATTCCACCGTAGGGAATGGTTTGATCTGAAGCACATCACTTCGAGTTTTATCCAATCTATCATCAAGTCCATCGAGGAAGGTATACACTCGATCTTCCTGTACGATGGAGTTGTATTTTTGTATATCAATCGCACACTCCATTGGATTAGGACGACGGAAATCAATTTCACGCCACAATCCTTGAAGGTCATTGTAGTATTTTTCAATGGATCCACTTGCTTGCTTCGTACGAGTAACTCAACGGCAAAGATCATACACTTGAGACGTGTTTGTCCCATCATAGTAAGTGGTAGCAGCAGAATGCGAAACCTAAATGAGGGGTCGGTTTCAACAGGTTGAGGAAAATCCCCATTAATATATCCCAGTTTATCTTTGCCAGAGATATACATCTCTACCACATGGGGCCACAAGGCATAGTTGGATCCTCCCAACTTGATACTAATGGGAGCATTCGACGCTTCAGTTAGCGGAGGTTGTGAGCTAATCTGAGCTCTAGTTAGAACTTTCGTCATTTTTGCCTTTAAATCTTCCAATATGAAATTGGTAGTTAAATCTCTAGATTCTGCTATATAAACATAAAGAAATCAGAATGTAACCCTAATTTCACATTCACGCAGCGGCGCCCTTCCTCTGCGTAACCCTAAATTTTTTTTCCAAATCCGTGCAACTTCTCTGCGTTCCTCCGCGCAGCTTCTCTGCGTTCCTCAGCGCAGCTTCTTCTGCGTTCCTCAACGCAGCTTCTTCTGCGTTCCTCAATGCAGCTTCTTCTGCGTTCCTCAACGCAACTCTCTCTGCGTTCTTCAACTGTGGCTTCACAACAGCCCCTTCTTCACGCAGCCTCTATGGTGCTTTCTTCGCGCAGCCCTCTTTAGTTCCTTCTCATTCCAAGCTTGTCTGAGCTTAGAAGAACAGATGGTTACCCACAACTACAGATAGACCTATGGCTCCAACCAGCCACACGCACAGAGACAAAACACAAAATATATGTTGCTGCGTTTCAAGTTTCACGGAGGCAGGAAACCGGTGCGATTGCCCATGATCAATGAGCAATTTGTGACTCCAACCGTAGATCCAAAGAACGCGACTTCAGCGCCGTTTATCGTTGTGTTCTGTTTCTTTTTCAGAAAAGAAACTGATGGTGGAACTGGCCACACTATGAGGCAACCAGCGTTGGACCCAACCAGTTAGACAGGTACGATTTCAATGAGTAAGTCAGAACGACCACCAGAAATCAGAAATCAGCAAAAAATAGAAATCAGTAAATCAGTAAATCAAAATCAAAAATCACAATGGTAAGAAAACAGAAATACGTATAGCCGGTAATTCCATTAGTTAGCAATAACTTGTTTTGATACCATGTCAAATATTGTATTTCTCTAATAATTATCATGTATATTTCATTATTATTTCTGTTATATTTTCTATACAAGAGTTTAACTATATGTATACAATGTAAACGAAAATTAAACAATAACCGTAATAGTTGCACATCTATGTTTTATGGTTCCAATAATATTATTGTTTGTTCCATGTTTTACTCTACTAAAAATTGGTGTCTACTACTATTACAAGATGCACTACAACATACACCAACAAACTCAAAATCTAAGTCAATTCTTGATATTTTGTGTGTTCATCGTTTGGAATACCAATTCATTGGTATGCACATTATTCTTAATTTAGAGAGGCTCTTAATGGGTTTCTTGATATTTTGTTTGTTCATCATTTGGAATACCAATTCATCGGTATGCACATTATTCTTAATTTAGAGAGTCTCTTAATGGGTTGGGAGCTTCAATGACTGTTCTTTGTTATTATGTTTCGAAAATTAGCCGAAGTTAAAATTGATGTCACGTGAGGTCACGTGATTGTTTTTTTATAAGCCTACTTGAAGGATCTGACAGAAGGTGTTAAAATGAATTGAAAATGTTAAATTTTAAAAAGTTAGAGAATAAAAAATATGTTTTTAAATGTTAGGGATCAAATAAGTTATTAGTTTTTTTTTATTTTAAGAATTGGAAAAACAAAGTTTATTTAAAAAAATGGGTTAACCAATACAAATAATCTCTAATTTTGTATTCATACTTTATATTTTGATTTTTTTCTTCCTATTTATTCCATATTTTTATTTTTTTATATTTTTTATAGTCTAGTTTATTTTTTAATTTTCAAACATTTAATTTAAAATTTAAAATCAATTTAAAATTAAATTTGAATCGTTTTGTATTTTAAAAAGTAAGGGGTAAACAATTAAAATCTAAATTTGTTAGGTTCTGAAGTTATAAGAAAAAAGTAAGAAGATTGTTAAAGATATACTAAAAGAGGAAATGCTAAAGATTTGTCTATTTTATAGATTAAGTTTTTGAAAAAAATATCAATCTTATTTTTATACATTAATAAATAGATTTTATTTTATAAAATTGATGAAAAAAATTAATGAATTTATTTTTATTATAAATAAATTTTAATTTTATTTCATTTATAATATTTATATATATTAATTAATATAGGTAAAATAAATATTTTTTTCTTTTTGTAAGGGACATATTAATATAAAAAAAATTCTTAATAGGTTCCATGAGATTTATTTAAACAAAATTTTAAATTCCAATCATAATTTTTATTATCGTTCTTTATTTTACTTTAAGTATTTCTAAATAACAACATATAAGTAGATATTATATTATGCTATTTTTTTTATAAATAAATATATTTTTTAAATTACAAGTTTAAGATCGCCAAAAGATTGATTTTTTAGAATTGATAAGTTTGTTGAAGTTTTTGGTTTTTTTTTTTTTTGACCAAACAAGTTAATTTTTTTTTAAAATAAGACAATATCAAGCTGAACAAGCCCGATGGAAAATGTAGGATTTCTTTTCAGGAGGGACGTAATATTTTCATTAAATAATAATACTAATTATATTTAAGTTAATATATGTTTTTAATTAAAAAATATGTTATATATATTTTATTTTAATGATAATATATTTAAATTATTAATTTTATAGTATGATATTTAATATTAAAAATATAAATTAAAATTCAATAAAACATAATTTTATTTTATAAATATAATTTATCTATAATTTTATAAATATTATATATAAAATTTAATCTCTTTAAATTTGAGTTAGAGTATATATTTTTTATATCTTAATGTACAATTTAATTTGCTTATTATTAAAAAATTGTACCATAAGTATTTTATTATTTTCCATCCATACTTTATACATAATCAACAACTAATATATATATATATATATATATATATATATTATTTTCCTCTCATATTTTAGACATAATCAACAACTAATATATATATAACACTATTTATATTAATATAATTTGATGTGTTAATTTAGATAAGTTTCTAGGGTACCAATTATAAATTTTTTAAATCTACTAAATCTTATCCTATTCATTTTTAACGATTTTAAATGATAATGAGATTATTGAAAAAAAATCATAAATAAAATATAAGATAAATCTTAATATCACTTAATTTTACGTGTGTATATATATATATCTTAATAAAAATAAAATAAAATAATTCTCACTCATGAATTTATTAAAGCATAAAGTGGAATGTGTCAACTTATTATTCTACATGAATATAATACAGAATCATGATGAGGTGTAGAAGGTGTCATCTTTTCAAACTGTCACACATTACGATGTCATTGTCTTGGGATAAGTGGTTCCTTTTCTTTTTCCGTTTTCCGTAAGAAAACTTTGTTTTTGTTTTTTTAAGAATTGAAGAAACGAAGTTTATTTAAAAAAAATCGGTTAACCGACGCAAATGATCTCTAATTTTTGATTTTGTTTTTGTTTTTTTACTATTTATTTCATATTTTTATAATTAAATTTATTTTTAAAAAATTTTCTTACATTTAATTAAAAACTTACTTAAGAAAAAAATCAAAAATATCCCTAAAATTTAAAGAATCTTCAGAAATATCTTTAAAGTTTTAAAAAATTCAAAAATATCCTTAAAAACATAACTGAAGTTAAAATTAACATTCATCAAAAATATCCCTAAGTTTATAAAAAAAAGAGTGGAAGAGGAAAAAATAAATAAAAAAATATTAGATATAAAAACAGAAGACATTTCAGGATGTTTTTCACAGAAAATGGTAATAAGTAAAAAGAAATTTGAAGACATTCAAAAAGCAAAATTAAATCTTAAAGAAAGAGATGGATTTAAAGACCCATCATTTTTATTAAGAAAAATATTTCCTAGAAAAAATATAATCTATTATGTTATAAGTAACAAGGAAATGAGTATTAAAATTACAAATGTAAAAAGAAGATATAATATACCATTAATTGATAAAGAAATCATATTAAACAAATTATCAAAAATTCCTCGAAAGGATAAAGAAAAAATTGGATACATCCATTTAAGAGGAATCCAAATATTAGTAAAAACTCATTTTAGAGAAGGAATAGATACACCAATAAAAATAGTTTTATTAGACAATAGAATAGTAAATAGACAAGATGTTTTATTAGGAATAATCCATGAAAATTTAGGATATCAAAAACTAAAGTTTACAGCATATCCTAGATTTGCTATAAATATACAAGATAAAAATCTAAACCAAGTATTAAGTCTAGCTTATGAATTTGAAAGAAGAGATTTAATGAAAGAAGGAAATCATCCATTTTCAATACATTATCTAGTGACATATTCTTTAACAAATAGTCATAATAGTTCAATATATGGACAAAATGAATTTATATAAATAGATAAAACTTTTAAAGAATTTGGACAAATAATAAAACCAGAAATACTAACAGACTTTAAAATACTAGAAGAATGGAAATTAGATATTAAAGAAAAACCCTTAATAACAGGAAGAAATAGTAATAGCATACCAAGATTTGAAGAAGAAACTTCAAATCAACAAGAAGTTAAAAAACTAGAAAATGAAGTTAAAATAATGAAAGCATTAGTTCATGATTGCATATTAGGAAAAAATCATGTTTAAAGATAAAATAAAAAATATGCATTTAGAAATAAATGGAAGCCTAATAGGTGTGGCAAAAAATCAATCAATACTATTTGAAACTATACAATTATTAATAAAAGAAATGGATCTAGTCTAGGAATCAAACACAAAATATTTACAAGAAATAATAGATATACAAAGAGAACTATTAAAAGAAATAAAAGAGTATGGTTATAATAAACTACAACAAAATATGCATAAAGAATTTTCAGAATTAAGGAAAGATGTATACAATCTAAAAATAGATTATAAATATGATCCCTTAGAAGGATTAAAAGAAGAACCACCAAGGAAATTAGATTCTTTGATTCCTAAAAATAAGAAAAGAAAAAATGAGGAACAATCTAAGAATAAAGAAATAATTCCAAATTAATGGATTATAGAAAGAAATTAGAAAAAAAAATTATGAACCCTGAGAATAGGGATATAGAAACATTGGTCAAATTATTGACATTAACCAATGAAGAAATAGAAGAACATTATATTGGAAAACTTTGTACTAACAAAGAAGAAGATGATATGACAATAATCAGTGAAACTGATTCAGAACTAGAAAACATGACCCCAAAAGGTCATATGAAACCAATTTAATTACCAGTCCCTTACCAAGAAGAAGCATCTGACCCACATAGGGAGGAAAGAAGTAGACAAAGATCAGAACAACCTGATACTACATATAGAAGAAGACAACCACCTAAAATGGAGGAAGGGTTGCATTGGGGAACTAGAGGTAGTATTCCACCAGAGTTCAAACTCCATGATAATTATAAATCTAAACTTCTAAATTTAGATTGTATAAGAGATAGAAAAAAAGCTTTAGATGAATGATCTAGTGGGATGAGTGTTCTCATACAAACTTCTCCAACTACCCAAACAAATCCTTCAACTTGTAGAGTGCTTATAGCACATAAAATGACAGGAAATGTAAAAGTTTGGTTTTCAAATTTAACAGATCAACAACATTTATTAATGCAAGGAAATGCTTCCACGGGAAGAGAATACTTAGATACAGTAATAAATGAAATATACAAAGAATTTATTAGGGAAGATAAAGGAAGGACTATCACTGAATCCAGTGAAAATGAAATCAATGAAGCTAAATGAAATCTAACAAATATGGAAATTTGTAACATGTGTTATATAGATTCTTTTATTTGTGAATATTAAATGTATTACCATAAATTATCACCCTCTATACAAACAATTTATAAAGAAATGTTTTTTCAAAAATTACCTGGAACATTATATAAAAATTTAACAGAAAATTGGGAATAAAGAAATAGAGAAACTATATCAGATACTCTAGGAGGAAGAATAAGAAGTCTTAGAGATTAGATCATTATAAAATGCCAAGAAAGAAAAGAATATAAACAAATAAGAGGAAATGATAAAATTTGTTGTGATACAAGAGATTTTAGAATGCCAGGAAAATATGGATACAATATAAAATCTTATAAAAAAAATATAAAAGATTTAAAAAATATAAATTTAGAAAACAAAATTTCCAAAAATATAAAAAGAGATTCAATAAAGAAAACTACAGGAAAAGATATTTTAGAAGAAAAGTTTATAAACCTTCTAAAAAAGAAATTATTGCCCTTTAGGAAAGAAAAAATGTAGATGTTGGATCTGTAATGAGGAAGGACATTATGCAAATGAATGTCCAAGCAGACTTCAACATAAAAAAGAATTTAAAAAGGAATTTCCACAGAAAGCAAAAATCTTAGAATAAACCTTCAAAATGGAATTAGAACCAATTGAGGAATCTGATATAGATGATACTTACAGTATTTATCTATTAGAAGAAACTGAAAGAGAAATAACTGACTCAAAATATGAACATTCAGATCATGAATATTCTTCATCAGAAAATGAATGATTTGTATAGTATTACAAATCCAAATAGTACTTACATTAAAGTAGGACTAAAATTTAAGGGTTATAACACTTATCATTTACCTGCATATATAAATACAGGAGATAGTATGTGTGTAGCCAGTAGATATGTATTTCCAGAAGATAAATGGAAACAAGCACCTAAATATTTGATTGTAAGAATTGCTAATAATACCACAATAAAAATCAATCAAGTATTAAAAGATACTGATATAATAATAGGAGGAGAAAACTTTCATATTCCTACTATATATCAACAAGAAACAGGTGTAGACTTGTTAATAGGAAATAATTTCTTAAATTTATATCAACCTTTCACACAACATTCTGACAAAATAAGTCTTACAACTTTATAAGGAGATACAATAAATGTCTCTAAAGTAAGAAAAGTTCTAACTGTCTCTAAAGTAAGAAAAGTTCTAACTGTCTCAAACCCAACTTTTATGCAACAACATAAAAAGCAAAAACGTGGTGAGATAGAAGACCAACAAAAACAAAAACCTTGTCTAGAAAATATTTCATTAGACATAGAAGAAAAACAAAACTCTTTTCTCAATGAAATACAGGAAGATAAAGCCTTAACAGGTATTAGAAGACTATTAAAAACAGTCAGTTCAGAAAATCATTTGGATCCAAAAATAAATAAATCTAAAACAATAGTCAATATAAAATTAAGAGATCCTAACAAAGTCGTAAGAGTAAAACCAATGATTTATACTCCAAAAGACATGATTGAATTTGGAAAACAAATTGAAGAACTTTTGAAATTAAAAGTCATAATACCTAGTAATTCACCTCACTCTAGTCGAGCATTTTTAGTTGAAAAAGAAGCTGAGAAAAGAAGAGGGAAAAGAGAATGGTAATAAACTTCAAACCATTAAATAAAGAGACCATTGATGATAGATACTTCATTCCAAAAAAAGGAAGAACTACTATCATTAATAAAAGGAAAGAAATACTTCTTAAGTTTTGATTGCAAAAGTGGATTTTGGCAAATAAGATTGGATAAAGAATCCCAAAAATTAACAGCATTCAGTTGCCCTCAAGGACAATTCCAATGGACGGTAATACCATTTGGATTAAAATAAGCTCTAGGTATTTTTCAAAGATATATGGATAATATTTTTAAGAAATTACAAGATATTTGTTGTGTTTACATAGATGATATTTTGGTTTTCAGTAATAAATTAAATAAACATTATTTGGATATTATCAATATATTACAAGAATGTAGAAAAGAAGGCATTGTACTCTCTGAAAAGAAAGCAGTACTTGCTCAACAAAAAATCAAATACTTAGGATTGGAGATTGAAGACGGAAAACATAATCTACAACCTCATATACTAAATAATATTCAAGGTTTTCCTAATGAATTAAAAGATAAAAACCAATTACAAAGATTTTTAGGATGTCTAACATATGCAGAAGCCTATATCAAGAAACTTGCAAAAATGAGAAAACCATTACAAGCAAAATTGAAAAAAGATCATGTCTGGAAATGGACAGAAGAAGATACTCTATATATGGATAGAGTAAAAGCAAAAGTAAAAAAATTATCAACTTTATACCATCCAGGACCAAATGATAAAATGATAATTGAAACAGATGCTTCACAAGATTATTAGGCAGCAGTCCTTAAAGCAAGAGTAGATGACAAAGATGAATATCTTTGTAGATACACATCAGGGTCTTTTCAAGGGCCAGAATTAAATTATCATAGTAATGAAAAAGAATACTTAGCTGTTAAAAAAGCTATTAAGAAATTTGCAATATATGTCATAAGTTCTAGATTCATTATTAGAACAGATAACAAGAATTTTGGTTATTTTTTAAGAACTAATATTGCAGGAGATTATAAACAAGGAAGACTAATTAGATGGCAACAATGGTTCAACCATTACAATTTTGATGTTGAACATCTTCCAGGACATAAAAATAGCTTGGTTGATGCTCTTACCAGGGAATTAGCATCTCTAACTATTTTTATGATTGCAAGAATGAAAATATTGATATTAAGATCAAGATAAAAGAAAAGGAGATAAAAATCCTACATGAACAACTCGAGTTGCTATATCTCGAGAAATCTCTTACGGAGACAGGAATAAAACATGAAGAACTTAATTGTTCAAAACAACCTCTAGAGAGCACAACCTCAAATGAGGAATCTCTATTAAAAAAGGAAGAACCTAACAGTTCACAAAAAACTCCTAAACCCAATTGAGCAGATGAAGCAGAAAAAGAAGAACAGAAAAAAGTTTATGTGGTCTATAATGGCCCAAAACCAGGAATTTATAACAACTGGGCAGAAGCTAAAATCTATTTTAGGATTTAGTGGAATAACTCATAAATCCTTCACCAACAGAATAGAAACTGAAGGTAGTTATGCCAACTACAAAACACCAAAACTAATAACTCTAGAGGAGATAGTAAGAAATTATTCTGTAATACTACAACAATAACCAACAGCTCCAAGCAGATTGATAAATCTTGGAAAAATAGCAAGGCCTCCAATACTATTTAGAGAAACATCTCCACTAGAGACATCAAAAATAACAAAACATTCAGTACTATTCAAGGAGACATCTCCTAAAACTACTCCAGACATTGAAGATGAAAAAGACCAATACAGAAACCTCAACAAACTACAATGGTTAAGTCTCTATAATTTAGCCAGAAAATCTACCCAAGAACATATTGAAGATATGAAATTCTATACTACAGACAAGGAATTTTCTACAGGTAGTAAATTCAATATATTGGAAGGAGTAGATCTAATTTTTGTGTATAAAGCATTTCATGCAAGATTAATAGAAAATATATATCCAAGAATTAATTTAAGTGAATTAAATTATTTCCCAGAAAATTTTAAAAGAGCAATTAAGAATTTTAGAAGAAAAATTAAAGCAGGTGATAAACCTATTTATCTTAGATTTTTTAGTTCATTAATGGACTGGAATGAAGAAGGAAGTATTAGTCCCTACCATTTCATCAAGATAGGGATTTCCAACACAAATAGAAAGGTTCCCAAACCAAGGGCACTTTTAGAAAAGGAATTCAACACAGAAGAACTCTGTGTATTAAGAGGACAAATGCTAAGCCAAATTTACTATGAACTCAGAAAGATCGACAATTCTACTGAGATTAAAGTAAATTATTCAATTAGTAAAGTTATCATTATTTCTCACAACAGCATGACTCTGTCAAAAGAAGATGGTGAAAAAATCACCAAATATGAAACCAATTTTAATTGCAACAACTTAGAGATTGGTCAAGAAACCAGGAAGGTATTTTGCTTCTATGTCAAAAAAGCCACCAAAGACCATAGGTGCATTCTCTGCATCAAAGATCGAGAAGATGAAGATGTGTCATCATCAACATCATCAAAGGAACAGTCGGCATAAAATGACAAAGAAAAATAAGAAAAGTAGTTGTCGACAGAAGACTACAAAAGAAATAAAGATGTAGACCCTACATCTTAGTCGGCAGCATATGCCAAGGAAAAAAGTAATGGTTATCCTTTAAAAAAGAAAAAGCAGATGAATTATTAAAGCAAGGGTAAAATAATAAATTTATTCTTGTAAATAGGGATTCCTTATTCTATAAAAGGAACCCTTATTATCATTTAAAGGGACGAACAGATAGAAATCCATAACTCTCTACTCTAAAACACTCAAGTATAGAAAAACTTTTCTATCTAGAAATCTAGATTCCAATAATGAAATACCCAGTAACTATGAGCGGCTAAGCACCCCTTTCAAGGTTCTTAGTTGGCCTTAAGTTGTAATAATTATTATATTTTGAATAAAATGGAGTTCTATTACTCTTCTCTAGTAAGTCAACTATTGGACACCATTCATGTACGAATGTAGAAAACTCACCATTACCAGGAAGGTGTTGAGGTGTGAGCGAAGCTGAGGCATAACAAGTGTAACAAAAGAAGACGAACAGAAGGGAAGACCGTGGTGGACCCATTAAATTCAGGTATAAAAATTATAGATTTAAGCAAATTAAGGATCTTGAATGTTAAAATATTCGCTTACAACAAGGTATAATATCTTTAAAACAGGAAAATAAAATTTATCTTTAGAAATAAACAATTAAAATAATACTCTATGAATATCGAATCATTAGTACATAAATTATAATTATTAGATTTAACAAATGAAAGAGTAATTTTTAATTTTAAAAGACAATTAATAGAATTAGGATTAGAGTTAAGTAACCAACATAATGAAGAACATAACATACTATACAATTGTAATGAATACAGAAGAAAATTAGATTTATATAGTAAAATTATAAGTTTTTTAAATAATTTATTACCATCAATAAATACACAAATACCTTCAACTATGACAATTTTAACTACAGATTAAGATTGTATCGATCCGTAAAATGTTCTTAAAATTTAACTTCAACCGTGAATTATATTTTAAAAAGTAGGATTGAAAACTAAAATAGAAAATTTTAAAAATAAATAGATCAAATTATAAAATGAAGTGAGAAAAAAACTGTTGAAAATATATTGAAAGAGAATATGTCAAAGATTGAAAATACGGTATGCTTGGGACAATTCTATTCATGTAAGTTTTAAAATATAGAAATCTATTAAAATATTGATATTTAACTTTTGTAAAATTGACGAAGATGTTATTATCTACTAAAACTTTTAAAAAAATTACTTTTAAATAATTTATGAAAAATTATAAACTAAAAAAATTTATTTATTTTATTTTGATAATTTTTCAAAACTTTCAAAATAATCGATTACATATTTTTTAAATTAATTTTCTTATTTAGTATATATATATTATAAATACTTGTAATATTTTTTATTAATAAATGAAAAATTTATAAAATAATTTGTTAAAATATTTGAAATAATTATTTACATTAATAATTAAAAAATACATAAATGTGTAAATATTTATAGTATAATAAATTTTCTTGAAAAAATTTTAATTTTAAAGAGACTATATAAAAATTATAATTTCTTTATTGAATAGTAAAGTGTTCTCAAAATTAAATAAATTTAATAATAAACTAGATATTTCACCGTTATAACATTATCTATGCTAAGAATTAATCTTTTATTGATATTTATTCCACGTCAATGTTTTATAAAAAATAATATATATATAGTTATCAAACTTAATGAATTATAAACAATACGCAACATTTTAATCATCACAATCAAGACCTACGTATAGATAAATGTTACGTACACGAGTTATTACAATAGATGATCCACGTGGGCACGTAGAGACAAATAAAAGGGATCTTATTGTACACACGCACATGGGAGATGTGAGTCGTACGAGGGCCTTGGGATGCACGTCCATATTGGTTGTAGGCCAATACCCTACCTGTAAGGGTCTTAACGCCAGGTATAGCCTTTTAACTAGGACCTTGGTTACTGTATTTACATTTAGTCCCCATAATTGTTTTTTTTGTTTGTTTATAACTACATGCAATTAGTAACGTGTGGGTATTTACGGTGATTTTTTTTATATAATTGTTTTTGAATTAAATTATAAAATTTATACTAAAAATTATTCAAAAATCATTATAATTTAATAACATTTTTTTACTCTTAGTAACAGTTTGAAATGATTATCAAAAAATATTTTTTCTAAATATATTAATTTAAACTTTAATTAATTTTAAACATATTAATTTTATGAACATACGAATACGATTATCAATGTAATTATACTCGATTCATATCAATTATTTTATGTTCGATTAATATTTAAAATTAAATTTATAATTAAAATTTATCTAATAAAAATCAAACTTATAATACGAATAACCGTGGATAATTATATTCGTAATTATTTTTAACCCATTCATACCTGTCATAATTAATAAAACTTGTCTTCCTCGTTAATTCGTTTTTGATAAACCCTAACCAATTAGGGGGTTGGTGATAGGAGGAGAAAGTGCCATGAGTAAAAAAAAAAGAGAGAACGGAGAAAACAAAAACAAAAACAAAAGCAAAAAAAGGAGAGAATAATATTAATATTTTATTAAATATTTTTACCATATTATTATAAATGAGGTATTTATATTGTCTCAATTATTAAAAAAATGTAGCATTTTTAATTATATACTAATGATATACCTAAAGTTCTATTAGTCTTATGTAAAAAAAAAATGATTATAATTATAATTTTTTTAATAATTATAAAACTTAAATAATTAATTAAAAAGCAACAAAAAATATTTATTTCTATATATTATGAAATCAATCTTACATTCATCTAAAGAAAAGAATGAGATAAAATATAGAAATTTGTGAGTCTCCTTAAATATCTTCTACTCTTACAAAAATATATCACATTGGCATTACGTAGCTATGCAACGGAAAGGTCATGAATTTCAAACATTAATATGATCATTGTGTTTGTTATTTCAATAATGTGATAGTAAATATGATAAATTGTAATAATTTTTTAAGTGTGTGTTTAAATTCTTCTTATAATTTTAAAATGATTAACAAGTAAATATATATTTAAAAATATATATTATAAGTTTTGATTAATCTAGTCTATTTTCTTTATTTTAAAATTATTAAATTCAAATTATATAATGTATCAAAATCTTTTTGGATGTTATTAAAAATTTATCTACTTTATTATATAGTTTAATTAATTTAGGATAAGATTTTGTTAAATTATGTAATAAAATATTTAATTATTTAATTATTAATATTTTATACACATATAATTATCAATTCCTTTACGATCATAATTTACTTCGGCGGAAAAATTTCAATAATTTGAGAAATGTGTTGGATAACGAAAATAACACGCAAAGGATGTCCCTTAGTAATGATTTGCAAATTGCAACTACCGATGAGCCATGACTCATCATACATCAGTGACGTCACGACGACGAAGTATATTAAATTTTGTGTATGAGCATGGTTGGTGGCCATGTGATGTTGGAGTGTAATGGCAGTTTTAATTAATTTATAATCCCATCCTGTTTATATAATTTAAAATCTAATCTATTTAAAATTTATATTTAAAGATTAATTTAAATAAATTCATATAATTAATTAAATAATATTTTTTATGATATGTAATACTTGAAGAATATATTTTTTAATTAATTTTAAAAAATAACAAATAACTTTTTTAAAAAATAAAAATAAAAAATATCCATTAAATAATATCATTTAAGATGTCAAAATAATTAAAAATAATATACACATTTTATTGTGTATGTAGTAAAATATAATTTTTGATCAAATATGTTAAAATTATTAAAAAAATATAAAATGTATAGAAAAATATAAAAAATATTATATATTTTAATATATGCGAATCAAATTAGATTTATTTAAATTTAAAAATATTAATCCGTTATTCGATCCACACTTCCTAGATTTTAAAAATTTCTATCCTATCCAATATAATTATCGAATAGAAATTATACATAATTTTTCACATACAAACATATTTTGAAGATTAATCGAAGGAGAGGATATTTGGAACACGCCTATTCTGATGCAGCTTATTAGTTTTAAGAATATACTATTAGTCTTTGCATGAAAATTTACCCTCTATGTGCAAATAAATGCATTTATTTAGTAACAAATAGAGATATTCTTCATCTCATCTATGAATCTAATTCGTGTAAAATGATTTTTAAAAAATTTTTAGTTGGTATCTCATAAGTATTTAAAAAGAACTAAAATTATCATAATTTAATGTATTTTAATTGATTAAATAGATTCATATTTATTTGATTTTACCATATTTGTATATAAATCATTCTTTTCGGAATCATAGATATTTTTATTCTTATTCAAATATTTTTGTTCAAAAATAACTTAAAAACTCAAAGAAAAATACTAGAGGTAATACATCACAAATATATTGAGAAAATAAACGAGAAAAAGTCAAAAGATGAAAAAATTGGACAAAATGGGTCAAAAAGATAAAATCACGCGTGCAGCCACCCATTCCTACCGAGTCCTGCGCCCACCAACGCGCATGCCCAACACGTTGTCGGCACACACCAAGTACACACCCGCACATGGTTGGCACACACCCGCAGTAGCCAACACACGCCCAATCAGTGCACACAACCAACACACGCTGCACTGATTTTCGCACGGGCTAACACACACCCATACAGTGTCGTACGCGCGCCCAAAGTCCATCTACTGAGATTTTCGCGTACATACATGTGCCAACTTGTCCAAACACGTCCAAATTCAAATTTTGAAATATTTTCCCCCTTTTTGACCTTTTCCTCACCCATAAAAAGACTCTTCCTACATTTCAAAACACACAATTTTCTAATCTCTTTCTTTCTCTAAAAAGTTTTCTTTTTTTGTTTTTAGTTTTAAAGTTCTTCTCTTATTATAAAAAACTAACTATGTTTTTATAGATTTTTAGTTCTTGATTCAATAAAAGAAATGCAAATCAGTTTGTAGGTTTTAAAATAACATAATTAGCATCAAAATTCTGTAAGAATTATTTTGAGGTATAATTTTGATGGATTCTTTACAATTATTTTTATGTTTTATTCTTATATGTTATATTTAATTTGTCTGTGATTGAATTTAACAAGGATTACTGTTTGTAAATATGATATAATAATAACGTTGTTATGCTTGCGACTATATTAAATACGTAAAACATATTTATAAATAAATTAATTTTGTTTTTATTCCAGATTTTATAGTAAGAATGTTAGAGAGAAATATATTATTTTTCATTGCAAACTTAAATATGAAAAAATAGATTTTAAGGTTTAATTATTCGGTATAATTTAGAGTAATACTCTTTTATTTATTAGTACAATCACACGGTAGTTAGAGTGAAACTCTATTTCAAAAGTTTTGATAATAACTATTATTTTAAAATGTATTGACGATATATTTTAAGTCATGGTTTTAAAACTTGAAAGTTAATACTCAGATAATTAAATTCTTAGATTTAATTTGGACACCTTGAATAAAGTTTAAATTATCTAACACCACCAAATGTGTCATTTAAATGGTTCATTTTCAATCTCTTAGAAAAAAGGAATTAATTTAATTATCAACATCATCCATAGTTGTTAATTGATTTGTTTAATTAAAAATAATATCTAACCCCACCAAATGTGGTATTCATATAAAAAAAGAATCAATAAATATCAATTTATATATTTAATAACCTAAATAATATGAGCAAACATAATTAACTTAATTATTATATCCACAAATACTTCACGGTTATGAATGATAAAATTTTGCATTATTGTTTATTGAATTCATATATATATATATTTTAAGTTATTAGATTAGGAAACAAACAAACCAAAATATCGTGACATGATGTTTAAGATTTAATTTCATTTTTAAGATTTTGAATAATAAATTTAAAATCACACATATTCCTTCCTTAGATCAACCTTGTGAGAACACTTATCATTTGTTATAAAATGATTCGTGCACTTGCGAAGTTTTAAAAATATAAAACCAAAGTATCCGCAAGATTGACATTATCGATCTTGTGCTCATCAGTACCAAGACTAATTTAATAGATGAATAAATTTTGGACCATTATGATCTAAATTATTATTACTATAATAATTGTTATGAAAATAAATCTCTTAGATATTGTTAATATTGAACCATCCTAACAAAATGAAAATATTCAAAGTAAAATTCCCAACGAATATATTTCAAAAATCACAAAACAAATTTTAGAATATGAATATCAAAGATAACTGAAGTCATAATCAAGAAAGATAAAAAGAATGAACACATTAAGAATTATAGTGGTTCAATTTAGTCAATTTGGTGAGTCTAATTCACTTTTTCCCCTATTCTAATGGAGATGAGTTTTACTAGCTTCAAAGATAGAGATTACAATTACAATTAAAAATGAATTTCTAGAAGCGTAGATCAACGCACACTACGGTGAAGGTTTATGTGCTGCAACACTGGACTTATGGATTTTGATTTCAACGCATTTCAAATTAGTGCATGCCACTACAGAGATCAATGTGTGTCTCGATGTTCGACTATATAATCCATATTTTTCTCATTTTTGCGGTATTTTCTTGCCTATATAAAGGATTTCTCCTATTCATTTCAAATCATCTCTCAATTCTTACAGCTTGTCTCTTTTCTCTTTTCTTAGTTTCCATAATTTTTCTTTAAATTATTTTCTCAATTTGAAAGTTGAACAAGTTTTAGTTCATGTTTAATTGTTAAACATTTTGGATTAGGTTACTTCAAATAAATGAGGTCTTTAAAAATTTAATTATGTTGATACGTTCGTGTAAATTATTTAGGAGAATATTTTCAATAATAATTAAACACTTGTTATTTTTTATTTAAGAATTTTTACAAAGTTTATTATCGAAAAATATATTGATGTCATATTTTTCATAATAGATTTAAACTAAAATTAGGTCTTTAAAAACATGAATCGAGATTTGATTTAGAATAATAATCTTATATATTAGATGTAATTATCTGGATCTGATTTAAAGTCATGCTCTATTTCAAATATTTTTATAAGAATTACTATTTGAAATCTATTGACGTCATATATTTTATAATACTTTTAAAATCTGAAAGTTAGTTTTAAAATACATGAATCTACAATTCAATTTAGACAGCTTGAATAAAAGTTTAAAATTCTCCTCCCACCAAAGGTTGCAAGTTAAATGAGTTAAGATTTAATTAATAAGGAATAATGGCCTCACCAAAAGTGTTATTTATATATATATATATAGGAAATAATCAATAATCTGAGTAATTTATACATTATTTTACTAAACTTGATCTCAAATTTGATTATCACCAAGTTGTATCCATAAGGATGACACCGAAGACTATTTTCAAAATGAAGCAGATACTATTTGAATAGTTAGCTATGCCATTAGGTTTATACAATGCCCTAATTACATTTATACAATTGATGAATAATGTATTTTGTCTTTTTATTGATGAGTTCATCATCACATACTTGGATGACATTTTGATATATAGTGTCACATGGGAAGACTATCTTCGTCATATTGCTCAAGTTTTAAAGGTTTTGTGAATCAACTACGATTGAATGGTAAGAAGTTTGAATTTTTTAAAGATAGTATTCTATATTTGAGATTTATAGTTGGTGAAGGATAATTAAAGATGGATTTATTAGAAGTACAAATTATCAAGAAATGACTTACTCCATGTTTAACAAAAGTTCAAAGCCTTATCGTGTATGTTGAAGGTTTATTTGACACTTTTCACAAATTATAACACCATTACACTTTCTTACAAAAGTCAATCACAAATTTGAATGGCCAAACAAACAATAAGAATATGTTCAATTGTTAAAATAGAATATTACAGAAGTATCCATCACTACTACAAAAAATGGTATTTGAATGAAACCCTTTATTTCTTGTATTTCATTTTTCAAGTTTTAAAACATTTGTAATGCTTTACATATGTTATCTTTTTAATCTTCTAAGCTATATTGGGTGTTTTAAGATATATTTCTTCCAGTTAAATCATTTAAATAAAAAAATACATAAAAAATAATAAAATATACCTGTGATTTCGAAAAAATAGATTTGTTTAAAATTATAGTAAAACTAAACAAATAAAAATCTATTTAATCATTTAACATGTATAAAATCATGATTTATTAAGTATTTTTGAGCACTTATCAAAACCTCCAATTGACTTCTAGCTAGTCTCTTTGACAAAATAACAAAATATTAAAAACAAAGACTAGAAATAAAATTAAAAACTATCCTAAATCATTTCCATAAATTGATATGGTTGCATTTCCTTTAAACCCCTAGGTTTTCCTAAGGGATGAGTTTAAGTTTCGTGATGGTTTTCAGATATGATATCCACAATTATCAACTTAAAAATGTTAAAATTAAAAATAAATAATTAAAACAAACAAGTCTCTAGCATAAATTATTTTAACATTCTAAATATTCATGATTTTTATAATAATTAGTTGAAAGTCACTTTCATATTTAAATATAAAATGTATCAATATACAATTTACTCAATTTCAGTGTAAGGAATCTGAATTTGTTTTGACTCTATCCTCACCCGGTATATTCTCAATAACACAAATCTTATTAGTTCAAACACTCATTTAAAAATATATGCAAATATATATTATGTATAGGAATGAACTAATATATTTGAATATGTATAAAGAATAAAAAGCTCAAAATGGTGCATCATATTGATTTCATGAAAATAATCAAATTAAATGATTTTATAAAGAAATCACATACTTTCATATATCAATCACATTCACCAAATAAAAATCTTAAGTAATATGCATTTTAAGAGATGAAGAAAATTGAATGACTTCTTGGGAATTTTTTTCTACTACTTTTCTTTTGTATTTAGCCAACTCTCACAATTTTAAAAGATATTGGGTCATAGTATGAAAGTTACTATTCATTTTTATCTCTTTTTTTTTATAAAAATAACCTATGTATAAATTGTATATATATTGTAAGATAAAGTAAGTGACTAATGTGTGACCGTTTTTTTATTGGTTTAGGTAACCCTATATATGTCTATTTTTTAGAAGTTATGTATGAATGAAGAGAAATGTTTATATTTTTAATTTTTACTTAACTTATACAATTTAAGTAATAAAAATAAATATATAACACTCTATTAAATATAAAAATCTTAACATTTAATTTAAAGATCTATAGAAATCATCTAGCAATTTAAAATTGATAACAATAATGTTTAAAAGAGTAAAAAAATATCATCACTCAGAATTGAAAAATAATAGCTCAAAATATATTCTCACAAAGTAGTTTCTACTATTTGATTTATAAATACTAATTTTGAGTTCATTG
This sequence comes from Hippophae gyantsensis, assembly GCA_030763125.1. NCBI lineage: Eukaryota > Viridiplantae > Streptophyta > Magnoliopsida > Rosales > Elaeagnaceae > Hippophae > Hippophae gyantsensis. Next base: position 71,959,056 of record CM061028.1, on the reverse strand, counting down.
CAATTTTAACATTTTATCATGAAATACTAATTATGACAAAAACTAATTAATTATCGCGTTATTTCATGAAATATTTTTGAAATTAATCTAACAATACAAATACTTAATCATTTTTTTAAATAAATTAAAAGACATAATAATTTTATAAAAAATATTTAAAATGAACCAAAAATTTCTAATTCAATAAAAATAAATAAAAGCACACAAAATGTAAATAAAAATGTGAACATATAAATTTTTTAATTAAGCATAATTTTATGATGTAACTTTTCCTACTCTGAACATAGAACTTATATTGTCCTCAATGTAACAATTATAAATTAAATATAAAGAGTAATGAAAAGAGAACTTACCCATTTGATGATCCTCTTCAAGAGTTGATATGGAATTACAATTGCATCCATTAATCCAAACATAAATATATTATACATAAGAATATGGTGCACTTCTCGTAAATTTTAACAAATAGTTATAAAATTTAACAATTCTATTAATGTTCACAAAACATGAAACAAAATAAATCAACATAATTATCATAAAATAAAAATAAATAAAAACAATAATATTACCTACAATAACGGGTTACCCCAATCCAGCACCTAGTTTAATGTTTCACTAAGACGCATAATATTGCTAAGGATTATATATCTATATTTCATCAATGTCTTGTGTATTGTGTTTTCTTTCTAAATAAGGCTTCACATGTTGTCCATTGAATTTGAACGTTACTTGAGTTTTAGGTCCAATAACTCTACTGATCCATGTGAAAATACTTAAGAAATTATGAATGGTCCACTTTATATTGATTGCAGTTTTCCTAGAAATAAAATCAGATGAGAGTCAAATAAAATAATTTTCATTCCAGGAAAAAAATCTTACGAACTAGTCTCTTATCGTGATAATGTTGTATACACTTTTTGTATAACTTTGCATTTTCATAGGTTCCATCTCTAATCTCTTCATGCTTACTGAGTTAGAGCAATTGTTTCTCTTTTACTTTGTCTGAATCCAAGTTTAGCTCTTTAATTGCCTAATATGCCTTGTGTTCGAGTTATACGGGTAAATGGAACACTTTTTCAAAGATTAACTAGTAAGGGCTCATCCCAATGGGTGTTTTGTATGCTGTACGGTAAGCACATAAGACATCATTCAACTTGATTGCCTAGACCTTCCTTGAAGGGCACATAATGTGTTCCAGAATCTCTTTTATTTTCCTATTACTCATTTACACTTGACTGAAAGCTTGAGGATGATATGAAATAGCCAATTTGTGAGTGATGTTATACTTTTTTAGTACACCATCAAAAAGTTTGTTACAAAAATGGCTCCCTCCATCACTTATTATTACTCTAGGTGTCCCAATCCTACTAAAAAATAAATCTTTTAAGATCTTCACAATAACATTAACATCATTACTTTTAGTGGGTATCATGCTGCGACATACACAAGTTATACGCGGTTTTGACTCGATCCATTACATTCACGCCGTAACATATAACTTTTTCATGCTACAATCTACATCATATTTGAGATGCATTGATGTCACTTCTATTACCTCATGTCATAGCACACAAAACTTTTACACTGTGATATATTTTATTCTACATCACTTGACACTATTTATATCTTGTAATTTCTTTTTCAAGTTTTAAAATATATGTAATGCATTACATATATTATTTTTTTAAATATCTAAGTTGTAACGGATACTTTCAAATATATTCTTCAAATTAAATCATTTAAATATAAAAAATATTTGAAAAATATAAAATATCTATGATTTTAAAAAGATAAATTTGTTTAAAATAATAGTAAAATTAAATAAATAAAAATTTATTTAATCATTTAATTTGTATAAAATTATGATATATTAAGTGTTTTTGAACCCTTATTAATATTATAATAAATGGGTGTTAATAATTACAATAATAATAACAATACTTATAAGCATAGTTTCTCTTTTAATATGGCAGCCTAATCCTAATCCTTAGTGAACTTGAAAAGAAAGTGTCCTAGAAAAATTCTGAATAACAATGCTTATACGTAGTTTCATGCGAAAAATAACTCTAAATTTCATATTAAAAGTTTACCTCGACTTAAAAACCTGACATCCATCGAGTACATAAAAGTACAAAACAAAAGTAAACTACTAACAGCAGAAGTTATAAATATTCATATTTCCCTCATTTTGCCCTTAACCTCATTCTATGCATACCATGGAAATTCCTAAAATAAAATCTGAATAAAAATAATATGAAATATTTTATTCCACTTTATTAAACAAAGAAGAAACAATGCTCACTGTGAAATATGACCGCTTTGTGAATTTTTTTCTATGTCTGCTATAAAGTCACTCTATATATAATATATGTATCATTTATTACAATTACAAAGTCTACTAACGTTGGTTATTTTTATAGATAAAACATTTGTCTATAAACTTTGTTATCAAGTCTAACAAACAAATCCCAAAAAACACTTGAGCTATGAATCATCATATTTTATGTTTATCTTTCATAATTATCATATATAATATTATACTTATGTATTCACTAGTACGTGTTTATAATATTTAGAATTATTTTTTATGTTAAAGTTTTTATTAGTCAATCGATCGACAAAGATGGTCGATCTACTCTTGTAGAGTTCCTTTTGAGTTGTTTCTATATTCACATTACTTTGATCGAGTACTCTCAAGTTAAAATACGTTAACACATATTGATTGATCCAGCAAGGAACTTAATCAATTGATTAGGTAGTTGATGAGATTTAAAAAAAAATTAACTTGATCTCATGTCTTTATTTTAATTTAGTGTTTCAAAACCTCGTAAGGATATATTTAACCTTTTCTTGGTAATCTATGTTTAAGGACTTAAATTCTTTATATATTCAAACCTCTTGTTCATTTTTATGAATCTCACATAATATAAATCATTGAGTTCTATTGTCTTCATTTGTATGTTTCATTGCTTTGTAATTATTCTTGTCACATTCAAATTTAGATAATCTTAATTGTAAGTATTAATAGATAAATCATTACCTAAATTACTGTTTTATAATATGTTTTATAATTTTACTTCCATATATGTTGATCTATATTTTAAACAAGGATTAAGATTTGTTATTTATTGAAATTTATCTAAAACATATACATATATTTGTGGTTTTATTCTAATTTTATTTGTAAGTTGATTTATAAACGTATTTGATTTGTGAGGAGTTAATTAGAACGTTGGTTAGAATTTGTCCATATTAATCAAGCTATGAAAATAGAACATTAACTCGTAAGTATAAAATAGTGAGACATTATTTTAAAAAATAGTACAAAATCGAGTTTATACTTAAACATTAAATTTTCATAATGTTTAGATTAATTGATTCAATAAATTAGTAATTTTTTTATTAAATTATTGTTATGGTTCAGATTCTAATAAAAATTTCATATATTATTTTAATTTTTATATTTTATTATTTATACTAATATAATAAAATTAAAAATATATATATTCTTTATCCCTCTAAACTTATTTGGTCGTTGTGCCCGATTAACATATTTATTGCCATGAAGTCATGACTTTTCATTATAATAATTCAAATGATAAATAAAATATGACAATGAATGAATTTAATACATTAGAAAATTATGGCCATCATGGGAATATATATATATATATATAATTCAAATGCAGGTTTTATCAAATCGTACGAGAATAGTGTGCTTTTTTTTTCTTCCTATTTCTAAGTTTTTGTCACACAAGGTTCTTCTTGTAAGATTTTTAACTAGACATATTGTTCTTATAATTAGCATTCAAATGGAAGCCTTGTGAATGTCAAAAACATATATTATAATTTGTGATCACTCAAAATACCAATATAAATTGTAGTTAGTTTAGTTTTAATAGTAAGATTTTATCTTTATCATTTCATAATATATATGATATTTATTTTGTATTTAAAGAAACATGTAAATAGAACAATTAAAATAAATACACAACAATGAAAAGTCAATTCTCTAATTTTACACAATCTCTTTTGTTCCAAATAAAAGAAAAATTCTCTACTTTTATACGCTATTTTCCCTTTATATATTTTATTAATCTTACTCATATTTTTCTTAATAAAAACATAAATATTTTACCCATATTTATGTAGTTTTATAACAAGTTAACAACCAGTAAATTTCACATACATATTTAAATTATATTCTTTTTAGTTTGTTATCTTTTATAATTTTATAAATGTTTAAAATTTGTATTATATAATAATTAATAAGAAATTAATAAGAAATTAATTACAAGATTATGAGTTATATTAAAAAATAAATATAATAAATATTATTAATTAAATTTTTAAATTTTTTTTTAAATAATAATAAGTTAAAAAAAGATAAAAGATTATATTTTAAAATAAACTCCTTTACATTAAAACTCCTTTGAGTTTGGATGTTAGAACAAATTTCCTCCTGAAATTTAAGATAAACTATAAATATTAAATATGTTATTTTAAAAAAATATAAGGGTACATTTACATTTTTCCTCCAAAACTATATTAAGTATTATCTATGGTTTCACATATATATATATATTAGAATTATTCTTAATTTAAATCATAAATTTAAATTATATCAAATATTATTTATTAAAATAATTAATTTTATTCAAGCGAATTAAAATAAAAAAGAAACAAGTTATATCTAATTAAAAAAGTAAACTTTTTCATGAAAGTAGTAAAATATACTATGGGACAGTTGTATTTGCTACTTGAATATTATATATTTTTTATCGGATATAATTAAGTAAAAATGATTATATTTATTTATAATATTATTTTATTTTTAATATATTAATAATTTAGAATAAATAAATTTATATATATTTTTTAATTTTGAGAGAAAATTACAACGGTAAAAACATTTTGAGAGAGAAAGAAAGAGAAGGGTTACAGTTTACAGTGTACTACTACTCTTCGAGAGCTTTTCATTTCCCTCTAACAGGAGGAGAGATTAAAAAAAAAAAACAAAGAAAACAAAAGAACTCATCTCAAGTCTCAAACTTTCCTTCTTTGCCAAATCGTACCGAGCCAGTGTTGAGTGAGAGCGAAGCGTAGAAACGAAGCTTCGAACAATGAGCGAAGAAGCCAAGAAAAGCCTACCAGGTCCTCTTTCGATGAAGGCCAATTCCATCTCTATCTCCGACGACCGGAAACCCTTGCCGGCTTCTGCTGGTGCTCCTCCCGGAAAGCGTGTCATCGTCAAGAGCGCCGACATGTTCGGTGACATGCAAAAAGAAGCCATCAACATCGCCATCGCAGTTAGCTCTCTTCTTCTCCCTCGTCCAATTTTGTCATTCATTTTTTTATGGATTTAATGGATTCTATTTGGGGTTTGGTTGGTTTCGACATTTTTAGGCATTTGAGAAGAATAGCGTAGAGAAGGACGTTGCTGAACACATAAAGAAGGAGTTTGACAAGAAGCACGGACCCACTTGGCATTGTATCGTTGGTCGAAATTTTGGTAAATTCCTTTTCTTTTATTTTTTTCCCACTCCTTTCTTTACTGGGTTTTGTTCTTTCAATTTCATGTTCTAATATTTTTGGGTAAAATTGTAGAAATTTAGTGCATGTTTTGTGCTTTTTAAGTTGTTATGGTATGTTCTTTCTTGGATTGAGTAATGTGGATTCTTAGGTGACTATAACTGAAACAGATCTAAGTCTCTGTTAAAATTTTCGACAGCTCTTTGTTATTCTTAGTTTATTTGTTATAATTCATGAAGGATCTGAACATGGGAGTGGAGGAGAAAGATCTTACAATAGCAGTATTGCTAAATTGTCCCTAGTATCAATCTTACCATCTCATGCATCAATAGGGTTTTTGTCTTGGCCGACATTAAATTTATAGTTTAATACAATAACTAAAGGGCATTTGTCTAAGAAAAAAATTTAATTTATTGGACACATTGGTCACCTTGTTTTAAACTGTTATACTTTAGTCACCTTACTGTAATATTTGTGGATACCGTAGTCATTTTAGATTAATTTTAGTCATTTTAATCATATTGGTATACTTTAGTTACCTTACTGTAATATTTGTTGATACTGTAGTCATTTAGATTAATTTTAGTCATTTTAATCATGTTATTTTTTATTTTTATCAACTTTTTGAGACATTTTTCTCTTCAAATATTTGACACTTTTTGTTAGTAGCGTTCAATTCTATCAAACTCAAATTTTTCCTAAAAAAAAATAAAAATTAGAAAGAAATGAGAAGTATCCAAAAATTCAACATTAGGGTGACTGCATCAATTTTAAGAAAAATAATTAATATGCCTAATTTATGAAAGTAAAGTAACCAAAGTGTCATATTACCATTTGTCAAAGCAGCCAAACATAAGTGTGTTTTTTTAATAAAATTTTATGAATAGACGTTACCCTGTTTTAGCCTATTATTACTGGTTACTGCACATGGTTGAACTGAACAAGGTCAAAATTGGCTGAAATGTTCGAAGAGTTGATAAATAGGCAGATAAGTGTAAGGTAAAACTGAGTTGAGATTTGGTTGAATTTTGGTGACCGATTGTAGCAGTTGAAACAATTGGGTAGTGGTCCATTTTTAATATTTGGACACCCATAGGGTCCATTTTAGACAAATGCCCATAGCTAAATAATTCATGGTGATGCCAAATAGCAATGAATTGGAATTGGAGAGTACTCTTTAATACTTTTTGTGCGTGTGTGTAATAATAGATATTTCTAAATGCTTTAGCTGGCTGTGTGATGCGCATTGAATTGTAGCAATTGGGTTTACGAAGGTAAAGTGTGAACAATGAGTTGATTAATATGGAAAGCAAAAAGTTCTTCTGAAGAGATGACATATCATATAGCTGTGTCATTATACAAAATAAATCATGCAAGTCAGAGGGAAGTAAAGCTTGAATTTAATTTATGGTGAAATGAATTTTTTGTAATCTGTTTAATATTGGTTGGCATAAGTTCATATTCTATAAAATACATCAGTAACTGATTTGCAGATATTTAAAAGATTGTTTTGGCATCCTTTTAATCTCATGTGTTTGAATTTCACATTGGACTGTTTTAGTTTACGAAAGTTTCATGAATCAGTAGTATGTAGTCCAAGCAATTCACCATGCTCATATTATGATCTTGCATTTTGGCCGTATGGTGGTATTTCTGAGTCCTTGTCTACAGGCATGTAGAGAATTGCAGTAATTATTTGCAGTTTGTGTGCAAGAAATTTGATTTTCACCTTTGTTACATTTTGATGTTTTATTCACCTTTTTTTGGTTTAAATTTTATGGTGGTTTAAATTTAGATTGGTACAGTACTCAATGTCCACACTTGTTCATTAGCTACAGTTACTAGATATTCCTATCATCTGTCTTTTTTTCTGTACCGTTTAGATTAGGAGCTGGTTGAATGGACACAACTTATTAGATGTCTGTAGCTAACTAGGGAAACACCGCTCCAGGTTTTGTTTTTACTTTTAAGTCATGTTTGTCAACAATTTTGTTAAGTCACATGCACATGCATTGTTGTTTTGTTCCTGGAGATGATTCCTGTCCTTTTGAAAACAATGATTTATTCATCTTCAGTGCCTTTTTTTAGACTCCGTCTTGAGCTTCCTATTTTCTTGTGAGGAGCACTTTAGTTGTTTAGAGTCTCCCATTTAGTCCTCCGTTTATGTAAGAACCATATGTGCGTGTAGACTGTAAACTTGATTACTACTATCTTTATTCAAATTGTCATGGGTTTTGATGACACTTCTTGATATACTTCACTTCTATGTTGGTTAGCATTAGCTCATATGCTCATGGACATCTGAGGGAACTCTTGATATATTTGTGCTTCGATATTTTCACTTCCAAGCATCATCCCTTTTACTAGAATGAAAATTTATCAATTCAATCGGAGAAAGTACACCTTAAGTTACTTCTTTTGCAAATAGATTATTTTAGTCACTTTCCTTTTTGAGTTGTCACTTGAAGTCAATTTTTTTTAAATGAGTAAATTCACTTCAATTTATGGGTATCGAGGTCTTTAGGTCAAGTACTTATTAGAATCATACACTTTAGTCTTGTAACTTTTAGGATAAGTTGTTTTTGTATAAAATAAGGAGTATTTTCATCAAATATTTTGAAATTGTAGATGTGTCAATTACGAAACATATTTATAGTGGCATTTGTGCCTTATTGAATTAAAAAAAGCCACCAAACTCGTTGAACCCAGCCATCATCAAACTCAATTAACTTAGCCACCACCAAATCGAGTTCTCGATTTCCCTTGCCAAGCCTAGAAATTAGTCCTTTCAATGAAAGCGAGAGTGGGCACGATGATTTTCGTGTGAGAAAGGTGAGTGGGTGGATATGTTGGTTGACACAAACTAGGGTTTCGCTATGGTGACTATGGTGGTTCGCGTCCCAGAGGTTGGTGGGGTGATACATGGGATGGAAGTGGTTGCATGGATGGTGGTTGGTTCTTAAAGACGTGATGTGACTGGTTGGTTGAGAAGGCTCAAGAATTTTGTCTAACATGGGATCCACTTGGGATATCTATGGAGGGGTATTTTGAGACTTGAAAAGAAAATGTTATCGTTGGCTAGCCAACTGCCTTCTCAGTCACATGTGAGATACCCATATGAGTAGGGATATTGTTGAAAATCAATTAATTCTTTTCATTTTGTCATAGTTTGAGCATTATTTTGAACATAATAATATCACGCTCACAAATCTTTATATTATATGCAAGTTTTGTTTTTAACAAAAAACAAGCTTCATAAAGTGTGTAAAACAATTTAAAAAAAAAACTCGTAGAAAATAAGAGATTAATTGATTTTTAATAATGTTATCATGTTGTTATTTTTCTTTAATTTGAATATAATCATATAAATTGAAGAGAATTTATTCATTTAAAAATAAAAAAGTGACTTGTGATAAGTCATTTGAAAGAGGAGTGATTAAAGTGATCAATTATTGTAAAGTAACTTATGGTGCACTTCATCCGACTCAATCAAAATGATTAACTATTTGAGATTTTTCTGAAGTATTGTACTTTCGTTGATGAAGGGTAACTTGTAAAATGAATATGGGACTGACTGAAGATGTTGACCTGTGTAGGTTCATATGTGACTCATGAGACAAATCACTTTGTTTATTTCTACCTGGATCAAAAAGCGGTTTTGCTATTCAAATCTGGTTGACAAATACTTGGAAAACGGGAAAAAAGAAGGAAGAAGATGGTGATGACCAAAATTGACAAGGTTGTGATGAGTATTAGCATTTGTATTGTATGTACTTATTTAGTGGAATCTGCTAGTGTGAGAAGTGAGAACCACTTGCTGGACATTCTTGTGCATTAAATTGTATATCTAGTATCACTTTAATTATGCCAAGTATACCTTTGCCGATCACAATGTTGTTGATTTGATTACCATGTGAAATGAAGTCAAGTGGGATTATACGTCATTTTTGGATTGTAGAATGAAAATATAATAAAAATGGTAATATTAATTAGAATTAAATTTAATAGAAATAATATTAATATTATTATGTTTGTTTAAGTCGTAGATAAATTAATTATAATATTAACATAAAATTTATAAAATTATAAATGAAGTAAAATTAAAAATTAAATTTTTTTTAAATAAGATAAAATGATAAAATTATAAATAATTATATAAATGTGTAGAGAAAATAAATCATTTTAAATTTCTAGTATATTTTGTAGCTTTGAGGAACATGAAAGAATGAGTAATTTTGTTATTGTTAGAATGTTTTATATTTTATTATAATTTAACAATTAAATCAAACATAAAATAAATTAAGATTATATAAAAAATCTTATAATCTAATTGGATAAATTTAAATTAACTTTATATTTTGATTGGTTTGAAAATTACAACCAGATATCTCAAATTTTTCTTTTTTAAGGAATACATGAACAATCAATCCTTAAAAACTACATAGAGAATTTTAAATGTTTCATTATACATAGATAATCAATATGAGATGTTTTTCATATCTTAATTCTTTAAGTTTAGAATAATTGTTGTACCATTAACATTTGTCTTATGTTTTTTTTTTCCACTTTTTCTTAAAGCTAAATTTCATGTTCCATAATTTAATCAATCATACCTATAATACAATTACGTTTTATAATATCAAATAGAAAAGTGATTATAACATTTTAAAAGGTTTTGGAAATAAGTGAACATACTTCAAATTTTAAGTCATATTGTTTTAGGAATTTTGTCTAAAAAAATACATATCTCTTATAATAATTTAAAAAAGGGATTAAATCTATTTTAGTATAAAAAATGATAAATTGAAACTTATTGAATATTTTATAATCACTTTCTTCTTCTGTCTTCTCCCTTATTTCTCACCATATTTTTTCTCTCTCTCTTCTTATCTTCTTAAAAAAAACCAAAAATAAAATATCTTTATTCATCAAATTTTAATAAATAATAATTTATATTTATATAATAAAAAATATATAATTTTTTATAACAAATAACTTATCAAAATTTTATTATAAAATAATTTAAAATAACAATAATAAATTATAAAATTTTAAATTATTAAAAATTTTACTAAAGAGTTACAATCATTTTTATTAAAAATTATTGATATTTTAAAAAAATTAAATTATTTAATATTAAAAAAAAATAAAAAATAGATTACATTATAACACATATCTCTAATATTATTATAATTTTAATTGTTACTAAGATAACAAATATTTATTAATAATAATTTTATTTAAATATTTAAATATAATTAATTAGATATATTTTATTATATTAATAATATAAATAATTATAATAATATTATATTAATAATATAAATAATTATAATAATATTACATTAGATAATATTTTTATGCAAATTTTACGATATAATGTTCTATATTTGTATTTGTATCTTTTAGAAAGTTGGATATAGAGGCTTCCCAATTTTTTAATAATTTAATTATTTTTATGAATATTATTTTTTATATCATAATTATAATATTATAATTATAATTATATTTATTAATAATAATAATAATTTATTATATTATTTATGAATTATCAAAATGTTTAGTATATCATTTTCTTATAAATTTATATTTATTTTATTATAAAATAAATTATTTTTATTTTTTAAAATAAAACTTTAATATATAATATGATAAAAGCGATTTGTGTATTTAAAATTAATTAAAAATTTATAAAGTGTTAATATTTTTTTATGTTTATAATAATTATGTTTTGTAAAATAGAGTTGATATATCTTTTTTTTTATAAATAGAATTGACTAAAAAAATATGTTTTTAAGTTTAAGGTTAAAATATGATTATTTTTAAAATAAAACCCACTTAAGTCATTTTTCAAACTATTATAAGAGATATGCTTTTTTTAGACAAAATTTCATCGTTTTACGTTGTTTCATCAAACCGACTTTAAATTCAATTAATAATCAACTTAAAAGTCTTTATTTGTAGTAATGTGAAGTAACATATCAATGATGAAAGGCCATTCTAGTCTTTTATTTTAATAAAAATGTATTTTAAACTTGTACCTATAAGATGGAGTAACATAAGTCCTTTATTTTTATAAAAGGTTAGTAAAGGTAATAAGATTGTGTTGCTCTAGTTTTTTTTTCAAAATTGAGACAACATAAGTTAATTATCTTTACAAAATAAATTTATATATATCTTTTTATAAAGGTAGCGAACTTTTACTATCTTATCTAATAGCTAAGAAACTAAAATACACTTTCCTTAAACGTAGCGGATTTTGACTATCCTTTTTCCTAAAATAAATTGTCTCATCACATTTTATATTTCTTTAATGTATCTAATGAGTTCGTAAATTAAAATTATTCTTGATAAATTCATAATTATTATAAATAATCATGATATATTTTTTGTTATTTTATAATTTTATTTATCTCATTTAAATTCATTTAGAACAAATAAAATATTTCATCATATATGATAACCATCAAAAATTAAGATAACATAATACATTGTAAGGACTATGAGTGTTGGCTATTTTCGTGGACAAAATATTTGTCTATAAATTTGTTTTTAGACCTATTATCAAGTCTATCAATAAAAGCCAAACAAATACTCAAGTTCTAGATAATTGTACTTCAGGTATATCTTTGATGATAACTATGACACATAGGATTACATTTATGCATTTAATAGCAAATGCTTATAAATATGAAATTATTTTTAGTGCTAAAAGATATTAGATAAGATATACTCTAAAATAAGATATGTTAAAAGATATTAGATAATATATACTCTAAAATAAGATATGCTAAAAGATATTAGATAATATATACTCTAAATTATAGTTGAAATCTTTAGCATAAAAGACAGTATAAAATCTATTTTTAAAAGATACGAGATAAGATATATCCTAAATTATAGTTGAAATCTTTAGCATAAAAGATAACATAAAATCTATTTTAAAAGAATTATTCTTTAAATAAAAGTCTTCTTAATTAGTCAGTATTATTAATTCTATTTGAAATAGAAAAAATATTTATCAATCATATAAAAGTTTTCTTAATTAATGAGTATTACCGATCCTATTTATAATAAAAAATATATTTATCAATTACATAGGATTAAAAGTTTTAATTTTTCATATAAATAAAACTCATTGCTCATTGTTTCAATCAACACAAGAACATTATTCTAATATTTTTAATTTCTCTCTCTTGTTTTACAAATATAAGATCATAATTCTTTAGCCTTTTTTATTTAATTAATCTATCAAATATTGGTGGTTATGTTTGATTGATTAATAAGCTTAATTATTTTATGATATTTTGATAATATGTTCTTTTGGTTTCTTCTTTATTTTTGTTTTTAAATTGTTAGATCAAATAATTATTTTTGTTATATCATAGTTATTTGATTTGATTATTAATCTTTAAATAAGCTATTTTTATTGAACTTGTGCTTGATCTTTTTACTCTAAGATTTACTAGTTGATTTGGTTTAAGTGACATATGTTTTGAATCATCTAGTTAGGATTATTCATTATTAAATCTGTTCTATAATACACACGGGTACTTGTGTTTTCGTGCTAACCATTTTGTAGTTAATTTGGGAACAAACAGATTGGTAGGGAGCTTATTGGAACATCGGTCTGGAAACCGCTCATGCTAATATTGGAAACTGTGAAAATAGAGCACGAGCTCGTAAGTAAAATAATTTGGGACAGTATCCTAATGAGGGTAACATAAGATCGAGTTTATACTTGAACATTTGATTTTTATAGTGAAAAATTAAGTGATCTAGTGGTTTTCCTCTTAAGTCATGGTTGTGACTTTATACCTAAAAATTCCGTGCGTTATTATTTTATTTTTACACTTTATTCTTACACATGATTACATGTCTGATCACTTTATTTAGATTATTAAGTTATAAATTGGTAAAAATTAAAAATAACATATTCATCCCCTCAACGTTAATCAGATTAATAATCTTATGAACTTTTGCACATGTGGTATATGTGTCTGTTAAAAAATTTCTTAACTTCAACTGTTATATGAGGTTTTGGGTTTTCATTCTCAGCAAAAAACAATTTACGTGGATAATACTATTAAATTATTTTTAATATTTTCTTTGAACGAGAAAGGTGGGGCGGTCCTCACTCTGTTGTCATCTCTTGCCAGCCCCGGCGGGGGACAAATAGAGTCTAGTCAGTCAAATGTAGTTTTAGTTAATTCCTTGATTACTTGCCTTGCCTTCCTTTGAAGCAGCGACGTTTTGAATAGACTCATAAGAATAGAATAAGCAAGCCACTTTGCTTTTTATTCTTTTGAAACATATTCTTTTGCGCAGCATTAGTCTTTTCAGACTGCTGTTCAAATCTCTTTTAAGCTTCTGCTATACCCAAACCATACCGAAGCCATACCCAAGCAGGATCTATTTGTATATTATTTTATAACCATATCGAGTGCTCTTTTCTCAGCTGGATCGAAAATAGTGTTAAAGTCAGGTTTGTTTGGCATCTATGCCCCCTGCTTCAATCGGTCATATCTGATCTGTAGCTCCGCGGATTTCGCTTTTCCCGAAAAAACAAAAAATTGAATAATCAGAGCCTTCTTGTCTGCAACCTGGTCTCACCTTCGTCCGGGGACTCGAACGACGAGATTTTTATAAGAAGTTCTTTTACCCACTGACTTAAAAGCTTGACTAATAGGGGGACTGGACACCGATACCGCCAAGATGACATCAAGGGCGATTAGGTGTGGCTCGTTCGGATGATGTACTTGGGAGGACCGTAGAATGGGACTATCTTTATTCTCGTCCGACTTTAGAGACTTCTCTCTCGGCGGCGACGAAAACGTTACATTTCAGGGTATGTATATATACCTCTTAGATTTCTAGAATATTTAGAGATGAGTCAAAGACCCGCTCTACAACTTTTAGTGCCATATCTTCCAAAACCAAGTTGTGTACCGTCCGGTTTGCCAGCGAAAAAAAAGAATTCTCATCGGAGAATTTTTGGAGGAAATCGGGTTTTAAATTTCCAGAGATTCGGGAAAAGATGGAATAGGAAGACGTGCTAAAGCCCTTTTGAACTACGTAAGCCTCGTAAAAGAAAGAAGCAAACTGACTTGACTGATGAACACCAATTTCGGGTAATTTCTTTGTGAACATGATCTACCATAATCTCTTCGATCCCTTCATTTATGTGCCAGAATAAAGCAGCTTCTTAATCTACCCCATCAATTCCCTTTAAAGCTCAACAAGGCTTTATCCCGACGGGGGCCAAGTTGGTAATTTTTCTTACATCTCCCAACTTTGATTCATAAAAATAATTATCGCTTTCAAATAGAATAGTATATAAAAAAAACTAACAAACTATCACAAAATCCCAACTCTTCCAATGATTTATGAGGTAGGCACAATGTGCTAGATACTTTTGGCTTCAAACCAGGAAGCAGAACGACATAGGATATTAAAGTTATTGGTTGCGCACAAATATTTTCATGCAAACCATAGGGAAACTTATGGTATTAATAATAAAAATAATAAGAGTTAGATATATGCTCATTATTTTTAGAAAATTATACTTGGATAACTTATCTTAATGTTTAGAATAAAATAATTTATTTAATTATAAAAATATACATAATAAATATAAAGAATATTATTTTTATGATTATAAATGTTAAAAATGATTTTTATTTTATTTTTTAAAATTATTTTTCTCAATTAAAAAAAATATTATCTGCCAAAGGGGATCCCTTTTCCACTACGGGTCAATTCTTAGACATTCCCCTCTAAAATGAGAGAATCAACCATAAACAACTTTTTGAGGTTTGCATTGTCATCTTCCCAAACAACAAATACCGTAGTTACTTGTAAACTAATTCTCAAGCCAACACAATACACTCTTTTAACATGATTATGTATATTATAAACATATTATTTTTAATAAAAATATATTTTAATTCTTATTTATTAATTATAATAATATAAATCTATTATCTTTATAAAAATTATCATAAAAATCTATTACTTTACAAAATGAACTTCCATAATCTCCTTTTATAAACCTAATGTATTGAATTACTTAATAATTATAAATCTAAAGTTTATTTTTTTTAAATATAATGAATTTAAGTTAATCTTCGTTTTTAATCATTATTCTAAAAATATATATTTTATTAATCACATTATTTTATCTTTTATATTAAATATTGATTACTTGTGTTTTTTTTAAAATAATTATATTAATCTTATATTTCATTCATATAATACCTCATTATTTATTTTAAAAATAATTAATAATTTTTTATTTAATAAAAATATGTAAAATAAATTATCTCATCAAAATTTATGTTTTATTTAATGTATCTTATAAATTTATAAATTAAAATTATTTTTAATAAATTCATAATTATTATAAATAATTATATATATTTTTCTGATTTAAATTAATTTCAAATAAATAGAATATTTTATCATATAATATCTCATCCCATCTCCAAAAATTGAGACAAAATAGAATAAGAATACAAAATTTAGATTTGTATTATGGACGTCCCATCTGAATTAATAACCATAATATATCCCGAAATTTAAAAACAGATATCAAAACAGAGGAAAAATAAAGTTTTGATTACTTTTTTTTTCTTTCTTTTAAAATGGAAAGTTTTGAGTACAAAACACTAACCAACTACGTTTAATAATAATACAAAACGAGAATTAATATTTTTAAAATAATAAAACTATTATGTAACAAAATATTATTTTTAAAAATATAAATTTTATTTTAATAATTATTATTATTATATTATAATATCAAAATTATTATTTTATATTGAAATTTTAAGTTTAGATTTAGTAAAAAATATCTCATAATTATTATTATTATTTTTTATATTATTTAATTTTATGATAAATGATTACATTTAGAAGATATTTCAAAAATAAATATAAAAAAACTTGACACAATTATTGTAAATATACGAATCGTGTGAATAATATAATGTACTACATATAGATGTCGATCTTACTAAGAGTTGTGTAACTTATAATTGAATACAAATATAATTATTACGAATACTATTTTAACAAAATTATAAAATATTAAAAAATAAATGATATAGAAAACAACTTAAGAATCTTAATCACAATCATGTGAATCACTAAAATTTTAAGAATCTTAATCAACGGATTTACTAAATCATTAATTTTTTTTCCTAATAACATGAATTATTAATTTTTTTTCAAAATAATTACTAACTAATTACATAATCAACTGAATCTAATATAATATGTATTAATATCTTAAATAAACTACACATTATATAAAATTAATTTAATTATAATCTCATATCAATTAAATTACATATTATTCATTAAAATCATCAATTATAAATCATATATATATATATATATATATATTAATTCAAGACTAAAAACTTGAGAATTTATAATACTTTGAAAAAATTATAAATTTATTAATTTAATTTAATTTTTATAGTTTTAATAAAATATACTAAGTGAATTAGTATAATATTGTTGTCTAAATAAAATAGAATAGCGTATAAAAAAAAACTATCACAAAATCCCAAACTCTTTCAATGATTTCTGAGATAGGCACTAGGCAATAGACTTCCACCACAAAACTATGGGCTCTTAATTTTAGTGCAAACTCTTCTTACAATGATTTATGAGTTAGGCACTTGGTTATTGACACCCGCCACAAAACTATGGGCTCTTAATTTCAGTGGAAACTCTTCTCTTCTCAAGCATTTAATTGGATTTACTTGATATATAATGTTAAGTGGGATTATTTATTATTTTTAAAATATATTTTATATCAATTAAATTATTTTTTATTTAATATTTATATTTTAAAATAAAAGTTTATATTAATACTCCTAACTTTCCTCGTTTGAAAGTGAAATGTACGAAAAGTACACAAATTCCGAAGGAACATACTCTCGGCATCAAGCTAGGAAGCAAAACGACAAAGGATATCAAAGTCATTACAAAATTAACTAAGGGTAAAATGGGTACAGTCAATAAAGGGAAGAGAAGAGAAAATAAATTTATGTACATCTAGAGTAACAACTGTTCATATCTCTCAACATACAAACCTTCCCTTTCTATTTTTGTTGCCTTTGCCTTGTTGGTGTTGACGAGAAGCAGAAGATGAAGAATCAGAACAAAAGTTATCTTTTCGAATACTCTCTTCTTCGTCCATTAAAATCTGTCTACATCTACACTCCACACTACAAAAGGCTCTGTCTCCTCTGCATTCAAAGTTTCACAAAAACAGAGCATTAAACTTATAAACTTTACACAAAAATTGAAACAAATCAAACATCTGGGTTTTACTCGAAAAATGCTTAAATAATCATACGATCGATGTTGAAAAAACCAAGACCAAAGGAGGAGGAGGAGGAGGGGAAAAAGTCATGGTTTTTATTAGATTACTGACCTGTACATGTAGATATCGTTTCCTGGTAACAACCTCCGTTTGCAAAGAAAACATTCATTCAGGAAAGTGGGAGACAAAAAAGTGGATTTTGAAAGATTTTTCAGTGAAGGGTTTGAAGAGGATGAGAAAGAAGGAGAAGAAGGCTTGTTGATCAACATAGTAGTTTTGTTAATAACTTGAGGGTTTGAGTCTTCCAATACAATACTCAGTCCCACCATATTCTCATTATCTGTTGAAGCAAAACAAATAAAAACTTAACCTTTTTTATTTTTTTTAACCTTCTCTTTTCTCTAAGGTTATGTAAATGGTGTTTTGTGTGTGAATTGTGATTGAAAGGTTTTGTTTTGTGGTTAAAATTTGAGAAATATAAATAGAATAAATTAGTACAGAGGAAAACAGGGAGAGAGATCGATGAGAAGAGGAATTTTTTTTTAATTCTCGTTTAAGAAAAATATAAATTCATGAATCATATATCTATCAAACTATCTATCATCGATCTCAATTATTTGTCACTCTCACCCAACCACTTCAAAGTACACATTTCCAAAAGTACAACTACTTTAGAATACATATTTTCAAAATATAGTATAAAATAAAAAAAAATAACAAAATTTATAATAATAAAAATAATAAAAATATCTTATATTTTACTGTATAAATGTTTATAGATTTCATCCTCAACCTAAAAATACGTTAATGACTTATTTTAAACTTCTTTAAGTCTCAAACTTAATTCATAAAGATTAATAACAACTAAAATGTATAATATGAGTTTCATGTAGATATTCTAAAAAAATAATATTTAATTAAATAATTTTGTGATTAAAATAAAATAATAAATTAAATTTTTTTTATAATTAAAAAATTTAAATACTTTATTTTTATTAAAGAAAAGAAAAATTTCGAGGGGTGGTTTGGTACGACCTTAATAACAGCTAATTGAACAGTGAGAAGGACGATTAGTGTAGAGAAAGATTTGACTGCTGGTTCTATTTAACCGCCACGTACGCTTTTCATTTTGCAATTTAATTTTATAATTTTAATCTATTTTGTCTTTTTGTGTTTACGTTTTGATCGGGGTTTCTCTTTTTTTTTTTCTTTTCTTTTTAGCTTTTAATCTTTATCTGCTTTTCATTATTATTATTATTATTATTTGGTGGGGTCACTGGGGTGAGTGAGATTAGTATCATTTACTTATTTTATTTATTTATATTTATATTTAATAATGTATGTTTAAATTATTTATAAAAAATAATATTTAATTTTAAATTAATAATACATGATTTAGGTTTAAAAAATAAAAACAACAATAAATTCAGTATTATTTTGGAATTGGACTTGTAGAGAACGTTTTGATAACCCCACTCGGATTGACGGATTGTTTGCGTTTCGTGTTCGGGCTTTCTGTATGATTGAGATTTGGATAGCTTGATTATTCTTCTACATTAAATGTTTGACTTATTTTTATTAAATATAAATAGTATCATTAATATTAAAATTTATTATTTATTCGTACATCCTTTTCGTATAATTTTTTTAAAAAACAATAAATATAATATTATTAAATTTATAATCATAAAAATCATATTTATATATTTAAAGAAATGCCATCAAAAATAAGAATGAATAAAAAAACTATTTATCTACACTGTCAGTTCGATTTTTATCCGATAAATTTTAAAAACGAATATGATTTCGTGTAAAAATTGAACATAAAATAATGAATACGATTCGGATATGGTTATAACCATAAATTAATTATATTTATTTAATTTAATTAAATTATATATTAATTAATAATTAAGATTTATTGATTTTTTGTGTATGCATATAGAAATTTTTTAAAATGTTTGAAAAAAATGTTTTTTCAGATATTTTTTAATAATTATCCAAATCGCTATTTACAGGTAAAAAACTATCCCTAAATCATAACGATTTTTGAACAATTATGGATACATATTTTATAATTCAGTTCAGAGACATTTATATTAATAACTTTCCCTGTCATTACCCGTACCCATTGTTAATCCAAAATGATGTTATTCAAGTAGAATTTAGATTCATTAAATGTCGAATTTAATTCAATCCAATTCGATATTATTCATTATTATTGACATGTTATTTTTATTTTAAAATTTTATAACATTATTTTATGTAATTTATTAAAAAAATTCATGTTATTAAGGATGGATGAGGAGCAATTTTTAACATTTTTTTCTTCACAAATTGCACTGCACTATGATAAGGAAAAGACATTGCATCGTAAGGAAATATTATTGCATAAAATGAAGCATTAACAAGCAACAGAATTGATTTATAATAGCTCTTTATTTTATAAATATGAAAAAAGTGAAAAAAATAAAAATGAGATAAACGATTATTATTATTAATGAGTATAAAGCATGGTGTATATAAGAATTTTTTTACCACAAGACCATACAAATGAATAAATATGCACTACAAAATTGAATTAATTTTACCCCCTCTTCCACTAACAAAAATAAAAATTAAATTGTTGAACCTAAATTTGCTATATTTTTAATCAATAATGACATAATGTTATAAATTTATTTATTATTTTAATATATTATTGGAAATAAAATAGTTCATGTTAAGTGTCGTAATATGAGAAATTATAATCAGTAAATAACTCATAAGTCAGTGTAGTCAACGCTAAGTTAGTAAATAAATGTTAATATTAATTAAATATTTAACATGATATAATACCAACATTCAAACCCTTAATTATCTAACAATGAGATAATTGAGCGGATAACACTCCAATATTTAATGATAAGTCTATCATTATGGATAAAATTCATTAACAAGTATATTCTTTTCTATAAATATCCATCACTATTCACCATTAGACACAATTACTTCTACACACAATAACTTATTTTTCTCTTAACTACAAATACTGAGATCTATATTCTCTTTCTAAGTATCTCTTTACATTTATCAGCATCACAAGGAAAGACATTAGTCTTCTCTTTTTTCTTATTATTCAAGCTTACTTAAGCATCGAAGGGTCAGAGGCTATCACACCCCGTGCTAGTCCAAGGTCATAACGATGTGTTTTTTGTTTTCGGGTATACATGAAGCAAGAGGTGCACCAATCATTGATGTTGACAAAAAATGACATCAACATCTGGCGTAGTTTGTGAGAACGAGTGTGCTTTACTAGTTGAATAATAACTAAAGAAAAAAAGATTTATAATGTTCTCTATCATTCTGAACTAGGTGGTCTTTGAAGAAAATTCCATAAAAATTCAGAAGAAAATTGCTCCCGAAGAAGTTCACTCTACACGATATCTAAAGGCCATACTTTTCTATCCTGTCAAGATGAATCATCCTCTTAATTCGAACAACCAAGCTCCTGCAAGATACAATGAGATTCCACCTTATGTTCTACAAGTTGTGCAACCACTTGTACAAGTTATTAGAACCAAGACTTCCATCCTTGACAAAGGATAACGAAAAATGGTTCATACTTCTTCCGATCCCACTAGATAGATCACACGACGGGAACACCTGTCACATGATCACCAACCAAGATATAGCTAGACATGACCCATCCACCACCACCCAAAGGGTATTAATATTAAAAATGATGTGGGTTAGACATAAAGGTTAAGTATTGAGTATTTTAGATCTTGTAACTAAATGATTTATATATTTTAATCCTATAATTATTGAAACGAGTTCATTTCATTTTGTAATTTAAAAGTATGATTAATTAAGTTAACATTTTCAAAAATTAGATTTTTTTCGAAAGTAAAATGAAAATTATATATTTTATTAATAAAAAATATTGAAAAAACTCTCATTTCCCTCTATCTATCTCCCTCCTACCCTCTTTCTACTCTTTTTTTCCTTTCTATCTCTCTCTTTCGCTCTCCCTTTCCCTCCTACTCATTCTCTTGCACAATAAGAAAATATTATTGCATATAATGAAGCATTATCATGTAGTGGAATGCATTCATAATAACTCTTTATTTTTCTAAATATGAAAAAACAGTGAAAGAAATGAAAATGAGATCAATGATTATTATTATTATTATTAATGAGTATAAAACATATTGCATATAAAAAATTTCTCCACCACAAGACCATACAAATGCATAAATATGCACCATAAAATCACAAAATTGCAAAATCGAATTAATTTTGCTTCCCCTCTCTTCCCCTAACACATAAAAAAAATTTGAACTTAAATTTGCTATATTTATAATCAATAATAACATAAATTTTCTTATTATTTTAAAATTATTTTAACATATTCTTAGTATCAAAGAAACATAATTACACAAACTTGACATTCGTATTATTGCCGATAAAGTTGTGATGTCATCGGTCGAAAGATTTAAGGTTCAAATCTCAACTCGAGTCAACTAATCCAAGATTTTAATTCAGGAGAGACACCATATGAATAGTAAAAATATTGATATTTATTTTTCAATTACTACTTATTTCTTAATGAAAAAGACGTTATATGTATCTTCTTTTAGTATAAATATATTTAAACTATTGATTTTTTTTGAATGATGCCTAAAAATGAAAAATTGAGAGGGGATAATAACCTATTTTATATTGTAATTTGTTTACAATTTCATAAATATTAACCTAAATTTTTTTATATCATGAAGTGAGAAGTGATTAGTACCCCTTCTTGGCTCCATATAGTTCCACCACTACTCAACCCTACTTCTTACATTTAAAATTGGTGCTTATTGTTTGAATATTATATGGTTCACTTAGTGGTATAATAGTAAAACTTATCACTTCTTCGTTTTAAGTCACATGTTCTAATCATTCCAAGTGTCATTTGATAAAAAAACATAATCATACTAAGACATACAAAACATTCAAAAACAAATTAGAAAAATAAAAATAATAATGGTTTATGCAACTTATATATGTATCATGTCTTATACAACCATAGTAAAAACAAACAATACCACATCAAAATTTAACACAACTTGATTCGACGGCAAGCCACATATTGTCCTAAAGCTTCTTGGATTGTGGTAGCATCATAAGTCATTAATAATGGAGCAATGATTGATCAATTACTATTCATCAATGATTTGACAAATATTGATTATGAATGTTTCGATTATTGCTTAATTGTTGTACCATTTCAATAGTAACAATGTCTATAAATGATGGTTCTTTTAATAGACATTTCATATTCTATAAAAAATTTAAGTGTTATATATAATGAATAAAATATATAATAAAAATAAAAATAATAGACTATCTATATAAGTTTTAATTCTTATTAAAAATGATTCATCAAATGAAGGGGACTCTAATATGAGGTAGCTATTAGAAGGACATTCTCATCAAAATATTCATGTGATGGATGGTAAGAATGTACAGTGAACTACCACTTGATTACATCGACATTCTTGGCATAAATGAAGGACCAATAGGATGATTATATCCCATAGAGGATATAGGTTGGCTTTGAGATTTCATGGGTGACATGCTTGGCATGGATGGTAACATGTCTGGTTAATAAGGCATGCCTTGATTGTGGTATGATGGTATGCCTATCATATGTTGTAATACCCCAATTTAGTAACTCTAAGCTTGAAACTATCAATCTCACTTAACATTGTAGCCTTAAAAGAGTTCAATTCTTCTTCAACTTTTTCTTAATGACCATTTCAAGCCTTTGTTTTGGAATATTAAAAAAATCCATATAACAAATATATTGATTTCCTCTCTTAACACGACCAAGATGATCAGGTACAAATGCATAATATATTGCATCTTTCGCTAGTTGTTTGATTATTTACCCATATTGATTTGTTCTTGAACTGTTCTCTACAAATAATAAAGCAATAAAGTATATCATACATTATTACATTAATATGCAAAAATCATAACAATGACTTTGTATTAAGTTAAATTGCTAACTAACTTATTTAATTGTTCTTTTTCTCGCTTATTCATTGGTTTTGAGGTTTTTTTTTGTTTATATATACAATTTAGCTCGGGTAATTGGTTTATCCAATTAAACTTTCTATATAAATTAAATAAATTTATTAACCAATTTATTAACTTAAATTAGAGGAAAATAAATATAAAAATAGTTATAAATTAATAACTTAATATTATCATTTTTTGTCTAACTTTAGGATTTGAAGATCTCCCAGTATGGTTAGAAAAAATATTTTGCATTTGTATATTTCGATGTTCTTTCTTGATGATATAAAATTCATCCTATGTCTATAATCTACGAAGTATTTCCATACTTGGGGTTCAATCCAAGGGTGATCCTCAAGGTTTGTAAAGTTCTTCTTCATTGAGTGGTTCCAAGTATGTAAACATATAACTTTTGGCCAATTTGAAAGTTTTGTATTCTTTCTATGCTTTATTTACAATCTTATAGCACTTGTTCATCCAATTATTATAGACTTTAAAATGATTTTATAAAAAACACATTTTAGAAGAATATAATACAAAAAGATATAATATGTAATTAATAATAAAACAAAAGAGACTCACATACATGGTTTTTCATATCTTGTACTTTTAAGCATCTTAAACCTTAGTCCAATCATTTATATTGATTAATATACTTGACTTCGCAAATCTACTAATAAAAGATTTCATTATATTGTTGGCCATTTTCTCTTAATGGATTACCAGTTACATCGAATTGAACATGTATTCTATTATTTGGATTAAGTAGAGCATCATATATATTAGCCAAACTATTTTTTTTAAACGCCCCAATGGATTATTTGAATCTACAATCTCTAGCACCTTAGGATCCATGATATATATGCAAACAATGATGAAATAAAAATTAATTTTAAGTCCAAACATATGAATAAGAGTCATTAAAATAATATAGAACATACTAATTTTATTATTATTATTTTTAAGAACAAATTTTAAGAAAGTTTTAACTCTAGAAATATAGCCTTACTCAATTATATATTTTGACATTAAAGATTTGTTCGTTTATATTCATGACATTAAACATATTAAATATGTATCCAATAAAATATAAATGTATTAATCATCAATATATTTAAGTTATTATTATATATGAAGTTATAAATTATTAGAACATTCATCAAAATATCATATAAATATATAAACATAAAATTCAAATAATTAATAAACTCATTATAACATTAACAATATATAATATTAATTAATAAATTTATTATAATATTAACAATATATAATATTGATTAATAAACTTATTAACAATATATAATACATAATATATATATATACATATAATTATAATAATTTTAAGCATGAATAAAATTAGTTAAAATAAATAAATAAAAAATATATTTTTCTTGAATAAAAATACACAACTTACATAACACAAAAGTATATATAAATAATCAATAATACATAATATACATTAAAATAATAAATTTTTTTTACAAAAATATAAAATATCAATAATAAGTGTAAAATAATTCATAGAAATACTTATAAAAGTAAAACAAGTGACAAAATGAAGGAAAAAAAGTGTTTGGTAAGTGAGAAAAGAAAAACAGGTAAGAAAAAAATTGAGTATTATGTTTTAAAAAATGGTGAATCTAGATCAAAAATTGAAGAGGAACAAAACCCAATTGATGGCGTTAGAATTGGTGGTCAAAAGTGGCCAAAAATGAAGAAAGCAAGTAAGATGTAGCACATGAAAATGGTGGCACGTAGCGTTGGTTCTACAAGCCAACTAATGCGAACCACATGTAGCGTCGGTCGACATGTAGAACCGATGCTACTCATTACGCGTTATTTGATGTGAAAATTGACGCTACACGTAGGATTTTAAGTCGGGTTGTACACGTCAACCGACACAAGTCCATATGTAGCATTGGTTGTCACATTAATTGACGTTATTTTTTATTTTTTTACAATTTTTTAAGCCGATTCATAAACATAACAACTTAAAATTTGTTATAAATCAATTTTAAGAAAAAATTGACTTTAAATTCTGACTTAAATACTCTTTATTGTAATAGTGTAATTAAATGATATATGTTATAAATAAAGGGAAAATCCATACCAAAATTTTGAACAAAAATATGAAAATAATAACACACCCTTGATTATGTATAAATTACAACAAATTTTAAGATAATATTTACAGTAAACAATATAAGATTGACTACGTTGTCACCGTTAATAATTTCTTCGATAAGATAGGTTATAGGTTTCTAAAATTTTAAAATATATAATTTTATTATTAAATTATACAACTTAGTTATTAAATTTTTAAAATTTTATATAAATCTTAAAATTTTGATTCAAAAAATATGTACTTTAGTAAGTAAAGTATGACTTATGTATAAAAATTTAAAAATTTGAATACTAAATTATAAGATTTAAAAATTTAGAGATTTATATATAAAATTTTAAAAATTTTAAAACTAGATATTAGAATTTAAAAATTTAAAAACTTAAATGTAATTTTTTTTAAAGTTTAAAAAATAATAAAATAATTAACCCATAATAATATTGAGACAAAATATAGCATTACTGATAAATAAATAAATAAATAAATTATAAACAACAAATCCCAACGGTATTAGAAATAACACTATATTTTTAGATTATAGGTAAATTTATCAATTGAGTAAAAAATTAAAAATGCAATTGAAACATAAAAGCCAAAGCCTTAAAAATTTAAATCCTTATCAAAAAAACCAACCGTGCACTTCACAATATTTACTCTTTCGGTTCATAAATAATTGAGTTGATAAAATATTGTTCTTGGTTTGTGTGTTACAATTGATCATTCCAACTATAGACATGCCATGCTTATCTGAAGTTCGGTTTCGTCTGATACTAATTCTTTAACCAGAAATTGACCAACTTGCCCATTGATTTACAGAGAAGCTCCAGAGAAAGAACTCTATCCACTTCCAACCATGATCTCTAGGAGAGTCTGGAAAAAGGGGACTTCGTTCTCTGATCGCCGATGGTTACTTCCATGCAGTCGCGGACTTCCGGCAACCGCCACGATGACGGCATCACTGGAACAGAAGCCTATATTTCTTCGGTTCTTTTCTGAGTTCGCATTCCGTGGAGCCAGTTCTGTTTCGTTGCGCTTTTCTAATGATTGCGTTCTGGTGACTCTTGTGTCTCTTTAGTTTGTTTATTACTAGTAATTTCATTGTCTTAATTTCTTACTCTTTGTTAAATTACTTGATTACTTGTTTCGGGAATTGACTGTTAAGTTTTGAGTACGGTTTTTATTTCATGAACAAAAGGGTTTCCGATTTGAACCCCCCAGAATAGCAGTTATATTGTATATAATTGTATTGGCACAATAAATGTAGTTTATGTACACTATGCATACACCATATTTTGGGGGCGGATTTGATTATTTCAAAATTGCGGTTTGCACGGATTTAGGATTTCGGTTAATCTGAGTTTTGTAGCTTGATTTACGGAATTGGTTCATTTCTTGATTATTCAATGTTTTGCTTGCCTCTTTGACTTGATTGGGATACTTATTGCTTTGGCTGTTTGGCATGTATTGATATAGATATTAATCTCCAGATAATTTTTTGAAAATCTAATCGTTTACTCTTGTTAAACTGACGATTTCTAAGTCAGATTTCCAGTCCTTGTGGAACCCAAATGGTTTTGACAAACAGTACATAACCTACTGTTAATGTTGTTGTGTTGGATCAAATGTTAACAGGGTAATTCTATGATCCTCATTTATATTAATCATGCCAATACAACTGGTGGCTTTGAAGTGCATGTTTGAGTTGTATTCCATAGAATCTCTTTTGAGTCTTGAGACTCTTTTGAGTCTTGAGACTCTTTTGATATGTTGGCTAAAGGTATCATCTTGTTGATGCATGTCAAGTTATGTCTACATTTGTAGTTTGGCATTCCTTTGTTCAACCAAAGACACTTTTTTTCAAGTCATGCTGCGGCTGATCCTGCTACAGGTGGAATAGTTGATGTACCATTGGCACAGACTGGTGAAGGCATTGTTGAATGTGAGCTCCTCAAATGGTTTGTGCAGGAGGTAAGTGAATGATGGTAGTGTTCTGATTTTCTATCTACATTTATTTTGCTGATCTTTGTATGTATGGTTTAACCTTGTTGACTGTGTTAATAGGTATCATCTTCTTAATTTATTTAATCTCTCATGCTAGTGATACACTGTTTTATTGTTTCACTTAAAACATGACGATGATGATATTCATGAATATTGTGCCTTTTAAAAAATAAAAATTACACCCATGCACATTTTAGACACACTTTACATTGGATGGTGTTCGAACTTGCATCACTTAGTGTGCACTTGAATCATATGTCATTGTATACAAGGCAATTAGAAATACCATGTTGAATTTGAAGATCGTTATAATGTTGAATTTACTTTTAGAAAATTTTGACTTGGTTTCAGCTCAAAGTGTTGGTTTTCCTTTGGTTGGATTTTGTTCGAAATTTCGTTCTTGTTCTTCTTGAAAGAGGGTGGTAAAAATAGATCAATTATTGACCTTTTGCAGGGTGATCAAGTTGACGAATTTCAACAACTTTGTGAAGTTCAGAGTGATAAAGCAACCATTGAGATAACAAGCCGTTATGAAGGCAAAGTTTCCCAAATTCTTCACGTTCCAGGTGATATTATAAAAGTAAGTCACAGATCATATATCCTAGCAATAGAAAATGAACCATGTTCTCGATTATATGCATATTATTGGCACTCAATGACTATACGATCTTTGTGTTCCATTATTGTGGTTGAATGGTCTTGAGAATGACCAGCCACCTTAAGATTTATTGTAAACAATATAACAGATTTGGTAGTTGTCACTCTTTATCGAGGAGGAAACTAGATGAAATTGGGTGTCGAAGACCAAATATATTAGGCAATCAATTAAATGTTTATTAGTTGTGAGTTAACTTGATATTTAATTTATGGGTGGATGACAATAAAAGTCTCTTAGTTATGTCAAGAAGAGCAGATTAGTCTAGTTTATATTTTTTGTAATAGTTTAGTTCTTTTGTTTTGAAAAAGTGACAGCACAAAGAGAAATGAGCAATTTTTTCATTTTTTTTTTGATATTTTTAATTTTATTGAGATATCAATTTAATAGAATGTCTTTAACAATAGACAATAATGATTATAAATTAATAAAAAAATAAAACAAAATAAAATTTAAAATTTGATAATTTGTATTTATGCTGTCAATTTTTTTACTAAAAAGACTATTGTTACAAAAAATGAAAAAATGACTAAACTGCTATAATTAACATAACTAAGAACCCTCTCTCTTAATTTATTTGATCATAAGTAGCCTTCTTGGCTTCCAGATATTCTGTAGATGTGAAACTTCTATATTATTGCATCATTTCTTACTTTCTGAGTTAGCTCTGTAGTTTTATAAGTACAATTAAGACTGTTTTGCATGCTTGATGCTTTAATGACACTGCAGGTTGGAGAAACTCTTTTAAGGATGCATGTGGAGGAATCTCAGGCTTCAACACAACAGATACAAACCGATGAGGTTATGGAAAGTACCAAGTCAATAGGTTCAGAGCTAAGCACACAGAAGACCGTTGGAGTTTTATCAACACCTCCAGTCAGGAACCTTGCTAAGCAATACAACATAAATATAAATGATGTTCTAGGAACTGGTAAGGATGGAAGAATATTAAAAGAAGATGTATTTAAATATTCTGTACAGAAGGGCATTATTGAAGACTCATCTGCCTCCCCAAATGTCAGACCAGATCAGGCTCTAGGAGGAGAAGAGAGTTACTCACAAGCGTCACCTGAGATTAGATGGAACTATGAGGATAAGAAAATTCCCCTGAGGTAATATTGGATGCAATGATTTATTTTGAACTTCATTCTGTTATCTTTAAAAAAATAAAAAATAAATTACTCCTTTTGTTTGTGTGAGATCTTGCACTCTCTGTTACGACTTGATTGCACTGTACCGGTGTCAACATGACATGATGCCGACACTGGTACAGAATATGTATCGGACATGGCTGTCTATTTGACTTGGATGGCAGTGCCATTGTGGTGGATGACGAGGAGAAAAGAAGAGGTTTTTAGGTATCAGCGTAGTGAAATGTTTTATCACCCTTAGGACATCACTAGAGAGTTACAGAGTCACGTGATATAACACGTGCTCATCAATTTCCATTTCTCTATTTTATCATATTGCATATTGGGCTGTGCTATTACAGGCCTTATAAATTCTAACTTGGGCTGCATACGGGCTCAACATATCGTGGAGGTTGTTTGTGACACATATTTTGGTTTGAAATTATGCTTTTCACTCAGGAAAGTCTGTAGTATGTATATCTTTCAGTAGAGTGATTCCTGGAAAGATTTATTTGTACCATGTTATTACTCTCAGTGGCATGCAGCTGCAAGATGTACAATGCTGAATTTGATGGCCTTTCCTACCTGGTAGGTATTTCAAGTTATATACAAGTTATTTATTGTTTCTTTCAGAGGATTCCAGCGTAAAATGGTTCAGTCTATGAGCATGGCTGCAAAAGTTCCACATTTTCATTATGTTGAAGAGATAAACTGTGATGGGCTCGTGGAGCTGAAAGATTCTTTCCAGAATAATAATTCTGACTCAAATGTCAAATATACTTTCCTTCCAATACTGATAAAGTCACTTTCAATGGCTCTGAGCAAGTATCCATCAGTGAATAGTTGCTTCAGCGAGGAGCCACTGGAAATGGTTCTCAAAGGTTTGTTGTTGTTTTTTTCTTTTTCTTTTTGTGGTTGTCCTTCTAAATATATAGCTGTCATAGTTTGCATTGCCTTTTGTTAGTACATATTATTACCAAGAGTTTAGTAAAACTTGATATCTGTGACCTGTGGGCTCTGATCTTGCTGCTAGTACGAGGATATTAACTACAAAATATTAGCTGCATGATAAACGGTGTCATTCTTTCTTTGAATATTGTTTTACGGTCACTGCTTATTCTAATATTCTGTCTTTCTTTCTAGTATCTGTTTTCAGTTAAAACAAAGTACTTGAAGACCTATTTTTGGTGGTTAACATGGATTGCAATGTTTCTTGTTTTCACATATGTCAATTTTACCTGACATTTATCTGCTAATACTAGACTATTTTTCATATAGTGATTCAAATCATAATCAACTTTCTTGTTGATTATTTTAGGTTCACACAATATTGGAATTGCCATGTCTACACCCCATGGCCTAGCTGTGCCAAACATAAAGAATGTTCAGTCCCTTTCTATTTTTGAGGTCAGTTCTATATTATTTGAGCTGAACTAGTACTTCTATAAAACACCATCTAGATATTGCTTGTTTTATATATGGAAGGTTGGGCCAATGTATGGGATATAATTCATGTCATCAACTTGAAATTGAGGAAATCGAAATAATAGATGTATGCAATTGATTATTCCATTGGTTTTTTGGGATGAAAATGTCTCAAATGCCTTGTAATCGTTTTTTTATTAGCAACTAATACAATGGGAGAGGGGCTTATAACAACCACCATTAGGGTTTGAACTTTGCTCTGCATATTGCAAGAGAAGTTTTTTCGATGTGACAACTTACAGGTTTTTATGTCCTTAATTGTTAACAAGAATGACATGATGCAGATTGCTTTTATCTGCTTCGCGAAGGTCTTCTGGTGTTATTGTCTCAACGTTTATAGTGCCTGCTATTTCTTTTAATGAACATGAATTTGATCAATGTATTCAGATAACAAAGGAGCTCTCACGTTTACAACAATTAGCATTGAATAACAAGCTTAGTCCCAGAGATATATCCGGTGGAACAATAACGTTAAGCAACATTGGATCAATTGGTGGGAAGTATGGATCTCCTCTTCTGAACTTGCCTGAGGTTGCCATCATTGCTATTGGCAAAATACAGAAAGTTCCACAGTTTGCAGCTGATGGAAATGTATATCCTGTGTCGATTATGACGGTGAGTAGTAATTTTTCCTGTTTCCTTTCTTCTATCAATTTCATTATCAGTTATTATCTTAGAATAAACAAAAAACCAATCATCCTGCGATGAGTACCCTGCATACCCCCAGATTAATGTCACACATAAACCCGTGATTCCAAAACCATCAGAGTTTTGATTTATTTGATGCTGTGCTTCGTAAAATGAAATGGGTTAGGAGCGATGGCTGATAAAATTTCTTTTTGACATGTAATTTTGTTGTCAGGTGAATATAGGAGCAGATCATAGAGTGCTTGATGGAGCAACTGTAGCAAGATTTTGCAATGAATGGAAAACAATTATTGAGAATCCGGAGTTCCTAATACTGCGTTTGAGATGATTTGCAGTATGATCATGTTAAAGGGAAAATAAAATAAATCACATGTTGATAGTATTTTCTGAAACATTGAAATCATTTTTCCTTAATTCTGACAAAAATATTAGGAAAATGTGATTTATCATGCATGCACCAATTCAAGTATCATAATATAATTGACCATTGATAGGAAGTGGTTCCATAATTACTTTAAGGGTAAATTAGAAATATTTCTTTCCACGTTTCATAAAAATAAAAGACCCTACATGTTTGAAAAATACCAATCTCATCCCTTGTCATTTTTTAATTTTTTTTTTCAAAGAAGGTATTTGCAAAATATTTTAATAGAAGTTAAGAAATTTGTGGTAGGATTTTATAATAAAACAATAAGTGAAGATATGATTATATATTTTTTAAAGTTAGAAGTGTGTTTTTGCTATTTTTAAAAACCTAAGGAGGATTATTTTCCCTTTACATGTCAACTTTCTAATTTAACCTTTAATTGGATACTCACATGATGCTTGATAACAGCTTACCCCTTGTTATAAATGACTAGGAGAAAATATCTGAATTCTCCCACTACTTGCCGAGTTTGGTAGTGTTCTTGAAATGTAGTAGTGTGTTCATTCTTCAATCAATTGCTACTACTAAGTAAAGCTTAATTGGACTTAAATAAAAGACTGTGTAATAAGAAAGTGGTAGATTGATGCACCATGAAAGCGAGCATTACAATTGAAATCTTTCCTGAAATTCTGCATAAGCTTGCTGCAATCTTGATGAAAAAGCACGACAATTTCGCTGAAATGCATACGTATTGTCATGATACGTATTCATATGTTCTTTTTGAGATGTGATGTAATTTTATCAAGATTGATGGGCATATGTGAACAAAGGTACCTATTTTTTTTCATTTGGTTTGCCTTTTCTGCTATTAAGTAAATATGTCTTGCTTACATAATAAAAGTGATATAAGGAACTTATCTTTTGATAATAAAACGCAACCTCTTCGATCTAAAAAACTTGTAGTTTAGAATCCCAAATTTTATGTTTTCAACCAAATTTTTTTTTGTATGTATTTGCAAAATAGCTCAAAAAATTGAGGAATTTTTTTATTCCTTCTTTTGAAGTTAGTTGAAGTGATTGGTAGTGCACAAGGATGTAAAATCTTGCGTTTGTTAATTTGTGCATTTATTTTTCTATCTTAAGTATATTTAATTATCATATTTTAATAGCATTGTGAGTTTGGGTCTAACAATACTAAAAGTGTTAGACTCAATAATGTGATAATGTTTTCACAATGCAATTGTATTATGATTATTTAATGTTGTTATGTTTAAAAAGACAGATTTAAATAAAAATATATAACAAAACAAATGAGAGTGATTCTAAACAACATTAGTTAGATCCCTATATAAACAATCTTACTCAATTTAAGAACTAACTATACAAAATAAAATTATTCAATAAAAAGATTAATCATATGAAATAAAATTTTTGCTTCTTTTTGCTTCTTGATTGAGTGGCAGGAGGTGCTTAAGTATTAAATATTTTTTGTGTTGGATTTATGCTGAAGTCATCTTTTAGAAAGAAATATTATTATTAGGAAATGAAATGGGTGGTTTTGAAAAGTATCTATTATTAGATAATTAAAGTGAAAGGAATAGATGTATATGAGTTAAATATAAATACATGCATCTCATTCCTCTATCATCCCCTAGAAGACAAGTCCTTATTTTCTTTTACTTTTGAATTATTTTCTCCTTTTTTTGAGAGAGAAATTGTAATCCCTTTTGTCGTAGATTTGTTATAATAATTTTTCTCAATTATTTATTTTTTTTTAACTTTAACTGTTAATTTATGCTTTATCTCAATTTTCTAATAGTGAGAGCCATATAAGTTGCAAAGTTTTGTTCACGATTACTATTTATATACATAATACAATTTCACCATAAATAATGGAAGCCAATTTTTTTTTTGTGGGAAATAGGTTATAAAAAATTCAATGAAAGTAATTTTCCTTCGTGGAATATGAAGATAAATACAATTTTGAGAAAACATAATTACTTTACGACAATCAATGATAAACCAAAAGAAATTACTAATGATAAGTGGGAAGATATGGATGACAATATTATTGCTAATTTACATCTAACATTAACAGATAAAATATTGTCAAGTGCGACAGAAAAGAAGACGATAAAAGAAATATGAGATACCTTAATCAGCTTATATTAGACCAAGTCATTATACAACAAGATCTTATTAAAAAGAAGGATTTGTACTCTTTGAAAATCTGAATCCATATTGGTAACCGATCACATCGGCACCTTTAGCACATTATTTTCTCAACATACAATGATGAGTTATATAATTAAAGAAAATGAATGTATTAAACTTCTACTTCAAAGTCTAACGGACTCATAAGTTTACCTAACATAGATTTAGCCTACCTTAACATAGGTTTAACCAACATTGCTAAATCACATATAGTCTTTAAGTATGTTACATCTATTATTCCTGAAAAAGAAAATAGAGCAAAAACAAGGAAGATAAATTGACATCGACACAACAATTTGAGGCTTTATCCATTTCAAGAAAAAGGTCACTAACACATGGCACTACCTAGAGTCACATGCAGAATAAATTGAAGTTAAGAAGTAGGAGTAATGTCAAGGGCTATAATTATGGCAAGACAAATGACATAAATGAATGTTGATATAATAAGAAGAAGGTAAATAACAAGGAAAAACTTATGGCTCTACAAACTCTCCAAATTATGTCACAAGAACATTATATGATGGTGAGGTTTTCTACCATGAGGCAACTAAAGTTATTGAAGGTAGAAAGCGACTTGTTGATGTTTGACTACTAGATTCAACAACAACTTGACACATGACCCCTCAAAGAGAATGACTCCATGTATATGAACATATCTAATATGTATTTTTGGTAAATGATGATGCCTTGTAGATAGTTAGAATTGACACCATCAAGCTAAAAATATATGATAGTATAATATGCATCATTAAAGAAGTACGACATGTCAAAGGCCTGAAGAAAAATCTATTATTTTTGGAGTAATTTGATAAAATTGATTGTAAGATCCATATTAAAAATGAGATTATAAGAATTGTAAGAGGAGAACTTTCTATTTAGAAACAAAAAAACATCGTTGCAAACTTATATATACTTTTAGGAGAGTTGATTTAAAAAAGAGATACATTAATTGCGTTAATTAGTTCTAGAAAAGAGTTTACCAAAATATGGCATCACAAATTGAACAATATGATATAACAGGGATATTTGGCAAACTTACCTTTTTGTGAGCATTATGTCACAAGTAAGTAGTACAAGTTAAAGTTTAGCAGATCTATTGCACGAAGTAAATGTATTCTACCCTTGATTCATTTCGATGTTTGAGAATCACAGATATTATTCCTAGGAGCAAAATATTTTGTATCATTTATTGATGATTTTTCTATAGGATGTTAGGTGAACCCAATTAAGAGTAAGACAATTGCATTTTCAACGTTTAAAGTTTTCAAAGTGTTAATAGAACTTGAATCTAAAAAAGTGATAAAGTATTTAGGGATTTATAATGGAGGAGAATATATTGGCAATGAATTTGATGCATTTTATAAACAAGAGAGCATCAATAAACATTTTAATGTGGCATATACTAATCAACAAAATGGAACGATAAGGGCATGAGTAGAACTCTACTAGAAAGAATAAGAATAATGTTAAGAACCGTACGTCTAGCAAAATCACTTTGGGTAGAAGTAGTCAAATATTAAATGTCAAGATAACCAAAAGTTAACTCATTAAATTGATATTTTAATATTGTTTTATCCGTTAAATACGACACAAATCCAACCTCACCTTAATAAATTTAATAAGTCATATTTGACTAAAATAACATATTTTATTTGATTTTTTGAATCAACAATACGATAACTCAACCCGAGATAACACAAATCCAAAATATCTCAATATTATAAAAATATTTTTATTAATAAACTAATACAATTTGTTTATTAAATGGGCATCACCATCGACATAATTTGACATCCCTAACTTAGACCTAAGTCATTGATTTTTTCTCCATGCAATTTAATAGCTCAAATTTATAGTGTTTTATCTATTACATTTTTTTAAAGAAGAGATAATGCTTGCATAATTTGTATAAATGAACATTTTAATCTCATAAGTATTAATTAAATTAATTAAATTATATAATTATTTTTTAAAAAATAAGCACTTTAAATTTTGTTTTATTAATGAAAAAAATAAGCATAAATTTTATAATTTTAGATTTTTAGAATTAATAATATCTTTATTTTTTAAGTTATAAGACTAAAATACTACATTAATTTTAAAAAAAATTATAAGACAAAAATGTTTATTTTAAAAGCAATAAAATTAAAATGCTCATTTCATAAAAAATAATGACATTTTAATCACTTTATTTTTACAAATTTCAAATATTAGTCATATTTATTAAAATTGATACACTTTAATCACCTTATTTTTACAATTTAAGACATTTTAATCTACTAGCAAAAAATATATATATTTTAATCATTTCTTGACAATTTTTTTTAATATTTTTTATGTAAAAAAACTTAATTGAATCTAATTTATCCATATTAGCAACTAATAAAGCATCGCTAGATTTTGAATAAAAAATATCATAAAAATAAAATTATAAAAATTAATTTAAAATAGCTAAAATATTTATAAATGTCTAAGAAATCCATATTTCTAATTTTCCAAAATAAAATGAACACAACTGCATCGTTTTCTTTTGTAAAATCTACTGGATCTCCTGCTCCAGGAGCAAACTCAAAGGCAAATTAAAAGATAAAAGGGGCAAACTCAAAGGCAAATCAAAAGAATCCCTTGAGAACAAACATCCCCTCAAATCCATTTGAAGTTTATAAAATAAAAAAAAGTTGAGAGCTTTGAGCAAATGGGACTCTCAAAAACTAAACTAAATCTAGATAAACTAATTAAGTGACTAAATATAAAGGCATAGCAGAAGAAGAGACCTTAAACTTTTCTTGTTGTTCCATATTAAGCTCCCTAAGGCTGAGATAACGTATATCTATCTCACTCTTATTCAGCAGACCCGAAAAGGATTTGTTAGTGACACGGTATGGACTACTTGACCCATTTCTGCTCTCATTGATAAAAACAGGACCTGAAATGGAGGCTCCCAAAGCTCTAGCTCTAGCTTGGTGGACGTCTTCATGATTATGGTAATAATCTCTTTTATGGGTTCTTTTCCATTTGAAGAAAAACAGAACCTTTCTCCACCATTTTTTCTTCTTTGAATCGTCATTTGAATTGGGTTTTTGGAGCTTAAAGTGTATAGAGTCTATATTACTAGTTGTTTCATTCTTATGATTCCTTGCTTCTTCCAATACCTTGTTTAAATTCAAAAAGAGAAGAAAACTAATGGATCAGAGAAAAAAAGAGAGAAGAAAAATAGATTAGGGAAACCAAAATGAAATGGGACAGACCTGAAAGTAGTCAATTTGAGGATCGAAACCGTAGTCGCTGAAGTGTTGAGGTTGGGGCATGGGAAATATTGGGGTTTTGTTTGACATTTTTCTAGATTCTTTGGGAAGAAAATACCAAGTAGTTTTTAAACCAAATGATAATGGTCGATGAACAAGAACAAAGTAGCAAAAAATGGTGAAAGTGGGGATTAAATAACGGGAGCAAATACACAATTAAGTTTGAATTTACCTTCGTTTTCAAGGAAGATTTTCTCAATAATTCAAGAGATCTTATGAATTTTAGTAAAACTTAATTCTATATTTAATGATTGCAGTATTTTTTTTAAATAAAATTTAATTAAATATCAAAACCATAGAAAAAAATAATTAATCTAAATATATCAATAATTAAAAATTTTAAATTAAAAATAATTTTTTTTAAACCCACCTGATCGTAGTTTTTATAAATGAAATTTAATTAAATATTAAAACTTATCATAATAAAAAATAATTAATCTAAATATATCAATAATTTAAATTTTTAAACTAAAATTAATTTTTTTTAAACCCACCTAAAACTCTTTTAAGTTTTTATTAGATTTTCAATTGACCGTTTAATTATTAAAATTAATATATTTAACGTTCTTAAAATAAATAACATCTTTATACCATAATTCGATAATCACCCCACATTTTGGATTCAAATTATACGATGATGTTTCATGAGGTAATTTAAATTGTGTGAGTTTCATAATAAAAATTTAGTAAAATTTTATGCCATTTAAGTAAAATATCTAAAATAATTTAAATTTATACTTAATTTTTATATAATTATTTAATTTTAATTTTGTAAAATGCTATTATATATTACAAACAAATATTAACATGTATAAAATTAGGGTGAGATGTCTGTAAGTCTTTTATCTTATCTTAAATCATTTGTATTATTTAATCTTTTGGATTAAAAATAGTATTGTTAAAAATAATATTATTTAGTTCCTTAACTTTGTAGAAATGATCAATTGAAGATAAATTATATTATTTTTAATAATTTTTTATTTAAAATATTATTACTTTACTATGAAATAATTAAAACGAAATTAAAATAAGAGTCTTTAACAAATATAAAAGTAAAATTTAAGATGAACTAGTTTAAAAAATAAGCAATAATAAAATTCAAATAAAAGTATTTAAAAATCAATAAAACATTAAAAAATAACAATTAATAAATATTAAAAAACTAACATTTTGTGATTTTTTTCATATTAATTATGATTTTATAATTGTTAAAGATTCGTATTTTAATCTTGTTTAATTACTGATAAAAGTATTAATATTTCAATAAAAATATAAAAAATAAAAATATTTTAATAAAAAATCATTAAAATTATATAATTTGTTTTTAATTGTTTCTTTTACAAAACTAAAGGATTAAATTATAATATTTTTAATCTAAATAACTAAATAATACCAATAATATGATCTAAAGAAATTTACACATAGTGTCAAATACAATTATATAATTAAGGTATTTATTTTGTCAAATAAATATACTCATAGTGTTACCCTTAAAAGAAAGCAAGTTTGGGTACGAGTCGTTTAAAGATAGACCATAATGTACACCCTTTGAACCTACACTTATTTGAGGATATTTATAAAAAATATTCAAGTTTTAAAATAATATGACAAATATCTTCAATGTTTTAAAAATATGAAAAATATCCCACAAATTTAACGGAACATAAAGTTAAAGGGATTTAAGAGTAAATTTTAATACATAAAAATGATAGGAATAATAGAAATATAAACATAAGATATCTCATAATATTTTTAAATAGTAAGTAGTAAAAATAAATAAAAGAAATAAGATTAAATTTTAAGGATTGAGATGGATTTAAAAATTCATTATTCTCGAAATAAGAAAAATATTTTCAAGAAAAATATAATTTATTATGGATTAAGTAATAAATAAATGAGTATTAATATTACAAATGTAAAAGTAAGATTATAATATTAATTGACAAAAAAACTATTATAGATAAATAATCAAAAATCCTCTAGAAAGATAAACAAAATTTAGATATATCCATTTAAGGAAAATTCAAATATTAATAAAAATATATTTTAGAGAATAAATTAATACACCAATAAAACTAACATGGGTAGATAATAAAATTATAAATAGAAAATATGTTTTATTAGTAATGATCTACGAAAACATAAGATACCAAAAATTAAAATTCACAACATACACTAAGTTTGCTATTAATAATAATAATAAGAACTTAAAACAAGTATTAAACTTAACTTATAAATTTAAACGAAAAGATGTAATGAAAGAAAGAAACCAACTATTCTCACTACATTGCATATTATGATATTCATTAAAAAATAATTATAATAGTTTAATATATTGATAAAATATATTTATAAAAATAGATAAAAAATTTCAAAAAATTAGACAAATAATAAAATAAAAAATATTGACAGACTTTAAAATACCTAAAGAATAAAAACTAGATATTAAAGAAAACTTTTGATAATCGGAAGAAAAAGTACTACGAGTATAATTTACAAATGATCAAACAAAAATAGGAGCAAGAAAAAGAAATAAAAGAATTAAAACAAGAAATTAATGAAGTCAAAAATCTTATCCATAAAGTAATAGGTAAATAACAAAAACTCTTTTATAAGAGAAAATAGAATATTTACAAAATATAAATAAAACCCAAGAAGAAATTCTTAAGAAAATAAGACAAAATAGTTATAACAACATATTAAAACTAAATATTCTAAAAAAATCCATTAGGAGGATTAAAAGAAGAACCACCAAGAAGAATATCTGATAGAATGATTCCCCATAATGAAAAAAGAAAAGATGAAGAGAAATATATTGTTTCAACTTAATAAAATATAGAAGAAAAAATTATGAATCTTGGAAATAAAGATGTAGGAATATTAGTAAGCCTATTAACATTAATAGATGAGGAATTAAGAAAACATTATGAAGAAAAAATATGCTCTAATAGAAAAGAAGATGATATAACAATAATAAATGAAAGATTATAAACCAAAAAATTCTAAAATTATTATAGAAAAAAATATAATAATGCTCTTTATAATTCAAGGAGAAACTTTTGATCCTGGTACAATTAAAAGAAATAGACAAAAACCAGATGAACCTAGTCTTTTAAATAGGAGAAGATAACGATAAAAAATGAAAGAAGAATTATATCAGGGTACTAGAGGATCTATACTATTAGAATTCAAATTTCATAAAAATGATAATAAAACTGAATATCTAGACTTAAATTGTATCAAAGTTAGAGAAAAAGATATTAGTTGAATGGGCTAATGTAATAACTGTACTATTTTAGACATATAAAACTACTAGTACAAACCCATCAATCTATAGAGTATTATTAAACCATAAAATGACTAAAAATATTAAAGTATGATTTACTTATCTACTGGATGATATGCATCTTAGAATGCAATGAGATTTTGTCACAGGAAGACAATATTTAGATAAAGTAGTAAATGAAATATATATAAAAAGTTTATAGGAGAAAATAAAGAAAACTATATTATTGAAACAAGTAAACTAAAAATAAATGAAGCTAAATGACATTTAACAAATATGTTAATATGTGATATATGTTATATATATTTTTTTATATGTGAATATGAAATATATCATCACAAGATATTTAAAATACAACAATAGTTTAAGGAAATGTTTTATCAAAATTTATCGAGAACTCTATATAAAACTCTTGAAGGAAGTTAGAGAAATAAAAATATTGTATCAATACCAAATACTTTAGAATGAAGAATAAAAGAACTAAAATCTTGTATAATTTTACAATGTCAAAGAAGAAACAAATATAATTATGCTAAAAATTGTAAAATATGTTATGATAGCAATAGTTTTCAAATGTTAGGAAAGTATGGAGTATAAATCTTACAAACAAAAATATAAAAATATAAAAGGTTCAAGAAATATAAATTTAAAAAACAAGACTTTTCTAAATATAAGAAAAGAAATAAATATGAACCTTATAAGAAAAGATATTTTAGAAGAAGAAAATTTCATAGAAAAAAATATTATTGTCTATCAGGCAAGAAAACTTACAAATGTTAAATATGTAATGAGGAAGTTCATTATACCAATGAATGCCCTAAATAGGTTAACCTATAAAAGAAAATATAAGAAGAGCTTAAAAATACTAGAACAAGCCTATAAGATGTAATTAGAATCCATATAATAATTATATATTGATGAAACAGAATCAATAATGAGTGAAATTGAAGAAGAAAAAACAAATTCAGAGGAAACATCTAAAGAAGAATGACCTATATACCATAACTAATCCTAATAATACTTGCATAAAAATATGATACAAATTCAAAGGATATAATATATACCATTTACATGCTTACATAGATATTAGATCTAGTATATGTGTAGCAAGCAGATATGTAATTTCACTATAACTTTGGATTACAACTCTAAAGGACTTGATAGTAAGAGTAGCAAATAATACAATAATTAACCTTAACAAAGTTATAAAAGATATTGATATTATAATAGGAGGAGAAATTTTTTATATTCCTACTATATATCAATAAGAAATGAGAGTTGATTTCTTGATAGAAAATAACTTCTCAAATTTATATCAATAATTTACACAATATATAGATAAGTATAAAACATTAGAAGGAGAAACAATATATATTTCAAATGTTAGAAATCCTAATAATGTGTCATCAGAAAAGTTTATTGAACAACATAAAAAGAAAAAAATGGGGTGAGATATATAAAGAAAACCATATTTAAGAAATATAACAAAATTACAAGATAAGAATGATTTAGAATTTAATAACCAAGAAAATCTATTCTTAAAAAGAATACAATAAGATAAGAGATTATTAGAAATAAGGAAATTATTTAGGACAGCAAGCTCAAAAAATCATTTACATCCAAATATTAATAAACTAGAATACATAGCAAATATAAAACTAAAAACCCCTAATAAAGTTATAAGAGTAAAACTATGGTCTACACTTTCAGTAAACAAATTCAAAAAAATTTAGAACTAAGAATAATTGAATCAAGCATGAATCTACACTCAAACCCAATATTTTTAGTAAAAAGAGAAGTTAAAAAAGGCAAGGAAATAAAATAATGAATAAATTTTAAATCACTTAATAAAAAAACAATAGATGATTGATATTTTATCCCTAAGAAGAAGAGTTATTAGCCTTAATCAAAGGAAAAAAAATATTTTTCTAATTTTGATTATAAGAATGGATTATAACAAATTGGATTAAATAAAGAATCTTAATTATTAAGAGCTTTTAGTTGCCCACAGGGACAATTCCAATAGATTGTTAAACCATTTGGATTAAAATAGGTACCATAAATATTTTAAAAATATTTATGGTGCAATATCTTTAAAGAATATCACCCCTTTTATTGTATTTATATTAATGATATATTAGTCTTTAGTGATAATATCAACCATCATTACTTAGGCATATTAAAAATCTCAACTAAATGTAAGAAATAAGGAAAATATTGTTTGAAAAAAGACAATATTAATACAAAAAATCAAGTATTTAGGACTTGAAATAGAAGATGAAAAACACCACCTTGAACCTATTGTGTTAAATAATATATAAAGATTTTCTAGTATCATCACTCACAAAAATCAATTATAAAGGTTTTTAGGATATTTGACATATGCAGAAACATATTAGGAAATTAGCATAAACGAGAAAACATTTACAAACAAAACTTAAGAAAAAATATGTCTGAAAATGGATTGATTAAGATAATTAGTATATGAAAAAAGTAAAAGCGCAGGTAAGAAATTTACCAACACTTACCAACTAGAACCAAATGATAATAGAAATAGATGTTTCACATGAATATTGAGAAGCCATATTAAAAGCAACAATAGATGATAAATATCAATATTTATGTAGGTTTACTTTAGGAGTTTTTCAAAGAGCCAAATTACACTACTATAACAATGAAAAAGAATATTTAGCTGTAAAAAGGTAATAAAAAAGTTTGCTATATATGTAATATCTTCAAGATTTATTCTTAGAACAGATAATAATTTTTTTGAATATTTCTTAATAACTAATATTGTAGGAGAATACAAAGAAGGGAGATTTATCAGATGGCATAAATGGTTTAATTATTACAAATTTGATGTTGAACATCTACAAGAAAAAAAATAGTTTAACTGATACTTTAACTAGAGAATTAACCCCAATAACAATTTTTACAATTGAAGAAAATATGGATAATCTTAATATAGAAATCAAGATCAAAGAAAATAAAATAAAAGCCCTAAAGATCAACCAATGGTTTTATATCTCAAAAAGTCACTCTTATGTGAAAAACAGGAAGAGTCTAGTACTCTAATAAAGAAAGAAATTAAAAACTCAAATGAAAGTGTTAAGAAGAAAAAGAAAAGTATTATGTTGTATACAATGGACTAACCCCAAGAATACATAAGACATGACCAGAAGTAAGTGGAGTAATAACTAGATTCTTCAATGTAATATATAAAATATTCCCTAATAGAATTGAAGCAGAAGGAAATTTTGCTAACTACGAAACCCCTAAGCTTCTCAGACCTAGTAATGTAGTAGCTAACCTGAAAGAAAATTATACACAAGCACTCAAAAACCAAACAATTGCAAAAGGAAAGATGATAATGCTAGGAAAAATATAAAGATCAATAATCTTTAGGTAAATAGATGACATCTTTTATCCCCAAGGAAGAAAAGGAAAGACAAAAACATAAACCCAAACCAATGGATAAATTTTTATAATTTGATAAGGAA
Source organism: Hippophae gyantsensis (assembly GCA_030763125.1). NCBI lineage: Eukaryota > Viridiplantae > Streptophyta > Magnoliopsida > Rosales > Elaeagnaceae > Hippophae > Hippophae gyantsensis. The sequence continues at coordinate 71,914,423 of CM061028.1, read as the reverse complement.
ATCAGAAAATGATTAACTTGAAACTATGAAATTGTTCACAATAGAAAATTTTCATACATTAGGAAAAAAACCAATCACAAGTTGTAGAATCAACGTTATTAAAGAAGCAAATACAAAGCTTGACTACCACTTATTTTATTATTGGTTGATTGAAAATATTTACCCAAATAACAATTGAGTGAAATTAAACTATTTTCCTAAATTTTTTAAAAAAGTTATTAATTTTTTTAGAAAAAGAGTAATAGCAAATGATCATCTAATTTTTTCAAAAAGTTTCAACTCTATACTGGATTGGCATAGAGGAAAGTCTATCTTTATCATTTTATTAAAATGGAAACAACATCTTCAACAAGAATAATAGACCAACACAGGGTTCTACTAGAAGAAAAAATTGATGAAAAAGCTCTTAACAAGGAAATAGTAGTAATGTTGAGTCAAATATACCGTGAAACTAGAAAAATAAGAACATCATCTAAAATTAGGATAAATTACTCCACAAGTAAAGTTATAATGATCTCACATAATAACTTGAATATAATTCAAGAAGATATTTAGAAAATTATCAATTATGAAACACCATTCAATTGTAATGAATTGGATATAACTAAAGGAACTAAACAAAATTTTTGCAAATTAGCAAAAAAGAAAACCGAGGACCACAAGCACCTTCATTGTATAAATGACAAAGAAAGATCCACATCTCCAATATCAAGAAGAAACATGTTAGCAAGTGATTTTTATTAAATAAATGTTGGCATACAATTTTAAAATGAATGAAGAGATAAAATAAAATGTAATCCTTATCCTTCCGCGTGTCTTTATTTTAGAAAAAAAATAAAGAGATAAATATAAGATGTAATCTTTATCTTTTCACGTGTCTGTAAAATAAGTATGTAAAATAATTAATCTAATGTCTATAAAAGGGTTCTTGTGTAATGAAGTAGGGCATAATAATTTCTAACTAAAGAACTGAAACATCTCTTTCTCCTTAGATAATGTCTAAGTAAATTTTTATGGAGTAAATTACTAGGAAATTAATGTTGTAATAATCTTATTTCACTTAATGAATAAAAGTTTTATTTTTTCCAAAACTCATTATCTTTTTTTATATTTAAACTAAAAGTACGAATCTTATCATTGGTTGAAGGTAGAAAGCCATCACTCCTATGTTTCTAACAAGGTAACTAAAAATGAGACATGAGGAAGTAAATGACGAAGATGTGCTCATATTCATTCAAATAAGATAAGATTAAATATAACTTTAGATTATATTTATTAATAGTAATATGTATTTGTTAAAAATTTAAAAAATAGAAAAAAAATCAATATTTATATGTTAAATTAAATCAGAAAAAATTTATTTGGTATCAAAATTAAAGGAAATTAAAATATATTATTCGATAAAATGTTAACAAAGTTAACATTTAAGAACATTTGATATATTCTTTATAAAACTCAAATAAAATTATATAGTTGGATAGAAATTTAATATAATTAATATTTAAAAATATTTATAATATTAATTATAAATTTTAGGAATGTTAAATTTTTTTATAAATTTTAAAAATATAATTAAATACATATCAAATCCAAAAAGCATTAGGAATAAATTTTCCACGTTTGGCCATTGGGGAGTGGTAAAGAAAGTATCAATACAGAATCGCACGCTTCGAATCTACGCTTCCGAGGTGGCGAGGTGCTCATAGCATGTAATAATATTTTGTCCAAATTACACGCGTTTGAGCAATCATTAAATATGAATAAAAATAAAAATAAAAGTAAACCTATTAAAAATATAATTTTATTTAATAATAATAATTATTAAATTTAATTAAATATAAAAATATAAAAATATAATACATAATTTATATATTTTTATTATATTAACTATCAAAATATGTGGCATAATATTATGTAATAAGAAAATAAATAATAATAATATTATCATAACTTATATTATTATTGATATAATAATAATTTATTAATGATAATTTTATTCATTAATAATAACACCAATAATTATTCTTAAATCTAATTAAATATAAAAATATAATACATAATTTATATATTTTTATTATATCAACGATAAAAATGTGTCTACTATTATCGCTCAAAGGTAATAAGAAAATACAAAGGTTTTATATTATCACAATTTAAATAATTATTGAATAATAATAACTTATTAATGATACATTTATTAAATAATAATAATAATACAAAAATATAATCAATAAGGAGATAAAATTAACTTCTCATATATTTTTATTGTTAATATTATTATCTAAATAAATTATCATAATACATGTATCAATTCACTTATTACGTTATAATTCTTCTCTTGTTAATACATGGTCATACAATTTTTTTTAATAATGTTGTACAACTTACATATTATGGATAGAACCTCCGATATTTAGTTTGTGCGCCTTTGAAAGAACTTTGGTTGGACAATTGCTTTAATATTCTATCTTTTTAATTTAACTTTGGATTTCAATTAAAAATTTAGAAAAATTAAATAAAATAACATTTTAAAAACTTATAATAATAAAAATAACATCATAATAATAATAATATTAAACGGTATCAAATTAAATATAGTTAACATTCAATTTTTTTAAATAATATTAGTTTAACTTGAATGGATTTTAATATAAAATGATAAGCTTAATTCATTTAAATAGTAGAAATATATCTATCATATATAAAAGGTGACATTTTATTGTTATAAGTTTTAAAGAATATTTTTTTTATTTTTTTAATAAATTTAACATGTTATGCAATATTAAAACTTCACTTAATTAATGCATATAATATTAAATTAATTATTTTTTTTAATTTTTTGCTAGTGTAACATTACTTTATTAAGATGAGAACAATGTTCAAAACTTTGATGTTTGTCAAAATATTGAGACATGAATTTTATGGATATGTCGAATATATTGTAATTATTGATGAAAATTTTGAAAAGATAGTTCAAAAAAATAATTGACTAATAAAATCATGAATAAAAAATATCACAATAATTATTTAATATATATAAACATAAATACATGTAATATTTATTTTGATATAAATCAAAAAATTATAAATAGGTAATTAAAATACTTAAAATAATAATCATAAATAATATTATTCGACATTTTATTCAAAATATTAAGACAATATCAATATTATCAATTAATATTCTATCATATTTTTTCAATATCAATATTATTATTAAAAATATATGTTGTTGAAACCTCTAAAACATAAATATAATCAAAATATTGTAGACAATACTTGCAATACATTTCATCTAGGATAAGAGAGTGTGATAAGAGAGTGTGAAAAACAATTATAAGATTTTTGTGTGTCGCATTAATTTTATAATAATGAGCTTTGAATTTAAAGGAGATTTCATAGTTTTCTTTAACTCCATCAAAATTCAAATTATATTAGTAAATATTAGGCATAGGTAATTTAATAGTACTTTTATTAATAAAAATATATTTTTAATCTATATTTTCAATAATAATGTAGAAGTTCATCCATTTAATATTAGAAAGCATAATAATCTTCAAATTTAAAAAATAATTTAATTTATAAAAGTTTAATTTTATTTTTTAAAAAATATTTATTATTTTATGTTTTTTTTTTCTTCATTTTTTTTATCAATTTCAATACAAAAACAACTCATATTATCTTAACAATCATCACCAACCTTTACCATCTTTTTTGTCAAACACTCCACAACCTCATTCCTTTGCTCGCAATCTCTCCACTGTTTTGTGTAAAATAATTTAAAATTATAATTTTTATTGAAATTATAATTAGGTCACCAATAACTCATTTAAAGCATTATATTTTTCTTTAAGTTATGATGGCCTGACTATAATTTTAGTAAAAAAATGTAGATTCGAATTTTTTGCAACAAACATTAATTAAAAGGTAGTTATCTACTTAAGAATAGAGTTGTTTGGGGTAGGCCGATAATAATAGTGGAAATAGAAAATGATTACTAGGATGGTATGGGTAAAAAGAGTTAAGAAAAAAAAATGCATAAAATCATAATTATTTTCATAATAATAAAATTTTATTTTTATAAATTACGTTGTTTTTTAAATTTAATAATTGATATATTTTTTTATTAAATTGGGTGATTTGTAGAGGATTATTTTATAAGATGAGTACAAAAAGAATATATATATTTTTTTGAAAAAACATATTACAAGCAAGGGATAACCCATATAACAAAAGAGGATCATACTATTTGAGTCGAGGGTTTCAACCTAAATTAAACATATTACAAGCAGTAAGTAATTCTAATTATATGCATAACTAATTCTTCGTATTTACTCATTTGAACACTCAACGATCTTTCAATAACACATCGTATTTTTTAGAAAATAAGATTTACTTACTAAAGATTTATTATAAAATATCATATTATAAGTCTTATCTCAAAACGATTTTAATAAAAATAAATTTTATGATAATGTATCATATTAATATGAAAAAATATTAATTCTCACCATTGACATCCAATGTAATGGTAAGTATTATCACAATAAGACAATGTCTTACTATAACAATGATAATTCTTATCTCAAAATCATTTTAATACAAAATAAAATGTATGTTAAAACATAAATCTAACATGAGAAGCCATTGGTTTAATATGAGAAAACATTTAATATCGTGGTATGACTTATCATGACAAGTTAATGACTTATTATAAAAATGTTAAACCTTATCTCGGAATAATTTTGATAAAAAAATAAAATCTAACATAAATGTTCTATTAATTTGATAAATTAAACTATTTAGAATGTTGTATATTGTTATTTTTTATTTGTAATTTTTTTAGTTCAAATTTATATATTTTTAATATAATTAAAAAATAAAATAATTTAATTGATTTATTTATTTATAATGTTGAGAAAATTTAATATCTTTATAAATATAAAATATTAATAATTATTTTTAAATGAAAAATATATTATATAAATAAGTTCATGCTATTGTTTCGAATCATAATCCAAACTAATACTCCTATAACATAACCGTCTTTCCCAAATAAAATTATATTTATCATCGACAATCACAAATTAGGTGATAATACATCTGGTGGTGTAATTTGTGATGCCAATTTATATATCACAAGTTTTTGGACCAGTACGTACGAACGGGATGGTAATTCAAATTTTTTTTCACAGTAAACAAAAGGATTTTATTAATTTTAATTTTTGATAGATTACACTTAAAAGACCCAAAAGAGTAACGTTAATAAATCTTTAATGGTGTATTAGTTGTAAACAACTGATATAATTTATCAGTGGTATATTAGTTGTATCCTAAAAATACTTTTCTAAAAAATAGATTCTTATTTTTTATATTTATACATGTATTAATCTTCATTGTAATAACAATTGTAAATACATTTCAATATATTCAATTAGTAATACACTCTGGACAATAACTAGAAGCATTAGCAGAAATAAGGATTGAAATATGGATATCGGTTAAAATATGAGATATAATTTTTGTGTTAAATATTTTTATTTTGATGAAAACTTTAAAAAATATTGAAATTATGAAAATTTTATAAAAAAATATGAATTTTTTTATAAAATTTTACAAAACATCAAACAATCAATTAATTATATTTTAAACTGTTTTTTACTTAATACATATATTTTAAAATATTTATAATATTTATATTAATCAATAAATTAACTAATTAATTAGAATATCGTATAATTTAATACATATTCTTTTTGTAAAATATTGTATAATAAATAGTTAAAAGGTTTAAAATAATTAAGTAAATTATCTAATTATATTAATTATTATAAATAAATAAATTTCGACAGTATAAAAAAAATTTCATTAATATGTTCCATATTTTTTGATTTTTGTCGATATTTTAACTATATTTTAGTGACAATATTCATAATATTTAAGATATATTAACCAAAAAATGACATTTAAATGGGAATTTAATGTTAAAAATATTTAAACGATAATTTATTGAGATAATTTTACGACAATTTAATCAAAGAATATAGATATCATGTTTCGATATCGAAATGTACAAAATAAAAATATTATTCCATAATATATGCTACATTTTCATCCTTAAAGACAACGACAATAAACCAATAATCTGTATCATGCAACAGAAAAAGAAATTACACTTAACATCTGTCAACACATATGTAATGAGGTACAGAAAACCACAAGAAAAGAGACACAAATCAGCAATAGGCACTAAGGGACAAATAAAAACCCTCCATTAAGATGTACTTGCAGATTGATATTGTTGTAGGGTACCATTCTAGGTGTTAAGGTGCACCCAAAGTCATCACGCTCGAATAGCGCACAAATCACCCACGCACACACCCAAAGTCATAACTAACTTTCGAACAAAACTATTGATACATTTAAATCAACAGTAAATTTAGATATTACTTTTAATTACTGAAAATTTAATATATAATAATTATTTTTCATACAGAAGATTTTTAAAAAATAACTCTCTTATTTACGAAATTGGAAAACTTTATTGTTATAAACTAAAAATTAAATTTATAACGTAAAACTAAAAAAATTATTAAAAAAATAATTCTCTTATTTACGAAATTGAAAAACTTTATTGTTATAAACTAAAAATTAAATTTATAACGTAAAACTAATAAAGTTAAAATAAATTCTAAAGAATACAGATTAAAATATAAAAATGATGATTTAAGGATTATTCCCTAGCTTGATATCCATAACAAATCAATAAAAACATATTCTAACTTATTATTTTTTTTAATACAAATTTATAAAAATTTACAAACTTGAAAGTCTCCGCACTTTCTTACCTATCCATTAAAATAAATAAATTATTAATTCAAATTATTTATGATAGATAAACTATATTGAATTATCTAAATTTAATCTATTAAAAACATATTGGATCAAGGTTAAAATCATAAGTTCGATTTAATTATCTTAAGTATTAATTCTCATTGTAAACAATTTATTATTAATTATTTAAATTGATAAACAACACTACAACAATATGTGCTTTTGGTCTCGGGATTTTAATCTCGGTTTTTTTAATAACCGTGACTATAAGTTAAATTACAAAAAATATTTAAATATATATAAACAAATTTATATAAGTACGATTATTAAATGACTGTGATTATAATTAAAATAATAGAGTTTTCAATATTAAAATACTGTATGTCATTCATTTAAAAGAAATACAAAAATTAATTTACAATTTTTTTTCTCTATTTTAATTTAATGTATTTTTATTTCTTATATAATATATATCAAATATTTTTCACTTTTTTTCCTCCGTCCTTTCCTTTTCTCTCTTTTTTCCCTTTTTTTTCCCAAAAATTTCACAGCGCGCTCTCGCGCGCGCACGGTAATATATATATATATCTTATTATTAATATATTAACAACCTTAAGGCTCCAAAATATTCATATTCTGGCATCCCTCTTCTCCCCCAGCCAAAACGCGAGTCATTCGTCCTTCTCATTGAGCATTGTCGCACCGTGCCTGAAGAAATTGTAGACTTATAGCAGCACCTCCCTCTATTTACAGGAGCTCCTTTCCCTGGCCTCTCTATTTCTTTTCTCTCTATTTCTTTTCTGTTTATATTATCCTATTCGTACTCGTCGTCGGCCATTTGTAGTGTTGTCGCTCATGACGTAGCTCCAGGTAAGTGTGATACCCTCAATTTTTACAATATCAATTCATATATGTGTTGATTATTAGTGGATTAGTTCTGCGCATAATACATTTTAGTTAGGGTTATTTTTTTAGTGTTATACAAATCCATCTCCTGTTATCTGATAATTACCTCTGAATTTTTTTTCATTGTATTGCATAAGAAAAAAATTGTAACATTTTTAAGGATTTAAGAATTGGCTATCTGAGTTTAGATTTTGGAAGTATGTTTATATACATGCCGATGAGCCTATACGAGATTGAAGACCTGAGAAAGTGACATGCAAGATAGTTCAATTTATGAAACTATGACAATCTTAAGAGTGTTTCCCTAATTTTCTCTGAAAAGAATAAAGAAATTAGACTTCCAGGTGAAGTTCGAATAATCAAATCAACATAAAATCTAATGCAACTCCACCTCATAAAGCTTAATATTTTTGGGTAAAAGTGGTAAACCAACACAACACCTGTAAAATTTATATGATATAGAGTTCTTTTTTGCTTTATTTATTTTAGTTACGAATAAAATCCTAGCAATTTCAATTCCAGAAAGGCTGGAATGATGTTAAAATTATTGCAAATTTGGCTTTTCCAATAATGTAGAGTATTTACAACATCATAGAATCATATGGTCCCATATCACACATGTATGAAGTGATTATGTTATGTATGGTCTCTGTGGATATATTGTCAAGTTTGTTTTACATTGTATCATTGTCATGCAATTGGTTTTTACTTCATTCAATTTTGATGATGAAGACTATGAAGGCTACGAGTATAGCCTTTCTGGACAACTTTCAGAAGTTCGCATTGTATACTTGAATAGGTTTATCCAGGAGGTAATATACAAGATTCTTTCTTTTATCATTCTATTCAATATTGTATGAAATATTTTGAAAATGTTATTTATCTTTTCTGCTCATAAATCTGTAATTTGATATGTAGGTGATTTGTTATTTTATAGGACTTGTTCCCAACAATTCAAAAGGTGTGGTCAAATTAAAAGATCAAGGAACAAATTCAGAGAAGTTGTTTACAACCAATGAGATTGAAGGATCACCTACTATAAAGTTGGATGTTTCTCTTACCAAGCCAATCATATTGATGCCTTGAAGGATAGATAGCCTTGAGTAAGTTTGTTTTAGAAATTTGGACTTACTACTAGATGTTGGTATGCTCATACTAGATGTTGTTTTTTTATGAAGAAATTAATGCATGCTGCCAAGGACAAAGATTTTGAAGAATAATACTATTACAATGGGACTTACTCTTTTTCAGATTGATTTAGATCGTATACTATGATTAGTTAGTAGCCTTAAAGTTTTTTCATGTATTTTTTTTATATTTTTAGAACTCTTTAATTAGTTAGTTTTTATTATATATGTTTTATTGTATCATTTTATTAAACTCTTAATGTAATATCTCTTTTAAATTTAATATAATTAATCTTAATTTTTTTAATTTTCTCAATTTATTTTAATTTATATTTGAAAATTGAGTGTAATCGTAATAATAATTATCATTTTAATTATAAGTTTATGACCTTGGTTATATAGCAAAACTGTGGCCATAGGTGAGACTTATGACCTCGATTATTGAAAAATTGTGGCCATACGTGAGACCTATGGCATCGGTTATTGAAAAACCGAGGCCATATGTGCAACCTATGGTATCGATTATTGAAAAACCGAGGCCATAAGTGCAACCTATGGCCTCGGTTATTGAGAAACTGAGGCCATAGGTCCCACTTATGGCCTTAGTTATTAAAAAATTGAGGTCATATATGCAACCTATGGCCTCGATTATTGAGAAACCGAGGCTATAGGTTCCACTTATGGTCTCGGTTAAAAACCGAGGCCATAGGTAATGACTTTTGATCTCTCTCACTTAGGCCTCGATTCTTATAACCGAGGCCATAGATCTATGGTCATGGTTAGAAACCGAAATCATAAGCACATATTTAGTAGTGCAATTACGTACCCAATCAACCAAATTGATTAATGATGAATTTACCTCATTATTCAATTGTACACTTAAATAATAAAAAAATCATACAAATCATAAAATAGAAAATTAATACATAATCAAGAAGAATAGAAAATTAGAATATAATAGATTTTATTAAGAACAATAATTCATGTCTAGAGCTTTGAAATCACTCACAATCAAATAGAAAATTAACTACTCATAGAAAACATTAAATACATAAAATATTGATGAGAATAATAAAAGAAAAAGAAAAAGAAAACTTAGGATTATTGTCTTTGAATATGATCTTTAACTCTTTTAATTGTTTCCTTCTTATTTTTCTTTTATCCTCGTGTAGAAATTAATCTCAATCATTAATCCTAATTATCATATTTATATTACTAGGTTTAGAGGGGGAATAAGTTGGATAAAAATACTAAAATTCTAGACGTTAATATTGATTTATGATAGGTGAGCTACATCACACAACATTACATGCCATAATGCATGCATGATCAAATTATGTCCTATAGTAAAACCCAAAAGTAGTCTTCCACAGTGCACTTTTCTCATGTCGTGGCGTGGGTTGGATTGCTATAATACATAGTGAAACCTGTAGCTAGTATGTTGTGGCACACTAATTTCATGCCCCGATGCTTCCCTAGATTCTTTACTTCTCCTTTGGATAAAATTCTGATGTATTTTGTGTATAAAAATAGAATTTAAACTCTTAATTGTTTGAAAATTATGCTCCAAGTGCCGAATCTTTAATTCTTGTCACTTTAGACCTATACTTTCAATTTTCATTCTTTCCATTGTACCTTTTAACAATCAAAATACTTGAAATATATCATAACAACGCGATTTCAAAAAAATATTTTACAATATAATTAAGTAAAAATATAATTAAAAATTAATTATCTTAATTAGTTATGATAAATCACCAATCGTACTTTATTAGCACTTATCAGAACCTCAACCAACTTCGAGCTATTCCTGAGCAAGCAAAGTGATCTAAAGAGGTTCTCAAAAAGAAAATAAACAATACCCTAATCTAACTTAGACCACTTTCATAGATCGACAAGATTGTAATATGCATGCATCATTAAATTTTTGTAAAATTATTTTACAAAAATTATATGCAAGCAAAAGGATTGATTTAATGTGATTAAATAAACATAAGTCACACGTTAACGTTTACCTATGGAGATTATAATTTTTATAATCATGTATGTTTGTAGTAAATGGTTAATAAGTTTAAATTGAAGTTATTGTAAAATATATCATCTATTTTGAAAATAATAAATATAAAATGTTTTTCAAATGTAATTAATTAATAACATTTGACATATTGAGTGGGAGTGGGAATGAAGAAGCTTTATGACTTGAACTATGATCTCTGCCATTAATGCACAACTATGAAAAATTGTTTGAAGTCTTGCAATACTTTATGTGCCTCAGGGTTTTTAGTTGAATTCAATCTCAACCTTAACTCCCTATTTGATAGAAAACAATTATAGAAGCAAATAATTAACTTTCCTAAGGAAGCTTTCATGGAAAATTTTTGGATTCCGAAATAGTGAGTTATACTTAAGGAGTTAATTGTAATTGTACTAAAATCTATTTGTTATGAATATTTTATCGAATATGATGATATTAATAGTTATGTTAACTAAGAAAATATCTTATAATAGTAATTTTTAAAGATTGAACCTAATGTGGCATTTAAACTTTATGGTGTTTGGATAATTACTATTATAATAATTAACTAAATTGTATATATGTATCATATTTAGGATCATTTTGTCTCACCATCAATCATAGAGGTTGAAAAGTTCTTTATTCAGAACTTTTCTCCATTCTGAAATGGTTTGAAGAAAGTAAATAATTTATTATTTGAGCATACGTGCCTAATAACACTACTGTCGATCCATCACTCTTTTGAGTTAGATCTGGCAAATTTACATCAAAAAACAATTGGCAACATGGTAATGTCATCTATCACATTTGTTGTCATTGCAAACACATTAATGTTCAAAATGAGTCAAAATCAAATTACAACAATAATTTTGAGAATTTAATTTAATATAATTAATCCAAAATTAATTAATTCAACTTGAAAATTAATTTACTCAACAAATAAAACTTAATTTTCTTTAAACCTAGTTTCGATTTGCATTTCAACGTATAAAAAACCCAATAATAAATATCCATAGATTATAAAATTAAGTACTTCTAGATCAATGAGTACAAAATTCAATATTTTGCAAATACATAGTTTATTCTTTTGTGAAAACAAAATTCACCCATCGTAAAAATCACCCTTCAAACCCCTGAAATAAAAAATCTCTTCTCTTTCTCTCTCTAGTTTTTAGTTTTTTAGTTTTAAAGTTCTTCTCTTTTTGAGAAGAACTTGTTATGATTTTGTAGATTTATAGTTTTTGATTCAATAAACAAAAATCAAATCCATTTAGAGGTTTTCTAGCAACATAATTAACATCAATGTTTTGTAATAATTATTTTGAAGTATAATTTTAAAATTAATTCTTTATAGTTATTTTTTATGTTTTATTATATGTTATGTTTAATTTGTCTGTGATTAAATTTAACATGATTGACTTTTTGTAAATATGATATAATAATAACGTTGTTATGCTTGCGAAATATTAAATAGGTAAAACATCTTTATAAAATAAATTGATTTTATTTTTCTTCAAGATTTTATATTAAGGATGTTAGAGAAAAATATATTATTTTTCATTACAAACTTAAATCTGAAAATTAGATTTTAAGGTTTAATTATCAAGTCTGATTTAAAGTAGTGTTCTTTTATTTGTTAATACAATCGCCTGGTAGTTAGAATGTAGCTCTATTTCAAAAGTTTTTATAAGAACTATTATTCAAAAATGTATTGACAATATCTTTTCAGTAATGATTTTAAAACTTGAAAAATAGTACTCGAATAATTAAATTTTTATCTTTAATTTGGACACCTTGAATAAAGTTTAAAATATTTAACCTCATCAAAGGTGACATTTAAATGGTTCAATTTCAATATCTTAAAAAATGGAATTAATTTAATTAACCAAATTAATTATTGACCCTACCCATAGATGTTAATTGATTTTTTTTTAAATTAACAAAAAATATCTAAACCTACCAAAGCTGTTATTCATATAAAAAAGAGAGAATCAATAAATATTAATTTATATATTTAATAACCTAAATAATATGAGTAAGTATAATTAACTCAATTATTATATCCATAAATACTCCACTATTATGAATGGTAAAAACTTGTATAATTGTTTATTGAATCATATCTATGTTTATTTTTTTTGTTATTAGATTAGGAAACACAAAAATCAAAATATCGTGACATGATGTTTATGATTTAATTTTGTTTCAAAAGTTTGAATAATAAATTAAAAACCACATTTATTCCTTTTTTAGATCGACATTGGGAGTATATTTGTCATTTTCTATAAAATGATTTGTGCACTTGAGAGATTTTTTAAAAAATAAAACCAAAGTATCTGCAAGATCGGTATTGCTAGCTTGATGCTGGTGTTGTGTCTCATCAAGTTTTTGGCACCTTTGCTGAGGACTTGGTTTTGTGTTCATCAAACATGTGTGCAATGTTCACACAATAATAGCATTCCGTAAGACTCGGTTTGGGTGGATGGAAATGGAACGGAATAGTCAAAAGAAAAATAACGATCACAATATGGGTCTCAGTTTGGATAAGAACATAATTTCTTACGGTTGGAAAAATACTTTATTACGATTGGTGGTAGCGCTCGAGAGTGGACCCAAAATTGCCTAAGTCCTTTCCCCTTTCACAAAAGTGAGTGCCCCTTGAGGCCCAATCCCAATAGTACATCCTTTTCTATATAAACACATCTAAAGTGATGTAGAAAAGAAATGTGGGATAAACCTTTTGAGAGAGTACAATTATGCACTTTTTATCATTTTTTTATTTAAATTCACAATATTTCTAACAATTCCCCTTATGTAACAAAATAGCTTTACAAAGGTTTTTAGACCAATAGTTGGGTTGAATGGGTATTTCCTGAAGAAACCTTATAAAGATACGCTTCTAATCGTAGTGAGAATTGATGGAAACAATTTTATGTTCCCAATTGCTTATTGTAAGGACTATGAGTGTTGGTTATTTTCGTGGACAAAATATTTATCTGTAAATTTGTTTTTAGGCATGTTATCAAGTCTATTAAGAAAAGCCAAACAAATGCTCAAGTTTCCGATAATTGTACTTCAGGTATATCTTTGATAACTACGACACATAGGATTACATTTATGCATTTAATAGTACATGCCTATAAATCTAAAATTATTTTTAGTGCTAAATTATGAAATAAGATATGCTAAAAGATATTAGATAAAATATACTCTAAAATAAGATATGCTAAAAGATAGTAGATAAGATATACTTTAAATTATATCTGAAATCCTTATCATAAAAGATAGCATAAAATATATTTTTAAAAGATATTAGATAAGATATACTCTAAATTATAGTTGAAATATTTAGCATAAAAAATAGCATAAAATCTATTTTAAAAGATATTAGATAAGATATACTTTAAATTATAACTGAAATCTTTATCATGAAAGATAACATAAAGTCTATTTTAAAAGAAATCTATTTTAAATGAGAGTTATCTTAATTAATGAGAATTACTAATCCTATTTGTAATAGAAGAGATATTTATCAATTACATAGGATTAAGAGTTTTAATTTTTCCTATAAGTAAAATTCATTGCTCATTGTTTCAATTAACCACACAAGAGCATTATTCTAATCTTCTTAATTTCTCTCTCTTGTTTTACAAATATAAGATCATAATTCTTTAGGCTTCTTTATTTAGTTAATCTATCAAATATTGATGGTTATGATTTATTGATTAATAAGCCTAATTATTTTATGATATTTCGATAATATGTTCTTATGACTTCTTCTTTATTTTTGTTCTTAAATTGTTAGATCAAATAATTGTTTTTGTCATATCATAATTATTTGATTTGATTATTAATATTTAAAGAAGCTATTTTTATTAAACTTGTGCTTGATCTTTTTGCTCTAGGATAAGCTATTTTTATTGAACTTGTGCTTGATCTTTTTGCTCTAGGATTTGCTAGTTGATTTAATTTAAATGACATATATTTTGAATCATCTAATTATGATTATTCATTATTAAATCTGTTCTAGAACACACACGAGCACTGGTATTTTTGTGCTAACTCTTTTTGTAGTTGATTTGTGAATGATCTGATTGGTGGGGTGCTTATTGGAACGTTGGTCTAGAAATCGCTCACACTAATATTAGAAACTGTGAAAACAGAGCAGGTGTTCGTAAGTAAAGTATATTTGGGCAGTATCCTAGGAACGGTAGCATAAGACCGAGTTTGTACTTGAACATTTGATTTTCATAGTGGAAATTTAGGTGGTCCGGTGGACCGATGGTTTTCCTCTTAGGTCATGGTTGTGGCCTAGGTTCTTTCCACCTAAAAATATCATGTGTTATTATTTTATTTCTACACTTATTTTTACACACGATTGCATGCCTAACTAGTTTGTTTAGGTTATTAAATTATAAATTGGTAAAAATTAAAAATAACCTATTCACCCCCTCTAGGTTAATTAGGTCCATAATTTATAAAATTTCAATTGGTATCAAAGTATACACTAGACATACTTAGTCAGATTGATCCTTAGAGACACACACACACACTTACTTATGGACCAAATGAAAGAAGGTGAGTCATCTGTTAGACCCCCACTCTTTGATGAGTTTAATTACCCTTACTGAAAGGCTCGTATGCAAGCCTTTCTTAGATAAGATGAAAAAGTGTGGGATGCTATTCTAGATGGTTAGGAACCATCTTCGGTAACGAAAGACGGGGTAACAATCATAAAGCCAAGAAGAGACTGGACCACTGAAGAACGCATCCTTAGTGAGGCAAACCAAAAAGGTCTAAACTCAATATTTGTTGTAGTATCAATGGATGAGTTCCGTCGCATCTCTGACTATCAGATTGCTAAAGATGCATGGAATACACTTGCTCTTGCTCATGAGGGAACCTCCCAAGTGAAGCAAACAAAATTGAGATTGCTAACATCTTAGTTTGATTCCATTAAAATGAGCAACATAGAAATTTTTGGTCAGTTCTATGCTCGCTTTTATGATATCACTAATGCTTGTTCTAACATTGGTGAAAAAAATACCACAACCTATACAAGTACGCAAACTCCTAAGCTCTTTAACAGTAGACTACAAGATGAAAGTTACAACGATAGAGGAAAGCAAGAATGTAGACACACTAAAGATTGATGAACTTGTCGGGTCAATCCAAACCTATGAGCTTTCTCTTGATAGTCCCAAGAAAATCAAGGATGTGGCATTCAAAAGCTCCAAAATGGACATCTTTGATAGTAAAGATGATATAAATGATGAGTCATTAGTCTCGCTAGCATGAAAATTGAAGAAGTTCCTAAAAATGAAGGGTCAACAAAATAATCAATCTAATAAGGGACAATCTAGTTGTTCGAGGGACCAAAAGTCAAGGGAAATCAAGCCTTCTAGCTTTGATGATAATAAAACTAAGCTCACTAGTCCTCGATGCTATACTTGTGGGGGCTTTGGTCATATTTCTATAGATTGTGCAAACAATAAAAATAAATTTGGAAAAGCATTTAATGCTACACTCAATGACACGGAAAGTGAGCAGGATAATGTTAGTAACTCAGAAGATGATGACACTAACTATCGTGCCTTTACTGTAACTACCAAAGCACACCATAATGACTCTGACTCTAGCTCAGATGAAAAAAATGAGGAAGTAAACTCCTCTTTCTTATTGTCTAAGTTTAATGTATCGAGTTATGAGGAACTATTCATGGATTATTTAGGTTCTAGAGAAGAGAGGGATAAACTACTTGTGGAAGTAACTAAACTTAATGATATCATCAATATTCACAAAACAAATTCCTCTAGCCTAGAGAAAGATAAAAAGGAATTGTTTGAAAATATTGATGCCATGAATTTGAGACTTGTAAAAACCACTGAGGAAAACAAAAAGCTTAGGCAATAACTTAGTACTGCTAAAGATACGATGAAGAATTTGACTATAGGTGCTGAAAAATTGACCAAAGTCCTAGACTATGGAAAGCTACATGGAGATAAGAGAGGTCTTGGATACATAGATGAGCAGTCAACACCTTCAACATCAAAGACCACATTTGTACGGTCCTTAAAATCTACTCCTCCTATTACTACTTATGCACAAAGAACTATTGCACCTGTGGTAGAAAAAAATGTTAAGTTTGTGCCTGTCTATTATCATTGTGGTAGGAAAGGTCATATAAGACCACATTGTAGATATTGATGAATGCTCCTAAACTTAATCATTCTTTCCATGTTTCACATAGTAGGTGGTCCGGTGAACTGGTGGACTGGTGGTTTTCTTCTTAGGTCATGGTTGTGGCTTAGGTTCTTTCCACCTAAAAATATCGTGTGTTATTATTTTATTTCTACACTTATTTTTACACACGATTGCATGCCTGGCTGGTTTGTTTAGGCTATTAAATTATAAATTGGTAAAAATTAAAAATAATCTATTCACCCCCTCTAGGTTAATTAGGTTCATAATTTATAAACTTTCACTTATGTTGTGGTGGAATCTATATGTAGTGAGACATGGACATGATCTTTGAATTTTATAAGGGATGATTTGGAGATGGAAACAAACATAGTTAGACTATAGTTTCATATAAGAAACAATTTTGATAACCCAAATTGAAAATTTATTCCCACATTCAATGCATGGGATGTGTGTGAGACATCTCTATCAAAATTTTAAACCCAATAATTCTATATTGGCTTTGAAATGAAAATTGTATGGAAATGTATAAAGTTTAATACCGTGGCTTCATTTAAGTTTAAAATGAATAAATTGTCTTAAAATGCATAGAGTTGGTTAAAAGAGAGGCCTCCAAAGAATTGGCCTAAGGCATACTTCAAGACCAATTAAAAATTTGACTTTTCATTAAACAATATATGTGAATGCGTCAATTAATACATCCTAAGTTTTAAGAAAAAGCCAATTATTACTATATATGCTCGAAGATATAATGGTTTATTAACGAAAATGATGGATTTTAAGAGGTTTGAAGCTAAAAATTGAAAAACATTGTTTGGATCGAAGGGAGCATTCAAGGGAGAACAACTATTAAGTTAAATTTTTTTGATGGAAAAATGGATTCTAAACCAATCATATATATATATTCTCTCTCTATATATTATTTGTGGTCATAAATAAAAGAATAACCATCTTTTTCAATCCCAACAAGCATTTGAAGCAAGCAACAAACACTTATTTATTTATCATTATTTTTTTCACACTATGCTAAAATTGTGTATTAAAGTCGGTTATTAATCGATTTTAAATTGGATGACTTAAAATTTAAAGTCGATTCAACGCGTGAACCGACTTTAAATTCTATATTTTTTTGCACATTTTACTCATTTTTTACTATACTCAGAACCTATATTCGATTACATAATAGTAAAAAAAACTAAAATCTGTTTAACAAAGTTTAAATAATACAAATAATTGAAAAATTAAATATTAATTAATTACTTGAGAATTAAATTTATTACAAAAAAATAATTTATATACAATACACACACATATATATTTAACTTAAATTACAAATAAAATGATGTCTTCTCTTTTGTCATGGATTTTGTGATATTCTCATCTTATTTCAAAGAGAGTAAGCTTGATTTGCTTATAATCTCTAGCATAGTGACCAGGAAATTAGGTAAAAGAGATAAGATAAAATTTGGGCAAAAAATAGTTAGTTCATATAACAATTCATTCTTCTAAATAAATGAGCACATAAACATCTATCAAACAAGTATCTTAAACTTTATAAATATAAAAATACATAAATTAAAGCATTATAAAAATTATTATGATGTTGTCTTATGTTATTTAAGATCATCAGATTATTCTCTTGATTTTTTTTGTGATGTTATAATTTAAATCATGTGTTTTATTCATTCTTCTCATAAATAATCAAAATTTAGAACTTAAAAAGCAAAAAATTAAAAGTAATCAAAAAAGATTTAATAGATTAATTTTTAGCAAATGATAGTGGGTAAGAATCTTATCATGAAATCCATTGTGTTTGAATACTAATCGGAAAAATATAATTAATTTTGCCTCGATTGCAAGCTAAAATCATAATATCTTTGTTATCGGGAAGCATTATTAAATTCTTTAATTACTAAATTATTGAAATCAAGTGTAAGGCACAATTTTACATCAGAGAATCAACACTCTTCCAATCATTTAATCACCTTCATCTGAAAACAGAAAATCATTACCTTCAAAAAAATAAAAATAAAGGTGAGGAGATGGACATGTGAAGGTTTTTGGGTAATTATAATGCATATGAAAAGAGATATGATAATATCATAGTAACTTTTATTTTTATTATAACAAAAGTATATAAATTATCTATTTTATCGCTTTAATGTTATTGTTTTCAGATAAAAAAGATTTTTTGTAACAATAATTTAAATTATAATAATATTACCATTCATATTTTTAAAATTATTTTACCTTGACTACAATATAATAAATGTAAAGTTGTGTATTTTTAGTATTCATGTTATGAAAATAAACTTAGTTTGGGATTTGGGGATATGTTTCAATCAAAATTGCAAAAGCAATTCCAATTTAGAGCTTCAGATCGTAAAATTGAAGGCTTTTATTTATTTATATTGCATGACATCAGTAAATATAGAAGAACGACAATAAGGTTCATCCATCCATAATAAAAACATATGTAATATTCATTTGCTACTCGGATATTACTGTTCATATTTCTACGAGTCCATCTATGTTACTCCCATGTTTATTTGGAACATGTATTAATATTTTAGAAATTTCAATCAAAATTTAGGTCAACTTTCGTCCCAAGTTTCTAAATTACGGTCGTAGAAATCAAATAGAAGTTTATTTTTACCAGAATTTCGATAAAATTTAGACAAAACATTTAGTGAATTCTGAAGAAAATGTGGTTTTAAAACTGTAACTTATAAGACTTTTATAAAGAAAAGGGTACTTTTTGATTTTGTGGAAGATAATATTTAATTTTATAGGTTATAAGAGCGTTTTCCCTCGATACCTTTTTCATAAACAAAAATATTAAAAATCAATTTTTGTAACCTAGGAAACTAAACAACATTTTTTATTAAAATAAAATTATTATTAACACTTTGCTTTATTTACAAAATAAAATTAATACAACTAGCACGAGGCATTTTCTTTTTAATTAGCAATTCTTGAATATTGAAAAGTTATATTTAATTACAGATCTAATTAGTTAAAGAAGATGAATAGTAATAAAGTGAATTGTGAAAAATTAAATTTTTTACAAACAATTAGACATACAATCACGTATAAATAAAATAATACGAAAATATAAGTTAACATACGAGATTTTTAAGTGAAAATAACCTAAGTCATACTGATGACCTGAGAGAAAAATCACAAGTTCACAAGATCACCTAACTTTCCATTATGAAAAATAAGGTTCAATTACAAGGCTTGGTCTTATATTACCCACTAAGATAACGCCCCCAATATTAGGTTTCTTAGATTTCCATAACTCATAGGGAGTTTGGTTTGTATCTGAATGTAGGTAGACACCGTTCATTATGTAATATGAAGTACTTATTACTTTAGCCCAAAAATTCTTAAGAATGTCTTTTACATGTAGTAGAACTCTTATAATCTCTTTCAACACTCAATTCTTCCTTTCAACTATCCCGTTTTGTTGTAAGGTATTTGGTGCTGAGAACTCATGAGTTATATCATGTTGTTTGTAGAATTTAACATATATTGAGTTTTCATGATAAGTCCTTAGTCTCATTGCATTGATTATTATGTTACCTATTTCAATTTGTACTTTAAGACAAAAAGAACTAAAGAAATCGAAAGCTTTAGATTTTTCTTTTAGGAATCCAACCCGTGTAAAGCTAGAAAAATCATCAACAACAATAATGAAATATTTCTTGCCATCCAAACTCTCAGTTCTCGTAGAACCCATGAGGTCAATGTGAATTAACTTAAGTGTTCTACTTGTGTTAACACCTTTAATTTTCTTATAAGAAGAGTAAGTTTGTTTGCTAAGTTAGCATGTTCCACAAAAGGATTTTTCAGTTTCAGAAAGTGTAGGTAGACTATGAACAATATCCTTTTTGCTCAAGTTAACAAGATCTTTAAAATTGATATGTTTCATTTTTTGATGCCACAATAAAATAGAACGATTATTATCTAAATTACAAGTAGTAGTACTAATGCCTATATCAATGCAATAGTAATTATCATCCTAGTTTCTCTAATTATACACTTACCTTTTGGGTTTGTTATAATATAATGATTATTGGCAAATTACACACGATAGTTTTTGTCACAAATTTGACTAATGTTTATTAGGTTTTCTTTAAGTCCATTGACATGGAGTACATCTATTCTTGGTATACTATCAATTTGAATTGTATCTTTTCCAATAATTCTTGATTTATTTCCATCACCAAAAGTAAAAGTTCCCTAATTATATTTTTTAAATTTTTTGAAAAGAGAACGATTACTAGTCATATGTTTAGAGCATCTGCTATCAAAATACCATAGTGCAAAAGATTTAGTATTAAATGTAATATGAGCTACAAGACAATTGAAATTAGATTTTTTAACCAAAAAATTTCTAGTTTTTTAAAGCATGTGCTTGTTTCTAGAAACATGACTGTTAATTCTTGAGTAGGATGCACACAAATTATCAACATAATTATATGTCATCAAGAATCTATATCTAAGTCAAATATGACCCGTTTTATCATAGTTATAGAATATAGGAAGAAATATAGAAGTAGATGCACAAGGTGTGCATGTTGTGTGTGAAGTGTGAGAATCAGAAAGTTTTACAAACACAATTGATTTTGAAGAGGTTAGTGTAGTGTGCTCATTTTCATATCCTAGCCCTCTCTTGTCTATTAAAGTCTTTCAATAATCCAGAACCTTATTCAACCTTTCAACTCCAATTGTTATCCTTTTTGCAGTTTCCATGGATTGTTTGAGCTTTTGCACCAATTTTTCTTTATTTGTAGGAAGCTTTTTATTTTCTTCTTTCAAACATACAAGACTCAAATTCAAAGCATTATTCTATTCTTGTAAAATATTCTTTCCTTCTTTTAATTTATTTGAAAGGCTTTCATATGTATCAAGTTCTTCATTTAATTTTTTATTTTTACTTTTAAACTAGTATTCCTTTTTGTGGCTCTATCACTTTTAGAAAATAATTCTTTAAAATTTTTAACATCACATTCAGAAAGAAAAGAAGACTCAATTTCATCAACATCTAAACTATCACCCTCAATGAGATAATCCATAACAAGGTCTTACGCATACTAAGTGTATCTAATGACCTGTTTTGATACCAAATGAAAAGTTTTATTTAGTTACAGATCTAACTAACTAGAGAGAGTGAATAGATAATCAGTGAAATTATGACAAATTAAAATTTTGGCAAATAGCCAGGTATGCAATCATGTGTAAATAAAGCAATGCAGAAATATAAATCAACACATGACATTTTTAGGTGAAAACAACCTAGGCCATACCAATGATCTAAAAAGAAAACCACATGTCCATCAGAACATCTAACTATCTACTATGAAATATAAGGTCCAATTACAAGGCTAGGTCTTATACTATCCATCAAGATAATACTTCCAAGTAATCTACTTGTAAGTCGCTGTTTTCCTTCATAATCTCTACAAGCAAGGTGCTTGGATCTAGACTAAATTTCTAATAACTTGAGTCACACAAGTAATTGAGCCTATTCATGAACTAGTATTTGAAATTGTAGCACAATAATACAAGTATAAATGTATGTCCTAGAGTAGATTTAATAATAACTAGATAATTTAATAATATAACGAATAAATCAAAATCAACTAGTAACTCTAGAACAATAAATTTAAGCACAATATCACAAATATTGTAGATTTGTTAATTAATCAAACATAATCACAAAATTCTTGATAAATTAACTAAATGAAAAATCCTACTTGAATATTTTTTGCAAAACAAGAGAGAGATTAAGATGAAGAGAATAATAATCTTGTGTGGCTAATAAATTTGTGTGTTTTGGTTTGTTTAAATATAATATTTTAAAGTACTAGGTCTAAACAATATTGCTATTCTTTCCAGAAAATCAATTAAAAAGAGTTTTAAAGAATGAATTATAGTAACAAACCAATTCGATTCGAGTTAGAAATAGGTTTTAAAATTGAAACTCTGACAATTGATCAATCCAACATATGCTTGATTGATTGAACACATAGTTCAAATGATTGAAACCCTTATCGATCGATCTAATACTATGATCAAAACATGCTAGATTAATCAAATCAATTCTTGATCGATCTAGTGTAATAAATAATTAATTTTGACCAGGTTAGATCAATCTAGGTAATTAATTGATCGATCTTGTGCTCGATAGATCAAACATTAATTACTCAATTTATCTAGTCAATAAAAAATTAATTCATGACTTTTTAAACTGAGTAGTTTGATTCTCGATCAATTTAAACATGTTTCGATCGATTGAGTAACCTTATTTCAAAACGTTTAATATGAAATCTAATGTGCATAATAATATAGATATACTTGATATGTGTTTGTTGGAGCTCGATGGTTTCTTTGGCTTGAAATATTCTTAAAAAAGACACTTAAAAACTAAAATTATATTTGTATGTTTTGTGTATGAATATTTCTAATACTCACATAAACCTTTATATATATATAGCATGTTCAATTGCATCAATTTATGAGACAAATATATTTCAACCATGAAGATTTATAAGATACATGAGAGATAAAATCACTTCTTTATGAAACAAACATATTTCTTTTTTTGGCATGTAGATTATCAACATAATTATAGGTTATCAAGAATTACATCTAAGTCTAATATGTCCAGTTCTACGACAATTATAGCATATATATAAATTTATAATCAGATGCACGAGATGTGTGTGTTATGTGTGGGGTGTAAGGATAAGAAGGATTAAGAAACATAGTCGATTTTGAAGAGGTTGGTGTAGTGTGTTGATATGTATATCCTAGCCATCTCTTATCTCTAAAGCCTTTCCATAATACAAAACCTTGTTCAATCTTTTAACTCCAATTGTTAGCCTTTTTGCAGCTTCTATGAATTGTTTGAGCTCTTATTTATTTGAAAGGTTTATTTAGTTGTAACAAACTTGTTATTTTCTTCTTTCAAATCTGCAAAACTCGTTATTTTCTTCTTTCAAATCTGCAAAACTCAAATTCAAAGCATTATTTTGTTCTTGTAAAATATTCTTTTATTCTTTTAATTTATTTGAAAGGTTTTCTTGTGTCTCAAGTTACTTTCACTTTTAAATTAATATTTCTTTTTATGGCTCTAGCACTTTTAGAATTTTTTTTTAAACTTTTAACATTACTTTCAAAAAGAAAAGAAGACTCAATTTCATCAACATCTAAACTATCGCCCTCGATAAAATAATATATAACAAGATCCTATGCACATAAGTGTATCTAATGACATGCTTCGATACCAAATGAAAAGTTTTATTTAGTTACAGATCTAATTAGCTAGAATGAGTGAATAAATAATCAGTAAATATATGACAAATTAAAACTTTCGCAAATAGCCATGAATGCAATCATGTGTAAATAAAGTAATGTAGAAATATAAATCAACACAAGAGATTTTTAGGTAGAAACAACCTAGCCATACCAATGATTTAAGAGGAAAACTATCAATCCATTGGACCACCAAACTATTCACTATGAAAAATAAGGTCCAATCACAAGGTCGGGTTTTATACTATCCATCAAGATAACGCTTCTAAATAATTTACTTGCAAGCTGTTACTTTCTTTCATAGTCTTTATAGAGCAGATTTAATAATAAATAACACTAACTAGATGATTTAGTAATATATCGGATAAATCAAAATTAATTAGTAAACCTAAAATAATCAATTTATGCATAATATCCTAAATATTGAAGGTTTGTTAATCAATCAAACATAATCACAATTTTTTTGATAAATTAACTAAATGAAAAAGACTACATGAATATATTTTGTAAAATAAGAGATAGATTAAAATGAAGAGAATAATATTTTTGTGTGGCTAATAAATTTGTGTACTTTGATTTGTTTAAATAGAATATTTTGAAATACTATGTCCAAACAATATTGCTAGTCTTTCTAGAAAAGCAGTTAAAGTGTTTTAAAGAATGAAATATAGTAATAAACTAATTCGATTTGAGTTATAAATAAGTTTTAAAATTGAAGCATTGATTGCTCGATCGATCCAATACAACGATCAAAACATGCTAGATCAATCCAATCAATCTAATTAATTCTCAATCGATCTAGTGTAATAAATAATTAATTTTGACTAGGTTAGATTGATCTAGGTAATTAATTTATCGATCTAGTTCTCGATCAATCGAACATTAATTACTTGATCGATCTAGTCAAAAAGTTAATTCAAGACTTTTTAAATTGAATAGATCGATTCTCGATTGATCTACATACCTCAATTGATTTAGACATATCTTGATTGACTAAGTAACTTGAATTTAAACTGTTACTATATGTATAATATGAAATCTAATGAGCATAAGAACTGAGATATACTTGATATGTGTTCGTTGGAGCACAATGGTTTCTTTGGCTTGAAATATTCTTTAGAAATACACCTATAAATTAAAATTACATTTGTATGTTTTGCTTACGAATATTGTTAATATTGATATATATATATATATATATATATATATATATTTATGAAGGTGGAGGAGCTGGCTTAAATATAAGGATACATATATATTTAATAATTTATAGGATACATAGTCGTCATATAAGTTTGAAATTAAAAAAAGAGCCATTTAAGCTAATTGTTACTAGTGTTGAAGCTTGGCATATACTTAAAGTTTATGTATAGCTAGCTAAAAACACACCAAAAAAAAAAGTTACATAGTACACTTGTATACATATATGCATGTATAGCAAAGTAGCATCATCTCTTAATAATTAAACCCAAAACCTGCAGGCTTCTTCTTAGCAGCAGCAGCACCATATTCTATGATCACCACCCCTCCGTAGCGCTTTGCTACCTCGTCACAAGTCATAACAGCTGGTTTTTTCCTCTGATAATTATAAGGAGCTTCATGTCCCATGTTGTTCTTAGGTGGTGGACGAGGTGTAGGAATTTGAGGGGAAGTGTTAGCTTCATTAGGTTGAGGAATAGGATGGGGAACTTGATTACCCATAATTTAAAAAAAGAAGAAGACCTAGCTAGCTAGTCTTAAACTTTGTTACCGACTTTTATTTTCTTAATTGCTTCTATGATGCTTTACAATACAATGTTGTGTGAGCCGACAACTATTTATAGCTATAATAAGCTTAGGTTTTTATTTTTTTATTTTTTTTAATATATGATAAAACAGAATAACTTTTCTAGTTTGTGCATATGTGCCCAACTTTAATTAAATATTATAATATTTTGCCTCCATCTCTCTATTTTATTTGATAAGATCTTCCATGTCCCTGATGTATTCTTTACATAAAAATATTAAAAACATGCAAATTTAAAGACATAGATTTATACGTTTTGTACATATATTCTTCGTGTTGTGACATGTGTCATTATTAATTAGAAAAAATAAATAATTATTTTTAATTTTTAAAATAATTTTAATATATGATACAATATAAAATATACAAATATAAAAATAAATACAAATTTATATCATATTCAATTTTTTTTATGTCACGAGTTGTGGTACAACTACAATTGATGTTATAAACATTAATCGGTGAAAATAATAAAATTTATTTTTTTCAACTTATAATTAATTAAAACATTATAATAAAATGTTAGCTAACCACTATTTATAGCTATAATAAGCTTCAAAGTTTTTTTAAAAGATAAAAACAGAATAACTTTAGAAGTTTATGCATGTTACCAACTTTAATTAAATATTATAAAAAATTTCCTTCATCTCCCTATTTTTTTAACCAGGATCTTCCATCTCCCCATTCATTGCATGTATGTTTATTCTTTTGAGAAAAATGTTAATAACTACAAATTTAAAGACACAAATTTACATATTTTAATACCTACATTATTCATGCATGTCATTATTAAAGAAAAAATAAATCATTTTTTTAATTTTTAAAATAATTTTGATAGATAATACGATATAAAAGGTATAAATACGAAAATAAGTACAAATTTATATGATATTAACATTTCTCTCGTTTGTTTATAGAGTTTTTTTATGTAACGATATAATTTTTTTATTATCACAATAAATTTATATGATATTATATTTTTTTATTATCATAATAAAAAATATAAAAAATATTTATTTTATTAATTATATTTTAATATCATCGTTATTAAATAAAGATATCACTTATAAATTGTTATTATTACAATAACATTTAATATTAATATTAAACCTTATTTGTTGGTTAATTGTAGTTATTCTTTGTTTATTTACTATACATATGTTATTTGGAAGTTGGAGAGAGGTTCTGATTCATCTAGCTTTTACACTTAGATATGTAGATTTATATAGGTACCATTTGTAATAACTCCTTGAAAATAAATTTAAATTGATCAAAGTAATTTTATAGGTGTTTCATGTTTGCCTATATCTATAAAAAGTATTTTTAAAATTTTGAGAAATATTTTTTTAAAGATAAAGCAATAATTCTTATTATTTTTTTTTGAAAAAAAAAACACTTCTTCACATATACAACATCAATTATGATATATCTCATAAATTGCAGTACAATCATAACTGATATAATTATTGACTAAAATAATAAGATTTATTTTTTTATTTTATAATTAATTATCATATCAGTTTTGATAATAACACAACTTATGATAAATATAATTTTTCTTTTTAAAAATATGACTATAACCTAATAATTTCCCATAACTATATATATTAAAAAATAATTAATTTTAGAAGAAGTATTTTGAGACATGTTAATAACCTAATAATTTCCTATAACTATATATATTAAAAAATAATTAATTTTGGAAGAAGTATTTTGAGACATGTTAATATCTTAAAATACTTACAAAATTATCATTCAAAATCATTTATAATAATTTGTTAAAGCACAAAATTGCTCCTATTGAAATCGATTTTAATCAAATATTCACTTAAAAAAGCACACCCAAATGTACGAGTCACCAAAGTAGTTTTTCATACCTTAAGCAGTGGTGATTCCGTAATGAAACCTATTTGCTTTAATGGCATAAAATAACCCAATTTTATGGATAAAATTTTATTTTTAAATTAATTCATATAATATACGTATTTTTTATATAATATAAAAAGTATTTTTTATATGTTTAAAAATATGGTGTAAATATCCTTTCTGATAATGTAAAAAATAATGTTTTTTTAGGGGTTTAAAAACTACTCACCCTCTAATCATTTTTTAATGAAACTAAATTTATACTCTTATAAGGATGATGATAATGAATAACAACTCAACAATAATAATAATTGTATAAAGAATTTGTAACTCAACAACACGTAAAAGATTTATATTTCAAATCCTAATTACGAATGCACAATATTTTAGTTATTTAAAAAACAATATTGAAAAGAATTAAAAAATTATATGTTTATTTTCGTTTTATATTTGTCCAAATACCAATGTTCACGTAGAAGTATATATAAAGTATATAAGCTATGATTCTGTGATATAGCATTGGATTAGGCAAATTCACACTAAGTAAACAAGATGTTGACACAACTTAGGTCGAAGTTTAAGGGAAGTAGTTCTTAGTGAATCCGATTCCCCATACTTAAATACTAAACCTTTAGGTTACAATTTTATACTCAATGATTGATTTGTGATAGAGAGCATTAAAGCATATCTAATTATAATAATACTTGGCATGGTTCATTGATTTGGAAATTTTGGTAGGATAATTCGAGATTCAACTCAAACTAAGAAACCAATTATAATATGACATAAATTAATTTTTATTTAAAATTAATTATTAATTTATTTATTTATATTTATAAGAATTTGTTAAGTCACTTGTATAGATTAGGAATGCATCCTATGCATTAGTGTTAGCTAAGTTTGTTAGTCAATTATTTTATCTTTTAAAATTTTTTATGTTATAGATCTAATTAGTTAGAATAAGATGAATAGATAATTAATAGTTAATAGAAATATACGAAATTAAAATTTCTCAGAATGATCATAAATGTAATCACTTCTAAAATAAAATAAAACTGAAAGATAAATAACACATGCGATTTTTAGGTGAAAACAAATAAGACCACAACAATAACCTAGAGGAAAACCATCGATTCATCACACCATTTAACTAAGCTATGAAAACAATGTTCGGTTACAAGACTTGGAATCAAACTATCCACCAATATAATATCTCCCAAGTAACCTATTTATAAGCCTCTTGTTTTATTTCACAGTCTTCACAAGCAAAGTGTCTGGATCAATAACAATGTTCCAATAAACTCAAGTTGCACGAGTTATCAAACTCATTTAGTTGGCAACTAAAACGTTAGCAAAAAGCATAAGTGAAATGCATGTCTTAGAGAGAATTAAACAATGAAAAACCTAGCTAAAAGATTCAAGAATATACCAGTTAAAATTAAATCATCTAGCAACCCTAAAACAAGCAGATTAATCACAAGTTCAATAAAGAGAGTTTTTTTAAAGAAAATAATCAAACTAAATAATTTTGATATTATAAATATAATTATTTGATCCAGTAATTCAAGAACGTAATAAAAAAATCTATATGAGCATACAATAAATATATCATAAATTAAATAGACTTATTAATCAATAAAACACCACCATCATTGTTTGACATATTAATTAAAGAAAAAAGGCTTAATAAAATAATATCTTGTTTTTGCAAAGCAATTTTTGGGAGATAGAGAGAGCTTAAGATGAAAAAATTGATACACTTGTAATTTATTAAAATATGGAACATTAGGCTCTTTATATAGGAAAGATTGAAGCCCTAATATTAGGTTAAAGTTTAATTACCATTATATCCATTAAACAATTCATAGAATAGTAAATAATAGAGACAAAATGGAAATTAACATGTTTGGCTTGAGTAAACAATTAGATTAAATTTGAAACCTTAATCACTTGATCAATCTTGGTTGATCAATCGAACATTAAACCTTGATCAATCTACCTCAATTAAATTTATATCAAGGACTTTTTAATCAAGGCAAATCAATTCTTGATCGATCTACTCACCTCGATTGATCCAGAAATGTCTCGATCAATCGAGTAACCTAAGTATAAAATGTTCCTATATGTCTAATATGAAATCTAACATGTATAAAAATAGAGATATACTTGAAATGTATTCGTTTGGAGCTTGATGATTTCTTCAGATTAAAAATATTTCTTTAAAGACTCACTTAGAAACTAAAATTATATTTAGATATTTTGTTCACAAATATCATCAATACTCATAAACCTTATAATCTCTCACTTTGGTATATTTATTAGAAAAAAACATCTCTCTTACTACATAACATTTATAGGAAAAATAGTTTTACATAGTGTAACTATCCTATGATCTGAAAAAACTATCTTCACTAGAATCTTAACAACTCATGCATACACTTAAAGACAAAAAAAAAAATAAAAATAAATAAACAACTAAACAATTTGTCTTAAAAGACTCATTGTTCATTAGTTCATTGTATATAAATATAGATAAGCGAAGAACATTCATAAAAGATGAGTAACAATAGATATAACATTTAAGTATTACTCCCCCTATATAAATAAATTTTAAAACTCAATGTGTTCTTCTCCTAAGTGTAATCTCTCTTATAAAATTAATAACTCTCCTCTTAGTTTACTCTCGCCATTTGTATATTTTTAATTAATGCTTTATAACACTCTCACCCCTTTTGTCATATGAATAAATAATATAATCATAAAGCAATGATAAACATAAAATAAAAACAATAGAGAGCTTAAAACAATATATTTTTCAAAAAAGAATGAATCTCCCAGTTTGTACAATTCCTTTAATTAAACTAAAATAACTCAAAATTTTATAAAAAATGATATATATATATATATAATATTTTTTTAAATTGAGGATAATAGACTTATATAAATATGACTAGAACAGAACAATCAATTGAGAAATTAATCTTGTTCAAAACCTGAGAGAATGGAGTGAATTCATATAGGATCTACAATTGTTTAGTATTAAGATCAATATTGGGTGGACTAGAAAGTTGAGTTAGAAAATAATCATTAGATATGGTATATTGTTCTAAATGAAACCCAACATCCTTGATGTTTATGGTACATAAAAAAGGTATTGATTATCTAGGTCAAGATGTCAACAACTTTATTTTGGACAAATATCCTATAACTCATTGACCTAGGGTGACAAATTTTTGGGTCAATGTTGAACTCACAAACCAAGGTATGGCAACATAATTTTGATGGTGTGAATAAATATTATCAACTTAGAGCTCTAATAGCTCGTGTAATTCCTATTTCATGAAACTCAGTCCATATTAATCCATACTTAAATAAAATTGGACATTTAGACAAAGTATTTTGATACCTCGTTTCAAAATCGTCATCCCACCACTGAGAAGAATGTGGAGTTGGAGTACCATAAGGGAGTTCTCGTCGCCTATCAGCATCTGAATTTCTAGCATAAAATTAAAAAAAGACCAAAATGCCCCTTGAACAAAACAAATACAATCTGACTAAAATTTCTTAAAAAACAATTAAAACGAGAAAATCAAGGAACAATTGTTAAGGTAAAGGAAAATAATTTACATGGATTTGCTTGTCAAATATATGTTTGTATGGTGGAAAAATGAGAAAAAAATGGAGAAGAAGGGTTGTATTGATTTTGGTTAAATGTGGTGTTTTTTTTTGTAAAGATTGATAGTATAAAAGTAAATAGCAATGAATTCTAAGTAAAATAGGATAAAAAGGGAGAAGATTTGATGGATTTTTGAGCAAAAACAAAAAAAAGGGCATGAAAAGGTTTAGGGTTTGTTGGGGGGAAAGGAAATAGAAGAGAGGCATATAAAATGCATTTGTTCAATCAATCGAGATTAATGTTGATCCATCGAAGTTCATACTTCAACCAATCTAGTTCCTTGTAGATCGATCAACATTCATAAATTCTAAAAATTAAAAAAATTCCACCTAAGTTATGTGTGTGTGTGTATCGATTATTAATTTCTTGGTCTGATATTTTCTACTTTTAAATTTTATTTTGAATGTTTAGGTGAAAAATTTGAGTAGATATAGGACTTAGATGGAGTTTTTATAATTTTTAAAATTTATGAATGTCGATTGATCTACAAGGAACTAAATTGATCGAAGTATGAATTTCGATGGATCAAAATTATTCTCGATCAATCAAAATTAATCTCAATGATCAAACAAGTTCAATTTATATGCCTCTCTTCTTTTTCCTTTCCTTCCCACGAACCCTAAACGTTCTCACACCCCCTTGTTCGTTAAAATCTGTCAAATCTTCTCCTTTTTGATCCTATTTTTCTTAAAATTCATTGCTATACACACACAGATATATATATATGTGTGTGTGTGTGTGTGTGTGTGTGTGTATGTGTATATGTGTATATATATTCAATAATATAGTAGATTTATTCAAATACGAACATCACTCAAATAATAAATTTTTGAAATAAAAATTATATTTGAT
Source organism: Hippophae gyantsensis (assembly GCA_030763125.1). Taxonomy (NCBI): domain Eukaryota; kingdom Viridiplantae; phylum Streptophyta; class Magnoliopsida; order Rosales; family Elaeagnaceae; genus Hippophae; species Hippophae gyantsensis. The sequence goes on along the minus strand of CM061028.1, from coordinate 71,881,838 downwards.
CATAATTGAATTATTCAAAGTATGCATAAGTATTTTGATAAAGTACACATACATTCTTCTACATATATGGTGACATATTGACAATTGCTCAAAATATAATAAATATTGAAACTACAATGATATGTCAATTGGTACATTCATGATTAGTTATAAAAGATTTAAAGAAAAGAGTATCACCTATCATGATAAAATTCAAAGTTGAATTCATACTTGCACATAATAAATTTTTACTTACTAAGAAAAAACTTAATTACCTTTTTCTTTTAACTTCCCTCTTATAATTTTTCACAAAATATTTATGTATAAGGGATTGGTTATTTATTTTTATTTTTGTATAACCATTTGTGACTCTTTATTTTTATGCATGTAATTTATTTTATATTTTTTCTATTTCCTTTATCATATTATTTTTTTGAAGGAAATATGTACAAGCTAATATTACTATTATAATGACTTTCACACTAGTTATGAGGTAACTCTCTCAATTCAATGTAGTAGCTTCACACACCATTGTAGATAGCCCTCTCAAAACTAGGTGTCTCTCTATAGCATCATTTTATAAAGTAAAAGATAGAGATCAAACACAATTTAATAGTTAAGGTTATCTCAAGCCTTAAAATATCACATAATTAATTATGAACTTCAAGCATGACGTACATATGTGTCCATTAGGTGTGTGAGTGAGTTCTTATTAACATTGATCATCAGATGGAAGAAAAAATATAAATGTACAGAACAATATACTCAATTACACAATGAAGAATCAATTAAAATAAATCAATTTATATAAAATATTTATTTTTTGTGATCCAAAATAATATTTGAAGTTTATTTTAATGTTAGAACAATTCTACTTCATTTGTTAAATTTTAAATTTTTTATAATAACAGATTCTAAATGAATTGAAATAAAACTAGAAAATAAACAACTAAACTCAAATTTAAAAATAAACAATTAAAATAATCAAATTAATATGCTTACATAGGGTCAATCAAGAACCAAATAAAAATACCTAGGTGAGAAGGAGAGAAGGCCAATTGATCGAAAAAATAATATTTTCTAACCTAAATTTTCTTAAATTTTAGTTTCTTAGTATCTTTGGGTTCAATTGACTTTGTTATCTTTGGCATATTCTTAGATTTGCCCTTGTCTTTGCCTTTATTTTTCTTATTCATCGTTAGAGTAAATGCAACATTCATGCGAGGATAATAGAAATTAATGCCAGAATATCCAGCATGAAATGCATTGTTAAAATAGGGAGATGTCACAAGAAGCCCACAATTTGGTCTGATATTACCTTTTTTTACCACACTTATGATAAACAGACACAGATTTAACATGTTTTTAAATCACATATGCAACTGTTTTTTTGTGTATAATAAGTAACAATATAAATAGTGTTAGAAGCTCTCACAAAATCAATTCTTGATGCTAAAGATGTTGCATGTGATGAGGAAATGTTTGAAGGTTTTACAAACACAATTGATTTTGATGAAGATTGATATAGTGTGCTTATCAACATATCCTAGATCTCTCTTACCTTCGGTAGGCTTTTCATAATCAAGAACCTTGTTTAACCTTTTAGCTCTAATGGTTAGCCTTTTTACAGTTTCTTTGGATTATTCAAGTTACTACATCAGATTCAGTTTTTCCAGTTTTAAATCTACAAGACTTGAATTCAAATTATTAATATACTTAGACAAATCAAGTTTTTATTTTCCAATACCGATGAATTTTCATAAGATTTCAATTTTTCCTTAAGTTTAGTTACTTCTATAAGTAATCTCTCTTTTTATTTTTTATATCCTACTAAATATATGAATAAATCATCAATACTAGTAACATTAAATTTATTAAGAATTCAGATTCACTTTCCTCATTGTCTGAATCAATATTAAAATTACTAAAGTATCCATAATATTTTGCAGTAAATTCTATAAAGTTGGTATCATTGTTTTATATTCAATTGGATTGTCACTATCACTTTCAGAGTCGGTAAGTGTAGCATTGAAAACTCTTCTTGTTTTGTTTTTCTTGTTTGTGATTCAGTTGCAAGGTAACCATAACCCATACATTCAAAACAAACACAATGAGTTTAAATTTCTTACCATTAGAACTCACATATTTAAATTCTTTTATATTTTAATTATTTTGATGACTTAGTTGTCTTTTATTTCAAGGATTCTTTTTGTTGAATATTTTCTTCAATTTTTTGGCTATGAGTACTATTTATTCATCATCATTGTCACAATCTTCAATCGTTGTAGTTTTGAATTTAATACCTTTGTTCTTTGTGGAAGTTTGAAAACTCATCTAAAAAATATTGAGAAGTGAGGTAACTAGCTCAATTTTAATAGCGTCAACATCTTTGCTTTCATTTATGATAGTGACTTTGGCGTGGAAAAAATTTGGTAAAGAGCACATTATTTTCTATCCAATATGAATTCCTCAATTTTCTCACCAAGATTAGCAGGAGAGTTTATAATGTCATATAATTTAATATAAAATTTAGAAAAATTTCTTCTTCTTTCACTCTAAGGTTTTCAAAATGAGTACCAAGCATGGGAACTTTAGTTCTTATAACTTGTGTGGTACCCTTATGGGAAACCTCTAAAGTGTCTCAAGCACACTTGGAAGTTTCAATATTAGATATATGACAAAATTCATTGGAAGACATAGCACTAAAGATAAAGTTTTTACCTTTTTTATTCCAGTTACTACTAGTCTTATCTTCACTGGTCCATTCACTCTTTGGTTTGAGAGTGATTGCATTATCATTGATAACTGTAGGTGGTTTCTAACTACAAAGAACAAAATTCAAAACACTCAAATCTATAGATTGTAGAAAAACTCTCATATGAGCTTTACAACATGGGTAGTTAGACCCATCAAGGAAGGTGCATGGATTATAGATAAACCCTTTCTCAAATGATCCATAACAAGGTCTTAGACATTACTAAGTGTATCTAGTGACTCGGTCTAATAGTAATTGAATTTTTTTATGTTAAAGATCTAATTAGATAAATGGATGAATAGATAATTAACAAAAATGTGCTAAATTAAAATTTCGTAGAGTGGCCAAAAATGTAATCACATGTAAAATAAAATAAAACATAAAAATAAATAACACACAATATTTTTAGGTGAATATAACCTAGGTTACAACAATGACCTAAGTGAAAAAATCACCGGTCCACCAGACCACCTAACTATCCACTATGAAAATAATGTTCGGTTAGAAGGCTAAGACTTAAACTATCTGATGAGTGCTTAAAAAATATTAAAATTACTATGCTTTAATATACTTTAATTGATTAAATATATTTATATTCATATGATTTTACCATATTTTTATATAAATTTGTCTTTTTGAAATAATGGATATTGTATTGTTTTTCAGGTATTTTCATTCAAAAATAATTAAAAAACTCAAAGAAAAATACTCGAGACAATACGTCACAAATATGTTAAGAAAAATTCAAAAACATGAAAAATTTGACAAAATGGGTCAAAAATGATTTGACCCGCGTGCATTTTCTGGGTCGTGCCTACAACTGTGCACACTGCACGCATTCCACGCCTTATCTCACCTAGTCTGCACCAACTGTGCGGGTTTATGCCCATCTACTAGCGCCAATGCCTAACCGTGTGTACCTCTACCTACATGAGTACTAGCCTATCCGAAACGAGTCCAACACCTATTTTTAAGATATTTTTTCCACTTCTTTTGCCTTTTCTTGACGTATAAAAGGACATTTTCCTCCATTGTAAAAAACACACAATTTTCTTATTTCTTTATCTCTCTAGCTTTCTCTCTCTAGAAAGTTTTTTTTAGTTTTTAGTTTTAAATTTCTTCTCTTTTTGAAAAGAATTAGATATGTTTTTTTAGATTTTAAGTTTTTGATTCAATAAACGAAAATGCAAATCCGTTTGGAGGTTTTTGAGTAACAAAATTAGCATCAAAGTTCTATAAGGATTCTTTTGAGGTATAATTTTAAAATGAATTCTTTATAGTTATTTTTTTTATGTTTTATTCTTATATGTTATGTTTAATTTTTGTGTGATCGAATTTAACATAACTGGTTGTTTGTAAATATGATATAATAATAATGTTATGCTTGTGAAATATTAAATAAATAAAACATTTCTATAAAATAAATTGATTTTGTTTTTATTCAAGATTTTATATTAAGGATGTTAGAGAGAAATATATTATTTTTCATTATAAACTTAAATATGAAAATTAGATTTTAAGTTTTAATTATGCGGTACAATCGCCCAGTAGTTAAAGTGAAGCTTTATTTCAAAAGTTTTTATAAGAATTATTATTCGAAAATATATTGACAACATATTTTCAATAATAGTTTTAAAACTTGAAATTTGGTACTCGGATAATTAAATACTTAGTTTTAATTTAGACATCTTGAATAAAGTTTAAAATGTCTAATCTTACCGAAGGTGACATTTAATTGATTTATTTTCAATCTTTTAGAAAAAAAGAATTAATTTAATTAACAAAATTAATTATCAACCTCACCCATAGGTGTTAATTGATTTGTTTAATTAACAAATAATATCTGACCCTACCAAAGGTGGTATTCATATAAAAAAGAGAAAATGAATAACTATCAATTTATATCTTTAATAATCTAAATAATATGAACAAGTATAATTAACTTAATTATTATATTCATAAATACTCTACTATTATGAATGATAAAAATTTGTATAATTGTTTATTGAATCTATATCTATGTTTATTTTTTTATGCTATTAGATTAAGAAACACAAAACCAAAAATATCGTGACAAGATTTTAAGATTTAATTTCATTTTTAAAAGTTTGAATAATAAATTAAAAACCATATATATTCTTTCCTTAGATCGACCTTGGGAGTATATTTTTCATTTTCTATAAAATTATTTGTGTACTTGTGAGAGTTTTATAAATATAAAACTAAAGTATTTGTAAGATAGGTATTACTGTTCTTGCTCATCACTACCCACCAAGATATTGACCCAAAGTAGCCTACTGTTTTCTTTCATAGTCTTTACAAGTAAGGTGCTTCGATTTGGACTAATGTTTTGATAAACTCAAGTCACATGAGTTATCAAGCCAATTCAACTAAAACCTGAAACATTAGCACAAAAACACAAGTATAATGCGTACCTTAGAGAGGATTAAACAATGAAAAACTCTAGGTAGAAGATTCAAGAATATATCAGTTAATAGTAAATCATCTTGTAACTCTAGAACAAGCAGATGAGTACAAGTTCAATAAAAATAGTCAAACAATTATGATTATTTAATTTAAGAATTCTAAAACGCAAAGTAGAAACTATATGAACATATAACCAATATATGTATGTTACCTTATCTACAATTAAATAATAATATAAATCTTATTATATACTTTACTTATATTCAATGTAGGAGGTTACATGATGAGTTGATTGCACAAAATGAAACTTACCCGTGCATGTTCTTGGACTCATTCTTGTTTGATGAAATTGGAGATGAATCGGTATCAAACATAAGTAATATGGTTTCAGAACTATGATTTAACAAGAATTTATTTGTTTCATTTCCCGAAAAGTAAAGTGCTTATTTTTGACTTATTTATATTCATTATATGATCAATTCATACATTAAATTTGTTTGTTTAACTATTGTAGTCATTATTGGGGTCTTAATTTTATATGAGTCATATCATCATACATACTTTTATATAGATTATTTGAAATACTCTTTTATACAAGATGTTCACATTGTTTTTAACATGTAAGTAATCCTGTTTGTGTATAATTACCTAAAATCTTAAATCATCGTACATATTTAATAATATTGTCTTGAAATTGTATAGGGCTCATCGACTTGTGACAAAGCTATAAACATCATAAAACAACTACTAATATGAATATACCTAAATGTAAGTAATTGTAAACTTTATATATTTAGATATATAGAATCATATTTAGCTTTCTCATTAATGCGTATTAAATAATAAATACATAAATTGTGTAGGTTTTTTTTGCATGAATGTCATGGACCAAATCATATACAATTTATTAAAATCTATTATTGAATATCATGTAAGCTTTTTAAATTTAGTTTCATTTTATAAATATTTTGAAAATTATATCAATCATATAATATTCATTATTTCTCATTTGTAGTAGCTTAAAAAAATTGTTTATACAAATGCATATCAATGGATAAACTACGAGAGACATAAGCGACGTACATGTTACCTTTTATGGTTGGTGATGATAAGATTAAGTGTACATTTTTTTCTTGTTTTATTGAGCTAATTATATTTACTTTTGTTAAATGTACGTGTACATGTATTTATATGTAGGAACTTTATAAAAAATTGTAAAATACTAACTAGTTTCAACTCATTATGAATATAAACTATACTTCTTGATATTATTGTGTAATTATATAGATCTGTATTATGTGTTGCAGTTAATTAAGAAATTTATATGCATATAAGATAAAATATAATATAGATTTAGGTAGTTTTTGAAATAAGTATTGGTAAATTTGTGTCTATTTTGTTTGATAACTGATGTAAATTTGAGTTAGTTATCAAATAAAATGGCACAAATATTTGCAATATTGTCATTTGTATTTATTAAACCTATCTAAAGAACCAATTTTTATATAATGGTTCTTTAAATAAATTAGTAAACACATAAGATTGACGCTACATATAGGACGTAATATTGTTTCTACGTATCAATCGACGTTATACGTGACCAACGTTGGTGGACACGTAGGATAGACATTATTTTTTTTTTAATTTTTTAAGTCGATATTTCAACATATTAACTTAAAATTCATTATGTGTCGATTTTGCCAAAAAAATGACTTTAAATTCTAACTTAAAAGCTACTTTTGTAATAATATACATTTACCTTGTATTTAATTAACATGGAATATTATATTAACCATTCTTTGAGAATAAAGAATAACTTCTAACATCATGTGTTCTCTACTTTGAAAAACAAATGCATTGTCTAATTTTTTTTATATCTTATATATAAAAATCTAAATCATAAGTACCTCTATATTTTATACTATAAACATTTGCTTTAATTTTAAGATTCTATTATCATATACATCAAATAATAACTATATCTATTACCAACTCTAATTTGATAAAATAAGAAATACATCTAGTAAAGATTCTAAACTAATTTACGTGTCTATATTTATAAATTAATTTAAATTGGTAATATTATATTAAGTTTTAAATTTTATTTAATTTAAAAGTTACATAGTATATAATTTTTAATTAATTACCTATTATTTAAAGATATTTTAAAATGTAAAAGTGATTTTACATTACCCTATGTATATAATAAAGTTAAAAATGATGTATATTACTAATTACGAACCCTATGTCATTACCCTATGTCATTACTTTCGATTATATTCGCTTAATCCAACTTAAATATTTCTTTAAGGCTAATGCGATAGGTAGATGCCAGATCTTCACTTGTTGATGCGTGAAAACGATATGTCCTTACTCCTTACGTAATAGCTATACATGAACGTGACTCATTTTCCAGCTTAAGGTGCGTGTCTTTTATGCGACGGCATTTTGACTTCGGTTGTGAGACAGATTTAATTCTATTATCCCGAAAAATAATAATTTATTTTGTTATTTTTCATTTTCATTCGACTAATTTTATAATTAAAAAATATAATAAATATATTACCGAATTTAAGAAGTTATGTAACTTATGATAGATTACCAATATAACTATAACAATTACTATTTTAAGAATAATAGTTTTATAAAAACATAAAATAAATAACAATCAAATCACAAAATTCAACAACAACAAGAGTATTCAAGAAAACGATCTAAGAATATTATAATATCTAATTTTATAAGTATGTGAATAACTAAAATCTTTCAAAATAATTATCGACTAATTACATGATCAATTAAATCTAATATAATATGCATTTTTTTATCAAATAAACTACATATTATATAATAATTAACCTAATCATACTCTCATACTAATTAGATTGTATACTACTTATTAAACATATCAATTATAGATCATATATATAAGAATCATAAATTCTTGCTTAGAAACTATGCATATTATTTAATCAAAGTAAACAACTGTATAATTCTCTTAAATATATTTAATTATCTTTATAGATAAATTATTAGCCAAATAATTAATAACATAAAAATAAGATTAAATAATATAATTGAATTGTAATCATAATTAGAGTATATTATTAGATTAACACATGTAAAAAATTGAGTTCATAAGCGCTAGATTAATAAATTAGCTACTCATGCTCAAGCTAATAAAGCTTAGATTTTTTAGGAAAAAAGACATTAAAACTGATAAAGGAAAGAAGAATAAGAGTTACACTCATCTCTTGATTTATAAAACAAATCTTTTCTTCAATCTTCTCAAAATTGTGTCTTCTTCAATCCTATTTTGAACTTTTTCTTTCTTTTCTCTATTCTTGACCGTTGTTGAAAATTTTGTGTGAATATTAATTGTGTTTAAATATTTCCAAATTATGTTTAATTAAAGAGGAAACAACTTAATATGGTGCATTATATCAACTTCTAAAATATTTAAGGGATGAGGGTGAAAGTAGATTAACATTCCATTAATACTAGGTATGCAAGATTTTTAACGAATTGATTTGTGTGTGTATTGCACATGATTTTATCCAATCCACTCATGAAATCAATTTATATAAGCATGCTAAAAGACTAAGTCTTAGAACAAGTTCATAACTCTATTTTTCACAATTTGCTCTACTAACGTAAACTATGCATTTAGTTAAAGATTAAAAAGGCTTTGCATGCTTGTAATGTAAGGCTTATGTGGGGGTAGATGAACGAAAACATTTATTCTTTTTCCACACCTTTAACTCATCATGTAATGCTTAATTACACTTGATCTTTTACTTGATGTTCTAGTGTACCATATTTTACCGTTTTCATTCTTTTACTCCACATCATTTTTGTAATTTCACATTAATCCTAAACTTATCTTTAATTCATTCTTTTTATTTCCTTTTCTCATAAAAGGTGCAATGCATTTTGCCTCACTCTATTACATAACATATGATTGTATTTTTCATACAAGCTAAAGATGTAAGGATAAATGTAATTCTTATTGGTTAGGATTAAAATGTGGCTTAAAGATATAATTCGTTCTTGGTTAGGCTCAAATGGGTGACTAAGAATATAAAAAATGGTTAGCTTGAAAGACTCAATCGATTCTATTAAAGCCTAAACAAATTCTCAAACTAAATACTATTTAGGATTTTGCTTCAAGGGATGACCAAATAGTAAAGCATGATAGATCTTATTGACTAGCATAACTCACACCACATTTTCTCCCATTAAGAACACCAAAATCAATCATGAGCATATGCATAAAAAACATGAATTATTAATCCAATCAAAACTAGCAAGTATATCACATAATTAATGTGAGTATCTTAAAGTGTATATTATATTTTTTATCGTAGTCATGATAACAAATTCTATCATTAGGTTCATATGTTTCATATTAAGCATACATGCATTTAGTTTCAATGTAATTATCAATTTTTTACTTAACTCATGATAAAAAACATCATAAGAAAGAAAATAATTTTAAACACTAAAATAGAGAACAAAGTTCCCTCCCTAACACTTGAGTTGCACATTATCCCTGATGACTCTATGAAAATAAAATCATTAGTGCACTTTTTTTACATAATATTTGCTCATTTTATCCAATAAGTAGTATCTTTAGGGTTACCATATAATTTTTGGAATCTTTTGGGAATTTTATAAAATTTTATGAATTTTTAAGGTAGGACTAATCAGGAGTTGCCACATGGACATCGCATAAGTAGAGGAGCGGATTGGGAAAGCCATACGGACACCACACCAGTAGAAACGTCCAATCATAGATGGCTGCATGTGTAGTGTGACGTAGTGCTACACCACATGTCAACACGGTGTTACATATGAGTTTGGTACTTGGTTAATGTGCTTGCCACACGTCATTACCTGAATCGTCTACTTTATCCACACGTTGCCATGACATCTGTTATCAAAAATCATGTTGCACCACATTGCGCTGACTCAGCATACGTTAACCAGACTAGTCTTCCCTTGCCATGTTTCACGCTGTTATTGGTTGGCGTTGTTAATTTTACTTGTTTTGATCTCAACCCTTGATCTGATTGTCTTGATTCCACTTGAGCTATATTTAACCCCCTAATCAACTCATAAACCCTAATGAGCCATAATTAACATAGTTTTTTATCAACTTTTGGAGCTAAGAAGAGAGAAAAATACAAAAAAAATTCAAAAGGAGATACAATTTAGTGGAAATTCAAGAGGAGATTGATATTACAATTCAAGAGATTGATTGTATTTTTTCTTCTACTCCATTCTTAATAAAATTTTATATCTTTCTTAATAAAAAATTATGAGTTTTATGAACAAAATTATATCTAGTTAATTTATTAATCTAGGGGTCTTATGAACCCAATTTTCACCATGTGATGATCTAATATTTTACCTTAATTATGATTTCAATTTAATTATATTATTTAATCAAATTTTTATGTTATTAAGTGTTTGGCCAAAAATTTATCTATAGAAGTAATTAAATATATTTGAGAGAATTATTTAATTATTTATCTTGATTAAATAACATGCATAGTTTCTAACATAAAGATGTATGATTTTTATGTATGTGATCCATAATTGATGAACTTAATGAGTAGTATGCAATTTAATTGACATAAGAGTGTGATTAGGTTAATTACTATATGATGTGTAGTTTACTTCAGAGAGAAATACATGTTATATTAGATTCAATTGATTGATAATTATATTTGGAGGATTTTAGTGATTCACATGTTTAAAAAATTGAGAGATTAAATATTCCTAGATATTTTCTCATATATTTTCTTAGTTACCAAATCTGATTTAATTAAATATTGTTATTTATTTTTAGTTCTTTTAATTTTGCTTCCTTAAAATATATAAATACAAAAGAATTGATTTTTATTTTTTGTTTTTAAAACTAGTTTCTAATAACGTAATCATCATAGGATGATCTTTTCTTATCATTATATTACTTCTTAGATACATATACTTGCATATTTATCGTACACAGTTCGTGTGCCAATTAGTCCCCAATATAGGCATATGAATATCATAAAGGAAAAAAAAACTCCTTTAACCTTGGCACACCACATTGTATCACCAAAATTGTCCAATTTTGTTGTGACATTATCCTCCATATTTATTCACCTACAAAATAAATAAAGATAAGTATAATAACATTGGGTTCCCTACCAATAAGTGCCATTTTTAAAATCCTTGGTTAGACGGCCATTTCAACTTTTATAGTGTATCCACCAAGGTTATCACAATTGTTTCATTTGGTAGTTAGTCTCCATGGTAGTGCTACACTCTGTGCCCATTAACCATGAAATGTTCTTTGTTGTTCTTGTCTAATTTAATGACTCCATAGTTAGTTACCTTAGTGATAGTGAATGAACCTGACCATATACTTTTATGTTTACCCAGAAATAGTTTGAGTCTTGAGTTATACAATAATAATTTCTATCTCGCTTCAAAAATATGGTTCTTGTCATATCATATTTTTGTTATCTCCTTGTACAACTTGGAGTTCTCATAACCATTCAACCTTAGCTCATCTAGTTCATTTATTTGTAGCATCCTTTTCTCACCAGCTACATATATGGTCATATTCAATTGTTTCAATGCCTAATATGCTTTGTATTCCAATGACATCGGTAAATGACATGCCTTTTCATAGACTAGCTCATATGGGATGGTACTAATTGGTGTTTTAAATGTAGTTATGTATGCCCACAAAGCATCATCCAACTTAAAAAACCAATCCTTTCTTGAAATGTTCACTATTTTCTCAAAAAATGTTTTCACTTCTCTATTAGACCCTTCCATTTACCAACTTGTTTGGGGATGATATAGAGTGGACATCTTATGTTTAATTCCATATTTAGACAATAAATAATTCAAGTCTATATAATAAAAGTGACTACCTCTATCACTAGTAATGATTATAGGAGTTCCAAACCTAATGAAAATATTTTTCTTCAAAAATTTTAGGATAACATTGGCGTCACATTTATTGCTAGCTATGACTTCTACCCACTTTGACACATAATTCACACCTACTAGTATGTATTAGTTACCAAAGTATGATTGGAAACCATGAAATTAATACCCCAAACATCACACAATTCTACTTCAAGTATACTATTCAAGGGTACCTGATCTCTTTTAGAAATATTACCTATAATTTAATGCCTATCACATGTATTTATGTAAAGATAAGTATCTTTAAATAATGTAAGCAAAAAATAACCTAAGTGAAGTACCTTAAATGTTGTTTTTGTGCTCCCAAAGTGGACTTTATAGTTTGAAGTATGGAAATAATGAAGAATACTTGTAATTTCATTATAAGAGAAAAACCTTCTCAAAGTACCACCAATGTATTCTTTGTAAAGGTAAGAGTCATACCAAAAATGGTATCTCAAATCATGGAAAAATTTCTTCTTTTGTTGCCATGCGAGATTTGATGGAAGAATGTTGGTAGTCAAAAATCTTACAATGTCTGCATACCATGGGATGTCAATTTGAGCCACTGAAAGAAGTTTCTCATCTAGAAAGGATTCCCTAATCGCCAGGCTTCTTTCTCCAATCTTGGTAGATGGTCTACAATCTGATTTTCTATACCTTTTTTCATCATGGATTTTCAAGTCAAACTCTTGTAGAAGAAGAACTCATCTTATCAATCTTGGTTTGACATTCTTCTTTATCATAAGGTACGTTATTGTAGTCTGTGTAGATAGTCACTTTGGTTCCAACCAATTAAGCTCTGGACTTCTTAAAGGCATACATAATAGCAAGGAGTTCAATTTCTATAGTAGCATAATTCATTTAAGAATCATTGAGCTTCTTGCTTGCATAGCATATGGCATGAAACATCTTGGGTCTTTGTTGCCCCAAAATAGTCCCAATAGAAAAATCAATTGCATCATACATCAGCTTAAAGGGGTTGCTCTAACCTAGTGCCTCTATAATATGTGTTAACACTAATTTATCCTTAAGCAATAGAAATACCTCTAAACATTATCATTAAATCTAAGAGGCATGTCTTTCTCTAATAGATTGCACAGGTTTTTGACACTTAGGAATTATTTTTTATGAATCTATAGTAAAATCCCTCCTTTCAAAGGAAATCCTCACTCTTCTTTGATTAGTAGGTGGTAGCAGCTTCTCAATAACTTCTACTTAGCTCTATCCATCTCAATACCCTTGGATGAAACTTTGTAGCCCAAAATTATACCATCTTGTACCATGAAATGACACTTCTTCAAATTAAAAATGAGTTAGTTTCTTCGTAACTTTGTAGCACTAGGGAAAGAGAGTGTAGACACTCATCAAAAATGTTCCTAAAAATTGAGAAGTCATCCATAAAGATCTCTAAACGTTTCTTCGTCATGTTTAAGAAGATAGCCATTAAATATCATTGAAAGGTTATAGGTTCATTGCATAAACCCAATGGCATTCTCCTAAAAGCAAAAATTATTTAAGGACATTTGAATGTGGTCTTTACTTGGTTTTCAAGTGCCACGACGATCTGGTTATAGTTAGAGTACCCATCTATAAGGAAAAATAAAGAATGCCTAGCTAGTCTGTCAAGAATTTGATCGATGAATGGGAAAAGAAAATGATCATTCCTTGTAACTTTATTCACTTTGTGAAAATCCATGCACACTCTCCATCCTATGACTGTCCTAGTAGGTATTAACTCATTTGACTTTTCCACCACAATTATCCCTCCTTTCTTCGGTGCACATTGAATTGGACTTATCCATTCACTATCTGATATTGGGTAAATAATGCCTATGTCCAACCACTTAACAACTTCCTTATTTCTCGCCTCTTTTATTATGAGGGTGAACTGCCCCTCTGCATTCCTGATAGGCTTAGCTCCATCCTCTAACAAGATCTTGTTCATGCATATGAATGGGCTTATGCCTTTTATGTCAATAATAGACCAATCTATAGCTTTTTTGAATTTCTTTAGCACCTTTAATTATGACTCTTCTTGTTCCATGCTTAAACTAGCAGAGAAGATCAAAAAGAGTTTTCTTTTTCACCCAAAAATACATAATAGAGATGGTTTCATAAATGTTTGAGTTCTAATTTGGGTGGCTCCTCAATGGATAGTTTGAGTTTAGAACCTATCGTAAGACACTCCAAAATCACATTAGATACATACATGAAAGGTATAGCCTCCAAAGAATTCACACATCCAACAATATCAACTTGGATCAAAGATTCAAAAGTTTTAAAATTAAAACAAGTTGAGTTATTTTATGATGAATGTATTCTCATTGTTGAGAACATCATGAGTAATAGTCTTAAATGTGTACATTTCAATAGATTTTGTTAATTTATCAATATGAGAATGTATGCCTAAGTAAGTGTCATGATATTCATCAGCATGTATGTCCATAAAATTAACAAGCACATATTCTAAAGCATCAATAAGGCACATGTCATAAAGTGCATCGTTAGATAGCTTATCAGTAGCAACTATTCTAAAGAAATCACTGACATTATCTATATAAGAAAATTTAATTACTTTTAAAATGTTAAATATTACCTGCTCATTTTGTATTCTTATTGTAAGCTCACATTTTTGTACATCAATTAGTGTTCTTTTGGTTGCTAAGAATAGGCGACCAAATATGATAGCAATGTTACAGACCTTTTCCATGTCTAACATGATGAAATCTACCAAAAAGATGAATTTGTCTACTTTTATTAACGCAACACCACTCCTCATGATCACTTGATTGACCTATCTACCTTTTTCTAATGTTGTTGATATGGGTTTGGCTTCACCTACCCCCAATATATTGAAAACCAATAATGGTATGAGATTAATACTAGCACCCAAGTCCCATAATTTCTTGCCAAATTGTATGTTCCTAATAGTGCAAGGGATGTCTAAGCTACCTAGATCCTTCAATTTTTGTAGTATTTTTCTATTATACCTCATGCCATAATGTGCACTGGTATGTAATTTTCTATCAAGGACGATACTGCAACTTTAAATCAAGGTTATTGTCTTATGAACACCAATCCTTCTTTTCTTAGACATTATGTCCTTCATGAATTTGGCATAAGAAGGAATCTGTTCAAATACAAATGCAAAAGGTATGTTGATGTGTAGCTTTTTGAAAATATATAGGAATTTGGAAAATGGCTTGCCTAGCCTTTTTTTTTTGTTGCAATCTTTGATGGAAAGATATGGCAAGTGTGTAGAGGTTACCATTCTTCAATTGAAATACTTCATTTTTAGTACTCTCTCTATCCATTTTTTCTCCTCCTCTTTTTATGCTTCCTATTTTTCCTTTAAAATTTTACCACTACTCAAGGCTATGGTTTAAGATGTTCCTTACCCTATCTTTTTAGGTTCATTTTTGTGTCATTTGGAAGGTTACCTTAAGGTTTTTGACCTATGGCTTGGGCTAGTCGACCCATTTTGATCTCCAAATTCTAGATAGAAACCTAATGAGTGGATTCTAGACGATTAACTTTTGTATTCATTGATTGGATAAAGGACTTAATCATCCCCATTAAAACATTTATGTTATCATCACTAGATGGCTTCTTCTTTTGGACTTATGGTTGCAGTTTTTGGAAACTTGGTGGTAGGAATGGTTAATGATTGAGTTAATTACTACCTTATTTTTGTTATTGTTCCAAGAGAAATCTGGGTGTTTTCTCCATCCTGGGTTGTATGTGTTTGAGTATAGGTTTCCTTGGCTGTTTTATTGTTAACATAATTCATTACTTTAGGAAGGTTCACATATGCCTCAATAGAATGAGATTGATGGCAATAATTACACATTACGAATGAGTTTTGTACAATATATTCACCCTCTTAGGGCCATCATCCAATTTGTTAGTTATCCTTATAGCAAAGCATTTTTTGAGCTTGTAATGTTGTTACGATATCTACATCTACTACTCCAGCCAATCTCTTTAGGTTGAGCCTCTCCATAGTCCATTGGAAACTATTGAATGCCATCTCATCAAGCACTGCATTGACTTCCTCTTCAATTTTACTCATTAAAGCTTTCCCAACTGCATCATCAATTATGATTCTTGGTTGTATCATTAACCCATTGAAGAATGTTTACACTTATAGCCAAGTAGGAAGCCCATTATTTAGGCATATCCTTAATAGATCCTTGAAGCTTTCCCAAGCTTTATGAAATGATTCCTTTCCAAACTACTAAAAAGATGTGATTTCATTTCTAAGCTTAGCTATCTTTGAACGTAGGAAGTACTATGCCAAAAACTTCTAAGCCAGTTAATCCTATATAGTGATTGACCTAATAGGTAGTGACTATAACCAATTAGCCTTATCCTACAGTGAGAAAGGAAAAAAGCGAAGGAAAATTGCATCATCCAAGACACTATCCATCTTTAAGGTGTCACAATTTCCAAGAATGAATCTAATTGAAGATTCGAGTCATCATTGACTAACCTTCCAAACTGGTTTTCCTGCACCATCTGAATGGCACCTAGCTTAAGTTATAAATTATTAGCCTCGATGCCTGATCTATTGATAGATGATTAGGCTCCATCTACTTGTGAGACTGTAAAATCCCTTAAATATTTGGGAGCCACTACTACCCACTAATCCCTTTGTTCTGACATAACCCTTTATTGATGTTATGCTAACCTTTCCCTTACTAAGCAATGTAAGGTTCTATCTATTTTTGAATCATGTGGTATAATATTGTCACCTGTAAATTTGGGCATACAACAAAAACACTAAAACAAAAATTAAAGGCCCAAACTAGTATAGTAGTAACCATTATTGATATCCATTACAAGTAATTAACTCCGAAACAATGGAAACAAAAACTTAACATGCTAACCCAAGTTCACGGGTTGTACGAGTAATATAATGTACCTAAGTACGGATATCGATTCTAGGAAGAGTCGTGTAACTTATAACCTAGTACCAATATGATTATTATGACTACCATTTGGATAAAGGTAATTTTATAAAAAAAAATGCAAAATAAATAACAACTAATCGTTGAAATCACAACACTTAACAACCTCAAAAATATACAAGCAAATGACCTAAAAATATTATCCCCCAATTTTTCAAGCATGGGAATCACTAAAATCTCAAAATTAATTATCAACCAATTACATGATCAATTGAATCTAACCTAGTATGCATTTTTCGCTCAAGTAAACTACACACCATATAATAATTAACTTAATAACATTCTCATGCCATTAGATTGTATACTACTTATTTAGCTTACCAATTATAAATCGTACACATAAGAAACATACATCTCTCCCTAAAAACTATATAAAAATTAATCTAATTACACTCTCATGCCAATTAGATTGTATACTACTCAATAAACTTACCAATTATAGATCACATACATAAAAATCATACATTTATGTTTAGAAACTATGCATATTATTTAATTAAGATAAAAAATAAGTAATTCTCCAAAATTTATTTAATTACCTCTGTACATCAATTATTAGCCAAATAATTAATAGTGTAAAAATTAGATTAAATAGTACAATTAAATTGTAATCATAATTAGGGTAAATTATTAGGTCAATAAATGTAAAAAATTGGGTTCATAAGACCCCTATATTAGTAAATTAGCTACTCATGTTCAAGTTCATAAAACTCAAACTTTTAATGAAAAAATATATTAAAATTGATAAAAAAAGAAGAAGGAAAAGAGTTACACTCATTCTCTTGATTTATAAAACTGATCTTCACAAATTTTGTCTTTTTCAATCCTTTCTTGAACTTTTTCTCTCTTTTCTCTCTTCCTATCAACTGCTAGAAATTTTGTGTGAATGTTAATTGTCTTTAGATCTTGCCAAGTTAGGCTTAATTAAGGAAGAAATGACTTAATATGAGCCATTATATCAACTCTTAAAAGATCTAAGGTTTGAGGGTGAAAGCAAGATTAAAAATGAATTTATTGTGACAAAATTCAACCAGAAAAGCAACACGCATTGGAGCACAGAAAAATGCCCATCATGGCATGAAGCTTGCTGATCAACAATGGAAATAGGTGCATCGTGGCACAAAAAAGTGCCCCCCGCAACATGAGGTTCTCTGATTGGAATTGGGGCAATGTATGTCGTGGCACAAGAAAGTGCCTGCTGTAACATAAATAGATTTTTTTTCTCTTTTTGTCTCTTTTTTACTCCATTTGCAAGCATTCCATTTATCTTGAAATAAATAAACACAAATTTGGCTTTTTCATGATATTTAACACAAAACAGGATAAATAGTTGATTTAGAAGTGGCCAAATAACTTTGCTCTTGTAGAGTTATCAATTATTTATACAAATTTATTACTTAATTTTTAGTTGTAATAAATCTACTACCAAACTCTTATTAATATTATAAATATCTTATTTTCATGTGAAATCTACCACTGAACTTATTATTAATAGTATAAATTTATGACCAAAATATATAACGATAGTGGTAGATTTGTTACACTTATGAGGAGTTCGGTGTTAGATTTGTTATAAAAATAATAGATTTGTAACATTAATAAAAATTTAATGATAGATTTATCACCGATCAAATTAAGTGATAGGTTTGTATAAAATATTTATATTTAGTGATATATTTATTAATTTATTAAAAAAATTAAATAAATTTTGATCGTTTTTTTTTTTGTCTAAATTATACCTAACAAGATATTTGAAAGACTCGTGACTTTTTTTTTACGAATTCTGATTAATTTTGTCTATTTTAATAGCAAAAGAAGTCTATCCTAAATCTTGTCTAGGATTATGTTTTTAAACATGAAAAAAGGTTCTAAATTTTTTGTTATATATGGATTTTTTCCTTCAAAATTATCCAATTATTGTTGCGGGAAATTATTTAGATACTTTTAGATAATCAGGTAAGTGCTTCACATATACATTTTTCGTTACACTTAGTTTAGACGATATGTTAATTGAATTACTTTAACTATTTTTATTAAATTACTAACGTGGTTTGTTTTGTTCTGATCAAGGATTTTTTTTTTCGAAAATATTGATGTTGTCATGGTATTATCGAGATTTTACACGTCTTGACAATTATATACAATATCCATATTTTTTTTTTTTTGAAGAAAATATCGATAATATAATTATATTTTTAATAAAATATAATTAACTAGAAAATATCAAGAGATTATGGTGAATACTTTGGATGTTATGGTGACATTGTCAATAAAATGTGAAAAAATATATTTATATATATGAACTTATTTATTTTTAAATAATTTATTATTAAATATTTATTTATAATGTTTATATCATAAATAAAAATATTTTCTTTAAAGTTAAAATGATATTTTTCTTAATTATTTTCACATTCACCATTTTAGTTTTTCCTATATACTCAATATGTCCTAACTATGCACAACATTTTTTTTCTCCGTGAAATTTTTTCACTTATAATTAAAGTTATACGAAAGAGTCCAAGGTATGATATAAAACCAGGTTAAGAAGATAGTAACTCTTTAAAGACTTATCTCTAACTCGTAAGCATCATAAAGATAAATACTTAATAGATCACAAGAATAGAAGCAAATAATAATCACAAGTAATCAGATAACTTTAAACAACATATGCATTATTTAAAAGTAAGAGACAAGTAAAGAATCATAAAGCTTCTTAGTTCGAGTTTAAACTTCAGTATTCTGTAACATATATAATTTAAACTTAGACTATATTAGCCATATAATAGAGCATGCACAACATAAGATGTAATAAGGTAAACTCATTTAGAACTCCTATCTATGTGGTAATATCATCGGGTTTCTTATGAAAATTACTCGGTAGCAAACAAATCTACTAAGAAATAAAATAAATACAACTCTGAAAGAAATAAAACTACCAATACCTCTATCAGTTGTGACCTCTGTCTGAACTACCTATTGTTGCCATCGCTTACTACCTCGGTAACGATTTTGTCCGACATATGAACCTGACTTTCCTCCAAAGTCAACACTACTAGATGTAGTGTGATAAATAATCAAAGATCAGTAACATTAATAATGTGATAAAACAAAAGTAAGAACAACTCTCAATCATAAACCACCAACAATTTTCATGGGAAACACATTCAACCACTTAACTTGAACAAACACAGAATTGGGAATACTATCAAAACTTCCAAACCCAATCTCATAGTGTTGTTCTCACATAGATTATGAAATATTCAAAAGCTTTAAATGCTTAAGTACACTATTTTACCCACACAAATATCATAATGCTCTTAAAGTAATTTGTGATTCAAAAATAATTTTTAGAGTAAATTTTGACAAGGTTTTGGTGTACAAAAGATGGCAAGAAGAGCCAAAAGAGGGATATTTATAGAAGGAATAAACCATCAATGACCACCCTCATTGAGGATCCATACCTACCACCTCTCCAGGTCTCCGATGAGAGATCCGACGAGGGCCTTCTCAAGGACCTCATCAAGGTGCCCAAAAATTCAATTTTTTGATAAAAAAATCTTTGAGTAATTTCTATATTTACTTGAACCCAAATCGAAAAAAAATTACCACTCACGACCTTCCATGCATACCAAGAAACCAACCTTATGGCATGTGTAAAATATGCTTTCAATCATAGTGTACCAAACTAGATGCTTATATGTATTACTAATCCTTAGTAACTAACATTACACAAAGAAAGATAGAAACGTTAAGTAAAATAAACGGATTCTGTGTTTTGCACATAGAAAGCCAATACTTAAACACAAAGTGCAATAGGATTTACAATGTCCTCTTTCGTATTTTTGTATCAAAACACTACATAATTAAGTATAGACACACATCAAACATAAGATGATCATGAAGATGACTTAAATATGTTTTTTCTCATGAACAAAGTATTGACGTACACCAAAACTCGAAAAACACAAATACTTCAAGTGCATCCATCTTGTGCGCTCAATTTGTCTTCTTTAATCAACTCACCTACACTCTAGCAAGTTTAAAATGTGGGGGTCTCAACATATCTTCACATTGCATGCCTGAATCTCAAAGACTACAATCTACACCTATAACTTACACATATGAAACAAACACATAACTTGTGAGTGTATCATGTAGAAATAACACGTACTCTATCCAATTACTATTGTGTCACCCTTACACAGGTACACACATATAGGTACAACATATGCAAAAACATATCTAAAGTACACAACTCCACACGAATGCAACACTCCTCCTAAGGGTATGCATGTTAGCAACTATATGCAGTGTAATCCTACATTCACCACCCATATAACACACAGTATGACAACAATCACAAAGTTATGCACACAAATTTGTCCCATTTTCTTGACACAAAAAGTCAAAAGAATACCCCTATATGAGAGAGATAAGGCATACAAATATGAAATAATCCTAATACTCATGCAACAAGAGAGAGAGAGAATATTAAAGCAAACAAACAAGTTGCATTTATATAGAAATAGAGATCAAACAAGCACACCACACTCATTCTCAATAAACAAACATTATTTTAATAAAAAATAAAATACAAGAAAAATAGTTCAATATTCTTCATCACCTTTTCTTACAACATCATCCTCGTGGACACTACTGATGTACAAAATTATTGCTTACAAAATTTGTATGATTTGTAAAATAACTCATAAGTGCATGAATCACTTAAAGAAAATGATAAGTATATGTCTAAGGCTAGTTTAAAGAGAAATCATGTGATTTTTAAAGATATGAATTAAGATTATTAATTCTTCCTTTTTAATAAGAAAATATCTTAGGGCAAGGATCAATTTATTTTTATTAATAATAAATCAATTAACATCCTAAGACCAGGATAACCAATTGATTAATTATTAAATTTTGATTTATTTCTATAGAATTAATAAATTATCTAATAACTACATGTAAGTTAGACTTTCATTCAAGGTGTCAAAGATAGGTTTATGATTTGAGTATTTGAAACTAATTTTCAGATTCTAAAACTATTATGAAGGATATGTCATCAATATATCTTCAATAATAATTCTTATAAAATCTTTAAAATAGAGTTCACTATAGCTATACATTTGATATAGATCAAAAGATCTAAGAGAAGTACTCTAAATCAAATTGAGATAATTCAAATCCTAAATCAAATTCAGATAATTCAAACCCTAAATCTAACTCTCTTGTTTATTATGAAATATACTTCGTTAACATATTTTCATTTACAAACTTTGTTTTAATCTTGATAAAAAAAATAAAACTTCATTTATTAAAAATATGTTTAATCTACTTTAATATTTCACAAGCATAACAACATTAATAATATCCTATATTATTTATAGCTAGATATGCATAATTTAAGAAATGATCAATAAATTAAACATATAGCATGTAAAACAATACTTAGAGATAATTTGAAAAAAATACATTTAAATATGTATTGAGTTCTTTAAATTTTCTTCTATTTTGGAAAACCTCTAAACCAAATTACTGCACTGTTTATTGAATTGAAGCTAAAACTATTACATAAACTAAATTTTTTCAACTCTCTATTGAGAGAAGAATTTTGAACTAATAAAAGGAAAACAAACTAAGAAAGAAATGCTAAGAAATTAGCTAGAAGCGAGCAAATGGAATTTTAGAATGATTTTACTATAGAAATAAGGTCTTATTTATAGGGTCAGGAAAGGAGAAAAATGTGAAATATGTGGTGTAAAGCTATGGATGTACAACAAAGGTAGCAAACTAGTCAAAAGAAATATAAGGTTCATCTCCATCAAATATTCTAAGCATGGAGGCCAAAGAGCGAAGGGAAGCAACATTAGATCGAGAAGAAGGGCCTCTTGATCATATAGGTCTAGGTTTGACTGAGGTACAATATATGGGAGAACTATAAATAGGAGGTGGTTCAGAATGGTCATAAGAATTTTCCATAGCCTGATCAAATGCTAGAAATATTTTCATATCTATGATATCTCAGTTAAAAATATGAATCTCTTGAAGAATATTATTCATTATATCAAGAGACTCATCATTAAAAGGGATAGAAGTAGATAAAGTATAAGAAATAGGAATGGAATTACAATGCATGGACTGATTAGCAATCCAAGAAGAAAAAGATGAAGCGGTAGTAGATGAACAATGTGAGCTATGACTAAAAGGAATAATGAGAGTCAAAGAGCTACTTTGTTAGGATAAGGAAAAAGAATATTATGAAAAATGATGGAACCCCACCTGGAAATCAAAAAGGGATAATGGACTATAGAACGAGAAAGAGTAGTCAAACAAAAAATGATGGTCTTATAGATCATGCCAACGAGATCTATAGTTTCACCATTTAAAATAGCATAAAGAAAATGTCCTCTATATGGAGTGATAGTATGGTGGTAAGAATAGGGATGACGTACAGCACTAACAACATCATTAAGACGACAACTAGGGGCATCTTTGTTAATAATAAGAGCACCACCATTATAAGTGTGGCCAGACCCAACGAACTAGTTTTCCATCTCAACCAAATTGCATTCATTCACAAGTTCAAATTCATTAAGAAGATAAGAAAAAGCTATATTTTTAAATTCAAAAGAGGTGATGGGGAAAAAAGGGAACTCAACATTAGGAAGAGATAAGAAACTAACAATATCATTTCTAAAAAAAGTGGCTCTACACCCTTTAAGGACAAGAGTGGTAGAGAATTTAGTAGAGACAACAAAAAGTATGGGCAATATAGAATTCGCTAACAAAAATATCATTATAAGAATAAGTAATAGAGTGGAGAGAAATCTAAGAAAAATAAGAAAACCTTTCCTCGATAGATGGAAAGTCATGGATATCAACATGACACTCAATGAGAATAGGCGCACTACTTAAGAGGCCAATAGGCTCCAACTGCTTTGATTTCTTTCCACTTATTGTATGTTTTGTGGCCATTTTTGTAAGAAAAATAGGATAAAGGGTACTTGTATAACCAGAAGAGAAAGATACAATTCTAAGGTATGATAAAATAGGTACTAGGAAGTCTATAAACGTGGTCTAGTACACCTCACCATGGTCCTCATCAAAGTTCTTGAGGATCCTATAAAATAGGTTTGGCGAGCCATCTAGGTGAGGGATATGGAAAAGTGCATTAAAAAATGCACAAAAAGTCCCAAGGAGAGAGTGAAAAAGAGTCAAACTACTAAATACAAATATTTTTTATTTTTAAAGCAATAAAAATAAAATAACACAAATAAATAACCTATAGACAAAGAAAAGTACACAAAACATGTACATAATGACTACAATTCATAATGGAGAAAAGAAATAAACTACTCAACCCTATACAAATCACTCAAAAATAGTGATCAAACAACATCCCTCCAATTGAAATTTTTTTTAAAGGCAATTGAGTCATGAGTTAGTCTCTGTGCCATGTGAGCATGTGGAGTATATGAAACTCAAGGTTTTTTTTGTTTAGAAGTTTTGGAAAATATGTCTAGTGATCCATATGAACTGAGCCAATGAAACTTTTTATGAAGATTTTTTTCTTTCTACAATTTTTCTGATATGCATAGTGTATCCAGTTTGTAGATGCTTAAATGAGCCACAATATCTACATTCTAACATAGGAAATATGGGTCAATAAAGTGCATAACTTTGTGATGTACTTCCCAATTATTTAGGAAATTTCTAAACAAGTGTACACATTGACTTTCAAAGGGGATGAGAATTCAATTTCCCATAGTAAGGTCTCAAGTGCCCCTGTTCACCATAGTGGTAACACATATGAGAAACAGTAGGTAGCATCAATAGACTACTACTAAAGCATTGGGAAGAACTAGCCTTAAGTGAGGTGTTCACCTTGCTATAGGAAATGGGTTGGCACATAACAATGGACTTCGTACTATTGATTTCAACTTTGGTTCTAGGGTAGTTACCTTAAAAAAATTTGGGTCTATCGTTGTTGAAGTAGAAACCTCTTCATTATACCCAAGTCCACATTTATCACCAAATGACTTCGTACTATTGATTATTTCATTCATTTTTTGTACTCATTATTTTGTTAACAATATAGGAAGATTGAGCTAGTTACTTCTCACTCACATAGAGCTTATCCTTCAATGCTTTCATCAAATCTTTTGTTTCCTTAAGGAAAGATTCCAACTAAGCCATTTAATTGTTAAGTGTTCCAACTCTCTCAAGACATTATTCCACTTTAGCTTCTTTTTTAGGGAGAGCATAAGCTAGATACTTTATGATACTTTAGTGGAAAATTATCCACTTCTTCAATTGATTGATTTCAACATTTTGAATAGACGAGGGATCAGAATTGACATACAAATGGTTAGCTTTACCAAAAGTAGAACACATTAGTTGTTTCTCAAGTTTTTCATCTACTAATGATTTGTGTTAAACTTTTCTAGCAAATTAGAATATCTCTTTTGAATGACCTCACACTTGTTAGTGAAATCATTTTGTTCACCATCAATTGAGGACTTTTTGTCCTCAAGAGCTTTCTTCAATGAGCTTATCTCACACTCATTTTCATCTAGGCACTCCAAAGCCTTTTTAGATTTAACATGCTCCAATAAGAACCCATTGTAATAATCAAGTAACTCATCTTGCTCATCTTTTTCATCTTCAATAGGAACCTCTTGCTCATCTGAGGTAGTAGTTAGAGGATCTATGACATGACTTGAAGCAAAAAAGTCTAAGAACTTTGTGTCATCCACATATTGATAGTACTATTTGAAACAGTAACCTCAACCTTGATAGCATGCTTGTTGGTGCAATTTTGTTTACAAAGACCACTTGATACAACATGATCAGGCATCCCATACTCGAAGCACTTAATTTTGTTGAGATGACCTTTGTTGGGTTTCTCAACCCCATTCTCTGACTCTTCATCAATCTTTACAAATTTTGAGCCTTTAATGCTCGAAATTCTCTTCCAACTTCACCGGAAGAGGGTTTATTTTTCCTAAAAAATCTAGTGAAGCTTTTGGTAAGTAATTTCATTTCTTCTTCTTCAGGGTTAAAACTATCATCAGTTAACATAGTGGTGTTCACACCTTTTCTAGGACCTCTATCTATTGTGGTCTTGAGAGCCAAGCTCTTTCCCTTTTCAGTGGCAATTTGATATTTTATAGGCAACAGGTGATGAAGTTTGAAGATTTTCAAATCACCAACTAACTCATTCAAAGTGTGTTCACTCGATTGGTACATTTCCTTTGTCACTATTACTTTGGCATGAAATCAATAATAGAGACTAGCAATAATCTTCTCAATTTTATTTTCCTTGCTAATAGGTCTACCCAGATTGTAAGAAAAATTGAAAATGTTTGAATGTTGGGCATAGAATTTGTCAAATGTTTCATCCTTTTACATAATACAGATTTAAATGTCTGTGTTCAACTTCAAAATTCTAGATCTCTTGATTATGAAAGTACCTTCATGACTAGTATCCAAAATATCCTATGCTTTCTTAAAAGTTGTACAACTTTGAAATATTCTATATTTATGAGGCATGACAACCTCTATGATAATATATAATCCCTTGCTATTTCATTTAGATTCCTTACTTTCCTTTTTTGTCCATTCAATCATAGGTTTAGGTATTATTAGAAAGGATTTTGGTTAGATACGACCAATTGTTCTTAACTAAAAACTAGACACTATTTCCAAGGAATCATAAGAAGGCCCACATCTAAGATTTTCAATAGGTATAATTGAACCCATTGAACATCAAGGGTCTACCTACATTTCCTTTTTCCCCTGAGTCCATTAGAGAGAAATGTATGTGTGTGATAAGAGAGTTAAATGAATTAACACTATAGTGCTAAAGCTTTGAAAGGGTGCATTGACTCTGATACCAATTGAAAGATTTCAAGACCTGATATACAACCAGTTTAAGGAGATACTGACTTCTTAAGGACTCGTTCGTAACTCACAAGTAGCAAAAAGATAAAATCTTATTAGATCACAAGCGTATCAACAAATAATAATCATAGGAAATGAGATAACTTTAAACAATAGATATATTATTTAGAAGTAAGAGGCAAGTGGAGAAATGGATTCATTTAGTATGCCTATGGATGTACATAGCACACCAATTCCCTACCTAAACACCATCCAGGCCATCCAACATCATTGTTCATAACCTAATCTAATAGATCAACATGTGTCACCCTATATATATATATATATCCTAACACCTTTCGTATACAGTAAGGGGCGTGTACGAGATGATTTCTTTTTCACATTTCTATCTCAATATAATTTTAAAATAGATTAATTTTTTCAATATAAATACAAAATAATACCTCATAAAATATAAACATTATAAAAAAATACAAATTTAGGAGAAAAAATAAAACAGCTTCCAAGAAGAGAGATGAGTTCAAAAGAAGATACAATTTGATGGAGATTTAAGAGAAGATTGGTGCTACAATTTAAGAGATTGATTCTATTTATTCTTCTTCTCCTTTATTTTTCAATTTTTATGTCTTTCTTTATGAACAATATAAGATTTATGAACTTAATTATGTCTTGTTAATTTATTAATCTATGATTCGTATGAACCCAATTTTCTACATGTGATGATCTAATATATCTATCCCAATTATGATTTTTATTCAATTATATTATTTAATTTAATTTTTATGCTATTAATGTTTTAGCCACAATTGATCAATAGAGGCAATTAAATAGATTTAAGAAAATTATTTAATTATTTATCTTGATTAAATAACATGCATAGTTTCTAGGCAGAGATGCATAATTCTTATATATATGATCTATAATTGATGAACTTAATGGGTAGTATATAATTTAATTAACATGAGAGTGTGATTAGCTTAATTATTATATAGTGTGTAGTTTACTTGAGAAATAATACATGCTAAGTTAGGTTCAATTGATAATATAATTGATTTATAATTATATTAGGAGGATTTTAGTAGTTCATATGCTTAGGAAATTAAGAGATCAAGTATTTCTATCTATTTTCTCATATATCTTCTTAGCTTTTGAGTTAATTAATTATTTTTATTTATTTTTAGTTTTTTTAATATTGCTTTCTCAAAACATATATAATTGATCTTTATTTTTTTTAATTTTAAAATTAGTTTCTAATAATATAATCTTCATATGAACGATCTTTTCTTATCATTATATTACTTGTTTACAATATGTATACTTTCATACCAATTGCATAAAATTTGCATCAATCAAGTCTTTAGCACTGTTGCTAGAGATTATAAAAATTAAAAATAAAATTTTATTTTATTTTATTTTAGTTATTTTTATAATATTAATTTTAATTAATTAATTTAGTTATTTATATTTAATTTTGAAATCTCCTTTAATACTATTAAAAACATTTTTGGCTCTATTGCATGAGGAGAGTCCTTAAAGAATAAATTTTACCTTTAGATTCTAAAATCGAGATCAATATAAAAACAACAACTCATTACCCAAGTAGAATAAATGGCTTATCAAGCAGAAATAAATAATAATAAGCTGAATTTGAATAACCGAATTTCATTAATGGATGATAGAAATAGAGTTATGAATGAATTTGCATTATCTTTATTGGGAGGGTTGAATTCAAGTATTATAAGGCCAAACATTCAACCTAATCAATTTAAACTGAGGCTAGTTATATTTCAAATGTTATAATCAGTTGGAAAATTCAACAGATTATCAACAAAGGATCCTCATTTACATTTTAGATTGTTTATTGAAGTTGAAGATTCATTCAGATTAAGTAGTATGATTGAGGAAGCATTTAAGGTTGGATTGTTCCCCTACTTTTTGTGAGACAATGCTCGAGCTTGGCTTAACTCTTTGTCACTTGATTCCATTACAACTTGGAATGATTTGGTGGAGAAATTTTTGATGAAATATTTCTCACCAATAAAGATTACCATGCTTAAAAATGACATTACCTCTTACCAAAAAGTTGAAGGGAATCTTTATATGAAGCATGGGAAAGATTAAAAGAGTCACTAAGGAAGTGTCCTCACCATGGTATCCCTCATTAGATCCAAATGGAAACTTTCTACAATGTTCTCAATGCTCAAACAAGAACCATTGTTGATGCATCTGCTAATGAAGTTTTGCTAGCCAAATCTTACAATCAAGCTTATGATTTACTTAAGAAAATGTCTAGTAATAATTATTAATAGTCAATAGATAGAATGGACGCCACAAGAAGAATAGCCGGAGTGTATGAGGTAAATGATGTCATGGCACTTACAGCTCAAGTGTTATCGAATTCTCAAAACTCACCGGTGAGTATAAACCAGCTTCAAGATTTAGAAGTGTCTCATGTCTTTTGTGGTGAAGCTTGTTTGTTTGATAATTATCCAAATAATCTTAAGTTAGCAATCTATACAGGTAATGTGAACCAAAATAATAATCCATACTCAAACACATATAAACTAGAATAGAGACAACATCCAAATTTCTCTTGTAATATAACAATAATCAATGTGGTAATTAATTCAACCGTCAATCATTTCCACCACCAGGTTTTCAACAACCACAATAATCACAAGTTCAAAAAAATAAGCCACCTATTGAGGACAATACAAATTCTTTAATAGGGATGATAAAAGACTTCATCCAGTCAGTAAATACAAAAAATGTCCACTCAAGTGGCTTCAATTCAGGATTTATAAACCCAAATACTTATTGCCTAGGCCATAAGTCAAAGGCCTCAAAGTAATCTTCCAAGTGAAACAATTATAAACCCAAGAAGAGAATGTAAAGAGCATTGAAACTCTATAGCCTTAATGAGTGGTAAACCTTTAGAGGAGAAACATGAGACTCAAAAGGATGAGGAGAAACAATTGGATAAACAAAGCACTAAAAAGAAAATAATTCAGCAAAAAAAAAACTCTACAAACCCACTAATCCTTTCCCTCAAAAAATGCAAAAGCAAAAGTTAGATATGCATTTTTCAAAAAAATTGGATGTCTTTAAGAAACTGCACATAAATATACCATTTTTTGATGCACTTAAACATGTTCCTTCTTATGCCAAATTTCTAAAGAACATTGTCTAAGAAAATGAGGCTTGGAGATAATGAAATAATAACCTTGATTGAAGGTTGTAGTGTAATCCTTGCTAGAAATATACCCCAAAAATTGAAAAATCTAGGTAACTTTGACATTCTTTGCACAGTTGGGAACATGAACTTTGAGAAAGGACTATGTGACTTAGATGCAAGCAATACCCTTATGACATTATCAATCTTTATGAGATTAGATATTAGTAAATCCAAACCCACTTCAGTAACATGTAAATGGTAGATTTATTAATTAAGTGATCTCGGGGTATGGTAGAAGATGTGCTAGTAAGAGTAGACAAATTCATCTTTTCGACAGATGTCATTGTGCTAGACATAGAAGAGGACTGCCACATTCCTATCATACTTGGTTGTCCATTCTTAGAAACTGGAAGAACACTTATTAGTATGGAAAAATGTGAGCTTAAAATGAGAGTGCATGATGAACAAGTAACATTTAATTTTTTAAAGCATCTAAACCTTTTAATATTGATAATATTAATGAATGTTTTAGGATATATGTTACTGATCATGGTGATAACTTAAAAAAACTGGTAAGTCACCCACACTTAATATGATTAAACATGATGCTTTGAACAATGAAGTAAACTCACCAAGAAATACCTCAATATGTTTTAATTTTGAAAGTATGGAATTTATGATTGATACTACTGATTGTGTGAACAATTTGGAGGCTATACCTCCCATGTGTAAACCTAATGTGGTTGTGGAGAGTTTTGAGATGTGATCTAAAGTTTTGAGATAGGATCTAAGCTTAAACCATCTATTAAGGAGCCACCATGGTTAGATCTCATACCTTTACCCTACCATCCCTAATCATGTGGGAAAGCGAATGAGTCCAATAGAGAGGTGAAAAAGGATGCTATAAATATATAAATTAGATGAGTTACGATAAAGTGTTTACAAAAATGACAAAAAAGAAAACAAAAACAAAAATATGGCATGATAGGAGAATTGAGCATCGTGTTTTAAAACCGAGACATAAAGCATTATTGAAAAATTTAAGGCTCAAATTGTTTCTGGAAAAACTTAATAGTAAATGGACATAAAAGGATGCACATTAGAAGTTGATATGCCCATCTAGTCAAGGATGTTAAATGTGACGCTAGTTGGAAGGAAACCTAAAGTTATTTTACTTATATTTTTATTATTTTTGTTTAGTAGGTGAATAAATGTAGAGAGAAATAACACAATAAGATTGATCAATTTCAACGAAAAATGTGGCATACTAAGTCTAAGGGAGATTTCTTTCCTTTTACTTTGTCATATTTATATGTGCATATTGGAGACAACATGCAATTTAAATTTGAAGGAGGAAAATTTATTCTCTACTTAACATTTAGTACGTATTTTAAAATTTATGATGTTTTTAATCATGATTTGGGTAGAAATTGATAAATACATGAAAACTAAAGGCATGCATGCTTGATATAAAATGTAAGAACCCAATGATGAAAATTGGTTGCCATAACTATGATAAGAAATATAATATATTCGTTAAGATACTTACATTAATCATGTGATATGCTTGTTAATTTTGATTGGATTGATTCAAATTTTTATGCACATGTTCATGATTGATTTTGGTATTGAGAGAAAACTTACAGCGAGTTATGCGAGTTGATGAGATCTATCATGCTTTAAAATCTATTTGATCATCCTTTAAAATCTATTTGATCATCCTTGATGCAAAATCTTAAATAATACTTAGCATAAGAAATGATGTATTCCTTGTTTGGATCAATTGATCATTTCTAGCTAACCATTGTCAATATTTTTAGTCACCCATTTGAGCTTAACTAAGAACTTTTCATATCTTTTAGCCACATATTAAACCTAACCAATAAGAATTATTTTTACTCTTGTACCTCTAGCTCGTATGAAAAGAAAAAATGCAATCAATTGTTATGCTATAGAGTAAGGTGAAATGTAATGTACACTATAAAAAAAACTCATAACACGATGAGCCCTTTCTAAACAAAAAGAAAAAAATAAGTTTGGGGGTGTTATGAAGTTACAAAAAAAGATGTGGAATAAAAGAATATGAAAAGAATGGAAAGATAGGGTGCACTAAAATATCAAGTAAAAGCTCAATTGTAGTTAGAACGTGCATGATGAATAAAAAGAAAGCTAAGGTATCGAAAGAGCCTAAATGTCTCTATTTATTGACCCTTACCTAAGAATTATATTATAAGCATGTAAAGTCCTTATTGATCTTCAACGAACTACATATTTATATTAGTGAAGTAGGATTGGAAAATAGACTTATGAAATTTTTTTGAAGATTGAATTGATTAATATGCTCATATAGGTTGATTTCATGAGTGCATTGGATGATATCATATACAACACACACATGAATCAATTCATCAAAAAAATTGCATATTCTTGTATTGATAAAACGTTGATTGATAAATATGTGAACCTTCTTGTAATGGAAATTGTACGACTATTGAGGAGGATAGTTTTCGCTAAACATGCATATATTAATAGATACATATTTATAAATATGCTACTCATATTGTGTTAGCTAAAAATATTTAGCTTTACTTGAGGGCAAGCAAAGAGTTGAGTTTGGGAAATGATAAAATATCATAAAAAAGCTAATAATTAGTCACTTTTAAACGACTTATTTATCTTGTATTGTGCTAAAATATCATAAAAATATTTAATTTGTGTTTAACTATGTCAAAATAGGTGGAACAAGCTAATAATCAATTATTTTGTTAATTTTCTATATTTTTTTGGAATGTTTTTACAATTTTTATGATTTTTTATTTGAAAGGTGGATGTATTTAGAAATAGTCATGGATGTACTTAGCAAATGTGGATTCACTTAACAGTCCGTGGATGTAAATAGCCTACCAATCATCCACGCCATCCAGCAGTCACTATTCATCTCGTAATCTAATAGTTTGACATATATCATTATATACATACGTTTTTTTCTTAATATTACTCAAAAACATATCATTTTCTTCCATATAAATATGAAACAACGCCAATAAAGTATAAGCATTATCAAGAAACATAGAATTAAGAGAACAAATACAATAATAGCCAAGAAGAGAGTGGAGTTCAAAAGAAGATATAATTTGATGGAGATTTAAGAGAAAATTATTGCTACAAATCAAGAAATTGATGGTATTTTTTTCTTTTAATCCTTTATTTATCAATTTTCATATTTATTAATGAATAATATAAGATTTATGAACTTAATTATGCCTAACTAATTTATTAATTTAGGGTTCATATAAAGCTAATTATTTACGTGCGATGATCTAATATATTTATCTCAATTACGATTTTAATTTAATTATATTATTTAATTTGATTTTTATGATATTAATTGTTTAGCCACAATTGATATATAGAGAAAATTAAATAGATTTTAGAAAATTATTTAATTATTTTTCATGATTAAATAACATGCATAGTTTCTAAGTAGAGATATATTATTCTTATATATATGATTCATAATTGATGAATTCAATGAGTAGTATGTAATTTAATTAACATGAGAGTGTGATTAGGTTAATTACTATATAGTATGTATTTTACTTTAGAGAAAAATACATGATAGATTAGATTCAATTGATCATATAATTGATTGGTAATTATATTAGAAGGATTTTAGTGATTCATATGCTTAAGAAATTAGGAGATTAAGTATTCTTAAATATTTTCTCATATATCTTCATAGATGCTTATTTTTAGTTAATTAATTATTGTTATTTATTTTTTAGTTCTTTTAATGTTGCTTTCTCAAAACACATAAAAATGATCTTTACTGTTTTAGTTTTAAAATTAGTTTCTAGTAACGTAATCTCCATAGGAACAATCTTTTATTATCATTATATTACTTGTTTGTAGTATGTATACTTGGGTACCTATTACACACAATTCATATCGATCAAGTTTTAAGCTAGGTTTAACATGTGGCTTAAAGATATGAAAGATTGTTAGTTGGGTTCAAATGGATGACTAAAGATATTAACAATGGTTAGCTTGAAAGGCTCAATCGATCGAAATAAGGCCTACATCATTTCTTATAGTAAATACTATTTAGGATTTCACCTCATGAGATGGTCAAATAGATTTTAAAACATGGTAGATCTCATTAACTCACATAACTCACATAAATTTTCTCTCAATGAGAACACCATAATCAATCATGAATATGTGCATAAAAATTTAAATCAATCAAATCTAAACTAGCAAGTATATCACATGATTAATGTAAGTATCTTAATGAGTATGTTACATTCCTTATCTAAGTCATTACAACACATTTTTATCACTAGGTTCATACGTTTCATAACAAGCATGCATGCATTTAGTTTCCATGTATTTATCAATTTCTACCCATGTGGCTTCAAGGATTATAAACTCTAACATGACTAGGATCAAGTAGACCAAATCATTATTCTTGGAAAGAAAGTAATTTTCTTGAAGAGGGACAAAAGCATTTGGCATATACTCTTTCTAAAAAGGATGGGAAGCTATAAATCATCTATGAAAAGATGAAAAATCTTGGCTATTCTATTAGATTCCTTGAGGCTTTCATAAAAGAGAAGAAAGATTTCATTAGAGCATTGGGTGAGAATCAATCCAAGCTAAAAGAGGAGTTTACCCATTCCAAGAGTATTGTTCAAAAGTTAATGTTAGATACTCAAAAGCTGGTTGAAATCCTTAGTAACCACAAAGCTCCATAAGATATATGGGGTCTGGGATATGAAGAAGAAGTGCCTACACCTACTAATTTTGTACCAAAATTTATCAAGCTTGTTGTTATTGATCCCATAATAAAGAATGGTGTAGCCATCCCTAAAGGTAAGTCAGTTGTTTCATATCAAACTCTTTCGACATGCAAGTTGAACTTCTCACTTCCTATTGCTTGTTTTCATCATGTTGGAATGGACTATTTCCTTTGTCTACTTGCTTCATTCTTGTATTCCACCATTATGTTGAACAGGTGCACTTAAGTACACACTGTGAGAAATTAACCACTCGTCCTTGTGTGAGGATTGATATGAACACTTCTTCCTTTTTCATTTCTCTTCATGCTGCTCCCCAGAGTTAGAGACCTTGTTTATTTCACTCCTCTACCCGTTCTTGTCATCTATATGGTATTTTAGGCCACCATACCCAATAGTATCTTAGATATATCAAGAGTAGTTTGAGAAGATCTTCCCATTGTTCTACTAATTATGTTTTCTTAGGTCATAGCTATTATGGGTCATTTGAGGGTGTTCAATCTGGGTGCATTATGCATAAACAATATAGTACAAAAAGGGAAAATCTTTTTTTTCAAAAATCTTTCCTAGCCATATGTATAAGTCTCACTAAACTGTATTTTCTATAGTTTCAAAACATAAAAGTTCTTGAGTGCCTTACACACCCATGCTTATGTGTGTCAAAGATTACAATTTTTTTCTCTTGCTCCTTATAAATTATTCAGTAAATGGAGGGTTGTAGTTTATGGTTCTTTTTATTCTCTCATTGTAAGTCTTTTGTGAATCTTTTTTGTTTGCATTTTCTATTCTTTTTTTGTTTCAGTTATTTCAGTTTTTATTGTTTTTTTAACTTTTATTGTTTATTCAGTTTTTATTATTTGAGTTGAGTTTATGGTTCTTTTCATTTTTTTTATTATAGTCTTCTATTTATCTTTTATGTTTGTATTTTTCTATTCTTTTTGTCTATTCGTGTTTACATTGTGCTCATTTATTTTTTAAAGAAAATTCAAAAAGATTTTACTTTGTATAAATTTTATGAAAAATTCAAATTTTATGTTTGCACACTTTCTCTCTCCTTATATTTTTTGCCAAGTTGTCGCTACCCATCGTCGACCCCTCATCGAGGTGCTCATTAAGTGCGAGTTTTTACACTCTTTATGGGTCTCCAATTACCTTTGTATAAACCTCATTTCCTATCTCATTTCAATCCGTATCATTTCTCAATCACTTTCATCCTTTTAAATACTTTTACTATTTTTTTCGAAAACTATATACCTATCTCCCTACCCTCTTTTTCGAAAATTATATGCCTATCTCCCTTAATCTACCTCACTAAAATGTCTCCCAAAAGATTTAGAAGAAGCATAATCCCTTCAAAAGAGCCAAAATAGTAGTTAGAGTCTACAGATCCCTTTTCACACTGTATGGCCCCTATCATTGGAGAGAGATTTGTGATGATAGATGAGTTTGCTACCATAAAAAAGTTTGCTTACTTTTCTTGGCTTTCTTTATGTTCCTCACTCCGATTCAACACTTTATTTGTTCAGAAGTTTTATTATGCGATTACCACGTATTGCTCTCCTTATTTTTCTCACATTTATCTTATAAGGATGTGAGGTCACTTTTTCATGAGATGGAATCCTTAGGATATTATCTCTTCCAGATGTACATAACCAATCTTTTCCTATCATTGCATTCAAATTTGAAAATCTCATTAACATACTCATTTTCCTAATGATTTTTCAAGCATCTTATCTTGCAACATCATTGAGATGACTGATCTGATGGTAAAACCTGATCACATGTATATTGGAGGTTCTCTTCAGTTGAGTGCATCTGCACTTGGTCTGTGACTCAATGATCTTGTGAGTGTTTCTGTTTACCCTCATTCTTATACTTCCCTATTGAGTCTCTCTTGTTGTCACTTTTTGTGTGCTATCTTCAAAATTGAGACTATAGATTTTAATGGTATGATATATAGGACCATTACTTTTTTGCTCACCTGCCCATATCCTTTTCTCCCTTCATTATCCCTCCTTGATTACTTATTAGAGTGCATCTCTATCTTGATGACATTGTCAACACCTCTAAAGGTAAAGGGATTGTTCATGCCATTCAATTCATTTCCTCTCATCCCTAAAACTCTAGATGCTCTACACCTTCGTTTTCTTTCTTTTAGAATGTCTCTCATTTTGTCACTTGTTCTTCTATTTTGATTCCTCTTGTTCATTCTTTTTCATTTATTTTTCATAAGAGACTACTCTATTACTCAAGTAGTTTTCCTTTGTCTCTCAGGGCTTGCATACGGTGGTCAAAGATCGTGTTATAGATACTTAGACATCGAACTTTCACAACTAGTTATTACTCCAAATTAGTAAGCTCCTTCTCAAAGCAAAGCAGGTGCCACCTAGACTTGGCTCTCTTCGATCCTTCAGTTCTCGATCCTCTCTCAGATAGCTAGCTAGAGGTATTCGTATTTCTCAAATCCCATCTGTAAATGCAAAGCAAAATTATCTTTTATATGGTGTCCATCTCCTAAGACCACTGCATCATATCGGAGATGATTGATACCACTAACCTTGATGCTTTTGATAAATTCCTTGTTCAAATAGATTGTAGGGAGTTCAAAGCTTACTCTTGTTGAGTACCCTCTAATGATGACAGAGAAGGAGGTGAAAAGTGTTGATTTTCCTTTGTTGTATTTTCTCTTTTTCTTTCGTAAAAATACATGCACTTAAAATAAACTTTATTAATGAAACATTTGTGTTATTATTTTTAGTACTGTGTTTATGTTATGTTTTGTTTGCATGTGTTGCATTCTGTCTTGTTTACTATTTTAATGTCAATTTTAGTTACATGAGTGCTAAGATTATTGCAGTATGTATTTATCTCCTTCATTTAGGGTATTCTTTTGACTTTTTGTATCAAAAAGGAAGGGGAAATTTGTTTGTGCAACTGTTCAGAAAGATCCCTAATTACTATTGTATTTAATGTTGTAAAATCTGAATGGTTATTTCTTATATATTTTTTGTAACTTTATACTATCGAAAGACCCTTTTGTATAAAATAACTTATTGAACTTAGCAAAAGTTTTAACCAAAATGATAATATAGTACGGTTGACAAAGAAGTTAAGATCTTCATGGAAAACTCTTGCTAAAATTTCTTCTAAAAATTTATCCATTGAATAGGTACTTACAGAGATATTGATAGACATATGTTAGTTCATTATACAAAATGTTCAGCTACTAGCAAGTTTAAAGCACATATAACTAACTTTTGTTTGAACTGAGTCAATTAGGGTAGGTTAGGTCCAGGAAGGTTGCATCACTGCATGAGATTAATAAGTGTAGTAGAGGGCAGGATATAAATGATGGTTCAAAGGGCACTTAGTATAAGAGTCTTTGGGAATTTGATAGCAAAACAAGGTATGTTAATCATGCATGGTGTAGCATGACTTGGAAACAAAAATGGATGAATTACATAGTATAACATCCTTCACAAATGGAGTTTCATTTTTAACTCCGATCCACGTTGTGCATGTAAATTTAACATAAAAATATATGTTTTTTATATGTTAAAAAAATACAACGTATGTATTTTTCAAAAAACGTGTATATTTAAAAAAATACATACGTCGTAATTTTTGAAAATACAAACAATATATATTTTTTACGATAAATTTACATGCACAATATATATGTATATATATATGTATATATATATATACACACGTTTTAAAAAAAATACATAAGTTGCATTTTTTTAACATACAAAAAATATATTTTTTTTTACATTAAATTAACATGCACAACACTGATAAGGGTTATATATATATATATATATATATTTAAAACCATGTGAATCAGTGGATCATATAGAAATTGGAGGGGAAAAAATACACACATACAAAAACACTTCCGTTCTTGTAAATTATGGTATATTTACTTGAGATTAGGGATTGGAAAACAATTGTTAAAGTAAATAATTGACAAAATGGTACTATTAATCTTGTAATTATGTGAAATTGAGTACTTCTAGTTTGTTTTAGCTAGGGCACTTCTACTTTAACCATTGGAAAATGAGATACTTCTAATTTTGTGATTATGAAACCGTGACACTTCTCATTAGTCTTATGTAAAAAGGATTAAAGTGTTCTTTTTTATAATTATAGAACCCAAGTGCCAAGGTAATAATAAAAAATCTAAAGTGCTCATTTTCAATACTTGTGGAATCTGACTCGTAAATAATTTAGATTTACTTAAAATTGATGAATTATAAACAATTGTT
This sequence comes from Hippophae gyantsensis, assembly GCA_030763125.1. NCBI lineage: Eukaryota > Viridiplantae > Streptophyta > Magnoliopsida > Rosales > Elaeagnaceae > Hippophae > Hippophae gyantsensis. The sequence continues at coordinate 71,842,590 of CM061028.1, read as the reverse complement.
ATAAAAAAATCCATCATATACATTTTGAACATTTTGAACATGGACCGCTAGAATCGGCTATTCTAATGAAATAATCATCTTAATAATTTTATTCCTATGTCGATCACACATTTTCAATTTATATATGTATATAATAAATAATTCAGGTACCTTTTTGTGAAAACTCACAAAATAATCGTGTTATATTAATATTAACAATCTAATTTAAATTTTTTATATTTCACGATACGTTTAGGTGCATTATGTTGGGAAAAAATAGAAAATTTCCAATCAACTAGATTTATGAGATTGCAAAGTAAATTGGCACATTCAATTTAGTTTGTTGTAGATCTTTCAATAAAAAGGAGAAAATATTACAAGTGTTTGTTAAGAATTACAACTTGTAAACCATAACCTAATTTTCACTCATGAAAATTACTCTCAATTTTCTCACCCTAAAATTTCTCTTTCAAGCTTCTCATTAGAAGCTCTCACAACTATTTATTCTTCTCTCACCTTTTTTTCTTATGTAAAAGAGGTGAATTAAGAAACTTATATAGACTTTAATTTAAGAAGCTTCAAATTAGGTACCTCTATTTGGCCACAATTTAATTATACATTTACCTAATTTAGGTTGGTTGTTGTCCACTCTTATTGACCAATGTTCTCTTATGTGAAGATTGATATCATTCTGTCTTCACACCTCTGCTCAATCAATGCTAAAAATCTTCCTTGGTCTTGTTACTTTTGTAGATCGACTAAAGTTGAAGATAGCTTAGGTTTATCAACAGTCACCGTCTTTATTAATATGTCTACAAGATTATTGCTACCTAGTATATTCACAAGTGTGAATACTTCATCCTCTAATAGAGACCTGATATGATAACTGTTGAAATCTTTGATTTGTAGCAATAATTATTTTAGGCTGATTTGGAGTAGTAATTATTTTAGGCTGATTTGGAGTAGAAATAGTTGTGAAATTATAATTATCAGGGAATTTGTAATTATGTTAATATTAGGAATTTAATTAGGTATTATTCTCATAAATTAAAATATTTAATTTCTTTTTTTCATTTTTGTAAATCAGGTTATAAATTACTAACTAGTCATATACAAAGCATATTATGAAAATACAAAAGAATATTTTGTTCTAAATCTTATTTTATTTTAAAACCTGTTTCAACCAACGCTAGTTCCGTTCAGAAGTGAAGTTCTAAGAACTCAATGGTGAGTGCATAGATCATCAATTCGATGCTACCAATAATAGGAAAAACATATCTTTTCCTACCTATAGCAAAAAATGTGTGGAAAACTCTCAAAGAAACCTACTAAAATTGGGAAGACTTTTCACAAAATTTTGAGTTAAAAACTCAATTATGGAAAATGAAACAAGGAGAAAGGGGTGTTATAGATACTAAATAAACATATGTTCCCTCTGGCAAGAATTTGACCTCAGTTCTAAATAGGAGTAGGAATGTACCGACAATAACACCAGTTATTGGAAAAAAAATTGAAATAAAAAAAGTGTGAAAATTTTTAGCTCGACTTACCCCTTAGCTTGATGGTATTTGTGGGAGGATACTTCGTCAACGATCATAGGTCTCCATCCATGAAGCCTTTTCCAAAGTCAAATGAGAAGAAAACTAGTGGCGAGTCAAGCTTGAAAGTGACCCAAGTAGTGACGGCTCCTCCATTTCTTACAATAGTCCCTCCGTGCATCACGATAGCTCCTTTCTCTCAGCCTTATATAATTCGAATAGAAGGAGTTAGGGTATGGGTGGTCTGATGGGCCTAAAGGATTTGGATTTCCTAATGGGTCCAATGAATCTTTCTGAAATGGACTCAAAAATCATTCTCATAGTTCTGGTCCAAGTCGAGAAGATATCTTGAATAATGTTAACCTAAATTATATAATTTTTAGAAATAGGTTTCGGCTTTTCCCAAGTTATGGACACTAAACATATAATGGGCTATATATAGGGTTGGTCCTTCAACAAATTTAACCTATAGACTTTATGAAACCCAAACAAGAAATGACTCAAATTCATAAGAGAAAAAAATTTATGAACAATGCAATAAACCCAAACATTCCAAAAATACATGTTCAAAAATTCGTGATAAACCAATAAATTGAAAACCAAGACATAATATGGCATGAAGTTATCAGGCTTCAATTGATTATCAAACAATCACACAATAACCCAAGTTTAGTAAGAGCATTTAATGAGGAATAGTTTGATCAACTTTACAAACTATTCTCCAACATGCAGAATTTCGCTAGATCATCCACTTCATCACCTTCCTTATCCTACAAAGATAATTATTTAAGTGTATTTGTTACTACTTTTTGAACCAAAATATCATGGATCATTGATTCCCAATGGTAAGGTGTTTTTTTCATTTGTAATCAATATGGACTAGATGTGTAGTATGTATTACAATTAAGAATGTAATGAATAATATTATTAATATGTATTTATAATTTTGACTAATAATAACAATATCATCCACATTTTGTAAAATTTGAATGTTGATAATTCAATTAGGTGGACATCAACCTCTTAAACCTTGGTATTTGTTAGGATCTACTATTCTGTACTTTTAAGCCCAGTTCGAGCGATCATATGATTTGTATCAAGGTTTAAAATATCAATATTTATTATAATATTGGGATTTTAATTTTATGAAAACATTAAAGATATTATTGTTATTGATAAAATTTTAGAAAAACATAAGAACATTACAAAAACTATTGAATTTGAATTTTTTAATGAAACTTTTTAGAACATCAAAACAATAAAGTTTTTACCTTTTAAATTGATTTACGTTTAATAAAATATTTATAATTATTTGTGATATTTATTTTAACCAATAAGTTTATCAATTAATAAAGAATTATAGAATGATTAGCTAAATTATTTAAATTATTGAGAGATATAATGAGTTTTATATATTAATTGAAACTAATGAAAAATTATAAAAAATAATTTAAATTATAAAAAATAAGAGTTAGAAAAATAAATATGATAACGAGATAAAAAAAGAAGAAAAAAATAAATATAAAATATAGTTGCAAGTTTAAAGAAAATGATATTTTGAACAAATATAGAAATAGTAAAAATAGATAAGTTAATAACAAATTATTTGAAAAAATAAAAAGTTAAAAATAAATAAATTTAGTAAGAAATAGCATTCTATTAACATTTCTTGATAATTTCTCAAACATTTATGTAGATATTCATAATATCCAAGATATGTTATCTAAAAAAAACAAGATTTTTTTTGACATTTTAACAAAAATGACATATCCTTGAATACATCGTAACATTGTTAAAGTTATAGTTGATATTTCAAACCTTGGTTGTAAAAGTGTTACTTTTCAAGATAAGTGCTTTCAAAAAGTTATGGTTGAACTATATTGTTGGCCGTTAAACTCAATCTAGTTTAATAGTGTGGTCTCTTTTTTTTCTCATAATATTCAGTTTATTATTTTTTAAAATTTAATAATTTTAGTTTAAATTTAAAGATAATGAACTGAATATGTTAAATTTTAAAAATTAAGGGATTAAATAATACATAACTAATTTTTCTAACATGTTAATTCTAACTGTTATAATACAATTTAGTCTAATTTTTAAAAATTTGACTAACTGTTTTAAATTTTAAAAGACATGGACATAATGTTACGAAAAAAAAGGTAAGGAAATAAAGTAGAATTTGATAAAATTTAGGGAGTAATGATGTAGTTTAGTAAAAAATTATAGAGTATTATTTATGATTTTAAGAAAATAAATATTTACTTTAATTAAGAAGAGACATGCTATTAGATTACATTTTATTACAACCATATCCAAGTTGTTAACCATGTGCAAATTATGCCTTGAAAATATTGTTATTCTAGCTATGCTAGGTGAGCACTAACTAATTCAGTTAGTGTAATACACTTTTGATATATGTAGTACAATACCTAGGTAGTTATAAATATAACATTGTATTCTCTATTCAGTCATTGCATTCATCATCTCCTTCATGTATCTTCTTCTTCTTCTTGCTATCTTCTCTCTACCATATGTGGTTTATCATGGTATTAGAACATTGTAATCATGGCTGATGCAATTACTTCCGCACATCCTACTCAATCCAAAGTTAATGATCATACTTCATCAAATTTGGTTCATTCAACTTAACTTGCGTTTTCACCATATAATTCCTTCATCTTCAGTTTCTACCTTTACTTCATTTCCTACATATCATATCAATCATAATTTTAATGTTAAACTTGATTAGACTAATTATCTCATATGAAAAGAATAGCTTCAATAGGTTTTTACGGTCAATGGACATCGATCATTGGTTCATGAAAATTTTGTATCGCCTCCAAGATTTACTAAGACATAGCTCACTATGACTAATTATTCTAGTATACTTAAGGTGCATGATGTTATTGAAAAATCAAAAGAACTTTTATTTAAGAAAGGAAAGATAATGCCATCAAGAATTGGATTTATTTCTCGATTTCTTTAAGCTATATGAAGTACCTAATTTGTAAGCATACTGCTCGTGAATTTTGGCTTACATTAGCTAAAACTTTCAATGATGATTCTCAATCATGATTGATGGATTTACAATGGAATTTACAAAAACTTAAGAAAGGAAACATGACTATTGATCAATATATTAGCACTGCTAAAGATCTCAATGATTATCTCTTAGCAATAGGTGATCAAACCATTGATAGAGAACAAATACTTTATATTCTTGGAGGTTTGGATGCAAAATATTCATCTCTTATCATTAATGTCACTAGTAAGAAAAGAATTTTTGGATTGGATGAAATTTTTACATTATTGCAAGCTCAAGATTGACAATAATAATGCATGCATCATTCAAATACATCAATTGTGCAAGCTAATTATACTAAAGCCTATACATTAAATAAATTTTCATATTCTAAAAAAGTTGCACCAAAAAGGTCATTTTGGTAATGTTTCTCATAATCAGAATCCAATCTCAAACATCTTAGATAAATTTGGCAATGGAAATTTCTTTAATACTCAGTGTCAAATCTGTAAGAAGTATGGTTATGCTACTTCTTGTTGTTGCTTTCATTATACATAATCCAAGAATAATTGATCAAATCAATCTTCTTAACCTCATAGCAAAAGATCTGCATCTCAAGCACATTTCACACAACACACAACATCAATCAAGTTTTCCTAATCAACTTGAGTCAATAGGATCCTTTCCAAAAAGTCTACTAGTACATAACCATACACATTTTTTCCACTATTGTGTCCTCTTTGACTACTGAAATGCATTCACAGTAGTGGATGCTGGACATTGGCACAACACACTACTTGACATCTTATCCTAGTACCTATTAGCAATCAAGTACTTATTCAAGTAATGCTTATATCTTGCTTGGAAATGGATATGATATTCTAATTACTTATTTAGGTAGTTGATGCTTTCCATGTGACATTGAACATTTGGTCTTGCAAAATATTTTATGCATTCCATAATTGGAAAATAACTTATTTTCAATCAAAAAAATGTGTGAAGATAATAATGTATATGTGGAATTCTTTTCTATTAGATTTTCTATGAAGGATTTGAAAACCAAGACTTTACATCTAATGGGGGTACTAAGGATGGTTTGTATTAACTACTTCCACCAGCTGATGGACAATCACTATACAAGCATGCTATTTCATGTAACAAGGTACCTTTAAGTGAAGCTTTGTTGCATGATCGATTAGGACATCTTCACTTTAATGTAGTTAAGCTTGTAACTTTTACGATGAATAAAAAAATCACTGATTATGTTTATCCTGATGTTTGTAACTCTTATGAAATGGAAAAATCTCATCATTTACCATTATATCATATTCATGCAATATTTATTCATCCTTTTGATATAATCCATGTGGATTTGCGGGGACCTTTTCTAATAGAGTATAGTCAAGGAATGAGATATTTCTTCTTATTAGTTGATGATCATTCATGATTTATATGGATTTATACTCTAAAAAATAAAACTGAAGTTGTGTTAATGATTATGCACTTTGAGTCCCATATGTAAAAATAGTTTAGCATTTCGGTTAAAGTATTTCAAAGTGATGGTGGCATTGAGCTTAAAGGATTAGAATCACACTAGTTTCAAAATGGTGTTCTAAGATGTTTGTTATGCCCCTACACATCTTCCCAAAATAGTGGGATTGAAAGGAGAAACATACATGTTGTTAAAGTTGGATTTACTATGGCCATGAGAGTTCGAATTCCTAAGATATATTGGGATCACATTTTTCAAATGTGAATCCATCTCATTAATAGATTAGCTTCCAAGAATCTCTCTTATAAGAGTCCTTTTGAATTTCTTTTTGGCTTTCAAATTGATTATTCCCAATTCAAAACTTTTAGGTGTCTATGTTATCCATTTCTTCGTCCCTATACCAAAAAAATTAGACCTTTTCTCTTTACCTTGCATTTTTCTTGGTTATGTAGCTAGATACAAGGGATATTGGTGTCTTAAACCAATTTCTCAAAAAGTATATGTTTCATCTCATGAATAGTTTAATGAATATATCTTCCTTTTTTTGTCCAAAACCTCATTTGAATAACCTAATGTTCAATCTATGCCAGCACATGTTGGTCATTCAACAATGTTTGTCTATTTTTCTCTTACCCCTTATATATCACTTATTTTTCAACATGAACGTCATGACCATTTCAGCTCACCATCAGTGCCATGTTTTATCCCTAGTCATTATCCAAGTCCAACTTCTATGCATTCTAATGATACAAAAAGTCCACTTTCTACTTATTTTGTGTCATCTAATTTTCCACATTCTCACTCACCATTAATAGTGTCACCAATTATCCATAGTCCTACCTTCTTATATTTCTCATCACTTCTTTTGCTTTTGGTACAATCGATGTTTCTCCTATCTTTAATCCTTAGGGTATCAATTTAACAATTGATCTACCTTCTTTATCACAAGTTCATCATCATCCCTCTTCTCTTAACTTACACCCTATGTTTACTCGAGCTAAGAAAGGGATCTATAAACCTAAAGCCAAGTTGCCTATTGCCAATATATTGATTAAGCCTTGTTTAGTGACTGAAGCTTTAGGCATTCTAAAATGGCATGCATCTATGCAAAGTGAAGATAGTGCATTCATTACAAATGGCACTTGAGACTTAGTTCCTAAACCTCCAAATGGGAAGATAATTGGTCATAAATGGGTGTTTCAAACTGATAGGTCTCTTGCCATATAAATCTAGGATTGTGGCCAAAGGATTTCAACAAAATGAAGGTATTGACTATAATGGAACCTTTAGTCTAGTTGTTAAACCAAAAACCATACATGTGGTACTCAGCTTGGAACTTGCATAAACATTGGTTGGTTAGATAGCTTGACATCAATATAGCGTTTCTTAATGGTGGCATATAAGAAGAGGTTTACATGACTCAACCTCAAGGATTTGTTCATCCCCAATATCATGATCATGTTTACAAGTTGAAGAAAGAAATGTATGGGTTAAAATAGGCTCCTTGAGCTTGGTTTCTTAAACTCATTAGTTGTTTAACTAACATGGGTTTCATTGGCTCCAACAGTGATGCTTCTCTATTGATCTATGACAAAGGAGGAGTGTTTTTTGCCATTCTAATGTATGTGTATGATATCCTAATTACTGATAATAACAATATCTTCATACATAAGCTTATTACCAAAATTAACACCGTTTTCTTCTTGAAGTATTTAGGTGAGCTCAACTTCTTCTTAAGTATTGAGGTAATAAGAACTTCTAAAGGATTTCACCTTTATTAGTTTAAGTCTATCAAGGATGTTGTTGACAAGGTTCATTTGAATGATTCCAAGTACACTCCTACACCTATGGTAGGCAAGCTATTAACAAATGCCACATAATATCAAACCATTATTAGGGCATTTCAATACTATACCCTTACTAGAATTTAGATCAGTTTTGCAGTAAAGAAACTTTGTTAATTCTTTCACACTCCTACTTAGGTTCACTAGATATAAGTCAAAAGATTGCTAAACTACCTTAAGGGTATCCCAAACTATGGCTTATTCTTACAAGACCCCACCAACCTTACTCTATCTGCTTACATAGATGTAGGATTGAGCATTATGTGTAGATGACAGGAGATTCATAGGTGGCTATTGTATCTATCTTGCTAGCTTTTTAGTGTCATAGAGATCAAGCAAACAGAAGCTTATTTCATGGTCTAATATAGAGGTTGGGTTTCACTCATTGGCACACACTATAACTGAGGTTATTAGGGTTCAAAAATTATTTAAAGAACCTAAGGTTCATTTGAGTGATTCACATGTAATTTTCTATGATAATATTAGGATTAATTTCTTGAAAAAACATCCAATTTATTATACTAGAGTAAAACATATTGAAATTGATTTTCATTTTGTTGCACTTATGTTCAATACAACACCAACTAAGGAGAAAATAACTGATGTGTTTAATGAAACTTTGCCTACTTCTCGGTTTACACAATTAAAAATGGGGTTTTGTCTATAAAAGGTAACTCCTATACAATAGTTTAAAAATGGGCATAAGTAGGATTTTTTTTAAAAATAGGCAAAATCTTACCTTAAACTTAAAAGCAAAATTTTTAATCAATTTTATTTAAAAATTCTATTTTACAAAATATAATTATTATAAACATAAAAAAATATTAACATCTTATAAATTTATAATTAATTTTAAATACATAAATCTTTTTATCATATTATATATTAAAAAATTTATTTTAAAAAATAAAAAATAATTTATTTTACAATAAAATAAATATAAATTTATACATATATTGAAAATGATATGCTATATATTTTGATAATTCATAAATAATATAATACATTATTATTATTATTATTATTATTAAATATAATTATAATTATATTTAATAAATAATTATAATATTAATTATAATTATGATATAAAAATAATTAAATTATTTAAAAAAAATTATAAAACCTCTATATCCAATTTTTTACAGATATAATACAAATATAGAACATTATATCACAAATTTTGTGAAAAAATATTATATAATATAATATGATTAAAATTATATATTATTATTAATATAATAAAATATATAAAATTATATTAAATTAATTATATTTTAATACTTAAATATAATTATGGTTAATAAATATTTGTTATCTTAATGATAATTAAAATTATAATAATATTAGAGATATTTGTTATAATGTAATCTATTTTTTATTTTTTTAAATCTTAAATAATTTATTTTTTTAAAATGTCAATAATTTTTATGAAAAATTATTGTAACTATTTAATAAAGTTTTTAATAATTTAAAATTTTATAATTTATTATTATTATTTTAAATTATTTTATAATAAAATTTTGATAAGTTATTTATTATAAAAAATATTTTTTTATTATATAAATATAAATTATTTTATTATTTTTTATTTATAATAAAAATAAATTGTTATTTATTTAAAATTAGTGAACGGATATATTTTAAAAAAATAAGATTCTCAAAATTAGTGAAAGAGAGAAAGAAAAGACAAAAATATTTATTTTTTAAAAAACGTGATTGATGGGTTGTTAATTAAAAAAATGATGAGAGAGAATGTTATGGTATAAAAATATATATTAAAGTTTTATTTTAAAAAATAAAAATAATTTATTTTATAATAAAAATAAATTATTATTTATTAAAATTTGTTGAATGGGGATATTTTATTTTTATTTTTTTTAAGAATATAAGAAGAAGAAAAAATGTGATTGAAAAATAGGAGAGGTGAGAAAAAAATATATTTACTATTTGGTTTGTTCGTGAAAGAGAAAAAAAAAATAGGTGACTAAGAAATATGAGAGGAGAGAAAAAAAAAATACATTACTCCCAAATTATTGAATAGGTTTCAATTTGATATTTTTTAAACTAAAACAAATATGTACTTTTTTTAAATTATTATAAAAAATATAATTTTTTTAGACAAATCCTAAATATATTGTTATGCTAGTTGTGCTAGATGAGCACTAACTAATTCAGATAGTGTAGTACACTTTTGATATATGTAATCCAACACCTAAATAAGTATAAATATAACATTATATTCTTCCATCAATTTAATGAAAAAATTATCAATCATTATACTATTCATAATTTCCTTCATGTATCTCTTTCTTCTTGCTCTCCCGTCTCTACCATGTCACATGCTAATATATATAACATTAGAGCCCATGCATTGAATTTGATGTATAATTCAAATATAATCAAATTGATATCAAAATGTATATAAGAAAAGATTTATAACCTTTTTCTATACACAATGAAAAACATATATTAAAAAATAGAGAAAAAAAACAATATGATTCATAAAAATAAACTAAAAATAATAAAACTAAATTCAAGGATTAATATTACTCTTTTGCATTAAATGTCATGATAAAATAAATTTCTCTCTCTTGTTAAGTTTTCCACTAATGAAATACCCGAACAAAATAAATCTCTCTTCCCACTAACAACCCACTAATTAATGTACGGTCTCTCCATCTTCTAATAAATAATTTTAATTAATTAAAAAAAACACTATCCATTTGAAAGATTCCAAGAGTCCTCACAACTATTACCAAAACGTTCTCTTTGAACTTCTTAATTCTTTCAATTCTTTTGATTAAATTAATCTTTTGAAGGATAATCTTTTGCTTTCATGACTTTGATTATTTATAGAGTTTATTTGTAGTGTTTTTTACTTGTAGGTTGATACTACCTTCCTTTGTCATCTAAAAAAATTTCAGGAAATTGTATTATGAACTAATTAATTGGAGTTTAAATTCTTTTATATATATATATAAAGATTAATTTATCTTAAAAAAAAATAACACCCATCTATAAATATTGTTTGATTAAAAAAAGATATGTTAAATTTGAATTATACAAATTACCATTTTTAAATCATCATGTCAAATATTATTTGATAAAAAAATATACATTTATAATAACTTTTAGATGAAGTATAATTTATTATAATATTTTGATGTAGGGTACTCTAGAAATCTATGAACTAATTTTCTCCGAAAAGAACTCTTGAAGAATAAGAGATGTCATAGATTTATAAATACAACGGAAATAGAATCTCTAATCGATGTTAGACTTTAAATTCTTTAATAGTCACATCACTATACTAAAATTTACTATTAAAGTCGGTTAGATGAATCGATTTTAAATTGGGAGACTTAAAATTTAAAATCGATTCACACGGTTAATCGACTTTAATATTAAAGTTGGTTCATACGGTGAACCAACTTAAAATATTTTTTTTTCAAATTTTACTCATTTTTTATTATTCTCGTAACTTTGTAGAGCCTTGGGAATAACTCCAAATCCTTTCCACAAATACTGATTATTTGCTTTTCTTGTAAGAACTTAAATAAAAATTCAAACCAGTTATAAGAATTTCTACAAATATAATTTCACAACTAGTCAAATAAGCATTGTTTTTAACAACAAAAATAAATATCCTACCCGAACGCTCTCCAATACATTAACAATATCGTAGATACGTTGTCTTTCAACCCTTATAAAATTCAAAAACCATTAGATCTGTAAAAGAAACAGATTAAGAAAAATCCAAAAACAATAGTAACAAAAATCAGATAAACCGTTAGATATGTACGTATGATGCTTAGAAGACGAAGACTCTTGCAAAGTAAAAGCTGATGATAATAAGGCCATTGAGGTATGGTGTTTGGATGATTTGAATGTTGTCAAAATGAGAAGTTGTGTTGAGAATTGAAAAATAACGATACAATGCGAAGAAGAAAAAGGGAAAGTGAGTAAATAAGAAAGAGAAGTGAGTAGAGAAGAGGGAGAATTGACGAGGTTGATAAATTTAAATTTTTTGTCAAATGGGAAATAAAGAAGAGAAAAGAAAAACAATCGTGTGTAGCGTTGATTGACACGTAGGACCGATGCTACAAGTAAGATTTTAAGTCGGTTCTACGTGTCAACCAACACTACAGGCTTAAGTCGGTTGACACGTAGAATCGACTTAAAATCCTACGTATAGCGTCGGTCTTACGTATCAATCGATGCTATTTTTATTTTTCTGTTGACACGTAGATTAAAATTATGATTAATTAAAATTAGATAAATATTAATATTATTATATATATAATTATATAAAAATATATTTTTAATTATAAAATATATAACATTTTCAATAATTAATTTTAATTTTATTTATTTTTATATTACTTAAAAATATATATTAAATATTTAAAAATAAAAATAAATATTAATATTAATATTTTAAATAATGTAGTAGAATAAAAATTATATTATCATTTGATTTTTTAAACTAAATATATTTTTAATGTTAATTTAGAGTTTTTCAATGTTAATAATTATTTTTTTATTGAGTTTTTTTTTATTTATGAATCATATATTGACTTATTTTTTAATTATTTTTTTATTTGCATATTCTCCACAGGTGGTTTAAATTGATTGACATATACAGTCAACTTAAAATCCTATATGTAACGTCGATTTTACGTGTCAATCGACTTTACACATATGATTTTAAGTTCGTTTTACGTGTTAATCGACTTAAAAATTACAGAAAAATAAAATAGTAGCATCGATTGACACGTAGGAAGGACGAATGGTACACGTGGCTGAAGTTGATTGACACGTAAAACCAACTTAAAATCTTACGTGTAGCATCGGTTGACGTGTTAAGTTGACGCTACACGTAGGATGTAGCGTCGGTTCTATGTGTCAACCGATGCTATCCACATGTATAACGTTGATTGACATGTAAAACCGACACTACGTTCTATACGTAACGTCAATTTAATCGACTTTAAATTCATTATAAGTTGATTTTATATAAAAATTGACTTTAAATTTCAACTTAAATATCATATTTTATAATAGTAACTATAATTTTAAATAACATCTTATATGCATACTAAAAAAAATAGCACCCATTGTACACACATCAAATTTGCTTATTTTCAGGATGAATAATAACAAAAAAAAATGTGATATAAATTAATTTTAAAAAACTAAATACAACCTATTATCAACTATAAATGAAAAATATAAAGCTAAGAGAAATTTTATTTACTTTGATAGAAAAGAATTATCATGATTAAACTACCAGGCAATTGACAAAAAAAAAAACATAAGTACAAAAGTGTATTACAATTCTTTAAGAGTTTTAAGACTAATAGAATCTTGAAATTTGAATTTACTTTTAAGAGTTATTATTTAGTTAGTGGGAAAGTTAATGGGAGGGACTTGTATCTAGTTTGATCTAATGCTAGCATGATATGTTTTGTATTGTGGCTTATAAATAAAAATTATATATTTTAAAAATAATAAATAATAATAATTTATTTTATAAAAATATTACCGATTTTGCATATATATATATAATAAAAATTTAAACTAAAGTATTGGTACACGTATCTCAGGATGCAAGCTTAGGCAAAACAATCGAGCTGAAAAGAGTTTTACTTTGTACAATATACTGGTGTTATTACATTAAATTTCACCCACCATCTATTGCATGCTACTTGCCATTATATTAGGTATGAAAAAAAAATTAAGAAATTATAAATTTTGGGTGAATGTGACGGAATAGGTGTTATTTATTATGGTAGGAGTAAATTGAAATGATAATTGATATTTTTAAAATAATAAATATTATTATCAAAATAAATCATATATTTTTATAATACTTATTTTAAAAATTAAAATTATTGTAATAATAGAGATTATTTCTATAAAATAAACTAACTTATTATTATTTGCTTTCAATTTGACTAAATATAAGTGAAGTTATGTTTAAAGAATAGCTTTGTTTGTTAGTCAAGGAGTAAATTAAGGTTACTCAAGGAGTAAATTAATAGAAATAATATTCTATAAATAATAAATAATTTATTTATAGTAAATGATATATTTGTAAAATATTCATTATTTGAATCACTTTTAATAATATATCATTAATTTATAATATAATAACATATATTTTAAGTGACCCTGAAATAACATGAGTTCAAGTATATGAGCTGATGGTTGTGTAATAAGCTATTTTAAAATAATAATAATTTTATGCCAAAAAACAAAGTTGGATGCTTTGTTTTAAACAATTTTGGGGCCGGCTCCAGGCCTCGGCAATGCAGCCAGTCATCTAGGGCCTCGGCTTATTAAGGGCTCTATTCTAATGAGTACTTTGTTTTATTTTATCTTTATTAGTGCATGGATGACTATCATAATACAATGTAAACACAACAATATGATTATTATTTTTATTATTATATTATTGAAACAGTATTAGATTATAATTTATCACTAATTATTTTATAAATTTAAAATCTTATTATTTTTATATTATAAATATTTTATTTAAAAATTAGTCTAAATATAACATGAAAATGACATAATTTTGAGCCTAATATATTTTATTGGGATAAAAAATAAATATTTTTAAATTCTTACTAGCATGTATATATCACCCGTATAAAATAAAACGTTATATTAATAAATTTGTGCATCTTCTTTACCCAAATCAAATACCATATAGAAATTTTCCTCAATTATATTATTTTTATAATTATAATATTTTATATTTAAAATAAATTCTTTGATTTATATAAATTTAATAAATTTTAGAAGTTTTTTTGGAACTAACTTAAAGCAATTCCGGTGATAATCATTAGGATAAATCTCTATAAAAAAATAACTCACATATTTATTTATAATTTGGTGTGAAATTAGTTAAATTAAATTATGTTCATCATTTATGGTCCACGATGATTTAGTCCAGAGATTGTCGAGACATCTCGATGAAGAATTTCGTTATGTTACGCTAACCATACATTGTGAGTAGTGTTTTAACAAAACCAAAGAAAAGATCGATCTTAGGGTTCAATCTAGGTTGACATCCTAATATATATTCAGTATAAGGTTTTCACATCTGTTTATGCTAAGAGAATTTAGTAAGCAAACTCTTTCCTCGCAATGTCAGTAAGAATCAGCTTAATTTTTGCTACAGGTCAAAACCATAATATATGATAAAATTATTAAATCATCTAAAAGAATCATTTCATACATGAAAATAGACACTCCTTGATAAATATTTTATTTTTTCTCGTATACTTTATAAACTTAAATTTATTAAATTTAAAAAAATGTACTTAAATTTACAAAGGTAAAAAATGATATGAAATAGTGAAAAACACATTTTTCTAAGGGAAAGGGTTCAAACTGTTAATCATATTTTATAAAATTCACTATTTTTAATAAGTTTTTTAAAGTGTTAGCTATGCAACTGTGAAGGAGGAAAAAAAAACATGTCATAATATAAAGTGAAAATCTTGGATTTGAGACTTAAAAATATGAATGTTAATAAATAAAACTTATCAATAATCTTAACTTAATTACTTTTACTAAGTTTATTAAAAATATAAAATATTATTTATTCTACCTGCAATTTTATTGAGTAAAATAGTAGTTAAAATAATCTAAATGAAAATTATTACATTGTAAAATAATCTTATAACAAGTGTCACTTAAGTCACATAGACCGGTTCCATTAAACTGATTTCTAAGGGAAAATGCATCAAATGAGACTATATAATCTCTCTTTGTCCTATAACTATATATTCTCAATCTTTCTTCCCATAAATTGTGTACTAAATTAAGCACGGTTGATTGTAGTAATTAAAGGAGTCATAACTTATAAGAAATAATAAAACTGGCTTAAATGTATCCACTCGAAACAAATTAGTAATTAACCAAACAATTAGAGGTAGAGAGAAAATAAAGATCACAACCCTCAAATTTTTAGGGAAAAAAAAACAAATATCAACCACCCTTCCTTCTACCCAACATTAATTAATAATACAAACCTTTGTAATTTCCTTAAATAGTTACCTCACATTTCAAACAGAAACAAACAAAAACCCTCTAAAATCATTCTATTTTTGGCATTCCCCTCACTTTTTAACTCTCTTACATATGCCTTTTTCTCATTTCAACAATACGTAGCCTTCCAAGCCAGATCTTTAACATACAGGGGCATCAAAACCCTAAATAAAAGAGCCCCAACAAGTACATCAAAACCCTAGCTTAAGATGGTTGGTGCAGAAAAGAAAAAGTTAGCCATAATAGGCGTGTCTTCGTTACTTTTGGTTGCTATGGTAGTTGGTACAGCAGTGAGTATGACACGAAATAAAAGCTCATCAGGTGATGAAGAATCTGGCAATAATGTTGCAACATCAACAAAGTCAGTGCAAGCAATTTGTCTACCAACAGAGTTCAAAGAAACATGTGAAAATGCTCTAAACAAAGTAGCAGGAAATACAAGTGACCCAAAAGAATTAGTGAAAGCAGGTATTAAAGTAGCAGTTGAATCCTTACAAGAATCATTAAAAAACTCTACAACTCTCAAGGAATTGGCTAAAGATACCTTAACAAACAATGCCTTAGCCACTTGTGAAGAACTCATGGGTTATTCCGTTGATGAGCTTTTGAATTCAATTGATAGAATTGGAAATTTCGACATAACAAAACTCAATAGATATATTAATGATTTACAAGTTTGGCTTAGTGCTGCTCATACTTATGAAAATACATGTTTAGATGGATTTCAAAATACAACTGGTCAAGCTGGAGATAAAATGAAGGCTATTTTAAAAACTGCAATTCAACTTACTAGTAATGGTCTTGACATGGTTAATGAGCTTAGTAAGGTATTGGGTAGCAGTAACAACAACGTCGTTGCAGCAGCCGGCGGACGGAAATTGTTGGAGAATGATAAAGAGGTTATGCCTTTTTGGGTTAATGAAGAGAAACATAGACTTTTAGTTGCTGATCCAGCAAGTATTAAACCGAACATTGTGGTAGCTCAAGATGGAAGTGGTAATGTCAAGACTATAAATGAAGCTCTCAAACAAGTTCCTGTAAGACCAGATAATAGTACATTTGTTATTTATGTTAAACAAGGGATTTACAATGAATACGTTGATGTTCTTAAGAGTCATACTTATATCATGATGTATGGAGATGGACCTTTAAAGACTAGAGTCACTGGCAAAAAGAATTTCAAAACCATGCAACTCCAAACCGTCCAAACCGCCACTTTTGGTTAGTATATATATTCTTCTTTTTTTTTCATTTTTTAACACGTTTTAAAATTTTAATAGTATTGTTTAAAACTTTTATTGAAGGTATAGCATAATTTGTGAGTGATATGCTATTTTTGTGATTTTAAAAGCATGTAAAATAAATATTTCTAATATATGTTTAAAAGTAACAAGGGATAAAAAATGGAAGCACCCTTCCATATTCCCTATACATTATACATAATTAAACCCAAAAAAATTCGTTATATTTTAAAATAATTACATATCTTTAGTTTCTTAAATAATTTAAGACAAACAATTTAAATAAAAATACTTAAAGAGTGTATTTTTATAATGGAGGATATCTCTTCCTTCATTTGCCATCACGATTAATTTGAAAGCTTAAGAAATTTTGAGTTCTTTTTTTTTATTATTTTTTTTCCTTCTTCTTCCTCAAATATGTTGTAGAAATTAACAATTTATTTGCGATGCATGTGTCTTTAGCTAGTAATAATATATGTATGCAGCTGTTGTGGGAGCCGGATTCATGTGCAAAGATATGGGATTTGAGAACACAGCTGGACCAGAAGGACATGAAGCAGTAGCATTGAGAGTTCAATCGGATATGTCAGTCTTTTTCAACTGTCACATGGATGGATACCAAGACACATTGTATGTCCAAACACATAGACAATTCTATAGGGACTGTCAAATCTCAGGCACAATAGACTTTATATTTGGGAATGCAATGGTTGTGTTTCAAAATTGCAAGATAATAGTGAGAAAACCAAGTATTGACCAAGCAGAATGTACGGTGACAGCACATGGACGAATGAAACAGGACGAACCAACCGGCATTGTCCTCCAAGGTTGTACCATAAATGCTGATCCATTGCTACTGACCAACCCGCAACCGGTGAGGGTCTTCCTCGGCCGTCCATGGAAGCAATATGCAAGGGCTATTGTGATCCAATCATTCCTTGGCAAAGTAATTGACCCTCAAGGTTGGGCTAAGTGGGCTGGTGCTAATTTTGAAAACACTTGTTGGTTTGCAGAGTTTGGAAACAAAGGTCCAGGTTCTAACTTGGCTACTAGAGCTAGGTTTAGTGGAATTAAGTCCCTTGATGCTCAACAAGCTGCACTATTCACCCCTCAAAACTTCTTCAGTTTTGACTCGTGGATTACCAATAAGGGTATACCCTATGACCGTGGTATGATGCCAATCTAATCTCATTTATATATAAACCTAGCTAATTCAAAATTATAATTATTAATTGGTATTTATATCTATTTAAATCAAATTTGAATTACAAAGAAGGGGGATATATGGAAGAGAAAGAGGAAAAAAATTGTATTTATAACTTTGTACTGCATCATGTATATAGAATAAGTGAAGGTGACAAAAGTCCATATCCTTAGTCATTAGCTTGTATTCTTTATAATGATGAGTACAAGACTCAATATTAGTATTTGCACTAAATACTCAGCCTGTATTCTCTTATTTATCCACTGGTTTATTTAATCGAGTGTTGTTTAGTCACGTTCACTAAGTTGTTACAAGTAAAAAAACTTGGTTTATGGCATAGCTTTATGATCTGACACCATACATCACACACTATTTCTAATTCAAGGAATCTCCTTGATGTAATCATCGCTCTAGTCTGAAAGTACCAAAAGACTAACAATTGAATCCGCACTAACATTTGATACCGCATCACTCGATTAAGAGTAATACAACTCACCATAAATTAGGATAATTTATTCCAAATTATAATTGGATTACACTTTATGATATGAGATCAGATGACTAGTTATATTATAAAACGTTATTTAAGATTATACAAACTAGAAATAAAAAGTGTTTTTCGTCACTACTCATATAATTTGAGTAATAACTTTTTGACTACTTACCTAAAAAATAATGATTAGACCCAACATGTTGGATATTGGGAGAATAAGAAAAGAGAGAATAAGAAAAGAGATTTTTAAAATCACACTTAAATCAACTCATTTTGAAGAAAATGAAGATAAATTACAAATTATATCTCAAATAAAGTTTGAACTTACGACCACTTATATGATACTCTCGTTACCAACTCGACTCAATAGACAAGGGCATTCAATCAATTAATCACCATTCTTTATCTTACAAAATGATGACAAAGTCATTATATACGTATATATCTTTATTTCGAATAAGGTAATATATTTATCTTCTCTTATTTTTAACACAAAATAGCTCATGTGTCACCAAAATGTATATATATTATCTATCATCTTTATGAAAATAGTCTATCATTTGAAAATAAAAATACTAGATTACTCTCACTTTTGCATATATTTCATGTTTATCATTCTTTTAATAAACTTCACCAATTATTTTTAATCATTTTAAAAATAAAAACTTTAACTCAATTTGATATCTATCCAACTTAATTGGAATAATAATGCAAGGAATTTGATTCATCCATCATATTTATGATTTTCATTGCTATTTTGTTTTATGACATCATAATTTACCTTGAATAGTTTTAAATGCCACAACTGGTGGTATACATCAACTACGTGGAAATTAGATGGAAAATATTTTTTGGCTCATTTGTTGATATAACGCAGAGATAAAAGCATCAACTACGTGTATTGCATTGCAATAGGAATTCTCTGGTAAATACTACTCTTTTGAATTTGTTCGCATGCACCTACAGTAGCATTCAAGTAACACCTTTTTATTTCACCAGTTTTTTTCTTCATTGGATTTCTAAATTTTACTGAAGAAAAAAGGCAAAATAAAATAAAATTTCTTATGACCTTAAAAACGACATTACTTATCTATAACATTTTCTATAAGTAATATGTTTCTTTTATGTTGAAGCCAATTTTTTACTCTCCATGTTCTTTTGTTTAATCCTGCAAAACTCAATAACAGAATACTGATGTGGTGTTTCTCAAAGACGCTCCTCCGTTATTGAAGTAATATCTCAAATATTGAAAGAGAAAATGGGAATACTAAGAACATAGTAATTACTTAGTGACAAAAAGACTTTTAAGAGCTGCCTATCTTATTTATCCACCGGTTAAAATCCAGTGTTTTTTAGTCAAGCTCACCAAGTTTTTAGACCCACCCCTTGTAAGCTCCTGTACCACGAAGAAGAAATATAAATGAATTGTTAAATATACTTCTCATAAGCTTGAGTTTCTGAAAAAATTAGTGTCAATAATTCTTTATGGTATTAGAAGAATCGAATCTATGTATTAATCCCTAATATTAATTAAAATTTTCAAATTTGATTGACCTTACATAAAGACATGAAAATCAACTCTTAAAAAAAATTTGATGGGACTTTAAAAAAACAAAGTAACCTACGCTTACTAAAAATATTAAAAAATATAAATAAAATGTTAGATTACATCTTGTAAGCTTGAACTTCTAATAGAATTGGTGTCTAACAATTCTTTATTTACAATTGAAAAAACTTTTTATGCAACAACTTTAGTACATCACATTCTATTTATATAATATATAAGTAATATGAGATATTAAATTCTAAAAATTTAACCTTTAAAAAGTAATATGAGATATTAAATTTTAAATATTTAACCTTTAAATAATATAAGTTTTATACTATTTATAAACACTATACTAATATCTTTATTATCTTTATTAACCAATATAAGACTCTCTTTATACAATAACACATTTTTCAAAGTGTGAGTTGTTTGACTCAATAGTTTGTATTTTTAACCTACTTTAATTATATTATAGTTTTATCATGTCTATCTTATTGCAAGGTCTATGTACTTTTTTAAAGGGATCGGCCATTAATTTTTTTCTCTTTTTTTTGGACCTATTTATTGATTAAAGTTTTGTGCCATGTAAATTTTGTTTAATGTATAAGTAAAATAAAACATCCAATTCTAAAAGGTTAACCTTGAAGAAATATAAGTTTCATACTAATTATAAAAATTGCAATAATATATTTATTAATTAATGTGAGATGTTTTTTTTATACACTAACATATACTAACTCATTTTGAGAAAGAAAGAAAAAAATTACTAATTATCTCTGTTATAAATAAACACTATCGAAAGCGAAGTTCGAGTCCAATTTAGTTTCACAAATATATAAAAATGAGTAACAAACTTGTTATTAGAGGAAAAATCTACTAATAATCCAAATATACTTAGAAAGTAATTTCTTCTAATTTACTAGTAATATACATCATGATAAATTAACAAACTTGTTATTTAATCAAATATTACCATACAAATCGACAACTTCAACTTCTTGAACTTTCAACGATGAAGGAAGGTATTGTCATTAATGATGGAGTACAGAAGAAAGAACCTTGAAAAATGGATGGTGTTGGGTGTTGGGCACTGATGATGGAAGGCGTTGAAGATGGAGTATAGAAGAAGGAACTTGAACAACAATTAAGACTTAGGTGAGCGACTTCTTCTCTATCAACAACTTTCATATCATATTAAGAACACATGCTTACTAATAACACATATTATATTGATAATTAGGCGGCTTAGCCGGCCATATAGTTACAAACTTAAAATACACAAAATTTAATTACAAAACTTAAATTAAAAGCAAACTAAAACAAAATCAAACTTAATAATGCTTGCCATCTGGCAAAAATTTGTTTAGATGCAATATTTTTAACATCTTTTAATAAAATTTCTTTTGCAGATTTGCAATCAATCCTTAGTAAAAATTTTTGATTAAGTAAATCTGATTGAAATTTTGAAATGCAAAGTACTATAGATAGTACTTCCTTTTTGACAGTGGAATAATTCTTTTGACAATCATTCCAATGGCCAGAAGTAAATTGAACAATTTGTTCATTTTTGTCCTGGACTTGTTTTAAAATTCCTCCGTAGCCAAGATCATTGGCATCGGTTTCTACTATCTTGTGGAGTATTGGGTCAGCAAGATGTAAACAAGGAATGTTTTGAACTTGTGCCTTTATCTTTTGCACAATTTTTGTGTGTTCTTCTGTCCATGGCTCAGGGATTTTCTTAAGCCTATTATGTAAAGGTTTTGCTAACCTATTAATATTTATTGAAACTTATCACGTAATTCAAGCTACCTAGAAATCTTTGTAGGCTTGGGTTTTGTCAATAATCCTGTCGGAAACTTAGTTGTAAGGTCTAAGGATCTATTGATTGGAATAACTGTTCCATTGGATACGTTGTGTCCAAGAAACCTGATATTTGTTTGAAAAAGAGTCATTTTCTTGGCTGATAGAGCCAATCCATTTCTCTTGATAATATGGAAGAAGGTTTTGAGATGTCTGATATGTTGTCTGACATCTTTGGAAAATATGAGTACATCATCGATGTACCTGATCTGAATTGAGTAAGGATTGAATATATCATTCATGATCCTTTGAAACTCAGAAGGTGCATTTTTGAGACCAAAAGGCATAACATTCCACTCAAACTATCCAAATGGAACAGTGAATGCAGTTTTGTACCTATGTTTGGGCTCGATTTGAATCTGCCAAAAGCCTGATTTCATATCAAACTTGGAGAATATTGATGATGAATATAATTTTTGAAGCAAGTCTTTTTTGTTGGGAATAGGGTACCTAATCCATTTTAAGGCTTGGTTCAAAGGTTTATAGTTGATGACTAACCGAGGAGTTCCTCTTTCAATCTCGGCTGATTTGTTGACATAGAAGGCCGCACAACTCCACGGCGATCTGGATTTTGAGATTAATTTCTTAGATAGGAGATCTTCGATCTCTTTTCTACAGAATTGTTCAAGATCACCATTCATTTGAATAGGTCTTGCTTTTGTAGGAATATCCTTTTCATTAAAGGATGTTTCATATGGTAAATCTACCATGTGTTGATTTCTTTCCCAGAATGCACTGGGTAATTCAGAGCATACCTCTTTTTCAAAAGAAGTTTGTAATTTAGAGATTTTATCTTTAATCTCCGGTATTAGAAGTTCTTTCTCAACTGTATGAGATTGAACCTTGGTTTTGAGATAGAGAAGGTCCTTTTCTCTATGGGTTATTAGAACCGAAATCTCTTTTGGAGAGATTGAATAAGATTTGATAAGATTAAGATCCCTAGTTTTGGGTTCTTCTATGAAAGGAAAAATGAAAGCTTCTGCTCCCATTCTGAATGATATTCTGGTATGATGAACAGAATATGGGGTAATGATATCCATGAATGGAGTGCCCAATATGACTGGGTAGCCAATATCAGATACTATGACAAATGGAGTTTTGATCAGGTGTAATCCTTTAAGAATCGACACCTCTGTTTTTCCAATAATTCTCATTTCAGATTTATTGGCAGAATTGAGACGTTCTTCAGTTGGTTTGTAAAACCTTCTGGGGACGATTGATGGGGAGATACAATTGAGATCTGCTCTTGTATCAAAGAGAGCATTGGTCTCGAGTTTTGAATCATCAGGAAATACTAGGGTTATCCTAATTTTGTATTTTCTGGTGGTAATTTTTCTTAGGTTTTGAATATTTTGTGCAAGATCATCGTCAGATTCACTCACATAAGTTGATGATTTATCTCCATTATTAAGTGTTTTAAACTTAATGTCATATTCTTTTAATTTTTCTTTAAGCTGGTGGAGTTCCAGTTTGATAGTTTTAATCTCCAGTTTTAAGTCTTGAATCTGACTTTCTGGTGTTATGGTTTTGTTCTTTCGTTCCAAGACAGTAGTGAGGTTATAATAGCCTTTACTGGTATTTGGAATTTCAGTTTTTTTGATTGATTGTGATCTATCCAAAGATGTAGTTAAATATTCTACATATAGTTTGGTTAATGATGGATCATTTAATCTAAGGATTTTTTCTTGAAGTTGTTCATCTTCTTCCTTAGTTAATACATTAATGCTTTTGTTTGAGGAATCAGAATTGCTAGATGCAAATTCATCTTCCTGGGGATTGAATTCTTCGTCCGACCATTGTTCAGACTCAGATGATGAGGATGTATCTACCATAATAGCAGATATTTTGGCAAATGTGTCTTCTTCAAGTTTTAATTCGTGAAGTTTTTTAGACATTTTGCAGTAATTTGCAGTGTGACCCTTCTTGCCACATTTATAACATTTAAACTCTTTAAAGTTTTTAAAGGGTTTTTTATGGTGTTTTGAATCCTTATTAAAATTTCTTTTATAAGGTTTTTTATAAAATTTCATTCTTTTCTCAAAGAATGGTTTTCTTGATTTTGAAAACTTATTATAAGTTTTATTATAAGATTTTGATTTGGGTTTACTGCAAGTTCCATCGCAGGTTTTATCAATAGAGAAGTTGCAATCAAACTGTTTACAGAATGATCCAATTTCTCTTTTGGAAACTTTAAGTTCCAATTTCATTTGTTTTTGGATTTTCAAATCTTGACAAATTTGAAGACCCTGGTTTTGAGCAAAACTGATTAACTGACCATAGGTAAGTTGATCATATGGGATGATATGGTTCCCATAAGTTTTGCGGATTTTATTTCTGGTTTTCTCACCTAAGAGGGGAGGAAGTCCTGCTAGGAATTTCTCCTTCCAGAATGGTTGAATAGAGTCGTCTCTTAACATAACTCTAGACAGGAATGTTGTTTTGTAATTTTGAAAATCACTCATCTTCCTACATTTTATGTTGGAAAGAAGATCAGCGTTTTTATCTTTTAAATGGGATGGATCCCCCATAAAATGATGTGATATGGTAAAGAGTAATGTTGAGACGGCATCCTGTATAGGAGCACGCGATGATGAGAAGTATGGGTGTACCACGCTCGTGATCAATATTGCATTGCGGTATCATTTGTTGTTGTTTTGAAAGATGATGATCCCACCATCCTTTTAGTTGGCACGAGAAAGCACTATTAGTAACTCAACAAGCTTGTTTTATCGGTTGTACCGATTTGGGTTTTATAAGCATTTGACGCCATGGTCATTTGCTGTAAGATATTTAATATCTCGTGATCCGTCATTCCATCATGTTCCCAAACGTAGATGAGTACGCCGTTATACTTAGTTTGGATAACTTGTGGGTTGGAGTTCCTATGGTGTGAGGATACCTAAGCCAGGCTAGGTTCTTGCCAAGCTAATTTTTGAAGGTGAGGAGTTGGTTCAGAAATAGATTCCTGGGCGCCTCGAGGATAATGTTTCAGGATCTAGTTTGCTAAGAATACTAAGATCCTGTAATGGGGTAATGGTTGGTTTTGAAGCCAGCGGCATTTCGGGAACAACTAGTCCTAGATTGTTTGAAAATGTTCTTCTAATTGGGACCTAAGGTACTATTCCAATTTTGAAGTTTTTCAAACTTTGATGTTATTTCTTCGAGTGGTTTAGAGACACTGGAATGGTTTGAAGATAGGGTTCTTAATTATCTATCCTTTGTTTGATAAGAGGTAGAGGGAATATCTATTTTTAGATTTTTCTCTATCTGATTAATTATTTTCCTAAAGTTGGTTAAGTGATGTTTGTATAGTTATTTTGGGTAACTATGTTTTTGAGGTTGGTTGCCTGGTTCTAGCTTGAGGTTCTTAAGAAGGCTTACTGATTATCCCGTAAGGGAAAGTAATAGGTCTTAATGGAGGATGTTCAGCTTCAACCGAACCATCCGGAGTTTCCCATACGGGTAACTTCTTTTTGGTTTTGACCATGTTAACTTGGTTAACTAGATCATCCGTTTCCTGTAAAAATCTATCGAAGTCAGCAAGTGTGATTTCGCTAGGTTTTATTTCCGAAAAGGTTTTAAGCTGTGGAGTCAAAGCTATCTTCTTCTTAGCTATAGGCTCTACTGGTTCATTTTCTAAAAGCATATCGAAGTCAGCTTTGGTGACATCCGAAACACTTATTGAAGGAAATAATTTATACTGTGGAACTCTAGCTATAGGTTCTATGGCTATTAGTTCTACTGTAATGTTGACTGGTTTAGGGTCAATTTGAACTAATGGTTTGACTACTAGTTCTGGTAATGGATCTTGAATAGTAACTGGTAGGTTACCTATTAAGACTGTTGATGGTTTGACTAAGTCTACTGGTTCTGACTTAGGTTCATTTGATAATATTTTGCTATCCTGACTAAGGGTAACAATGTGATCTGGTATCTTTTTTGCAGATTTGGAAGTTTTCCTATCTGTATGTTTTGATTGATGTACGAATGGGGAGTCTAATCCTTTGGTTGCCCTATAGATTTCTAACCATTCGAAAAACTTAATATTTTTATTATGTTCTTTAACATATCGTTCATGTTTCCTAAAGCAGCTAGCCCTAGCATTTTCTGAATGATTTTTAAAGAACCAATTTGATATTCTTATGTTTTGAGGTAGGTTTAGATCTGTTCTTAGGGTTTTCTCTTCCCAAGACTCTTCTAAATCTATTGTTAATACATTTAACTCATTAATTCTAACATCCTGACTGGGTGCTAAAGATTGAGTTGGTGATAAAGGGAAAATAGGTGACAACTGAGGTGATTCTTCCATCTCAGATGTTTCAACTGTATAAACCGGTCTGGGTACTTGGTTACTACAGTCTACCTTCTCTAGTTTTGTTTTCCTAAGTAAATCAGAGGTTGATAACCTAGGTTTTGTATGGATTGGTAAATCCTTTGATGAAAACTCTGAGGCACTTGTAGAGTATCTCATTGATGTAGATCTATTGAATCCTATTTCAATATTTCCATTTTTATGTTCTATTATCCTAGAAAGTTCTGTGTTTTGTTCAGCTACTTCCTGGTGATCTTTTTCAGATGTGGGCTGGGAAATTCCTTTTAATAGCCAACTATCTGGGTAAACTACACTATCCCAACTAATTGGTCTAGGTATGGTAATATTGGATCTAGACAAGTCTGTCTGTAATAATAGAGTTTCTCCTTTGGTAGAGTTATGAATGGCATTTATATCCCATGAGGTTACCATTAATTTGTAATGTACTCTATAAATTAAAGCTACCGTAATTGTTCCTGGTAAAACCTTAACATTATGAGTTTGGATTTGGAGTGTTAATGTTTTCAATATTTGGGGATCTGTAATAGACACCACTATGTTGGGGAAACAGTTGAAGGATATAGGTCCTAAACCTAAACCTGTTTCTACCGTTCCTAATAAAGATTCCTTGAAATCTGTTAACCTAGCATCTCGTAAGACTGCTAGTATTGATGAGCTTAACCCTAATCGGGTTAAAGGTCTTAATCCAATCTGGACCAGGCCTATATGGACATACTGAAATTTTTTATCAAAATGTCTTTGTAATGATTCTTTTGAAAAAAGTTGAATAGATTCAAAAGGTAATGAAAGTTGAAGATCTCTTTCTTCAGTTTTGATAATGTAATTCATTTTGAAAAGATGTTTCATCTTTATATGATAAATTTGGTTCCTACTGATCTTTGGAACCTTCCAGCGATCAATAGATTTTTCAAAATTTTCAATAGTAACTTCGTTACTATTGGTAATGAATGACTTCTTAGAAGAAGATGATGAAGTTGTTTGTAATAAAGGTTTTGATGCTGAAAAGCTTTTATGAGACATGTTTGAAATTTTAAAGCTGTAAACTAATATGGATTAACTAATTATCAATACAATATGTATATCATGGTAAATATGATTCTTAATAAATAAATAGCAGTTTATTTATAACAAGCAAGATACAGAGTATAAATCAATGAAATTTGAGTCATGGAATTATTTTAAACTATTAATGCATGAAATATTTAACATTTAAGTTCTTGTTCTATCTCTTATAAGAATACTTATAACTTATAACACCTACCAAATAGATTCGGACGTTTGCTAAAACCACTGGTATTTCCGGGAATTTATTGCCCTTGACGCCATTCTCTCGGCTTAAGCGGGACTTACAACCCTTCACCCAGATCGAAGCATTTCTGCAGCAACCTTTCCTCCTCCATTAGGGTGAACAGTTAAGTTATATGTATTAGTACAAGCTAGTACTGAAAGTAGAGATGGATGTTTTGAAAACACAGAGAACAATAGTAATGAAAATAAGAAGAATGAAAGTTGTTGATAGAGAAGAAGTTCTTCAAATCTCTACTTTGACTCAAAATAAAAACAAGTTCTTCAAATGTAAAATTTCTAGGATTACCAAATAACCGTCATCCAAAACCCTAAAGGGTGATCATTTACTGCAAACATCAATCAATTCCAAGAAATGCTTGAACTGGTTAAATGGAATTGATTTGGTTAATATATCAAGTGGATTCTCTATAGTGACTATCTTATTAACAACAATAACACCATGAGACACAATGTAATGAACGAAGTGATATCTGACATCAATATGTTTAGTTCTTTCATGATACATAATATTTTTGGTCAAGTGTATTGCACTCTGACTATCACAAAGTACAACAGAAGTATCTTGCTATAAACCCAAATCACAAACCAAACCTCTAAGCCAAATGACTTCTTTCACTACTTTTACTGTAGCCTTCCAACTAATGGCACAATGAGAAAAAGTAAAAACATAACCTGTCAAAGATCTTCTTTTATCCAAATCACCAACATAATCGGAGTCCACATAACCAATAACATTGTAACTAGTATTAGAACTTCCATCATACACCAAACAAAAATTAGATGTGCCACTCAAATACCGAAGTATCCATTTCATTGCTTGCCAATGACCCTTTCTAGGATTCCCATATATCTGTTGATACCACTAACTGCATGTGAAATGTGTGGATAAGTACAAACCATAACGTACATCAAACTATCAACGACACTAGCACATGGAACCTAAGACATGTACTGCTCTTCTTCTTCTAACTGTGATAACAAATCCAAAGAAAAACTAAAATGCACAATTAACGACATACTCATAGGTTTAGACTCGTTCATACCAAAATGTTCAAGAACTTTTTCAATATAACTTTTCTGAATCAAATAAAGCTTGCTCGTTAATTTTCTTCGTTGCACCCAAATATTTCATCTCAAACTCACCACTAAGTTGAGACTTTAATTTCAAAATCTCAAACTTACTCTTAGAATTAATAAACATGTCATCAACATAAAGCAACAAATAGACATATGAATCATCTAGGAATCTTTTATGATAAATGCAACTATCATAATCACTCCTAGATTAACGATGATTAATCATAAAAGAATCAAACCACTTATACCACTACATAGGGGATTTCTTCAACCTAAATTGAGACTTTTTCAATAAACAAACATGATCTTCCTTACCTAGAACAATAAACCCATCTGGTTGATGCATATATATTTGTTCCTCAAGCTCACCATGTAAGAAGGTTGTCTTAACATCAAGCTATTCTAATTCCATGTCAAACAATGCAACCATAGTAAGCAACACACGAATAGAGAGCTATGTTTCACAACAAGTGAAAATACTTCATTGAAGTCAATACCCTTCTTCTGATAATAACCCTTTGCAACAAAATGTTTCTTGAACCTAACTGCTTCAACCTTATGTATACCTTTTTTTTTCTTGAAGACCCATTTATTTCCAACAATCTTTTAGACCTTAGGCAATTTCACCAATTTCCAAGTATGATTATTATGAAGTAATTAAACCTCTTCATTCATAGTAACCATCCACTAAACAGACTCATCACAAGTGACAGCTTCAGGATAACTAGAAGGTTCATACACCTTAATAGACTTTGCCACAAACAATGCAAAAGAAACTAAGTCTGCATATTTGTACCTCTAAAGGTGTCGAATCTCTCCTATTCCTTTACCCTTAGCGATACTATATGGTTGCTCATGTTTCTCTTCTGCTACATCATGAGAAAGATCATCTATCTCATCCACGGATGGCTAACATAAAGTGCCCTCTTGCACTTGACTAGGAGCTCTACTCTCGAGCTCCACCTGCTCACTAACACCATGGTCTTTACCTGTAACAATAGACACATTTTTTTTATTTTTCAACATGGAAAACTCATCCAACTTAACATCTCTACTAATCAAATTTTTAGGTTACTTGGGTTTAACACACCATAACCTATAACCCTTCATCCCAAAAGCATACCCCAAAAATATGCATTTCAATGCCCTAGGCTCAAGTTTACCATCATTAACATGAGTATAAGCAGGACAACCAAAAACTTTCAAATTATAATAATTAGTAAAGTACCAAAGAATACCTTAAATGGAGTCTTAAACTCAATTGTAGTTGGTGGAGACCGATTCACCAAATAGCAGGCATCGTTACAAGCTTCAGGCCAAACGGATGTATCCAAATTAGCTTGAAAGAGCATACAATGAGCTCTTTCTAAGAGACTCATATTCACACGTTCTGCAACTCCATTTTGCTATGGTGTATAATGCATAGTGCGATGTCTCACTATGTCATTTCTTTCACATAACTCATTAAATTGACTTTCACAAAATTCCAAACCATTGCCAGTCCTCAAATGCTTGATTTTCTTACCTATTTGATTTTCTATACAAGCCATGAATTTTACAAATTTTGAAAACACGTCATTCTTACTTCAAAAAATACACCAAAATATAATGGGAGAAGTCATCAATAAAAGTCAACATATATCGAGCACCACCCTTAGACATAACAAGAGAAGGACCCCAAAGATCTGAATAAATATAATCAACAATACCTTTCATTTTATGGATGGTTGTATTGAACTTGACCCTACGATGCTTTCCATAGACACAGTGCTCATAGAAATCAAGTTTTCCAGTTTTCTAACCACCAACCAAATCCCACTTGCTCAAAACAAACATCCCTGCCTCACTCATACACCCTAATTGCATATGCCTAATCGAGTAGTATCTGAATCTTTATCTAATGAGGACAAAACTGAAACACTACCAATAATAGTGCTACCCTGATCACATAAAGGCCATGCAACAGTTTCCCTTTAATAAAAATGAGATCACTCTTACTAACTCTTAAAACTCCACCTTTAGTTATATACTTGTAGCCTTGTAAATCAAGAGTACCTAAAGATATCAATATGGAACATGATGAAGATTTTTCAAAATCCTAACAATACCATCATGCATTTTAATTCGGACAGTACCAATACCAATAATCTTATAGGATACATTATTTCCTATCAAGAAAACACCCTCATTAATAGACTGATAAGAAGAAAACCATACCCTATTGGGGCACATATGGTAAGTACAACTCAAATCAAGAATCCAAACATCTCCAAGAGAACCAACAGATATTGATAAAACATTTTCACTATCGGAACCAAAACTATCTACAACACCAGCAACATCATTAGTACCAAAAGATGTTGTGACACATTTTCCTTTACCTTTGTGTTTCAAACAATTTACTTTTCAATGCCCTTCTTGACGGCAATGGTTACATTTATCCTTTCGTTTTCTAGATTTGGATCTAAACTTGCCTCTATTGTTACTTGAGTCTTTTTTCTTGATTTCTAGCTCTGAAAAATAAACCATTATTATTATCATTGTTGCTAGTAGACATCTTTTTCTTCAACTCTCTAGAATTCAAAGCTGCTTTGACATCCTCCAAAGAAATAGTGTCTCTTCCATATAGTATGGTATAAAAAAAATGTTCAAATGAATAAGGTAAAGAACATAATAGAACTAAGACTTGATCCTCATCATCAATTTTAACACCACCATTTTTTAGATCACGAATAATTTTGGTAAGTTCATCAAGGTGATCGTGTAAATGTGTATCTTCTGACATTCTGATTGTATACAAACGCTGCTTCAAATATAATCGACTAGTCAAAGACTTAGTCATATACAAATTCTTCAATTTTAGTCATAACCTAGCGGAAGATTCCTCGTCACCAACCTCGCGTAGTATCTCATCAGACAAGATAACTGAATTCAACTGAGAGAATTTTCCATAAATACATATTTTTCTTCATCGGTCAATTTATCATTGCCTTCAAGTGTCTTAACGAGCCCTTCATTTGCCAAAGACTGAAGTAATTCCTACCATTGAATTTCTCAATTTCTCAATTTTCCACCATTATAGAAAACCCAATATTAAATAAATAAAAGCACAACCCAGAAAATATGAAATCAATCAAATAACCATAAGCTAAAAATAAATCAAAAAGATCAAACTTGATTAGTTCCAATAAATAACAGAATAACCCAATATCTGATACCAATTTGTAATAAATTAGCACTAGTGGAAGCAAAGTTCGGATCCAATTTGGTCGTAACAATATATAATAATGGATAATAAAAAAATGACACACAATGATTTAAGTGGTTCAACTTTTTAATGTGAAAAATCTACTTCATTAACCACGGTACACCGAGAAAAAAATATACTCCACTAATGGCGACACACTGAGAAAAATTCTACTAATAATCAAATAGAGATATAAACACCAATTTGAAAGAACTTCACAAAATATATCAAAAAAACCAAATGTACCCATAATGTAAGGCGCTGATGATGCAGTATAGAAGAAGGAACTTGAACAA
Organism: Hippophae gyantsensis; assembly: GCA_030763125.1. NCBI lineage: Eukaryota > Viridiplantae > Streptophyta > Magnoliopsida > Rosales > Elaeagnaceae > Hippophae > Hippophae gyantsensis. The sequence goes on along the minus strand of CM061028.1, from coordinate 71,810,046 downwards.
CAATTGAGACTTGGGTGAGCGACTTCTTCTTTGTAAAAAAAAGGGAGTCTATCATTTGAAAATAAAAATACTATCTTATTCTCACTTTTGCACTCCTTTAATGGACTTCACCGATTATGTTTTAATCATTTTAAAACTAAAAACTATAATTCTAATTGATAATTATCAACTTAATTGCAATGCACGGACTTTGATTCACCCATCATATTTTTCATTTTCATTGATAATTTTTCTAATATCATAATAATTGTCATTTAAGTATAAATGTATCTATAATATTTTTAAATAAGCATTACACACATTTAAATACCATTTACCTTGAATAGTTTAAATGCCACAACTGGTGGTATACAACAACCTACGTGGAAATTAGATGGCAAATATTTATTGGCTCATTTTTTGACATAAGATATAGATAAAAGAAGCGGGATTTAACGCATCACTATCCACGTCAGTTGTTGTCGTATCAAATTGAGACGTAAAGAGTTTACTTTTACTTTAGATTGTCTCGAACCAAAAGCATATTTGTGTTACTCAAAATATATCACAACTATAAAGAAGTGTTTTTAAATCGGGATTTAAAGTCATTTTTTTCTTAAAATCGACTTATAACAAATTTTAAGTCAATATACTTATAAATTAACTTAAAATTTAAAGAAGGTTCATGTTAAAAACCGATTTGAAATAAACTCAAAATTAAAAAAATTAAAAAAAAATAGCATCGATTGATATGTACAATTGATGTTACATGACAATTAGCGTCGATTGTACACATCAATTCACACAAAGCCAAGTGTAATGTCAGTTGTACATGTCAACTGACCCATAATTTTGTGTCGATTGACACATAAGATCGATGCTACACGTGGCTTCATGTTGGTTGATGTATACAATCAGTGCTAATTTCCATGTGTGCCATCAATTATACACGTCAACCAATGTGATATGTAGTATCGGTTTTATGTGTCAACCGACATTACACTTGGCACATAGCATCGGTTCTATGCACCAACCGATACTACGTGTCTTTTTTTGAAGAACAAGTATTTACAAGTTATCGTACGGTGCAAAAAGAAAACACACTACTTATTTGCAATCTCCCAAGAGTTGGATGAAACACTTGAGAAGTTTATTGAACAATTTAAGGTTGATGTGGAAGGAATTGATGACTATAATTGCATGAGCCTTCTATTGACATGTTAAGAGGTCTTAAAACAAAATCTAAGAGACCAATCAATGAAAAACAAAAATCAAGAGACAAGTCGAGCTAGAAAATGATGAAAACAAAAAATATCTTGAAATTTGAAAAACAAGAAGATGAACACCACAAAATGTGCATCAATGAAGGAAATGCCAAAATAGGCAAAGACCATAGTCATTCATGGCCAAAATAGCAAAAAAGATCAAAATGTCATAAATGAAACTAAGAAATTCGATGAATAAAAGAAAATGACTCTTAGAATAAGAAAAACTTACTAAAAAAGATGGACCGAGAGAAAACATAAAAATGCTCGAGAAAATGTATGAATAGCTTAGGATGAAACTCATACTATAAAATATGCAATATATATATATATATATATATGACATCATTACAAATCAATGAGTCAGATCATCATCCTTTTCATCTAATGACTAGCACCAATGGTTAATTAAAAGCCTCGATCTTCAAACACTATTAACTGTTTTCCACGCTTTGTAGGGCCCTAACCACTAGCTTACAAATGTCACAACATTCTTGAGTAAGAAAACTTTCATGACCCATTGTCAAGAAGTTGAAAAGATAATGGTGAGAAGTCCCAATAGAGACTCTAGAAAGTACTATGAAAGTCTTCAATCATGAATAAACATGAAAACTCACAAAGTAGGGGGACTTATTCTTGATATATCAAGTTTACTCTTAGGATGAGGAACCTCAAACAGATTCTTCAAGACCTCATCCCATAGACCTCGATCATCCCATCTTCTTACCTTAAGAATTTGACCTTTATACCTCATAATACGAAGAAAAAACAAGATAACAACCTTTTGTACTTGCTATTAAGGGACACAGATGTTAGAAATCTTGAATGTCTATATTCTCCGGTACAAACCACATGGCATCCATCCAATGATCAATAAGAGCCGTCCTTTAAATGAGCAATATAGGAGGGAAAATAAATAAAGTAATTCATTTGAAAAACTTGAGAGTAGGGACCTAAAAACCTTATCTACTAAGAAAGATTCCTACCATTACCCTATCTTCAAGTGTTATACCCAACATCATTTGTTATCTTACTTTGATTTTTTTGTCTTTTTTTATAAAAAATTAAAAATATTTTATTAATAGTTAGATTTAGAAATGCAATAAGAATATTATCTATCTAGATAAAACTTACTAATATGTATTCAAATACTAAAAAGCAAATTACATACAAGGAGAACAATAATTTTACTAAGAGAACCACCATGTTTGTAGGCATCTTCATCACCAAATATGAATGTTTGAAACGTTGTATCAATGAAACATTAGTATTTACAGCTTGTTAAATCTTTGTTGATACGAGGATCGTAAAAACACACAAATATCTAATTAATAAAAAACTTTATACCCAATAAATGTATATATGAGATACATTAGACTTAACCTTTGTAGAATTAAATTTGAAAGAAAATCACCTTAAAAATAATAGCAAATTATCTATAAACGAAACTCTTGTTAAAAAAAACTTAATAGCAAAAGAAAAAAAGAAGAAGAACTGAGAGAATACTCTCTATAAGAGAAGATCTCTTCCCTCAAATTAAAGTAGAGAACCGGAGAAGTAGATGAAAAGAAAATATAGAAAAGAAAGAGTGAGAGAGAGAGAGGAGAAAACTAAGAAAGAGAGAAAAAAATACATGCTTTTGCTATTATAGTTCATATAATTTGCTTTTTCAATTTTTTTAATCCTAAGTTGTTCTGTGCTTTTTATATAAAAGAATTCAAACACAAAGAAGTATTCATTGATATGCTTCAATATAAACAATTTAGCTTTATTTCAACGTTCATATTATTACCATAACTCGTATAATATATCTAAATATAAATCAATAAAAAATTCAAAAACATATTATTTATATCATTAATATGATTAATATTATTATATTAATCTTGGAAAATGAAAATCTTTGCACGTGCTTTTTTGGTCATGGTATATATGCAAAAACAAAATTACTCTCAATATTTGTCATAATTGATCCATGATTATAAAATATGTTATATTCCGTGTTTCATGTACACCAAATGAAAATGTTGATTAGTGGTAAAAAAAACAACTATCTTTGGTAAACATTATTAAAAACAAAATAAATAAAAAATCATTAGTAAAAAAACTAAAAAAGAATGTACAATAGACAATAGTAAATACAAATTCCATATTTTTTGGACATAAGAAATACTTTTCTTGTATCTATCTTCTAAACATAGTATCTGGTATCATTAGTTCCAAGTGTACCTGTACACAACAAATAATTGAAGGTAGAGAGAAAACAGAGGCCTCAAAACTCAATTTTGAAAAGATCAAATCAACATTAACCTTGCAAGAGAAACAGATAACATTCTATTTTTAGCATCACCCTTTCTCTTTTATTTATTTATAGTACCTCCTACACAACCATGAACCATTCATGATCCAACCTAAATAAAGAGACAGAGAGCCCCAAATTAAAGCTCTCTAAATAAATATATATATAGCTTATATCAAAACAGAACAACAAAAACACAAACAAAACAGAACAAAAAAGAGAGTCAAAAAGATTAAAAATCAGCACTTGATCAAAATAGTTTTCATAGAGTGGGGGGCAAAAAATCAAAGGGTATATTGAGTTTAGTGTATAGAGATTAAACAAAAGATGGGTGATGGAGGGAAGAAGAAGACATTTGCCATAGTTGGTGTGTCTTCATTACTTTTGGTTGCTATGGTTGTTGGTGTTGCAATTGGTGTCACTAAATATAAAAACTCCGACAGCAGCAGCAGCGGCGGTGGATCAGGTAATGTCGCAACATCAACAAAGGCAGTAAAGAGCATTTGTCAACCAACTGAATTCAGACAAACATGTGAAGAAACTCTAACCAAAGCTGCTGGAGATACAAATGACCCAAAAGAGCTTGTAAAGGCTGGTATTAAAGTAGCAGTTGATTCATTAAAAGAGTCATTAAAAAACTCAAGCACGCTCAAAGAGTTAGCTAAAGACCAATTAACCAATAATGCTTTGGCAACTTGTGAAGAGTTAATGGAATATTCAATTGATGAGCTTTTGAATTCAATTGATAGAATAAATAACTTTGACATGTCTAAACTTGATAGATATATTGAAGATTTACAAGTTTGGCTTAGTGCTGCTCTTACTTATGAAAACACATGTTTGGATGGATTTCAAAACACAACTGGTGAAGCTGGTGATAAAATGAAGTCTATTTTAAAATCAGCAGTTGAACTTACTAGTAATGGACTTGACATGGTTATAGAGCTCAACAAGATGTTGGGGGGGAAAATTGAGCAACCACCGGAGAATGGTAGCAGTAGCAGTGGCAGTGGTGGTCGAAAGCTTTTCGAAGACGACGAGCATCATTTACCTGGTTGGGTTGGTGAAGAGAAACGTAAACTATTGCTTGCTCCACCAGGCGGCATTAAACCAAATGTAGTGGTGGCTCAAGATGGAAGTGGGAACTTTAAGACTATTACTGAAGCTCTTCATAGTATACCTAAAAGGATCGACAATTCCACATTTATTATTTATGTGAAAAGAGGGATTTATAATGAGAAGGTGGAAGTTCTTAAGACCCATCACCATGTCATGATGTATGGAGATGGTCCTCTTCTTACCAGAGTCACTGGCAAGAGGAATTTTAAACTCATGAGTATACAGACACAACAAACATCTTCATTTGGTTAGTCTATATTTATAAGTATATATATATATTACTAGTTATAAATTATTACACAATTTTTTACACTCCCTTAAAAGTTGGGATGCATAAGATAGTATCAGGGACTAAGAAAATTTTATAGAATTTTTTACCCTCCTTTCTCTCAACACAGTTGAATTTTTAGAAAAGTAATGTTCTCTCTCTCTTTTATAAATCTCAACCCTTGAAACAAGAAAATTTTAACAATTCTGTTAAAAGTTAGGACATATAAAGATATGATTAGTGACTACAAAATATCACAAGTTTTTTTTAGTTTTTCTTATCTTAATGTTGAGATTTAAAAGAACAATGATACATACAAGTTTTTTAGTTTTTTTCAATGTTGAATTACTCTTATCCGATGATACATACATGTGTCTCTGTTTGCAGCTGTTATAGGGGCAGAATTCATGTGCAAAGACATGGGATTCGAGAACACAGCCGGACCAGAAGGACACCAAGCAGTGGCATTGAGAGTTCAATCCGACATGTCTGTCTTTTTCAACTGTCACATGGATGGATACCAAGACACATTATACGTACAAACACATAGACAATTCTATAGAGATTGTCAAGTCACAGGCACAATAGACTTTATATTTGGGAATGCAATGGTTGTGTTTCAAAATTGTAAAATTATAGTAAGAAAACCAGCTGATGACCAAGCTGAATGTATGGTAACAGCACATGGAAGGTTAAAGAAAGATGAACCAACCGGTATTGTCCTCCAAGGTTGTTCTATAATCGCAGATCCATTGTTCCGAACCAATCGTCGCCCGGTACGGGCATTCCTCGGCCGTCCATGGAAGCCATATGCAAGAGCCATTGTGATGCAATCATTCATTGACAATGTAATTGATCCAGAAGGTTGGGCTAAGTGGGCTGGTGCAAGTTTTGAAAAAACATGTTGGTTTGCAGAATTTGGAAACACAGGTCCTGGTTCTAACTTGGCTGGCAGAGCCAAGTATAGTGGAATTAAACCACTTGATGCTCAAGGAGCTGCTTTTTTCACTCCTCAAGGGTTCTTCAAATTTGATTTATGGATTACAAATAAAGCTTTGCCCTATGAGCCTCGTATGATGAAGGTCCTCTAATTATATTATAATCTTACTAATTATATATACATGCTTTAATGTTAATTTTATTTTATAAAATATTAACTAATTTATTTTGTATTTAATTCTTTGGGTTTGAAACAAATATATAATATATTTACAAGAAGAAGAAGAAGAAGAATAAAATTGTGTATATATATGTAGCTCTGTGTACTATATATGCAAAAGTTCACAAATTTCCATACTTGACAATCTTGTACTTTTGGATGGAATGAATAATTATAAAATTCAATTTCGTTTTCTTTGTATATTCATCTAATTTAATTTCTACTTATTTTGGCATATATAATTTTTCTTTTATTTTATTTTTTAGAAATTGGTGAGAAAGTAAAAGTGGGATGCAGGTGGCGTTAACCAAACTATTAGGAGCATTTGTCAAAACTAGTTTTGAAAAGAGCAAATTTAAAAATTCGTATTTCAAATTTAATAAAAATATAATAATACTGATTATTAAATAATAATTATTATTACTTTAAAATTATTTATTGTAAAAAAAGTATTTAAATATAATTTTATGTAAAAATATTCATGTTAAAATTTTGTAAAAATATTTTCAACAATACCTTTAAAATAAATAATTAATTAATTTAATATTTTATAAATAATAATTATTTTATGAGTAATATATATGATAATTTTTAACGGTAACATACAATAAAATTATGATAGAAAAATGAGAGATTTAACTTAATATTTTTATAAATAATAATTATTTTATGAGTATATATATGATAATTTTTAACGGTAACGTACAATAAAAATATGATATAAAAATGAAAGATTTAACTTAATATTCTTATAAATAATAATTATTTTATGAGTAATATATATGATAATTTTTAACGGTAACATATAATAAAAATATGATATAAAAATAAAAAATTTAACTTAATATTGATAATATTTATATAATTTTATTTAATAAATATTTCAAATATAACATGTTAATATGGATGAAATTATTAAATTAATATTTTTATTATTGTTTAAGAAATTTATTTGATATAAACAACATAAACACGGTTAAACTTAATTAGTATTTAAAAAAATTGACTTAAAATAATATGTATTAAGTAATTATTATTTAATTGATATTATTAGATATGACATAATTTTTTACAAAAAATAATTAGTCCTATTCAAATATAATTTGTTAACAAATAAATTTATCCAACCCAATATATTTAATAAATAAATAAATATGAATAATATAAATTTTTATCTTTAATGTGATTAAATTAATAATATAAAATAAAAATACAATAAAATTATCAAAAATAATTTTTAGTAAAAAATATATTTATTATAGAAGCATCGTACCATTTATTTGTTTACAAGAAAAAGGCAACAAAAAAAAGACCAAAATTATATATTGGAACATTTTATATATAACACATAGATTGATGTATAAGTTTAATAAACATTAATTCCTGACTAGTATTATTCCGAATATTTTAATTTTTTTATTATAATAAAGTGAAAAATCTATAATAAAATTTAGTAAAAATGTTTACATAAATACTCTTAAAATACATATTTAATTAATTTATTACTCTAATAAAAATAAATTTAAAATAATTATTATTATAACAGTAATAGATGAGATACTTTATAACAATAACATGCAATCCAAACAAGTTACAAATATGAATTATCCATAAAATTTGCATAATTTTTTTTAATAAATAAATAATATAATTGGAAACACACGTGAAATATTTTAAAATATATTTTTATTATTATTTAAAAAGGTAATTCAACGTGAGCACAATAAACATAATCTGAGTGAACTTAATAAGTATTTTTTTTGCTTAAATAATATATACTAATTGGTTATTTTTAAATTAATATTAGATATGGGACATGAAAAAATAATTAATTTAATACAAATATTATTTAATTATTAATTAATTTACCAACCTTAACCCATTTATTAAAGAGTAAATAGCTTATAAGGTATCTAAACTTTGATTTGTTTTACACAAATGTGGCTGAACTATTTTTCTACAGAAAAGTACCCAAACTTTGGTCCATTTTATACGAAAGTGCTTGAACTTATGTTTTGGTACTCCATTCACTACTACAATAAAGCGTATTTAAGTCGAGATTTAAAGGTTTTTTCTTAAAATCGACTTCTAATAAATTTTAAGTCGACATGCTTATAAACCGAATTAAAATTTAAAGTCAATTTATATTAAAAATCAACTTCAAATAGACTTAAAATAAAATATACTAAAAAAATCAAAAAATATTATCGGTTGTACACGTCAACCGACACAAAGCCAGATGTAGAGTTGGTTATACATATCAATTAGCACGTAATGTTGCATCAGTTGACACGTAAGACCAATGCTATACACGATTTCGCATCAGTTCTACATGTCAATTGATGCTACGTGTCAAGTATAGCGTCGGTTTCCACGTTACACTAATGCATCACGAGTAGCATCGATTCTATATGTCAATTGACGCTATAACATCGATTCTATGTGTCAACCGATGCTACACATGACGTTGCGTCGATTCACATGTAGCATCGATTGACAGGTAGAACCAATGCAACGTGCCACGTGTAGTATCGATTGACATGTAAAACTGATGTTACGTGTTTTTTTCCTTTTTCTTCTTCAATTTTTAATATTGTCTCCTCATTTTCTCTTCAAATCATGCGTTACCTTTAGACTTTTTTGTCCATTTTTACCACTTCCGATCACCATTTTTTACGCTGTCAATTGGTTTTGTTCCTCTCCGCTTTCTGATCTAAATCCACCATTTTTCTTAAGTATAACACTTAATTTTTTCTTACCTATTTTCTTTCACTTTCTCACTTACCAAACACCATTTTCCTTCATTTTCTCACATGTTTTATTATTGTAAGTATTTCTATGAATTATTTTACACTTATTATTGATATTTCATATTTTTATATAATTTTTGTAAAATGATTTTTTTTTATTTTAATGTATATTATATATTATTAATTATTTGTATATATTTTTGTGTTATGTAAATTGTTTATTTTTATTCAAGCTTAGAAGAAAATAAGGTGTTTTTTATTTATTTATTTTAACTAATTTTATGTATTTCATGTTATATATATAAATTTATTTTAAATCTAAATTTTTTTAAACTTATTATTATTATTATTATTATTATTATATATATATATATATATTAATTTATTTTAAATCTAAATTTTTTTAAACTTATTATTATTATTATTATTATTATTATTATTATTATTATTATTATTATTATTATATATTTCATGTTTTATATAAATTAATTTATTTTAAATTTAAATTTTCTAACGTATTATTACATGTATTAAATAATATTATATATTATTAATGGTATAATAACTTTATTAATTATTTAAATTTTATGTATTTATTTTTATATGATGTTTTGATGGATATTCTAATAGTTTATTTTAATGTATATATAATTATAGTTGAAATATATTGATCAATACATTTATATTTTATTGGATACATATTTAATATGTTTAATGTCATCAATAAAAAATGCATAAATCTTAGATGTTAAAGTGTAGAATTAAGCAGGATTATATTTCTGAAGTTGAAACTTTCTTTGAATTTGTCCGTAAAAATAGTATTAATGGAATTAATATGATTCGATACCCATGTGCTAAATGTAAAAATAAGAAATTTCATGATGTTGATGAGATTAAGTATCACCTTATTCGTAGTGGTATTCTTTTGAGTTATAAATGTTGGTATTATCATGGAGAAATATTGATAATACTCATGAAGAAAAGATAAATAAGGATGTGTTAGTAGATTATATGCATCTTATTAGAATAGGCACTCCAAGCATAATGTACAGAAAGAAAATATGTTTCATGATGTTGAGGATGATGAACTACATAAGGATGATCCCAAAATCTTTAAAAAACTTTTAGAAGATACCAAAAATTTGTTGTATTTAGAGGGCAAGAAATACAGTAAAATGTCGAGATTGATTCATTTGTATAATGTGAAGGCAAAAAATGATTTTTATGATAAAGGATCACTGAATTACTAATTGAACTAATCGATATGTTTCCTAAGAGTAATGAATTTCCATCTTCAACGTATGTAGTGAAAAAATATCTTAATCGATTTGGCATGAAATATCATAAGACTCATGCTACAAATGTCCAAATGTCCGTCTTCAATGTATGAATGTCCAAATGATTGCATTATTTATAGAAAATAATATGAGACATTAGATGATTGTCTAGTGCGTAAAGAATCAAGATGGAAGTATGCTACAAATGAGACAACACCTAAGAAAGGCATGCTTGCAAAGGTTCTTTGGTACTTTCCTCCAATTCCATGCTTTCAAAGGTTGTTCAAAAGTAAAGAGACATCAAAGATGTCGACTTGACATTCAGAGAATGGATCTAATGATGGGATGCTATGTCATCCTTCTGATTCTCCAAATTAAAAAGTAGTAAATAATTTATCCCCTCAATTTGCATCTAATCCGTACAATATTCGTCTTCCCATTACTATTGATGGAATTAATCTACACAGTTTCCTTAATAGCAGATATAGCTATTTGCCAGTAATTATGATAACATACAACCTTCCTTCCTAGTTATGTATGAAAATAAAATTCATGATGCTAGCATTATTGATCTCATGATCGAAACAAACTGAAGTTGATATTAATGTGTATTTGTAGCCTCTGATAGATGACTTAAAGACGTTGGGGAATGATGGTGTAAATATTTATGACGCATATAAATAAAAATACTTTAACTTAAAGGGGTCATTTTATAGATAATTAATGATTTTCCTAGCTATAAGGACTGAGACTTATCAGAACATGCAAGAAAAAGTTATATGGGATGCCCAATTTGTAGTGATGACATTTCTACAACTTATTTTGGTCATGGACAAAAGATGTCTTATAGAACACATAAAAGATTTATGTCATCTGAACACAACTTTGGATACCAAAAGAAACATTTTGATGGTGAAGAAGATCATAATCATGTACCAAGACCTTTGCAAGGTGTTAAGATATTAAGGCAATTAAATGGTATGACATTCAAACGTTATGAAAAGATGAAAAAGAATACTCAATGATAAAGGGAAACGAAAGAGATCAACTAATAAAATGGATGAAAATGAAAATGTTACCCAATTAGTAGGACATGATTGTTGGAATAAAAAAATCAATATTTTGAGAATTATTTTATTGAAAATACCTACACATTCGTCACATCTTAAATGTCATGCACATTGAGAAAAATATATGTGAGAGTTTGATTGGTACATTACTTAATAAACGTGAAAAAACAAAGGATGGAATTAAAGAAAAATTAGATTTAAAGAAATTGGACTTACAAGTAGAATTGGCACCAAGGTGAAAAATAATAAGAATTGAACATACTTATCACCAACATCATATACAATGTCGAGATAAAGATGTGTTTTGTAATTAATTAATATCTAGTTTTTAAATGAATAAAAAATTTAAGAATTATTTTAAATATATTTTTGTTTTTTTCTGTGGTTATGTGATTTAAAACATACAGTGAGGTTAGTAAAAAATAATCAAAATATGTTTAAAGGGTTATAACATTTTAAGTCCATTGACATATAAGACCCACTTTAAATTTTATGTCGATTATAGTCTAGAATTGACTTAAAAATTAAAATCAACTCGATTTGAACTGACTTAAAAACCTCTTTTAAGTCGGTTAATAATAAACTTAAAAACCCTTCTTTATAGTAATGAGTTTACATATATATATACTCTTATTTTACTTACACGTAAATTCTTAGACTCTTATTTTGTGTCAGTTAATTAACTGATGTAACAATACTTATGTATAAACGATATAAGAGTATGAATACTTATGCGTAAAATTTATCAAAATTTGAATACTTAAACAAAATTTCAACACTTTTGTATAAAATGAACCAAAGTTTTAATACTTTTTTGTAGAAAAATAAAACATGTGTTTTTGTGTAAGATGAACCAAAATTTAGGTGCTTTAGAAGCTAATTACTCTTTATTAAAAGGGGTAAGCATAAGCAGCATAAATTGACACATTTAACATAATTAAAATAATTATATAAAAATAATAATGTAAATACAAATATACAATAAAATTATAAAAAAAATTATTATATTTATTATAAGTTTTAGTGTTTATTGGTGTAAAACAACTTGCAGAAATTATAATTTAAAAAAAACACAAATTACTAAACATCACTGCATTTTATATATCAAGATAACAAAAGTTCATTTGTTTTCTTTTTTTTATTTTTATGATCAAAGTCATCGTTTTCACAAAGTAAAAAGGTTTTCATGGATAAACCCATATCGAACTAAATAAAACCACTTACATCTAGATTTAATTAAAATAATTCAATTTTATCTAAATAAAATACGATGAATTCAATTTTCTTTATATTTAACTAGTTGAAGTACACTTTATTTTGCAATCAATAGAGTTAACCTTGATCAACTACTAGTAAATGAATATTAACAATGATTAATGATCCATCATGGAGCAATCCAGTCAATAATAAACTGAATGCAAAGCATCAATATTATCTCGTTGGATAGTGAGATGAATGGTTCAAAACTTATGATCATATACCTCAATGTTTAGCTTGCAAACGATATCCTCTATTAGCTTAGGATTTATATATCTCTTCTAGTCGATAAACTAATAACGTGGTTGAGTTAGTCGTTTCGTTCTACCTTAAAGAGGTTTTTTGTTTTTGCCAAAAAAAAAAGAAAAAAGAAAAAAACAAGTTAGTAGTTTCAACAAAAAATTTCACAATTTTCTTTTTGTGTTAAAACAAGTTTTATTATAAGATTGATATATCCAAAATCACATCTCGTAGATGGGCACAGAATTTCATGGAATCATTTGCATTCACCAAATCAAAATCCACAAAATTTTTAATCTAGTTTGAAACTTAATAGATAGTTTAGATTTATATATTCATAATTTATTATCTATATTAGGTCAAAATTTTCATTTATTTTTAAGTAATATCGTAAATAATGCTTATAATTAAAGTTTTAAATTAATTAATACATTGTAAAATAAAGACAAAAAAAAATATTAATATAAAAATTAATTTAAATATTTAATTTAATGATATAAATTATTTAAATACAATCAATATATAAATACATATGATTACGAGTAACTTTTCTCACAAGAAAAACTATCAAAATAACCAATTTGATTTTGAATCTTTATTGCATTATTTCCTCTAATGTTTTAGCTTAACGTTTTCTAACTTTATTTTATTTTAATGTATTAATAATAATGATCTTATTAGTGGAGAGCGTTCTATCCTGTTACCATAAATTAAAAATAAAAATCAAATGATAAAAGAAAAAGAAAATGAGAGAATTATTCATGATTAATCTCGGAATAAGGATTACATAGTAGTTCTTTTCAATCAAATATTTGTTTAGTATAAAAATTTTATTGAAAACTGTATAATATACCTATAAAGTTACTATATTTAATTTAACTTGTAAATTGATAACCATCTTACATTTTGGCCATGATCGCTATTTTAAAAGAACATAATATGTTTTTTTTAGGTGAAAAAAATATGTCATTTTTTATATAATCATTCTTTTATTTAGGTATAATAAAGAAAATATGAAATAATTAGATATAGTTTTTTTTTCATACTTGAATTAATTACCCATCTTATCCAACTATACAATTTAGGCAATACAGGGCATTTTAAAAATGCTATCTAAAGTGATAGAAGATACTTATGATGTGCGTTTTTATGCACGCATTAATTGTTAAAGAAATAAGTTTTTTAAGGGTATTTATTCTCACTGTTTAAGTGTTTTCTTTATTCTATACAAGCGTCTTCTTTGTTTATAATTTTCATGTTTCTATTTTATAATACATTTAAATAACCTATTTGAATTTTTTTTGTTTAAAGGGCTTTTTTTATGCTTTATTTACTTGTTTAAAAGACATAAATAGTCCTATATAAATCTAGTCTAATATTAAGAAGACATTTCGATAACCCTTTATTACAATTAATTTTTTATTTTATAACAATTAAATAGAGTATTTTGATCGTCCTATAATACTAATCACATTAAAAAAATTATACAAGCAAAAAATATTTATATAAACATTAACTTCGATACACAAAATCTCCCATAAATTCAATGTACGCAACATAAATTTGCTAAATCAAGTTAAAAAGTGAAATAACTAAATACAATAAAAGAAATTGTTTAAAAAAACAAAAAAAAACTATAATAAAATAAAAACAATTGTAACAATTAAAATTATAACATTTACATTGTAAATAAAAAAATATATGTAATATATCCCAAATTAAACTAATAATCAACTATAACTAAAAGAAGTTTCAAGGAGATAATATAGATAATGGATCCAAATTCTTTAATCTTATATGTTATCCTGCAATCAAATTAAAGAACGAGATCAACTCGTAAATTAATTATAAAAAAAAATATTTAATAAATAAATTCTAAGAAAAAAAGGACGAAAAACAATAATATATAGACATAATGACACCAACTTTACTTTAACTCATTTTATGTGCATTTATCCTTTTTGAAAAATAAAAAAAAATACAAATAATAGTTCAACTTAGATTTTAATTTAAATAAATTAAATAATACTGATTGCAAATAAGTTTAAATAATACTGATTGCAAATAAGTTTAAATAATACTGATTGCAAATAAGTTTAGATTTTTGATGATTTCAAAAAATAAAAATTACCCATATGTCATTATTTTTGTGAATATCAAGTTTTCGACTTATATACTATTTCATAAATAATATGGGATACCCACAATCACATTCTTCATATTGTAATTGACACTAAAAATCACATAAATAAACGTCACCACGATACTGTAAAAAATTTCATTACATATAAATATGTACCTACAAAATTGTGCACAAAGGACACAATATTATTAACAATAAGATAGGACCATTCTAAATTAATATTTATGCTGTCAACATTCTTTCAAACTGTTTCAATAAAATATTCTACCCGTGAATGGACAAATAGGTGGTTTGTGTCTTTTTCAGATTACTTCTAGATAATACTTTCCAACTATAACCTTAGTTGAATCACGAAGTTAATTAAAATCAATATAACTTAATAAATAAAATAATTAAAAGATGTAAAATAAATAAATAAAATGATTAAAAGATATAAAAAAATAAATAAAATAGTTGAAGAACATAAAAAAGAGTGTAAATAATATTTGTGTAATTAAAACAAGCTTAATCAATTCCAATAAATAACATAATAATCCAATGATTTTGATAATAATTTGTTATAAATTAACAATCGTGGAAGTGAAATTTGAGTCCAATTTTAGTTAAATAAATATATAATAATGGATAACAATAAAATAATAAGATATTAGAAAATAAATGACTCACAATTATTTAAATGATTTAACTTTTTAATGTAAAAAGTTTACTCCATTAAAAATGGTACACTGAAAAAAATCTACTAATAATCAAATAGAAATACAAACACTAATCTTCAAAGAGCTTCACAAAATATATCAAGAAAAAATAAATACAACCAGAAAATATCTCTCTCTAAATTACTGATAATATATAGTAAGATAAATTAATAAACTTATTATTTAATGAAATATTATTGTATAAATATTAACCATAAATAGCTTCCACTTTCTTCTCGGATTGGCAGCTTCTTCTTCTTCTCTATCAACTATTTTAGAAGAAAAGGTTTGTTGAAACCACTCCGAAAAAAACTTGAAAAATGGTGACTGTCAAATGGATAAATAGAGCTTGATGTATGAAGGAGAAAATAGGTATTTTGGGTTGTTAGCAAACAGACTAGATATAATTAAAGGTGAATAAGAGATAGGTTTCAGAAGCTTTGTCTCTCGCTGCAAATATATGTATCCCTCAATTCTCGGCTTCCAATTTGGCTTTCCTCTGCTATCACGGCTGCTTAGGCAGAGAAGGAAAATAATGATATATGAGGAGGAAAAAAGGGTTTAATAATAAATGGGAATAATATTGTTTTTGAGTTTGTGCTAATATTTAACAAAAAATTATCTTATTAAAATGATTTTTTAAATTTTCATGATTTATAGGATCATTATATAGAATTAAATTGAAAGACAATTGAATGATACCATAATATTGAAAAGATACAACCGGGTAGATATAATACAATAGATATGATAGATATAATTGATATTTGAATGATATCAATTGAATGATCATACTATTGAATAAAATTTAGAATACATACCTCTAAATTTATTAATATTGAATATACATAAGTAAACAAACTATTTTTATTATATTCATCATAAAAGATAATATAACACATTTTAAAGTCAACTTATAAATTGAAAAAAAATATAAACACTTAAAGAGAAAACTATCAACTCACACTTAAACTAAGAATACAAAACCTTATTTATTTTTGTAGGATGATTAAACCAAATGCAAGGTAAGTTATTTATAGTTCTCACCATACAATCTACATCACATAACTATAAAACTAAGAAATCTGATTAGTTTCATATTTTTTGGGTTGTGTTTCTGTTTATTTAATATTGGGTTTTCTGTCATAGCGATAAAATAAAAAAAATTGAGAAATTCAATGGTAGAAATGATTTCAACCTATGGTTAATGAAGATGCGAGCCATATTAGTTAAAAAAGAGCTAGTTAAGACACTTGAAGGTAAAGATAAATTGTTAGAAAAAATTGACTGATGAAGAAAAAGATGCATTGATGGAAAATGCTCTTAGTTCAATTCAGTTATCTTTGTCTAATGAGGTACTACCCGAGGTTAGTGATGAACAATCTCTTACTAGGTTATGACTTAAATTAGAGAATTTTTATATGACCAACTCTTTTGACAAGTCGATTATATTTGAAGCAGCGTTTGTATACATTCAGAATATCAAAATGTACACATTTACACGATCACCTTAATGAATTTACTAAAATTATTCGTGATCTAAAAAATAGTGGTGTTAAGATTGATGATAAGGATCAGGCCTTAGTTCTATTATGTTCTTTACCTCATTCATTTGAACATTTTGTTAAAACCATATTATATGGACGAGACACTATTTCTTTGGAGGATGTCAAAGCAGCTTTGAATTCCAAAGAGTTGAAGAAAAAAGTGTCTGTAAGCAATAATGATAACAATAGTGGTTTATTTTTCAGAGGTAGAATTCAAGAAAAAGGCACAAGTAATAATAGAGGCAAGTCTAGATCCAAATCTAAAAAAAGAAAAGATAAATGCAACTATTGTTGTCAAGAAGGGCACTAGAAAGTAAACTGTCTAAAATTCAAAGGTAAAGGAAAATTTGTCACAACATCTTCTGTTACTAATGATGTTGTTGGTGTAGCAGATAGTTCTGGTTTTGATGGTGAAAATGTTCTATCAGTATCTATTGGTGCCCTAGTAGAGATTGGTTTGCTTCTTATCAGTCTATTGATAGGGGTGTTGTCTTGATGGGAAACAATATGTCTTACAAGGTTATTAGTATTGGTTCTGTCCAAATTAAGATGCACGATGGTATTGTTAGAACTTTGAAAGATGTTAGCCATGTTCCAGATTTCAAAAAGAACTTGATATCTTTGGATACTCTTAATTCACAAGGCTACAAGTATATAGCTGAAGGTGGAGTTTTAAGAGTTAGTAAGGATGCTCTCGTTGTTATTAAAGGGTAGTTGTTACGTGGTCACTATATACTTCAAGGTAGCACTGTTATTGGTAGTGTTTTAATTTTGTCCTTGTCAGATCAAGATTCAAATACTACTCGATTATGGCATATGTGGCTAAGGCATATGAGTGAGGTAAAGATGTATATTTTGAGCAAATGAGATTTGCTTTATGGTCAGAAAACTGAGAAGTTTGATTTTTGTGAGCACTGTGTCTATGGAAAGCATCACAATGTCAAGTTTAGTACAACTATCCATAAAATGAAAGGTACTATTGATTATATTCATTCAAATCTTTAGGGTCATTCTCGTGTTATGTCTAAGGTTGATGTTCGGTATATGTTGACTTTTATTGATGAATTCTCTCGTCATGTTTGGGTGTATTTTCTAAAGAACAAGAATGACATGTTCTCAAAATTTATAAAATTCAAGGCTTGTATAGAAAATCAAACGGGCAAGAAAATCAAGCATTTGAGGAATGATAATGGTTTGGAATTTTATGAAAGTCAGTTTAATGAGTTATGTGAAATAAATGGCATAGTGAGACACCGCATTGTGCATCATATACCACAGTAAAATGGAGTAGCATAACATATGAATATTAATATCTTAGAGAAAGCTCATTAGATGCTCTTTCAAGCTAGATTGGATAAATCCTTTTAGGTTGAAGCTTGTAACCATGCATGTTATTTGGTGAATCGGTCTCCATCAACTGCAATTGAGTTGAAGACTTCGTTTGAGGTATTATTTGGTACCCCTGCTAATTATTTTGATTGAAATCTTTTGGTTGGTCTTCTTATGCTCATGTTAATGATGGTAAACTTGAGCCTAGGACAATGAAATGCATATTTTTGAGGTATCCTTATGGGATGAAGGGTTCTAGATTATGGTGTATTGAACTCAAGTCACCTAAATTTTTGATTAGTAGAGATGTTAAGTTTGATGAGTTTTCCATGTTGGAAAAGAAAAAAAGAGTCTATTATTGTAGATAAAGACCATGGTGTTAGTGAGTAGGTGAAGCTTGAGAGTGGAGTTCTTAGTCAAGTGTAAGAGGGCACATCAGATCAGCCATATGTGGATGAGATAGATAATTCTTCTCATGGATGTAGTAGAAAAGCAACATGAGCAACCATATAGTATCACTAAGAGTAAAGGAATAAGAAAGATTCGATGCCCTCAGAGGTACATAGATGCAGACTTACTTTCTTTTGCATTGTCTGTTGGTATAGTCTATTGAGGTACATGAATCTTCTATGAATAAATAGATTGAATCACTTTATAAGAATCATACTTGGGAATTGGTAAAACTAACTAAGGGCCAGAAGATTGTTGGAAATAAATGGGTCTTCAAGAAAAGAAGAAGATATACTTGAGGTTAAAGTAGCTAGGTTCAAGGCACGTATTGTTACAAAGGGTTATAGTTAGAAAAGGGTATTGACTTCAATGAAGTATTTTCTCCTGTTTTGAAACATAGCTCTATTCGTGTGTTGCTTGCTATGGTTGTATTGTTTGACATGGAATTAGAACAACTTGATGTCAAGACAGCTTTCTTACATGGTGAGCTTGAGGAACAAATATATATGCATCAACCAAAGGGGTTTGTTGTTCCAAGTAAGGAAGATCATGTTTGTTTATTGAAAAAGTTTTTATATGGGTTGGATCAATCCCCTAGGCAATGATATAAGTGATTTGATTCTTTTATGATTGATCATGGTTACTCTAGGAGTGATTATGATAGTTGTGTTTATCATAAAAGATTCCATGATGGTTCATCTGTCTATTTGTTGCTTTATGTTGATGACATGTTTATTGTTTCTAAGAATAAGTCTGAGATTCAGAAATTAAAGACTCAACTTAGTGGTGAGTTTGAGATGAAATATTTGGGTGCAATAAAAAAAAATTTGGACATGAAAATTTACAGGGATAGACAAGCAGGCAAGCTTTAATTGACTCAGAAAAGTTATATTGAAAAGGTTCTTGAATGCTTTGGTATGAAAGAGTCTAAACCTGTGATTATACCGTTAGTTGCACAATTCAGGCTTTTTTTGGATTTGTCACCACAGTCAGAAGAAGAAGAGCAGTACATGTATCTGGTTCCATATGCTAGTGCTATTGGTAGTTTGATGTACACTATGGTTTGTATTCATTCAGACATTTCATATGTAATTAGTGTTGTCAGTAAATATATGGGTAATCTTGGTAAGGGTCATTGGCAAGCAAGAAAATGGATACTTCATTATTTGAGAGACACATTTAATTTTGGTTGGGTATATAATGGAAGTTCTAATACCAATTGTAGTGTTATTGGTTATGTGGACTCCAATTATGCCGGTGATTTTGATAGAAGAAGATCTTTGACGGGCTATGTCTTCACTCTTTCTCATTGTGTCATTAGTTGAAAGGTTACTTTATAGTTTACAGTTGTTTTGTTTATGACAGAGGAAGAATATATGGTAGCAGCAAAAGCAGTGAAAGAAGTCATTTGGCTTAGAGGTTTGGTTTGTGATTTCGGTTTATAGTAGGATACTTTTATTGTATTTTGTGATAGTTAGGGTGTGATACACTTAATTAAGAATACTATGTATCATGAAAAAACTAAACATATTGATATTAGATATCACTTCGTTCGTGACATTGTATCTCAGGATGTTATTATTGTCAATAAGATAGTCACTACCGAGAATCTAGCTGATATATTGACCAAATTAATTCCTTTTAACAAGTTCAAATATTGTTTAGAATTAAGCCTAGGCCTATTTATTATTAAACCCTTTTCCCTTCCTTGTATATATATATCACCATTTTCCTTTTCTGCCTAAGCAGTCGTGAGAGCATAGGAAAGCCAAATTGGAAGCTGAGAACAAAGGGATATATATATTTGTAGCGAGAGACAAAGCTTCTGAAACCTATCTCTTATTCACCTTTAATTATCTCTAATCTGTTTGCTGACAACCCAAAATATCTATTTTTTCCTTCATACATTAAGCTCTATTTATCCATTTGACCACCACCATTTTTCAAGTTTTTTTCGGAGTGGTTTCAATAAACTTTTTCTTCTAAAATAGTTGACACACAAAAAAGGACCCTACTAATCTTAAGATAAAGTGAAAGCTGTTTACGGTTAATATTTACGATAATATTTAATTAAATAATAAATTTATTAATTTATTTTATTATAATTTTAAAAATATATTTTTTAAATATATTTATTTTTCTTAATATACTTTTTACAACAAATTGTTATTTGTATTTCTATTTAATTTATAACAGTCTCACATGGCAACAAAATATCTTTGTGATGGAAAGTGGCAGACCAATAGGATTCATCAAACATATAAACACTCTCATGGAAATGGTTTGAAGAGACAAAGCATTGCAACACACAGTTCATCAGACAAAGAATATTCAGTTCAGAGGCACATAATTCATCAAACAAAGCAACGTACAGGCTATCAACAATATTTAGTTCCCTTATTATTATTATCATTATAAAATCGTGATTAATACAGAGAGAATGATAGAGCAAGAAAAAAGTATTCATGATTTATTACCCATTATGCGATTCCCAGTTAGCATACCCATTACCTGCATGTTGTGACCAAACCTTCAATTTTAAGTATATTTGTGATCGTTAATGGAGGTTACATAGTGTGTAGCGAATGAAATGAGGAAGACGAACAAGAAGTGGATTGTGTGAGAGAAATAGCAAGAATGAATCACATAAGTATTATAGCACACGATCAATGAAAGATTTTGATTTTGCGAGCAATATCGATCGTGGGTCGTGAAAAAATTAAGGATTAGAAATCGTTTCCAACGCTTTGTAAAAGAGATGGAAGAAACTGCGTGTGGCCGTCGCTCACTTTGTTTCCTCTGTTAACAAATACAGAGGGCGTATCAAAGGCCTTTCATAAAAGATTGAATATTACTTCTTCTTTTTTGCTAGCATATCCACTTAATATTAAGGGATTTTTTTATAAAAGACTCGTATAGTTTAAAAATTAACTTAAGTGTTAATTAGTTTAAAAATAAACAAAATCTTAAGTAAAATTTTTAATCAATTTTATTTAAAAAAAATATTAGTTTCATTTTATAAAATATAATTATTATAAACATAAAAAAACATTAACATCTTATAAATTTATAATTAATTTTAAATATATAAATTTATTTTATAATAAAATAAATATAAATTTATACCTATATTTAAAATGATATATTAAACATTTTGATAATTTATAAATAATATAATACATTATTATTATTAAATATAATTATAATTATAATATTAATTATAATTATGATATAAAAAATAATATTCATAAAAATAATTAAATTATTAAAAAAAATTAAAACTTATCTATCCAACTTTTTATAATATACAATACAAACATAGAACATTATATCGCAAAATTTGTGTGAAAATATTATCTAATATAATATTATTATAATTATTAGCCCAATTTTTATAATTTATTTTATAATAATAATTATTATTAATTTTGTCATTATTTTATAATTTATTTTATAATAATAATTATTATTAATTTTTCATTATTTTATATTTTATTATTATTATTTTAAGTTAATTTATAATAAAAGTTTGATAAGTTATTTGTGATAACAAATTATATATTTATCATTAAATATATTTTTATATTATATAAATATAAATTATTTTTATTATTTTTTATTCACTCAAAATTTTATTTATTATTTATTATTTATAAAAAAATTATAATTTTTTTATTCTACACTTTAAAGTTGCAAAGAGTAGTTGAAATATTTTTTTGTCTTGTTTTTTAAAACAAGGAGAGAAAAAAAAAATTGTGATAAAAATCGAAAGAGGAGAGAAAAAAAAGAAAAAAAATTGGGCTAGTAATTGAAAGAGGATAGAGAAAAAAAATGATTGGTTACTTATTTGAGAGTTTACAACTTGATCATATTTAAATTAAATTAACAAGGAGTCTTTTTTTAAATTTTTGAATGAGATATAATCATTATAGATAAAAATTCAAATATTAATATAAATTAGGACTTGCTTTTTTTCTATCCCTAGAAAAAAAATAAAAAATGAAATATGATGTTTTAAACTTTCAGTTTCACTTAAAGTAATTTTTTTTTAATATGTAAATAAGGGAAAGAACCAGTAAATTAATTTAAAGAAAATAAAATTGGTGTGAAATATGTTTAAGAAAATAGAAAACTTAAGATATACAATGAGTATATTCTTGATGTATCTTGAAGTACAATTGAGGTTAGTCGGTGTATGGTTAAATTGTTTATTTGAAGTTTTATATGTTGAGTTGTGTGGTTTCGAAATTCATAGATGTGTTTGATTCAATGTGTTATGAGATAAAAGAATAATGGATTAAGACTTTGTATTCTATTATAGTAAGATGACTTATTGATTTGATAGATATAAATGAAGCTTGATGATTAATATGTTTAATTTAAAATGATATCGAAAAACATTTTGAGGTAGTAATAAATCACGTTGAAAACTCAAAGGATAATAAACTTGTCACTTTAGTCAAGTGGTTTTACTTTATATAAGTGACAACCTATTTATGGTAATTGAAAAGTGATAAAGATACAAGTAATGGAATTTATAAGGATTGGTAAATGAAGAATTATGATATGTGATACAAATCCACCTAGGGATATTTGGAAACTAATATGGGTGATAATCAAGAATTAAAAATTGGACTAGGAATATTGTATAACGAGGAAGGACAAGATGGTTTTTAGGTGTTATGATCTAGGCTACATAAGTATAGGGATCAATCTCCTCTATAGAGGGATAAACACTCCTATGTATAAAGTGTTAGTCCAGTAGTAAAGAAAAAAAAGGAGGGGAGGCATTCAACATTCAAAGGTGGCATCGAAAGAAGAAGAAGAAAAGAAGAAAAAAAAAGGTCAAAAACTTCTCCATATAATCCGGAGAGAAGGATGGAGCTTTAGATCTATAAAAGTCTTGCTTCATCTCAATAGAAATCACAGAAGTTGAGAGAAAAGAAAACATAAAACCTTAGTAGAAAATTTTCTTAGAGAAGAAAATTGAGAGAGCCAATTTGTGAAGTTAAAACCCACAAATTGAAGATACATATTTGTTGTATTTTTGTGAGATATCCACCTAAATGTGAAGTTTGTAATCTCATCTTATTATAGTGGAAGTTTTAAGTGACCTACGGGTCCCGTGGTTGTTACTTTCATTTAAGAAGGTTTTTTCACGCAAAAAAATTTTGGTGTTATTTTTATTCTATTTTGATTTGAGAATTTATACTGGGTATGTGGAATTTATTTCTTTACAACCATCTATTTTTTTCAACATAAAAGGGATTTTCTCTGAGCATGCTTTGATCTCCACTTTCTAAGTAGTTTTTGTTTTTAAGGTTTCCTAGCTTAATTGATTAAAAAAGTGATCAATCAATTGAGCTCATTAAATTTCTCATGGAAATGACTTAAATGGGCATAAGTTTTAGGCTAAAGGGATTGGAAATGAATAGGATTTCTTGTAATTGACATTTGGTGCGTATACAAGCATTGATTGGTGTCTTAGAGTCTGAGAGAATTTAGAAAGCTTGGAGAGTAAAAGGGAGGCAAGGGGGAATATAGATGTTCTTCATTGTTGGTGGGAAATGTAGCTTAGTGTTATTGGGAAACTCTTTGGGATTAAGTTACTCGAAAATATTGTTCTCTTCTTTCTCGTTCTATTTGTGAGCATTAAAATCTAAGTATATTTTTCATTGAAGGAATGTGATGCTTAAGGACATTTTTGGGCTAAAATAGGATTGGAATGATACTTGTAGGATGAGAAAGTAGATTGTATTTCTTACTCATTTATATTGATTAATTGGTACATGGATTTGTTGATATTGTTGTTTACATATTAGTTTTTATTTGAATATCTATTTGCTTATTATTTGATTAGGTAACAATTAATTCATACACACAAGTTTTTAGGATTCTAAGTACATGTAATATTTTAAATGAAATGTTTGTTAATAATATAGAGATTGAGATATGATTTAAGATACAATAACTAAAGTCTATGTCTCTATTAATAATAAATTAAAAGGGATAATAAAATTCTAATCATCGTCCCATACGAAAATAACACATTTATATTCCGCTAATATATTTTTAATGCAAAAAAAAAATCCATCCCAAAAAATTCATATTAAATATCATTCAATTTAAACTCTAATCAATTTCATCCGTTTAACATTTAATTTTATCTAATTAGATCACGTTGAATGTTATGGATAGTAAGTGATATTAATCTCAGTATAGTTTTTACATAATGACGGTCTTTTATCCAAAGCTATGTAACCACTTGTGTCATTCTCTTCTAATGTTATGGGATATTATTTTATTATTACGATATATTATATAATTTTTTAAACTAAAACAACATAATAGAAAATAAGTTATTATTGTATTAATTTGGGCGTGATATATTAGCACCTGATTAATTAGCATTCTATAAATTGGTTACTACATTGATGGTTACTCTATGGATGGACAATATATTCCCGCAGTCATCTGCTATTTCGACTACAAAAGACTGGTCACTAACTTGTCTAAATTGTCTCATCATTGGTGGTTAAATTTGTAGTTACAGGAGAAAAAATAGCCTATTAAAAAGGAAGTAACCACTCGTTCTCACATAACCACATTTTCACATTTTAGCTAAACAAACAATTCTTCTAAAGAAAAATAGAAAGAGATTAATGTCCTCCGCAAAGTAATGGAGGGTTTGAAAATAGCAGTGGTGTATAAATTAGAGAATCTCATAAAGAGGAGGGTCAATTCCATCCCTTTAGTGAATTGTTCAGATAGCCTAATTTAGAGGCTACTTTTAAATATCTAAAAAATAAATAAATTTTATAAGGTCCTAATAAAATTGGCAATGGGCTTAAACTTAAGGTCTTGCCCCACCATTCTCTTCATCTTGGGGCTAGTATTGGTATGTTGTGAGGCTGTGCCAAAAAAAAGCTCTGGAACTAAGCGACCAGTGCCTGGAGG
Organism: Hippophae gyantsensis; assembly: GCA_030763125.1. Lineage (NCBI taxonomy): Eukaryota > Viridiplantae > Streptophyta > Magnoliopsida > Rosales > Elaeagnaceae > Hippophae > Hippophae gyantsensis. Next base: position 71,784,242 of record CM061028.1, on the reverse strand, counting down.
ACTAGATGTTTTCGAAGGCAAGAACTTGAGTGCTCATGAAATTGCCAATCCTAATGAGAAAGTCTTCAATGTATTAGACTTTGGAGCCTTTCGTGACGGAGAAACACCAAAAAACGTACCATATGATTCAGAGTTATATGACAGCCCTGAAGATGCTCCCAAGCCTGAAAATGCTCAGGTGATTACATTTACTTTATTACAATTTATACAGGATGATGGATTATTTAAATTTATTATCTTTAAAGAAATTATATTTTTTAAACATATCTATTATTCGGAGTATCATAAATACAATACATTGATAAAAATAATCATAAAAATTCATTTTATAAATATAATAGACTTATAATGCCTTATTTTTTTGTAAAAGTAATAAACTTATGTTATCCTTTTTAAACTTATGTTACCTTACTTAATAAATACAGTATTAAAATATGTTTTTGTTAAAAATAACAGACTTAGGTTATTATTTTTTCATTAATGTATATAGAGTTAGAAAATGATTAACTTGACACCAAGGTATGATTCTTTTAGAATTACTTATTTCTTTGTTTAAAAATGATCAAAATATTTTTAAAAATATCTAATATACATTCTCTATAAAATTAAAATATCTTAAAAATTTGAGAAACATTGTTACTATTTTTAAGAAAATTAATACTTATCTTCGGAAGAAGTAGTTTTGAATTGCATTCACCCATCCCAAAATAATTATTAGTCTCACTTAAAATAGCTTTTAATATTTTGATCACAAATTCTTTATCTTAAAACCATTTTTAACTATATAGCTTCATTTTAAACTTCTCTTGAAATTATTTCTAAAATAAGTATAACAAAATGGGTTCATAGCCTTCCAATCCAATACAAGTACGTAGAAGGTATATTTGTATAGAGTAATCTTCTACGATGTATATTATTCAATGTCAAATTTGTTATGCATATCGTGTAAAAATCTAAAAATTATAGATCTTTTAATCTCAAAAATTAATTTAATAGGTAAAATATTCATATTCTTTATAAACTCTAATTTAATGTTGTATTTAATAAATATAGAATATTATTTCTAACACTCTAATTAAAAGCAATCGAGTATAATTGATTATCGCAATTGAATAGAGTAAATTGATTACATGTAATTGTATTGAATGTGATTTTATTGTGTAATTTGTGTTTTTAATCACAGTATTTTTTTTATGAATGTAGTCTTTCAAGGGTGCTTGGTTGGCTGCCTGCCAACACAAGGGAAAGGCAAGGATTTTGATTCCAGAGGGAAATTTCACATTAGGCCCTATGCTCTTTCCAGGTCCATGCATTGCCGATAAGCCCCTCATCCTTCAAGTTACAGGGATATTAAAAGCCTCCACAGATATGTCTGAGTTTTCTGAACCTTATTGGCTTTCATTTGAAGACGTAGATAATTTTGTAGTTACTGGACGTGGCAAAATTGATGGACAAGGTGCTAATGCTTGGAAGAACAGTGATTGCAAGTCTAACACTGATTGTCAAGTTCTTCCATCTGTATGCTTTTTTACCATCTTGCACGTGACATTATCACGATATATATTTTGCATAAATGAATTAGTCGAAAAATATACGTTATATACAACTAACATATTATTGTAAAATTAATTCGATTTTTTATTACACGTATATTTTTTTAAGGCCAGAACTCACAAATAGATATAATGTAATTACGTTTTTATTATTTTATTTGAAAGAACGAGCGTATCGATGTATTAATCTTTTGAAATAGAACACTTAATTTCGTTAGTTATTTTCACGATGGTTTAGTTATCTTTTAAAAAATGGCATTAAAATAACAAATTATCAATTTTTATATTTTTTTTAGTTTTTTATTTTTTAAAAAAATTATTTTATTCTTCGTCAAATGCAGTTAAAAAATTAAAAAACATAAAAATTGATAATTTTTTATGTTATGTTATCACTTTTTTAAAATTAATGTGCTAAATTATCACGAAAATAAAAAAGAAGTTAATAGACCTAAATGCTTCACTGGGAGCATTTTTTTCCCCTAACCATATATCTTACGATATTGGTAAATTTGGTGCAGAGCTTGAAGTTCAAAAAAGTAAGTAATGGAATTGTGTGGGGCATCACTTCCATGGATCCAAAAGGGACACATATTTTCATTACAGAAAGCTCAAATTTCAGGGTAGCAGGATCCAAATTGATAGCACCAAGTGATAGTCCTAACACTGATGGTGTCCACATTAGCAACTCTAACAACATCAAGATTTTAGAATCTCATATCTCCACTGGAGATGATTGCGTCGGAATGATCAAAGGGAGCACTAATATTACCATCAACAAAGTTGAATGTGGACCTGGACATGGCATTAGGTATCCACTTTTTCCTTCTTCTTTTTTTTCTTTATCGGCTTAACGTTTTCATTCGGTAGAAAAATGTTTCCAACGTTAAACTTTATTTAAGTGTAACATGTAAGTCATTTTGATCATTTTTGTTAAAAAACTAACCTTAAATGTGGTATTAATTTCATTAAAAAAAATCATGATCAAAATCTAAACGTTACAATATTTTTTAGAGTAAATTAACAAATATATCATTTAATTTAATTAATTTTTTTATACAAATCTATTAAACTCTTTATAAGTGTTATAAATATACACTATTATTATATATTTACGTGTTACATCAATAAAACCTTTAGTTTGATGGTACTTATTTTAACCTTTAGTTTGATGGTACCTATTTTAATGCTAGATATATGATGATAACACTAAGTTAACACAAATCTTATATTAAACACAACCTATCTACCTAATTGATTATTGAATGATTGAGTTTAATTTTTTACTAATCTTTCTTTGCTTTTTCTTATATTAATTTTTTTACATCAAACATAGCATTGGAAGCCTTGGTAAGTATGAAAGTGAAGAGGACGTGAAAGGGATCTTAGTGCAAAATTGCACATTTATTCAAACAACAAATGGAGTGAGAATCAAGACATGGGCAGGAGGGAAAACCCAAAGTCAAGCCACTGATATGTTATTTGATGACCTTGTCATGGAAGATGTTGCCAACCCCATCATTATAGACCAAGGCTACTGCCCTATTGCTGGAAAATGCAGCGACAAAGAGGTTCCTTGATTAATTTTTTTGAAAAAATAACAACTATAAAATTTATAATAATAAAAATAATAATTAATCTAATCCAATTAATATGAGTTTAAAATTGAAATAATCACTCAACTAGATTTGAAATTAGGTGACATTTCGATAAGAAATTTTGAATTAAAAACAATTTTAATTAAAAATATATGAGTAATGATAATAGTTTAGCTTTTTTCAAATAAAATTTAATTATTTTATCTTTAATCCCTTCTAAACGTTAAATATAAGTTTTTTTATTATAAAGTGTTGAATAAATGCTTAACGCATATTCATAAATGTAATAAACATATGCTTCTTCTTTTAAAAAAATATTGTGAACATATTTTTTATTTTTTAACAATGAGTAGAAATAAAACCAATTTTAATAAGTGAGTTATATATAAAAGATAAGTATATTTTGAATTTACCTTAATTGTTTTTTAATTTTATTTATTATTCATATGCAGCCATCTTTAGTGAAGATTAGCAACATTCATTACTCAAACATAAGAGGAACCTCATCGACTGATGTTGCTGTGACAACGAGTTGTAGTCAAAAATTCCCTTGTGAAAATATTAATATTAATAACATCAACCTAATATACAAAGGAGTAAAGCCAGGAATTATCTCAGCTAAATGTGACAATGCAAAAGCTATCTATAATGGCATTCAAAATCCAAAACCAGCATGCTAATAGAGTACTTTGACAATAAATAAAAATTAAAAAAAAAAAAGACCTTTGATTAGTTTTTTTTTTTGGTTATATTTATTTCTCTGTACAATGACTAAAAGGGGGAAGGGATCAACATGTAGCATACCTTTTTGTTAGATGAGATAAAAGTTTGTACTGAGAAACTACACCCTGTGAAATATGGATAACACTATTATGACCATATTATATATTATGTGGAAACTTTATCAAATTATTATTCTAAAAGAAATCATAAATAGATTAATAATATAAAAAAAAGAAATTGCCATGTAATATAAATTATTTATGCTAGTTAAAGAAATGTGTATTGCATATGAATTTTTATACTTCTAACAATTTTTTTTATTTAATATCTACATAATATTTGAAAATTATTTGAAAGAATGACAATAAATAAGGACATTAAGTACTAATAATAATGTATACAAATATAATTAGTTCTTCTCGATCTTAATAAAATAAATTTTTGAGAAAATTGGTTTCATAACAATTTTAACAAGTATTAAAACTTTTTGAGTAAATTAAAGATTCATTATAATAAAAAATCAACAACCAAAAGCATACATGTGTTGAAAAATTGATATAATAACATTGTTAATTAGAGTCATTGAATTTTGAAAATATTTTAACGTCTTACATTGTTTTCCTAATAAGTTGTAAAAATGTCATATATATATATATATATATATTCATCTAAGGTGTATTATTAACTTAACTTTTTTTCTAAAACATAAATATAAAGAAAAAATATCATTATTTTAAAATATAAGTATATTTTTGTTTAAAATTATTTTAAGTGTGATCCAAATTTGTATGTATATATAGTATAAAAGGATATATATAGACATAAATTGATGTATATCTAACTATTTTTTATCAAGTGCATGTGTATTTCTAGCTAGTTGTTTAGACTAGAATTAGAACATAATTGCATTGATACATGTGAGAGAGAGATTGATTTTAATAGTTTCAATCAAGTTTAAAAAAATTTGAAGGTTATATTCAAAATTTAGAAAAATAAAACATAAAAAGTAAAAAAGAAAATCCAAATTTTGAAAATAATAACAAAATAACTTTTGAAAAAGCACTAAGAATTAAAAAATAATAATGAATAAAATACATATTTAATTTATATTTGACATGAAAATTGAAGGAAAAAAAATATACATGGTTTTTTTGTCTTTTTTTCTAAATTTATTTTTTTATATTTTTTATTTCTTAAACATTCTAATTTTTAAACCTCTACATTTTGAAATTAGGATTATTTTTCTTTTCAAATCTGATTTAGTTTTATTTTAATTTTTTGTACTATTTTCTCAAAATTTTGAGCTTATTTTTAAAAAAAGATCAATATTAAAATTTGTAATGAATTAGAGAATTATAGGCATAGATATCTTAAAAGATATAAGATTAAATCGTAAATTTAAATAAATTACACTACATTTATGGTGGTATTATCATTGCAACAATCGTACTTATGGACCAGATATGAACAAAAAATGGAATTCATATAAGATACACTTTCATATAAGATTTAATGGTCTTGTAGCCTAATGTAACAAGTCAAAGATATAGACTAGTCCATCAAACTCTAATTCAGTTCTTCCAAAGTAGAAATACTATATAAAAGAATTGCTATGCAAAAGCTATTTCAAATATATATGATAATATGAAGGTACGTAAATCTATAAATTCTGGTTTAGAAGTGGCAAAGTTAAACTAAAATAAGAACACTGTTTATTTTAGAAAAGACTTTTACATAAATCAGTTTTACAAATGACATGAAAAATCCCCCCTTTAATTACTTTACATGAATGCAATTCTTTATATATAAAGAATCTTATTTTATATATGAATACTAATAATATATTTTTGTAATTATCGACACACCAATATATTCATGCAATTGGTTTATATAAAAACAATTTCACTTTATAGATGCATATTCCATTGAACTCATAAATTTCTAATGCCATAGATCATAAGCATGATTTATGGATGTAATAATTCAAAATTTGACTAAGTTAAGCAACAGCAATTTATCTACTGTTGAGTATACTCGATAATATTATTACCGAGGGAAGGTTTCATTATAGATTAATAGAGTAATGGCTATAGTAATTTTTTTTAAAATTGACATGAAAAGCAATAGCCCAAAAAAAAGATAAATCCAAATATAATATATATATATATATATATATATATATATATATATATACGATGAAATAACTTCTTACATGATAACACATAAAGTTAATACTTCGATGAAATTATAAATGTATAAAATCACTAATATTAATTAATTTTTTAATAACTTAAGTTTTTAATAAAATTAGTTTTTTAATAATTTTTAACTTATTTATTTATTCATTGAAATAAAATATAAATAGAAAAAATTGAGCAATAGTATTTATGGGTTTTGTATGTATGTACTGTATCAAATATAATAGAGATAAAGAAGCAAAATACTCAATTCAGAGAATATGTATATTGCAATAAGACCTAATTTAAAGATTAATTAAAACTAAAACAATCACTAGATAAAATATGTGTTAAATAAATTGAAAAAATAAAGATAATTAAAAAACACCACTTGTTGTATCTATTATGCTTCTATTCATAGGTATCAAACCCTCGTATTAAGAGGTACTCACTTATTTGATGATGAGGACACCTTGTACATAATTTCTTGAATTGTTCTCAGTAATTATATAAATTCTCTCAATTATATTACTAAACACAACAAATTTTTTTCTAATTCAAGTAGTCCTAGAAGTTGGAAAATATTTTTTCAAGAAGAGTTGTTTCATTTCATTTCAATTATTTATAGTCACAAATGATAAGTAGTAAACCATTTTATAGCGCTATTTGCTTTAGAGAATATAAATATTCTAAGTTTTACTTGTTCTTCAGTAGTCCTATTAAGTTTCATGCTAGAAAAGACCACATGAAATTTCTTTAGATATTTATTGCTTGCATCCTCATTAGCTAGATCTCGAAAAGTAGTCAAGAGATTAATCATGCCAAACTTTAATTCAAGAGCATCATCGTGTCATTGTATTGAATGCATAATGGTTATTGATTTAAAACTGATGTGTCCATCTCTCTAAGAATTTGATAGGGATTATTCACAGGCATTTCTATATAGATGAAATTATTCAAATCGTTATATAAGTCTTTTGAACTTGGAAGATCTGTCTGAACTATTTGTTCAAAAAATCGTACAATAAGTGAATTCGATCTCAAATTGTAGCGTAGGTTCATTCACTATGACACTAAAAAGTAAATAAAGATTAGGAACAAATTAATTAAAAATAAAACAAAAACAAATAGAAATAAAGATAAAGAAAATATTTTTTCTAAATTTTTTATTTTTATATGATTTTATAAAATACTCAAAATAAATAAAAGTAAACAAGAGTTAATTTAACAAAAAATTAGGCATTTGGATGAACAATTAATTTAAACCTTACTTTAAATCGTTTAAGATGTCGTTATATAGTATGTAGCAATTAAGTGATTTTCATATAGAAAAATCTGGAAACTAATTCCTATTTATTAAAAGTGGGCGTTTTGATTTTATAAATTAAAAATTCAATTTAACAACTAAAGATTAATAAGGATAAAAAAATATAAAAATTATGATAAAAATTCGAATAAAAAAAGATTGCATGGCCATTCTATACCACTAGGATGTATTACAAATCAACAAAAATATATCCTAATCTCTGATTTAACCTAGAAAAATTCACAAATTTACAAGCGTGAAAGTCTCCACCTCTTCTTACTTATTCGTTAGATTAAATAAGTTCTTAATTTAAACTATTTCTAATAGACATCCTAGAATAAACTGTCTAAATTTAATCTATCAAAAATATTCGATTTTAAAAAACAAATTAGATCAAAGTTAAACACAGAAATTTGATTTAATTATCTTGAGTATTAATTATTGCAAGCAATTTATTACTAATTATTTAAATTAATCAAGCGATTACGTATCAAATCAATTAAATTAATTAATGATGAACTAATTTGATTATTTAATTGTATACTTAAATAATTAATAAAATTCATAAAAAGATTAAAACTGGGAATTAATACATAATCAAAAATAAATAAATGAATAGAATATTTCATATCTTATTAAATATTGCAATCTATAACAAGGCTTTAAAATCATCCACAATTAATTATAAAATTAACTACTCATAGAAAACAATAAATTCAAAATATTATTCATGAAAATAATAAAATAAAGGAGAAGAAATCTTAGGATTATTGTATTTAATTTTGATCTTTAATTTCTTTGATTGCCTCTTGAATCTTCTTCTTCTTTTTTACCTCAAGCTTAATTTTATAAATTCCATATTTTTCTGATTTCTTTCTCTAAATTTTCGTACAATTCTGATACTGATTGTATTTTATGTGATGTTATTTAGATATTTATATTTAGAAAACTGATATATTTTAGAATTAGAGTAGGATTAGTACGCAAAAAAGGATATGCAGTTGCGAAAGTCTCACTACGAAAAGGTCAAGACGGGAAGCGCAACTCAAGAAATAGGCACAAGGAAATGTTTTTAATTTGGATTATCTTACTAAGTAAATCTACCTAATACATCCACTTGTTAAATAAAAATAAAACAAATTCAAAAAAATCTCAAAAAATCTAGAAGATCAATATTTTTTTTAAATATAAAATAAATAATTTTAACACGTTATAATAATATATATAAATATAAAGGAATTGATATTTAAAAATATTTATAAAATAACACTTATTACACATAACAAAAAGCATAACCATCTCTTAGGAATTACAATAATATACACCACTTTTTCATCTTTATCTCTCACCACCATCCCTACCTATCTTTCCTTCTATTATTTAAACCTACATCTCTATTAATCTTCACAAACCCACGTGGGGGCTTCCCCATTTAGCCCCATAGTCAATTTTCTCTTGGGAAATAATTCGTAGACTTACCCAAGCCTTTGTAAAATTCCTCATGTAGTATATTGATCCACACGATATTCCTATATAAATGTCTACCAACCGTCCCATGAATTCTCTAAGTTCTACGATGCCAAACAACCCAACTAATGTAGCTAAACTAGCTAAGCTCAAAATCATACAAGCTTGTTGAATATAGTTCCACGTGTCTACAAACAACAAACATCAATTTAAGGAGAAAAAGAGCACAAATGAACAATTTTCATACCTCTCTAGCATACTTGCATTACCAAAGTGAATGTGTAACGCTATCAACACATCCATTACACATAACACAGTAGGGACCATTAATAATCTGCTTGTGAAACAAATTAACTTGCACATGCAAAATATTATTACAAGCTCTCTATATAAACACTGTATCAGTGACATTCAAGCACCAAATCTTCCTCTACCAAGATTGCCTCAATAAAGAGCTCAAGCTAGTTGTATAGTCCTCTTAGATTCATGAATTTTTCTTCCAATTTTTTTCCTATATTCCATTAAATTGGTATTATATCTTTTTCTTTATTTTTCTTCTCTCATTTCTAGGTATCAAGGCATCTCATCTTCTAGGTGGTTCCATTTTTAATCATTCTAAGGGATCATATTTATGACCTATAATATCATTGTTTCTATGTATGTTATATACATCTAATCTTAGCTATATAAATTATATATGTATATCTTGTTGTAATTTATTATAACCACATTCCTTTATTTCTTTTTATAATTCTTTTTTTAATTATACCTTGTAGATACTTTATGTTTGATTCTTGAACTAAGTCAATTTCTTCTCTTAGAAGTCTTAGCCTTCATTAACGCTATTTGATTTTTTGCTAAGCCTACTAGGCTCCCATTTATTTTTAGTTGTATTTTTTTAAATTGTCTTTAAATACTACTTTCTTGCTAACATGACATCATAAACTAATACTTCATTACTTGAACTTCTTTTTTTAGTTCTATAACTTTTTATTTCTTAGAAGTTTCTCCTTCACGATATATAAAAATAAATCTTTACTGCTACAAAATTGATATATGGCCTCAATTTTTAACCGTGATCGTAGGTCTATGACTACAGTTATAAAAACCGAGGCTAAGTGAGAGAGACCATAGACAATATATTGTCTCAGTTTTTAACCGCGGTCATAAATATATCATTTGGTCATGTTCTTATAAAAAGACCGAGACCAAATGATATGTATATTGTCTCTGCTATACTTAAACCGTGACCATATACATCTTAATTAATCTCATTTTTTAATATAAGTTACAATAAATTAATCAATTGAGAATATTAAAATTAAAAATACAATTACATTTGAGAGTTTATGCACAAAACATAATAAAGTTTTATTAGCCAGTTGATTAAAGTGTTTCGAAATATGAAATACATGCAAAAAATTTATCAATAATAATACTAATCAAATTATCCACAATCTAAATCAATATGAAAGATATTTTGCATGTCATATTGTCATGCTTTTTTTTAAATCTTCTTCCTTAGCAACATCTGCTATGTGCATTGCTAATTTCTCCTTTACATGGACATCATCTGGTTGTAGCATTGACTCCATTCCTTCTAGTACATCTTTTATGGCTTGCTTTGTCAACAAAAGTGAATGATCACATATTTTCTTTAAAATCTACATAATATCATACAATCATTGATCAATATCTTGTTTTCAATATATAATAATAATAATAATCAAATTATTCACAATCTATCAATATGAAAGATATTTTGCATGACACATTATCATATTTTTCTTTAAAATCTTATTTTTTAACAACATCTGCTATGTGCATTGCTAATTTCTCCACTACATGGACATCCTATGGCTGTAGCATTGAGTCCATCCCTTCTAGTACATCTTCTATGAGTTGCTTTGTCAACAAAAGTGAATGATCACATATTTTATTTAAAATTTACATAATATCATACAATCATTAATCACTATCTTGTTTTTAATATATATATATATATAATCGGTCTTTGCATTCTAAAATAAACGATTTTTTTTCTCTTATGAAAATACTAAAGTTAGATAGTCAGAGCTCAATGGAAAAAAAGAGAAGAATGTAGTCCACATAGAAAGTGTAGGTAAATTTATTCTTTATTTTGCTAAGCTTGTCCATTTGGTACATTTTTGGGTTCCATCTCACCAACTTAAGCTCTATGTGTGTGATGTTGCACAAACTGAGATTGATGTTGGATCTCTTGGCATTCCAACCTTGCCTTCAATCCTTAAAAAATAAACTTTGCAAAAACTTTTCCCATTAGGTTTTATGTTATTTACTCTCTTCTTTATCCTTAGGACTAAAACAAATTTTTCTTTGGTTATTTTGGCTATTAGAGGTTGTATGTGTTGAGTAAATTCCCCCTCTCTAACACAAAGACATGAGTAAGATTATAAAATGAGCTCTACGTGACCATAACCAAATTTAGATATAGGACACATAACATTGAGTAGTTTAATACTACTCTCAAGCATTTTCTCATAACCCACTCGAGGCCTTGCTTTTTTTTCCTACATTTTATGAAAATTATCAATATCCTATACTACCTAAGTTTCCTGTCTCAAAAATATCTCATAAATAACATGGAAGAGTCAATTTTGGGTTCTTACTATGCATACATATTTCAAGTCCAGTCCACACATTGCATATCATGCAATAACATTTTCTTGAAGGAAAAAACATATAAAGAAATAGTCAAAATGAAAAAAACCTCACCCGATCTAGACTTGCATGAAAGGGATCAACCATAATAGTATGCCAAAAATTAGTGGTCTAGTTGAGGTTGGGGGATGGACAAGAATAGATGGAGGCACCAGGCAGAGTTGGAGGCGCACAAGAAGTAATAGAGCTAGCTGATAATGAAATGCTAAAATCTATAAGCAAGGTACATGAAATCAAGGTTGGGAAGAAACAAAGAGGGGTATGACTGGAGGTGGGTTACGAGCAATAAGGAAAAGAAACGACTGGCTACGTTGGGAAATGAGAGGTCACTATTACAAAAAGAGGTATTAAAGTTGGTTAAAAACCGACTTTAAATGAAATGACTTAAAACTTAAAGTCGGTTCAACGTGTGAACCGACTAAACGTCTAATTTTTTTTTTACAAAATTTACTCATTTTCTATTATACTCAAATTAAAACCTGTATTCGATTACTAAATAACATCAGGAAAAAAAATCTATTTAACAAATAGTTTAAATAATACAAATAATTGAAAAATAAAATATTAATTAATAGCAGAAAAATTACCATGGTGTATTCTTCTTCTGATGTTATAATACAAACCTACATATATAATACAAAAAATTATACACATAAATAACAACACATAATAACAGAAAAAATATGAATAATAAGTGTGTAGAATTAATAAAAATACTTACAAGAGTAAATGAAGAAAAAATAGTGTTTTGTAAGTGAAAAATGGGTATAAAAATTTGAGTATTTCGTTTAAAAAAATAGGGGATTTAAAAGATTAGTTAGAGAGGAAGAAAACCCACTAATTGGCACTGGAAATGGTGGTCGTAGGTGGCCAGAAAATGAGAAAGAGTGGAGGAGAAGTAGAGAAGGTTTTGAGTTTTTGAGAGTTATGCAACGCTTGGAATAGTTCTGTCTGGGGAAGAAATAAAAGAAAATAATTTATCCACGTGTGTAGTGTCGGTTCTACGTGTCAATCGATGCTATCCACATGTGTAGCGTCGATTCTAGGTGTCAACCGACGCTACGCTACGTGGATAGCAATAGTTGACGTGGTGAATCGATGCTACGCTACGTGGATAGCATCGGTTCCAAGTGTCAATCGACGCTACGCTATGTGGATAGCGTAGTGTTGGTTGACATCTGAAACCGACGCTACGTCCACGCATAGCATCGATTTGACACGTCAACCGATACTATGTCCTACGTGGATAGCATCGGTTCTACACGGAATCGACTTTAAACTCATTATAAGTTAGTTTTTTCCAAAAATCAATTTTACAAATTGACTTAAATACCCCTTTTTATAGTAGTGGGTTACGGGAAAGAGGAAAAAGAAAAAGATTGGGATTAGATCACGCGAGAGGGAAAATAAATATCTAGTTCGAGTAGGAAGAAAAAAAAGAGGGAAAAGAAAAAAAAGAGAGGAAAAAGGAAAAAATTGGGAAGGAAAAATTGGAAGGAAAAAAATAATAAAATTGATAGAGAAATTTGGTATGATGTAAAAGAGAAAAAATATATGAAATTAAATTAATAGAGAAATGAAAAAATTCTAAAATAATTTTTGTAGTTTAACTTATGGTCACATATTTTATTAGACTGCGACCAAAACCCTAAGACCTCGGGTCGAGGTTAAATTTTTTAGACTAAAAATTACTATTTTAATAGTACTTGGTATATTATTATTTTTAACTATATTACTTTTTCTTCCTAATATTATAGGTTTTTCTTTAATGTCTAAGTTTCATTTCTATGGTATTTTAAAATCCGTTAATATTTATGATTTTATTATTTGTCCAGATTCTTGAAATATTTTATCTATTTGTAAACTCATTTTATCTATATATTGAACTATTATAATAGTTTATTAATGAATACCTACTCTATAGTGTATTAAAAATTAATAATTTTCTTCTTTCATTAAATCTTCTCTTTTAAATTTATAAGTTAAACTTAACACTTGGTTTAATTTTTATCATGATTATTAATAACAAACCTAGGATATATTGTAAATTTTAGTGTATGATATTCTAATTTATCATAAATCATTTATAATAAAACATCTTTCTTATTTATTATTTTATTAACTAACAATGCTAACTTTATTGATTTATCGGTTCCTTATCTAAAACGAACTTTTATTTGTATTTAGATTTTTGATAAATAAATGTATCCAATTAATTTTTTGATAATTTTTTTATTATAATTTTTTTATCAATTAATAATATATTATATATTCATTTTACAATACACATTTCTTTATTACTTATATTATAATAAATTATTATTTTTTCTTAATAATATTTTTCTTAGTTTTGAAAATATTTTATCTTTAAACTCATCTTCTTTCTTAAGATTTAATTTATTTTTTAATTTTTTATTACTAATTACATTTTTTTGAGAAGTCTGAGATGTACTCTCAATCAACTTTTAATATTTCTCAATTTTATATTATTATTTGATTTTTTATTATTTTTATTATAAAAATAATTTTAATTTATTAAATTATAAAAATATTTGTGATACTTTTGTAACTTCTTAAGTTTTATTAATATTATTCTAGATATATAAATTTTTTATATATAATTTATTTTGATAATACGCTAACTTATATGCCTATTTTAGTGAATTTTACATGCACGAGCCTAACATTTCTTCGTTCTTCCTGGTTTGTGACGTTGTTCTGTCTCGCGTGTTTGTGTCTTTTTGTAGTTTATAAAAGAAACAACTATTAACTTCCAAAGCTTACCAATTTCCGAATCTCGCTCGCTTTTTTTTCCATTCAAACTTCGGATCCAGAACCACGCATAAATTAAACTGGAAAAATTATCAAATCATCACAAATTCGAACGAAATTCTCGTCTCTTTCATTCAGCATAAATTCAATCTGTTGGAATTCAATCGAAGTTAGTTGTGATCGGGAATTAAATGGATTCGGATGAGTTAATAACCTCCGATGGAGGGTCTCGTTACCTTCAAATGCATTCAGAGCCGATGTCATCCACTTTTTCTGTCCGTCCGGAGCCGACTCGGATTTTCGAAGAGTTGCCAAATGCTATTATCGTCGATGTTTCTAGACCCGATGCAGGCGATTTCAGCCCCATGCTTCTCTCTTATATTATTGAGTTTCATTATAAACAGGTAATTTCTATTTGATTCTTTTGCTTAATTTCGTTTTATATGAGTTTTGTTTGTTTGTTTGGCCGCGGAGTTTTGAGATCCTGTGAATTCATCATGCTAATGCTTGATTTAATTTATTTTCCATAGTAATTTTATGCTTTTCCAGGTGTTTTTTGTTTGCGGAGAAAATACTAGATAAAAATAAATAAATAAATAAGGAAAACAATAAATTTAGATACTGATCTGCGGTTCATTTTCTTATATCTATCTATACCTACTATAGCTTATACGGTGAAATGAAGTTCACTTTAATGTACTTGGAAGATCTTATTCCTATAGGGGAATTGAAAAGTATATTCTTTTTTTACGGCACCTCAAAGTAATGCATCACTGTTTATATGCAGTTGTCACTAACTATAATTTAAGCAGAGTAAAAGTGATATATATATATATATATATATTTTGCGATCCAAAACTGTTGTTACGCTGTTATGCATAGTTGCTAGTGGTTTCCATTTTGTTGCGATCCAGGTTCTTTTTTTTGTATTATGACCTTCAATGGAGTTATATAGAGTAGTTTATAATTCTGGAATTTTGTCTGCTGTTGTAGATGCTTCTAGACGGTAGATAAGATTACGATTTTGGAGTTAATTATTTTCGATGTTCTAATGCGTGTTAAAATTCTAGTTCAAGTGGCGCTTGTTGAAGAAAGCTTCCCATGTCTTCTACTTGCATTTTGCCCTAAAGAAGCGTGCATTTATTGAGGAAATCCACGAGAAGCAGGAACAGGTGTGTATAGTTCTGTCCTAATAGAAACATGGCAAGTTGAACTTTTCAATGATTTCATATTCTTTGAACATTTATGTTTATATAGGAAGGTTGGGGTTTTGATATAGTTTTCATTGCGACATTATAAGGTTAAAGAATGGCTTCAAAATCTTGGAATAGGAGACCACACTGCAGTTGTGCATGATGATGATGATGCTGATGACGAGGCTGTACTCCTACATCATGATGAAAGTGCTAAAAACAGGTGCTGATGCGCTCAGTAACCAATGTTTAGATGGAAGCTAGGTGTTTGAGTGTATCTTCCGGCATCACATTGTTATCTCCATAAATCTTATAGATGGGTTTTTTGTCCAGAGATGTTCCATCAAGTGCTGCTCTACCAATCATCCGGCCAGCCTTGGGAAGGCAGCACTCCATTTCCAGCAGAGCGAAGTTTGCAATGCAAGAGTATCTGAATCATTTTCTTGGAAACATGGACATTGTTAACTCCAGAGAGGTATTCTTTCACATCTTCTTATATTCCAGAAGATGGTGTACTCCTATCTTAATGTGTGGCTTATTGAAATAGCATTACTTTTGATATATGCATTGTGAATAAATGCATCTAGCATGCAGTTATCGTAATATAGAGCTGTGCACATGAAGTGGGCTCCCCCCAATGTGAGTGTTTGACAGATTTTCACCATGCAAGTGTCACCTGCCTAGATTCTATGTGCTAGGTTTCTACTATAAGTCTTGGGCTTTTTCCCCTGAACTAACATATTTTCACAAATTAGCTTTTAACTTGAAACACAGTCAAATTTAGGTTTTATGTTTTGTTTTTTATTCTGCTTACCTTTTATCATAGAATTTGATTCCTGTAAACTTGACTTACCATCAGCAATAATATAATGTAGGTTTGTAGATTTTTGGAGGTTTCTAAGCTTTCCTTTTGCCCTGAGTATGGCCCTAAGCTAAAAGAAGATTTTGTGATGGTAAACCATCTACCCAAAATTCCTAATAGGGATGATTCAAGGAGATGTTGTCCGTGTCCTTGGTTCAGTTGTTGCAACAACAATTGGCAAAAGGTAATTTAATAGATCTCTTAACCTGGCTGCTTTCCTCCTTATTTTCCTTTCTTTCATTGCTTCTGATTTCCATGTATGTTCAACTGCTATTTAATACCATGCTTCTAAAGCATGTAACTTTATTTTTGCTCATTCTAGGCTTATCTTTTGAGTTTTTTGTTTTGGATATTTCCCACCAATCAATTGTAAGCTAAGTACAGTAATATTTAAATGCATGACAAGTGTCAAATTTGATCTATAGACTTTGTTTTATATTTGTAGAATGTTTATAATAAAAACCTGGCATTTGATTTATAACTGTACCTGTGAATTTCTGCATTTGGTTAATATTTCAAGGTAATGTTTAGTTATCTTTATTACTACTAAGTGATAGATGGTTTCACACAGCCCTTGCCCTTGTCTATGCTGTCACTGAACATGATTCTCTTTGCAGGTCTGGGCTGTGTTAAAATCTGGTTTCCTGGCTTTGCTGGCTGATCCCTTTGATACTCAACCTTTGGATATAGTTGTTTTTGATGTACTACCAGCATCATATGAGAATGGTGAGGGACGGGTAGCATTAGCGAAAGAAATAAAAGAACGAAATCCCTTACGCCATGCATTCAAGGTGGCAGAACCAGTGTTTTTTTCTTATAACTTTTTCCATGGTTGTATTGTGTTCTATATCTTGTATCTGGCATCGAGGCAAATTTGTTTCTTTTGTACTTATCATGGAAATATTAGCAGGTGTGACTTCTCTGCATTAGTTACTTAATTTTAGCACCTCACATATTTTGTCTAATCAATATAATTTCTCTCTTGCCCACAAAGGGAAGGGCAATCTTCCTATTCTGGTCATTAACTGAAACATACTGGTATCCAAATTTTGGGGTGTCAAAATGCAGATTGGAGAAAGAATTTATGTTGGACTATATCCAAGCAATTGAATTAAAGCAAGGTTTATTGTCAGAATTTGCATTTCTAAATGGATGTATTGGAGTTCTGCTTTTTGAGCAGGATGGAGTTTTTGGTCTTGTTTTAAATGCTGAATTTATGCCATTGGCTGCTGTAGATTGTTACTGCAAATTTTCTTTGTTAACCTAGTTAGATGCCTTTAGTTCCAATTGGAGTTGAGCCAGATTGTACAAAAAGCAGGGGACATTGGAGACTGTAACCTTATATAAGTCTTAATTCTCACTCTTTAGTTTTGCTTTTATTTGGTGCCTTTTCAGGGCTCTTTCCTTTTACTCTTGTTTGAATTTGGGGTTTATGTTGCATTTTCTTCCAATAAACGTACTATGAAGTTTTTTCTTGTGTGGATAAAAAAGAATTACCCTCTACTTTGAGAGTATATGTTTTCCTTTACCTTCCCCTTTCTTTTGAGATTGTGATAAATAGTCTCAATCTCCAATAGTATATCTGGTGGAACACAAATTTGATAATTTAATTTTTTAAAGGTGACTTGTGGAAATCGGAGCATTAATCTAAGAGTTAAGAGTAGTGCAAAAGTAAGTGATTGGGTTGCTTCAATTAATGATGCTGGACTTCAGCCTCCTGAGGGATGGTGTCATCCTCACCGTTTTGGTTCCTTTGCTCCTCCTAGAGGTCTTAGTGAAGATGGTAGTCAGGCTCAATGGTTTATTGATGGGCAGGCAGCATTTGAAGCTATGGCTTCTTCAATTGAAGATGCAAAATCAGAGGTCTGTCCCTTTCCATTCCTTTAATCAAATTGGTAATGGTCACGAGGGTTGTTTTGACATCTTGACATTTAAAGACTGGAAATGTTGCAGATATTTATATGTGGATGGTGGCTGTGCCCAGAACTGTATCTACGGCGTCCTTTTCATGCTCGTGCTTCCTCAAGGCTTGATGCATTACTGGAAGCAAAAGCTAAGCAAGGGGTTCAGGTACCATTTAAGTACAAAATCTTAGTCACTTCATTGTTGTAAATGATTTATGCAATGTTTTTTCGTGACTTATTTTCTACACTTGAGATGCCAGATTCAAGGGTGCCACTGTATTGATCTGTTAACAATTTGATGTTATGATATTTTTCTTTCTATTTTGCACAAGTACAACCACTATAGAGGAATGAACAAACATTACTAAAATATTGTCAGAGATTATCCGTCTTTAGTGTATTTTCCTCGGTTCAATTGTGAACTTGTGATCCATCAGCTTCGAGAATGTTCTAATTAACCAATATTCTTGGACTTGACATATATGATACTAAAAGTTTGGTGCTTGTCTGTTCCAGTGTTCTTTTTGTTGATTCAACGTAGTTTATGACTAAATGATATGGTGCCTCTGGATTATATCTTTATGTACTTTTTTATCTGAATTTATAATGGATATGAAAATGAGTTTTCTGTTGCTACTGCAGATATATATTCTTCTTTACAAAGAGGTAGCCCTTGCTTTGAAAATCAACAGTGTTTATAGCATGAAAAAGCTTCTTGGCATTCATGAGAATGTAAGAGTACTGCGTTATCCAGATCATTTTTCAAGTGGTGTCTACCTGTGGTATGTAATTAACGTGCAAAGTTCTTGAAGTTTATGCAGATTTAGTGTTTTAGTTTATCTTCCTTTATCATTTTAACCTTTTCATAATAAAATTGGTTATTTATAGGTCCCACCATGAAAAACTTGTCATTGTTGATTACCATATTTGCTTTATTGGGGGACTGGACTTATGTTTTGGCCGCTATGACACAGCTGAGCATAAAGTCGGAGATGATCCTCCCTTGATATGGCCTGGAAAGGATTATTATAACCCCAGGTGAGCTCTTCTTTTCTCTGAGTTCAAGTCATAGTTCTACGAATTTAGTGGATACTAGATAATTTTGAGTAGATAAGCAAACATGAATTGAAAGGTTGCTCAAATCTATTACCGTGTATTTTAAATCGGTACCTATTAGGTAGGGTAGGACAAGTCTACTACTTTCATAAAAAGGGTCGAAAAAGTCCATTTTGTAAAGGTAATAGATTTATATTGCGTCACTTTTTGTAAAAGTAATAGACTTTTGGTGCCTTTTTTAGACTTGTATTGCCCCATCTAATAGGTACGGAACTAAATTACACTTTCGTTAAGTGTAACGGACTTGGGATACCATTTTTCCTTTATATAGGGACAAGTTCCATGGTACGTGAATTAAGAGAAAATGATGAGTAGGAAATACAATTTTAGAAATATTTTGTTAAAAATTAAATTTAATCACTTGACAATTTCGGGATATCCCGTAATTAAAATCGTTCATAAGCGTAAATAAATTACTTTACTTGATTGAAAAGCATGTACATACAAATTATTGAAAAATACTAAAATCTGATAAGTTATACATAAATAATCACAATAGTCTCATCATTGTCTCCAATTACAATCCAAAAGCATGTACATACAAATTATTGAAAAGTACTAAAATCTAAAAAGTTATACATAAATAATCAAATTATTGAAAAATACTAAAATCTGATAAGTTATACATAAATAATCACAATAGTCTCATCATTGTCTCCAATTACAATCCAAAAGCATGTACATACAAATTATTGAAAAGTACTAAAATCTAAAAAGTTATACATAAATAATCACAATAGTCTCATCATTGTCTCCAATTACAATCCAAGGTAAATAAATAGATAATATGTTTAAGTATTAAACCTTAAATCTTCTCATATCCGAATTGGGCACAACTTCTCTTTTGTTCACAATCTAGAAAGTTTGAAGAAATTAGGTAAGTTACAAATAGCTCAATAGTAGGGTACTCGATACAATGAGTTACATAATCAAATGATGCATGCAATATATTATAAAATTCTCATGCAAGTTTATTAAACAAGAATTATATACGATGGGGATATTTTCTTTAAATGACACATGCATTATCCAGCTCTGAGTTGCATGTGTTAAAGAGAGAAAATCGTAAAGAGAAACTGAAATTTTGGGTAAGGAAATGCATTGATTATTGAGCTATTTATAGGCAAAATTTGACCTCACCAATCACATCTCTAGCGGTGCGTTCGGTCCTCTGGTGAGCCTTCGACAAGTGTTCCAAGTCCTCGTCGTCCCCCATCGTTGTTTCCTATTAATTGCAAAAAAATTGATTTTTCATCGAAATTTTTGAGTAAACCATTATATCTCAAAAATTTACTTCACAAAATTCCTAAATTTAATTACAAAGACTCAGTGTATCACACATTTACAACGATGCAAAATCTATCATTGATATGTGAAGAAAATATTGAGAGAGACGGTGGAGAAAATCTGAAGTATTATTCTATATCTTTTTCTCTGTTAATTCAAATGTATATACAGAACTATAAATAGGACTAAAAGGTAGACAAATGGTCACTAATCTAGGAATAATACAGTTGGTATCAACAACTAAATTTCAGCTTGTTCTATACTAATTCACAGTCTATACAACACTAATACAGCCTAATATTCTCAGAAAGTCTATACTCTCCCTCAAGTTGGGTAATAGATATTAATCATTCCCAACTTGCAACTCAGTTCTTTGAAGATTGTTCGAAGTAACGCTTTGGTAAGGATATCTGCAATTTGATGATGAGTAGATGTATATAATAGGTCCACAATTTTTCCATCTAACTTCTCTTTAATGAAATGACGATCAATTTTTACATGTTTGGTTCGGTCATGATGAACTGGGTTTTTACAATTCTTATTGTAGCTTGATTGTCATAATTCATGCTAATAGGTTTAGGAGTTGTGAAGTCCAGTTCATTGAGTAGTCTTCTTAATCACATTCTTTTACAAATCCCATGGGTCATAGCTCTAAATTTAGCTTCTGCACTACTTCGAGCGACTACTGACTGTTTCTTACTTCGCCAAGTTACAAGACTTTCCCATACTAATGTACAATACCTAGTGGTAAATCTACGATCCACTATAGAGTCTGCCCAGTCAACATTTGTAAAGATTTCACTTTTTCTGGTGGGATTCTTACTAAAGTATAATCCTTTTCCTGGAGTTATCTTGAGATACCTAAGTATATGATAGACCGCCTTTATGTGTTTTTCAGTGGGATTGTTCATAAATTGACTTACAACACTCACTGAAAAACCAATATCTGGTCTAGTGTGGGATAGGTAAATGAGTTTTCCACTAAACTTTGATAACGGTCTTTGTCCACGGGTGTACTATTTTCTTTAATTCTGAGTTTTACTGTAGAGTCCATCGGAGTTTCTGTCGGTTTACACCCTATCATTTCAGTTTCCTTGAGAAGATCAAGTACATATTTCCTTTGAGATATAGATATGCCCTTTTTTGTTCGTACTACTTCCATTCCTAGGCAATATTTGAGATTACCTAGATCTTTGATCTCAAATTCCTTGGCTAGGAATTCTTTGAGTTTATTCATCTCAATTGTAGAATTACCTGTTAGAACAATATCATCTACATACACAATTAGGATAACTATTCTGTCATTGGAGAAGTGTTTGACGAATAGTGTGTGATCTGATTGGCATTGATTGTACCCATATCTCTTTAGAACTTTAGAGAATCTATCGAACCAGGAACGTGGAGACTGATTCAATCCATATAAGGATTTATCTCTTTAGAACTTTAGAGAACCTATCGAACCAGGCACGTGGAGACTGATTCAATCCATATAAGGATTTCTTAAGTTTGCAGACTCTATTGGTTGGAACAGGAGATTCAATTCCAGTAGGAATGTCCATGTAGACTTCTTCTTCGAGATCACCATTGAGGAATGCATTGTTGACATCTAATTGGTAGAGAGGCCAATCCAAGTTAGATACTAGGGAGAGAAGAACACGAATAGTGTTGAGCTTTGCTACAGGTGCAAAAGTTTTCTGATGGTCAATCCCATATGTCTAAGTGAATCCCCTAGCCACAAGGCGAGCTTTGAATCTTTCTACACTGTCGTCTGCTTTGTGTTTGATTGTAAAGATCCATTTACACCTAATAACTTGTTTTCCTGATGGTAGTTCTGTGATCTCCCAAGTCTTGTTTTTCTCTAAGGCACTGAATTCTTCAAGAATAGTTGTCTTCCATTCAAGTACCTGAAAGGCTTCATGAACGGAATTTGGAACCTGTATCTGATCAATGTTGCTGATAAATGCCTTATAACCTGGTGAGAGATTTTTATAGGAAACAAAGTTGTAGATGGGGTGGTTTGTAAACCTTTCCTTATAGCAATTGGCAAATTCAAATCATTAGGAGGTAACTAAATAATAAGAGATTCAGTGATGTTACCTTGTGAATTGTTGGAGTGGCCTGTACTCGGGTTGGATTCTTGGATTGGTTGATATTCTTGGTTCTTCCCTCTTTCTTGAGTTGTTTTCCTCCTGGAGTAGACAAGAAGATCATTGTTTGGAACAGGAAAGTTTGGATCTATTGGTAGAAAAGTTGAGGGTTTATTGGGATTATTAGGAGTATTTGTTTGAGACACTGATTCACTCTCTGAATTTGCGGGATAGGATTTAAGACAATTTGTGGGAGATTGAGTGGTTATGCTATTCCAAAGTTGGTAATCATTGCCTATGTTCTCCCCCTAAATGGAAGGTTTGGAATAGTATGGATATTGTTCAAAGAATGTGACATCCATTGTATTATAGAACCGTTTTGTGATAGGAGAGAAGCACTTGTATCCTTTCTGGTACGATGAATACCCTAGGAATATGCATTTGATGGTTCGGGGATCAAGTTTACCTCTATGATGTATATGGACATAAGCAGAACATCCAAAAATTTTAAAGGGAATGTGAGACACAATTTTGGTGTGTGGGTATGACTCAAGTAGAGTGTTGATAGGTGTTTTAAACATGAGGACACTGGAAGGTATCCTATTGATAAGATAGGTAGCTGTAAGGACAGCTTCCCCCCAGAAATGTTGAGGGACATGAGTTGTGAACATGAGGGATCTAACTATCTCGAGAAGATGCCTATTCTTCCTTTCAGCCACCCCGTTTTGTTGAGGTGTATCAACACAAGAGCATAGATGAACAATCCCTTGACTTAATAGATAATCACTAAGGATGTAAGCGAAGTATTTTTTGGAATTGTCAGATTTCAATACTTGGATTTTTATTTGAAATTGGGTTTGAATTATGGTATTGAAATTTTTAAAAATTTGATCTGCTTTAGATTTTTCTTTCATTAGAAATAACCAAGTAATTCGAGTATGATCATCTACAAATGAAATGAACCAACGTGTCCCTGTGATATTTTTGATTTGAGAAGGTCTCCAAATATCAGTGTGAATTAATGAGAAAATATGTGATTTTTTATGTGGAAGATGAAGATGAATTTTTAACATGTTTTGAAAATTGACATACTTCACATTAAAAATCCTTTGAATTTTTATTTCTAAAGGATGAAGGGAAAAGTTTTTTTAAATACAGGAAATTAGGATGACCTAAGCGATAGTGATTCAACATGATTTCACCATAATTATTGGACTTAAGATTTAACAAAGCTTTATTCGGATAAGAAACCTCGGATACAGCTTGAAGAGCTTGTCTTGTTGAAGGGTCTTCACTTTTGAAGAGATAGAGTCAAGCACTCTTTAGCACTGTCAATCATCTTCCCGAATCTAAGTCCTGAAATTCATATAGATTATGAACAAATTTAGCTATACAATTTTTATCGCGGGTGAGTTTAGTAATTGATACAAGATTACAATCAAGTGTGGGAACAAGAAGGATAGAATCTAGAATAAAGGAGTTTGAAATTTTGGCTGAATCAATTCTTATTACTTTGGATACTGAATCATCGGCAATTCTGACAGTGTGTCCATCTTGGTAGGTTTTAAGATTCATGAGAAGAGAAACATCACCCGTCATGTGGTCTGAAGCACCTGAATCAACAATCCATGGTCTCATAACCTGTTTCACACTAAGAGCGTTGAGGGTGTTACTTGATTGAGCTATAGTGGCAGATGATGTGGGCAAGGACTATCTAAATATTTTCTGGAGGAGATCAATCTGTTCCTTGCTAAACAGAGCAGATTCAAGTGACGTATTTCCATGGGATTTTGAGACAATTTTTGCATAACTTTATTTGTTGATGTGCTGTGCGGAGGGTGGCTTCCAATCGGCTGGATTTCCATGAATTTTCCAGCAGGTTTCCTTAGTGTGACCAAGTCTACAACAATGGTCACACCAAGGTCTTCCTCTTTGGGGATGGTTGTCTGCATTATGAGATTGCTGGTGTCCTCGAATAACAAGTACAGATCCTTCTCCAGTCACAGAAATGGTAGATTGAGGACCCATCATTACCTTTTTTCGACTCTCCTCTTGACGAACTTCAGAGAAGGCTTCACGAATGCTTGGGGTTTTGTCCCTACAATTCTACCTCGCACATCATCAAGATCTTTATAGAACCCCATTAAAAATTTGAAAACCCGCTTCTTGTTAATAATCTATTTGTACAAGATGTCGTCTGCTGGACATGTCCATTCGTGAACCTCAAAGAGGTCTAATTCCTGCCAACATCGAGTGAGAGAGTTAAAGTATTAGGTAACTGATAACTCTCCTTGACAAAGATCATGGAGGATACTTTCGGTCTCAAATAGTTTGGACATATTATCAAAACTAGAATAAGTATCTCTGGTGGCATCCTATGTTTCTTTGGTAGTTTTGTAGAGAAGAAAGTTTTCTCCAATCTCGTTTGTCATGGAATTTATCAATCAAGACATCACCATATTGTTCTCAAATTTCCATGTTCTATATTGCGGATCGTCTTTGTTCAGGGTTGTTGCATCTCTAGTGAGGTAATCATCTTTCATCTTTCCGCATATAAATATCATGACGGATTGGGACCATTGAAAGTAATTGTGCTCATTTAGTTTGTGACTGGTGATGGGTAGAATATTATTTTATGTGGAACCAGTCATGACAGGTTTTCCTGTGACTATTGGTATTATTTCAATTTTGGGCTTATATGTGGGCTGATTGGGCCTACTAAGTTGGTTACTGGGTTGGATTGGTCTTACTGGGCTAATATATGCAAATGCGGGGCTTACTAAGTCTATTGTAACTCGATGCTGAAACAGAATGCAAATGCTGGACTTACTGAACCAGATGGTGACGACGATGAACCAAATGGCTGATGGTGCCCGAGTTTCGCGAGATTTGATGACTGATGTCTTGCTATTTTGAGTGGTCGACGACGATGACAAATTTGGTAGTTACGTGAACAGTGGGAAATGGCTCGCGATAGGAAACTGATGATTAGTCTGAGAAGAGATGAACAATGATGCACGATAGTCGGTCGTTTCTTAGACGAACGACGACTTCGACTGAAATAGAGAACCACCAGGATTGACGCCAGAGAACAGCGCTTGAAATGGTTCAGTTTGATACCATCGTTTGAGACGAGAGGTAGGAGAATAGCGCCTGAAGAATTGGATTTCAGAAAATCTTCCTCGGACAGAGTTGGTGAAAAAAAATTGGATTTTAGAAATGCTTTGATACCATGAAGAAAATATTGAGAGAGATGGTGGAAAAAATCTGAAGTATTATTCTCTATCTTTTTCTATGTTAATTCAAATGTATATACAACACTATAAATAGGATTAAAAGGTAGACAAATGACCACTAATCTAGAAATAATACAACTGGTATTAACAACTAAATTCCAGCTTGTTCTATACTAATTCACAGCCAGTACAACACTAATACAGCCTAATATTTTCAAAAAATCTACAATATGCAAGACCAAACTACAAACAAAAGAATCATACTAATATGAAATAGTTTAACAGAAAAACAAAGGATAAAATAGAAGAGAAAGGGTCCATTGTAGAGAGCATTCCTTCATTCCTTCATAGAGGAAGTCCCTCTCTCTTGAATGAAGCGAGTCTTGAAAGTTTAAGCTTCAAGTTTTAGATTTGCAAGAGAGATCAAAAGAAAGGAGAAAGGAAGAATAGAGTGAGAAGTTTAGGTTTTCGAAAACTTTTATTAGAAGGTCTTTATGTGCTGGTAAGAAAATGATATTTTTCATATCCATTTACAAGTTCCAACAAAATATGCTTTTTTTCTTCTTCTTATTTTTTTAATAAACATGTTACTATATTTGTTTATTAGTATTAATATTTTCTAAGGTATGTGGTGAGTGTTGATAGATTCTAAAAAATGGGAAATTATAACAAATATTCATATAATTTATAACAATAAAAATAACATAATTTTTTGAAAATTGAGAGGGGTATGAGTTAATGTTAGTTATGCTATTTTTATTTTTGTAAGTTTCAAGAGTGTTAGATTTTTTTCCAAAAACATTTTCGTAATAATCTTTTTATTGTACTAGTGGCAAAGAAGCCTTATGACCTCGTTCATTAGGTACTTATGTACTTGCAATAAAATATGACAAATATGTGTATGATTAATCAGAATGGAATAAAAAAATAAAAAGAGCAATTAGCTAATAATATTGTCATTGATCAAATAATTGGAGAAAAAAATAAATAATCCACCTACATTGATGTTGCTATTTTTGAATTATTTAGGTTTGGTTGTTTTAGTGAGATAAATTAGAAAATATATAATTGTAAAATATTAAGAAAGTGGAGAAGTGAGAAACATTTAATGAATGCCATAGATTACTGTGAAACTATAATAAATGATTCAGTGAGTGGGATAGGGGAACAATCTCAGCCATTAAATTAGTTTAATCTAAACACTAAAATTGTGTAAAAAATGGTGGCCATGTAACATACCCTATGTATGTATGGGTAGCACTATTACCAGAGCTGTTTTTGCTATTGTTTTTGAAACATCTAATCATTAAATTATGGGTATAAATTTAAATTGCTTTGTTATTAGTCTTTTCGAAATATTCAATACAAATTAGAACTTCTTTAAACTCCAATTTTGTTATATCCTTCTAAGGTGATAGCATATAACATTCAGCAGCCTCCTGTTCTTAAAGTAACATTGATTTCCCGATTAAAAGCTAAATCAGACTGATACTAAATTTAGCTAAAGCATCAACTTCCCAATTGCAATTACAAGGGAGCCATATAACAGTGTCCTTCCCAAAGTTATGTAACAAGCTCCTGATATTGTCTACGTCTAGACTACAAGAGTTTTCTAAGAAACATGGATACCTCTATATTGATTACATATATACAATATTATTATTGCTCGGCTTGACTAAACATGAGTAATCTGAATGCAACCTGTAGATGCTTAAGTCTTCATTGAACCAACTTGACGTCTTTTTGACAACTGATTGACTGAATCTGGTTTTGTACATTATTAGGGAATCTGAACCAAATTCTTGGGAAGACACAATGAAAGATGAGTTGGACCGCAGAAAATATCCTCGTATGCCATGGCATGATGTACAATGTGCCCTGTGGGGACCCCCTTGCTGTGATGTAGCAAGGCACTTTGTTCAGCGCTGGAACTATGCAAAAGTTAGAGTTTTTCTGTTATTGTCCGTACTATAAAATATCATTATGACTTATTTAATTATTATTATTTTTAATTTTTCCCTCAGAGAAATAAAGCTCCGCATGAGCAAGCAATCCCACTACTTATACCTCAGCATCACATGGTCATTCCACATTACATGGGAAGAAACCAAGAAATAAAGGCCGAGAGAAAGAATGTTGATAATTACAAAGATATGAAAAGACAGGACTCTTCTTCACTAGACATCCCACTGCTTTTGCCTAAAGAGGCTGATGGGCTGAATTCTCCAAAAGGAGGCCCAAAATCAGATGGGTTCAATTCCCCCAATCTTCTTGATCAGGCAAACAAGGTTGGAAACAATGCTTTCTCATTAAGGAAGCAAAAAATTGAATCAGTTGGTCCAGATTTGCCTTTGAGGGGCTTTGTAGACGACCTTGACACCTTGGTTCATCATGAAAAGTTCCCTTCAGATGCGATGATTCAATCTGGCATGAAAAATTTAGATCCGGAATGGTGGGAAAGTCAAGAACGAGGCAATCAGGGTGGTTTCACAGATGAATCTGGACAAGTTGGTCCTCGCAGTTCATGTATATGCCAGGTGGGTTCATTCTTCTAAGTTTTCATGTTATTAGCTATTCATTAGCTGCATACTCTGCTGCTTTTATCCTATGGTTGTCTTCTTGTTATGCCTTTTTCATTGTTATTAAACAAGCATCATCTTTCCTTCACAAATGGCCCATGGCCTTGTTGAAACGAACTATTATACTACATGAAACGATCTCTTATGAGAGTCAAGTTAGAAAGGCTTGAAAGTTCTCCAAGTAGGTTACTGGTTACAGAAATTTCAGAGGATTCATTGCATAAATGTGTTAGTATTTATTGTCTTTCTTCATTATTTTTTTCTAGTGAGATTTGTGTGTCTAACATGATCATTGACCAATGTCAAGTGACATTCAGGTTGTTAGAAGTGTAAGCCAGTGGTCTGCTGGAACAAGCCAAACTGAAGAGAGCATTCATAATGCTTATTGTTCACTCATTGATAAAGCAGAGCACTTCATTTACATTGAGGTATATCTTATTTTATTATTGTTTAATTCAGAATTATATAATTAATGCAAATCAAAATGTGGATATGTGTTGTTCAACAAATTAAAAGACTATGATTTGGTATTTACGATGATAACAATAAGCGTGGCTTGAGATGGACATGACAGTTGTGATGTATGTTTTCTCTTATACCATCTCTTACCTCCTTGTCTTGAAAAAGAAATAAAGGAATACGTATTCATCACCTTAGATGTTGCAGACACAAGGTTTCTATGGATTTTGCTTCATCTCTTTCCCTAAACTTGAAGTTGTTCCTTCCGTTAGTAAAAATGCTTATTTTCTCCAATATATGGCTGACAAAAAGATGTTAACCTGCATTTATCTAGTCGTGGATCCCTTGATTTTAGAAAATCAACCATATCTATCTTCAAAGACCACTGTATCATTTGTTTGTAACTTTCTTATTGATATTTTGTTAGTTTTGTAAATTTTTCTTGGTAATAAAAGTTATAAATTAATAGAGAAGGATAAAAGGAAACAAAAAGGGACAATGAAAAAAGTTGCTTCCTAATTTGCTTTCAGTATCATACACCATGGAGAATGGAGTTGATATTTGCACCTGAATTTGGATAAAATCTGCTATTAACTGGTATATTTGGAAATTATGTGCTGATTTTGGTTTTTAGCTTGAATGTTGCGTTAGTTGATCTTATTTCTTGGTGAGCTGATGAGTCAATATGACTAGTCTTATTTAGTTTGAACTATTTCATTATGTCCTAGGAGGAATTGAAAGTATAGAAACTTCATCATGGAATGAATGTTGAAAAGGGCAGAATGACATCCATGATGAAAAGACACATTTGCTTGATGACTGGATTTCTGCTGCATATACAATTATATCCATTTGCTTATAGAATTTTACATTGAATTGAAATTATTGGAAAGGAATTGTTAGCTTATTGATGGTACAAAATTATAGGTTAAGAGAACCTTTTTTTGTGGAGGTTTTTTGGAGACACACGTTTTTCTGTTCAAGGATCCTTGCATAAAATTGCAGCTTCTTTAACCTTTGTGATCCATTTTTCTCCCACCTCAACTTCTGGTACTTTTCCCAGAATCAATTTTTCATATCAGGTCTTTCTGGAGATGTAATTTTAAGGAATCGTGTGTTAGAAGCTTTGTTTCGCCGTATCCTGCGGGCATACAATGATAAGAAGTGTTTCAGGGTTATAATTGTCATACCTCTCCTCCCTGGCTTCCAGGTTTTGATTTTTGTCCATGTTTCTTGATATATCTAAACTATTATATCCTTCATGTGATTTTGCTGACTTCATGATTCAACAGGGGGGTTTGGATGATGCTGGTGCTGCTGCAGTTCGAGCTATTATGCATTGGCAATATAGAACCATTTGCAGAGGGCAATATTCAATTTTACATAATCTTTATGCTGTTCTTGGTTTAAAGTTACACGACTATATTTCTTTCTATGGTCTTAGAGCTTATGGTAGACTCTTTGATGGTGGTCCAATAGCTACTAGTCAGGTATTGCGTTGATGCAGCCCACCATTTACATAATGTTTGTTAATTGTTTGCACATGATGTTTGTGTGCAATGATCTAAATTGTGGGTGTTTGCTTCATGAGTTTCTCAAAATACGCATCAATATAATAAAGTCATCTCATATTTTATGCATAAAACTTAAAAGGAAAAAAATCATGCTTACACTGGTGTTACAGGTCTATGTACATAGTAAAATCATGATTGTAGATGATTGTACAACTTTGATTGGATCAGCTAACATCAATGATCGAAGTTTGCTTGGTTCGAGAGACTCTGAGGTATATTTTCTACTTCAAATTTCCTCTTGTAGAAAAATACATTTTGTTTTCATGTTTACGAATAACATCATTGCATTATTTAGGGTTGTTTATTCATTTTACCTTTACGAACTCTGTGATGTGTTTCAGATTTGTGTACTAATTGAAGACAAAGAGCTAGTTGATTCATATATGAATGGAAAGCCATGGAAAGCTGGGAAGTTTTCTTTTAGCCTTCGCTTGTCTCTGTGGTCAGAACACCTTGGTCTTCATAGAGGAGAGGTTAGAATTATTATCTTCCATACCAGAGTCATAGTGGACAAATGGTACTGTTAAACTTTCAAATTGTTTTGTACCATAATTTGGTACTTGTTTGTTTGAATTTTAACCAGGTTGATAGCGTGATTGACCCGGTTGTTCATTCTACATACAAGGATATTTGGATGGCAACTGCAAAGGTGAGACGTGATAAATGGAGAAAAATATTTCTTTGACATTTTATAGGCACTTTCTTTCCACAGCACTTTTCCTAAAACTGAGACTTTTAGATTTATCAGAAAACAAATTTTTTTTTTTTTGCTACAAGTAATAAAATACAAAGCCTAAGCACATTGGAACTTTGACTCATTCAAGGTTGGTGTTTTCCCTTATTTTTGGTGATGGAGCGGAATGATGATATTAGGTATGATGTACTAGAAAAGGTCGGTCATTCTAAAATGGAAGCATTGTATTTTTTAAGGAATAAATATTTGTAACTCTTTAGAATTTTTAATTGCAAAAATTATATCCATTATATTCAACTCACATTTATTACAAAGAAAAAGCTCAGCCCAAATATTTCACATTAAAAAGCTAATCAGTTTGATGTCGTTCAAGTCGAATTCCGGCTAGTTAAATCCCGCTCAATGATATTGGAGTGTTTTTTTTGGTATGAGTTTTAAAGTTGTTATTTTGTGTAATTTCTAGGTGGGTGTGTGTTAATGGTATCAAGAAGGTTCCATCGGTTCCTTGTGCTGATGTTCAAGTTGCAGGAGTGTGTTGCCACATATCAAGGGTGTGGGTTCTAGTAGCATGAGTGTAATTCTCTTAGTTTATCTTGTAAGAACAAAAAACGTTCCTAGGTGGGTTGTGGCGTTAGGGATAAAGACTTGTTATTACGTGTGACTTCAAATACCTAGTGTATAATCTCCATGCCCCATAGAAAAAGAAGAATATGGAGAAGAGATAATGAAAAAGATAGGAAATCGAATCAAACTAGTGTCCTTAAGATTTAGGGTATTAGTGCTTGTGTTTCAAGCCACATGTTCTATCCACATCAAATACCATTGTTTTATAATAAAAAGAAAGTAGTGCTTGATTTGGAATCTCCACTAAGTTATAACAATATATAGTTTTCTTTCTTTGACAGATAAATACTACTATCTACCAAGATGTCTTCTCCTGCATACCTAATGATTTTATACACACCAGGTATGTACTTCTGCAATGTTCCTCTCATAAACCTATGTTCCCATTTTGCCGAAAACATATATTTTTGTTGTAAATGATTGTCTTGCAGAGCCGCAATCAGACAAAACATGGCTTTATGTAAGGAGAAAATTGGACACACAACTATAGACTTGGGAATTGGACCTGAGAAGTTAGAATCTTACCAGAATGGAGATGTCAAAAAAACAGATCCTATGGAGAGGCTACAATCTATCAAGGGTCATCTTGTTTCTTTCCCTTTGGATTTCATGTGTAGGGAAGATTTGAGACCTGTGTTTAATGAGAGTGAGTATTATGCATCTCAAGTTTTTCATTGATCCAGATCACTCGAGTAATTAAAAAATCAATCTTTATCATCTGGGGGACTAGGGTTGGCAAACATATCGGGTAAATATGTTTTTATTTTATTTTTTATGTCTAAAATCTGTATACGAATGGGCCTATAAATTAATTAATTCGTCAGCTAGAAAAATTATTAAAAAGAAAAAAAAAGGTTGTGAGAGACTCAAGTGAAGGTGTTAGAGGAGGGAGGGGATGTCATGCTGTTACTTTCTATAATTCAAGGAATTATTTAATGTCTATCACTGTTTTGCACTTTTCATAATTAACTCTTTTTTTGGTTGTTTCTCTTCCCAATTTTCTCTCATAGCATGTTATAAAATACGTTATACACACATGTTTAGATATTACACACTTGTAACAGTTACATACTTGGAATTTCTATACAACAGTTGTCTTTAATATTTTACCAAACACACATGAATGTCTTACACGCAAGGCATGTATGATAGGTTAGCTGTAATTAGCCAATAAAGGGTAGTTTTATATATTTATAAATTCGTAATAATAATTTATTTTTAGTGAAGATGAGGTAATAATGAGAATGTATAAAAAATTTCGCCAATAAATGAATGAAGAATATTAAGAATATATAAATTAGTATTTATATTATTTATATTGTATGAAGTGTTAATATTATTAAGAAAAAGAAATCACTTTCTTTAATTTTCATAGTAATTTTGATAGACTGCGATGTGAAAGATGTGAGTGCAAACTAGATGATATGAGCATTTCTCATAAAGAGATCTTAATTAATTTTGCATATATTTTATACCCATAACATTTATATCTTATTATATGTTATAATTGTTTCAAAAATTGTAGGCATGATTTAAACTTTTCATGTGTTAAAATTTAAATGGTATTAATAAAAAATGAGTTTAAATATGTCTCCCTTGCATTTCTATAATCATAAATGAATAGCTATTCGTTATGGTTCGTGGTTATTGAGAGCCTTGTTCATAAAGAACTACAACTAGTAGCTCACATAGTTCACGTAACATCAAACAAAGTCATGGAAAGAAAGAAAGAAAGGGGAACGCAATGAACTTGTAGTTGGGTCTATATTATAGACATCAATAAATATTGTATAAAAATGAAATAATTACAACACTTTTTTGTTCTCAAAATATTACAATCCATGAGGTGTAAAAAACCTATTTCTCCCCCAAAAGAAAAATTCAAAGATGAAAATTAACCAAATATCCAAAGTAGATAAAAGCTAGCGTCATTTTCATAATTTTCATGTATTTGATGAAAATGGCTTCATTAACATGCTTCATCTATGAATATGAATATATATTTTGTTAGGATTGGTCCGATTTGTAAAAAGAAAAACTAGAAAGAAGTTGGATATTTTATGAGATCTATGTATATATAAAGTATTATATGTACATGTGACGATTACATAAGGGATATATGTCACAGTATGTCATAGAGGTACAAGAGTAAAAGAAAATACATTTAAAGCTTGAGGTTGATAACTCCATAGTTTGGTCTATAAGTCAACCTTTCAACACCAAGCTTCTATACGTAGGTAGATTGATACTGTTGGTGTAGTTGTGGGTGCAAGTGCAGGCACAGGCAAGTCCTCCTAGGATGACTTGTTTGATGCCTCAGGCTGTTAGTTGAATAGGACTCTAGGTCAATCCATATGTTCAAACATCTAGTCCTCTTACTCTTTTAGCTCGGGTCCTCAACAAGATGGAAGAGTAGAAACCAGGAAGTAGATCTGAACCGTTCAATTGGAGAGAGAAATATGCACCTTTATATAAGGAAGAGTCTAAGATCCTCTTCATTTTATCATTTCTTGTGTATTAGACAAAAATTGGAACAAAAAATGCTTTGTCGCCTCATCTCAAGCCATATAAGTTCTTAGTTTGATGGTAAGAAAATCAACATGGCACATAGCTTATTTTTTGGGTATTAAAGGGAAAACTCTTTGAGTCTAATAGTTTTCTACTTTCTTTTTAGGTCAGTTTAAAGAATAACTCCCCCTTTTTACTTTAAACTTGACCCTAGGTAATTTCTATTTCTTGTGTCTTACCATTTTTATGCTTTGTGATGTTTTGTAGAGACCATGCATATAGAGTGCACTTCGGGCGTCCTCTTGAGAAAGCCTACAATATCCCACTTTCTTGGGCCAAGTAGAAAGTGACATTTCGGGGTCTACCAATTAGACAAGCACCTCGAGTGAAGAGGGGCTATTTGAGCCTCGACCCCTACCTCCACATCTAATCCACATGTCGTAACTATAATTAGGTTGAACATGCCTGATATCCAAATATTTGTCGTGAAGTCATAGAGGAAGAAGATGAGGAAGAAAGGAACCGGTAAGCTCACAGGTCGTACCAAAGGTTAGGTTCCCAAGGTCAAGACCAGTGGGTTATCTCCTCAGGACGAGGAGATGATAAGAAGAACATATGACATTCCTTCATCGGTTCAGATAATTATCCCTGGGCTGGGCGTTCTTGAGAGCAACCTACCATTAGTTGGGTGGACATCCTTTCACAATAAGGCTTTGTGGTTAGGGGTCAGACTTCCTTTATATCCCTTTATAAGGAAATTTTTGGCAAGGACTCAACTTTGTCAGGCCAATTGATGCCGAATGGTTAGAGGTACCTGCTTTGCCTTACACTAATATGTAAAGAACTTGTGGTCAAACTAGAGATGCTTGAGTTCAATGAGGCATATGTACTGAAGCAAAATCCTACAGACACGAAGAGGGTCTACATGTTTGTGAAACAAGACTGGGGCATAAATGTGATCCTCCTTGAGAATGAAAAGAAATTAAAGGAGTATTTCTTCTACGTATTTGGTCGGTAGGAGACCTCAGACAATGATGCCAGGCTGATAAGGAGCATTTAGGTTGACACCAAGTTCGTGATAAGGAATATGAGATATTATGTCATGACCTTGAGCCACGAGGCCAGGCAACGATTGGCTTATATCTAAAACTATCTAACGAAAAGACTCCATGGAGGCAACTACTAAACACCCCACGCTTTGTTGGGTATGGATTGATGAAGCGAGACTCAGTGAAGCCCCCTTATAGGATTATTCACCTCGGGCACTTTTCAAGCATTGGACCCCTCTCACAGACTATGGGGGAAGGTTTAAGGTGTTACCTGATGATGGTGAATTGGCTCTAAGACTATAAATATTTTTCTTTTTATTTAGGTCGCACTTGTAAAACTAACACATTTTTCTATCTTTGTAGATAGCATAGAGTTCAATGCCTCTGAACTATTGGAATTGCTTTAAAGTAGGCATGTTAAATAGGGGGTGAGCTCTCAAAATGCTACACGTCCCTCGCAAGGGATGAGCTTCTCCAAAGGGAAGAAGAGGAGCAAGTTCGTGCTCAAATTGATGCCTTTGAATATCGTCGAGCCCTCACCAGGGTCCCCAGGTCAACACCTCACCACTCGTCACCTTGGGTCATTAAGCACCTACCCCTTTGTGAAGGACTCAAGGAAGGGGAAGGGTGACATCGATGACATCACTACAAACGTTGAAGGAATGGCCTTGTACAGAGGTATGGCACCAGAGATGTTGGACCACTATGTGGACCAACTCCCCTATATGGTACATGAGAGATAGCTCGATGCCATGTGCGAGGATGTGGACTCGAGGATCACACTCAATTGCCTTTTGTACCAGGCAAGTATTAGTTCGACCTCATTTGTAATTAAGCCTCGGGCTATTTTTCTTCATTTTTTTTAATATTTTAGTGACCTCGTGTCGTTTGTCTTGTTTTTAGGCCCAACTCCTTCATGGAATGAGTAGGGTTCAAGGTGTGAAAAGTTTGAAGCATGAGCTCACGATGGAAAAGGAGAGCTATGCTTCAACTCGGGCCAAATATGTTGTGTTGTTCGCCAAGGCCAAAAAGTGGAGCACGAGGATATCGATAAGGAAGGGAAGCTGTCTAAGGCTAAAGACAAGCTAAATGATATCTCGAGGCATTTTGAGGAGCTCGATGAGGCCCAAAGGGATGTTAAGGCTATGATAGAAGCTTATAGGCACGAGCTAGTTGATGCCAAAGAGAAATATACCTGTGATCAAGAAAAGAAAAAGCGCGAGCTTGAAGTGATGACCGAATAGCTCTCATCGAGCGTTGAGATAGGGTATAACCTGGCCATGGACTCCTTCAAGGATGAGGTCAAGAAGAGAGGCCTATGGGAATATTATTATCAAATCCTGAATATACCGTTCACCCCCTAATATTTGGTCTCTCAAACCCA
Organism: Hippophae gyantsensis; assembly: GCA_030763125.1. Lineage (NCBI taxonomy): Eukaryota > Viridiplantae > Streptophyta > Magnoliopsida > Rosales > Elaeagnaceae > Hippophae > Hippophae gyantsensis. The sequence continues at coordinate 71,747,393 of CM061028.1, read as the reverse complement.
AGATGAGGATGAGGAACATATCTCAGACTCTAGTATGAGTGGTGATAGGCCCAGGGTGGGAGATAAAGAAGGTGGAACTAGGGACCTTTGATATTGCCACTAGCTCAAGCCTCTTAATTAAGTAGCCTAATGGTCCTATATTCCAAACCCATCTTCTTTGCCTCTTTAACATGTTAATGTCACCAAGCATGCAAATTTTCATTCTTGAGTGAGGAATGTGTGACAACTTAACAAAACCATTGAGACATTTGTCTTTCTTAGGATCATAGTTATTTAAAAAAAATTCAACACCACTTCTAATTGTGTGGTCGCGAGCTCGCACATGTAACCCATTATTATTAATGAAAAACAATTAACTTTGAGAACAACTTGTATTGCATGTATAATTGTGCATTTATAACATTTATAATATTTTGTTTATTATGTTGACCTATCTCTATACTCTTAAGGACATATGTCATTAAATTTGTCCTAATATCATTCCCTATAAAAGGAGATTAAGGATACTGTAAAATTTAGATCTCTTCTTTTGTTTGAAGTAGTTGATGATTTTTTCTCCATCTTTCTTGCTCGAACCTTATGGATTCTAATTGAGCAAATAGACATTAAGCTCAAGCTTTCAAACTGGAGAACGGTAGGCTCAAGATTGAGGTAGAGAAATTAAAAATGAGCTATCTAGACTCAAGAATAAGCTCTTTCTTTATGAAGAGACCAAGTATGAGCTCACCTCTTGTAAGAAATAATTATCCTAACTTGAGCTTCAGAGAGAAGGACCATGACCAAAATGGTCATTCTTGTTGAAAGGGAGTCTCATTGGGAAAACTTCTACGTGAAACGATTTGAGGGGGCTTTCCTCAAAGTGATGGGTGTTATTAAGCAATTGGAACATTCCATACTCAACTTGAGCTTGTCCCCAATCGAAACAGGGGTCAGTATCTGTAAGAAAGTTATCAAGATTTAGGTCGAGTTGTTGCCCTTAGTGGAAGAGACAAATGACCCAGACACGGTTCGTACATCCAAGCGCCTGAGGAACTTTTAACATTTTGGTAGGTCGGGCTCTAGATTAATGAATTTTAAAATCTTTGTAAGCTCGAACAATAAAAATTTATTTTTAATAGAATGCACATCTGACACTTGATCAATGTAGTTTGTCTTTGAAAGGGTGAATTTGTAGGGTTCAGTAAACAAAATAGACCAATGGCCTCACTCGGGCAAATAATGAAGTGCAATTTGCTCAGTCTATGACCAGACATGCAATATTGAGGAAGTATGTTGTACCTTGTTCCTGAACGAGATGATCAACTCGTGACATGCAATATTGGTTGAGAATGCTTTAACTGGTTTATGACCAAGGTGGTCAACTTTCTCTCAAGTGTCAGAGCACTCTACCAGGCTCTTGGCTGAGGTGATTAACTCATGACATGCAATATTGAGGGAGAGTGTTCTACTTGGTCTATGATTGAGGTAATCAACTCTTTCCTGAGTGTCAAAACACTCTACCTAGTTCCTAACTGAGATGATCAACTTGTGACATGTAATATTGGGGGAGAGTGCTCTACCTAATCTGTGATCGAGGTGATCATCTCTCTCATGGAGTGTCAGAGCGCTTTACCTAATTCCTGACCAAGGTGATCAACTCATGACATGTAATATTAGGGGAGAGCGTTTTATCTGTCTTAAGTGTCAAAGCGCTTTATCTGGTTCTTGACCGAGGTGATTAGCTCGTGACATGAAATTTTGGGGAAGAAAGTTCTACTTGGGCTATGATCGAGGTGATTAACTCTCTCTTAAGTGTTAGAGTGCTCTACTTAGTTCTTGACAGAGGTGATTAACTCGTGACATGTAATACTGAGAGAGAACATTCTATCTAGTCTATAACTGAAACATACTCGAAACAGTTTTCATCGTGATCAACTATAACCACCCCTACCCCATCACCATTGAAGTTGTGTGCATTGTTAATGAATACCTACCAGGCTAGACTTTCTCTTTGATTCATGCCACATACTTTTGCTTCTACCTCATCACTGGTAACCTTTGGTGATTCACTCAACTCAACCATAAACTCTACCACCATTTGTCCCATAATAGAGGTTCTAGATGTATACTTGATATCGTACTCTCCCAGCTCTATGGCAATTTGTGTCCTCCCTACGACTTATGACCTCGTCAATACATTCTTAAGTGGCTAAGAGGTAAGTACTATCATTGTGTGCAAGCCAAAGTAATGTTTGAGCTTTCATGCCATCATTTTCAGGGCAAAAGTCAACTTGTCGATTGTTGGGTACCTACTTTGGGCGTTTATCAGAATTTGGATGATGTAATAGATGAGGTGTTAGACCTTATTTCTTTCAGCTAGGAGTACAACATTACATGGCTGGAGGCAATGGCCATATGCAAATAAAGTATTTCTATTGGGAGAAAGCTGACTAGAATAGAAGGTTCGCTCAAGTATTGTTTAATTCCTTGAAAGGCTTTGTCGCAATCCTTGTTCCAAAAAATTGATGTGTTTTTCCTCAGCATTTTGAAAAATGGAAAACACTTGTCCGTGCATTTGAGAAATGAATCTGTTTAATGCCACTATTCCTTTGTTCAATTGCTAAATCTCCTTCAAACTGGTAGGAGGCTTCATGTTGACCAGGGCTTGTATCTTGTTTGGATTGGCCTCAATTCCTCGTGAAAATATAAGATACCCCAAGATTTTTTTGAAGAAACACCAAAAACACATTTTTTTTAGGGTTAAGTCTTATACCATACCTTCGGATTACAGAAAATATTTCCTCCAATTCTTTGACATGGTTTACTGGCTATGTTGACTTTACCACCATGTCATTTACATATGCCTCTATATTTCTTCCCAATTGGTCTATATACATCTTATTGACGAGGCATTGGTACGTGGCCTTCTCATTCTTCAACTTAAATGGCATTTTGGTATAACAAAAGGTCCATTCCTTAGTGATGAAAGATGTTTTCTCCTCGTCCTCTAGGTGCATTCTAATATGATGGTAACCAGAATATGCATCCAAGAAACTCATCAAGTCGAAACTGGCGATGGAATCAACCAGCTGATCAATACTTGGAAGGGTAAACAATCTTTTGGACGTGCATCATTTAAGTCCGTAAAGGCCATGCATATATGGATGATTCACAAGCCTACCTTTTTCACCAGCACCACATTTGACAACCAAGTAGGGTAGTTTACCTTTCTAATAATCTCCATCTATTTAATGGAGGTGACCTGACTTTTAATCACCTCATTCTTTTCTCTAGGGAATCTCCTCTTTCTTTACTTAACAAGTCTAGCTTTCAGATTAACATTGAACGTGTGCACTATGGGTCAATCCCAAGCATGTCTGTAGGCCTTTATATTAAGACTTCAAAATTCTCTTTTTAGGAATCGAGATAGTTGCTCCCTAACCTTTTTTGCCAAGTTTGTGCTTAGCTTTTGAAAGTGATCCTCCTTCTTTTCTCCAATTGGTAGATCTTTCACCTCATTTAAGTTGACAGACTCTACTAGACAGCTATCTTCTGGCCTTTTTTGAGAAGGCCTATGTTATGGTTGCTACTTGGGAGTGGCCTCTTTCATAGTGGCATTATAACAACTTTTGGCTTTTTCCTGATCTCCTATTATTTCCTTTATGCCCTCCTTAGCTGAATATTTGATGACTTGGTAGAAAGTGGATGGAACTGTTTTCATCTTGTGTATCCATGGCCTGCCCATGATGGCATTGCAGTGAGTTGGGACATTAATTACCACAAAATTGGTCATCACTATAGATCCCTTCTCCATGACAGGTAACACTATGGTTCCAATTGTATAGGTGGTGCTACTTTTGAATCCCACCAAGGGTAGCTCTCTTCTTAAAATGTTGCATTCCTTTATGCCTAGGGCTCTTGTTGTCGATAGAAAATGAAGGTCGATTAAGCTTTCAATGTCAATCTTGATCTTGTAAACATTGCATGATCCTATTCTTAGGGTGATTATCAACAGGTCTTCGTGGGGAGAAGAGGCCTTATCCCTACCGATGAAGGTGATTTCAATTGAGGACTTCACTTTTTCTAGATTGTAAACATGCGGGAAACCATACAAGTCTATGACCTACCTTTTATGTGAGTTATTAGAGGTCCCATTGAGCTCAGGCCCTCCATGTATGGTATGGATAGTCCTTACATTAGTCTCATTGTATGGGCCATCCTGCCACATGATGGAGCAAGTAGCCTCAAAGTTTCACCTTTGGGTTATCGCCCTCCTTCTCTATTATTGCTTCCCATGATGTCTCTTAAATACCCTCTAGACAACAGATTCTCTATTTCTTTTTTTAGATGCTTGTAGTCTCTCGTCTCGTGGCCTACATCCTTGTAATAGGTACACCACTTAGATGTATCTCTAAAGAAAGCTTTCATTTTTGGTAGCCATCTGACATTCTGCTTCTTCTCCATTCTCAACACTACTTGAGCTAGACTCACTCTCAAGGGTGGACCTTTGAAGGGAGACAGTGACCTCTCCCAAGGTCTCCTGTTCCTGGACCACTGGCCACTTGTCTTGTGATTTGACATGAAATGCTTGTTTTTGTTGATTCTTTTGTCTTAGTTTTTCATATCTGGGCTTATTCTTCTTTTCTCTTTTTTTGTCACAACTTCCTTCTTGCTCTTATCCAAACTTAACTCTCTTTCCAAATTGAAGAATTTTCTTACCTTTCCATAAGCTTCCTCCAAAGTTTGTAGAACCATCTTGGTCAGCTTTACAATTAAATAAGAACTCCTTAGCATACCCCGCCTAAAGGCCTCTATCACAATAGAGCTGGGGAAATCTGATATCTCTAGCTGTTCCTATATGAACCTTCTCATATACTCTTCAATAGACTCACCTCATCTTTGGGTGATTTAGAAGAGGTGGTGGGACTCATTCCTCAAAGGCTTTTGTAGGCATAATTGGTAATAAACAATCTGGGAAACTGTGAGAAGGAGGTTATGGTATGGCATGCTAGGTTATTGAACCACATTCTATGTGCCATCACATAGGGTGGTAGCAAACAACTTACACATCATGGCATCTTATTTACCCTAAGTGACGCTCACAGAGGCCATAGCCATCTTGAAGTGTTGCACCTGAGTTACCAGATCTTTGGTCCCTTGGTAGTCCAAGCACTTAGGAGCATTAAACTTAGTTGGGGGCTAATTGTGCTTTATTTCATCAAAAAAAGGGAAGACACATAATTGATTACAATCTCTATCCACATCATAGGGTGCCTTACCCTTGTCTAGGCTTTTGTTGGCCCTTTTCAGGGTTTGGTCTTGCTTTATATTAGCTTTCTCTAATACCCAAAATCATGCATCCTAGGAAAGGGTCACCTTTAACTGTGTTCTTACCATGTGTAGGCTCAAGCACAACATGATCTAGCTCAATTCCACTAACAAGGTTACTGGCTCAACCATCAGGGGCACCTAGACCTGACTGCGATTGTAGTGCCCTATTTTCTCGCTTGGTATCCTCGAGCTCTCTTCTTAGCTCAAGAAGTTGACATTCTAGCTCTTAAAGGGATTGGTCTCCACTTTGGCCTCATTACGGGCTGACAAGATGTGGTCATATGCCAATAATGCCTCCTCGTTCCCTAGTCTCAATGTTCCTACCATTATGGCCATGATTCTGGGGAACTATGCTCGCTTACTGATGAGTGCTTAAAAAATACTAAAATTATCATGATTTAATATACTATAATTGGTTAAATAGATTTATATTTTTATGATTTTATCATATTTTTATATAAATTTGTCTTTTCGAAATCACAGGTATTTTTATTATTATTCAGGTATTTTCGTTCAAAAATAACTTAAAGACGTGAAGAAAAATATTGGAGACAATACATCACAAATATATTGAGAAAAGAAATGAGAAAAAGTAAAAAGATGGAAAAAAAGTTTTTTGGACAAAATGGGTCAAAATGGTCAAAAATGTCAAAATGGTCGAAATCCCACGCGTACCAACGCCCGCAGCTGCCCATCACGCCGAGTCCCACGCATGCCCGCGCATAGCCGCCCAATCCTATCGAGTCCCATGCACAGCATTCTTTCCACATCGAGTCCCATGCGCAGCATCTCGCCCACGCGTGCCAACTACCATCTATCGTCTGTCGAGATTTTTGCACCCCATACGCGTGCCAACTTGTCCAAATGTGTCCAAATTCAAATTTTGAAATATTTTCCCCCCTTTATTAGCCTTTTTCTCATCTATAAAAAGACTATCTTCCCCCATTGTAAAACATAATTTTTTGTGCACTTTCTCTCTAGAAAGTTTTCATTTTTTTTAGTTTTTAATTTTTAAGTTCTTCTCTTTTTTAGAAGAACTAACTATATTTTTATAAATTTTTAGTTTTTGATTCAATAAACAGATATTCAAATCTGTTTGGTGGTTTTCCAGCAACAAAATTAGCATCAAATTAGTGTAAGGATTTTATTAAGGTATAATTTTAATGGATTCTTTACAGTTATCTTTTTATATTTTATTCTTATATGTTATATTTAATTTTTCTGTGATTAAATTTAATATAGTTGACTATTTATAAATATGATATAATAATAACGTTGTTATACTTACGAAATATTAAATAGGTAAAACATTTCTAAAAAATAAATTGATTTTTTTTATTCAAGATTTTATATTAAGGATGTTAGAGAGAAATATATTATTTTTCATTACAAACTTAAATCTGAAAATTAAATTATAAGGTTTAATTTTCCGATCTGATTTAGACTATTGCTTTTTTATTTGTTGGTACAATCGCCCAATAGTTAGAGTAAAGCTCTATTTTAAAAAAATTTAGAAGCACTGATATTTGAAAATGTATTAATAACATATTTTCAATAATGGTTTTAAAACTTAAAAATTAGTACTCAAATAATTAAATTCTTAAGTTTAATTTGAACATTTTGAATAAAGTTTAAAATATTTAACCCTATCAAATGTGGTATTTAAATGGTTTATTTTCAATCTCTTAGAAAAAATAAATTAATTTAATTAACTAAATTAGTTATCGACCCCACCCATAGGTGTTAAGTGATTTGTTTAATTAACAAATAATATCTAACCCCACCAAAGATGATATTCATATAAAAAGAGATGATCAATAAATATCAGTTTATATCTTTAATAATCTAAATAATATAAGTAAACATAATTAACTTAATTATTATATCCTTAAATATTCTACCGTTATAAATAATAAATATTTGCATTATTATTTCTTGAATCCATATCTATGTTTATTTATATTATGTTATTAGATTAGAACACAAAAACCAAAATATCGTGACATGATATTTAAGATTTAATTTCGTTTTTAAAAGTTTAAATAATAAATTTAAAATCACATATATTCTTTCCTTAGATCGACTTTGGGAGTATACTTATCATTTTTTATAAAATAATTCGTGCACTTGCAAGAGTTTTACAAATAATAAAACAAAAGAGTATTGGCATGATCGGTATTTGTAATGCCGGTCTTACGACTCATCATCATTTACTAAGTCTCTCTCTAAGAATTTGGGGTAAATCTTTGAAAATATGGAGTCATAAGTCAAAGCTCGACTTTCGAATCTGAGCCCTACGATGAGCACCAAAATGTTGAGATTGGTCGGATTTGTAAAGAGAGAAGTTAGAGAATTTTGTAAAATGTGTGAATCTCTTATAAGATCATGTATATATAAAGCATTATATGTACACATATCAATTACATATGGGATATATGTCATAACGTATTAGAATGGTACAAGAGTAAAAAAGTACATTAAAAGCTTGAAGTTGACCACACCACGGCTCGGTCTAAAGGTCGACCTTCCAACACCAAAACTCCTATACATAGACAGACTCATATTACTGGTATTATTGTGGGTACGGGCACAAACAGGTCCTTTTAAGATGATTAGTTTGATGGTTCGAACTGTTAGCTGAATTAGGTTTCGAATCGATCCATATATTCAAACATATGTCATTCACCTAGTAGTCTTTGGTAATGAATTTTTTTTCAAGTCACAAATTCATTCATACTAAATACTAAAACCAAAAACTATTAAATGAAACATTGTGTAAATTCTTTAATAAAACACAACTTATATAAATCGATAACATCATGTTTGTATTTTTTCCAACAAATGGATTCAGAAATCTTAGCGCAACGTATAAAGCTTATGGGATGTCTCAAGTATGGAAACATTTCTTTCAAAGACAACATCTTCATTGGTGTCAAATTTAAGGAAAATTGAGAGGATGAAGAAGATGTATTATTGCCCTTCACAACATAATTACCTGCTAAGATAAAATTAATAATTATTATTATCATAATGATAACTTTACTATACCTACTAATAACAATTTCTCCTTTCATAATTTCTTTTATTCTTCCGGATGAATATATGACTATTTCCCTTCTCCTCGTTTATCTGCAATTTGCATACTCGCGCAGATATAAATAGGGGATAAATTATACATTAGGTCTGGGGAGTGAATCCCTATTAATTTTTTCATTATTGATATTTATTTAATTTTAAATCTCAATTTTTAAAACTTAATTAAAAGACTTCTAATAGTAAATATTTCTATACTATTAAATAAAAAAATTTATTACAAATAAAATTTAAGAAATAATTTGTTGATGGAAATTAGTAGAGAAAAACATTATTAGATAATGTGATGCTCTTATTAATCTTATTAATTGTTATTTTATAAAAAAAAGTAGTAAGCAAGTGTATTTTTTTAAAAAAGATATTATACTTATATTTCAACTCATTGAACTAGATCAATGTATAATTTATTATAAATACTGTGATGATCATAATTTAAATTATTATTATCTAATTATAATTATTAATGATAATATTGTATAATTAATAATGAAATTAGTTTTTTTACTATTAAAAATATTATGATATTACATTATATTATATATATTTATATATTAATCAATTTTCACTCTGACGTTTGAGGTATTCTTCGAGATAAGTACATATTGGTTCACCTTAAATATCAGTTTGTACATTGTACCTTTTTTACCTTCTCTAAGAGAGCACTTTTCTATTTACTTGTTACTTTACTAAATTATTTTACTATAAAACTAAGATTTAGCTTGCTAGCTAGGCCAAGAATCATTAACAAATTAATATTAATTATATGCAGCAAATAGAAATATATCAGAAGTTTTGGCAAAAAGTTAAAAATATATTTTTTATATATATAATTGCATATATATGACCAATAACAGCTCGAGAAATTGAAGATTGGAGTTGAGAATGTATCGATTGTGCTCTCCTTTATAAGTATTTTTTGTTTATCCCTTCATCTTTCCCATGTAACATGTAGTTAGTAGTAGATACAATTTATAGGTAGTAAAAGGCCACTCTAGTTATTTAGTTTTAGTTCATTTTTACTTTATCTATAAACCTATAAATATAAATAGAATTTGTTACCTAATATGTTTTATAAATCCTAATATAATATATTCTCATTTAAACATTTAACATTTTCATTCTAATAATAGACTAACTCACAAATTGAATTGCATGAGCTGTACAATATATTAAAGAATAGATATTATATTGATTTTTTTACTTATATAAAATATATTTTTTATTCTTTTAATTTTAAAAATATAATATTTAATCCCTTTACTTATAAAATTATTACCAAAAAGAAACATTTCTTAATTTTAAATTTATTTTAAAAATATAAAATTATCATGGAACGAGGTAAAATATAATAATATCATTACCAGTTATGTTTGTAATTTTTTTATTTAATAAAGTAGAAATAAATGATAAAAATACTCTTACCTATTTAAATTTATTTTTTATAAATAAAATGACTAATGAATTATTTTTTATAAATAAAATGATTTAAGAATTCATTTTTTTATAAATAAAAAGACTAATAAGTATATTTTTATAAGTAAAATGATTAATGAAAACATTTTTAAAGATAAAGGATTAAACAAAACTTCTATTCAAAAAAAAAAAAACTCAACATTTTTCCTTATATCAAATATATTGCAGTGAGGTTAGTTCAAAATTTAAGGAAATTAGACCAAATTAATGTAAAAAATTTATTTAATTATAATTTTGGCTTAAACCAAAATTAGTAAAGGAAAAAATATTTAGTTAGTTATGGTTTCTCGGGGTCGTCACGTGCTTTAGAGTGGAGTTGGGAAGGTCTTGATACTAGAGTTTTCAATTTGAGTTGTGTATTGTATTTATCACAAGACATATATTATAATTTCACCCACTCTAATCTATATTGTAGTAGCAGAACGAAATTTTTAGGGTCGAATTTAGTTTTGGATGTTAGTTCTGCCGTTAAAAGTGAGAGAAAACTCAATAAATAGAATGAAATATTATAATGTAACTACGTAAGTTGAGTTAGATTTATTTCCAAAATAAAAAAAAAATATTGGTCATTGCTCATGGCACTATTTACAATTTTTTTCACCGACATTCTCGTTTTGTAAACTTGCAAGTTATGAAATATATTACGACCCATAAATATGTTACGTTCATGACACTGTTCATTATGAACAGTGTCATGAACGTAAAATATACTACTATAGCCTGAGGGAAAATATATGTTTTCCTGCCCAAAGTACCAGAGGCAACATTACCATCAAGTCACCACGTAGAGACATTCAATGTATATAACCCCTTATCTTTTTCACTATGATTTTTGTTCACACATTACACATATATATGGTCATCATTTTCCAAGTCCCTGATTAGCAATTCCATCATTTTCTTATACATAGGCATATAGTGATCATTAATCATTGTTCTTGACAGTCGGAGCTTACTGTACAGTTCTCGAGGTGTCTCGAATATACCAACATGCTCATTATCGGTTGGTTGGTTACCTAAATTGTCAGGATCTGAAGGAAGGCAAACAATGTGCATAATTTGTCCAGGAGGATAGAACCGGTGGCTCTCTGACAAATCCATTGAAGAAACTGGTTTATTGCTTTCCATGGCATCAACCAACATATTTTCTTCTTCAGTTATTTCTTGTGCCGCAGCTGCTTCTTCCTCTTGTGCCTTTACACCAAATTCAGTCTCCTGCCTCTGAAGTTCCTTTTCCAACTCGTACCACAACTCACCTTCATTGATACCTTCTACGGTGGTTGTAGTAGTGACCCCATCTGCCAAATTCTGCTGCTCTTCTTCATCTGTATCGTCATGGCCAGATCCACCACTTGAACAACTTGACTCCATTTTGTATTGCATTATGCCTCTACCAACTCCAACATCAGTAGACCCAGAAGGTTTTTCAGGAATGAGAGATTCGTTAGGCAAGTCATCTAGTTTAGAGTTCAACATTGAACCCTTACGACGACGAGCACCCATGCAAGACCATGATGGCAGCAATGAGCGGGTTCTGACAACAGCTTGAGCAACATTCTGTGCACTCTTCATCACAACCTAATATTTATCAAGTGGGAAGCATAGCCTGTCATAACATAAAGTAGGAGATACGACTGAAACATAAATGCAGAGACATTGTAGAGAAAGCATTGAATTTTTCTGACACTTCACTACTAGTAACTACTTTAATGTGAAACCTGACAACCATACAGAATATCAAAGGCATGCAAAGTTGGCAGTTTGATCATCAAGTAAAATGTTGTTACCTGTGTCCTGTTGGATACAGGTTGCAGAAGTGCACCTGCAGAAGCAACCTTGGACTTGGCAGTGGCTATGGAGGGTAAACAAGACCCCACAGCAGTCGCAGAGCGGTAAACAACATTAAGTATCCTTGTTTGCTCAAGTTGGTCCCGCAAATCATTTACCCAAGATGACGCTGTGACCTAACAATAACCAATTGAAATCAGCATTATAATGCTGTATAATTAATGAGAACTGAAGGTCACTCATGACGACGATCAAGATGAATGATATAAAATATTTTCAGCACCTCAGAGCGGAGATCATCAACAGAAGCGGCTGAGAATGTGGGGACCAGATCAGAACCATTTATGATAGTGGTGATGAAATGCTTGCCAGATTCTGCCAACTCCCACGTCATGCAGGCCGCTGCAAAATGAAAATTACAGCACAAATAAATGGAGACAAGAAATGTGTGAAACATGTATAACCACGTGTAAATCAAATATGCAACAAATAATAACAAAGAAACTGGGTGGTCATATTGAAAGTCTCTACAAATAAATACAGAATGCCAAAAGAAATAGCAGAGAGAAATTTATACTGGAAAACCTCTAGACAAATCTCACAATTTTACCAGTAACAAAACTAAAATCTAAACTAACACTAGGTCCGAATCCATGCCTGGAGCAAATGTAATGCAAGTAGATGACGAAAGCTCTATTTGTTCACGAAGGATGTATGTCAATAGTGCAGCTGTACCACCACCCAATGAATGCCCAACTACCTGAAAGAACCATAAAAGATTTCAGTGGAGACAAATGAATTATTGATACAGCTCTGCATACTAATTTTATATCCAAAAGCATTTAATATGAATTGTATAACTACAAATCGAGTAGTACTGCACAATGTGAACTTGACTTGGATCTAGATTTTGTATACATCATTTTCCAAATGCAGTAAGCTTTGAGGGTGGAGTGAATCAAATACAAGGCCGACACTAGTAGTCGTGAACTCGCTTACAGATCAGACAGTTAAATTGAAATGACATAATAAAATTCTTCAAACAAACACCTGAATTCTATAGTCTGGATTGTCACCAAGAGCCTTAAGCAAGAATGGAGCGCTAAGCATAGCAATCCAACGTGCTGCTGCAACCATCCCACAGTGTGCATAACCCAGAACTAGGTTGCTTATCCCACCATCATGCAAAACTGAATGGTGAAACGGGACCACTAAACCAGTTGCTGCAGTTAGTGTATCTTTCATGCTATGAGTTCCACGAATTAACAGAAGTAAACATTTTGAATTTTTATCGCATATAATTGTGAAAGCAGGTTTCAAAAGCTGCAAGCATTATGGCATCAATTAGAAAAAGATTCACTATTAGGTACTAAAAGCAATTTAATCCTAATTGCTTTATCACAAATATCATAAAATAGAAAAGTACTGTCAAGTACTCCAAAATAATGAAAACAACTGTTAAGCCTAATAAGTGCAGCGCTCTCATGTAACTCACACAATTCACTCGGCCAGATGAAAAATGAGTAAATCACAAACACAATTCATGTCAGGTTACCATCGGAACAAAAATTGCAATACTCTCAACCTTTTCACTCCATATTACGTATTCTATATGTTATTAAAACCATCTGTCTATTCATAACAACCATATCTGTTTTCTCTTCTCCACACTTAAAATGCCGAACCCAGTTCATCATGTTGAATCACCACACAGTTCTATAGAATCGGCTTTCCACCTCCAAGGCTATTTCTTTAATTACAATTAGGCCTGGAGGAGGATTTAAAATCTCAACTTTACATAAATAGTTAAGGATAATAGCACCACAAACTTTCTTGCATTAGCTCACATCAAACATTAAAAATATTGAATGAGAAACCAAAATGGTAATAAACCAAGCGAATGAAAAACCCCCAGATACTAGATTGAGACTCCAATGAGAAAGAGTTTCAAATTAATAAACAAAAATATATTAAGAGTAGAGAGTGGCTTACCCCAGCCTTGTTCTTATGAAGAAGAACATCTTCCTTACAGTAGCCAGCGGAATCTATAAATACCGCAAAAGGCTTCTTTGAGAATAGCATACAAAGGCTCAACAATCTCAAGTAATAATGCAACTTCGCTATAATTTCGGGTCCCCTGAGCTGAACACAATCACTACCAGCATACACACTCGCAACTTGTAAATTACCCTGCAAATAAAAATCAAATTACACCATCATTCCAAAATCAACTCCAGCAACACATCAAATTCTCTCATTTCAGTGAAAACAGAAACAATCTGAAACAGATAATTAATAAAAAAAATAAACAATCCAAGTTGAAAACGATTTGCAAAACCACGGCTTTACCTGCCTGCGTATGAAATAATTAATCCCAAAGGCCAAATCACCGATCGGCCATTTACCAAGAGTCTCAGAATAAGTAAATCTAAGCGTCTCAGACAACATTGTGATAGATTCAAGCCACGTAGATGGTGCCTGAGCAGGTCGCCGAGAAAGCCTTCTCCTCGTCAATTTGCTCGATTTCGAGAAGTTTCTACTGCGATCTTCGTCTCCGATTTCCTCAGCCGATTGCCTCCGACTCAAAACATAGTACAAAAGAAACATGGCACCGGCGGCGGTCACCATTGCTCCCGCCGCCATGAAATCCAACAATCACGAACCAACCTCAGCAAATTAGCATCAAAACCGATCAAAGATATTAGGGTTTTGCAGAATCGAATGTGAAGAAGGAAAATGACAAGATAGAATATAGGATGATAGAGAGAGAAAGGTATCGTCCGGAGAATGAGTGTGTGAGCTGAAATAACTAAGGTGGGGATGTCCAATAAATAATGGATACATATGGATATTGTTTTGAATTTAATTTAAATAGATTGAATTGCTTTAGATAAAATAAAGTTAAATTAATATTAAAATTTATTTATAAATTATTAGTATATATAAAATATGATATAATTAAATTAAAATTTTAAATTAATATTTATTATTATTTATAATTATAGTTAAAAAATAAAAATTATATTTATATAATTATTTAATAACTATAAATATTTATATTTATTTTTAAGTTAAAATAATAATATAATATAATTATATACAAATAATATTTAAATATAATATATTATAAAATAAAATATTTATTTATTTATAATTTAATATAAATTTGGTTCAGATTAAATACAATTATTATAAAATCTATTAATTTAAATTTAATTTAATTCAAAAAAAATTAAATAATTTTCGATCCGAATCTAATCTCATTATAAAATTTATTAATACAATCTAATATGAATTTAACGGATAGAATCGAATCAAATTTTTCAATTTAAACGAATTAATTATATTATTTCTCACCTCTAACCTATTATATAAATAAATTTTACATAATAATATTTTTATTTTAAAAATATTAAAATATTAAATTATAATATAAAATATTTAATAACTTTAATATTAATATTTTTCACTTTAAAAATATCATAAATGAATAAACCGGATGTGTAAACTTTTAATTTTAAAATTATATATACTAATTATATAAACTAATTTACATATTATATTAAATATAAATTATTTTATTAAAATATTTTTTATGAATTTTGTTATTATATTATATAGATTATTATAAAAAATGTAATGATAACATTATAATTAATATATTTCATGTCATCGTTGTTTTATGTCTAAAAAGAAAAAAAAATATTTTTAAAAATAAATTAAAGTGTTTGACTATTATTTTATAAAATATTATGCTTTAGAAAACAAAAAATTTAGAATAACTTAAGCATGTTTTTATATTTTTGTGCATAAATAATTTAATTATTTAATATATTTTTATTTTTAACTTTCTAAGTAAAAAAAAATATTTATTTATATTATAAAATAAATAAATATGTCTATGTTTTAAAAAATGATTAAAAATAAAATCACATGTATAAAGAAAAGTATGTCATGTAATTAAAGTGGCATATAATTCAATTTAAATTCTTTGATTTTTTTTCTAGTTTTTCTCTAAAAAAATCGAATTATTCTAACTTTTTGGCGTATATCGTAGAGCTCAGGATTTAAAGATCGAACCTTCGCTTCTAATCCTATATTTTCAAGGATTTATCTCAAGTCTATGAGAGAGACCTCGTAAACAAGATTCCCATATCGTGTTCTTTAAAACCTACATCTTCATCTTAGGAGCATACCTTGCCAATCCATAAGATCAAATCTGAACCTTCTATCGGGTCAATCTACTAACACAGTTAATGAGTTTAGGCCAACTCCTATAATAAATGAGCCTGCTCAAGTTGAGAATGTAACAAATGGTGTCCTTCCTCCTAACACGGTTGGGCTTAACAATGAACAACTACTACAAGAGGGAAAGATCTCGGAGGCATGCTTCCAAGCATTAGAGGAAACAAATAGAAAACAAGACAAAGCCCTCAAAGAAACTAACAAAAGGAAAGACAAGGGTCAGTCACACTATGATATAAATAGGGATTACGAGCAATTATGTGTCATGATGTGCAAACTCTTTACTGCCACTCTATGTGATGGCGCTCAACAATGGTTTAATAACTTGCCACCCCGTACTATAACCTCATTCTCTCAATTTTCTAAGTTGTTCATCACTAACTATGCCAGCAACAAGCCCACAAGGAAGGAATCTCATCACTTCTTCCTGACCACTCAAGAAAATGGAGAGTTTAATAAAGAATACATGAGAAGGTTTAGAGAGAAAAAGCTAGAAATAATGGATTGTCCTAACTTTATTGCTATAGAAGTTTTCAAACGAGATCTATTAAGAAGTTTTGTTTTATTAGTTAAATTAACCAAAATTATTCTGTAGATGATGG
The DNA here is from genome assembly GCA_030763125.1 of Hippophae gyantsensis. Taxonomy (NCBI): domain Eukaryota; kingdom Viridiplantae; phylum Streptophyta; class Magnoliopsida; order Rosales; family Elaeagnaceae; genus Hippophae; species Hippophae gyantsensis. The sequence goes on along the minus strand of CM061028.1, from coordinate 71,730,882 downwards.
AAGAGACTTATAGAAAGGCTAGAAAGTTTGTTAACTTGGAAAGGGAATTGGAGTTGAACAAGAAGATCAAAGCCATCTTATATGCTACAATAGAAAAGAAAAAAAATGAGAATAAGCCCGGACAGATTGAACTAAGAAAAAGTGATTAATAGAAATAAAAGCTTTGATCTAAATCACAAAATGGGTGGTCAATGGCAAAAAAGTAGGTGACTCTAGGATAGGTCATTATCTCCCTTTAGAGGTCCACGTTTGAAAGTAAGTCTAGCTCAAGCTATGTTGAGGATGGAGAATGAGCAAAGCGTTAGATAGTCACCAAAAATGAGAGCTTCTCTTAGGGACACATCTAAATGGTGTGCTATTCACAAAGGTATAGGCCTTGAAACATGAGATTGTAGACATCTGAAGAAAGAAATAGAAGATTTATTGTCTATAGGGTATTTGAGTAGCATGGTGGCAAATGATTATAGGAGATCTTATCGACAACCCCAACATGAAACTTTGAGGCTACCTGTTCTACCAATTAATAAGATAAAGTCATATAATGAAGCTAATGTGAAGATTATCCATACTATACATAGAGGACATAGGCTCAATTAAACCTCTAATAATACACGTAAAATATACATTAGAGACTTGGCAGATTCCCATATGTTTATAATTTGAATAGAGGGATTTCCCCCACCAATCGTTTTCTCCACAAAGGACGAGACCTCATCTTCTCATGAAAACCCTTTGGTAATCATCATACAAGTAAGATCCTACAATGTTTGCTATCTTGATTGATACTAGGAGCTTTGTTGACCTTCTTTTTCTATCAACAATAAAAGAACTAAGTGTGAAGGAATGTGACATCATAAATAAGGAGTTACCTCTAGTGGGATTCAACAGTAGTATTACCTATGTAGTTGGGAACATGATGGCCTATCATGGCGACAAGATTTATAGTCATGACCAACTTTTATGGCAATTGATGTCTCAGTCCATTACAATGCCATTCTAGGTAGACCATAGATAGATAAGATAAAAGCAGTTCCATCTACTTTCCACCAAGTCATCAACTACCTAACTAATAAAGGCATAAAAGAGATAAAGAGGAACCAAGAACAGGCTAAGAGTTGGTATAATGATATAATGAAAGAGGGTCCTAAAGTAGCAATTACAGTATATGTCTCATCAAAAAAGACCAGGGGGTAGATGCCTGATAGAATTGATTGATTCAAATGAAGGTCGAGATTTACAAGTTGAAGGAAAAAGGGAAGAACATTCTCTAAAATTGAGCACCGACTTAACAACCGAAGTTAAGGAGTAACTATCACAATTTCTAAGAGCCAACCCCAATGTCTTTGTATGGAAGCATGTTGATATGCGTCGGATTGACCTAGAGACTATAGCCCGAAGGTTGAATTTTGATCCAAAAGTTATATCTATCAAACAAAGGGATAGAAAGTTTCCAAGAGAACAAAAATGAGGTGATTAAAGGTTAAGTCACCACATTTAAAGAGACAAAGATTATTATAGGTAGACTACCCAACTTGGTGCTAGTAAAAAAGGCTTGTGGATCACCCCGCATGTGTGTAGCTTTCACATACTTGAATGATGCATGCCCAAATGACTACTTTCCTCTACTAAGTATTGATCAGTTGGTCGATGTTACCTCTAGGTTTCATTTGATGAGTTTCCTTGATGCATATTTCAGTTATCATCAAAGCAAAATGCACCCAAAAGATGAGGAGAAAGAATCTTTTATTACTGAGGAAGGGAAAGAATCTTTTATTACTGAGGAAAGGACCTTCTATTACACTCAAATTCCCTATGGTTTAAAGAATGCGAGAGCTATGCATTCACACCTCATCAATGAGATGTTTGTTGACCAGTTGGGAAGAAATTTGGAAGCATCCGTGGATGACATATTAATAAAGTTAGCAAAACCTGTAAACCATGTTGAAGACTTAGAAGAAATATTTCATGTAATTTAAAGGTATGGTATGATACTAAACACTAAAAAAAATTTGGGGTTTCTTCAAGGAAATTTCTAAGATATCTTGTATCTATCGGAGGAATTGAGGCCAATCTAGACAAGATACAAGCCTTGGTCAACATGAAACCTCCTAGTAACCTGAAAGAAATTCAAGAACTAAACAGGAAATAGTGGCACTCAACAAATTCATTTCCAAATGCACCTATAAATGCTAACCATTCTTCAAATGTTGAGGAAGAACATGTTGGTTTTCTGGAACAAAGATTGTGACAGAGCTTTCTAACGAATCAAATAGTATTTGAGCAAGCCTCTAATCCTAGTCAACACTACCCTAGGTGAAAAGCTATATTTATATTTGGTTGTTACTCTTGAGACTTGTAGTTTCGTACTCATTGCCGAAAGAAACAAGGTCTAGCACCTCATCTACTACATTAGCCAGATCTTAACAGATGCCCAAAGCAAATATCCAACAATTGATAAGTTGGCCTTTGCTCTAAAAGTGATAGTGCGAAAACTTAGACATTACTTCGACTCATATACAGTGGTAGTACTCACATCTAAACTACTTAAAAGCATTTTGACAAAGCCAAAGGTAGCAGGGAAACTGGCATATATTATGATAGAGTTGGGAGAATATGATATCAAGTATATGTCTAGGACTTCCATCAAAGCTCAAGCCCTGGAAAATTTTGTTGCCAAGTTTAGCGAGTCATCAAAAGTTGTGATTGATGTAATAAAAGGTGAAGTATGTGGCATGGATCAAAAGGAAATACCAACTTGGTAATTATTTGTCGATGGTGCTCACAACTTTAAAAGGGTTAGGCTAGGGGTTATCATAATAGACTATGATGAAAACTGTTTTGAATACATTGTTAGGATGGACTTCCAAGTGACCAATAACATCACAAAATATGAGGCATATATATGCTATGACTTCAAAGAAACTTGAATCCAATAGAACTGTCTTGCATAATGATTCACAACTAGTGGTCAATCAATACTTGGGTATATTTAAAACTACAGATAGAAAGATGATAAGATATGAAGAAAGGCTAAGAAATAAATGCTCAAAATTTACTGATTTTGAGATCAAGAAAATATCTAAATATGAGAATGGTTATGCCAATGCTTTGGCCATATTAGCCGCTATATGCGAGGCCAATTGTAATAAGGTTATTTATTCTATAACAATTCTTACAAAGGCCAATTTAGAAGAAGCAAAAAAAATAGTTGGAAGCATTGATAAGGCCACTAACCCATGGTTTTCTTCTATCCTTAACTTCCTAAAAGATAGGGACCCCTCTAAAGATCAAAATTTGGCAAAGGAAATCAAGACTAAGGTAGGTCAATATATGATGCAAAACAAAAAATTGTATAGAAAAAAATAAATGAACCTGTACTCTTGTGCATAGATAGTGAGTGGTCTAAAAAAATCATGTTTGAAGCTCACTAGGAGAGTGAGGGTCCCATTCAAGAGGAAGAAAGTTATCTCCATGAATTATGAGATAGGGTTACTATTGGCTAGTGATGTTAGTAGATTGCACAAGGTACACTCAGACGTGTGATAAATGTTAGAGATTCACCCTATTATCTCATATACTACCAATCACAATGACATGGATAATTAGCCCATGATCTTTCTACAAATCAGGATTATATATAGTAGAACTTTTACCTCTTGTAGTGGGCCAAAAAAGGTTCTTACTAGTAGCTATAGATTGTTTTTTCAAATAGATTAAGGCAAAGCCCCTTGGAATAATAAGGGAGGATGAGGTAATTTGATTTATTTGGAAGTCCATAGTTTGCATTTTAGCTTTCCCAAATAGCTTATTACCAATAATGGAAGACAGTTCATAGGCTATAACATCAAAAAATTTGTTGAAAAGTACAAAATCAAAATGTGCCATTCAACTCTATACTACCCATAAGCTAATGGTCAAGCAGAGTATTCAAACAAATTGGTACTCAATTTATTAAAGAAGAAGTTAGAAGGTGCTAAAGGAAAATAGGTTGAGGAGCTGCTTGGGGCATTATTTCCCATCACAACTAATCCTAGAAGCAGCATTAATGAGACACCTTTCTCATTGGTATATGGGACTGAAGTTGTGATACCAACTGAGATCATAGTGCTAACTATGAGTAACCCAACTGAAGACCAAAACATATCAAAATAGAGCAATTGATTTGGTTCTGGTAGAGGAAAAAGGAATGAAGCCTTGAGGAGAATGGTTAAATAGAAAAGGAATGTGACAAATTATTACAATAAAGATATATGCTTTAAATCATTCACTAGAAGTGATTCGGTTCTCAAGAGGGTCTTCCTTAACAAAAAGAGTAGATGGCTGAAAAATTGGGTGCAAATTGGGAGGGCTTATATTGAATAAGTGGAGTGACACCAGGTAGGGCTTACTTATTAAAAAGCATTGATGGATCTAAATATAGCGCGAGCTAGAATGCTCGACACTTAGAAAAGTATCACTTCTAATGTACTTAGATTTATGCTTCATTTTCAATGTATCAACCCATATATATATAATAACTTTTGATGATCAAAGATGCCATTGCCTATATATATTCTATGTCACGAGCTGATCACCTCAATCAAAGATCAGGTAGAATGCTATGATAGATGATGTTAGAGAGTTGATTATCTCGGTCATAGACCAAGTAGAGTGTTATCCCTTAAAATTCCATGTCATGAGTTGATCATCTCGATCAGAAACCAAGTAGAGCACTTTGATAGATGATGTTCGAGAGTTGATCACCTTGATCATAGATTAGGTAGAGTATTCTCTCTTAAAGTTCCACGTCACGAGTTGATCACCTCAATCAAGTATGAGATAGAGTACTCTAACAGATGATGTTAGAGGTTTGATCCTTTTGGTCATTGACCAAGTAGAGCATTTTCCCTTAAGATTTCATGTCATTAGTTGACCATCTCAGTTAGGAACCAAGTAGAATGCTATGACAAATGATGTTAGAGAGTTGATCACCTCATTCATAAACTAGGTAAATCACTCTCCCTTAAAATTGCATGTCAAGTTGTGATCACCTAGATCAAGAACTAGGTAGAGCGCTTTGAAAGATGATGTTAAGGAATTGATCATCTCGATCATAGACTAGGTATAACACTCCCCCTAAAAATTTCATATCATGAGTTGATCACCTTTGTTATAGACTAGGTAGAGTGCTCCAACAATTACCCTATTCCATCTACTGAGCTATGACAATTCTACAAGTTAGACTACAAGTTTATTACATTGATCAAGCTTCATAAGTCCATCAATCTTATAGAAAGTAACACTACATTGATCGAGCTTACATTGATCGACCAGTGTCTTGGCGTTAGCCTCTTCCACTAAGGAAAACAACTTCGCATGAATCTTAACAATTTTCTTGCATCTATTGGCTCCTACCTCAATGAAGGCTAAGCTCGGGTTAATAATTGAATGTTCCAATTCCTCAATAACACCCAACATATTGAGGAACACTCCTTCATATCGCTTCATGTAAAAGTTCACTCAATAGGATTCCCTATCAACCATGGTAGCCATTTTAGTCATGGTCCTTCTTTCATATGCTTGAGTTTGAGATAGTTGCTCTTTACAAACTTGAGCTCATACTTGGTCTCTTCATAAAGAGAAATCTTATCCTTATGGCTGAACAACTCAATCTTTAAGTTCTCTACCTCAGTGCTAAACATTCTCTAATTTTAAAGCTCAAGTTGAGCGTCTATTTACCCAATCATAATATATAAGGTGCGAATAAAAAACATGGAAGGAATTTTTTAGGTTCTTCAAACAAGAGAGGACATCTAAATTACCAGTATCCCTAATCCTTTTCTGTAAGGAATGACATTTGAATAAACAATAGAACAAACGTCCTGCAAGTGATAAGGTGGATCAACATCATAAATGAATACAATAAATACACAAATACACATAAAATACATAAACTTCTCAAAATAATGTTTTACTAAAGATAAAGTGTAGTTGGTTATAAGAGTAGTTCATGCCCATACAAAAAGAAAAAGGGATCGAGTCTTTCAAAAATAAAAGACCTCGAGCCTAGTAAAGAAATAAGGATCTCTAAATTTGTCTCCAACTTATTCATCTTCTACCCTAGGTCCACCATCACTTGTCTCATAGTCTTCATCCTGGTCGTCACCCTTATTTTGGGTTTGTGTGGGCGAGTACGGTGGTGTAGCTCTGATGTTGAGGATCTTATAGTAGTATTGATCGAGGCCTTTATTTTTGAATTATTTCTTGAGTGAGTCTATGGCCAAGTTATATTTAATTTCAAAACTCAAAGAAAGATACTCGATCATAGTATCGAGGTCGCACTTTGTCTTCTCTAATTCATGAACAAATATGTCTTTAGCATCGTTAAGCTCATGCTTACAAGCTTCAACTTAGCCTTGAGTTTTCTCTGAGTTTCCTCGACCATCTTAAAATGTCTTAAGTTGTCATTTAACTTATGTATGCCTTGTCCAGCTTTTCCTCCTTGTCAATGACCTTGCCATCCCACTTGTTTTCCTTTGCCAACAACATAACATTCTTGGCTTGGGTAGAGGCATAACTCTCTTTTTATACCTTAAGCTCATGCTCCATTTTTCAACACGTCGAACTCTAGTAAGCCTATAAATAAGTTGGGCCTAAAAATGGGGGAAATATGAACTTGATGTGATTAAAATATAAACTTGAATTAAGTCAAGTAAAATCTCGAGATGATACTTATTTGATACAAGAATCTGTTGAGCACAACTACAGAATCAACATCCTTGGACATGATATCAAGGTTCTTCTCATGTACCATGTAAGCATGTAGGGGAGGCTACCTTCATAATATTCCATCTTCTCTGGATCCATACGTCTAAAAAGGCCATTCCTCTAACTTCTACAGTGAGGTCATCAATAACATATTTTCCCCTATTCAAGTCTCTTACTGGGGGAATAAGTGTTTGTTAGCTTGAGAAAATGGATGTTAGAATCGATTGACCCAACGATGATGGAGAGGGCTCGACCATAGTTAGTGGAATAGGCATGAGGATGTACTCCTCAATGGTCACATGTTTTTTTTTTCTTTTTAGATTGAGAGGGACTGGTCTCCTACCTAGAAGACTTGCTCATCTTCTTTCCTTTAGAGGACCTTGTTCCTTAGGAGGAAGTTGTGCTTTTTTGGGAGCTTTCTCCTTATTTGGAAACCCTAATTTGAAGCTTGGCTCATAAGGTATCAATGTTAAACTCCATAATACCTATTAAAAAGATAGATAAGAGAATTAGATTTTCAAAGCTCAAGCTAAACAAGAATGAACGATTAGAAGTAGGCTCAGGGCTTGTTCACCATAATCAGGGACAACTTTAAACCTCCCCCCAAATTCAGTTGGGTGGGTCTTGGATTTCTTGGGTGCCTAAGGTTTACAGATTATCCTGTAGGGTGGCTTCACTGAGCCACGTTTCATTAACCTACTGGTAACAAAGCATAGGGTATTCAATAGTTCTTCTATTGTGTTTTCTGGTGTGTAAATAGTTATGAATATCAACCAACATTTATTTAGCCTCTGGGCTCAAGCTTATGATAAGGGAACCTATATTCCTTAACATGAGTTTGGTGTCAGCCCAAGTGCTTATTATCAACCTTGCATCAGTATCTAACGTTTCCCACTGACTAGACACATAAAATAAGTACTTCTTTTAGTTTTTTTCATTCTTATGGAGGATCATGTTAACACCCCGATCCTACTTGACTGGCATATAGACCCTTCTCGTGTCTATGAGGTTTTTTAATATATACGCCTCGTTGAACTTAGACATTTTCAACTCGACCACAAGCTCTTTACATATAAGGGTGTGATAAAGCAAGTATCTTCACCCATTTGGCATCAGTTGTTCTAGCGTGATCTGTGTCCTCACCAAGAACTTTCTTATGAAGAGCTACAATAGGAATCTGACCTCTAGCCATAAAGTCTTTTCATGAAAGGTTATCCATCCAATTGGAGGTGATGCACTATCAAGAACGCCTGACCTAGGAATCATTATTTGACTCAATGAGGGAATATCATATATCTTTCTTAGCCCCTCCTTATCTTGAGAGCTAAACCAGTGGTCTTAACCTTGACCTCCCAACCTTTAGTTTGACCTATGTGTTCACCTGTACCTTTTCCTTCTGGATTTTTTCCTCCATAACCTAAAGATTGATATTTGTGTCTAAGGTACATTTAACGTAATTGTTGGTGTTGTTTGAGGTCGAGACTTAGAGTTAGAAAGAGAATGCTCATACATTTCTTCTTCGCTCAAGATGCTCATTTCACTTGAGAACCTCGATGCATCACTTTCTACTTAACCTAAGTAGCTAAGCTATTGAGGGCTTTCCCAAGAAGAAGAACCTAAGGAGCATGAAGGTAGAACTACCTTGCTAGTAGCACGTGATGATACCTCTCTATGCATGGTCACTACAAAAGATTACATAAAGAACAAAATGATAAGGTATAAGGAGATAGAAGTTATCTAAGGATGGGTTGTCAAAGTAAAAAATGAGTGAATTTAAGGAATAACTTGAAAAGAAATCAGAAAAATTGTTAAATTTAAAGATTGATCCCTAAAACCCCGAGCAAAATTAAGTGCATGCCAAGTTGTTCAATTAGAGATTCAAATATTCTCTCTGAAATTAACTAAAAAGCATTTATTAAGGTAAACAAACGTTTCAAATTTGTTGTCCAGTTGTAAATATATTTCTTATTCTTTTGATTTTTTAGTTGTAACTATAAATAATAATATTTGTTATAAAAATATAAATTTAAAATTTAAATTTATATATGTCGTATTTTATATATGACAATAATTTATAAATAAATTTTAATATCAATATCCGAAAAAATTTGATCTGTTCAAATTCGAATTAATTCAAATTGATTATATCGTCGGATGAGATTCTAATTGAAAATCTTCAAATCTGTTTGGATAAGAACTTTATTAAAATATAAAAAATCATTAAAATAATATATATTCATTTATATTTTAAAAACAAATAAACAAAATAACAATATTTCTAACCTACTAACCAAATAATACTAATTGTCTAATTTATATGACCTACCCTACTCCCAAAAATATATATCCCCTATTGCAAGGGCTTTGGAAATTGTAATGTTGTGCATTATTTTTGTTAGTAAACTCTTTATTAATTTCTTTAAATAATCCTACTATCATAATAATTTTTGATAATGATAAAATAATATTTTTATTTTTAAAAACCTTAAAACATTAAGAACTTGTTCGATAAAGAATTTGATTCTAAATGTTTAATTTTTCAAGTGATCCTTCAATTAAGCATATTTGGTTGGTATTTTTTATTTTGATTTTTACTTTTTTAAATAATCATTATCAAAATATAAGATGATTCATAAATATTTAAAAATAAGATTTTTTATTTTGATTTTTTTTATTTCATTAAATGTTTTTAGAGAATTAATCCAAATCTTATGACTTTTATATTTATAAATATTTAAAAAAATGATTAAAAACATAAAAATTATAAATAATAATAAAAAAATCTCTTTATTTTTTGTTTTAAAAAAATCAAAAAAACATAAAATTTAAAAAACAACTTTTAAATGATTTTTGATTGTTTTAATTTAAAAATTATAAAGTAAAAATTGTTACTAGAAATGTTGATATTTATTTTTGTAAAAATTTATAAATCATAAACCAATTATTTAATCATAAATTATGAGTTATAAATTATAAATCAAAATCGATATTCAATAAGATCTAAATTATTATATAAAATTTTGAATTACTTTGATACCATTAATATTAGTTTCTCTTCCTTAGGTTGTTATTTTAACAAGATAGTAAATAATTGTGTTTTTTTTTAAATAAAAAATTATTGTATTTATTTTATATTTTATTAACACTAATAACACGTCAATAATTCTATAGAGAGCACATGCCCTTAGTTTTTTTATTGTATTTATAAATATATATATCTTTATTTTACAAAAATATACTGTAGTATTTTCTCTTGAAATTATTATTTGAATATCATTTTTTCTTTATTTTTGTTATATTACATATTCATTTACATTCTCATAAATATTTTAATTTTATTTTACTATTATACAATTTTTACTAACTGGATTCTAATATAATGATAAATGTTTAACATTTTTTCATAAATTTTAAAAAAATTACATCAAATAACACATAAAAATTATATATAATAACAAAAATAGCACTTAAATAATATTGTATGAGTTTGATTGGATAAAATTTAACATTAAACAAATTTAAATAACTGTAGTTTAAATTAAACGACGTCTAATTAGACGATATTCAATGTAAACTGATGGGTCAAAAAATTTTAATAGTAAAAATATATAAATTAGATATACAAAGTGTTATTTTTGTAATTATAAGTTTTAAAAGTATAATTTTATTATTTTTGTTAAATTTTACTATTAGTTTAGTTTAGTTTTTCTAGTATTTTCTTAAAAAATAATAAATTGTACCTCGCATATAATTTAACTATTTCATGTTATATCATATATAATTATATAAATATTTATTGTTATTTATACCATATAATATTTATCTTATTTATTTTTCTTTCATGTATTTGAATTTTTTTTACATGTTTATTATAATATATGTTGTTTAATTTCTTTCATTTTTTTTATCTTTCTGTACAAATATTAAACTATGTTATTTAATCTTATTAAAATTTAGTATAAATAGTTTTGAGTTTTTATTTTAATTAGATAAAAATACACATTTAATATATAATACTTATGATATAATATTCAAAAATATTAAAATTCGTAAATTTTTGAAATATCAATCATAATTTTTTATGATATTATTTTTATAATAATTCAATTCATAAATTCATAAATTTTATAATAAAAATTTAAATATTATCAAAGTTGTTCATTTTTTATTAAATTTTTATGTAATATTATATATATATATATATTGAAATAACCAAGCCCAGTGGGTCTATATATATATATATATTGAAATAACCAAGCCCAGTGGGTCTCTATATATATATATATATTGAAATAACCAAGCCCAGCGCGACCCACTGATTCCGCGAGTTTCTGTATTGTGTTTTGAAAATCCAGAAACTGACCAGAGTTGATTTTGAAGCTTACAAAATACAAATTAAGAAAACAATAAGCTACACCTAGCTACCTCTGTTTGCCAAAGCAGGTAGGTATTATTAGTTATTTTTAGAATATATTTTATATCAAATAAATTATTTATTTTTATAATTAATTATTAAATATAGATATTTTAAAAACAATTATTACATTAATCTTATATTTTATTAATATAAAATATTATATCATCACTTATAAAATAATTTCTTCCCAAACTTATGATTAGCCAACCTACACCAAGTATATCATGTACAAGTTCCAAAACGGCACGCTCACACACACATGTAACGTTTTCAAGACAAATGTTTTGAACCAATATCTTGACTATTGTATTAACACGAAGTCTATCAACTTAATGTTTTCCTATTGTTCATTAACTTAAAAATTTTAGAAGAGTTAACATCTATAGCTTTAAATACAATCAATTTTAAAAAAAGTTAACATCTATAGTTTTAAATACAATTCTTAATGTAAGTTGAGATTATTTTATACCATATTTGTCGTTAGAATGGATCCAATATCAAATTTGTAGGAATATAGAAATTAATGTCTATAAATTATTATTATAAAAATGTGGATGTATATAATTATTTTGATTACAAAATAAGATATTAAAATCTACTTTATAATTATTAAATGTAGTATTTAAATTCAAATAAATAAATACATAAACTTATACAATCTTAGTTTAAAATTCCCATATTTATTTACATCAAATCTTTTCGATTGAAAAAATCTGACTCCTTGCAAGTTGTAGGTCTTAAGGGTGTCTATAAATCGGATCGAACCAAATTAAATCAAAAAATTGGATCGAATTGGATCGAATTGAACGATTTTATAAATCAAACAATCCGGTCCAGTTTGTATTAATTAAAACCATATTTCAAATGGTCTAGTCCGGTTATATTAATTTTTAAATTGGTCGAACCGGACCAGACCGATTTAATAATATATTAAAATTTTCATATTATTTCTCATTAGAGGTATCCAAAAACCGTATCAAACCAAAAAATCAAAAAATTGGATCGGGTCGAACGATTTTATAAATCAAATGATTCTGTCCGATTTGTATTAATTAAAACCGTTTTCAAACGATCCGATCCAATCTAATCCGATTAATTTTTTTTCCTAAAACCGGATCGATACCCCTAATAGACCAACGAAACAATTACCAAAACTTTAAAACACATTATACGTGCTCTCCACTGATTTTTTGTTTATCAATAGTTGACACAATTTAAGAAACTTGACTTGTAAAAGGTTTGTTGTCTTAGTCAAGCAACAAACCTTCCAATTTTAAATTTGTATACTTAGTCACAATTATTAATTTTTTTTTAGAAAATATGTATTAGGTTGAACATGTATAGTGACAAAATGATCAACATGATAAGTAAGATGTTTGTTTAACGAAGGATATTGGTCACCTAACCTCTTCAAGAAATGTAGACTAGTTGGTTTGTCAAAACGTAAATGTTCGAAAATGCCCTTTAAATTGGATGAGATTGTATGGTCATTTTGCAAGGGGCATATTGACTACCTTTTTTTTGCTTTTTTTATTTTTTCCATCACAATTGAGCCCGACACACAAATGGACTTAACCAATTTAGACTCACTTGGTTTTAAATTATAATTTGTTGGAATCTAATAGGCAACAACACCAATGTTTGACCTTGATACGTAAAGTTATTATAGATTGACAATCAATCGTATCTAGCATTAACATCGTGAACTAAGGTTGAACCAAAATGATAATATTTTTTGTTGTGGGAAGAATATTACAATGACTTCATTCGGCATAATGACTTCAATGAACAGGAACAAGACACATTTCGATCACTAAAATATAAATACTTGTTTTAAAAAAAAAGGACTATGAAAGGATGATGGTGTACTTCAATTATCTAGTTGTAAACTTTTCATATATAATTGGTTAATAATATTTATTAGAAGATATTGATTAAGAACTAATATACTAGGTTTATCCTTAAAGATAACATTTTTATGGTATTAACGATACGAGGAAACTTAATAATATGATAACTACAGTAACAAGGCCATTAAAAATTCATTTTTTTAAATAAATAACCGAAGAAAAGTAAAAAGGTGAAAGCTATTAATGAAAATTTAGATGAAAAATCACATGGTACACATGGTCTCATTTGATTTGTTCATGTTACAATTGAAAAGTAAAATAGGTACTATTAATGAAAATTTAGATGAAAAATCACATGGTACACGTGGTCTTATTTGATTTGTTCATGTTACAATTGAAAAGTAAAATAGGTACTATTAATGCAGATACTTGCACATTAACTTTAAGACCTGAAAAGAGAACAAATGTTAGAACTCAATGTAAAACCACAAAAAGGGATGGTACTTCCAATTGGAATTCGACAATTAAGTTAAATAGGTGATCAATGGAGAAGAAAGTAAGGGCTGAGTATGTCTCTTTTGTATGGCCTTATTTGATTGGTCCATGTCACAATTAAAAAGTCCAATAGGTACTATTGATTCGGATATTTACACAGTAACTTTAAGGCTTGAAAATAACAATAAACATTATAACTCAACAAAATACCGCAAAATAGGATGTTGGTTCCAATTAGACTTTGACACTCAAGTCAGACAAGTAATCAATGGAGAACAAGGTAAGAGCAGAGTATGTCTCTTATAGGGTTCCTATTGCTCGTGATTGTTTATAAAATTAGAGTTATTCTTAGAATTATCCAAAGGATTCAATGTACCTTATTAGGAGATATTGTTACCATTTTATAGTGGACTGTATGAGTGACTTTGGAAGAGTTTTGAGATAATCCTAATCTTTTGCCAATTAGGAATTCCAACTGTTTGAATTACGATAAGATAAGGAGTGAAAATCCAACATAGTTATCCAGTTGGGCACAAAAAAGAGTCCTTTTGATGATAGAACTTTGATGAAGACATTGTACCAGATGTTGAGAGCTAATTGGCTCCTTTTTGGGGACAAGTATTGTTTAAGTAAACAATATTGTAGAGATTATCATTTGCTCTTAGAGTTGATCTCTTAAGCCCTTTGAGGTTCTTAAGAGAATGAAGATCATTCTACAGGTTCATTGGGATCTTGTGATATGCAAAGGAGTTATTTTTAATAGGTATCTGATTAGAGAAAGCTATTAAGAGCTTCCTATCAATGTCCATTAGGCTTCAACCAAGTATAGGTTCATCCTCGATGGTGATCGAGATGTGAGAGATTATGTCTAGTTGTTAGGAGATGTCTGATAAATCTACAAAGATATAAGGAGTTTCTGTCAATGTCCTAGAGCTTATGGGAAGTTCCTAAGTGTAAGGACTATGAGTGTTGTCTATTTTCGTTAAAAAAATATTTACTTGTAAATGTTTTTTAGGCTTGCCATTAAGTCTATCAAGAAAAACCGAATAAATGCTCGAGTTTCAGATAATCGTACTCTAGGTATATCTTTTATAACTATGACACATATGATGGCATTTATATATTTAATAGTACATGTTCATAGATTTAAAATTATTTTTGGTGCTTAAATAATTTTTATATGTCTTAATATTTTTAAGATTTGATTTAAAAATATTTTTTTTATTAAGGCTTTGAATGGGCTTTGAAAAATTAAGCCCAAAATGCATTTAACCCTAATACTATTAGGTATTATTATTATTTATAAATATAGATACATTATGGTTGATGTAGATAGAGAGAACACAAACAGCAAACTACTGCGAAGAAAAAAAGGGTGAATAAGCAGCAAGGAATTAATAAGTGACATTAGGCTTATATGAAAGAGTAAGAAATTTTTAAGGGGTAAGGAATTAATAAGTGGCATTAGGTTGATATGAAGGAGTAAAGAATTTGGCTTGTTGGCAAAATATTCTTGATGTGATTTGACAATTAGCAAAATCCAGAAGATTAATAACACCCACACCCACGTTCCTACTTTGTGTTCTCATTATGAGTAAATTGTTTTCATACGGATATCAATGGAATAGTAATTGTAGCATGTACATTTAAATAGATTGGTTAATATCAAATTGATATCTTATTAGAGGTATTTATTAGTAAATCTGTTTGGTATTTTTTTTATCTTTATATAGCTTCTTCTTGATTAAATTTTTATATGTTTGGATTAAATAATTTTATGTGTTGTCATGATTATTTGATTTGATTATTAAATTTTAAATAAGTTATTTTTATTGAATCTGTGCTTAATCTTTTTCCTCTAGAATTTTCTAGTTGATTTGAGTTAAATGACATATACTTTGAATCATCTAGTTAGGATTATTTATTGTTAAATCCATTCTAGAACACAAACAGAAACTTGTGTTTTTTGTGCTAACCTTTTTGCAGTTAATTTGTGAACGATCTAATTGGTGGAAAATTTATTGGAACGTTGGTCTGAAAATCGCTCACGTTAACATTAGAAACTGTGAAAATAAAGAAGAGGCTCGTAAGTAAAGTACATTGGGACAGTATCCTAGGGTGGTAGCATAAGACCGAGTTTGTACTTAAACATTTGATTTTCATAGTGGAACGTTAGGTGGACCGATGGTTTTCCTCTTAGGTCATTGTTGTGACTTAGGTTGTTTCCATCTAAAAGTATCGTGTGTTATTATTTTATTTTCGTATTTTATTTTATACGTGATTGTATGTCTGACCACCTTGTTTAGGTTATTAAGTTATAAATTAATAAAAATTAAAAATAACTTATTCACCCCCTCTAGGTTAATCCAATCCATATCTTATAAACTTTCAATTGGTATCAGAGCCGACACTAGACACATTTAGTGAGATTGATCCTTAGGGACACACACTCCTACTTATGGACCAAATGAAAGAAGGTGGGTCATCTGTTAGACCCCCACTCTTTAATGGGTTTAATTACCTTTATTGGAAGGCTCACATGCAAGCCTTTCTTAGACAAGATGAAAAAGTTTGGGATACTATTCTTGATAGTTGGGAACCACTTTCGGTAACGAAAGATGGTATAACAATCATATAGCCAAGAAGAGACTAGACCACTGAAAAACACACCCTTAGTGGGGCAAACCAAAAAGGTTTGAGCTCAATATTTGTTACAGTGTCGATGGATGAGTTATGTCGCATCTTCAACTGTGAGACTGCTAAAGATGCATGGAATGCACTTACTCTTACTCATGAAGGAACCTCCCAAGTGAAACAAAAAAATTAAGATTACTAACATCTCAGTTTGATTCCATTAAAATGAACAACATTGAAAATTTTG
Organism: Hippophae gyantsensis; assembly: GCA_030763125.1. Lineage (NCBI taxonomy): Eukaryota > Viridiplantae > Streptophyta > Magnoliopsida > Rosales > Elaeagnaceae > Hippophae > Hippophae gyantsensis. The sequence goes on along the minus strand of CM061028.1, from coordinate 71,714,492 downwards.
GTCAATTTTATGCTTGCTTTTGTGATATCACTAATGCTTGCTCTAACCTTGGTGAGAAAATTTCACAACCAATACAAGTACATAATCTCCTAAGCTCTTTAACAGCAAACTACAAGATGAAAGTTACAGCGATAAAGGAAAGCAAGAATGTGGACACACTAAACATTGATGAACTTGCCGAGTTAATCCAAACCTATGAGCTTTCTCTTGATCCACCCAAGAAAAATAAGGATATGGCATTCAAAAGCTCCCAAAAGGACATCTCTGATAGTGATGATGATATGAATGATAAGTCACTAGTCTCGTTAGCACAAAAATTTAAGAAGTTCATAAAGAAGAAGGGTCAATAGAATAATCAATCCAACAAGGGACAATCTAGTCGTTCAAATGACTAAAAGTCAAGGGAAATCAAGCCTCCTAGCCTTGATGGTATGAAAAGTAGGCTCACTAGTCCTCAATGCTTTACTTGTGGGGGATTTGGTCATATTTCTGCAGATTGTGCTAACAATAAAAAGAAATTTGGAAAAGCCTTTAATACTATACTCAATGACACAAAAAGTGAGTAGGACAATGCTAGTAACTCAGAGGATGATGACACTAATTATTGTGCCTTCACCACAACTGCCAAAGCACACCACAATGACTCTGAATTTAGCTCAGATGAAGAAAATGAGGAAGTAAACTCTTCTCTCTTATTGTCTAAGTTTAATGTATCAAATTATGAGGAACTATTCATGGATTGTCTAGGTGCCAGGAAAGATAGAGATAAATTTCTTGTGGAAGTAACTAAACTAATGATATCATCAATATTTACAAAACAAATTCCTATAGCCTAGAGAAAGATAAAAAGGAATTGTCTGATCATATTAATGCCTTAGATCTGAGACTTGTAGAAACCATTGAGGAAAACAAAAAAGCTTAGGCAAGAACTTAGTATTGCTAAAGAAACGGTGAGGAATTTGACTATTACTGCTAAAAAATTGACCAAAGTCATAGACTATGGAAAGCCACATAGAGATAAGAGAGGTCTTGGATACATAAATGAATAGTTAACACCTACATCATCCAAAACTTAATTTTTAAAATTCATTATTGCTTAGGCAGGGAAGATAGTTTCTACACCTTATCATTATAAGCAAATTCAGTTTGTTCCCATCTGTCATCATTGTGGTAGGAAAGGACACATTAGACCTAAGTGTAGATTTCTTTATGCTTATGATTCTATCATGAGTACAAATGTTTCTAGGACACCTAAAAAAAATTTCAAAACATAAATTTTTACTGTAAGAACTACACAAAAAGAAGAACATAAGAAACCGGTAACTCAAATGTCCAAAATTAAAAGGGGATGAGTTAAGAAATCTGAGTTGCACTACTTTATGGCCCATATAGCGTTTAAAGCTAAATCAAATGTCACTTGGTATTTTGATAGTGGATGCTCTAGACATATGACGGGGAATCATTCTTTGTTTAAAACCTTTAAGGAATACAATGAAGGGATAGTTACTTTTGGTGATGGTAAAACATCTAAAATTATTGGAAAAGGCTATGTTCAAATAGAGGGTATCCCTAAACTTGATGAAGTTTTATATGTGTAAGGACTTAAGGCTAACTTGATTAACATAAGTCAAATATGTGACAGTGATTTTAATGTACAATTTACAAACAATCACAGTATTGTAATAGATCAAAAGGTTGAATGTATAATTAAAGGAATCAGATCACATGAAAATTGTTATTGTATTGATACATCATCCACAGTAACATGTAACCTAGCAAGCAATGACTCAACTACCTTATGGCACGAAAAGCTAGGTCATATGAACTTTAAAGATCTGGTTAGATTAAGTAAAATTGAGATTGTGCATGATTTACCTATTCTCTCAAAAATTGAAACACCTATATGTGGACCATGTCAATTGGGTAAACAAACTAGGATTGCTCATAAGAAGATCAAGAGTATAAATACAAACAAAGTATTGGAATTGATACATATTGACCTTATGAGTCCTATGAGAATAGAAAGAATTAGAGGTAAGAAATATATCATAGTTGTACTAGATGACTTTTCTCACTACACGTGGGTAGATTTTCTTAGAGACAAGTCAGATGCTTTTGAGTTCTTCATCTCATATTGTACAAGAGTGCAGGTTGAAGCAGGTGACAAAATAGTAACCATCAAGAAACTGAGAACAGACCATGGAAAAGAGTTTGAAAATACCAAGTATGTTGACTTCTACAAAGAATATGATATCTTTCATGAATTCTCTGCTCCTATCACACCTCAACAAAATGGAATAGTTGAAAGGAAAAATAGGATACTTCAAAAGATGGCAAGAGTAATGCTGCATGCCAAGAGAGTCTCCAAAAGGTTTTGGGTTAAAGCTATAAACACTGCATGTCACATTATAAATCGTGTATATCTTCGCCCAGGTACAAACCAAACTCCCTATGAGATATGGAGAGGTAAAAAACCCAATCTAAAATTCATGCATGTTTTCGGAAGTAAATGCTACATACTTAGAGATCGTGAACAATTCAATAAGTTTGATTCAATAAGTGATGAAGATATATTTCTTGGTTATTCCATAAATAGTAGAGCCTCCAGAGTCTTCAACTATAGAACTAATGTAGTTATGGAATCCATAAATGTCGTTATAGATGATGGAGGTAAGCATGTTACAAGTGAAGAAGTTGGAAATGAAGAAAATTTCACAACACCTAATTTAACAATGACCAGTGACACAATTGGAATAAAAGATAAGGAGTTAGAGGAAAGAGAAGAAAAAAGGAAGAAGCATCAACCTCATCAATGATAAATCCAACTTGAACTTCAAAAAATCATCCTATTAAGAATATAATGGGAGATCCTAATGCAAGCATGGTAACAAGAAGAAGACAAATAAGTGAGGTAACTCATTTATGCTATATTTCTCAATTTGAACCAAAAAATGTGAATGAAGCCCCTAGGGATGAATTTTGGATAAATTACATGCATAATGAGTTAGCTCAATTTGAAAAAAAATCATGTGTGGGTATTAGTGCCTAAGCCTAAAAACAAAAATGTTATTGGAACAAAATGGGTGTTCAAAAATAAATTTGATGAGCATGACATTATTGTTAGAAATAAGGCTAGGTTGGTAGTTCAAGGCTACATGCAAGTAGAAGAAGTTGACTTTGATGAAACATTTGCACATGTAGCTAGACTAGAGTCAATTAGGATTTTACTTGTCATTTCCTATCACATGAAATTAAAATTATATCAAATGGATGTTAAGTCTGCTTTTTTGAATGGATTTCTGAATAATGAGGTATACGTGGAACAACCAAAAAGGATTTGTTGATCAAAAATTTCCAAATCATGTTTACAAACTTAAAAAGGCTCTTTATGGTTTGAAACAAGCTCCACGAGCATGATATGAGAGACTTACCAACTATCTTTTGAATAAGGGATTTATTCAAGGGGAAGTTGATAAGACTCTATTCATTGAAATGAGTAATGATGAGATCTTTATTGCTCGAATTTATGTGGATGACATAGTTTTCTGATCCATATCTAGTACACTAGTAGATGATTTTGTGCATGTTATGACAAATGAATTTGAAATGTCCATGGTAGGTGAAATGAATTTCTTTCTTGGTTTGCAAATCAAACAATCTCATGATAATATATTTATTTCTCAAACCAAGTACACTTGTAACCTTGTTAAAAGGTTTGGTCTTGAAACTAGCAAACCATTACAGACTTCTTTAGGTACCAATACAAAAATTACAAAGGAACTTCAAGGTAAAAGTGTTGATCAAACTCTTTATAGGAGTATGATAGGTAGTTTACTTTACCTCACTACAAGTAGGCCTGAGATATGTTTTAGTATTGGTGTGTGTGCCCATTATCAAGTTGACCCTAGGGAATCATACTTAGAGAATATAAAGAGAATCATTACGTATATCTCAGGAATAAGTAATTATGGTTTATATTTTACTACTGACACTACTTGTGAAGTAAGTGAGTTTACAGATGTCGACTGGGCAGGCAACCAGGATGATAGGAAGAGCACATCAAGTGGTTGTTTCTATGTTGGAAACAACTTAGTATCCTAGCACAGTAAAAAGTAGCACTCTATCTCACTCTCTACAACTGAAGTAGAACACATTGATATAGGAAGCTCTTACACACAAATACTTTGGATGAAAAACATGCTCAAGGACTACGGTCAACCACAAGATATGATCCCCTTATATTGTGATAACTCTAGTGCTATATGTATTTCTAAGAAACCAATTCAACATTCCAGAACTAAGCACATTGACATTAGGTATCACTTTATTCGAGAATTAGTTGAAGAGAAAGTAGTGACACTTGAGTTTGTATCTACTGAGAGACAACTAGCTAATATATTCACTAAAGCCATAGACACTCAAATATTTGAGTATCTTAGAAGTGCCTTGGGAATTTCTCCCTCAAATTGAATTTCAAATTTTATTACCAAAAAAAAGTAGCATCCTTGTCTGGCCAACACGGTATTAGAGTTATTTAATACTTACATACACATAACCTCATTTTTAGTGACTCAACTCATTTTGATATTTATTGTATAAATTATTCTACAATTTTTACTTATGCACACACATATTCTTATACTTGTGATGATCGATGTTGACATAAACTTATTCACACACTCACGAACACATATATATGTTATGCTTGAAGTTTATGAATTTTCCTGAAAGACTCTAGGACTTCAACTAATCTTGATTGTAAAATTGTATTGAGTTCTACTTTTGCTTACTAAAATTTTATTGTATGGAGGCACCTAGTATTGAGAGGGCTACCTACTGTGATGTGTGAAGCTACCGTAGTGAGGAGAAAGGGTTACCTCACAACTAGTGTGAAAGTCATCATGCTAGGTTTCTGGCTCGTGCAAAAAAAAAAAGGAAAGATTATGCAAAAAGTGACTACTTATAAATCTTGTACATTTAATGCACAAAAAGAAGAGCCAATAGAGGTTATAAAAAAATATCATTTACCTCATATATATAAATTAAGTCCTTCTTTCGTAAATATATTTTATTTTGTGAGATTGAAAACTCGATTATAATTTTATATGATAGGTGATATTTTTTTATTTTGAGTTTTTCTTGATTGATCATAAATGACTTAATTGGCATATTTATGGAGTTTAAACATATATATTACTTTTAAGTAAATGTAAATATGTCATTATATGTACGAAGTATGTTTGTATGCCTCTTCTACTCTACTAGCCTATTTATATAATAAATAATCAAAATTTGAGTTAAAATTGGTGAGTTATCAATTGGTTATGTGCTCATTTGTGATTAAATGAGTTTAATACTTTATATGATTATTTATGAAAATTTAAAAAAAAATTAGATTTTTTTTCATTTACATCTTTTTTTTATTACCTTTTTAATTGATTTCTAAGTTAGAAAGTCATAGAACTTAGGGGGAGTTTACAACACATTACACTTTTGTATTACTCTAATTTTTCATTGCTATATCTTTAAGAGGTGTTTAGCTTCGTTACTTTGTCTAATGTTTTGTCCTATTCGTATGTCAAAAAGGAGGAGAGAAAAATGTGTTTTACATTCGTGTTTTTATTTTTTTATGCATATAGGAGGAGAACATATTTAATTAAGCTTGATTGGTATAAATGCAGACTACATGACTATTCTTTACACTTCACTTATTTTTATGTAAATTGAACCAATGTACAATGAGACTTTCAAGCGAAATTGTCGTATGCTTTGTTTATGTCATTTCAATTACTTACAAGCTTGTTAAGTTGCAATGAAGATGGATTCACTATATCATAGGATAGTTCCACTATAGAGTCTAAGACATCATTGTATTTTTATCTTATTTTTATAAGTGTCATGTACTGAGTGAGAGGTTTTGCCACACGAAAATGTCAAAGGGAGAGTTTGTAAGGACTATAAGTGTTGGCTATTTTTGTGGACAAAATATTTACCTGTAAATTTTTTTTAGGCCTGCCATTAAGTCTATCAAGTTTCAGATAATAGTACTCCAGGTATATTTTTTATAAGTACGACACATATGATTGTATTTATACATTTAATAATACATGTTTATAAATCTAAAATTATTTTTAGTGCTTAAATATTTTTTTAATGTGCTTAATATTTTTAAGATGTGATTTTAATTTTTTTTTATTAAGGCTTTGAATGGGCTTTGAAAAATTAAGCCCAAAATGCATTTAACCCTAATACTATTAGGTATTATTATTATCTATAAATATAGATACATTATGGTTGATATAGATAGAGAGAACACAAACGGAAAACTACTACGAAAAATAAAGGGTGAATAAGCGGAAGGAAATAATAAGTGACATTAGGCTTATACGAAGGAGTAAGAAATTTGTAAATGACAAGGAATTTATAAGTGACATTAGGCTGATATGAAGAAGTAAAGAATTTGGCTTGCTGGTAAAATCTTCTTGATGTGATTTGAAGATTAACAAAATCCAGAAGATTAATAACATCCACATTCCTACTTCGTGTTCTCATTCTGTGTAAATTGTTTTCACGTGGATATAAATGGAATAGTAATTGCAGCACGCATCTTTAAATAGATCGGCTAATATCAAATTGATATCTTATTATAGTTATTTATTAGTAAATTTGTTTGGCATTTTTTTATCTTTATATAGCTTCTTCTTGATTAAATTTTCATATGTTTGTATTAAATAATTTTATGTGTTATTATGATTATTTGATTTGATTATTAAATTTTAAAGAAGTTATTTTTATTGAATCTGTGCTTAATCTTTTTGCTTTAGAATTTTCTAGTTGATTTGAGTTAAATGACATATACTTTGAATCATCTAATTATTATTCATTGTTAAATCCGTTTTGAAACACACATAGATACTTGTGTTTTTTGTACTAACCTTTTTACAATTGATTTGTAAACGATCTGATTGGCGGGGAGCTTATTGGAACATTGGTCTGGAAATCACTCACGTTAACATTAAAAACTGTGGAATATAGCAGGGGCTCGTAAGTAAAGTACATTGTGACAGTATCTTAAGGAGGGTAGCATAAGATCGAGTTTGTACTTGAACATTTGATTTTCATAGTGGAAAGTTAGGTGGTCCAGTGAACCGGTGATTTTCCTTTTAAGTCATTGTTGTGACCTAGATTGTTTTCACCTAAAAATACCACGTGTTATTATTTTATTTTCACACTTTATTCTTACACACGATTGCATGCATGGCCGCCTTGTTTAGGTTATTAAGTTATAAATTAATAAAAATTAAAAATAACTTATTCATCCCCTCTAAATTAATTCGGTTCATATCTTATAAACTTTCACTAAGCTATGATATGGTTCTGTGTGAGGGTCTTGGACACTCTTAAGATTGCAGATGACATGGTAAAATGCTTGTATTTTTACTCTCTACAGTTTGCCCATGCTTCACAACTTCTCAAGGAGGTTGATAGGCTGATGAAGCATCTTTATTTAAGGTGAGATATGTATGTGTTTTTTGAATTGAGGAGCTTGATTCTTACTGCCACGTATTTAGCACATGGGAGTATTCTTAATTAATCTGATTGTAATGGCCGTTTAGCAGGTGAAGAGTCTAGCTATTCTTTAGAAGTCTTTACCTACTATTTAGGTGTGTGAAGTTGGCATTGAGTGTCCGTTTGTACTTTGAGAGAAAAAGTGGCTTATAAATTGGGTTTCTAAATTTATTTAGGTTTACTTTGTTCTTTCAAAACTTATAATATCTCTAAATCTTTAGATCGAGCTCCCTTAGTATTTTCTTATAATTTCTCTATGCTTTCTTTTGCTACTTAAGATCAGTATCTTTTTCAATTTTTCTTATACTTGAGAGTTGAGAGAATGTCTAGTGAGCGTACACCTTCCCTTGCTCATGAATTGTCCACTAAGTGTGGCTATTTTATGTTGAATCTTTGAGATTACCTACCTCTTCTCACTTTTTGGAGGCTCCTTATCTAGAAGTTTTTCTTGTGGCATCTACTATCAAAAAGGAGGATCTCACAAAAAATAAGGAGGAAGTAAAAGATTCCAGATTTTATGACTCTAAGAGCTATGTTGCCAGAATAGAGGACATATACCCATATTCCTAAGTTTTGTTGTTTCTATAAGATCAAGTTGGAGTCTGGTCTCCACTTTCTTATCCCTTATACAATTAAGAGTGCTTTGTGTAAGTATTGCACCACACCCTCTCAACTTATGCCTAACTGGTGGAGAACCCTAATTGAGCTCACTATCATAACTGGCATGGCTGGCCATCATTTGGGTGCCGATGGACTGCAAATCCTTCTTCAGATAAACCTTCTTAGGAATGGGGGAGTTACTACCATCATTTGGTGCCAATGGATTAGAAGTCTTTCTTCATATAAAACCTGCTCAAGAAAGGGAGCGTTACTACTTGCCTATGGTTCCTAGGAATAGAATTGTGCGTAACCTTCCAAAGGAGGATAAAAACAGAAAGAAGAGATTTTTCTTTATTGGTAGTGCTTGGGAGTATATAGAGGAAGTTGCCCCAAAACTTATTCGTTCCTACCACCTAAGGATTGTAGGTAAGTATTCAATGAGCTATTTGTTGAATTCAACAAACACTGCAACACAATTCAACAAACACTGCACCGATGGCAAACATTTTTTCCAATATACACGGCACCTACCAAAGCAGCTGTAAACCATTCAATTCAATCATGGTGGTTGGTGAAATAGTAATTGATATTTGTATATATAAACAATGTAAATTTCCAATACAAATTAAGAAAATATACTCATAAAACATTGATTTTCTCTTCTGATTATTTCTTCATGGTATCAGAGCCAAGTCATTGCTTTATACAAATTTGAAACTCTTATTCTCTAAAACAGAGATTTCTTTCTCTGAAAATATTTCTTCTCGTGAAAAAAAATTTCTCATTCAAACACACCTACAAATATTAATTAAAAACATCATTTTTAAAGCATTATTTCTCCCACCTAATTTTACCAGATTACTCTAAACACAATTTGGAACATTTTGGTAAAAATAGAGTAGAAGAAAAGCCATCCACGCGCCTCCACGCGCCGCCTGAAGTAAAGGATCCATTTTTCTACGCGCCCCACGCGCCGTCTAGAGGTTGAAGATGATGACGTGTCATCCGGCTCGGCTCGGCTCGGTCCGGCTCGAGGGCGTAGCCGGCCCACACCTCGGTTCGGCTCAGGTTGGTCCGGCCAGCGATTCGGTTGAACCCGGTTTTTCTCGGTTTTCACAGTTTTTCTATTTTTGGCCGGTTCGGTCCATTTTAAAGGTCTGAACCCGATTTTTTTTCCGGTTCTGGATTTATAAAACCGGTTTGGTTCATTTTTTCAAGTTTTTAAACCAATTTTGAACCGGTTTTATGGTTTTTTATCCAGTTTAGTATAAATATATATTAAAAAAAAACAAAAAAAAAATTTAATCCTAAAATTATTACACCATTTCCTAGCTTGGTTACCATAGTATCATGACAGAGGGTATAATTTCATTACCTATGGAGCAATCAAATCCAGTTGTTGTACAATCGGTTCAGTCTGAAGGTGTGTTTAATGCTGGAATTGTTCTTACTGAGACTAATTATGATGTTTGGTCTCAAATAATGGAAATGCATATTGCAGAGAGAGAAAAACTCTCTTATATTCATGATAAAAATTTGCAACCAGAAAAAACATCGAACAATTATAACAGGTGGTATGCAGAAAATCAAAAAGTGAAGAGATGGATCCTTATGTCAATGAGTCCAGAAATCATGAAGCGATATTTACGCATGCCTACTGCTCTTGAAATTTGGGGTGCTTTGGCAAAAGCATTCTATGATGGAAGTGACGAATTACAGGTATTTGTCTTAAACCAAAAAGCATTTACTTCCAAAAAAAATGGAAAATCACTTTCAGAGTATTATGGAGAGTTGACTGAAATTTTCCAAGAGTTAGACCATCGTGATAAGGTGGTCATGAAAGACCCGAATGATCTAATATCCTATCAAGAGTTTGTTGAAAGACTAAGGATACATATTTTTCTTGCAGGATTAGATAATGAATTTGAGCAGGTTCGTGGAGAAATTTTGCGAAAAGAAACTATCCCAGATTCAGAAGGTTGTTATTCCTTGATTCGACGGGAGGTAGTACGTCGAATCTCATTGAAGGAAAAATCTGGAGACGTTGACGCTTCCACCATGATATCTAAAAATCGTTCTTTTTCCAATCAGCAAGAACGAAGGGTGACTGATAAATCATCATTTAAATGTACCCATTGTCATCAAAAGGGTCATACAAAAGAACGATGTTTTGAACTTATGGGATATCCTGACTGGTGGGATCACAATCGTGACTCTCGGAAGAAAAATACACGACAGATGTCTACTGCCACCATTGCTGAAACAACAAAGGATCATGTTGCAAAGTCCTCAGCAAATGTTGGTAAGATGCTTAAAGCTTTTTCTCCTGTTTTTAATAATACATGGAATATTGATTCAGGTGCAACTGATCATATAAAATTCGATTCTAGACAAATTTCAAAACCATCCTCACACAAACCGTTTGCACCGCCAATGGTAACACAACCCGGTCATTGGGATAGATCTTTGTCTCTCACTAGTACTTTGAATTTAAACTCAGTACTAGTTGTTCCCTCTTTAGAGTATAACCTTATATCTATTTCTCAAATAACCACTGCTTTATCTTGTTTTGTTATTTTTTGGCCTGACTTTTGTGTGTTCAAGGACATTCAAACAAAGCAAACGATTGGTCGTGGTGTTAGGCAAGGAAACCTGTATTATTTGGACTTGGATTCAACAAATCATGCATTGGTAGCAATTGGATCTAAAAAGGATGAATCAAATATATGGCTATGGCATAGGAGATTGGGTCATGCTTCTTTTGGATATTTAAAGAAATTATTTCCAAGTTTATTTTTGAGCTTCGATATTTCTACTTTAAAATGTGATGTTTGTGAACTAGCAAAAAGTCACCATTCCTCATTTCCTGTAACCTTAAATAAAAGTCCATTTCCGTTTATGGTTATACATTCTGATGTATGGGGTCCTTCCAAAGTCTCTACTTTGGGAGGATCACGTTGGTTTGTTACATTTATTGATGATTTTAGTAGAATGACTTGGGTCTGTTTAATGAAATCTAAAAGTGAGGTAAACGTATTATTTAGAAAATTTCATAAAATGGTTCGTACTCAATACAAAACACAGATTCAAGTTCTACGAAGTGACAATGGAGGAGAATATAAAAGTTCTGAGCTTCAAGAATATCTTAAAACAGAAGGGATTATTCATCAAACTACTTGTGTTGATACACCTCAACAAAACGGAGTTGCAGAAAGAAAAAATAGACACTTGTTGAAAGTTGTCCGTGCCTCATTGATCGAAGCTAATATGTCATTATCTTATTGGGGAGAAGCAATTACTTCTGCTGCATATTTGATCAATCGGGTACCTTCTAGTCCCATTAACTTCCAAACACCACTACAAGCCATCACTGAAGCAATTGTTGCACCAAGTGTTCCCAATTTACCTCCCCATGTCTTTGGTTGTGTGGCATTTGTACACCTACATAAACAACAACGTAGCAAGTTGGATCCACGAGCAATACGTTGTGTTTTTATGGGATATGCCATACAACAAAAAGGGTATCGGTGTTATCATCCTCCTACAAAACAAATGATTACCACCATGGATGTTATTTTTCATGAAGATACAATGTATTTCTCATCTACACCTGAATTTCAGGGAGAGTACAACCATGCGGAAATTCAGACCCTTACATATAAATTGTTTCCTTATGAAGAAAGACAAATTATATGTGAGGAAAATACAAATAACTTGAATTCAGATGGTAATAACTCTCAATATAGAAAAGACTCAAGGGAAATGGAATCAAGTCCTCATCAACTTCAAGATCATCAAGCAAGTTCCTTACTACCACAAAGTGAGTACGAGTTTCCTTCTCCACAAGTTGCTGATATACCTAACCAATCGTTTGCAGAGAATGTTCCAACTATTGAACCAGCCAGAAAAATACTTCCATCACGTCCTAACAGAGGTATTCCTAAAGCCATGTATGAACCTGAGATTTCTAGTAAAGTCAAATATCCCATGAGTAACTATATGTCTAAACATCGTTTGTCAAAATCAAACATATCATTTGTGAATCAATTATCTGTTGTATCTATTCCTAACAGTGTGCAGGAAGCTTTAGCTGACCCAAAATGGAAAGATGCTATGAATGAAGAACTAAGATCCTTAGAAATAAATAGAACTTGGGAACTTGTCGATCGTCCACCAACAAAGAAAATTGTTGGATGTCGATGGATTTTTTCAGTAAAGTATCAAGCAGATGGTATGATTGAACGCTATAAAGCAAGATTGGTGGCAAAAGGATACACTCAGACATATGGGATCGACTATACAGAAACATTTGCGCCTGTAGCCAAAATTAACACTGTTCGAGTCTTGGTATCTCTAGCTGCAAATTTAGATTGGCCATTATATCAGTTTGATGTAAAAAATGCCTTTCTACATGGAGATTTAATTGAAGAAGTCTACATGGATTTACCACCAGGAATCAAGAAATCCAAAATTCATGATGAAAAGGTGTGTAAATTAAAAAAATCACTGTATGGATTGAAACAATCCCCAAGAGCATGGTTTGGTAGGTTCACAAAATCAGTGAAGGCATTTGGCTATAAGCAAAGCAATTCAGACCATACTTTATTTCTGAAAAAAAGGTATGGTAAGATCACTGCACTTATTGTATATGTTGATGATATGATAGTAACAGGAAATGATCTTGAAGAAAGAAAAGCTCTCCAAAGGTATTTGTCCAAGGAATTTGAAATGAAAGACCTTGGTTCCTTAAAATATTTTCTTGGGATTGAGGTTTCTCGATCAAAAGAAGGAATCTTCTTATCTCAAAGAAAGTATGCCTTAGATTTATTAAAAGAAACTGGTATGTCGGCATGTCAACCAGCTAATACACCAATAGAGGAAGGATTAAAGTTATGTATCAAGGTTGATCAAGTTCCAACAAATAAAGAAAGATACCAAAGGCTTGTTGGAAGGTTGATGTATTTGGCACACACAAGACCAGATCTTGCCTATGCTTTAAGTATTGTCAGCCAATTTATGCATAATCCTGGAGAACAACATATGAATGCAGTTATTCGTATTTTGAGGTATTTAAAGTCTGCTCCTAGAAAAGGAGTATTGTTTACTAAAAACTCAGAGTTCCAAAGAATAGAAGTATATACTGATGCTGATTGGGCTGGATCAATAAATGATAGGCGATCTACATCAGACTACTTCACTTTTGTAGGGGGAAACCTTGTAACATGGAGAAGTAAAAAACAACATGTTGTTGCCCGTTCAAGCGCAGAGGCTGAATACAGAGGCATGGCACTTGGGCTTTGTGAGGCCTTGTGGTTACAATCTCTCTTGAAAGATTTGGGATATCCTTCTAAAGAATCAATTAAGTTATTTTGTGACAATAAAGCAGCATGTGATATTGCTCATAATCCAGTTCAACACGATCGTACAAAACATGTTGAAGTTGATCGGTTCTTTATTAAGGAAAAGTTAGAAGAAAATTCATTAGAATTGCCAAAAATTAAATCAGAAGATCAATTGGCTGACATCCTCACTAAAGCAGTCTCATATCGAGTATTCACAGAAGTTTCAGTCAAGTTGGGCATGAAAGACATCTATGCACCAACTTGAGAGGGAGTGTTGAATTCAACAAACACTGCAACACAATTCAACAAACACTGCACCGACGGCAAACATTTTTTCCAATATACACGGCACCTACCAAAGCAGCTGTAAACCATTCAATTCAATCATGGTGGTTGGTGAAATAGTAATTGATATTTGTATATATAAACAATGTAAATTTCCGATACAAATTAAGAAAATATACTCAGAAAATATTGATTTTCTCTTCTGATTATTTCTTCAAATATTGATTTCTTCACTATTCGCTCTATTTTTACCTCGTAAGAGAGTTCTCATTTGACTCATCTTTATTTCTCATATGCTTACAATGTCTTGGAAAGGTGTATAATTGTGGAGAGTGATGCTATTCTGTTAGTCCTTTGTTTATATGAATAAAACTCATTCCTAGTTCTTTGTAAGGATGCTTGTCTCGGGGCGAGCGGTTTGTGGCCACACATATATGGTGAAGCTGGTAAGGAACCCTGTGAGCTATGTGGCTTCTGTTTTCCTTCACATATATGCTACTTTATGTTATTTTGTTATTTTGTTTTACAATGCCTTTGTCGGTTGAGACAACCTCACTTTCTGGTTATTATAGCCATCGTAAGGCTTGTCCCCTGAGACGCTATCTACCAAGCTTCATAAATGTGGAAGTGGCCAGGCTCAAATTAAGTTGTATCGGTGAAGAAGCCAGCTTTCGAGATCAGCAGCAGCAGCAGCACTAGAGTCACCGTCGAATGGATCCAAGTCCCAACGTGCTCAGCTAGTCGGCTATTCTGCCAAACAATTGGCTTTCTGGCCAGCTAGTCAGTTGGGTCCATACGCGGCTGGTAATAAATTTTTCTCCAAGGTAGATGCTATATATATATATATATATACAATTATATTCAGAACCAATCTCTTCTAAAAGAAACAAATATTCCCACATTCGATTAAATATTCCTACAATTACGCATAAAATTAATCAACTAATAAATTACTATAAATAATTACAAAATCATACAATTCATACACAACCCATATACACTCAATCCAATAAATTCATCACATAAATAATTCATGTCGATACTTATCCTCAAGTTAGAGCATAAATATCTATCATGTTCAACACTTTTCTTGAAATTATTCTTGTGAGCATATCAACTAAATAACTCTTAGACTTAACAAATGAAAATTGAATAATATTTTGTTAGAGGTTCTCTTTGATGAAATGATGATCAATTGTCACATGTTTGGTACGGTTATGCTATAATAGGTTATGCCCAATCTCAATGGCTACCTTATTATCACAATGAAGGCTTGTAAGTGTTACATATTCAATCCCTAAACATTTTAGTACACTCCTAATCCATAACAATTTACAGACACCATAATCCATGCCTTGGAATTTGGCTTCTGCACTTGACCATGCCATAACTTTTTGATTCTTCCTTCTCCAAATAATAAGATTACCTTCCTTGAAAGTAAAATAACCATACGTATACCTTCCATTGGGTTAGTCATCTGTGTTTCCCATTCAGAATCTATATATCCTTCGATGTTAATACCATTATTTTTTTAGAACAATAACCTTTTTACTTGGAGCACACTTCAAGTATATTAAGATTTAATACATGGCATTCATATGCTCTTCACTTGGAGTATGCATGAAGAGCATTCATGAACTGACTTACTATGCTTACTGTGTAAGTTATATTCAACCTTGTACGTGACATATAGATTAATCTTCTAGCCAATCATTGATAATGACCTTTGGATGTTGGGGCTTGATCTGAAAACATTCCAAGCATATGATTCATTTCTATAGGTGTCTCTATTGGTTTAAAAGCAAGCATTCTAATTTAAGTTAAAATGTCTAGTACATACTTTCATTGTAAAATAGAAATCCCATGTTTTGATATTATGATCTCAATCCCCAAAAAATACTTAACTTGACCTAGATATTTCATTTCAAAGCCAAACTCTTGCAATGCTTTCATTTCATATGGGTCATCAAGTGTTAAGACCATATCATTAACATATACAATTGAGGTCATTATCTTTCCTTCCTCATGTTTTATAAAAAAAGGTATAACTTGAATTACTTTGCTTATAACCAAATGCCTTCATTGTATAATAAAACCTTCCAAATCAAGCCCTATGTAATTGTTTCAACACATATAACGACTTCTTCAATTTACAAACTTTTTTTACACGAAAAGCTATGTTTAACTACTAGTGGAAACTCCATATTGACCTCTTCCTCTAAATCTCCATTGAGAAAAACATTTTTAACATCAAATTATTGCAAAGGTCAATCTCGATTTATTGCTATAGGTATGAAAATATGGATTGTAATTTTAGTTACAAGAACAAAAGTTTTTTGATAATCTACTACATACCTTTATGTATACCCTTTTGTAACTAATTTTTTTATATCGATCGATATCACCGTCTTCTTTGGGTTTCATCGTGAACACCAATCTGCATCTAATTGTCTTTTACATGGAAAACTCTGAAGACATTGGTGACTCTGACAACAATGGCAACTCCAACATATCTGATTTCTCTCAAGAGATTGTTGATTTTGACATGTCGAAGGTAACTAGTTTAATTCCTGGTAAAACTAACACCTCACTCTCACGTTCAAGAATACTATCTTACAGAACACTTTTTAGTAAACATTTATTCAATTCTTCCAATTCTATAAATTTATACCTCTACATTTTTGTAACATGCTCTCTTCACCAAAGCTCTCCTATTGAAGAAAAGGTCGAGAGACCTTCTTGAAATAATAAGCTCTAATTCTATAAAATAAACGTCCAAGGTTACATGTAACTTTTGGGTTTGAGGGTCATGACACCTATATCCCTTCTGAAACTCAAAATAGCCAAAAAACATGCACCTTTTTTCACATAGATCAAGTTTTTGTCACAAGATTTTGAGAATGTGAACATATATAGTATAACCAAAAACTCATGGTTCGAGATTTGGGAGTTGAGGAACTAAAAATAGGGATTACATCTTTTGTTGAGGGGTTTGAAAGTCAATTACTCAAGCCGATGTTCAATTAATGAGGTAAGCATCAAATTTTACAACCTCACCCCAATAAAACCGAGGCACATTCATGCCAAAGAGAGAGGCGCGTACTACTTCCAATATTTGTCGATTCTCCCTCTTTGCTAATCCATTTTTCTACAAAGTATAGGTGCAAAAGGTATGATGAAGAATCCTATGGTAGCTTAGAAACTTTCCAAAGGATGAATCTACAAACTACGTACCATTTTTAGATTACGGAACATGAATCTGCTATTGATATTGAGTGCTCACCATACAATGAAATTCCTGAAATGTTGTAACTACATCACCTTTTTTATAAGGAAAGACACATAAGTTATTCTAGTGCACTTATCAATGAATGTAACAAAGTAAGAGCTTTAGAATTAGAAGGAATTTTCCTAGGACCCCAAACATTAGAGTGAATAAATGTAAAAAGGTTCTAAATTTTTATTCAAACCTGATAAATAAAAAATATGATGGCTCTTAAACAGTTCACAAATATCATAATGAAAAACCGAATCATTGTGATTTGAATAAAAAAGATATGGTTGTAACTTTCTAAAATAAACAAAAAAAGATGTCTTAGTCTCATATGCCATAACCAAATAGTTCTCAAGCTTTGTCTTTGCTACTAGTTTGGTTTGCCAAACTAAGTTTTGATCCCCTATTTGTTGTGAAATCCAAGTAATAGAGTTTGCCCCATCTAATACCATAACTAAGAGTCTTCCGAGTCAAATTGTCCTAAAAAAATACAATACAAGCAAAAGTGGAGGTGATTTGACTAACCGATAAAAAATTATATTCAAGGAATGGAACAATAAGAACAATATCTAACATGAAAGTATTGGATAAGATGACATCCCTTTCCAATAATAGGAGAGGTACTACAATTGGCGTTAGAGATAACAGATTGCAGAGAAGAGAGAATTAATTGCAATCAATTGGGGTCCTTAGTCATACGATCAGATGCACTTGTATCAATAATCCAAGTACCATTCTTAGAAGTTATAGAAAATATAAATGTCTTGCTAATAATAATTGGTTGAGCAATACTTGCTAAAGGATGCAATTGGTCTTTCTTTGTACAGTTCACCATAACTTTCCTTATAATTTTCTTTAGAGTTTTTTTTGTGAAGTTCTACCATTTAGGATAGCAATTGATTTCATAACATTGCTATTTTGAGTGATATATTTAATTACAATGAGAACATACCAATCCACCATGTTTTTCAAATGATTGATTGGGTCAATTTTTTGAAGAGCCATATATTGATTCATAACGAGTCTCGTTGGTCAACATCGCCAAGTTTTCATAGATTTGACAAGAGCATCCCATTGTTTTTTTTGTTGGTATTCTCTTATGACATATGCATAGGTACTTTCCAAATCAAGTTTTGGATCTTTTTGTAAGATTTCTTCATAAATCTGTTCAAATTCGGGTCGAGTCTACTTAGAAAAATATGAACTTGAAGCCTAATCATTGCAGAATGTGGTTGTAGCAATCTTTTAACTATTCCTTCTTAAAATATAGCTATATGATCTATTTTTAAAAAATTGCAACAAATTCATTATAGTATATTGGTAATGATTTTCCATTTTGTATAATAGAAAAAGATCTCTAGTTCAATTCAAAAATACAAGTTTCATTCGACCCATTGTAGAATTTTTTGATATAACATCTCATATCTCCTTGGCTGTGGGAAGACGAATAAATCTTTGCATCAACGAAAGACTCATTGAGTCAATCAGCCAACTTTTCACTTTGTGATTTTTGATAATCCATGTTCCAAGATTAGAATCTCCATATGCATGTTTCTTTGCTTCTTTAATAAGGTACCTAAGTTTGTTGCCATCACCTATACATATCTATATGAGTTGAACCATAATGAGTAATTGGTCTTGTCAAGTGTGATACTAATAAGGAACACATATTTGTCTTGAGGGATAATAATTTGTAGTCTATAAACTGATTTAATGATAAGTCAATCGTGATGGCCATTGGACTCAGGTGGATAGGTGAAAATTGAAAAGAAAAAAGAAATTTGATTGATTATCAGGATTGTTTTGATAATATGTAAACACGATAATTTTTGTGAACAATAGTGATAATATATTCCTCTCTAATGTAGAGACTATATATAGATATAATTACATTAAGAAATATTATAATCTAAAGGAAACAAATTTTCTACATTAAATTAAATATTCTTACAATTATGTACAAGATTAATCAACTAATAAATCACTAGAAATAATTGCAATAGTATACACCTCATATGCAACTCATATACACTAAATCCAATAAATACATTGAATATATATAATAGTAACCTGTAGTAATTAATAAAAAAATTAGTTTACTTTTTAGTTGATATAGATTAAAAATAAGATAATAACGAAGATTGAGTGAAGATGAAATAATAAGGATGTTTAAAGTTTTAATATTAATATTGCTCTCATTTCTTAACAAGTCCTCTTGTTTTCAATGTTTCTCTCTGTCTTAAGAAGAAAAGAAAAGAGGAAAAAAAAACCCTCATTATATGAAAACCAAGTGTTATCTCTGAAACCCATTTGCCGTTTAATATTTGTAAATTGTACTCCAATTCCAAGCTTTGGCTTTTCCCAATGGAAAAAGTTGCACGAGAATTTGATTTCAAAACTAAGTTAGTGACAAATATTTGTTCCCTCCTTTCAAAAGGTGCAAGAAGACTATGGAGAAGATGTTATGAGAAAGAGATACCATAAACTTGGTGAGATGTGTTAAACCAATAAATGACATTTTCCATTCTATTCAATCTTCTCTATCTTTCAATTCCTCTGTTTTACTCGGCCTTTTTGTTTTTCAGCTTTACAGCTTCATCCAGACAAGAACAGAGATCCCAAGGCTGAAATTGCATTCAAACTTGTATCAAAGGTTTGAGTTATCCTCCAAATTCTGTCCCTATTCTAAATTGCACCAAAATAACAAGTAGATCTTATATATAGAGATTTATGTATACATCAACGTAAACTTTATGTTACTTAGATACATAAAATCATGAACTTTTTAATAGATAATATACATCGTTTCTTTATTTAATTTCTATATTATATTAATGTAATTATAATTTAAAATTATACAATATTTAATATCTAACTTGTTCATCTATCCTATTTTTCTAATAAAACTTATGTAAAATATGTTACTTTGAAACTAATTTTTTTATATACTATGCTATTTTTGGTATTCAAAATTTTCAAATTTAACATGTGTACGTGGAAAGGCAATTTTTTTTTTTTACAGAGGATGGTTAGTTGGCATTAATTTTCTCGAGTTTGTTGGTGGGTAAATTAAGCCCTGAACGAGACACATTGATTTCATGTCTTCCAAAACTTTTTGTAATTGAAATGACTTTCGTTATCTTCAATACAGTGTGTGCCATAGCGATATGTTTCAGATTCCCACCTCACTTCACCATATAGATTATGCACATATTTGAACGCATTTTTCATGGACACCTTATACTAGACACTTCAAATTTCCAGAAAAAAAAGATTAATTATAGACTAAACTTAGATATGTACGTCTCCAAAAGTTTATGATAATTAGTGTAATAACGAGTTATCTAAGTCCATTAATTTTAACGAAAATATACTTTAAACATATCACTATTAGATGTGATAGCATAAATTTATTATTTTTACAAAATAATTCATAAAAATTTATTTTTGTAAAATATTTCTGTGATTTTTTCAAAGGTAGTAAATTTATACTGTCACAACTAATAAGTAGAAAATTAAAGTGTATTTTTATTAAAAATAACATACTTATATTATATTAAGTAAATATAGGTTTAAACTATCATTATTAAAGAGAAAAATATATAGATTCATTTAATATGAATGCTTTGTTTGCTTTTGCTTCAATTAAAATTAATGAGTTAAAAGTGTAAAAGAAGAATGCATTTTTTGGTTTGTGTTTCATGATAGTACAAAATGTGTTTTTTAATGCTTAAAATTAATTCTATTAGTCATTTTATCTTTTTTTTTCTCTCAATTTTGTTTGTTTTGGTAATATTAAGTTTATTATCTTTTCAAATTTAATATATTTAATCAAAATTTCAAAATTAGGATAAATTATGTTACAACAATTAAAAATAATATGTTTAACTTTTTTTATTATTAAATCCTTATCTTTTAAAGTTTAACATATTTAATTCATTATTTTTAAATTTAGACAAAATTTGTTAAATTTTAAAAAATAATGAATGTTATATTATACAAAAAAAAATTAAGAGATAAAAATATAAAATCCTATAAAATTTGAGATCAATAGTGTCGTGCAATCTAAATTAAGCTACACTTCAAAGTCTATATTTCAATTTGGTGGGTTTGATTTCATTCACTTTATAATACTCTAAAATGGTTTGATAGTAGATGCATTAATTTTGACAAATCTCAATTATGCAGGCTTTAAAATGGTTTGATAGTAGATGCATTAATTTTGACAAATCCCAATTATGCAGGCTTATGAATGTCTCTCTAAAATTGATAAAAGAAGGGTCTTTGACTTAGAGAGATGGAGGAATATATGCTCTGAGTGCAAAATTGCTACAAATACCAATGTTGTTCTTAAACATAACAAAGCTTAGCAAGCTTCATATGAGTCAAGATCATACAAACCAGTTCTGAGAGGTCTGAAAGGTATAACAGATAGATTTAGAGAGGAGGTTAGCATTATAGAAAATTGCTTGAGAATGAATGCTGGCCAAAGAAAAGAAGCATCACTATTTGATTCATCTTCTGATTATTTACTTAATTGGAATCAAGTCTAAGTCTCAGAAAGAGTCACCAATCTTTAACCCATCTGATTATAAATTCTTAGACTACCCTCATCACAGGACTCAGATTTACAAGACTAACCAAAATGACTTTTTGTATTTTGGAAGAGAGAAATGTGACTCCCCAGTTTTTGAGGTCAAATCACATAGAGAAATTTTCAAGAGCAAATCTACTTGTGTCCGTTCATGACTTCAAGCATCTACATTTTTTTTTAGTTTTATGAATGTTGTAGTTGTTAGCTTTCTGATTCTTTAATATATTCTATTTTTAATGGAAAGTGTAGTTTTTATTAGGGCAAGTATTCGTTTAACTGTAAAAGTTTTAATATACTACTTTTAATTTTTTTTTATTTAAGTGGTCCACTCATGTTATTGAATATCTTTCGATTAATATTATGATAAAAAATTATCAATTTAATTGAAAAGTTTAAGTCTCATACACAACTCATGAAGTTATGACTAAATCTTCTTATTCATGCACGGTTTTATAATTTCATGTGTTGTTTAAAGTAAATCTTCTTAGTTTATTGAAAGAAATTTTAATAATAAAATTACTAAAAAAATTTAAAGTAAGGAATTTAAATATTTTTTACATATCATTAATAACTAAATAAATATTTTTTCTTTTTCTTTTTATTATTATTTTTAAATAGAAGTTCTACTCATCATTCTTGAAATATATTTTTTATAAATCACATTGTTTGTTCTCTTTATCGAGCATTGGGTAGTTGTGTTAATGAAAAAGTAGTTACAATAACCTTATATTTTATTGGTTTGATGCATGCATTATCACTCATTTTAAGAGCAATGAATAATCTCTTTAAAATAATTACACTATTCATACATTTATAATTGAGATTTGAGTATCAAACTTTATATATGTCTAAATGGACTACATATTGTTAATCTACTAGTGTAGTTTTTATTATTAAAATGACATTAATTACAAGGTGTTTTTTTTTTGTTTAATAAATAGTTACGAGAGTCTATTTTGATTTTTAACACGTACAAATAGCACCCATTCTTTGGATCCCCCATTGAGCGCTTGTGTTGATGATGTATCGCTTGAAGAAGGTTAACACATTCCTTACTTTTGGAGAGCAATTTCCCAATATGGCTCAAAATATTTTTCTTTTGCACTCTAGTGCTATGGTGCTATGGTGCTATGAAGACCATCTCTCATATTTTTCTATCTTGGCCCCTATGATTAAGACCTTAAAAGCCTTCTAGTCTTTTTTTGTGTGTGGAAAATAGTTAAAAATGATGGATCTACTAGATTTTGGAAGGAGGCTATGTTGTTAACTTAGCCCCAACTTTGAAAGTTTTTTGGTAGAAATTTGAAAGGTGTGAATTATGTGATTTGGGTTATTTGGTTTGTATAGACAATCGATAGGTACAAGAGGACTATACGATCCCTATTTATGAGGACAATCGAGTACAAGGGTGATTTTTCCCTTGTATGTCTATCTATCAATGAGGTTGGTATGCTTTTAGAAAACTTTCATACGGAGATGGTGAGTGGCCTTTAATTATAAGTGTTTTCAAAGTGAATAATTTATTAAATTAGTAGGATATTAGGGTTAGAATTTTGTTTTTTTTTTTTACCAAAATTGCTACCAATGTAAGGATTATTATTATTATAGTAAGACATTGTCTTGTTGTGGTAAACTTTACCACAACACTAAATACCAATAATAAGTTTTTTCATAATGGGCCAATGACTTTCCACACCAGGTTAATGTCTTATCATGAATTTCATTTTTTTTATATCAAAATCACTTTAAGGTAAAACTTATCACTATTGTAGTAATGCATTTTCTTATCGTGGTTAGCTTTACCACGACACTAAATGCCAACGATAAGCCTTCCACATTAGGCAAATGTATTCTCTCATCAGGCTAATGTCTTATCACAAATTTCATTTTTTACCAAAACCTCTCCGAAGTAAGGCTTATCAGTATTGTAGTAAGCCTTAGTATCGAGCTATTTTGGTAAAATAAAAAATAAATAAAAAACCTAAAATCAAGTTATTTTGGGTAATTGTTTCTACCAAAGTTTAGGATTCATGAACTTCTATCATGTGTATTTAGCACATAGTCAGAATTTGTATTCATGGGTACCTTGGTAAAATCAATAATAAAATTGTAAAAATATTTTATTTTTAGTTTCATTATGGGTTTCAATTTTAAAAGAATTTAATAATTATTCTCAATTTTTTATAGAAAATATTGCTTTCATATAACATATTTTTTTTATTTCAATAGCATTTTTTCCACCAAACTAATAGCTTCATATATATAAATACCAAAATGTAATTTGTTACTTCTATCTGTATCTTTATATGTAACATGTTACATTTACCTGCTAAATGTAACATATTTCATCCACCATAGCTCTTATGAGCCATTAGATATAACAACATGTTACATATGCATGTATCTTTATATGTAACATGTTGTATCCACCAAAGTTCCAATATGATCATTGATGGTGGCTATTGGATCATCGGTGGGGTTGTTGGAGCTCGGTACGGTCACTAGTGGTTACTAAAGATGTGATGGGTGTAACATTGATATCATTTTATTAAAGTTTTGACCTCTTTAAATTAAAAAAAAAAGTTATTCCTTTCCTACAATGGCATCAAAAACTTGATGTACAAATTTGATATTTGATAAATAACTCATAAGTACACGAATTATTTTATAAAAAGCAATAAGTATATTTTCAAGGTCGGTCTAAAGAATAACTATGTGATTTTTAAATAATTCAATAAAATTCTTTAAAACGAAAAATAAACATGAATATTTTAAAATGAAAAATAACACATGAATATCATGTCACAATGATTTTGGTTCTAAATGTCTAAACTAATAACATATAATAATACAAGATAAATGATATATTGGTTTACACAAATCATTGAAAGATATGCATTTAATTAATCAATAAAGAATTAATGAAATATGTAGCTAGTTGATTATGTTTGATAAAATTAATTTGACTAATGAATTATAAACTCAAATCATTGATTCTTTCTTATATGTATAAATAATACATTTAATTGGTCGTTATTCTTTATTAATTAAATCACTTAATATCTTTGGTGGAATTATCAGTTAATATAATTAAATCATGTTATTTTATAAGAAATTATCAAACCATTTAACTTACCACCTTTGCTGAGACCGATAATTTAAACTCTTATTCAAGATCTAAATTATATTTCAAATTCATGTAACTGAAACCCAACTTTCAGATTTTAAATTTATAAAATATATTGTCAATATATTTTTCAATAATAAATCTTATAAAAATCTTTGAAATAGAATATAATTCTAAATTGGACCTGGATTCATTTATTTAAAATATTATTTTTATATTTTAAATTTATTACGAAAAATATATTATTTTTCAATAATAAACTTTTTGAAAAATCTTGAATAGAAAATAATCTGTATTTAATTATTATTAAAAATATTCTTTTAAATAATTTATATAAACATCAATATAACTAAATTTTCATTATAACAATCAACCAAACATGTTAAAAATAATGAATGTTCAATAAATTATTTATAACAAATTAAAAAATACAATATTGTTTACTGAAAAGAAGTAAGAATACATATTATATTTATACCTAAAAGTTAGATGGATAGGTATGCCATGCTTCACAAAATAAGTATTAACCTTCACAATATCCCTTAGATTCCAATAATGATTTCATATTGTCTAATATGGAACAACTCTCTATTATTACCTCTTTATTTGTGATAATTTAAACTAAATTGTTTATAGACTAAACATAAAATGAAAAACTTGTTTAGTTTTCAAAATTGAGAGAAAAACTGATAAAAAAACTAAACAAAAGATTAAGAGAAAATGGAAGTAGAAGAAGTTGTTGTGTGGTGTTTTTCTATGGGGCTAAGGGGTGGTATTTATAGGTGAAAAAGCTTAAGAATATGGAGGAAAAAGTGGATCATGAG
The DNA here is from genome assembly GCA_030763125.1 of Hippophae gyantsensis. Classification (NCBI taxonomy): domain Eukaryota; kingdom Viridiplantae; phylum Streptophyta; class Magnoliopsida; order Rosales; family Elaeagnaceae; genus Hippophae; species Hippophae gyantsensis. Next base: position 71,688,877 of record CM061028.1, on the reverse strand, counting down.
TGAGCTTTCAACAAGCATTACGACACACTTTTATCCCTACTGTGGCATGCGTTAATTTTGTATGTATTTAAGTTACGATCTAATTGTCTCACGCTGCAACCCATATTAATCACTACCATGACCTGCATTGTTCTACTTATCTCCAACTTCTTTTTGTTTCATCCCCTTACAAGCTTGGTTGGTACATATACATGGCTTACATATGTTTATTATTTGATTCTTCTTGGTTACAATTGAGTGCTTTAAGAAAGAATTCTTTGAGTATTTATTAGTTGAATCAGTTTGAAGTCAAAAATACCTAAAAAATAACAAAACATATCTGTAATTTCAAAAACATAGATTTGCTAAAATAATGGTAAAATTATACAAATATAAATATATTTTGACACTAAAGTATAAATAAATCATATAATATTTAGTATTTTTCAAGCACTTATCCCCTACGCATGGTGAATAACTAGAAAAAATGTTTGGCATCTAGTAATGTGATTTTAAACACCTGAATCAATAATACAAATACTATTATTAAAGTTTAAAACTATTGGGGTCTTTATACCTTAGTGAGCTATGTAGCATGAACCTTGTAATGGTCATTTAGTTGGAACTAGGGCTGTTCAATTGGTTCAAAAATTGTTTAAGCTTCTTCTTTCTTGTTGATTAAATACTTAAGGCCCTTGCCCATTATTCCTCCTATAATTGTTGAAAGATTTTCTTGGCTAGAATAGTTGGATTGAAATCTTCCTTGATTTCCAATTTGTTTCAAGTTGTGACATTTTCCATGTACTTTCCAACACATAATCTTGTATGCCTATGCTTGTCCGAATAGGCACATAAAAACTTGTCTTTGTCTTGGGATTTTGAGGATTCAGATTTTTTGTTTTATGTTAAATTTATCGCAACAAAGGTTGAGTCTTCTAAGGTTGGAACTCCATTCTCTATGAATTTAGTGCTTATCAATTCTTTATTGCTTTATTTTCCTTGAATAAGAGCAAATGCCCTATTTAGATCTAAAGGGGATCTTTTACAAGAACTTAATTACTTGCATGAACATAATTAGAATTGAGGCCTAAAAGAAATTTTATTACACATTCCCTCTCCATATGATCCTTTATCTTTTTTATCTTTTTTTTTTTTTTTGCATCTATGGCTAATTCAATTCTATATTTTGATAAAGATCTAGCTCAATGAGCAACCACTTGAGTGTGTTATAATAGGTTATAACACTTGTAGACCCTTGTGTTAGTGTTGTAAGTTTTCTTCTATATTTTAATTATCTGAGTAACAGAGCCAATTTTGGAATAGATCTTATGTACTACATCCCATATTTCTTTGGCTACGGGAAGTAACAAATAAACCCCACATATTTCTGACCTCATGTAGTGAAGAATCTATGATATCATCATAGAAGTTTCGCCTCACAACTCTCATATTTAGAATTGCTCTCATTTGTGGAGTGGAATAAACTTGTAGAAACTCAAACTTTTGAAAAGTTTAAGTGTTTAAGATAACTGTTTAGAGTTTTACAATGAGGCTTTCACAAGCTTTTTGTAGAGAGAATGGTATTACACATGACCTTTCCTATAAATCCTAAAGAAAATGGTTTGGTGGAAAGGATGAATAGAACAATCTTGGAAAGAGTGAGATTCATGTTTTTTTATCAAACATGCCCAAAATATTTTAAGGAGAAACCATTTCTACGGCTAGATACCTTATCAATAGGTGTCCTTCAGTATCACTCAACATCAAGGCGCTAGAAGAGGTATGGCTTGGCAAACTTATTAAATATGACCATTTACATGTTTTTGGTTACATTGCATATATATATGTGAGGCAAGAAAAGTTGGAGCCAAGGGCATTGAAGACTATGTTTTGTGGTATACTAGTTTTTTAAGAGTTACAAGCTATGGTATAGTGATGCTAAGAAGTGAATTGCTAGTAGAGATATAACTTTCAAGAAGAATGAGATGTATATGGGTTGAGCTTCCGAAGAGACAAATGACTCATCACAAGAGTTTGAACGTAGACGTGTTAATTTTGAGGTGGAGCCATTGGTGTATAATAATCAACCTATGGGTGAACATAGGTAACAAAAAGAACCTACTATACAATAATCTCCTAATGATGATAATCATGGTATAGATATGAAATAAGAAGAATACACCACTAAACCCAAGTCATCTAGATTGGGAAATGACTACTTGTCAGCACATTATCGAAGTCGATGCGTGACTAGAGCTCTTGAGAGGTTAAACCTCATAGCCTATGCATTGAGTATGAAGTCGAATATCTCAGGATTTGTGCCAAGGACCTATGAAGAATCCATGAGTAGAAAGGATGTCAATAAATGGCGGAAGGCCATGGAAGAAGAAATGAATTCTCTATACAAGACCAAGACATAGACACTAGTTCCTTGATTGAAAGGTCGAAAAGTTGTGGGAAACAAATGGTTCTATAAGATGAAGAAAGGTGTGTTAGATGTCGAGTTAACCCATTTCAAGGCTAGAGGTTTAGCAAAAGGGTTCATCCAAAAATAACGTATTAAATTTATTGAAATTTTCCCACATGTAGTTAAGCATAGTTTTATTAGATTATTATGTCTATTGTTGTACATAATGATATAGAACTTGATCAATTGGATACAAAAATTGCATTTTTGTATGGATACCTTGAGGAAGAAATTTTCATGAAACAACTTAAGGGGTTTGTTAAAAATAATAAGGGTGATATGGTGTGCCTATTGAAAAAATTATTTTATGGCTTGGAGCAATTTTCAAGATATTAGTACAAAAGATTCAACGATTTTTTTTAATTTTTAAGATCAAGTTCAAAAGGAGCAAGCATGAAAATTGTGTGTTAAGAGATACAACTAGTTCTTCTATTGTGTATTTATTTCTATACGTTAATGACATGTTGATAGCTAATTATGATCGGTCTTAAATTACCAAGTTAAAGAGTTAATTGGCTTAGAATTTGAGATGAAAAATCCTAGATGTTTCACTAAAATTTTGCAAATGGAGATTAGAAGAAACAAAGAAGAAGACAAGATGTTTATTTTCAAAGAAGGATATTATGAGAACCCAATAGCATCACATTTCAAGTTGTCGGCCTCAGACTCTCCTTCGACAGATGAGGAGAAGAAAGAAATTGAAAGGTTCCCTATGCAAGTGGGGTGGGTTGCTTGATGTATTTAATGATTTGTACAAGATCAAATATTGCATTTGGTGCAAGTTTGGTGAGCCGTTACATGACTACTCCGAGTAAAAATTAATGAGAGGTGGTGAAATAGGTGATGAATTATCTACAGGGTATAAATGGAGTGGGTCTTTTCTATGAAAATTTTGAGGAGTTGACTATTAGTGTGATAGGTTATGTGGATTCTAACTTTGTCGATGATCGTGATAAAAGATGTTTTGTCATGGAATGGTTGTTTGGATTTGGAGGAAACTTGGTAAGGTAAAAGTCTAATTTATAATCAATATTGACTTTGTCTTCTACAAGGGTGAAATTTGTGGTCGCAACTAAAGCGGTTAAAGAAGCTATGTGGTTGAAAGGTTTCGACAAAGAGAGTCATGGTTCATTGTGACAGTCAATGTGCAATTTCATGACAATATGAAACATGTAGATGTGAAGCTACATTTTCATATGAGAGATGACAAAACAAGGTGATGTGGAGCTTGTGAAAATTCATGTAGATGATAACTTGGTGGACATAGCAATGAAACTGATTCCCTTGGAAAAGTTTGTGAAGTGTCAAAATTTGGTCAAGATGATCACCCCATCTAAATAATGTTAAAAGGATGGGTATTCATCTAAAAGAGTGAGTTCCAAGGATTGAAATCAAGGCAAAGAATTGTTCTATTGTGGTGTAAATCCATGGGGAATCTAGAGAACCATTGTGGGTGATATATCATGCATCAAAGATTAGACTAGAAGCATTGTAAGGAATGGAGAAAATGGTTTATGATGAATGTCAATAAATCGAGCTTGTTCAATCAATCGGGAATTGATTGTACTTTGATTGTGGAATTTTTTCCTGAATTATGGTTCCCAAGTTTAATGGCTCAATCGATCCAGAAACGGCTTGATTATTCGAACACGTAAAACTAACAATGCAAATGATGAGAAGAGACACAATTCTTTAGTTAGGGAGGCTTAGAACACATTGATCATTCTTGTAAATGCCCATTTAGGCATATATAAGCACATTGTGTGCCCTAAAAAACTCAAGATCATTTTGTACAAAAGAGAAAATAGCTAGAAAGGAGAGGAGAGGGTTTCCACCTTTTTTGGGTGTGAGAGCTTTGTAAGGTCTCTATTAGTGTTATTTCTTAAATATGAGTATTTTATCTTCAAGTTTTCTCCTATTGTATTTATAATCTCCGATATTTGAAGTTAGTGGAACTCATCTCCATTATAGAGGTGAAAAGTAAATTAAACTCACTGCATTGGTTGCGTTGAACCACTATAAATTATGGTATATTTTTTCTTTATTTTTCATGCTATTATTTCCATTATTTATTGATATTTCACTTATAGAGTTTGTGATGTGATTGTTGAAATATCTTCATTTGAGTATCTTGCTTTGAATATTTTACACTATGCATGATTTTATCAATATTTAGAATATATAAGAGGTTTATTTTTATACAAAAAATAATCTTTAGATGTATGTTGAATCAATGACATAAATTGATTGAATGTTCAGTTCATATGTGACTATATGTAAGTGTGTTGTTAACATTATTAAAAATAATTTATCATGTAACATACTACAATTTATATAAGAAAAAATATTAAGAATATATAAATTTACATTCATATTTATAATCATATTAATTAAATTTTGTGTAATTGTATTGTTAACATTATTAATATTTTATCATGTAATATATTATAATTAATGTAAATAAAAATACTAATAACAAATAATTTTGTATATATTTTTAAGTTCATATTATTTAGATTTTATCACATATTAATATTATCTAAAAAATTAAATTATTTTTTTAATTTTTAAAATAATTATGATACATAATAAAATATAAATATAAAAATATGCTTAAAATTAAATAATAATATTATTTATTAATTCCTGTTATGTAAAAATAGGTTTAAGTATCTTTTAATATTCTCATTTATGTAAAAGATTGGTTTTGATGATTGAGCCAAAACAAAATCGGATAGCAGATTACTTGAAGCCTATAATGGAAGCAGCCAGAAAAATAAAAAATAAAAGCCAAATTAATGATCGTTCAAATTTTGATAATTGAGCAAACCCAAAATCAATCAGGAACGGGGTTTTAGAAAGTACTATTCTGAGTAGGAAGTAGGTGAAATAGCACTTTCATAATTTACATAACGCCAATTTGAATTACGAGTTTATGACTGATAGCTGTTTCTTCTTAACGTCTCGTCGCTTTCTATATAAATCCACGTGCCAAGGGCTTCTTCTTCACGTGAAAAAAGGCAAGACTACAAGAAAAACAGATGCAAGACTTATCTAATATAGGAAAAATACTCTTAAGATACATCTAAAATAGAAAGAAAAAAATTACAATAATTTTTTATTTGTATTAATTAATTTAATTACTATTTTTTTTTAAATCATATTATCAAATCAAAATAAATATATACTTTTTTTAAATTTATTGTTTTTTTGAAAATATAGAGCAACTTCCTCCAAGATGGATCCAAACATATAAAATAGATAATAAAGCTTAAATATCTAAAATGTTACTAAAAAAATATTTAATTTTTTTAATTAAATAAATGAAATATTATATGAGTAGATTTAGAACTTGATTTTATAATGATGAAAAAAAAATTATATCATTTAAATCATAAATTAATCCTATAGATTTGAAATCTTTAGTATTAGTAAGGAAAGTGACACTCACTATAAAAATATATTTAAGTTTTATTTTATTTTATTTACGACTTAGTTATGTCATTAAAAGTTTTCTTAGGAAATATATAAATTATTTTTTTAGGAAAGTGAGTCTCTCACTGTAAAAATTTATTTTTATAATTAAAAGTTTTTAAATATGATTTTTTTGTTGTGATTTAGATCACAATTATTTTAGTGTTAGAAGCGGAGTAAAGAATAAGGGTGGGTTAGGGTTTCCATATAAGTTTTTTTTTTCTTTTCAATCAATATAATATAATTTTGAGTTAATTATAATTTTAAGTATGAGAAATAACTTTTACAACCTACAAACAAACAATAGTCTCATTGAATAAATTTATATTTTGGGTAGTCATATTGCTCGGCCAGGCGAAGTGAGAAATATATTTTCCGGAGTTAAAAGTATAATTTTTTTAATATAAAATATAAAATCATATTTAAATATTTATAACGAGTAAAAAATATATTATGATAATAAGAGGTTCATATTAGATTCTTTTTAGATAAAATTTTTATTTTATGTTACAATAGAATCATAGAATTAACACATTATAACTTATAATCAAAATTTTTTTTAACATAAATAGAAATATAAAAATATAATATTTTAAAAATTATTATTATTATACATGAATAAATGTTAAAAACTAAAAAAAAATTAAAAAAATATAAAGATAATATATGATTTAGAATTTTAAGCTTGAAACAATATTTAAAAATAAATATTGTTAAAAAATAAAAATAAAAAATTTCTATGCTTGTTGCATCCATTTTTTTTAATAGATAAAATGAGTCTGTTTTAGAGTAGTGATAAGAATGAATGAAACACCATAAGAAAGCATTAAAATTTTCATATTAAAAAATTATAAATAATATCAAAAATTAATAAAATGAAATGTGAAATAATATAATATTAGATAAAATAAAAATTTAGAGTTAAAAATATAAGAAACTTTGAAGATATAAATAAAAAACTTTAAAAGTTTTAGTTTTAAATTTTATAATATTTAATACTGATATTTTGTTATTATGAATTAAATTTAAATATATAAAATATTTTTAAATTGTAATATATTGATTTAAAAAATATATTTTTATATAACATATATTATTATAATTATATATGTATAATTAATTAATATTTTTTAAATACGTAAATAAAAATATTTATGTTTAATCATTTCACTTACCATTTTATTTATGTCATTTTTATTCATATATATATATATGCTAAAAATTATAAATAAATACAAAAATATATTAAAATAAACTTAATATATTATTATAAATAAAATATTTATTTAATACTAAATTTATACATATAATCATAAAAGTTTTGGCCAAGATTACATCCGGTGCAGTCTCAATCAAGATCCGTCCCTGATTACGACTTCAATTATTATTGTTATAATATTCATATATAATTAATTATAGAGAAAATAAATAATTCATCTATTTTATTATTATTATCATATATTATCATATGCAATTTATAAATTTGTTATGAAAATATTATTATATGCAACTTAATAAATAATAATAATATGTACGGCTATCATGTTCTTTGAGAATAGCATTACAAAAAAAAAAAATTCACTGAAAATATTTACATAAAAAAAGACGTTCCCTGTAAATATTCACAGTGTGCCACATTGACACTTACACAAAGAACAACTTTTTGGTGATCTTTCAATTCCTACCTTTTTCTGATACTAAGTTCAATTTTCGTATAAAACCCCATATTCATACGTGAATTGCTTGAGAAAAAAATAAAAATTTAATTGTAATTAAAAAATACTTTGAAGGATAAAACGAAAGTTAAAGAGCAACAAACAAGAAACTAAATGTTTTCATTTATCAATCACTGACTAAGTCTTATGTTACAAACATTTAAATTTTTTATTGATCTTTAACTAAATACATATTTATATTAGTGTACAGGGATATAAAAAATAGATTTATAAGACTTATTTTAAGATTGAATTGATTAATATACTTGTATAATTTAATTTCATAAATACATTGGATAATTTCATATGCATCATACACGTATGAATCAATTTGTTAAAAACCTTATATATTTTTGTATTAATGGAACGTTGATCGATGAATATATGAATCTTTTTATCATAAAGATATATGACTTTTGAGAACGATAATTTTCGTGAAATATGCATGTATTAATATATATATATATGAATATACTACTCATGTTATTTTATTTAGTTATATTTGGCTTCATTTGAGAACAAGCAAAAAGTTAAATTTGAAGTTATGATGACTTTATGAAAGTAGAGTCATTAATACATTTTTTTATTTAATATTTAATTATTTTATTCAATAAATAATATTTTTGTGGTTAAAAAATATTAAAATATAAACTTTTGAAGTTGTGATGACTTTATCACGTGACATGTTACGCAAAAAGATGAGCTAATTAGGTAAGCCACGCGAACACCTTGTAAGTAGGGACAACGAATTGTAGTTCCCCACTTGTGAGGAGTAACGACTTGTGTGTCACGTGTCGACACATCGTTCATTTTGAGTTTAAGCGCGGTGAAACCTTCACGCCACGTGTCGTCAATCTACTTGTCTAATCGTTCCACTCGTGCGCCACGCCATCCATTACCGAGAATCACGTTGCGCCGCGTGACACTGACTCAACAAACGTTGACTTGGACCGGTCTCCCCTGTCACGCGTCGCGCTCTAATTCGCTTAGTGAATTTCATGTGCCACATGTCATACTGTGATTGGTTGGCACTATTAATTTGGCTTGTTTTGATCTCAACCCTTGATTTGAAGCTGATTTGACAGTCTAAATTGCATCTGAGCTGTATTTAAGCCCTTAATCACCTTATAAACCCTAAGTAGCTATAATGAGCATAATTTTGATCAGTTTTTGAAGCTAAAAAAAGAGAAAAATATAGAAAAATTTAAAATGAGATATAATTTTGGTGGAGATTCAAGAGAAAATTAGTACTATAATTTAAGTGATTAATTTTATTTTTTCTTCTACTATTTTCTTTATCAATTTTTATGTCTTTATTTATGAAAAATATGAGTTTTTTGGACACAATTATGTATAGTTAATTTATTAATCTAGAAGTCTTATGAACCCAATTTTCACCATGTGATAATATAATATTTTATCCCAATTATGATGTCAATTTAATTATATTATGTAATTTGATTTTTATACTATGAATTATTTGATCAACAATGAATCTATATAGACAATTAAATAGATTTGAGAGAATTATTTAATTATTTGTATTGAATAAATAAAATGCATAATTTTTAGGCAGAGATGTATGATTCTTATGTATGCGATTCATAATTGTTGAGCTTAATGAGTATTATATAATTTAATTAGCATGAGAGTGTGATTAAATTAATTATTATATGGTATGTAGTTTATCTGAGAGAAGAATACATGTTAAATTAGATTCAATTAATTATATAAGTAATTGATAATTATATTTGAGAGATTTTAGTGATTCACATATTTAGAAAATTAGGAGATTAGGTATTCTAAGATATTGTCTTATATATCTTCTTAGTTACCAAATCTAATTTAATTAATTATTATTATTTATTTTTAGTTATTTTAATTTGTTTTTCTTAAAATATAAAAAAACAAAAAAAATTAAGTTTTTACTTTTTTATTTTAAAATTAGTTTATAATAAAATAATCTCAATAGGAACTACAAACGAACTTACAATCTTTCCCTTTGACTTTTTGTGTCAAAACACTGCACAATTAGGTATATAAACTCATCAACACATGAGATGATCATGAAGAAGTAGTAAAGTTGTTTTTTTCAATGAACAAAACAACGACACACACCAAAATTCAAAAGACACATCTACTCTAAGTACATTCATCTTAAGTGTTTCATCCAACTTCATGTATAAGCTCATCCATCCTTTGTCAATTTGTAGCATGAGGAACTCTGCACCACTGTTCAAAGTACTCTTGAAGCACAAAGATTTCACTCTACACTCGTAAACTACACACATATCTTGTGAACACATAATGTAGAAACAACGTGTAGTCTATTAGATACTATCATGTTATCCTTACACAGATACACATTGATAGGCTAAGCACAGTCAATATTTAATACAAACAAACACAATTTACATGCAACACAAGTATGTAGACTCCTCCTTAACATATACAATACCCTCCTAAGTGTAAGCATATCAAATAATCACGATGTTGTGCAATCTACACTCAACATCTCATTCAACAAACAACATGTTAGCAAACAAATACAAACACAAAGCACAAACAAAAAAAACAAACAAATATAAGTTGTGTACACCCTTCTCTTATTTTTTGACATGAAAGGTCAAAGCTAGCATATACATAGTATGCAACATAACACACTCCTATATGAAGGAGAGAAGTCAGATATAAATGCTATAATTCTAATATTCATACATCATAATAGAGAAGATTAGAGCAAACATAATAAGAAGCAACACATGTAATCACGGGAAAAGGACAAAGAATAACCCTAAGACAATAACCCTAAGACAATAACAAGGTAAAAGCATACAACAAATAACAAACTGAATGCACAGACAAACCAAGAGAAGTATAGACAAAAAAATCTCTTAAATGTGATGCATAGCATGAAGCCCTACGTTTATGCGTATTGCACAAACAAACACAAGGCACAAAAAAAAAATTGTGTACACCTTTATCCTATTTTTTGAAATGAAAAGTCAAAGCTAGCACATACATAGTATGCAACATAACACGCCCCTATATAAAGGAGAGAAGTCAGATAGAAATACAATAATCCTAAAATTCATACACCATAATAGAGAAGATTAGAACAAACATAATAAGAAGCAACACATATAGTCATGCAAAAAGAACAAAGAAGAACCCTGAGACAATAACAAGGTAAAATCATGCAATAAATAACAAACTGAATGCACAATCAAACCAAGAAAAGTGCAGACATAAAACATCTCTTAAATGTGATGCATAACACGAAGCCCTACGTCTATGCGTATTGTGAGAGGGCATAAAAGGTTTCGTAATGTGCTTACAACACATCAACAAGATAGACAGTCAAACACCAATGTCATATAAAAGTGTTAGCGAATACCTAAGAAGAAGTTAACTTAGAATCCAACTATTTTCCAAGTTAACACACTCCTAATGATTTAACTATCCTCCCCCAACAATACTTAAGTGTATTCAATCCTGCAATCTTACCCCATACTAAGCACATACATATGAAAAGAAATCCCAATCTACTAGAGAAAACTTGTGTTATGCATTTCAACAACAAATACCAAGCTATCAATTACATGTGAGAAACATACAATAACTCACTCCAATAGGAAAACATGTAAACACATAAAAAGACATGTGAAATAAGAAAATGCAAACTATGCATACAACAAGTCACACTAATAGTCCTATTTATGTAATGTTCATAAAAAGTAATGTCAAGAAGAAGGAGGCATCACAATATAACAACATAACATAAGTTCATAAACAAGAAAAACAACAAGAATGCAAAACAATCATAACACTCTACTTTCCAACATGCATTTTATACATATTCTCCCCTTAAAATTATGCATGTGAGGCAATAAACATGTTATGCATTTTATACTCTCAAAACTTTCCTAAAACAAAAACATCTACACATAGTAGAAAACAAGCAATACAAAAAAGAGAGAAGCAAAAAAACTATATAAAATATGATAGGGAAAATGAACAAAGAAAAAGGAACACATCAAACTCATTCTTATTGAGTAAATATTATTTTATGAACTTTTAAAGGAAATAATAGAAATAAACAAAAGCAACAAGGAAAATAAATAAAGTTTAACACTCTTCTTTTCTCTCTTTTGCATCATTATTCCTATGAACACCACTGCAATAAGACTGTTTAATAATGGCAGAGACAGAAGATGATGTAGAAGATTGAGGATTAAGAACATTGTTAAAAGGAATGGTTGGGTTCAAAGGGAACATTGTGTTCAACTACACCAAACAAAGAAAACATAAAAAATACTTGGTCAATAGAAGAAGTACCAAAGTGAAGAGGGCCTTTGGAATCAATAGGGAAAGGTCTGACTGATGTTGAAGAAATTGGTGAATTATTTACGTGAGGTATAACAGGATGATAAGAAATTGTAACACCCTAAGAAAAAGCTTGAAATTGATACGTATCCATGAAATTTTCAAACTCAAAAAGGATAATAGAAAAAGAAGAAAACCAAACAATAGGAAGAGAAATAAATTACTAATATCATCTCGATAGAAGGTATTTCTACATTCTCTAAGCACAAATGTGGTAGAGAAAATAGTGGAAGAAACATGAGGTAAGGTAGAACAAAAACCATATGACCCTTTGAGATTAACCAAAACATTCAACTAAAATATCCACAAGGTTATCAATTTATAATGCATTATTGTAAGAGTATTAAAAAAGTCCATGATTAAATATACGATCAGGATAAGGAAATACAAACTGGAGGAATAGAACTCGCAAAAAGATTTCATGGTGTGACATTTTTACCTTTCATTTTGATCTCAAATACCTAGTTGGATTGGAAAAACAAAATCGATATATAATTGTTTTGACGTGTGTAACTCTCACATATAATTGAATTTATAATTAGTTATGAATATAGTTAAGAACATGTCCATCGCATAAAGAATTTTAGATGTTAAAGCATCGGGAGGGAATTTTAGATATTAATTTGAACTTTTAGGGCAAGTAATTACTTCATTTTAATACATATTTATTTAAGAAAGAAATATGTATTTTTTGTTAAATAATAATAATAATAATAATAATAATAATAATTTATTCTTCCAAATAAATATGAATGTAATATATGTTTATTAAAAAAATATCTTAATTACTAATAAAAAAATAATGTTAGTTATAGAGAGTATTTTAATAAAACTAAATAAAATTAATTAATTTGTTAGAAGTTTTTAACAATTATAATTTCTAATCAACATGTAATTTTAATTATATGAATCCAACTTATCTTTAATGGTATAATTATAAAACAATTGTTTTATTTTGTGGTTTGAGTAAGATTTTTATTTTATTTTATCTATTAAATAATGATTATGATGTTTATTATCTATTAGGTTGATGGTAAAGGTTATATGCTGTATATTGAATGAATGTATATCTCAAAGTATATTATATTAATTGAATAAAAAATAAAAAAAATTAAAAATAGTGTATACTTATATATAGTTAATATATTTTTACTATTAAATAAAAATTTAACATATTATTTTATATTGAATGTTATCTAATTAAAATATCAATTATAATTATTTAAATCTATTTAATATTAAATTCGATCATATTCAATATTATTTTTATTATTATTATAAATTTTATGTCACATTTTATTTTATTTTTCAAAAAAAAAAATAATTAATATGATTGATATGTAATTTTTAATATATATATGTATACACCTCAACTCCAATCAGATTGGTCCCAACTTTTCACATTTAATAAATTTAGTTTAAAAAAAAATTATGGTGAAATTTAACTATAATATTTAGATTTAATATGTTAATTTTTTTATATTAAAGATACTTAATTTTTTTTATCAATTTTTTAAAAATTAATAAATTATTGTACCAAATCTAAAGAAAAATAATTAAGCTAATGCATATAGATGTTAAAAAGTTAAAAGATAATAGGTATTTAATTTTTATTATTATTATAAAGTAACTTAATAAAAAAAATAAAAATAATAAACTATAATTATTTATTATATTTTAATAGAAAATTATTCATTATTTAAAATAAGTGATAAGTTTAATAAAATATAATATTATTTTGCATAATTTTTTATAAAACACAAGCATGAAATGCTTAATAAAAGAGCAACTAATTTGATGGATATAAAATATATTTTAAAAATAATAAATAATATCTTCTTTTGATTTTAGCTTATATTTGGTTGGGGTTATATCTTTAGTTAAGTTTTATAAAAAAATATTATTATATATTACAAATACATCATAATTATAAAAAAATATTAAGTTAAATTATAATATTTAATAATATTATATGATATCATTTAACATATATTTTAAATTTAAAATATATAAACTTTTTTTTATAAAAAATATTAATATATTTATTATAAATATAACGAACATATGAATTTTTTAATATAATTATATACCTCATTATAATTACAAACATAATACAAGTAAATTGTGCCTAAAAATAAGATTATATATATTAATTTAAATTTTTTTAATTCATTATTAATATCTGATAAAAAAATTAATTAATTAATTATTTTACTTTATATTTGAAAAAAAAAATCAATTCTTATATAACGTTATACTTATATTTTTGGTTTTCTTAATTTTATATAAAAGGGATGTTATTTATTTTACTTTATATGTCTCCACAATTACCTAATTTAAAAGTTTTTTCAATGCTAGTTGATTCTATTTCTATGTTTATATTTTTATTCTTTTATGCCCTGGAAATGCAGCAGAGCAGAGCTCCGTACGAAATAATAAAAATTGGTCACTTGAAAAAGACAGACCATAACTGGCGGTAACACAATCAAAGCTTCTTTATTTTGTGCAAGTGTTGTTGTTATGTTCTGTCCAGTGATTGATGCCAGGCTAGCATCTTTGCTATGATTGATCCTTGTGTGGATCCCACTCTGTTCTTCTCTCTGATCTGTCAAGCCACATGCGGTCCCTTAATTCTCCGTTTCACCATTCCCCCCTCTCTCTCTCTCTCTCTTTGGTAACAGTAACTATAACCGCTAAAAAATACTACCTATTGAACACAAATCAGAATAATTATTATTTCAATATTATAATATAGAAATTAAATAATAGATTTAAGTATTAAATTTAATTTTTTTAAAAATATAAATATAAATAAATATCAATATATTAATTTAGTTATTATTACCCTCTTTTATATATATATATGTTTTTAGTTAATGTTAGTAACTTGTCTCTTATTCACTTTTTATATTTTTTATTGTTATAAAAATGAATGAATATCTGTGTTAACCAGACTTTCACTCTTTCTCTCTTCTCACCACCCCTCTTATTCCGCCACGTCATACGTAACTAAAACACAGCAGGGGTGGCTATTATATCTCTTCTGTTTTTTTGTTCTCTTACTAACAAATTTTCAACCAATCTAAGCAAAACAACGGTTACGACACTAGTACTAAAAATTTTGTCCTCTCTCTATCTCTTCAATTTAACTTTCTCTCTCTAAAATGGAGGGCCGTTTTGGAAGAATCTTGTCGGCGAGAGAAGAGACGTTATAAATCATAATTATATAGATGGTTATCACTCTTTACAGGCAACTCATCGTTGTTCTCTTCTTCTCTGCCTCTTGGGTGTTGCATAGGCTGCTTTGACCTATGAAGATGATAGTAAGTACGTTACTCTTTTTTTTTTCCCACCCCCTCTTCATTTTGGGCTCAAATTTTAGTCTTTTGCTTTTACCCATTTCTGGAATTCCAAATCACACTTGCCCAATTGCTTGGTTTCAGTTGATTATGTCAATTCTCAGGGGTTGAGTTAATTACCCCCCAAGTGTTTGTTTGATTGCTCAAGTAGATTTGATGATCTTTAACTTTCTATTCAAAGCTAGTACCTTTGAAGGGGGATCGAGGTGGTGATTCAATTTCACTATTTTGTTTTTGATCATACTTTATTTGTATTTTCCTCTTCAGATTTCTTCCAAGTATTTTTTTTCTAGATATTGCTTCTGGGTTTACTTTTTTTTCTTTCCTTTTTTGTGTGTGAATGTCACATCTCATAATCGTACTTCAGAATCCCATTTTTAACAATTGCCTCCTGATTGCACTGAATTCTAAATCTCAACAGTATAAATTTTCTTGGGTTGTTATTGAACTCTGTTTTGTGCACTTGTATAGCTTTACGTGATCGTTTAGTACATTATTTTGATTATTGCAATCAATGGCAGATTTAAGATTAGTAGGGGCACTACAAAAGTAGTAAAAGATAGACTACTTATTTCTCGTTTATTACTTGCTTAGTGTTAAATAAAGATACTATATGTATTTTATTATATGTATTTTATTTAAGTGTAAATATATTCAAATTATTAAATTTGTATTGAATTTTTGAGTGATAAACCTTGGATTTAAAATCTATGGGGATAAAATGTCATTTTATGCATAATTTTTTTATAATTTGACAAATATTATACCTAATTTTTTTTTGAAGAAATGAGAGGGGGCACGCTCGGATTGCAATCAAATTTGCATTTGTGAAAAAAGGTTTCTCAGAATCAGCTGCTTGACTTCTTTGTTTCCCATTTCCAGGTGTTATTTTTGTTGCTATTGCTAGCATTTAGTAATGTAGTCATAATAAATGGAAATCTAGGCAGTGGACAATGTGATTTGAATGAGGTAAAGTTAGAACCAAGACCACACAGTGTGTCCATTAAGGAATTTGGTGCTGTTGGAGATGGTAGAACATTGAATACCATTGCCTTCCAGAATGCCATCTTCTATGTCAAGTCCTTTGCTGATAAGGGTGGAGCCCAGCTTTATGTCCCACCTGGAAAGTGGCTTACTGGAAGTTTTAATCTTACTAGCAATCTTACACTATTTTTGGAGAAAGATGCTGTCATTCTTGGATCACAGGTATTATGTCACTCCTTTTAGGATGGGTCAGAAAACGTATTTCACTTGCAAATGTTAGTTCAGTAGTGTCTTGGAGCATTTGTTTTAACAATAACTGTTCTTTCTTGTTTAGGACCCTTTTCATTGGGATATTGTTGAACCACTACCTTCATATGGTAGAGGGATTGAACTTCCTGGAAAGCAATATCGTAGCTTGATAAATGGATACATGTTACACGATGTTGTAATAACTGGTATGTGCTAGCAATATTTGATTTCATTTCAGCTCTTCAACAACTTAGCAAGTAATAATTCTTTAGTAGGCAGCCTAATATAATACACTCTGTTTGTTTCTATTTATTGATTCAACTAGGTGATAATGGAACCATTGATGGCCAGGGCTCGCTTTGGTGGGATTTGTTCAGCTCAGATTCGCTAA
Organism: Hippophae gyantsensis; assembly: GCA_030763125.1. Taxonomy (NCBI): domain Eukaryota; kingdom Viridiplantae; phylum Streptophyta; class Magnoliopsida; order Rosales; family Elaeagnaceae; genus Hippophae; species Hippophae gyantsensis. Next base: position 71,671,873 of record CM061028.1, on the reverse strand, counting down.
ACTACAGTCGTCCTCATATTGTGGAATTTATCGAGTCTGACAAAATTGTAATTTCTAATCTTACATTCTTGAATGCCCCTGCATATCATATTCATCCAGTCTATTGCAGGTTTGTAATGTATAACTTGTTGGTATTCTTCGTGTTTCATTAAATTGTGCCCTGATTGATATATGAATTGTAATAGTCCTATATTTTTCACCGAATTTGATGCAGTGATGTTCATATTCACAACATATCAATCTCCTCACCTCCAGAATCTCCTCTCACCGTTGGCATTGTCCCAGGTTGGCTTTGTTTTTAATAGTTTGAAGTTGAAACATTTTTTGGCTTTAAAGAACTAGCTCTATTGTACACAGATAATCATTCTTTTTTCAACGTTAAGCTTAAGAAATTTTATGAGTTTCTAATTGCCAATTCAAACTTAGTGTTTCCATAGTAGAATGATTTTTCTGAGCGTTTACACAATTTTGTGCTCCAGATTCTTCTAATGAAGTGTGCATAGAAGATTGCAACATTAGCATGGGTTATGATGCCATTGCTCTAAAGAGTGGTTGGGATGAGTATGGCATCTCCTATGGCAGACCCACGAAACATGCACACATTAGGCGAGTTGACCTCCAATCTTCTTCTGGTTCCTGTCTTGCCTTTGGTAGTGAAATGTCTGGTGGCATATCTAATGTGAATGTCGAGCAGGTACACCTACACAACTCGTACATTGGAATTGCTTTTAGAACAACTAGAGGCAGAGGTGCTTACATCAAAGCCATAAATGTATCCGATGTTGTTATGGAAAATATATATGAGGGTTTTGTTGCTTCCGGTCAGTTTGGTTCCCATCCAGACGACAAATATGATCCAAATGCTCTTCCAGTTTTAGATCACATCAACCTGCAGGACGTGATTGGCACAAACATAACAGTTGCCGGAAGTTTCACAGGGATTGAGGAGTCCCCATTTACTTCCATCTGTCTATCCAATATAACATTATCTATCAATCCTGGTTCTCCCACTTCTTGGGTATGTTCAAATGTTTCTGGCTCTTCAGTGTCTGTCTACCCTGAACCTTGTCCCGATCTTGAGAGCACAATTTGGAACTCCTCTTCAACATGTTTTTCCATCATGACTTTAAAGGGAAAAATAGCAGGCTTATGATATCATTCCTTCACACAAACAGTTAAATTCTTAATTCGCCATTCTCTTCAGCTTGAGAAAAGAAACGAAGCCAGAAACTTCTGCCATTACCATTTCAAAAGCAGGTTAATTCTTTACAATAAGACACATGTTTAGATAATTTGTTTCTTTATCCTCTTAGTTTTGCATTCTTGCATGTTGCAATCTCCAGATTTGTACAGCTTCATTTCTTCATTCATGTTGTAAGGAAATTTTTGGTAGTGATGGTGAAAGAACTTCGATATTTTTAGTATTGCTGTTCAAATTTGATAATTTTTTTTTAGAAGTTCAGAGCAGTTGTAATTTTCTGTAAATTGTCTATTTAATGAGTGATATGTTTGATGAATAATAAATATGAAAAAGAAATGGAGCCCTTTGTGGTCAGAATAAAGATTTTTGTTTTAACAATTTGAAACCAGAATCCATGGGAAGTTGATTGCAGTTGCATATTTGTCTTATTAGTAGAGCCAACTCTTCCATTTAAAATCTTTGCACTCAGATTTTGCCTTGGGCAGGTCAAATTAGAAGTTGTTTATTTGTTTTTGCTTTTCAGGCATTGTAAAAGCACTTTTGAATATTAAAAAGTGCTTCAAAACGAAATTAAAAATTCTCAGAAATGATTTGAGGGTCCAAAAATAAATAAGTTATTTATAAATATGTTTAAAGTAAAGAGATATCATTAATATGTTATTAGATATACATTAACAACCTCCCTCAAACTCAAGTTGGATGTGAGATCAACTTGTGGTTGTCAACCAAATTACGAGTGCATTTTTTGGGAAGTGCCTTAGTAAAGATATCTGTAAGTTGATCGTTGGAAGAAACAGGGAAAAGCTTGAGAGTACCATGGACAAGATGAGAGCGAATGAAGTGACAATCAATCTCGATGTGTTTAGTCCATTCATGGAAGACATCGTTGTGAGCAATATGAATAGCACTTTGATTATCACAATAAAGGGGAGTTGCAGAGGATGTGGACACACCCAAATCCTTAAGGAGCCATCGTAGCCAAATGAGCTCAGATGTGATGTGTTTAGTCCGTTCATGGAAGACATCGTTGTGAGCAATATGAATAACACTTTGATTATCATAATAAAGATTGCAGAGGATGTGGACACACCCAATTCCTTAAGGAGCCATCGTAGCCAAATGAGCTCAGATGTGGTATCAGCAAGAGCATGATATTGTGCTTCAGTATTGGAGCGGAACTCCTTAACAACGGCGACTGTAAGTCCGGAACTTAAGGACAACGGTTGAAAGACGTTGGAGGTTCAATGGTGAGTGGTTGCAGTGGCTATTATGACAGCGAAAGCTATAAGGGTTGAGTAACATCATAAAAGATAAAACTGGTAGAAAGATAAGAGCAATAGCTCTGATACCATGTTAGAAATACTTAATGATTGTATTCTATTCTGTGATTAAATGAATATATATGGTGCCTTTATATAATAGTTACAAATAAACTAGATATGTCTAAAATAACTAAATATAAATATACCTAAAATAAAGAGATATACATTAACAGATATATATATATATATATATACATTAATATTTTATTAGATATACATTAACATAAAATATATTTTTAAATAACAGTTATATACTTTCATGTACATACATATACATTAATAGATTTTAAACTCACTTCTCCCAATGCTTACAATAAATATATAACATTTGAGTACAATTCGATTAGATATATAAAATAAGTTATACTTTGTTGCTTGAACACTTCACTTCCTTCTTTTCCTTTAAGGAAAAAGATCACCCTGAGATCATTCAAGATTTTAAGGAAAGACTATTTTAAACGGGTGCCATTTTATTTCTAAAAGAATTCTTCATTTCTCAACCCCCCTTCCTCTCTCTCTCTCTCTCTCTTTTCTTTTTCTTTTCTTTTAATATAGGCGGTTATAAGATAATGATTTAAAATTTGGTTAAAAATAATTTAACATACATAAAGATGCTTGATATAAGTAATTTAAATTAATATTTTAATAATTAATTAAAGTAATAAAAACACATTATAAATTAATTCTCTCAAAGTAAGAATAGTTAGGAATATAGATCTTCCACAAATATGACTATTAAAATATCTTTAGATTTATCACCAAAATTTCTTTGGAATAAAAGAGAAATAAAAAATGAAGAAAAATAACAACATAAGGATTTACATGAAAACTCCAAGATCGGAGAAAAATTATGAGCTATCAAAGACAAAGAACCAAATCAATTATGTGAAAATTGTTACAATCACATCGTATCTCTCTATCTCCCAAAATCCCAAAGTACATCAAAATATAAAATTCTCTCAATTCTCAATAACACTTAAACCATAGAGCAAATGAGATGCTTAGCTTATGTGGGGATGTGATCGATATCATTTTATACACATATTTGTGTATCAAGTCTCATATATTTACTATGAATTATTATTACTTGTGCATTTTTTGGGTTCGTTTTGTGTTATATAGGTATTTGGGAATGAGATGAATAAAAAGAGGAAAAAAGATGTGTTTAGAGAAAAAACAAGGTACTTGATTGATTGAGCATCGAAAGAGATCTATCAAGGACCTTCGGATGGGAAAATATGAATCAACAGACTCAATCGATTAAACATCGATCGAGGAGCTAAGGATGACAATCTAATGATGGCTTATCATTGCTAGATTAATCCAAAGAGACTTGATTGATCGAGCATCCGTTAGATCGATCGAGCTTTGATTGAGAGCTCCCAGATTGAAAATCAAAAAGATTAGGTTGACTGAGCTAGGGTCTTAACCGATTGAGAAGTATAGTCAAAATGAAAATTTAGCTCTTTCCATCACCAGTTTTAATCCTAGCCATTGAATCTAGAAAAATAGAACTATTCGAATTAGGCTCAAGAAATACAATATAAAAACAATCTATTAGGTCATCAAAACATAAAAAAATTGATACAAGGACTAAGGGGGATAAAAGAGTACACAAAAGGAAATTTTTAGATGAGATTTTAAAGAAAAGATTGAAGATTGAAGATTGAGGTTATATTGACTTCATCCTCTACCTTTCATAAGCTTTTTTTTAATCCTCTTCTTTATAGTTTTCCATTAAATTAATGTTGATTCTTGACATATTTATGACTAGCTAATTTAACGTGATTGTGAACAATTTCGTGCCATAGACTATAATTTAATTAATCTAACATCATAAATTATTTTAGTTTTAATTATTGGATTCTTGATGTATTCAATTCTATGTTTAAATATCAAAATTATATATGTATAACTTATAGTGATAAAAAATTCCAACACTTATAATATAAGATAGAGGAGGGATCATCCAAATTTAAGTTATTCAGGTAACAATCAGACAACCTCTAATAACCTACCTAGCGTCATCATTTATCGTATCTTAATTAAGCTTCTCTTTGATTTTTCTAATTAAATCTAATAAGATTAAATATCTCTTACGTATCAAAAAAATTGAAAATAGTGAAAGTAGTGACTATAAATAGTGGGTTTGATATGAGCTTGAGGAGGAGGAAAAAAATAAGAGTTAGGTACTAGTGAGAAGAAGACAGAGAACCATTATGTCCTTTCTTCATGATGGGTTGTATTATTCTATTTTGATCTTAATCTCATCTATATCTAACTAAATTTCTTGTACTAGGGTTAAGGAAGAAGCCTTGTTTGGTGGAGTAATTTATTTTTATTGAATTAATTCTTTATCATTTGTTTATCAACGATTATGGTTTTGTTTTAATTGATAATCGAATTACTATTTCTTTCATATATAATGCCCCACATTATATATTGTTAGAATATTTCTTCAACATTTCTAACTTGGTTACTCAAAGATTAACATGAACTTTTGATTCTTTGTTTTTTTATTAATAAAATTGATTCATTGAATGCTTAAGAACACAACTTCCTTAAGCCAAAAAAAAAACCTCCAATACATTCAATTGATATTGCGCTTACTTTATATATTTTTTAATGACATAAATTGATTTTGATTATCTTGTGAGTTCGACCTCATTACCTACATTTCTATATTCCATTAGATTCGTGCGCTTGTGAGTACATTTAAATTTTGTATAACACTAGGCCATCTCATTAATACCAAGCTATAACCCATCCACCTCAACAACCTCAAGGTATATCTCTAGATGACTTGGTAATTACAATGTCACAATCTTAAATTTTAGTAGGATACTAATGCAGCTATCAAAAATCTAGAAACACAAATGAGCCAATTGGTGACAACCGGATGAAGATTGGAAGCATATGCATTTGGCAACCTTCCCTTCCAAATTGTAGTCAACCCTGAGGAGAACGTCAATACCATCACCTTAAAAAGTGACAAGTAGTTGGAGGAGTCCAAATAAGTCCCCAAAAAAGTCAAATCAAAAGAAGGGATTCACTAAAAGGAAGAGCTTGAGGCAAAGAGGACCATCCCATAAGAACCTTAGGTTGAATCCAAGGCAGTATCCAAGTATCCTCTTTTTAACTATAGGCCTATCATATCTTTTTTAAACAGGTATAGAATTACAAAGAATGAAGAATATGATAGGGAAAGTTTTGATCCTTTTCAAAAAATGCAAGTTAATATACCACTGTTAGTTGCTATTAATTAAGTGCCTAAATATGCTAAGTTTCTTAAGATACCATGCATTATCAAACGTAAACTCAAAGGCAACAAAGTGGTAAGTGTGAGGAAAAATGTATTTGTCATGCTACTGACATGCTAACCGCAAATGTACAGGTTGTGTAAGTAATATAATGTATTTTAATTATCAATTTAAATATTATTAATACTATTTGGACAGTGGAAAAATAAGTTACAGAAAATTATTAACAAATATCAAAGAAAGGGGAACTTGAATTCCCAAATTTTCTACTCATATGAATGACTAACAATTCCCATATAATTGCTATAATAATCATAACATCAATTGCATCCAATCTTGTGTGTAATTTCTCTCTAGAGAAAATTATGTTCCTTATGGTACATAATCGAATTACACATTGATGCTAATCAAATCACATACTACTCATTACATTCTTAATTATTGATCTCATACATATGAATCATATATCTATGTCGAAAAAAACCATGAATGTTATTTAATCATGACAAATAATCAAATAACTCTTTCAAATCTATCTATTCACCTTTATAGATTAATTTTTAACCAAACAATTCTAGAATAAAATCTAGGATAAATAATATTAACGTTAAATACAATCATAATGGGTTTAAAATAATTAATTCACATGATAAAAAATTGGGTTCACAAGCTAGACAATAAATATAATCTCTACACATCATGATCAAAGTTATAAATTCAATATATAAGATCATGAAATTAATATAAGGTTACGAAACAATAGAATGCTATCAATCTACTGGCTTGTATTGGCATCGTCTGCAATCTTCTTTCTTTATTTACTTTTGATTTTGTAGTTCTTTTCTTTACTACGAGGATCGTGTTTCTTTCTGAGTTTTGTATTGCTCTTATTAATTGTATCAATTGTCTTATGAATTATGGCATTTAACATTGCCAATTTTAATAGACTGAAATAAGTCCTAAACAATTTAAGAATTGTGTTAGATTTGTTCCAGCAGTTGAGATTGAAAGTTGGATTTAAAAATAGGCTAATGTGTCAAATAATGCTCTACCTGATCGATCAAGACCTTGCTCAATAAATCTAGGCATGTTATCGTTCAACCTGAGAGTGCTCGAATGAAGCTCAATCAAACCTCAATTGAAAAATACATTCTCGATTGATCGATACCCTTCTCGATCGATCTAACTCTACTTGTTGCTCATCAGCGTAGATATTCTACTTCCTCAATCAAGTTTTCTCTCGATATATTGAGGTATGGCTCGATCTGTTAAGCATATTTTGATTCTAATTTATCCCTATTTGCTCCTTTCAGACAATATTTATTTCAAAAAAGAACAATTATCTAACTTTAAGTGGCTAAATAACACTACTTCTGTAGAGTTATCGTACCCTTAAACTTGACTCTTATCTTCTCCTCAGTCAAAGTTAAGGCTAAATTAAATAACTAAAACTAGCAAGACATAGGTATAATATTCATAAAAGCATCTACTCCAATACATGCATTTTTGACAAAAAAATATTTCCCTAAAAGATTGTACAATTCTATAATGAAGAATTTCACATGGTTATTAATTAGCATTACATTACTAAAAGGGTATGCATGGTTTTTAATGAAATAATCTATGCATGTGTGTGATTTTGTAGTTGATGTCATTCAATGCATGCAAGAGATAAAATTATATGAGCATGCCATTATATTACATCCTTAACATGCTTCATAAGTCTACTTTTCACATATCTCTTTACTAATATAGATTATGTATATAGTTTGAGCTCAAAAAGACCTATAATCTTGTATAGTTAGGCTAAAATAGGGGTAGATAAATAGGTATAATTAGGCTCAAATACACACTTTGCTTACTTTTTTGATATATTTATCTTTCTTCTTTCTTTTCACATTTTTTTTCTTCCTTTTCCTTTGCAACTCAACACTCCTAAACTTATTTTTAAGTTAATTTATTTTCTTCTTATAAGGAAATGGCGTTGAAATTTTACTTTTCTTTTTTATTTTATTATTTTATTTTTGGATGCATCACCTTGCATCTAAATGTTTAGCATTCCACGTGATTTCATATAGTCACAAACTAAAAGTGCTAGGATAGAGGTAATACATTCATGTTAGGTTCACATGTGGTTTAAGGTAATAAATGGTATCAAATTTAGGTCAAATGGGTGACTATAGTGGTTAGCTTGAAAGACTCAATTTATCTAACAAAAGCCTAAATCATTTATCGAGTTAAATACTATCTAGGATTTTGCCTCAAGTGATGATAAAATAGATTCTAAAATATAGAAGATTCATATCATATAACAATACTCATGCCAAGTGTTCTCCCAAGAAGCACATCAAACAATCAATACATTGTGCATATAAAATGAATTATTTCAATTAAAAGAAAACAAGCATGCCACATGATTAATGTAATCATTACAAAATTTTATTATTGGGTTCATGTATTTCTTACCAAACATAAATTCATTTCATTTCAATATATTCATTAATTTCCACCCATATCTACATCCTAAAAATTTAAAAATAAGCATAAGTTTAAACATACTATTTATAAAGATAATAACTAATATGAAAGTAGAAAAAAAAATTCTCTACCCCACACTCGAGTTGCACATTGTCTTCAATGTGCATGATCACTAAAGTTTTTTCAATTGTTGTGCGATTGTCTTATACTCTTTATTCCCTATAATAAATAAAAAAAATGTAAAAAAATTTTAAGTTGTCTCCTAATAAGCGCCACGTTTAATGTCCTTAGTTAGACAAATCCATAACTTTCTAAGGTAGATCCACCAATTAAACCTTTCTAGTAGTACTTTTAGAGCTCCTTCATGACTTCATTTCTTTCTTGGCCTTTTCACTATCACTTTGGGCAATGTTTTCACTTTTTGGGTTCTCCACTATATAAACCTCATGTTTAGATGACTTGTTCTCATCATCACTCTCTAGGTAATAATTCTTTTTTTTTACCCAATTCATTTTATTTTCTTCTTCTTTTTTATTTCTCTGAACCCTCATTTTGTTCTTCTTATTGTTATCTTTCTCTTTTTCTTGGACTATTACCACATTCATTTCCTCTATTTTCCTAAAGTTATCGGGATTCTCTAAACGTTTAAGCACTTGAAAAGTGACTTTTTTCTTTTCAACTCTCATTATCAACTCCCCTATTTCCACATCCATTAAAGTCCTATCCATAGCTAGGAAGGGTCTCCCCAAAAAGATGGGTATCTAGTTGTTTTTCTCCATATCCATAATAATGAAATCTACTGAGAATATAAATTTATTCACCTAACTAGCACATCTTACACTATCCCCAATGACTTCTTGCTTGTACCATCTATCATACATTTTTAGGTTCCATATGCTCAATTTTTCAAAAAAAGAAAGAAAGAGAATAATGCTCACACTTGCTCCAAGATCACTAATTACATTGTCAAAGTATAGATTACTAATTATGTAAGGGATTACAAAGCTTTGCGAGTCTTTTTTCTTGAGAGGTAATATTCTTTCCAAGATAGAAAAGACTCTCCAGTTAAAGTATTGTGCCATAGTTTTCTAGTTTTCTCTTCCTAGATACAATTTCTTTCATAAATTTTTAGTAGGTCATTTGCATAGGGCATCAACAAAGGGTACATTAATGTGTAACTTTTTAAATACATCCAATAATTTTGAAAATTGGTTGTCTACTTTTCGTTTTTACAATATTTGAGGAAAAGGTATTAGAGTGTAGAAATTAACTTTTTTGGGAGAATTGACTTCATCATTAACTTTTTTATTTTTATAAATCCTCTAGTTTGTGTTCTTCCACTTCTTATTTTTCTTCTTTCTCATGGTTAGCAAATTAGTCCCAAACTATTGAACCATTTAACATGATTGCATTACATTTTATTTACCCTCCCTCTTAAGGTTTATTTTACTATCAATGAGGAGAGTACCTTAGGGTCTTTGATCGATAGCTTGGGCTAGTTTACCTATTTGAATTTCTAAATTTTGAATAGATTCCTCTTGAGTGGTTTCAATACTAGTTATGCTAGTGTTTATTGTTTGAATAAAATCTTTCATAATTCCCACCAATTCCTCTGTGTTATTAGTAGGATTCTTTTATTGATTTTGTTGTTTTGGTTATTGGAAACCTAATAATGGTAAGGTTGGCAAATAAATTGATTACTACTTTGATTGTAGTTTCATGAAAAATTATATTGATTTGTCTAACCTAGATTATATATGTTTGGAATAAGGGTTACTTAGCAATTTTGATTGTTCAGATAGTTCATACCCTCAAATTTGTTTCCACATAGTTTAGTAGAATGAGGTCTATTACAATACTCATAAACAATAATAGGGTTTTGCACCATATTTATCCTAACTAGTTCTATATACAACTTCTTAGACAATCTTAATAATAAAGTATTGGTTTGAGCTTGCAATGTTGTAAGGGTATCCACATCTACTAACCCAACTTATTTCCTTAGAGCAAGCCTATCAGCAGGCCATTAATAGTTATTAGAGGCAATTTCATCCAATAAAGCAAAATCTTCCTCCTTAATATTACTCATTAAAGCACCCTAAAGAGGAAGCTATGAGAGGATTCTAAACAATTCTATCGAGCGGAACAACAAGAAGAGAAAGATAGAATACCATTATTAGCTAGCCTAGCGTGCTATAAACCTACAGGGAACAACAGCCAGATCGAAGACATTCCATTCTTTTATATCTCTCTCTTATTAGTAGTTTCTCTTTTTAGGGGTCTAATGGTTGTAGGGTAAGGTCCTCTTGAATGGATTACTAATTACTTCCTTCCCAATCAAGGCCTTCTCTCTTATGGCTTAGGAGATTGTCTCAGCCCAGAAAGAATCCTAGTTACATACATCTCTACAAAGAGAAAGAGATACTAGAGAATCTATTCTTATCCTTCCCTCGCTTTACTCTCCCTTATGAACTGAACTCTTTGAAGAACTAAAAAGAAAGACATAAAGCCCATACAAACTCGTTTTAAGGCAAAAAGGGAAATAAGCCGACCTTCCTCTAGAACTATTCGAAAAAACATAACAAATAGGAAGGATAAAAAGCCGAATCAACAGCAACAGGCTATAGACACCACTTCTAGAAATCTAAATTTGCGTAGTAAAGAAAATATCTTTTTTAAAAAAGTAGAGGAAAGAAGAGCTTGGAACTTATATAGTAGCATTTATTATGGTCCTTGGCTGTCCTATTAACCCATTGTAAAATGTTTGTACTTGTAACCAAGTATAAAGATCATGATGTAGGAATTTTCTTAATAGCTTGTTAAACTATCCCTATGTCTCATAAAATGTTCATCATTAAATTGTTGAAAGTAGATGATATCATTCCTAAGCTTGGTTGTCTTTGAAGATGAAAAATACTTAGTCAAATAGCATAACAAAAATATGTTCCTTATTATTTAAATGTTTGGTCATATTGACTGTAGCCTCTAAAGTGAATTAATGATTGTATCTTTGTTGCACTTGCTAGTACTAGTACATCTGAGATTTCTTAATATGGTAAGCCACAAACTATGGAACAAATCATAGACTTATGCTGAAGTGTTGACGAAAATTCTCAGTTATCATAGAAAAAAATGTGATGAGATAGAATGTAATGGAAGCAAAGACACAAGGAACAGGTTATCCATTCTTAATGGTTAAAGTGATCCTTTTCATTTTGAATTAAAAAATTTAGAATGAATTAAATCTCTCCAAGTAGGATTCAAACCTTTGACAAGTAAATTAACAATCCACCTCTCTACTACTAAGCTATCTATGAGCTAGTTGTTCTGAAGAAGTAATGGATTGTGTTGGACCTTAGCATTGTCCCTTAGGGAGAAAGGGAATAAATGAAGTAATTAAAAGGTTCAAACTAGTGTAGTAATATTCGTTATTCATATCTTTCACAAGTGATTAAAACTCCTTTACAACGATAACAAAAACTTGACATGTTAATCACAAGTACACGGGTTGTACAAGTAATATAATATATTTTAAATGTGGATATCGATCCACAAAGAATTTAATTGCTTGTACTTGATTTTTAATTTTAATATTACTAATATTATTTGGATAGTAGAAAAATAAGTTGTAAAAAATTATTAAATTAATGAATAAATTAACAAGTGAACAAATATTAGAAAAAGATCTAGTAACCTTAATCCCTTGAATTTTTACACATGTGAATAACTAAAATCCTCCATATAATTTTTATAATAATTATAAAATAAATTGCATTTAACATATCATGTAATTCCTCTCCAGAGCAAACTATGTTCCATATAATAAATAATCAGATTATATTATAATGCTAATCAAATTACATAATACTTATTATGTTCATAATTATTGATCTCATACATATGAATTACACATCTCTTCCTAAAAATACTATGTATGTTATTTAATCATAACAAGTAATTAAATAACAATCTTGAATCTATCTAATCACCTTTATAGATTAATTATTGGTCAAACAATTCTAGAATAAAATCTAACCTCTACGTATCATGATTAAAGTCATAAATTTAATATATAAGATGATGAAAATTAATAAAAGATAAAAAGAATATATTACATTCAATTTTTTGAATTGTACGATTTTGCTTTCAATTTCTTCCAATCTCCTTGCTGATTAGCTCAAACAAAAAAGTTGTGTGTGGCATGCAGAAGAGTCTCACGTTTTTAGTGGTCTTATTGGCGCATACCACGGTGGGGTCTTCAACTGGGGTGAAGTCGTAACAAGGTAACCATAGGAAAACCTGTGGTTGGATTGAATCCTTCGCGATGGAAGTGCCCTCTTTCCCTAACCCAACTAAGGGCAAGCACCTACTCCTAATAAAATGAAAAGCAGCGAGTTCTGCAAAAAAAGCGAAGCGAGGCACGCTAAAAAAATATGGATGACAAATTGAATATATAATTTAAATATACTATTGTTACTAATTAGTCAAATTTTTGGATTGAAATCCAAGAATGTACAAAATAGAGGTACTGCATGTCTCTTCTTTTTACTTGGATATTTAATTTTGTTTTTGTTGAAGTTCACTGGGTTAATGCACAGTTATTACTCCAAGGAGACCAGAGAAGCATTTGCTTCAAATGATGTGCATTATCAACTTTATTCTCACTAATTAAGGTCTTCTTCATTGTAGTCAACTTGAATGCATGGAGTTTTTTTTTTTTTTGAAATAGTCAATATTGTTTAATATGTGAAAAGTCGTTATTTCAATAGTCTATCATAATTGAATTATATTTTATGATATTACTAGGATATGCTATTGGTTTTCTAATTGTTTCGCATTGACTGCATTGGATCGTGCAAAGCTCTGAATCTTTGAACACTGATATGGACGAAGCTAGGATGGTTTTGGTTGGCAGTAGAAGAAATGCTGGGTCTGTCAAGAGTGATATATTTTTGGGAGGAAAAGTAGCACATATTAATTATCTACTCAATTTTTGTTCATATTTTTCTAATAATGTACGACTTATTTATACACTCAACAATCCTCTCAAAAAAATAAAAACACATGTATCCTCCCTATCCATTCCCTCAAGGACGAACATAAAGTTATGGGATGTATCGGGCTTCAGCTCGGGTAATTTTTTCTAAATAATTAATAATTAGTATTTTTGTAAATCCCAATAGCTTATTGTGATTAAAACCTATAATTAAATGATTAGTATTTTTGTAAAGTCCAATAGCTTATTGTGATTGAAACGTGTGGATCTCTGTCAATCTACACCACTGTTAATCTATAGCTCGGCTGCACTCTGCTCTTTCCTGTTCGTTTGTTGCTCTGCTCTTTCCTCTGCTCCTCTGCAAGACTATCTCTAGGATAAGGCTTCATAATTCCTAATCTCTAACGAATTTGAAAACTTCAAAAGGGAAAATGATAGAAAATGTTCTTTTGTGAATCATGAAAAGGAATCACATCAAATGGCTATGGAAAAATAGGCTAATTTGAAAAATCATCAAAACAAATTGATAAAGCTTTAAATGCACGATCTTCACTTTTTTTTTTTTAGAATATAAGACTTCAACAAAGATCGTCAAGTGACTTGAAAAACAAGCATATACATGCAGGGGGAATGATGATTCTTGTTTTCCATCTAATCGTGGTAATTTCATTGAGATGGTAAAACTTATGGGATTAATTAATGAAAATGTTGCAAAAGTTATCTTAAATAATGCTCCTGAAAATGCTAATACATTTCTCTAAAAATTCAAAAGGAAATATTAAATATTTATGCCAATAAAGAGAGAAAAATTATTTGTAAGGAGGTTAGAGATGGTAAATTTATATTCTTGTAGATGAGGTGTCTGATGCATCTCGTAAGAAACAAATGATAATCATATTAAGATTTGTTGATTGTGATCGATTTATTAGAATTTTTTTTTAATATTATTCAAATTGAAGACACAATTGCTAAAAATTTTAAAAGTGAAATATATAAAGTTCTTATTCGATATAACCTTCAAAAAGAGAAGAGATTAAGGATACGATGGTGTTAGTAATATGCCTAGAGTATGGAATGAATTGCAAACATTATTTACAATGGACTATCCATCTATTACTTATATTCATCATTTTGTTCATAGATTGTAATCAATTCAATTTTGTTATCCATCTAGCACTTATATTCATATTTTCTGATGAAGGAATGAAATTTCTTATTCTTATTTCATCTTTAAATTAAGCAAAAAAAAATACAAAACCTTCAATGTTGATGATATCTATAATCATGTTAAAGATTTCTATCCTTAATATTTTACACAAAAAGAGTTTGAAGATTAAACAACAATTGAAATTCTATGAAATGACTACTGTGTAATACTTGAATTTTCAAAACATTCTTTATTTAAATTGTGTGAAGAGCTTGCTAAAACAAAAACATCACAAATATATTATTTGATGGATAGATTAATTCTTTTGGTGGTGATCCTTATGCAAGTTTAGAGTAGGATCAAAATATCCTAGAGAGGGAGGTTATTTTAAATTTTATAAAATCCTAACCCTAGTTCAAAAAAAGAAGAAGAAGGACACATACAAAAAGGTGAATAAAATATTGGTTAAAATACCCTTCAAAAGGTTAGCATAAAAAAAATACAAGTTTTCATTTGTTTTCTTAATGGATTTTAATAAGAAACAAATCCTAACCTTAGTTCAAAACATAGACCAGCAAGTATGGAACTAAGATTTATAGAACAAATAATAAAGTATTAATCAAGATAGGGATTTGAGAATTAAATATGGATTAAAATATCTCATTAGGTTTTTAAAGCACTTAATTAAAACAACGATATTATGTATATTCACGTAAAGGTCAATTTAAAAAAAGGATTCTTAAGTCACATTAAGTATTCGCTTGATTGATCGATTTCCTCAATCGATTGATTGAGATGCATTAAGAATTTGACCAGAGTGTACTCGATTGAAGTCAATCAAAATATGATTGATCAAGTATACATAGAAATAAATTGAGAGGGACTCGACAGACGTCAATAAAAGATCAATCGATGGAATCCCTTAGTCAATTGTTCGACCAAAGAAAGCTTTAGCACCAAAGGTAATTTTAAGTGTTTTGATCATGTGCTATTGAATGCATACATGAAACACTATATTTATTATTTCTAAAGGATATGCTTAAAATACAATTATCTGAAACTAGAGTATTTCTTTGGCTTAGTTTGATGGACTTAATAACGAGCCTAAAATATAGTTTTCAAATAAACTTTTTGTCCATAAAAATTTCCAACACTCTTAATTCTTTAAAAAAATTTCTTTTGGAAAAACCATTCTCTTACTACATGACATTCATAGAAATAAAATTGTTATATTGAAGACCTAATTCTATTGTGGAGCTATCCTATGATCTGGTGAAGCTATTTTCAATTTATTTGACATGCTTGTTGTCAACTAAAATTCTAAAATCACAATAATAGATCATTTAACTTTGGCTTTGAAGTCTCGTTGTTCATTAGATTAGCTAATGATGAACACTATTTTGACCTATATTTTGCTAGAATTTGAAGTGTTAAATTTATGTTTTATTTTACAACTACATTGTTTTGGAATATATTTTCATGTTTCGTAGAATAATGTGCTTTTGAAAGAATATTGGACTAATACAAGCAAAAAAAGTGAAAATGGGCGATGTGGCCCAGACATTCACATGCCACGATAAGGCACTCTTGGGTGGCATTTGGTGATTCAAGATTTTAACACACATCGAGGCACATAAATATGCATGTAGTGATGTAGGAATCTTAGTCTAGACTTAGGTATTTGATTTTTGTATCATGCCATGGTGCAAATAAAATGTGTTATGGCCCATATATGTTACTAACTAGAAATCCTAGTATGCGTACATAAGATCTTTTATTCATTTTTTACCATAACCTAACCTATAAATACACTAGAAAACCTATTTTAAACAGATCCAATCACTAGTAGCCAAATTACATATTCCATAATAAAGAAATTAGAGAAAAAACTTCCATTTATGAAGTCTTTTTAAGGATTTAAAGAAGGAGATTAATCTGTTTAAGGATTTAGAGATCGTAGAACAAAAAGGGGTATTATTATTCTTAGATATTTTTTCTCATTCTTGAAAAAAATATTAATTGAAGCGGACATTTTCTTCAAATAAGTGTCAGGTCAACTATTCAATAAAATGAATTAAAGCATGTTTCTCATCTCTTTTTGAGAAACAAGTGAGCTATTTCTTTGTAAAATTGTGCTCAATTTTATATGTGACAATTCTGCCAAGATCACTTCTTTAGTTGGGGAAAGAATCTACACGAATCAGATTTTTTGAGGAACATATTGAGAGATAATTGAATTTTATTAGACAATGTGTCTTATGAACATGTCTTTCCTAATTGAAATAATTTTAATTAATTTAATTATGATAGGCTAAATTTTGTACATGGGATTGTAGTTTTGCTTCTATAAGTGGAAGAAGAATTTCAATGATTTTATTTAAATAAAAGTTGATTTATTTTTTGTTTATGTTTCTTGAAATATTTAATTATAAATTAATAATGTATTAAATCTTGATTTACGATTAATAGAATATTTTAGAACTAAGCATTAAACACATCATTTGTATTTAATTATGCATTTATAAACAAAAGTCTAATTTAATTGTATTAATTAATGTTAAATTAGATAGTTTATTTATTTTCCTTATGTTTACCAATTACTTAATTTCAAGCCCGATTCAGAAAATTATTAGTTAATGGAAAATATTTGGAGCTCTCCATGATTATTAGGGGTTCTCTTATTTAAAAAAAACTAACAAGTTTAACTTTTGAAGTCATATTGTGAATATTATTTAATTCATTCTTTCATTGAATAGATAGCTAGCTAATTTTCAACATTCGTTCATCTATATTTATTTGGTTATAATTTATTTTATTTATTTAATTATTTTAAAATTTTTTACCTTTTTTTTAAACGATAATTGTTAGAATATTTAGGATTGTTAAAATATTCGTGCACTTGCGAGCAATTAAAATTTGTGCATCAACTTGTTCTCACCGTTGTTAGTGATTTGGAATTTTAACTTGTTTATTTGTTTTCTTTTTAGTTTGATTTTGTGATTTTATTAACATTTGTTTTTTTTATTATTTCAATTACTTTTATTTATATTCTATTTTTATTATTTTTGTTCTTTTTTAGTGGTTTTATTCTCTACTACTTTGATTTCTTTATTGTTTTTGTTAATATACGCAAGGTAGGCAATCTTTTAGAAACGAACTCGTACCTTTCATAGACAACATAAATAGATTAAAAGAGCACTCTAGTAGACTGGATACTAAAATACAAAATCCACAATATGAGCTACATCAAGAGCCAGTAGACATTGGGGATGCTTTACCAAGGGAAATGGCTATGAACTAGTATGCAAGGTCAATCATTGTAAATGCTATTTCTTGTATACAATTAGGAGAGGAAGCTAGAAATTATGAATTAAAAATATTCATTATTCCATGTTTCTCTCATTTTATTGTATTCTTAATGAGGATCCCTTAATGTTTATTCATGATTTTTATTTAACTATACAGGGATTTCCTTTGCAAGGGCTCGATGAGAACCAACTAAGGATCAGATGTTTCCCATACACTCTTAAGGATAGGGAAAATGCTTGGCTTATAACTCTTTCGCCAAGCTCTCTAGAAACTTCAGAGAGAGTCTACAACAAGTTCATCGATGAATTATATTCCAACCAAATGACTTCTGACTTGATGATGCACTAAAACTTGATAGTTAAATTTTATAATAATCTCGCAAGTGTACGAATCACTCTTAATAAGATATAAACATACTTCCAATGTTGGTTTAAAGAGAAACTATGTGATGAATAAAAACTATTATTGATGTCTGATGCACAAAATTGTTGTGTAATTTTTTTGTATAATTTATAAAAATAGTTCTATAATGCATAAATTATTTATAGAAAATTATAAGTATACTTTCAAGGTTAGTCTAAAGAAAAATCATATGGTTTTTAAATAATTAAACAAATTCTTGAAAACAAAATTAAATAACCTAAGCATTATGTCATGACTATTTTTGTTTAAGTTTCTAAACTACTGATATAATTAAACATTTATCATGCAGTGAAGAATTTATGATATATTACCTAGTTGCTTATGCTTTCTCAATATTAAATAGGTTATTAAATATATGAGTTAGTATTGTTGATTCCCTCTTATATATACAAACATAAGATTAATTAAGTCTATTATTTATTATTAATTAAAATCACTTACTACCTTCGGTCAGGTCTAATAGTTAATTTTAATTAAATTATGCTTCTTTTACTAGAGATTAATGAACCATTCAATTACCATATTCGATCGAGTCTAAAAATTTAAACTCATATCAAGGTGTCTAAGTTAGGTTTATGATTTAAGGATCTAGAACTAACTTTTACATTTTAAAACTACTATGAATGATATGTCTTCAATATATCTTTCAATAATAATTCTTATAAATATTTGTGAAATAGAGCATACCTCGAGATAATATTTATATTGCAATTGTTTAATATCTAGAAGTATTACTCTAAATCAGATTTAGATAATTTAAATCTTAAATCTAACTCTCTTGATTATTATGAAAAATACATCAATATATTCTTCATTTACAAACTTTATTTTAATTTTGAAGAAGAAATAAAACTTAATTCATTTTATAAAAATGCTTAATTTACTTTAATATTTTACAAGCATAACAACATTACTAATATCCTAAATTATTTATAGCTAGACTTGCATAGTTTAATAAATGATCAATAAATTAAACGTATAGCATGTAAAACAATATATAGAGATTATCTTAAAAAGAATAAATTTAAATATAACTCAACAAAATTCTTTTAGAATTTCTTCTATTATAGGAAAACACTAAAAAAATTGTCTTGTTGTTAATTGAATTAAAACTAAAATTATTACATAAACTAAATTTGTTCAACTTTCAAATGAGAGAAGAATTTTAAACTAATAAAAAAAATATAAGAAAGCTAAGAAATAGAAAAGATTAAGAGATTATTGAATTATTAGATGATTTTTATAATTGAAATTGGGTCCTATTTATAGGGTATGGAAAGGAGAAAAATGTGAAAAATTTAGGTTGGCACCGCAGCATGCAGCATTTCCATACTGCAGCATACACAACCTGTACACAGTTTTGGATGCAGTTTACTATACTCGCACCATAACACATAATGTTTTCATGCCTTGACCTACATAAATCTGGGACACATTTGATTTTTTTTTTCCTTTTTTCCTTGCGCTGTGGCTCACTATAAATTCATGATGTAGCACACTTCAATCTGCATCAATTTAGAACCCTTTTTCTTGTATTTTCTTTTTTCAAATTTTAAAACATATGTAATGCTTTACATATACTTTCTCTTTAATCCTCGAAGTTGTATTGGAGTACTTCAAGTATAATTCTTCAAGTTGAATAATTTTAAATACATGAAATACCTGAAAAAATAAAATATATCCATGGTTTTGTAAAGATAGATTTGCATAAAATAGTAGTAAAATAAACAAATATAATTTTATATAATCACTTAACTTGCATAAAATCATGATATATTAAATATTTTTGAGCATTTATAAATATGCATAGTGGGAATTTAACCATGACAATCTTTGGAGAGGATGTACAATTTAAATTTTTTGATTCTTCTCTTATTCCTTCTATCTCTACTGTTGATAAGTGTTCTTATATTGATCATGTAGACTCACCTATTTGTGACATTCATTTTCAGAATAAGATAGGTAATAACAATAATAATTCACATTATAAAAGAATGATGAAGGAAATATTAAAAGCCTCGATTCAGGATGATGCCTACAAAGAACACCTTAAGAATTGACATGTCAAAAATCTGAGTTGAAGGTCCTCTTATCTTGGAAAGAAACTACATGTGCATAATACTAGAAAAGTTGAGATGAATGAGAGAATATGTACTTCAAGGAAACATTGAAACTTCCTTGAAAGGAATAAGCAATATCTTGCTAAGACATTAAAGAAAGAGTTTAGTGGGAGGTAACCTACTATTTTAGATAATATTTTTTTTTTAGTTTAGTTAATTTTTTATTTGTCTCTTTTCAATGTTTTTCTAAACATATGCATAGTTGAAAACATCGAGGATATACTATAGTTTCGGTGAACTAATATAATGATATTTTAGTATATTTATTAAGTAGTTGATTTAAAATTATGAGTTTTAAAATAAATTATTGTTAGTCAGAAAAAATTGATTAATTTAATAAAAATATGTTATTAGACCAAACGTTTTTAAAATTATAATCTTAACAAATTTAATTATAATTATAATTAGACACAATTTTGAATTCTTTACTTTCTTCAAAATGCTACTTTCTAGGTATGTAAAATTTGGAATAGCAATTTAGGTAAATAAATGGAAGATCATAAAAGAGGTTATTATTGTTAGCATTATTATTGAAACTATGAAAAATGATGCTTGTATATTAATATGTTTATCAATTTTTACTTATTTATTTCTTGTAATTGAATTCTTCAATATACTATAATTTCAATAAATTGATATAAATTTTCCTTTCTCAACAAAGAAAATTTTGAGGATAATAGTTGGAGAAGACAAATAAACTTTTCAGGAGAAAGAAGAAAAGAAAAGAAGAAGGGTAAGAATTTAAAAAAATATAAATTGATTTATAGATTCTTTTAAATAATTACGAATTCCATATAATATACTAATATAGCTATGTATTTCCTTCTCAGAAGCAACAAATTGGAATCTATTCTTCTAGCACTAACAAGGTTAGAATCTAATTCTTTCCTCAACTTTAATCCTCACAAGCTAGCTTATTAGAAAATATAAACTCCCTATCATTAAAATGATTTTTTTTTCTTTTTTTAAATTATTAACCATTAATTTTTTTCTTTAATATTGTAATTAATTCTACATTATTCTACATGCATTTGGATTTTCATCACTAAAAATAGAAGTAATACTTCCATTAACATAGTTGACATTATTGTAATGATCCTCATGATAATGATAAAATCTGTTGTAATCTATCCTTTGTGTTGGTGATGTCAAGTACTCATTATAACGATATTCAGTCACATAAGGTTTTGGTCTGTATGTGTTGTAGTAGTAGCTCTGTGTGACATAACTGGGTTGAGCTTGTGTCCCAGGTTTATGAGAATAATAGCCTTGACCATACATGTGATCATATGACCCGTTCCAATAATCTCTATAGCCATAATTATCTGGTGGGTGATGGTGTATGATATGAACTTCCCCAACATGATTTTTATTTGGCCCTGCAGATGAGGAACCTGATTGCTCATCATTTGTCTCTGTAGGAACAGAGGATGATTGGGCTGTCTCTGCCTCTGCTGGTGGATTTTTGGGCAGCGGAAGAGGTGGGCCTTTTGTCGGCTCAGCTGGCGGTATGACAGCGGGTTCAGCAGGTTGAGCATTTGGTGGTAGAGGGTTGGCTGAGTCTGGAGGAGGTGATTGACGACTTTCAGGTGCATTTTCTTTTGGTGGAGCTGCTTCTGACTCTGTTAATTCTGTATGTGAAAAAATGGTTGCAATTTTTCTTTTTTTCTTTATGGCTTTTACTATCTTTTCTAAATCCGCCCGTCCAATTACTGTTATTTTCTGTTTTGGGTAGTCAATGTATATTTTATGTACACCTGTGAAACAACAAATGAACAATGTTTGATTTAGTCGTCTTAGAATTACATCATTTTTTGTAAAATACACATGTTCAACAAGAACGACATGGACATCATAGTAAAAATTTAGATAAATAGGCATGTATATATGACACGACACTTTCAGCCAAGTTTATGTAACAAAGATGTTAACAAAATCAACAATTGGTTACCTTTGATATCACTGAGTGATTTCATGAGTTTCTTAACACACCCTTTACAGTCCATTCGGACTTGTATTTCAGTAATTCGAGGTTTCTATATTTGAATATAAGAAAATTAACAACACTCTTTAGAAAGTTTAATGATGTAAATTTATAAAAAAGAATAAAAATAAAAAAGTAACAAAATTAAATAGCTATATGACTTGAGAGTTACATACCTCTAGTTCGGAAACCATGAGGATATTAATTGAGAGAAAAGAGAAAGAATGAATGTAGAGTTGGAGACAATAATCAAAAGAGGTGGTATTAAATATGTAATAAGGTAAGGGAATATTACAACGTAAAAAGGATTGGGTCATGAAAGGAATAATCACTTTTTGGGAAAAAGGGAAGGCAAGAGTAATGATGTGCTTCATTAGTTTAGGGGTGAGAAAAATATCAAAATATTTGTTTTTAGTTGATATAGATTCAAATTTTTATTTGAATCAGAAGATTTTAAATCTAAATTTAATTCGAATTATTTTAAATTTGAATAAATTGAAAATTAGATAGAAACGTATTGATATTAAAATTTATTTATGAATTATTATCGTATATAAAAGTCGACGTATATAAATTTAAATTTTAAATTGATATTTTTATAATAAATATTATTAATTATAGTTATAACTAAAAAAATTAAAAGAATATGAAATATATCTGTACAATTATTAAATTATTATAAAAATTTATATTTATATTTTATGTTAAAATAATAATATAATATAATTATGATATATATAATATTTATATAAAATAAAATATATACTTATTTATTATTTAATATTAATTCGGTTACGGAAAAAATCTAAGTAACGACGGTGAGCAATGGTTAGTATCAAGCAACGATGGTGGAATATCTATGAGATACGGAACTTCTTTACAATATGTTGAAAATGGAATGAACTTCAAAGAGATTCAAAACATGTTTTTAGAAAGGATTGCAAGCAACGATGGTAGAAAATCTATAGTCTTCATCGTCTCCTTTTTTATGTTATGCCTTCCTCTTTGCTGATCTTTTGAAACGATTTTTTTCTTTTTGGGTTTGAAGAGAAATAAAGAAACTAATGGGTTGGAGTTAAATACACATGGATATTGGTTTTTGAAATATATGGGATTTTGGTTTTATTTGATTGAATATTTTGTCTTTGAAACAATTAGATCAATTAACTATGCTCTAATACTATCTTTAAAGTCACGAATAAATCTTTTTCATCTCCTTTTCTAAATGTACATGGTATATATAGATAATATTCAAATCATAATAAGTGATGACATTAATCTCCGTAACATCCAAAACATTAATCGCCATAATAGAGTGAAAGAGAACACTACTTTATTCATGATAACATTTTATTTATACAACTATTATACTTTCTCATAAATGTTTATTTAGCTCTCACATTTTTCTTAATTTTTTCACCACTATACATAATTAGACTTCACATCTCCTATATATACTTACTTAAGATGCATCTAGGTTTCTCTACACATTATTTATCTAAATTTCTCTACTCACTACACATATAGATTCCTTTACATACTTTCTGTTCCCTTGATATAATCATACAATTTAATAGATATTTTTAGAAAGTTAGAGATAAGTGTTGATATTTTAACACTCATCTCAAGACTTACTCTCCCATCTTCTCTTTTACTCCATCAATATTGTAAGTTTAGTTGTACTCGTGTCTGTGTATTGACATCTCATGTGCAAAACACGATATTTATTTTATTTTACTCAGTGTTATGTCATTCTTTATGTATGGTTAGTTACTTCAAATCAGTAATATATCCCTACACATAATTAGATACATTTTATATGCAAACATATTTACATAGATCATGAGGTTGTTTTTTGTAGTGTGCATGCTAAGTGGAGTGTTGGATTTTGATGAGCAAGTGTGCGAGTGAGTTAATGTTGTCACTTATGCTTTTGCTTCGTTTTGGCTGTGGGTATTTATGAAAAGTACTTGGTAATTTTGGATCGAAAAAATGTGATTTTTTAGCTCCTCACCACAAAGCTTTTCACCAATCTCACTACCATCCTTAGCGAGGTGGTTGGAGAGGTGGAAAATCTGAGCTCTATAAATACCCCCAATTATTCTTATTTGGTATCCAAAAAAATATAGCTAAGCTCTATCAAATTGACATCTTGTTTTTTTGTTTCTAGATCATTGATTCCTTATGTGTTGTTTGACATTAGTTATTCGTGATTTTATGAGAAACACATTGTTTGTGGGTTATGAGTACTCGAGGCGGTGTTTGAAAGTGGTTTATATGAGATGATCCATGTGTCAACTAGTGGTTGCCTTCATGAAACTTTTTATATGTGAGATCCTCTTTGTGAAAGTGGGCAGAGTTAAAATTCTTTGAGGTGATGTTTGGTTGGAGGGAATGGAAAGGAATTAGAATTGATTCCTTCCATTTGTGTGTTTGGTTAGGTTGAATGGAGGGGACAGAATGAAATCGATTACTAAAGGAGAAGGAATCATAATTCTTTCTCCCCCCCTTTAGGAATCATGATTCAATTCCCATCTCAATTTTTTTTCCAATTTTACTCTCACCAAAATATAACCTTAAACTTAAATCCCAAATCCCCAAACCCAAAACCCAAAACCTAAAACCCAAAATCCCAAAATCCCAAAATCTCAAAACCCAAAATCCTAAAACCCTAAACCCAAAATCCCAAAACCTAAAACCCAAAACCTTAAACCCCAAAATCCTAAACCGTAAACCTCAAATCCCTAAACCTTAAACCCTAAATTCAAAATCCTAAATTCTAAAACCCTAAATCCTTTTTAGAAAAATAATAATTTTAACCCTAAACCTTAACCCACAAATATAGCCCTAAACCCTAAACCCCAAATCCTAAATCCCTAAACCCTAAATCCTAAATCCTAAACCTCAAAACCCTAAACCTTATTTAGGAAAATAATAATTTTAATAATATATTTTCTTTTTAATTAAGTAATAATTATTTAGAAAAATAATGATTTCAATAATGTATTTTGTCTAACGAAAAAATAGTAATTAAATGATATTATTTGAACTTTACTGAATGTAGGAGTATTAAGGTAATTTATAGTTTTTCCATTCCATTCCAGTGGCAAACCAAACATTATAATCTTGATTCCAATAATCAAACCAAACAACATTGTTTCCTTTCCATTCCATTCCCATTCCGATTCTGATTCCATTCTGCGAATCAAACGCCACCTGAGTTCTAACATCTTGAACTACATGTCCCTTGGTGGTTTATGGTAGACTATGTGTCATTTGTTATTTATTACATGTTCATATTTGAGGGTGTTCTGTTAATTATGTACATCAGTCACTTTTGGGTGATATTGGCTTTGAAGGTGAGCTGGGTTCGTGTGTCAAACCAAGTCATTGTAAAAGCAAAAAGAAAAAGTAGCAATAGATAGTTAGGACAATGGTCCAACTAATATAGGTATTGGTGGTTTTATTTTCAATCATAGTTGTAACTATTTTATTAGTTAGTTGTTTGTTTACTTCTAGTAGTTGTTTTAAGTAACCCTAGGATGTTATCACATAAATAGGATTTTTATGTGATTTTACCTCATTATATCTGTTATTATGCATACTTGAATGGGTGGTTAGTACAATCAGAGTTTAAATGGTGTTTATTTCTACACACCAAAGTTTATACTCAGATTAGAAAGATTTTATTGATTATTGCATGTTTTTTGGTTTTTTTGATTATATGTACTGTTGCTATGATTATCAGTTATGTTTTATCTGTTAGATGTTATGCATTATCAAATTACATGTAATCTAATCTGAGTGTCCATCTTGTATGACCCAACGTACTAGATGTAGACTCTATTAAGAAAATATATTTGTTACATGTTGGTGCATGCTTTCTTTCCTTTCAATGTATCATGTTTATGCTATAATAAATTACTTTGTTTGATCCCTAATAATTTATATTACTTATGTCTATTATGTGCATATAAGTTTGATATGAGTCTTCAAGTAGTTTATATCTCTTTACCTTGATTGTATCCCAAGTGTCAGACTATTTGATGGGTTTGCTATATTTAGAATGATCTTAGGTTATGAGAGTACAATCATTATTTATCAAATATGGTTCCACACATGAAGTCGTGAAGTGATTATAAATCCTTTGTTGTTTAGTATGCATTCTTATCTCACTTGTTGTTAGTGTTTTCCATGCATATGTTTGTTGGTAGTTTGGATAGGAGCTTATGAGGCACACCATCACTAGTGTATTTACTATAGTAAGTTCTTCCTTATTATTGGTTGCTTATATTGTGTGTTGAATTGAGCATGTTATTTTGTATTTTCCCTGTGCTAATTGCTTAATTTATATTGTAAGGCTTGCTTGGTTGAGTTAAATTAGAGCTCACAAAAAGATTTCATAGGTTGGTATTTTCACCTCTCATCTAGGTCTTGGTTAACTATTTGAGTTAGAAGAACCATTGACCTCTGTGTAATTGTTCCTATATGTGGGAATCTTCAATTGGTATCAAAATGGGCCACCCTTAGGCTTAACCCTTTTGGTGCTTAATCTTAGAGCTCTATCTACATATACATACACCTTGTACATTTAGGCCTCATGTCACTAGTGGTGTGAGCTATTATTGTTCTATGAGGTTGTTTATCTCCATGAAATTTTATTGCTAGCATGTTCCCTAGTTACTTGTTCAAGCATATATCTTTCTCTCTCTTGACTTCTTTGTCATGCATAGTCTATTAATTACTTTACTTTCTACTATATCAGACTGTTTCATCTTTTACTAGTATCATTTCCTACTAGTTGCTTTGACATGCTCTTTTTGTGTGTTTACCTTGCTTATTACTTACTTCTTCTATTGTTGAGGTTTCTAAGTATTAGGATCTTTCTTTTGAGAGTCTTATCATTTATATGTCATGCCATATAGAATGCATATCTTCTATTTTACTAGGTTCCTTTCTTTTATACCTTGTATGTTGAGTGTTAGTTTACTGTTTGTCTTCTATTGATTATTCTTCATCTTTTGCCTACACTTCCTTCTCTTTTGCTTTAGATGTCTGTTTTGACAATTTTGAGGTATGTTAAAGGTTTCAGTACATTAGTGTTTATTTGTACTGTTATATAGATTATTTACTTGTCTTTAAGACTTTTGACTTACATGGTTATTGTGACTAGACTTGTGTGTTTTGTTGGCATTCGTGGTACTTGGGGTGTTAACCCTATCTAAGCATTTCTCTTGTTTCTATGCTGGAACCTAAGCCTTTCTCAAATGCTTAAATGTTTTTGTAGCATCCCTTGTTTCTTCTCTCTTTTGGCCGTTACTCGTGTTGCTGACTAGTTAGTTAATTTATTTCTTTCTTATGACTAGCGATGTTGTAAGTGTTACCAATGATCTCTTTTGAGGCAATTATGAATAGTTTGTTGCCTTTTCTCTCTTTGAAGACAACATTGTATGATTTGTGTTTATTATATCTCTTGATGCACATCCTTGTCTTTTTGGCCTATGATCTCTTTTGAAACCTTGCTTGTCATCTCTATTGTTTGTTGGTGTGTTACTTCTATGTTTCTTTGAACTATGTTTACCTTCCTTTACCACTTTAAAGAAATATTTGTCTATGGTCAGTTGACATTCTCCTTTCTCTTTTCTCCTTTTTGTTTCTTCTCAAGACTCGTCTGCATGTTTTTCTATCCTCTTAACTTTTTGCTTGTGAAATGAACCTTTTTTTAGGGATCATTAATGTTTTATGGTTGGCATGCTTTTGACTTGTGTATTCCTTGAACGTTTGTATGGCAAATTTTTTATATTTTATTTAAAATGAAAATTTTCTCCTACACATGCCATAACTCTGTGAATTTGTATGTTTATTTTGAGAGGTTTATGTGTATTTTTTCTTCAATGATTTATATGTCTCTAATAAGCTCTAGAATCTAGTTTTAGTTTCTCTTGAAAGGAAATCCTAGATGCTACTTAGATAGAGAGAGGATTTAGGCAATCTTTGGATCGTTTGAAAATTTCAAGCCACTAATGTTTATATCATTTTTTACACCTCTTTGGGCCTTTATTTTAATCCTTCTTTTCTTAACATCTATTTATTATCCAAGCCCAAATAATTATCCCACTTACCTTGTTCACTCTTTCTTGAACTTGTATGTTGAGGGAACGTCTACTTTATCCTTGTGTGTTTTAATATATAAAAAATAAGAAGAAGGAGATGGGGAAAAGAAAACGAAAATGAATTGTTGAGAATGTAAAATAGGGGAAGGGTGAAATGATGATAAATTTGAAAAAGGAGTGCATAAATTATTGATTTTTATGTACTATTCTCACAACATCCTTGTTTTTGAATAATGTTTGTGAAGTGAAAAGGAAAGAAACCTTATTTGAGGATATTTTTTTACAATCTCTTCTTTCACGTGCCTTCCTATGTGTTTACCTACATCTCTATTGTAGATAGTTATTGCATGTTTATCACTTGTAGTTCATAGCTTGGTATTTTTCGTTGGAATGCATGATATATATTTTCTTTCGTATATGTGTGCATAGTATGCAGTGAGGTTATAAGATTGAATACACCTAAGGGTTGTTAAAGGAAGATAGTTGAATCACTATAAGTGTGTCAACTTGGAAGATTGTTGGACTTCTAGTCAACTCCTTTATAAGGATTCATTGACACATTTAAGTGGCGTTGATGTTTGGAGGAATATTGTCGAGTCGCTAGAAGTGTGCCAACTTGGAAGATAGTTGGGCTCCTAGTCATCTTCTTTCAGATTCATTGACACATTTATGTTTCATTGGTGTTTGACTACCCGTCCTATCAATGCGTTGTATACATATTGTGAAGCCTTTTATGCTCTCCTATAACATCTATAGACGTGAGGCTTTATGATATGTATTGCATTAAGGATATTTTTTTTTGTCTATACTACTCTTGGTTTGTTTATGCATTTAGGTTGTGGTTTGTTACATGCTTTTAACTAGCTATTGTCTTGGTGTTATTCTTTGCCTTTTTTCTTGACTACATATGTTGCTTTTTGTGTTTGCTCTAATCTTTCTTTCTGTATTGCATGAGTGTTATGATTATTGCAATTTTGTTTAAATTTTCTCCTTTATATAAAGATGTGTTATGTTGTAAACTATATGTGTACTTGCTTTTTACTACATCAAATGGTGACTATAATTTGCACTACATCATGTTATCTTATATGCATATGCTAAGAGGGAGTGTTGTGCCCAACTTGCCAACCATCCATTCCTTCTTGCTAGGGAAGACCCTTATGTGAACTCAATAACCAAAGGCAAAAGTTTTGAAACACACGACCTTGTTGTAATAATCTGTTACTCTTTTTTTTTACTCGACTACCCTCCCCAAGGCTTCATCTCTTTCTCACTATTTATTAGATTCATGATTCAATTTAGTGGGTTCTTTCATTCACATTTTTTTCTATCAAGATAACCTTATAAAACTCTTAGACTCCCGAATTTGGAATATTCGACTTTCATGCAATTCACATATACTGGGTTCAACAAGCAATTGATATTTCACGATCATAGTAGGCTAGTAGTAACCCTGTCTCATAATCTCCCTCACGACCTTCAAACATAATTCTTTCGAACCCCTTACTAGTTATGCACAAGAACTTGGGTCCAAGTGCAATCTTTTCGTACAATTTATTGTTTTATATCTTGTATTGACCTATCTTAGACTTGATTTTCTTTGTGAGCTTCTGGTCCTAGGGTACGTTTCCCTTTTTTCTAGAAGTGAAAGATTGGAGTAAACCATGGGCTTATGGTAGCATCTACGTTCTTGACTTTTTTTCAACCTCTTCCAAACTAGCCTTTATCAAGATTGTTATTGACATTACTCGAGTGTGGTTCGCCTCACAAAGGGAGGCTAGTGTGGCCAAGGCGTTAGCATGATCACTCTCATTCTTAGATATTTTCTTGATCTCAAAGTTGACAAATTTCGAGCACTCTTTTCTTAGTATCTCTAGATATATCCTCAT
The DNA here is from genome assembly GCA_030763125.1 of Hippophae gyantsensis. Lineage (NCBI taxonomy): Eukaryota > Viridiplantae > Streptophyta > Magnoliopsida > Rosales > Elaeagnaceae > Hippophae > Hippophae gyantsensis. The sequence continues at coordinate 71,641,631 of CM061028.1, read as the reverse complement.
CTTTCTATCTTTAGCCTAAAACGTGCCTAAGTACTGGTTGACCACCGATCGTGAGTCACTATGTAAGATGATGATATTTGCTTCAAGCTTCCTTGTCATTATAGCGCCATATACAGATGCCTCATACTCTATGATAGTATTAGTTGCTTGGAAATCCATCCAAACAACACACTCAAAACTGTTTTCATCACGATAAACTATGACTAACCCTAGCCCAGTACTATTGAAGTTGTGTGCACTGTCGACAACTACCTACCAAGCTAGCCTCTCTTTTTGATCCATGCCACATGCTTCCTCTTCTACATCATCACTGTTGACCTCTGGTGACTCACTAAAGTCATCGACAAAATTTTCCACCACTTTTCCCTTAATGGAGGTTTTAGACATATACTTGATATCATACTATCCCAACTCTATGGAAATTTATGCTAGTCTCCATGTAACCTCTGGCCTTGTCAATATGCTCTTAAGTGGATGCAAGGTAAGAAATACCATTGTGTATAAGCCGAAGTAATGTCTGAGCTTTTGTGCCATCATTTTTAGGGCAAAGGAAAACTTGTCGAGCGTTGGGTACCTGCCTTGGGCATCATTGAGGATTTGGATGATGGAGTAGATGGGGTGTTGAACCTTGTTTCTTTCAGCTAGGAGTATAACACTACAAGTCTAGGGGTAATGACCAAATGCTAATAATATGTCCTTTCTCAGCATTTTGAAGAATGGAAAAAAACTTGTCCGTGCATTTGAAAATGAATCTTTTTAGTGCAACTATTATTTTGTTCAATTGATGAATCCCCTTCGGACTGGTAGAAGGCTTTATGTTGAGAAGGGCTTATATCTTGTCTGGGTTGGCCTCAATTTCTCAGGAAAACATAAGATACCTTAAGAATTTTCCTAAAGAAACACCAAAAACACATTTTTTAGGGTTAAGTCTCATACCATACCATCGGATTACAGAAAATATTTCTTCCAAGTCTTTGATGTGGTTTATTGGCTGTGCTGACTTTACCACTATGTTGTCTACATATGCATATAGATTTCTTCGCAATTTGTTAACAAACATCTTATTGACAATGCATTGATATGTGACCCTCGTATTCTCCAACCCAAATGGTATTTTGGTATTATAGAAGGTCTTTTCCTCAATGATGAAAAATGTTTTCTCCTCATGCTCTATGTACATTCTGATCTAATGGTAACTAGAATATACATCTAGGAAACATATCAGACCGAAATCGATGGTGGCGTCAACCAACTTATCAATACTTGGGAGAGGGAAACAATCTTTTATACATGCATAATTTAAGTTCGTAAAGTCTACACACATACGAGGTGATCTGCAGGCCTGTTTTACTAGCACCACATTTGACAATTAGGTAGGGTAGTTCATCCCTCTAATAATCTCCATCTTTTTAAGGGTGGTGACCTAACTTTTAATCACCTCATTCTTTTCTCTAGGGAATTTCCTCTTTATTTACTTGACAGATCTATCTTTTGGATTGACATTTAACCTGTGGGTTATGATCTCTAGATCAATCCCAAGCATGTCTGTAAGCCTCCATGTGATGATGTCAAAGTTTTCCTTTAGGAATTGAGATAAATGTTCCCTAACCTATATTGTTAATTTCATGCTTAGCTTTAGAGAGTGGTTTTTCTCCTTGTCTCCAATTAGTAGATCTTACGCCTTATTTAAGTTGACAGACTCTACTAGACATCCACCTCATGGGCTTTCTTGAAAAGGTCCATACTATGGTTGCTACTTGGGAGTGGCCTCTTTCATAGTGGCATTATAACAACCTCTAGCCTTTTCCTAGTCTTCCTTATCTCCTTTATGCCCTCCTCAGACAGGTATTTGATGACTTAGTGGAAGTGGATGGTATCACTTTCATCTTGTGTATCCACAGTCTGCCTAGGATGGCACTCTAGTGAGTTGGGACATCAATTACCACAAAGTTGGTCATCATTATAGATCCTTTCACCATGATTGGTAACACCATAGTTCTAATTGCTTTAGTGGTGCTACTATTGAATCTAACTAGGGGTAGCTCTCTCCTTATGATGTCAAATTCCTTTATACCTAAGGCCCTTGTTGTCGATAGAAAAATAGGTCGATAGAGCTCCAAGTGTCAATCATGATCCGACACACATTGTAGGATCCTATTCTCAAGGTGATTACCAAAGGATCTTCATGGGGAGACAAGGCCCCATCCCTCTCGATGAAGATGATTTAATTAGAAGACCTTACTTTTTCCATATTGTAAACATATGGTGAATCGCGCAAGTCCCTAGCTTACTTTTACGTGAGTTATTGGAGATCCCATTAAGCATGGTCTCTCTATGTATGGTTGGATAGTCCTTACATTGGCCTTATTGTGCGTGTATAGCCTACTACATAATGAGCAAGTAGCCTCAATGTTTCACGTTTAGTATTTCTCCCTCCTCTTTTACTATTACTTCCTACGAGGTCCCTTAAATACCCTTTAGACAACAGATCCTCTGTTTATTTTTTCAAATGCTTGCAGTCTCTCGTCTCGTGGCCCACATCCTTATGAAAGGCACACCACTTAGATGTGTCTCTAAGAGGAACCCTCATTTTTGGTGGCCATGTAACATTTTTCTCCTTTTCCATTCTCAGCACTACTTGAGCTAGATTCACTCTTAAAGTTGGACCCCTAAAGAGAGCTAGTGACCTCCTATAAGGCCCCATATTTCCAAACCATTGGTCACTCTCCCTATGATTTGGCATGAAGCATTTGTTTTTGTTAATTCTTTTTTCTTGGTTTACCCAGTTTAGGCTTATTCGTCTTTTCTCTTTTTCTGATGCAACTTCCATAGTTGCCTTGACACTCTTATCCAAACCTAACTTTCTTTCCATATTGATGAATTTTCTCAACTCTCCAAACAAATCAGAATTTCTTAGCAGACTCTACCTAAAGGCCTTTATTGCAAGAGAGCTAGGGCAATATGATCTCTCTAGTTTTTCTTCTCTAAACCTTCACATATACTCTTCAGTAGACTCACCCATTCCCTGGGTGATCGAGAAGAGATGGTGATACTCATTCCTTAAGGGCTTATTCCAGGCATAATTGGTGATGAATAACCTGGTAAACTGTGAGAAGAAGGTTATGGTATAGGGTGTCAAGTTATTGAACCACTTTTGTGCACCATCATATAGGGTGGTAGCAAATAGCTTACACGTCATAGAGTCTCTCTTGCCATAAGTGAGTTTGGGCACTTGAGAGAACTAAACTTGGTTGAGGGCTTATCGTGCTCTAATTCATTAGAAAAAGGGGAGACATATAGTTGCTCACAATCCCTATCCATAACATAGTACGTCTTACCCTTTTCTTGCCTTTCATTGTCCTTTTTCATGGTTTAGTCTTACTTTAAATTAACTTCCTCTAATGCCCAAAATCGTACCTCTTAGCATTTTCGCTCTTATAGCAATTGCTCTTTATTGGGCCCTATCGAGCTAGGAAGGGGGTCGCCCTTAGTTAGGTTCTCGTCTTGAGTAGGCTTGAGCACAACATGATCTAATTTGACTATACTAGCCAAGTTAGTGGCTCAACCCTCAAGAGCACCCAAACCTCACTACAATTGTAGTGTCCTGTTTTCTCGCCTGGTCTCCTCGAGCTCTCTTCTTAGCTCAAGAAGTTGACGTGCCAACTCTTAATAGGGATCGGTCTCCACTTTGACCTCATCACGACTTGACAAGATGTGGTGTAGTGTCATTGTTGCATGCTCGTTCGCTATTCTCAATAGATCCTTAGGCACATAGGAGCTCTTTATACTCTATTTCATCATAAAAAGAGGGAGACACGCAGTTGCTTGCAATCCCTATCCATATCATAGTGCCCCTTACCTTTGTCTTGCCTTTCATTGGCCTTTTTAAAGATTTGGTCTTGTTTTTATTAGCTTCTTCTAATGCCCAAAATTGTACCTACTAGCTTTTTCGCTCTTACAACAACTGCTCATTATGAGGTCCCATCGAGCTAAGAAGGGGGTCATTCTCAAATGCATTCTCGCCCTAAGTAGGCTCGGGCACACATAATCTGGCCCGACTCCACCAGCTAGGTTAGTGGCTCGACTCTTAGGAGCACCTAGACGTGCATGCTATCATAGTGCTCTGTTTTCTCGCATGGTCTTCTCGAGCTCTTTTTTTAGTTGAAGAAGTTGACGTGCCAGTTCTTGTTAGGATCGATCTCCACTCTGGCCTCATCACGGGCTAGCAAGATGTGGTCTTGTGTCGATGATGTCTCCTCGTTTGGTAGTCTCAATCATTCCTCAACTTGTGTTCTTACTATGATGGTCGTGATTTTGGGGAATTATATTCGCTTACTAGGTCTCTCTCTCTCAGAATTCGAGGTGAATCCTTGAAAATATAGGATCAGAAGCCAAAGCTTGATCTTCGAATCTGAGCCCCACTATGTGAATCACTTATGAGGTCCATGTATATATAATGAATTACATGTACATATGTCGATTCACAGTATGTAAAAGGGGTATAAGAGGGAAAAAAATTAAAGCTTAGGATCGATCATACCATGGCTCAGTATGAAGGTCGGCCTTCCAATACCAAAGCTATTATGTATAAGTAGATTTATACTACTGATATCGTTGTGAGTACAAGCAGAGGAAGGTACTCATAGAATGACTCGTATGATGACTCAAACTGTTAGTTAGATCGAATTTTGGCCTGATCTATATGTTTTAACACAAACATTTATATATATATATAATTTATTTATTTTTGCTAAATTTACAAAGTTGTATCATATAAATTTTTTACGGATTATCAAAGTGCTTTTAAGATATGATATGGTTTTGGATATCTAAAACCGAGCAAAGAAATGAGGCAAAGTGAGAACAGATGACTTGCATAAATGTCTACCAATCAAGATTAGTTAATAATGAATACCTTGCGTCTAAGATCCTTTTTCTCCTAAGAGGTACTTTACTCTTTCCTTTCCGACTTCTTTTTTTTAAAATATAAATCTTTCCTTTCGCAACTTGAGTGCTGGTTTGTTACCCTTCTTTTTTAAGATCTCCTCTGATCTCTATTGTTTCAGTTTACACTCTCATTTTTCTCTCTTTAGATTATGTAGATCTCACAATAGATCTTGGCGACTTAATTGAACGAAAGAAAGGAAATCCTTAACGCACGATTGTTGCCAGCCTTATGACCCAGAGGCCTGCAAATCTGGAGGCACTGCTCCGAGGGCATCGTAAAAATAGGCATGACAATCTTTAGCACGAAATACTGACACTTAAACACTGACTAAAACAGATTGTTTTATAAATTTAAAGTTCATTATTTATATTATTATAAATAATTTATTTGGCAAAAAATTTAAAAAATTATGACAACAAAGATGTGACAATCGACATTACGAGACACGAACCCTACACATCAGCACAACATGATTGTCAATCCTACTTCAAAACTTAACTTTTCCCGTTCAAGCAATTCAAGCAATCAACTCCAAAACTAAAAACAATAAGTAGCACATTAAGCAAAATAACTACTCAAGATTGCCCATTTTTACAAATATAGTAGTCTGACAAATCAACAAGAATATTAGAGGAAACCGGGGAAAAAGATAAAAAAAAAAACCAAGTACAAGCTGTTAGATTCATTGTTCAAAGCAATAATTCAAAAAAACAGATAGAAAACTTCAAATGGGTTCCTCTCTTTTTTTTCCCATTTTGTTTTTCAAGCATAGGCATGGGGATGTGCCATAAGATAAGCTTCCAAAACTTCATACATTCCAATAGCTCTATCTTTGCCATGTTCAATATCCTCTTCTTTGATTTGAACACCCTCTTTGGCTTTGTACTCACTTGTCACATTACAAATACACCCACCTCTTCCATACCCTTCAAATTTAACCTCATGACTTACATATTCAAGCTTACCTCTCAATGGATCTCCTTCTATTAAGGTGTATTTGCACATCAGTCCCTCTTTATCCAAGGCATCAATTCTGTACTTCACATATCTATAAGGACTAGCTGCACAAATATCAAAACCCACGTAATTTTTAGGATTGATGTATTTTAGTTATCTCTTATCAATTATAGTTTTTTTGGATATTCTTTTTTTGAAAAATTTAAAGTTGAATTTAATTGAACCTGGGTTGATTGATGTTTGAATTGGAAAATATATGAAAATGTTGAAAAAAATTGGAGAATAAAATGACTAAAAATATCAAAATTATTCAAAGTAGCTAAAGTTTCTACAAATATATTAGTAAGATTACTAAAATACATCATTTTGAAATAAGGTGATTTTTTATATTCTAAAATCTAACTAGTAATAAGAATTTCAAAAATTACCCATTTAACAAAGTGAAATAGAAAGCTCAAACCTTGAGTGAAGTTGATTAGTTTGATACTTCCAACATCACCATCACCTTCAATGAAGTGAATACTTTGAATAGATGAAAACATTAGCTTGGGGCAGATGTTATGGGAATCAAGGATCAGAGCTTTGAACATCCTCTCTGGATTCACCTGTGTTACAAATTTCTGACTGATTTTGGTGATACCCATCTTTTGAATTTTGATAGAAACAACTCAGAAATGACTTTTGAAAGATCAATGTCTTGTTTTATATTTCAGAAGAAAGGAGTTGACTTTATTGTTAGATAATTGGAGGATGTATGGACTAGTGGCAAGGTTTTGGGCCTCAAAGCTCTAAAACAGATTATCCAAAGAAAAAAACTCACCAAAAGTGGCTTTTTCAACATGGGTTTTAAAGGATCTCTACTTCAACTTGGGGATTGGCTGGTAGCCACGTACGATATATGTTCTTACCTTCCTGTCTAATTCTCTTGTATAATTTTTAGTGTGTCATTACATTTGTTATAAATAATCAGAAAATACGTAGATGAAAAAAGTCGGGATTAGAACTAAAATTACCGGTCCAAATAATTAAGAGATTAAAGTATGTGATTAAAATTTTTGTTTAAAGGATTAAGATAAAATAATGCTTTTAACAAATAGCTATGGTTCGCTTGTTGGACTGAAGTTACTAATTTGTAACTCTAACTTAAGATTATTTCAAAGTCTTGCAAGGACTTGACGGACTCCTTAACAAATGGTTTTGCAAGGGATTTATTATAAAATTTGAAGGGGATAAAAATGATGTATCTTTGATAATACTTAAATATAAAAAACTAAAGTCAAACTCGATCAAAATATTTCACCAAACGATGGAAACTCAACTCCACGTTGGAGACATCATGATCTTGAATTCAATGAGTTAAACTACATCATTTTATATTACAATTACACTAATAAACAAAGAGGTATTCTAAAGAAACAAATAGGCCACGATAATAACCTAAGAGAAAAAATATCAGTCTACCAAACCACCTAACTATCCAATATGAAAATATATTCGATTATAAAGATATAACTCAAACTATTCTTTAAAGTAATATTATCAAGTAACCTACTTATAATCTACACATTTTTTTATAGTCTCCACAAGAAAGATGTTCAAATTTAGAGCAACATTTTGATAAAAACACAAGTACAATGTATGTCCTAGAGCAGATTAAACAGTAAACAATTCTAGCTAGATGATTTTACGGAATAACAGACAAACCAAAATAACTAACCCTAGAATAGATGATTAAGCTCAATATCACAAATAACGAACGCTTGTTGATCAATCAAACACAACCATAAAATGTTTGATAGATTAACTAATAAAAAACTCTTAGAAAAATAGTTTTTGCAAAATAGATTTAGACAAAGAGCATAAGTTATAAAAGTTGATTCAATTGTAGTAAAGAATTGTTTGCATTAGGTTTGTTTAAATAAAAGGCCCTAGGTCAAGGCCTATTACTATTATGTCCATAAAATTAGTTAAAAAAGATTTTAAAGAAAGAAGACAATATAGTAATAAAATAATTCGGCTCGAGTAAAAAGTTTAAAGTTGAAATCCTTACCGCTCGATCGATTTAAATCGAGCTCAAAACCCTTTCTAATCAATCCAAGCAATGATCAAAAGATGATCCAAGCATGCAATTATTTTTGTATTTATCTATTTCTTTTACCATATTATTATTATTATTATTTGGAGAAGAAAATATACACAAGCCAATACACATAATATGGTGACTTCTACACTAGTTGTAAGGTAGCACTCATTGTGATAGCTTCACACATCACAGTAAGTGGCCCTGTCAAAACTAGATGTCTTTGTATAACAGCATTTTTATAAAGTGAAAGATAAAGCTCAAACTCAATTTAACAATCAACGTTATCTCAAACCCTAAAATCTATATAATTAATTATGAACTTCAAGCATGACATATATATGATTCAATGATTGTGTGAGTGAGTTTTTGTTAACATCGATCACTATATGTAAGGAAAAATATGAATGCACATACTAAGATACTTAATTACACAATGAAGAATCAATCAAAATAAGTCAAATTATATAAAATATTATTTTTTGTGATCCAAAATAATATTTGAAGTTTATTTCAATGTTAGAATAATTCTACTCCCTTTGTTAAATTTTTAAATTTTTCAAACTAACAAATTGAAAATGAATTGAAATGAAACTAAGAAACAAACAACTAAACTTAAACTATGTGTCTTCTCTCCTTCATGTAGTGGTGTTGCTTTGACTTTCTGTGTCAAAAAGTGGGAGGATTTTGTACACGCAACTTGATGTTCGTTTCCATGATGCTTGTTGCATGGGATGTAAATGTAGGATTGGATTGTATTCTATTTCCTAACTTGTATTCACTTAGAGGGAGTGGTGCTTGAAGTCGAGAGGAGTTTTGTATGTTGTTTGTGTTTTTGCTACTATGTGACTGTGTTTAACCTATCAGTCTGTACCTATGTAAGGGTAGCACAATAGTATTTAGTTAGACTAAATGTTGTTTCTACATTATACATTCATAGGGCATGCGATTGTTTCATATGTGCAAGTTACAAGTGTAGATATATTGAGACCTTTTTGTTTTAGATAGGTAGAGTATAGATGAGTTAATCCTAGATGATGGATGGAGTACGCAAGATGGATATACTTGGAGTAGGTGTGTTTTTGGGCTTTAAGTGTGCGTCGGTGTTTTTGTTCATATGAATAAACATATTTAGATCATCTTTATAATCATCTCGTGATTGATGTGCATTTTTACATAGTTGTATAGTTTTTTTCCATAGAAAGCCAAAAGGAAAGACTATAAGTCCTATAGACTTGTGAGTATTTGTCGACATTTTTGGGTACAAAACATGAAGTCTATTTATTTTATTTAGTTTTTTTGTCTTCCTATATGTAAGGTTGGTTACTAATAATCAGTAATACACATATAACCAAAGTCAGTTACACTTTGTATGCAAGTCTATTTATACACACTACAAAGTTAGTTTTCTTAGTATGTATGTTAGGTTGAGAGTTGTGATTTGTATTTTGTTGTGTTTATGATATTACTAGAAAATTACTCGATAATATTTTTAAAAAAATTAAATATTTTGGTAGTTTGATGAGCCCCTCAACGAGCCCTTTAATGAGCCTTTTCTTCAGCCCCTAGTGAGATGGTCGGAGAGGTTCAATGAAGGTGGCAGGGCTGGCTAATATTTTTTATAAATACCCCCAACCTTTCTTACTTTTTCAATGAAGAAGAATATAGAAAAATTCTACTAAAATTTTATTTTATTTTTGCTTCCTATTTGATTCACCTTGAGTTTGTCTTACATTTTTTATGAGTAAAATAGAGTTCTTAATTGGTGAGGGCTTTATACTATTTTACATTTCCCTGGTGCTCAAAATTGTGAGTTTGTTTCCCAAAACAGTGTTTGTTAGTTATTGTGGATGAGGTGCTTCTCATATTCTTGTTCATGTTTATAATCATTGGTTACCAATCACCCATCTAAGTGTGGTGTTGGTTTTAGAAGAAAGTTAGATCCATGTGTCTTATTGTGTAGTTACCAAGGCAATAAGTGAGAGCAACAATAGACAGTTAGGGTAGTGTGGTCTCAACTAATAGAGGTATTTGAATTTATACTTTTGTCAACTTATATTTATTTAGTGGATTGTTTGTCATTGAGTGGTTTTCATAAACAACCTGAGGATTTTACTGCATAGATAGGGATTCTTTGTAGATTTACCTCATTATATTTGATGTTTTGTATGATCTACTAGTGTGCTAGTATAATCTGAGTTTATATTGTGTATATACCAATATAATAAGATTTAAACCCTGATTAGAGAACTTTTGATAGTTGCTACATGCTTATTGTTTTTTGCTTATTATCTCTACTGTTTAAATCAATCTACCAGCTTGGTGATTAATTTATACTGCTTCAATTATCTATCTTCTACATGTTTATTTTTTGTTGTTAGCGAGTTTAGGATGAGTCTTTAAGAAATCAATATCTCTTTACTTTAATTGTAAATTGAGTTCCAAAGTCTTTTAGATAATTATGGCCTAGAAAAAATAGGTCATATTATTTTTATATTAGTTATAGGCTATTTATTTGAGACTTTTCCCAAAATAACATAAAACTTAATTTAATCAATGATTTGTAGTTCATTTGCATTATTGATTCCATTTAAATTTAATTTGAATTAGATTACGTTAATTTATTTAAATTCAATTTAAATTAGATAATTATAATTTTATTTCAATTTAATTTCAATAAGAAGATGCAAATTTTATAATCATAGTGTTGAATTCAGACAACTTGAAAGGTTGAAATTAAATCTAGATGAAGTTCATCTACTTAAATATGGATGATGTCAATTTCATCCGGTTGAATTCAAATAATATTATTTTCTTCTAAAGCTTAGCTCATTAAATTTTATGAGAGTCAATTTTAGTTTTAATAATTTTTAAATGAGTTATGTTGAACAGATCAAGCTAGCTTATTTACATGCTTAAATAATAAAAAAAATAAAGAAAAATATTTATAATTTTGTTTAAGTTGAAAAATATTAGTATAAATATTATTAGAAGCGGTGGACTCAAACTAGGATTAGGAAGAGTTTTGCTGGAAAACCTATGAGTATATTGGCGATGATAAATGTTTTTGAGAGAATTTGGAAATGTAAATCCATGCGTGATGATATGGCAGACAATGGGTGATCAAAAGGGGCCTTGGAATTTTGATAAGGCTTTGTTGAATTTAAAGAAGTATTGTTTGGGGATAATTCCAAGAGAAGTTAGTTTATCATAATTCCCTTTCTAGGTACATAATTCAGAGGTGAATTGTGATAATAATGTTAGCCCAGTGGCTATTACTAATGGTCAAGTAACTTTTATTTACAAGGAAAATATGAATTGTGGTGTGATGGGGACGAATGGACATGAGATGGTGCCAGTGGCAAGCTCTTATATTGATAAGGATCTAACTTTAATGGCTAGTGCTTTGTCTCAAAAAGAAATTTTGATGTCTGTGTAGTATGATGATGGGGTGTTCGTCTCTAAAAGAGGGAAAGGTGTCGGAGAAAATAGAGTTAATATTGTGTTGGGGGTAAGATGATTTGTGGGGAAGAAAAAAGGAAAATGAGGCCTCACTAGTAGAGTTCATTTGGCTGATAAAGGTTTGGATGATGATTGTTATGATAATAGTACTATTGTTGTTTCTGGTTTCTGTCAAAGAGTGATGGGGTTAGTGAAACCCTATTCCAAGTTATGAATGCTCTAATTTGGAATGTGAGAGGGATTGGGAACCTCCTTTTTATTAATTAGATCATATAGCTCTCTTAATGTAAGGAGGTTCCCAATCCCTCTCACATTCCAAATTAGAGCATTCATGACTCGGAATGGGGTTTCGCTAACCCCATCACTCTTTGACAGAAACCAGAAACAATAATAGTACTATTATCATAACAATCATCATCCAAACCTTTATCAGCCAAATGAACTCTACCAGTGAGGCCTCATTTTCCTTTTTTCTTCCCCACAAATCCTCTTACCCCCAACACAATATATTTTCAAATAATAGTTTTTATAAATTTTTTTGAAATAGAGTTTCACTCTTATTACCGAATGATTGTACCAATAAATAAAATAGCATTACTTTAAATCAGACTGGATAATTAGATCTTAAAATCTAATTTTCAGATTTTAAGTTTGTAATGAGAAATAATATATTTCTCTCTAACATCCTTATTATATCATATTTACAAAAAATCAACCATGTTAAATTTAATCACAAACAAATTAAATAAAACATAAAAATAACTGTACATAATTCATTTTAAAGTTATACCTCAAAAAAATCATTACAAAACTTTGATGTTAATTTTGTTTATAAAAAACCTCCAAACAAATTTTGTTTATTAAATCAAAAACTAGAATTTTACAAAAGCATAGCTAATTCTTCTCAAAAAGAGAAGAACTTTAAAATATAAAAAAACTAAAAATACAAAGAAAGCTTTCTAGAGAGAGAAGTGCTAAGAAATTGTGTGTTTTGAGATTGGGGGAGAGAGTCCTTTTATAGGTGAGGAAAATCCTAAAAAAGGGGGATAATATCTCAAAAATTGGTTTTGATGCGTTTGGACAAGCTAGCATGCTTGTGGGACAAGATTTACAGTGAGATGGGCACTCGCATGTGCGAGACTCGACATGACATGTGCGCGTGACTCGACAATCGGGCGCTAGCTCTCGGCGTGACATGCATGTAGGGCGTGTGGGATAGGTATGGGTGTGTGCTAGCTACGCGCATGGGCTTGTGCTGGTTGTACGCAGTTGTGTGCTGGCTTAGCAGTTTTGTCCATTTTTTCATTTTTTACTTTTTCTCATTTTTTCTCACTTATTTGTATAATAAATGAATACTACACTTTAAATATTGTGATGTATTGTTTTTAGCATTTTTTTTCAAGTCTTTAAATTATTTTGAACAAAAATAACTTAAAAATAATAAAAATACCTGTGATTCTAAAAAGACAAATTTATATAAAAATGTGATAAAATCATATAAATATAAATCTATTTAATCAATTAAAGTATATTAAATCATGATAATTCTAGTGCTTTTTAAGCACTCATCACTTAAGGGAAAATATTTTGCTAATGATGGTATCTTAGAGACTAAGTGTCCAATTTTTTCATCTTATCTTTAGAGAAGTTTAATGTAAGGAAGGGATCTTTTCAAAAGTGGTGTTAAATGGAGGTTAATGTTTGTAAACATAAGTGGTTGCTTGGACTTATGTCTTGGGTTTTATCTTTTAAGGTGCTAAATGTAAATTGTAACGTGGTTGAGCTTGTGGATTGTGATGGTGACTAGGATGATGGGCTAGTAAGGAGTTATTTAATGTTATGTAAGGCTAATTTGATCTTGAGTATCCCTTTGGAGCATGGTATGCATTAAGATAAATGTATTTGGCCGAGTAAAACTAATGGTGTTTACTTTGTTGAAAATGGATATTGGTTGGCTGAAAAACATAGCATGTTGGGTGTTAAAGGAAAACATTGTGCTGGGGCTAGCAATGATAAGGATCAGGCTTGTTGGTTTCAGGTTTAAGGTTTAAGAGTGCCTAACAAAGTGAAAATCCTTATCTAGAGGGTATGCAATAATATTCTTCCTACTATGGCCAATCTTTTAAAGGGGAAGGAATGTAGAAGAGTTGTTTGGCTAGTGCAATTTTTTGGTGGCTGGTTTATTTAAGGTAAATAGGAAGTAGGCTATAGTGGCTAGGGGTGAGGCTATTAAGATGGGTTGGGTAAGTCCATATGATTGCACTATCAAGTTAAACACAGATGTTGTAATTGGTGGTAACAAGATGTGGTTAGGTTGTGTGTTTAGGGATGAAAATGAATGTGTTATCTTAACTGGTATGGATTGTAAAACTAGCTGCCTATCTATGGTGGATGCTGAATTATAGGACATCATTTTCTCTCTGTAACTGGATGATGAGCATGGCTTTAAGAGATTGGTGGAGAAGTCCGATTCTTTTGTTGTTGTGGGGATGATTAACCAGGTAGGGAAATGCTAAGAAGTGGAAGAAATGTTGGTGGAGAAGGTTTAATTTTAGTTGGAAAAGTACAGGGTTGTAATGGCTTTTAGGTATAGGTGATCAATGCAAAATTGTAAGTGTATAATATCATAATTTTATAATAAAGTGATAAAAAGAGTACCGTCCTCAAGGATTGGTAACTTATTTTTGACAAATATCAAAATTATGTTAATCTTAATTTTAAAGTTGTTGTAATCAGAATTTAAAATAAAATAAATTTAAAAAAAATGCGTAAAATAAAAGAAAAATATTGTTCAAATATCAAATTAATGGAAAGAAAATTTATAAGAAATCAATTTCACCTAATCCATCGTTATGTTTTACTCATCTAGCTAATTAAATTTAATTCTCTCTGTTTATTAGTAATTTTCAAAAAACATCAAACAGCCTCTTTCGACAGTCAATTGAAAATATTTTTGTTTATTAATTTACATAAGAATATGCAATTTAATAAAACAATAAAGCATTAAGACCAATAATTTTAAAACTACACAAATTCATACAAACCTTTTAATCTCTATATTTATTTATGTCGAAATATTTTAAATCTATCATTTAATTCATTCTTTCGATAATAAATCATAAAATTAAAATCGTCCAACTAATAATCAATTAATTAGAAATATTAAACTCATAATAAATTAGATAAATACGAAGAAAAAACAATTTAAATTAACATAGAAAATTAAATATAATTTAAATTAAATTATATTTTTTTTTAAATAAAAAAAATTAATTCATATTAAAAATTAAATTTAATATAAACGAATTTATAGTTATTTTTTATAGAGGAATTAAAAGAAAAAAATGATTCGCAAAAATAATCTGATTTTGCCTTAATGTGTTGGGCTATAATTTGCTTTTGCTTTTATCTTTCTTGCGATTCGCTTTCTTTCTTTCTTTTTCTTTTTTGTTTCGTGTTGTATCTGTTTCTCCCTCTCTCTTCCACTGTTCTATTCTTCTCTTTTCGTTCTGTTCGCTGCTCGCCTCCCCTATTCTCCATTCTCTTATATATATATATATATATATATATATATCAAACCCTTGTTTTTGGTTTATATATATCTATCTAAACCTATCCCAACTTTAATATTTTATATATATATATATATATTTGATTTAAATAAATCTTTATTTAAATTTAAATTCTTAAATAATATGTTTTTAAAATATTAGATATTAATTTTCTTCAAATTTATAATAAAATTTAAAATTAATAAAATTTAAGTAATGAATGGTTTTGTGTAAAACTTTGATTTGTTAAAGAAAATTCTCTCTTCTTATGAAAGAAATGACGGAAAGATGTCGATTTTATAATCATAGTGTTGAATTCAATTGAAGATAGTGCTTAAGGTTGAAATTAAATCTAGATGTTTATTCGATGAGTTAAATTAATATAGATGAAGTTAATCTAGTTAAATATAAAGATGAATTTATTAAATTTTATATAAGCAATTTTAGTTTAAATAAATTTTAAATGAGTTATGATGAGTAGTTTACGAGTTAATATACTTATATTTTTAAATAAAAAAATAAAAATAAAATAATTTATAATTCTATCAAAGAACAAAAATATTATATTTTTATAAAACATAAATAAAATAAAAAAATTTAAGTATGTTTTTATATAATAGCATCATAATATATAATTATTTTTTTAGCAAAGAAATTTTCAAATATAATCAAAAACTACTCACAATTTACACAAACTAATCTAAGCTTGATTTTTTCAACTAATTAATTACAAATTATTAAATTTATATTAAATGAGCTCAACGGTTCATTTGACAGCAATCACAGTCATGCTCATGAATTATTATCCAGCTTGACGGATAGAAATTACCTTTGTTTGTTTTTTCTTGCAACTACTAAGTCTTTTTCTACGACTCGTAGAAAAAAAAGACAATCAGTGGTTCAGTGAACTTGGTCATATAGTAAAATCACACTATAAAGCATAGAAGAATATTCTTTTTTTTTCTTTTAATACATTATTCAATTTGGTTGTACGTACACTTAGGTTTTGCATCACAAAATAAATTATTGGAATAAATTAATGAATTTTAAATTAAACAAGTGTCACCGTCTTCATTAATATTTTTATAATAATCTATTTCGTGATTAAAAAATGGGTCACCGACCGTACCAACCATATAAATAGCGCTTGGCAGAGCGAGCAAGGCTTTATGCTTATTATTTAAATAAAATAATACTTTATTTATTTAAATAAAGTATATATTATGTCGAGGATTATTCTATATGAATTCATATTATTGAATTTTATTTATTTAATAATATTTATGAACAAAGATCTAAAAATGATCACGGAGATAATAAACATTTAATTTAATTGAAATTTCTTGATATGTTTATTGATAATTATCCCTTATAATTTTTATTTAAAAACATATAAAATAATTACTTTCTAATACAACTAATTAGGAATATTCATAAATCGGATCATAAGTAAATGTAACTCGTTGTTTAAACAACTATTTAGAGCTAATTAAATTAAATCAAAAAATTGGATCGAATTGAACTAAATTGAAAAACTGGATCGAATTGGATCAGATCGGAACAGATCGAATTATTTTATAAATAAAACAGTCTGATTTGGTTTATATTAATTAAAATCATTTTTCAAACGATTCGGTCTGATTATATTAATTTTTAAATCGATTGAACCAGATTGGACCAATTTAATAATATATTAAAATTTTCATATTATTTTCCCATTAAAGGTGTCCAAAAAACGTACAAAATTAAAAACTGGATCAGATCGAATAATTTTATAAATCAAATGTTTCGATTTGATTTGTACTAATTAAATTTTTTTAAACTATCTAATCTGATTCGATCTAAATAATATAAAAAGTTTATTCTGATTAATTTTTTTCTAAATAATATAAAAAGTTTATTCTGATTAATTTTTTTCTCAAAATCAGATCGGATTGAACCGTAAACACCCTTATCACTAATAAATATTTAATTAGTTATCAAGGATTTAAGAATGAGATCAACGGTCTTAAAATAATCCTGACTAAGAAGTTTTTTTTTTAATATCTTTCATTGATTTAGGTATATTATTATTTAGTTGCCTACACAAACAAAATGGTTTTTACTTTTTATTTATATTTTTTTATCACTTTAAAAAAATAAAAATTAGACAGATGGGAACTTCTTGTTGACTTCTTTAATAAAGCAGAGGCTGCTTCTTGACAGCTTCACATAACATAATAATTAAAGAAATGAGTTTTAATGTTTGTTTAATTTCGGAAAAGAAATAAAGTCCGTGTAAAGGTCGCACTAATATAAAGTTTACTCATAATAGTTAATGTTATTATCATTAGAAAAAATATATATATCCCAAAATGTTGAGATAATAAATATAATAATTATATTTAATAAAAAATATATTAATTATAATTATAATTTATTTATAATATAAAATAGCGGTGGAAAAACACTTTGTGAAGATCAGAAGTCACAATTCTTTTAAAATACTCACTTTTAAAAAAATATATATTTTTGAATGGATGGAAAGAATAATCATTTCTTTTTCCAAAGATATAGTTACTGTAATATATTTTTTAAAAAAATCTTAATTTTTAATAAAAATATGTACATTAAAAGATATGAAGTATATTTTGAAAAAATTAATTAATTGCATGTAATTTATATTTACAATTTTCTTTTTAAAAAAAATATTATTTTCTATAATTTGAAATTATGTGAGCCTAACATATGAATAATAAATTAATTGGGTGTCGTTATTCAATGATACCACGTTCACTGACAAGTCTCACAATCGTTATCATCTTTAGTAGTACCCATCAACATTATATTTAAATCTGATATGTACAGCACATACTCAATTATGTATATTAAATTGGAAAAAAGAGGGAAAAGAATAAAAGTTAAGGTATTATAAATTAATTATATTTATAAAATTTATTTTTAGAAACTTTTATAAAAGTGGGAGTTTTTAATAAAGTAATAATACAATAGAACTTAATAAATAAAAAATTTCATTAAATTATTATCGGATAAGTTCTAAGGCATTTTCATCGATGTATCTATTTAGAAGTTGTTGGATTTTAGTTTGAGGGCGTTTCAGATACTTGTATAAATTATATTATTATTTTGTTTGTTTACATTTTTGTTACTATGTACAAATATTCTTGACCATAGGGTTAATAATTATTTCAAGGCAAACTCACAATTTAAGAAGAATTTTATGAAAATTTATATTGTAATTTATGTTAAATTTATTTGATAATAAAAAAAAAATTAAATTATTTTTATCCATCTAATCACATTATTATATATATATATATATATATATATATATATATATATATATATATGATAATTTGATAAACTTGATTCAAAAATAAAAATTAAGTTATTATCGATTGTTTTATGTGTAATAGTATAATCATTATTCTCTAAATTATATCTTATAAATACTTATGAATATGTTAGGATAAAATTAGTAACAATATCAAATTTATTATTTATATCCAACAAAGATAACATATATACATTATAAATAATATTAATTAAAAAATATATTAATATATATCATTTTAATAAAAATATATTCAAATTATTTAATATTTTTAAAATATTTAATGTTAAAAATTTAAAATTTCAATACCCTTAAAAAGTGAATTAATGTAACGTACGTGCTTCTCTTTATCTTCAAATAGATTCACTAGGTATTTAAAAGATTTAAAAATTTATTTATCGTAAATTGATGTAAGGCACGTGATTCTCTTTTATCTTCAAATAGATCCACTCAGCATTTATAAGATTTAAAGTTTAAATTTTAATCATTTATGTAGTTTTAAAGTTTAAATTTTAATTATTTATATAATTAGTGTACTTATTTTAACACGTTACATTCACTTAAATCTTAACATATTACATTCATTTAAATATCATAAATAAGTTCGTAAAATATTTGTTTACATTCATTTAAATATCATAAATAAGTTAGTAAAATATTTGTTTATGAATAGAGAATGAGTTCGATAACATATATATCTTATACTCTTACAGTATTTAAAAAATAACTTATATGTGAATGAATTTGTATGAATAGTGAATTACATTACTTTTTCCAATTTCATACTTCTTTTAGATCCACGATATGGTCTATTCTTAGTTTGTTACTATCAACAATATATAACTCATGAATTGGCTGTGCTGATCATATATGTGAATGTTATGTATCTTTTGTGTTGTTAAGAGTTTGATTAATTCAAGGTTTGGGTTTGAAGCTTAACTGATTTCCAAGAGTTTTTTTTTTTTTTACTTCTTATACACATCAATAAATATTACCAAATTGTTTCTACTATTAAGATTTTTCAACAAATTAAAAGAGTCCTGTAAGTCATTATTATATAACATTTATTTTCATCTTGACATTTGCAGTCCAGCAGTGACTTAAGAAAGTCTTTTATTTGAAGAAGTTAAAAGAATTATAAGTTTGGGTTTCAAATCCCATATAGTGAATATGAAACTGTTACTTCAAAATTTATTTTCATTTTCATTTTCATTTAATGAGTTGAATTGGTATGATTCTGCAATTCATTTTAATTAATTATTTCAAGAATATATGCAAATTATACTATTTACAAAATATCTACTCATTAAGTACTACTTGCATTTGATGTCTTCATAACTTGAGAACATATTATCTCATTATATTTAGTAGAAAGAAACTTACATATATATATAATATATATATATTATCAAAACCAAGCAAGTAATTCACACCAAGAAACACTTATTAGAAAATCTCAAAGTACTTCTATAAAAAGAAGCCACACAACCCTTCCAAGGATTTAACTCATCATGAGAGATACAAATTATAGATGATCGAGCTTAGTTGTATAGATCTGGATGGTCCTTGAGGTAGCTCTCAACAAGCTTGAACAATTGATGGGCTTTTTCCTTCCCTTCCTTAACCTTGACTTCATCAATTTGATGATCACCTTTTGTGTAATAGTTGCTCTTATTCTTTACTATGCTTCCTCCATCTGGTCCTGCCACCAATTTGATCTCATAGCTGATTTTCTCAATTGTGTCTCCCAAAGCATCACCTTCAATTATGCTGTAATTGTAGCTCAAGTTTGCCTCATCAATTCCTTCAATCTTGTGCTTCACAAAGCCCAAGGCACTTCCTGTATTATGCACATAACATGAGTTTGTCCCTTAACTTTCAAATTTAACACATGCATTTAGTTCATTTTGGAACAAATTTATGAAAATTAAAAACTCAAGTCACCAAATGTAAAGAAAAATTAATGAATGATAAGTCAAAACTAACCTTCACCAAAAGTGATCTTCTTGATGGTACCAACACCTCCACTTCCTTCAATTATTTCAGTACTCTTAATAGCTTCAGGTGCAACCTTTGGGAAGAGGTTGTCAGCATCAAGAATAAAGGCCTTGAACAATTTGGTTGGAGGGATGGTTGAGGTGTGCTCTTCCTCATATGTAAAGACACCCATGATGATGATGATGATGAATGATGATTGATGATCAAAAGAGAATGCAAAGGAAAAATTTAGAGGAATTAAAAGTGAACAAATTGTTAAAAGGTTGGAAGATGAGTTTGAGGAGAATGAGCAGACTAGAGATACTATTTATAGGAAGAGATTGAGGGTAAACAGTATGATCTGTCCCTTCTATAGCAAATAATTTAAGCCAAGTTGTTACATATTTTAATGCACCTCCTCAAATTATTAGGAAATGACAAATTAATTTAAGATATTTATTTTGGTATAAGAATAATTGATTTTTTTTGTTATAAATAAAAAATTTAAAGTAATAAAAACTTATAATAATAAAATAATATTCTTTATATTAATAAATCTTTTTATATTCAAAAAAAAATATGATGTATGTTATTATGAGTTTTTGAATGTTATTTTAACTAATTAATTTTTCCTCTCTTTTCTTCTTTTTACAAGTGCTACCTATCACCAAAATTTATACAAGTATATTATTTATATCATGCCATAAATTATTTATATAATTATTTTTAAAACATACATGATATAACATAAATAATATTTGTATAAAAGTGTAAATTATTTATTTTTAATACTTTTAATTTTTAAAAAAGAAAATTAGCATAGGAGGAGGACACCAGAGATTATGACTTAAAAAAATGTTTTTATCTCATAATTTTTATATAAAATATTTTAATCTCATAATTTTAAATAAATATGTATTTCAGTCTTAAAATATTATAAGAGTTACATGTATTAATTTTAAGATTAAAATATATATATATCTTTAGAAGTAATATGTATATTTATTTATTTTAATTATAAAATTAAAATATTATATTTAAAAATTACTCATATTAAAATATATTCTTTTACCCCAAGCTACAACCTAAGGCTCTTATCCCATCCTTGTATAACTCATTAAGACGTAGAAGCCGGGTATTATCAAGCCCAAGGCAAACGCTGAAAACCATGATATTGTTGATGAAGAAATTATAACCTCATGTTTGATTGGAGGGAATGGAATGGAATGGAATCAGAATTGATTCCTTCTATTTTGTGTGTTTGGTTGGACGGAATGGAAGTCAGAATGAGATCAGATTATTAAAAGAGAAGGAATCATAATTCCTTCTTCCCTCCTTGGTAATCATAATTCCATTCTCATCTAAACTTTTTTTTCCAATTTTACCCTCACCTAAAATATAACCTTAAACTCAAATCCCAAATTCTCAAATCTCAAATTCTCAAACCCAAAATTCCAAAACCCTAAACCCAAATTTCAAAACCCTAAACCCTAAATCACTAAACCACAAATCCCTAAACCCTAAATCCCAAATCCCTAAACCCTAAACCCTAAACCCTAAAACCCTAAACCTTAAAACATAAATCCCAAAACCCAAAACCCTAAAACATAAATCCCAAAACCCTAAACCCTAAACCCCAAATTCCAAATCCTAAAACCCTAAACCCCAAATCCCTAAATCCTAAACCTTAAACCCTAAAACCCTAAACCCTAAATCCCCAAATCCTTAAACCCAAAATTCCTAAACCCTAAACCTTAAAACATAAATCCCAAAACTCAAAACCCTAAAACATAAATCCCCAAACCCTAAACCCTAAACCCCAAATTCCAAATCCTATAACCCTAAACCCAAATCCCTAAACCCTAAAACCCTAAACCCTAAATCCCTAAACCCTAAACCCTAAATCTTAAAACATAAATCCCAAAACCCAAAATCCTAAAACATAAATCCCAAAACCCTAAACCCCAAATTCCAAATCCTAAAACCGTAAACCCCAAATCCAAAATTCTAAAACCCTAAATCATCTTTAGAACTAATATGTATATTTATTTATTTTAATTATAAAATTAAAATATTATATTTAAAAATTACTCATATTAAAATATATTTTTTTACCCCAAGCTACGACCTAAGGCTCTTGTCCCATCCTAGTATAACTCATTAAGACGTAGAAACCGGGTATTACCAAGCCCAAGGCAAACGCTGAAAAACATGATATTGCTGATGAAGAAAATATAAATGTAAACTTCATTTTTATAATATTCAGAAGAAAAAAATTCTTTTTTATATATTCAGGAAAAAAGAAAACACCTTTTTTTTTATAATGAGCTCAGTCGCAAGTCAAATCAAAATAAAATATTATCAAAAAGTTATATATATATATATCTTTCACACTAATTCCCTGACATAATTTTAAAACAACAAAAAATAAATTCAAAATTTTTATAATGGTTTAATCAATTTTCACCGATTTTTTTTCTTATTCTAATGATCTCTTAGTTGTAAACCAGATATATTTAAATATTTTTTTAGTTGTATCAATTAAAAATTAAAATAATTTATATATTTATTGTATTAAAAAAATTTGATATTTTTTATTGAAATCAATTTCTGTTAAGATTTTTCTTTAGACTCATAAACATATAAATTATTAGAAAATCACATCAAAACGTAGATATCAAGAAACTAGTGGTATGAATTTATGTGTACATTTACTAATTATGAAGATTTATTTAAAATTTTTTACATATGTTATAACCATAAATAATTAATATCAATTATTTAATATTTAAATTTATGATATTTAAATATTAAATTAATTAATAATAATATTTATTTTTAGATTTAAATAATAAAACATACATCTAACGGTGTTCTAAATTTATCAAATTAACTTTTTAGTATTACCATGGACCAATCAAATAGTGTTTCGGTGATTTTCATTAATTTTACCTTTCGATTAAATTGAAGGAGTGTTTTTGATATTTTTTAAAACTTGAGAGATATTATTGATATTATTTCTAATTTATATCTTGAATTTACATTCTTGGGCAAGAAATTTTTTTCTCAAATTTTTTGTTTTGAACAAAGTAGCATAATAATGACATTGATGTATGAGATGTTCAATGTTTCTCCTATTCTGAGTTTTGTTTCTAAAAGACGAGGAAACCTTATACAATAACAAAACAAAGAAGAAAATGGACAGAGGAAGAGTACCACAAATTCCTTGAAGCCTTGAAATTTACGGTCGGGTTTACGCCAAATAGATAGATGGTAACTTTTGTAAGGTGTAAATAATTTTGAAAATATCCCTTTATTCCTTTTTTTTCCTTTTTTGAAGGGATATTTAAGTTTATTTTATTAAATAAAAGAGACTGTGATGTGATTCGAATTTAAGTTTATGTTAAAAGAGTAGAGAATCATACAATTTAGACTACAAACTAATTCTAAAATTATAAACAAATTTATTTATGAGCTTACGTATCTTTCTTATTGTTAAGGAACTTAAATCTTATATCGGTCAAGAGTTAGGCTTTTTCTACACATATAATTTTGTTAGACTTGAACCTGATTCCGTCTCAAAATTTTAGTTATGAGATGAATAATTGTTTAAAGTTATATGTGCAGCAAAAATCTAAGTCCTACATTGACTAAGAGTAAGATTTAGGTTTTTTAATACTCCCCTTCCACATCGACGAGGATGAACGGGAGGAGATTGTGTTCTGAGTGTCGACGGGGGTAAACTTCAGGGGTACTCAAGAGCCAATTCTGATACCATGTTAGACTTGAACTTGGTTCTATCTCAAAACTTAAGTTTTGAGATGAAAGATTGTCTAAGTCTAACATGGTATCAGAGTTGACTCCTAACTTTCAGATATCTCTGAAGCTTATCTCCCGTCGATAGTCAGGACACAATCTCTACTCGTTTATTATCATCCATGTGGAAGAAGAGTGTTAAGGAACCCAAATTTTATATTAATCAAAAGTTAGATTTCTCTTGTATAAATAACCTTATACGATTTTTCATTACATAATTTAAGTTTTAAAATGTAGTTTTAAGTCTAACACTTACAAACGTTTGAATTGATTTATATTTTGAATAATAGTTTATCTCTTCTATTTATATTCTTGGACCAGACATTTTTTCTCAATTTTTTTGTTTTGAAAATGTCCCTTTCTCTTGACTTGCTTTAATTTATTTCAATTGCAGTTTTTCAGGAAAAAACGTGTAGGCACAAAAACTGCTGTCAGATTTGAAGTAATGCTAAATTCTTTTCTAAGGTTTATTCCTTCAATTCAAAATTATTGTTTTTGTTTCAGTCAAGCAAATCTGTCTTATTTGGTGCTCATTTTCATCCACAAGCTAATAAGTTTTTTTCTGCACTTTGGAAAGGTTACTTATATTATATCCTATCTTTTTATTATCTCATATTTTCATTTATTTTCCCTCTTCATAGTTTTATTAACATTATAATAATATTTACTTTCTTCTAGCTTAGTTGAAAAGATATGTCATCTTCTAAAATATTCTAAAAAGCATAATGAAGTTATGCACAATTACTAAAAAAGCCAATTAATTGTACATAATTTCCACCGAATGACATTGTGTACATAAGAAAAGCCAGATATAAGATATTTTTAATAAATGAGGATGTTTCCAAGAAATTTCGATTTGGAATTCTTTTCCACGTTACATATTCAGATTCTTGTGATGATAAACAATGATAACAATATCTGCTTCAATCTTTTCAGGATTAAAGTAGTACAAAGAATTTCTTTTTTATTTTTCCTTGAAGTGTGAGTGGCAAAAAAAATTATGATTAATTATTATTATATTGATATAATATAATTTCGATTATTACCCATTCATTGAATACATTGAAATATTATTATCAGTTAATTTATTTTTAATACAATGTATTTACTTATTTTATTTTCTTTATAAAATATATAGAAATATAATATATTAAAAATATTAAATAATTCTTTCAGAAAAAAATTAAATATGAATGTTAAATAAAAACTAATAATTTTAATATTTTTCCAATGATAATTATTACTTAATTTTTTTCAAACATTTTATAGGTATTTTGCCATTAAAAACTTAAATTTTATAACAAAATATTTATTTAAAAATAAATTATTTACATTGATAGGTGAATTTGTCGCAAATACATGGTTATTGATATTTGTGACAAATAAAGTTATATATTTAAAAAAAAATTCATGTCATAACTATTTGGCATAAATAATTATACATTTTTTTCAAAGTTTTTGTCACCGATTCATTCATGTTTTAGCGATTTGTTTTTTGCAAAATAGATTCTACAATAGTGTTACTATGATAAATAGTATGAAAATAATTTTTTTGCTAATTAGATTTATGAATAAATTTTAATCTTTAAGACTTTTTTCTCGATTAAAAGTCTTAATTTTTGTAGTGTTATAACATCAGTCTAAAATCATTTTGAATCTTGTTTTGCATGAAGCATTATTACTACCACCTTTTGTATAACTCGGTTCTTTCTCTTAATAACTCCATTTTATTGAGATGTAATATAATCGAAGAACTCGAGATATTCCATGCTCTTTGCAAAACTTGACATAGGATTTTCATACTCCTTCATTTGGCCTGGTCTCAACCTTTTGATGTTGGAATCGTCTACAAAATCTACAATGTATTTCTTACCACCTATAATTCTAGTCCTCATTGGACCCATTAAATTAATGTATATTAATTCAAGAACATGAATTGTGTTGGTGCAATTTATTTTCTTACGAGGAGATCAAGTTTTTTTACCTAGTTGATATGGTCCACAAATCAGATTATCATTTTTTGAGAAATTAGGTATACCACAAATATTTTATTTTTCCTTAGTTTAATCAAGTCCCTTCATATAATAGAAAAGTTGAATCATTACTAGCTTAGTTACATGTTTTTGTAGGTGTTGTGTCAATGCAGTAACATTTATCATGTGACCTAGTTCCCTTAATTATGCATTTATCATTTTGAATAGTTGCAATGAAATAATTATTGGTAAATTCTACCTTAAAATATCATAACATATTTGACTTATATTAATCAAATTAATCTTAAGCCGTTCTACATACAAGACTTGATTAAGTTTAGGAATGCCTATAACATGGATGGAGCCTTTTCAACAATTTTAGATTATTTTACTTTCATAGAAAGTAATAATATCTTCATTGTACTCTTCAAAGGTTTTAAATAGGGAACGGTTTCCAATCATGTGTTTAGAACACCCACTATCCAAATACCAATATGTATTTGATTTGTCTTTTAAGGTTATATGGTCTATAAAGTAGTGTAACTCTAACTTCTTAACCTATCCTTTTTTGATTTTATGAAACATAGGTGGAGAGGATTTAGAAGTTTGGGCTACAAGTTTTTTAAGAGCCTTTTCTTGATTTGATTCTAGTAGTAAGAAGATTTATGTTTGAAAATGTTTTGAGTTCTCCTTGAGGGACTCACTTATATAGATATCATGGATATAGAGTAATAGGAACATAAGAATTCTTTTCAAAATGAATGGATGTAGATTTTACCTTTTCTATTGAATGATATAAATTTTGAGTGTTCATCTGAGTATCCAAGGCCTCTCTTGTCTTGATATGACTTTCCATAGTCTAGAACTTTATTCAATTTTTCAGCACCTATCAAGTTCCTCATTGTCTCTTTAGCAATTGTAATCCTTACTTGAGCTTGTTGCTTTCGTATTATATTCAAGCAAGACTAAGAATTCAAAGAATAAATATGTTTAAACAATTTTTTTTCTTTCCCAAAGATAAGTTTGATTTATGGACACTAATTATATCATTCAGCTCAATTATTTCGATAAGAATTCTATCTAAGATAAGCAACGATGTGAATTTTTGAAAGGCTATGTGGATTTCCCATAATGTTGTGCATAAAATTTTTGAGCTAGATTATCACAAACTATGCCTTCACTTAATAATAGTACTAAGATTCTACTTAACATTCATTATCATTCAAACTTCATGTTTTTAAGAATTTAACATAAATTCTATTATAAAACAAAGATGGAACATGTGATTGTTGTTCCTTAGCCTATCTATTCATTTTAATTATCCTAAAATTGAATGTTTATGTTACATAAAGCATACTAATCCTAATGAGCATAAAAAAGATAATGATGTGTTAACACTCTTTCATACCTAAATCTTACATTGGCCTCAATATAAACACATACATATATTGATGATTAGTATATGTATGTTACCTCCTACAAAATGCTTGGTATAACGTTGTTAGCTTGATTTAGTCAACTCTTATCATCCACCATCATCAAAAATCTTGAAATATGTGATGTCAAACTTTCCATTTAGTAGTCTATTATTCACTTCCTTGCACCTTAGTGGTTGTCTCATTTGACACATACTAGACACATTTTCCTCCACATCTCCCTCTTTGTTATTCTTAGCTTGTCCTTGGCAAGAAAAAGTTCCTTAAGTTACTTTTCATACTAAAGTTCCTCCTTAATATATTCCATTAAACGTATGTGTATTTTCACCTCGGGTAATATCTCCAAATTTTCTTTTTCATGATTCTACTTTGTTGAATTATCAAACCTATTGGAAAAAGAAAAAGCAAGGTCATGAGTAAAAAAGGAAAATTAAGATACTACCTTTGATGCCATAATGCATTCTTAGGGTGATGTTATTTTCCTCTTTACTAGCCCCTTCTTTAGAAATATCATTCTAATGGACTTTTTGGGGCTTTTCTAGTTTCTTAGAACTCTATATAGTAATGGAATTAATGGTTTCTCTAGGTCTAGCATTGTTTTGGGAAAGGAGCTCAACAAGTGCTCGTGTCTCCATTCTTTTCACAACTGCTACTACTTGGTTGACCTATATCTGAAGATTTTTCCTTTTAATTTCTCCTTCCTGCTAAAATTCTAAAGTGTGAGCAATTAATAAATTTACTAAGTCCTCAAGAAACTTACCTTGAGCATGTGAAATAGGTTATTGTATTGGGAATGGGAAGCTAGGTGTGATGTCGAACTCCTTTATTGGATTCTTCATTGAAATTTGGTTAACCTGTACCTCAAGATTTCTCCTTAAAATCTTCCATTCCTTGATAGTAACTTGGGTATTTTGCTCAAATTTTAAAGTGTTAGCAATGATGGTATTCACTAAATCATCAAGAGACCTAGATTGAGTGGGTGGAGTAGATTGTGATATTAGGAGTGTGAAGTGAGGTGTGATGTTGAACTCCTTTGCTAGATCTCTTCTTGAAATATTTTGTTCCAATTGAAATTTCATAGTGTTAACAATAAGGTATTCACTAAGTCTTCAAGAGATTTAATTTGAGCATCAGAGTAGGATTTTTGTTAGTAATGGATAGCTAGATGTGATGTTGAAATAAGATATTTGATTTATATATGAATAGCTTTGGTATTGATGATCTCCCCATCTTATGCTGTACATGTTAGAATATAGATCATAAGCCTCTAGCTTTCAAATCTACCCATAGTATTAGTGTTGTCCTTATTTTCCTTTTTATGCTTAAAGTATGATACAAGAAATCCATTATATGTAGGATACGTTATATCCATGTGCATACTTTTTCTTCTAACATTCAACACTTTAAAAAAATTAGTTGAGAGCAAAAGTGAATTAAAAGAACAGAAATAAAAATAAAAGTAAAATAAAATAAAACTAAATCAATGAACAAAGAGATAAAGAAAAAAATAAATTTAAAAACTTTACACGATTGAGAACAAGCAAGTATACATGGTGACGTACAATTGATAAATAATTTAAGAATAAAAATTATCATACCAACGTGGATTGGTAACAATGTCTACTATTAACTACTAGCTTACTAATAAGTTAGTTAAGTTTGTAAAAAGAGATTTTGATTGTTTTTGAAAAAAATAATGTAAAACAATAAAAGTGAATTACACAAAATTTATGAGGGATACGTGATTATGAGACTATCCTCACTATTATCCTACAATTTAAACGAATATTTCATGAATGAAAATTCATTTCTTAGATTTTAAATCACTTTCATAATTTAAATTCCTTCTTGCTTTACAACTCTAGATCCACTTAGACTTCCCATTTTTTCTTACAGTGTAATGGATTAAAAGTTTGATTATTAACCAACCTGAATCCTAAACAATCTAGAGGTATGCTTGCTATATTTAATTAATTCATTGCATTAAGATCTAAAAAGATGATTATTCTATAGGAAAGATTGGAACAATCATTTAACCTTTAACGTAATCATAAGGTACCAATTTAAATGAGAATATTAGTTATTACTTACTAACATCTTAGAATAGATATAAAAATATTCATACAATAAACTAGTTAATTACTCTAAATCATACGTGTATAGTTTTGGTATTTAAACATAGAATTAAATACATCAAAAATCAAGAATTGAAACTAAAATTATCATAGAATTAAATTAATTAAACAATAGTCAAGGGCTTGGAATTTCTCATGATCACATTATTATATTAGATAGATTATATAATAATCAATATTATTATCATGGAAAATTAAATATAAAAAGATTAAGAAAAACTTATAAAAATCTTCAATGTTCTCTTTAAAATCTCCTTCAAAAGTTGCCCTAAAAGTGTTATTTGATCTTCATGGTGTCTTGTTGCAATTATTATATTTTGATGACCTTTTAGGTCGTTCATATAGTGTATTTTTTAGCCTAATCTGAGTTGGATTAGGAATTGATCAATCTAATGGTTGGGATTACAAGTTAGTGCTAAAAAAAGCCAAATTTGAATGCTGAATGGATTGCTCGATCAATCAAAACCCTTCTTGATCAATCTAAACTTGAAGGATTTGCAACCAGAGAGTGCTCGATCAAAAGTTCCATGGAAGCTCGATTATTTGACTCATGGCTCGATCGAACCTTGCTTGTCATTCTTGCCCAAACATTTCAATCAATTGAGTGTTCTATTTTTTTTCTAAATACTTGTTTGTAACTCTTTTTGCTTATTTCATCCCCAAACACCTTTATGACATAGAATAAATGCATAAAATGCGAAGTGAATAGTAATTTATTGTAAATATGTGGGAATCAATCCGTAAATATATGCATAAAATGGCATCACTTAATCTACTTATATATCCCTAGTCATTGATAGAAAAAGTCTTACTAAATCTTTTCTTAAATTTTATAATCTTTTCACTCTTTAGCCTTACAATAAACATATCATCAACATAAAGAAGAAATATGAAAAATTCACCATCATTGAATCTTTTTATAAATACACAATGGCCAAATGTTGTTCTTCGATATCCATGCTCAATTTTGAAGGAGTCAAACTTTTTGTACCATTGTCGTGGTGCTTACTTAAGTCTATATAGACTATTCTTTAGTCGATATACCAAATGTTCTTTGCCTTTGACTTTGAACCCTTTTAATATATCTATATAGATCTTTTCTTCTAAATTACCATGAAAAAAATTAGTCTTCACATCTACTTGTTCAACTTCTAAATCCAAAATTATATAGCTAGGCAAATTACTTCCTAGATGGATGAAATCTTCACCACGGATGCAAAAATTTCTTCAAAGTTAATCCCTTTGAATCCTTTCATGACTAGCCTTACCTTATTTCTGGGTCGTGACCTGTTTCCTTAAGTCTTTAGTTTGCACACCCATTGTTACTTAGTGCCTTTCTACAATCTGGTAGTTGCACCAAATCGTACATATGGTTCTCACATAAGGATTTTATTTCCTCTTTCATGGCTTTTAACCACTCTTCTTTGTGCTTATGTGTAAAAACTTATTTATGGCACTCTATTTCTCACCCATCTATTAGTGAGTATCTAGTTTGGGTTTTGGATGTTCTGCTTAATATTCTTGTTGAGGTCCAATACATTATTCCTGAAGAACTAGTGCTTCTTCCTCTTCATCATGAACTTGGTTATCAATAGTACCATCACTTCTAGAATCTTTAGCTGCATCATCAATTGGATCATCACCAATTGGAGGGTCATTTACTGCATCTCCAACATCTTCAATTGCATTTCTCCTATTATCTTGCCTTGTGGGATAAGGAACTAGATCTAAGTTCACTTGATCTTTTTTCAAGCTAGCAAGCTTTTCACCTCTTTAAATATCTTCAATATCTTGATCTTCATAAAATATGACATCTTTGTTTTTACAATCATTTTTTCAATAGAATTCTATAACCTATACCTAATTTCTTTATTCCTATATCCCAAGAAGATGCATTCCTTCAACTTGGAGTCGAGCTTTAATGTCTAAACTTGTGGAATATGAAGAAATATTCTACAATCGAACACCATCAAATTGTTGTAAGATAGATCTTTACCTCTCCAAACATGTTTCACCTAAAAAATATCTTGGGAAACTTGGCATGAGATAAAATTAGAATACACATCATCTAAAAAATTGGGTTTTCTTTATGGGATCTATAATAA
The DNA here is from genome assembly GCA_030763125.1 of Hippophae gyantsensis. Lineage (NCBI taxonomy): Eukaryota > Viridiplantae > Streptophyta > Magnoliopsida > Rosales > Elaeagnaceae > Hippophae > Hippophae gyantsensis. The sequence goes on along the minus strand of CM061028.1, from coordinate 71,609,857 downwards.
AATGAAGTTTGATATTGTTTTCTAGTTGAGCAGTGCATACATGATTTAAAAGAGAACATTTTTCCTTTCATCCATGCTAATGCCTCTCTTTTTGCTAGAATTTGAAGTCTTTTATCATGTGTCTGAACCTTTTATGCTATAGCTCGATTGATGAATCTTCTTTGAGAGTATTCATGTATCCATTCCATACCTTTGCATGACCCATGTAAAGAGTATTTTCCTTCATCACTCAGGCTACTATACGAAAAATTCTAGTAAGATTCTACTTACCACCACCAAATACACTAGTGTAACCATCATCATCATGTAATATGGTAGAAAACAATTTAGGCATATGTATGGAACATGTTCTTGAAAACTAAATGATAGCCTGTGATGGTTCAAGGGAAATATCTCATCTTCTCACCATATTGAATAATTTATCATTTCCTATTCTAACAATACTAAAATTCCTATTGGTATAGGATCTAAACAAGTCCCTTTATGAGTTTGCATGATTAGAAGCACCAGAAGTAATGACACAACATGTATTTTACAATGCTAAATTAACAATACAGCCATTGTAGATAACAATCACTTCATTTCTATTTGACATGATATCAATCCTACCTTTCACTTCACCATTTCCTTGCTTTATTTTGAGCTATATGCATACTCTATTCATATGGCCTTTTTGTCACAATGATAACAGTAAAATCCCTCATTGTCATGGAGTTTCCTCTAAACATATCTCTTAACTTGTCTCTTAGCTTTTCTCTAATGTGTAATTTTATATTACTAAATTTCCCATGATATTCAATAATAAATGCCTCACACTCAATTGATGTTCCTTGCTTATTCTTCATTGCTTCACGGTATATTTTATTAAGTTCAATGTAAAACAACATTGAGGAGTTGAGTTGCTTAATGATACCATCAATGTATGCCAGGTATCTGGTAAGAAGTTGAGTAGCAAAAATGCTTGTAATTTGCCATCAAGTATCATTTTTATATTTTTAATTAGTTTACCAATACTTGAAAGCCTCCTAAATGTATAGAAACACTTTGAGTATCTTTGTACTTTAAGGTAAATAATCATTGGATAAGAGTTGTTTAATATGAGTAGTCTTTCTCTCATACATGGACTCTAACTTTGTTTATAATTAGTAGGCAACAATTTCTTGTAATCAATGATGAAAGATGTTTTGATCAATCAATTGTCAATTTTGTTCTAACATCTTTTTTGTTCATCATGGTCCAAGTGGCATCAGATTTTCCTTTTGGCTTTGGTCCTTCTAAATTGAAATGGCTTATAAAAATCTTTGCAATAAAGGATGTCCTCCATTATTTGATTCCATTAATTTAACCTCTATTATTTGATTCTATTAATTTAATTATTATTGCATATGAAGTGAATGTTGTCTCCTCCATTTTGAAAAAATGCATAAGATTATTGTAATTAGTAATCAATGGAAGTAACTCTAATATCACATATTGTAAAAGATATCAAATAAAATAATAGGAGTCAAATAAAGAATTATAGCAATCAATGGATCTAACTTTTTCACTATTGCATAATTAAATTGGACAAATAAAATATATAATCTCATTTATTATATGTTAACTAATAAATAAAAATACAAAAAATTCTCAAAAAAAAATAGATCATTGGAATAATACTTGTAAAGACCATAGAAATCGATTATTACCAAGCCCAAGGAAAACACCGATAAGCATTATCACTACTCATGGAGAAACTATGCATGAAAGTGAAAGTGAAAAACTACTTTTTTGTAACAAATACAGTTGCAATTCCAATCACAAAAAAATATTTTCAAAGACTTATTATATATATATATATATATATATATCATTTTTATACGTAAAAACAATTACACGAAATTCAATTATTCTTCCGATTCAAATCGGTAACTAGGACCTAGATGAGGTGAGATGCCAACCATAGAATCTTTTCGCGAGCTCTATATTAATCAGGCCAAATTGGCCTCACAAACGTTAATTAAGCAACTTACATAGCATAAGTATAAATCAACATGCTTAATTCAACATACAACTAAAACGCTCTGTAGATACAAGAACAATAATCTACAGTAAACACACTAGTTATAATATGACTCACAGGCTCCTATCCAGACTAGCAAGATATATATGCATGGAAAAAAACTAAAAATATATGAGATAGGAATGCATACTTAATCAACAAAGGATTTCTAGTCACTTCAAGATTTCATTTGTGGCAACATATTATGTAAACAATCATTCTACTCTTACAACATGCAATCAAGCTAAACATAAAAAACTAATTAAGGAGACTGACACCTGGGAGGCACCAGAGTAAGAAAATATAGACTTCTTAGAGACCCATAATAAACTCATATTCATATAAAATATATAAGTAATATATAAATTAATCAAAAAGATGTCAGATTAACTTACTAACACACAAGTAATAATTAGAAAGTTATAGGCATGCTTTATAGAAAGAAACAAAAGTATGCAACAACTTATAATTAACACACTTTCTAATCAAAGTATGCATCTAGTATATTATAACATATATGATAGAAACTCAGAAGATGTTATCATACATACTGATCATGTGTAAAAAAATTAAAGGAGTCCAAGGCCTGATACATAATCAGATTAAGGAGATATTGACTCCTTAAGGAAATAACTCAAACATGAAAATCACAGAGATATAAACACATGACATATAAACATCATTGTAGTAAATATACTCAAAGACAGGTAATATAATAAAGCAATAAATATAGATTTTAATAAATGGAAAGCAGATGAAAAAGAAAAAATAGAAACTTTTCAATCAAAGTTTAAACTTTAGTATGTAGGAACATACACCCTCTAAACTCTGATTATACTAGTCATATAGTTTAGTGTGCATAACACTAGATATAATAAGGTAGACCCATATAAAACTCTATCTATGTGGTAAAATCCTCAGGTTGTTTAAAGAAACCAGTCAGTAGCAAACAATCCATTAAATAATAAAATAGTGGCATTCTGAGAGAAATAAAGCCATCTTTACCTCTATTAGCCAGGATCTCTATCCTAACTGCCTATTGCTGCTCTAACTTCCTGCTTCATTAGTGACCTAGTTTGACATATAAACCTGAATCTCTTCCAAAGGTCACACTACCCACAATGGTGTGATCAATAACCAAAGACCAGTAATAAGTAAAGTGAATAAGAAAATGTTGCTCGAAGGAAACCATTGGCCGATACCCGACATAACACACAGAACCCACTTGCAAACACCATCTTGACATAAGCACAGTTTTGATCACACAGTCAAGAATCACCAATAGAAGGAATTAGATAAAGCTTTGCACCTTTATTCTGGATGCAAAACAAGAAGAAATGGGGGGTATTTATAGACATTAAAATTTCCACCTCGCCACCACCTATAGCAAGCTTGGTGGCAAAGTGATAAAAGTCACAATTTTTTATTCCAAAAATTATCGAGTACTTTCCATAAATATCCGTACCTAAAATAAGCCAAAAACATAAGTGATAATTTCGACTTGCTTGCACACTCTATCACCAAAAATAAACAGTTCCATTTAGCATGTACACTATGAAAACCAACCCCGTGGTGTGTGTAAACATTATTGCATACAAAGTGTTTCTAACTATATGCACATATGTATTACTAATCTATAGTAATTAATCTTACATAAAGGAGGACAAATACACTAAGTAAGAATAAAACAGATATCATGTTTTGCACACAAGAAGCCAACAAACAAAAACAAGAAGATTGGGACTTACATTCTCCACCATTGGCTTTTTGTGTCAAAACATTGAACTACTAAATAAAAAAGCTCATCAAACATGAGATGATCATGAAGATTTCTTAATATTGTTTATTCCCATGAACAACATAATGTCACACGCTAAAACCTAAAAGATACACCTATTCCAAGTGAATAAAAGATACACATACTCTAAGTGCATTTATCTTGAGTGCTCTATCTAGCTTTATAAATCAACTCATCTGATCCTTTGTCATAAGGAACTCAGCACCACTTCATAGAGCATGCTTGAAGTACTAAGGCTTCACTATACACCCGTAACCTAGACACACGAAACTATCACATAGCATATGAACTTATCATGTAGAAATAGTGTGTAGCCTATCTAAATGCTATCATGTTACCTCTACATAGGTACACATTGTTAATATATCCAAATACTATCGTGTTACCCCTATATAGGTACACACCGATAGTCTAAGCACAATTAACATGTAGCATAAACAAACACTATCTATATGTAATACAAATATGCAAACTACACGAGTTGCATGCAACATAAATATATAAGCTCCTCTTGAACATATGCAGCACCTTCTAAGTGTATACATATTAGATAAACATAATGTAGTGTAGACAACACTCGACATCCCATGAAACAAATAGTATGTTAACAAGCAACCACAATGCACAAACAAACACAATTTGTTCAACCTTTTCCCTTTTGACATGGAAATTCAGAGCAAGCACACACTGGTGTGTAACATATCACACCTCTATATGAAGGAGAAAAGTCAAACAGAAATGCAATAATCCTAACCCTTATGCAACATAGTAAGGAAGATTAAAGAAAGCATAAAAAAGAAACACATGTTGTCAAGCAAGAAATACAATGAATAACATCAAGACAATAGCAAGGTAAAAGCATGTAACAAACAACAACCTGAATGTAGTGATAAACCAAGAATAGTGTAGATAGAAAACATCTCCCTAATATGATACATAGCATGGAATCCCACATCTATACGTGTTATGGAAGGGAATAAGAGGCTTTGCAATGTGCATATAACACATCAATAGGATGGGCAGTCAAACACCACTAGCACATAAATGTGTAAACGATTTTGAAAGAAGATATTGACTAGAAGCCCAACTATCTTTAAAGTTGGCATGCTCCTAGTGACTCAAAAATCTTTCCTCAAATGCCAATGCCATTTAAATGTGTCAATGAATCCCTAAGAAGGAGTTGAATAAGAGTCTAACTATCTTTCAAGTTGAACACTCCTAGTGATTAAACTATGTTCCCCCCAAAATACTTGAGTATATTAAATCTTATAACCTAACCCCATATTATGCACACATATACGAAAAGATATCATAGTCTACCAAAGAAATATATATGTCATGAATTTCAACAACAAATACAAATTTATTAACTACATGTGATAAACGTGTAATAACTCACTACAATAGTAAAGAAGGTAAATTGATGAGTGCTTAAAAGCACTAAAATTACCACGATCTAATATACTTTAATTGATTAAGTAGATTTATATTTATATGAATTTATCATATTTTATATAAATTTATATTTTTGGAATCACGGGTATTTTTATTAGTTTTTATGTATTTTCACTCTAAAAATAATTTAAAGACTCAAAGAAAAAAAATACTGGAAGAAATACATCACAATAATCAAAGGGTAGTATTCATTTATTATAAAAACAAGTGAGAAAAAAATGAGAAAAAGTAAAAAAAAATAGAAAAATAGAAAAATGGACAAAACTACCCAGTCACACGCATGCCATGCCGAGCCCCGCTTGCATCCCTCGACTCCCATACCTACCACAACGAGATTCATGCCCCTATCTGCGCCCATCTGTCTGTACCAATGCCCAATCGTACGCATATCTTCCCACACACGTGCCTATGGGTCCGTAACGCGTTCAATATATTTTTCCACTTGTTTTCGCCTTTTCCTCACCTATAAAAAAATCATCTTCTCCATTGTAAAAAAACACCTAAAAATCACAGCTCTTCTTTCTCTCTCTAGAAAGCTTTAATAGTTTTTTTAGTTTTAAAGTTCTTCTTTTTTTGAGAAGAACTAACTATGCTTTTGTACATTTTTAGTTTTTGATTCAATAAATGGAAATACAAATCCGTTTGGATGTTTTCTATAAATGTAATTAACATCAAAGTTTTGTAAGGATTCTTTTGAGGTATAATTTTAAAATTAATTGTTTACAGTTATTTTTATGTTTTATTCTTATATGTTATATTTAATTTGTCTGTGATTATATTTAACATTGATGGTTGTTTATAATATGATATAATAATAACGTTGTTATGCTTGCAAAATATTATATAGGTAAAACATTTCTATAAAATAAATTGATTTAGTTTTTATTCAAGATTTTATATTAAGGATGTTAAAGAGAATTATATTATTTTTCATTACAAACTTAAATCTAAAAAATTAGATTTTAAGGTTTAATTATTCAGTCTCATTTAGAGTAATGCTCTTTTATTTATTGGTATAATCGTCCAATAGTTAAAGTGAAGCTCTATTTCAAAAGGTTTTTATGATAAATATTTTTCGAAAATGTATTTACAACATATTTTAAGTAATGGTTTTAAAACTTGAAAGTTAGTACTCGGATAATTAACTTCTTAGGTTTAATTTGGCTACCTTGAATAAAATCTAATTAACTGACTTCGCCTAAAGCTATAATTAGATGATTTGGTATTTTCTTAGAAATAAAGTTGAAATTTAATACTTAATTAAATAATAGGCTCTGTCTAAGGATATTAGTTAATTAATATTAAATAAAATAATTTGGGTCCCGTCTAAGGATACTTTCATACCAAAATGAGAATATCAATAAAAATCAATTTATATATTTAATAACCTAAATAATATGAGCAAACATAATTAACTTAATTATTATATTTATAAATAATTTATTGTTATGAATGATAAAAATTTGCATTTTTGTTTATTAAATCCATAACTATATTTAATTTTATTATATTAGATTAGGAAACAAAAATCAAAATATCGTGACACGATGTTTAAGATTTAATTTCACTTTTAAAAGTTTGAATAATAAATTAAAAACCACATATATTCTTTCCTTATATCGACCTTGGAAGTATACTTCTCATTTTCTATTAAATGTTTTGTTCACTTACGAGAGTTTTATAAATATAAAAGTAAAGTATCCATAAGATCGGTATTGCTAACTCGATGTCGGTCTTGTCTCATCATTTTTTGGCGCCGTTGTTAGGAAAAAAATAATATTTTTAAATTATTTATCAAAATTTTGAAAATATTTTGTGTTTTAAATAATTGTGATTTTTTTTATTTACTTTGTGTTAAAAAAAGAAATATAATTTTTAATTTTTGATTTTAATTAAAAAATATATAAATAGAAAAGTATTAAAAAAATAAATATATAAATAAAAATTACCTTTTTTATTTTTTTTTCTTACTTAAAAAAATAATTTTTTTTAATTTTTAATTTTTTAATAAAAAACAAAAAAAAATTAATTTTAATTTTAATATAAAAAGAAAAAACCTAATTTATTATCTTAATGAACTTAGATTTTTACTTAACTTAATTTATTAACTTAATTAACTTAGATTTTAAAAGCATAAAAATTAAAGCTCTAATGGAGTTTGTCTAAGAGACTAGTTCTTATAAGCATTTATGCCATTAGTCTTTCATGGGAACGTTGATATGTCTAAGAAGATGGTTTTTAAAGAGTCTTTATCTCATCATTCTTTTATGAGAGTATTTTTAGTTAATACTGATTATGCTATTTAACTTAGAGATTATAAAAAAATATAAAATAAAAACTTTGTGAAACTATCTCCAAAATTTTAAATTTTTTAATCATAATATGTGATAAAAGGAGGTAGTTGTTTTGTTAGATTTAGGTACAATTGTGTTTTGATTCCTTAGTTATTTGACTTATACCTAGAAGTGAGTTATCTAAAATGCACAATCATGTCCCTAGTTTTAAGTAAATAAAATTTTAAAAATCTGTAAGGCATGACTTAAAAAGTATAGGTAGACAAACTTGTCCTAATTGTAGGTTTTATTGACTCAATGATGTGGAGATGTTGATTTTACTTAAAATAAAATCCCCCAAATTACTTCTTACTAAAATGTTAAACTAAACATTAGTTGGGAGTTAATCAATCATTTTAGGTAATTTTCTTTTATTTGTTTTATTTATTTTAGTTTCATTTCAGGTGAATAATTTTAGAATTTTTAAAAGAATATTTGTTGAGATATTAAAAGTTCACAACGATCTATCTATGTAAAGTTTAATGATAAACATGATGTACGCACCTACATTTCTCCATCACCACTTGCACATTCTCAAGAAATAGGCAATTTTTCTTCTCTTTTATCTTTATCTTTAATTTACGATTCTTACATTGAGGATAATATAAGTTCTAAGTTGGGGGTGGTGAAAAGTTACTTTGCTTAATTTTAAAAAATTTAACAATTTTAAAATTTTTATGTTCACATTTTCATTTTTATTGTGTTTGATTTTATTTTCTTTGAGTGGTTTATTTCTTTTGTGTGGTTTAGTAATTTTTAGAATTTTAGGATTACTTTTAAAAAATTTCTAACATAAATCTATCATTTCTTTAACTCAAATTTAAGTGAATAGAAGTTTTTTGCACTCTTAGATTAATATTTGAAAACATATCATATAGTATATGGTAACTAGTTAGTTTTTGTAATAAGTAGTATTTCATGATAAAATGAGAAAATTATAATGAACCCAAAATCAATGTTTAGGAATCAAATAGTAGAAACTACCCTAATGAGATATACCTTGAGCCTAATTTTCTTTATTTTGAGTGAAATATATTTTTTCTACTCCAAACACATTTCTTATTTGTTCAAATTTTTAAATGATCTTTATATGTATTAGCATTGAATGTTAGGATTTCCACATATAATAAACTGTCATATGTTGTTTTTACTGGTTAGATTGAATGATTTAAGTAGAAATTGATAGTATATACTCTTTTGTCCTTCATGCATGACTTCTATCAAAAAGAGACATATCATGAGTTACCTAAAACAAAATCAAAAAGAAAAAAAGCCACAAAATTAACCACTCACTAAAATCCAACAAAAATGTACAATCTGTACATGGATCCATTCTCTAAAAAAATATGTTAAAAAAATATTTTAAATAGAAAGAGAGAGAAAAAAAGAATAGTATAATTTATATACTATGACCCACATAGTCTACAAAGTTGTGAGAAAATGTTAGTTACAAAGGAAAATTATAGAAAGTAAACCCCTAAAAAGTCATTGCATTTTCTTCAATTCTATAAGGCATATATCTTGAAATTTTTATTTAATGAGTTGAATTAAGGCATGAAAATAATTTTGCGATTTCTTTACGAAATCCTAAAACATTTAATTACTTTCATGAGATCAAAGTTATGCACTATTTTTTATCTTTTTTTTCTTTTATAAGTACGCGAACTTATAAGTTCATTTCCAAACATAAACTCTATTTGCATATGCCTTAATATGAGTGCTTGAATCAATAGGATTCAGTGTTTTGAGAGTATTGACTTGTAAAGATAGAGTCGAAGCAAATTCGAATTTTTGACATTGAAATTGGATAAATTTAAATTGAAACATTTTTGAAATAAAGTATGAAAATAATTTTCAACTAATTATTATTATAAAATATGACTATTTAAGAAGTTGAAAATAATTTATGCTTTATATTTTAATTATGATCTTAAAGGAGATTAAAAAGCATAAGACATTTGTATGTTTTGTTTTCTTATTTTATTTTATTTTATTTTATTTTTAAGTTAATTTTTGATTTTAGTTAGTTTTTATTTTGTTATAATTTTATTGTTTGATTTGTTATTTTTTTGTTCTTTTTAATTTTTACATTTAGTTCAATGTTTATGAGTATCATTAATAAAACTCGTCCATTAGAGAAACCTATGAGTTTAAAGACTTGTTGCATACTGTAAATGCAACCGTTTCAATCCATAAAAGTAATCTAATATAGTTTAATTTTAATTTTTACCTCTCAGAAGTGCTCAAAAAATACTAAAATTACCATGATTTTATGCAAATTAATTGATTAAAAATATATATATTTATATGATTTTATCATATATTTATATAAATTTATCTTTTCGGAATCATGGGTATTTTTATTGTTTTTCAGGTATTTTCGTTAAAAACGTAACTTAAAGACTCAAAAAGGAATACTGTAGGCAATACATCATAAATATATTCAAAAATAAATGAGGAAAAGTCAACAAATATGGAAAAATTGGACAAAATGGGTCAAAAAGGATGAAATCGTGCACACAGCCGCCTAGCCACCGCAGCATGCCCAGTCCCACGCACGCCTTCCTTCTATCCCGTGCGCTGCACTTCTTGACCAGGCACGCTCTTGCTATTTTTTGCGCGTGCCTATGCGCACAGTTGCTACTTCCACGCACGCCTGTGCATGCCCCAACTCCACTCCGTGCACGCCTCTGCCATCTGCACCTCAATCCGCGTGCAACCGCCCCCACGTCAACATAGCGTCATCAAATGATGTCATTATTCACTACTCCGCGTTTTCACCATTTTTAATCATTTTTTCACCCACTTTTTCTTCCCATCCTCACTTATGAATACCCTCATTCTCTTCACAACTAAACACACCTAAAAACACATCTTCTCTTCTCTTTCTTTCTCTCATTTCTTAGTTTTTTTTAGTTTTTCTTAGTTTTTAGCTTTTTTTTAGTTAGTTCTTCTTAGTTTTAGAGTTCTTCTCTTTTTGAGAAGAACTACTTATGTTTTTATAATTTATTTGCTTTTCGATTCAATAAATGGGAGTGCAAATTCTGTTTGGAGGTTTTCCAGCAAGAGGAATAGCAACAAAGTATTGTAAGGATTTTATTTTCTTTACAGTTATTTTTAATGCTTTATTCTTACATGTTATATTTAATTTTTCTGTGATTAAATTTAACTTTGCTGGCTGTTCGTAAACATGATATAATAATAACATTGTTAGAGAGAAATATCTTATTTTTCATTACAAACTTAAATCTGAAAATTAGATTTTAAGGTTTAGTTATCCGGTCTGATTTAGAGTAGTATTCTTTTATTTGTTAGTACAATCGCCCGGTAGTTTGAGTAAAGTTTTATTTCAAAAGTTTTTACAAGAATTATTATCTGAAAATGTATTGACAACATGTTTTCAGTAGTGGTTTTAAAATTTTAAAGTTAGTACTCGGATAACTAAATTCTTAGGTTTAATTTGGACACATTGAATAAAGTTTAAATTGTCTAACCCCACCCATAGGTGTTAATTGATTTGTTTAGTTAACAAAGAATATCTAACCCCACCAAAGGTAATATTCATATAAAAAAGAGAGAATCAATAAAAATCAATTCATATCTTTAATAACCTAAATAATATGAGCAAGTATAATTAACTTAGTTGTTATATCCATAAATACTCCACTATTATAAATGGTAAAATTTGCATAAATATTTATTGAATCTGTATCTATGTTTATTTTTATGTCAGTAGATTAAAAACACAAAACTTAAAATATCGTGACAGGATATTTAGGATTTAATTTCATTTTTAAAAGTTTGAATAATAAATTAAAAATCACATATATTCCTTCCTTAGATCGACCTTAAGAGTATACTTATCATTCTCTACGAAATGATTCGTGCACTTGCGAGAGTTTTATAAATACATAAAACCAAAGCGATGGTAGGATCGCCGATGTCGGTTCTACCCTATCAAGTTTTTGGCACCGTTGTCGGGGAAGGAATAGCGTTTTAAATTATTTATCAAAATTTTAAAAAAATTTTGTGTTGTAAATAATTGTGTTTTTTTTATTTAAAAAAAATAAAAAAAATTTGTTGTTTGTTAATAGTAAAAAAACAAAAAAATTAAAATATTTTTTTTCATAAAAAAAAACAAAAAAATAAATAAACTTACCATTCATGAATAGTAAAAAAATTCAAATTCAAATTTCAATTTCATAATAAATAACAAAAAAAATTAAAATTTTAAATTTCATAAAAAAAAATTATAACATGAATAATAAAATAATTTTGAAATTTGAAATTTGAAGTAAAAAAAACGTAAATAAATTTTAAATAATAAATAAATAAATAAAATATAAATAAATAAATAAATAAATAAATAAAAAATAGAAATTATAAAAAAATAAAAAAATAAAATTTTTCAAAAAAAAATCAAAAACTTTATTTTCAATTTTTTTTCTTTTATCTTTTTCAATTTTTTTATTTTATTTTATTATTTTTTGGGCTTAATTTTTAATTTAATTTTTTTTCCTTTTTAAATTTTTTTATTTTTCTTTTACCTTTTAATTTTTTTTATTTTTGGCTTAATTTTTAATTTAATTTTTAATTTTATTTTTTTTTATCTTAATTTTCGTTTAAGTTAATTAACTTAGGTTTTTAGTAACTTAATTTACTAACTTATATTAATTTAATTTACTAACTTAATTAAATTAAATTTTCATTAACTTAATTAATCTACCTTTTTATTAACTTAATTAACTTAAATTTTAACTTAACTTAACTTAATTAGCTTAATTTTAATAGCATGAAAAGTAAAGATATAAGGGAGTTCTGTTTAGGAGATTAGTTCCTAGAAGTCTTTATGCCACTAGTCTTTCCTGAGAACATTGCTCTATCTAGGAGGATGGTTTTTAAGGAACTTTTGCCCCACCATTATTTCCTGGGAGCACTCTTGGTTAATACTGATTATGTTATTTTAACTTAGATATTATACTTAAAAAAATAAAAATAAATAAAAAAATTCTAAAACTATCTTCAAAATTTTAAAGTTTTAATTTCAATATAAGGAGTTAGTTGTTTTGTTTGATCCAGGTACAATTGTGTTTTGATGCTTTAATTATTTGATTTGTACCTAGACGTGGATGATCTAAAACTCACAAGTATGTCCCTAGTTTTAAGTACAGAAAAATTTGAAAATCTATAGGACATGATTGAAAAAGTGTAGGTAGACATTCTTGTCTTACTTATAGGTTTGATTGACTCAATGACAAAGGGATATTGAGTTTACTTAAAATGAAATCCCCAAGTTACGTTTTGCTAAGACGTTAAACTAAGCGCTGGATGGGAGGCAACCCATCATTCTAGGTAATTTCCTCTTATTTGTTTTATTCACTTCATTTCTATGTTTATTTTAGTTTAATTACATTTGAATAGTTTTAAAAATTGTTAAAACTAATTTTTTTTTGAGAAGTTAGAAGTTCACAGCGATCTGTCTGTGTGCACTTTAATGAACATGATGGATGCACCTGTATTTCTCCATCACTACTTGCAACATTCTCAAGAAATAGGTAATATTTCCTCTTTTTTTCTCTTTATCTTTAATTTACAGTTGTTATATTGAGGACAATGTAAGTTCTAGGTTGGGGGTAGTGAAAAGTTACCATGCTTAATTTAAAAAAAAATTTAACAATTTTTAAAAAAATAAAAAATATTTTTTTTTTCTTTTTTATGTTCACATTTTCATTTTTATTGTGTTTGATTTTATTTTCTTTGTGTGATTTAGTAATTTTTGTAATTTTAGAATTAGTTTACAAAAAAAAAAATTCTCACAAAAATTTATCATTTCTTTAAATCAAATTTAAGTAAATAGTTAAGTCTTTTATACTGTTAGATTAATTTTTGAAAACATATCATGAAATATTTTGTAATTGTTTTTGATAATTAGTTAGTTTTTGTCATAACTAGTATTTCTTGATAAGATGTAGAAATTATATAAACCCAAAATCGGTGTTTATGAATTTGTTTTAGTGGAGACTACCTTTGTGAGATATAATTTGAGCCTAATTTCTCTTATTTAGAGTGAAATATATATTTTTTCTACTCCAAATACATTTCTTATTTCTTCAAATTTTTAGATGATATCTATAGGCATTAGCATTGAATGTATGAATTTTTTCTCATCTTAATAGAGTGTCGTATATTTTTTATTATTATTTTTGCTTAGATTAAATGATTTGAGTAGAAATTGATAGTATATGCTTTTATCTCATTTATGCATGACTGTTATAAAAAAAAAGATATATCTGGGGTTACCTAAACCAAATCAAACAAAAAAGCCACAAAATTAACTACTCACTAAAATCCTAAAAAAAATGTACAATCTGTACATGGGTAGACTCTCTAAAAACAATGATATATATTGAAAAGTATCTTCAGAAAAATATAGAGAGATAAATAATATATAGTATAATCTACATACTATGACCCGCATTACCCAAAATCCTAAAAAAATATACAATCTGTACATGGGTTGACTCTCTAAAAAATTATATATATTGAAAAATATCTTCAGAAAAATATAGAGAGATAAAGAATATATAGTATAATCTACATACTATGACCTACATTGCCTACAAAGTTGTGAGTAAAGGCTAATTACAAAATAAATATATGGGAAGTAATTCCCTAAAAAGTCATTGCACTTTCTTCATTTGTAAAAGACATATATCTTGAAATTTTTCTTAATGAGTTTGATTTATGCATGAAAATAATTTTTATATATGATACCTTTATAATTTATACATTTAATTCCTTCCATGAGATCAATGTCAAAATAACACTTTGAGCCTTTATTCTTTATACATATGCGAACATATTAGTTCATTTCTATACATCAACTCTTTTGCATATAAATTAGTATGAGTGTTTGAACCCATAGGATTCAGTGTTTTGAGAGTATTGACTTGTGAGGAATAGAGTCGAAGCGAATTCGAATTCATGACACTGAGATTGGGGGAAATTAAATTGATACATTTTTTATATGAAATATGAAAATGATTTTTGACTAATTATTATAATAAATCATGATTGTTTAAAGAGATTAAAATAACTTATGCTTGAGATTTTAATTATGATCTTAAAGGAGATTTAAAAAGTATGAGATATTTTTATGATATGTTGTTTTCTTTCATTCTTAAAAGTTAAATTTGGATTTTGTTGTAATTTTAGTTTTTAAGTTAATTATTTTATTATTATTTTACATTTAGTTCAATGTTTGTGGGTATCATTACTGAAAACCCTCACAAGACTCAAACTCGTCCACTAGGACAACCTAGGGGTTTAAAGGCTTGTTGCATAGGCTAAATGCAATCGTGTCAATCCACAGAAGTGATTTAGGATAGTTTAATGTTTAGTTTTTATCGCTTCTCTTACTAAGGGACTAGCAAGAAGCTAGTTGGGGTTGTGATGAGTGCTCAAAAAGTACTAAAATTACCATGATTTTATGCACATTAATTGATTAAAAATATATATATTTATATGATTTTATCATATATTTATATAAATTTGTCTTTTCGGAATCATGGATATTTTTATTGTTTTTCAGGTATTTTTGCTTAAAAACGTAACTTAAAGACTCAAAGAGGAATACTGTAGGCAATACATCACAAATATTTTCAAAAATAAATGAGGAAAAGTCAACAAATATGGAAAAATTGGACAAAATGGGTCAAAAAGGAGGAAATCGTGCACACCTGACCCAAAGCGTCGGCCGGCTAAGACGCCTTGATCCGCGCCTTGCTCTGTCCCGCGTACCTTGCACTTCTTGACCGCGCGTGCCTTTGCTATTTTCGTGTGCACTTGTGCGCACAGCTGCTACTTCCGCGCACGCCTGTGCGCACCCCAACTCCATTCTGCATCTGCCGCTGCCATCTGTGCCCCAATCCGCAAGCAGTTGCCCCCCACATCAGCATGGCATCATCAAATGAAGTCATCATTCACTACTTCACGTTTCCACCATTTTTTATCATTTTTTCACCCACTTTTTCTTCCCATCCTCACCTATAAATACTCTCATTCTCTTCACAACTAAACACACCTAAAAACACATCTTCTCTTCTATTTCTTTCTCTCATTTCTTATTTTTTTTAGTTTTTCTTAGTTTTTAGCTTTTTTTTAGTTAGTTCTTCTTAGTTTTAGAGTTCTTCTCTTTTTGAGAAGAACTAGTTATGTTTTTGTAATTTATTTGCTTTTCGATTCAATAAATGGGAGTGCAAATTCTGTTTGGAGGTTTTCCAGCAACAGGAATAGCAACAAAGTATTGTAAGGATTTTATTTTCTTACAGTTATTTTTTATGCTTTATTCTTACATGTTATATTTAATTTGTCTATGATTAAATTTAACTTTGCTGGTTGTTCGTAAACATGATATAATAATAACGTTGTTATGCTTGCGAAATATTAAATAGGTAAAAATTTCTAAAATGAATTGATTTTATTTTTATTCAAGATTTTATATTAAGAATATTAGAGAGAAATATATTATTTTTCATTACAAACTTAAATCTGAAAATTAGATTTTAAGGTTTAGTTATCCGGTCTGATTTCGAGTAGTGCTCTTTTATTTGTTGGTACAATCGCCCGGTAGTTAGAGTTAAGCTTTATTTCAAATTTTTTTATAAGAATTATTATCTGAAAATGTATTGACAACATGTTTTCAGTAGTCGTTTTAAAACTTGAAAGTTAGTACTCGGATAACTAAATTCTTAGGTTTAATTTGAACACCTTGAATAAAGTTTAAATTATCTAACCCCACCAAAGGTGGCATTTAAATGGTTCCTTTTCAATCTCTTAGAAAAAGAAATTAATTTAATTAACCAAATTAGTTGTCAACCCTACCCATAGGTGTTAATTGATTTTTTTAGTTAACAAAGAATATCTAACCCTACCAAAGGTGGTATTCATATAAAAAAGAGAGAGTCGATAAATATCAATTCATATCTTTAATAACCTAAATAATATGAGCAAGCATAATTAACTTAGTTAATATATCCATAAATACTCCACTATTATAAATGGTAAAATTTTCATAAATATTTATTCAATCTGTATCTATGTTTATTTTTATGTCAGTAGATTAAAAACACAAAACATAAAATATCGTGACATGATGTTTAGGATTTAATTTCGTTTTTAAAAGTTTGAATAATAAATTAAAAATCACATATATTCCTTCCTTAGATCGACATTGGGAGTATACTTATCATTTTCTATGAAATGATTCGTGCACTTGCGAGAGTTTTATAAATACATAAAACCAAAAATATGGTAGAATCGGTGATGTCGGTTCTGCCCTATCAACCTATTCTCTTTCTAAGGAACTAGCGAGAAGTTGGTTGAGGGTTGTGATGAGTGCTTAAAAGGTACTAAAATTACCATGATTTAATGTACTTTAATTGATTAAATAGATTTATATTTATATGATTTTATCATATTTTACATAAATTTGTATATTCGAAATCATAGATATTTTTATTATTTTTTAGGTATTTTTGCTCCAAAAATAATTTAAAGACTCAAAAAAAAAATACTAGAATAAATACATCACAATATTCAAAGTGTAGTATTCATTTATTATACAAATAACAGAAAAAAATGAGGAAAAGTAAAAAAATTGAAAAATGAAAAAAAAAATGAAAAACATTGCCTAGTTACGCGCATGCCATGTCGAGCCCCGCACGCATCCACCGAGTCCCGCATGCGCCAGCTCATGTCACATCGAGATCCATGCTCAGCCTATCCCACGTGCATCCGGACATGCCAAGCCAAGATTCACACCCCTGACTGCGCCCATCTACTAGCACCCAATTGTGCGCACCTTTGCCCACACGTATGCCAACGTGTTCGTAATGTGTCCAACACCCATTTTCAAGATATTTTTCACCTTTTTAGCTTTTTTCTCACCTATAAAATGTCTCTCTCATCTATTGTAAAAACACACCTAAAAATCTCAATTCTTCTCTCTCTATCTTTCTCTCTCTAGAAAACTTTATTAGTTTTTTTAGTTTAAAGTTCTTCTCTTTTTGAGAAGAACTAGCTATGATTTTGCATATTTCTAGTTTTTTATTTCATAAATGGAATGAAAATCTGTTTGGAGGTTTTCCAAAAACTGAATTAGGATCAAAGTTTTGTAAGGATTTAAGGTATAATTTTAAAATAAATTATTTACAGTTAATTTTATATTTTATTCTCACATGTTATATTTAATTTGTTTGTGATTAAATTTAACATAACTGGTTTTTTATAAATATAATATAATAATAACGTTATTATGCTTGTAAAATATTAAATAGGCAAACTATTTTTATAAATTAAATTAATTTTGTTTTTATTCAAGATTTTATATTAAGGATGTTAGAGAAAAATATATTATTTTTCATTACAAACTTAAATCTAAAAATTAGATTTTAAGATTTAATTATCCGGTTTAATTTAAAGTAGTGTTATTTTATTTGTTTGTACAATTGCCTAATAATTGGAGTAAAGTTCAATTTAAAAAGTTATTTATAAGAACTATTATTTAAAAATGTATTGACCACATATTTTTATTAATGGTTTTAAAACTTGAAAGTTAGTACTCAGATAATTAAATTTTTAGGTTTAATTTGAACACCTTGAATAAAGTAAAATTAACCGACTCCACCTAAAGGTATGAATATATGGTTTTCTATTTTCTCATAAATAAAGCTAAAATTTAATACTTAATTAATTACTAGGTCCTGCCTAAGGATATTAGTAAATTAATATTAAACAAAAGAATTTGGGCCTTACCTAAGGATACTTTCATACTAGAAAGAAAAAATAAAAAAAATATCAATTTATATCTTTAATAACCCAAATAATATGAGCAAGCATAATTAACTTAATTATTATATCTACAAATACTTCATTGTTATGAATGATAAAAAGTTACATTATTGTTTATTGAATTCATATCTATGTTTATTTTTTTATGTCATTAGATTAGGAAACAAAAATCAAAATATGTGACAAGATATTTAGGATTTAATTTCATTTTTAAAAGTTGAATAATAAATTAAAAACCATATAATTCTTTCCTTAGATCGACCTTGGAAGTATACTTTTCATTTTTTAGAAAATAATTTGTGCACTTGCGAAAGTTTTACAAATATAAAACCAAAGTATCCGTAAGATCGGTATTGCTAACCCGATACCGGTCTTGTTTTATCATAAACATATAGAAAGACTGATGAAATAAGAGAATGTAAATAATGCATGCAACAAGTCATACTAACAGTCATATTTATACATGATTCATAAAAATTATGTAAATATTTATACATGATTCATAAAAATTATGTAAAGAAGAAGGGAGCATCATTAGAAATCCTTGCATGGCTTATAACAAGTTCTAAGAGCTTGGTTTCACAAGTTGTAACAATGGTTATTAGCTCAGGGTTTCACAGGTACTCAAAGTGATTCCATCGTTTTTGTTTGAAGAGTTGTAGGTTATGTTATGTTTGTTTGATGAATGTAAACAATGTGGTCTTTATTGGTTCTAATGCTTCTCAATTGTAAGGTTTTGATGATGTTTTGCATAAATAATTTTCCTTGAAGGATATGGGCAATTTGAGTTATCATTGACCTGACATTAGTTTTGCTGTTAGTAAATTGTGTTAATGTCTTAGCTCTTCTACTGATGTACATTTGAAAGCAACTAAAAGAGTAATAGATTACTTGAAAGGATCAATGAGTTATGGTGTTATGCTAATGAAACCAATGAGTTGGATTTGCATGGATACATAGATGCAAACTAGGTGTTGGTTGGAGAAGCATATGAGATAACGTGGATACAAGCTTTACTTAAAGAAATTGGACTTGAACTTGCTAGAAAATCAAAGCTATTATGTGATAATATTAGTGTTTTTCATAAACAATTTGTCTTGAAGGATATGGGTTGCTTAAGTTAATTTTTGGGTTTAGAGGTCACTTTCACTTCTGATGGTCTTCATTTGTGCCAAATTAAGTACTTATAGAAATTGTTGTCACAATTTGGGCTTTTATCTTCTAAACCTGCATCCATACCCAGGGTAGTATTAAGAAAGAGTGATGGTGTTGAGTTGGATAATTCATATGTATATAGAAGCACGATGAGGGCATTGTAATACTGTGTTGTAATAAGACCTGACATTAGTTTTGATGTTAGTAAATTGTGCTAGTTTCATAGCTCTTTTGATGATGTACCATTGAAAGCAGCTAAAAGAGTAATGCATTACTTGAAAGGAACAATGAGTTGTGGTGTTATGCTATTGAAACCAATTGAATTGGATCTGATACACGCAGATGAAATAATGCATATATAAGCTTTATTAAAAGAAAATGACCTTGAATTTGCTAGAAAATCAAAGTTGTTATGTGATAATATTAGTAATCAATATATAACTAGAAATCTAGCACAACATGCAAGGACCAAACATACTGAAATAAACATTTAGTCTATTAGAGATCTTGTTTTACAAATTAGAGATCTTGTTTTACAAAAGAGATTGGATATTGAATACTGTATGTTTGAATTACAATTAATAATAGATATATTTACAAAACCATTGTGCAGTCCTAATCATTTGAACTTTAGAAGCAAATATTTAAATGGGTTTGATTCTGTATGGGATCATAAAAACCTAAATTTTGAAGATATATCTTCGTTCTTTTGGATCAAACATCAATTACAACGATTTTATAAATGATTAATTGGGATAAATGTAGATGAATAATACCCCTAAATATATATAAGAAGTTTTCATCATTAAAAAAATTTAAAATTATGATTATTTATAATTAAAAATATCGAATCTCATTTCAATCATCATTTATCGCATTTATGTTAGAGTAACAAAAACAAAAATCTCTTGTATGTAATATATATAGTTGTATCATGTGCATATCAATACAACTTAATATTTTTCTTCTTCTTCTTCTTGCTTTCTTCTATTCACTGCATATTAAAATACTTCTGGGGATAATATTTTCTAAATATGCTTAGTAGACTTTCGGTTAACGCATACTACACAGTATATGTTAATTGGTTTAATTAACTAAACAAATGATGACGTAGCCCAATAATAACTCAACAGGTATATTTGGTTGAAATACCCAACATCATTATCGTTATCTAATGACAAACAATTTGTACATGAGTTTCAAGCTCAACCTCATTTCATCTCTAATATGTAAAAATTGATTTGATTTATTTAATTATTTTAATTGATCTGCATCGATTATTTTTATGATTTTTTTATTAAAAATAATCAAAACAATTTACATAAATATTTAGATTTGAGTTCAGATTCAATTATAATTAGTATGATATATAATTATTATTTAAAATAATAAAATTTATTTTTTAATAAATAAGCAATTATTATAATAATTATATTAATATTTTAATTTGTAATAAACGATTTTTTCCTATTTTGTGGCTGCCTTAGTAAAAAAAACGGACTTTGTGTTCTACCACTTTATTATTTTAGTGTTTTCGATAGATTCAAGTGAAATCAACTGGAATTGGGTTGTTTTCAAGAGTTCTGTTTTTCGTTGACAAATACTGGATTAATTTCCGCAGATTAGTTTTACCGATTTCAGAGCAATTATTTCACTTTATTTTTTTATTCATACAGTATAACAACATAAATTATTTTTATTTAAAAAATATATATAATATTTAATAATTATTTTAATTGTTATGATATAATCTCTATTAAATTTGATATGTTTATTAAATATATACATAAAAATATCACAAATTTTTAATCAATAAAAATGTAACAATTTTTATTGATAACTATATTATAACACTAATTAAAGTACCAATTAAGCTATTCTAAAGTTGTTATAAAGTTTTAATGTTTTTCTTGTTTTAAAATACATAATAAAAATTTTAAACTAACATTTTTGTTTATAGTTTAATAATTTTTTTATATTATGATAATGACATTATATAATATCGAATTAAAAAATAATTTTTTTTATTTAAAAGTTATAATAAAAAAAATATAAACTAACATTTTTGTTAATAATTTAAGCAAAAAAAATGTTTTTGTTAATAAATAAAATTTTAAATATTTTTTTAGAACTATAAATGAGACAACACATTAGTTGCTTAGTCTAATTCATTTAAGAGTGAGTTAAATTAAACTTGATTTAATTAAATTTACATATACTTCATGATTAATGTATAAGCAAGTCATTTCAACATTTGTATATGTTCATTGCAAAAACGAGGATTTCTCTAATTTTGATATCTTAATCACCATATATTATATTATTTCGTTATTATTATACTTATAGAAAGAAACTTACATTAATAATATTGGGTACGTATGAAACTCTTCACCCAAGTAACCAAAATCATCACAAACTCTTATTAGCACATCCAAAGCAGTTCAAGAGACTGATAGAAACACAACATGATGATATTGCGGAAGCCACACAAAACTTAAAACAGACAAATACGGAAGAGGTACTACTACAAGTTGGATATATATATATATATATATCTTAGTTGTATAGCTCAGGGTGCTCCTTGAGATAAATCTCAGCAAGTTGGAACAATTGATTGAGCTTTTGTTTGTCTCCCTTAACCTTCTCTTCATCAATTTGGTAATTACCCTTTGGGTAGAGGTGGCTTTTTTCCTTAATAATGGTTCCTCCATTTGGTCCAGGTACCAACTTGATCTCATGTTTGACTCTTTCAATGTTGTCTCCCAACGCATCACTTTCAATCACACTGTAATCGTAGCTCAGGTTCGCTTCATCAATTGCCTCAATCTTATGCACAGCATAACGGAAGGCACTTCCTACGTACGAATTACAATCATAATTAATGTTAGATATTCTCTCTCTTCCAAAATAATATATCAAAATTAGTTTAATAGCCGGTGCTTCTTACAGTAATTTTTTTTTATCAAAAATATAACTATGTATCAGATCAAAATCGTTAATTTTATATTTATCTGATTTGATCTTGATCATTTGATTGGATTGAAACATCTTAATCTGTAGCCGATCCGATTACTTTTCAAATCCGATCTGTGATCTATTCGGATTGGATCGGTTGAATCCGATCAATCCGTAACCTATTCGAATTAAATGGGTTGAATTCGTTTAATCCGACCAATAAACTTAATTAACTATATTTATTGTATTTTAAATAAAAATTTTTAATTTTTATATAAAATAACTTATTTGAACTAAAATAAATTTTAAAATTCAAATAATATAAGATGAACAACGAGAATATAACTAATATATAAAATATAAATATATATTTAAGTATTTTTGGTCCGATTAGATGTGAGATAATACATAATGAAATCTATTATCCGATTCGAATTTAACGGATTGAAAAAATTTATATCCAATCCGATGGTCGAATCAAAACCGTCAAAAAATTAAAAGATCAAATTAGTTAAATGATCGAATTTCTTTTACATACCTCTAAAATCAAATTTAAGTACAAACAAACTCTTATATACCTACCGACTGCAGCAAATGGGCCATATTGTATTGCACACTAAATACGTGACTTTAAAGTTACTGGATCCAGTTCATTAAAAAAAATGTATATATTTTTTAATAATAAAAGAAATATTATTTATTTATTATTTTATACGATTAAATTTTACGATTTATCAAATTTTTTTATACTTTCGTACTATTAAATTTCATAAAATATTATAAAAATATTATCGACATCAATTAATTAATGAGAATTAATAATAAGTTACGTTTACGTCGATAATATTTTTATAATATTTATAAAGTCTAATAGTATAAAAATAACAAAAAATAATTATGGTAATTTTTATTATAATCGTAAAGTTTATTGATATAAAAGTAATAAATTAAAGTTTGATAGAATTTTTGTAATAACTTTTAAAATTCGAACATAAAAAAAATTACTTATGTTTGCACACGTGTCCCCGATCATTTATATATTTTTTAAAATATCTCTAACTTAATATTTGTGTTATATTTAAAGATATTTATATATTTTGCCAATAAAATCTAACATAAATTGATATCGATATTTAATTTTAAACAAAATTAGACGGATCAGAGATTATTATATTAAAATATATATTTTTAACAAATATTGGTATAAATTTAGAATCTACTCACTAGGTATGGTATATAAAAACTAATTTAACCTTTTGTCAAATTATACAAAGTGTGACATTGAGAGGATTTGTGGGCATATATATGTATGTTATTTCAATAAAATAAATAAATAAATTACATAATCGATCGGTACTAATAATAACACATACTAACCTTCAGCAAAGATGATCTTCTTGATGGTACCAACACCTCCATTTCCTTCAATTATTTCAGAACCCTTAACAACTTGAGGTGCAGCCTTTGGGAAGAGGTTGTCACCATCAAGAAGAAAAGCCCTGAACAATTTGGCTGGTGGGATGCTGGAGTTGTTCTCTTCCTCATAAGTGAAAACACCCATGTTGATGATGATCAAAGAGAGTTATTTTTAAAAAAGGCTCAAATTTGGAAAATTATATATATTTAGAGGAAGATAATTGTTGGGCTTGTAGTGAATGAACAAACTAGAGATACTATATATAGACTGAGGTTCAGGAACTAATTAGTAAGTAGTATGAGATATTATTTCTATAGCAAATTATTTAAGCACAGTTGTCAATTTTTTATTGGACAACCTCAATTTGACAAAGAAATTTTCATTAAAAATTCATGGTAAAGATAATAGAATTTTCCTAATAAGATAATTGTTATAGTCTAATATGGCAACTCTGACCTGTTGATAGCAGCCAGTGCCCGAGTCAGGGAGTATTTATTGAGAGGGTTGAATGGTATAAATTTTTTTTTTATTAATAAAATAAAAAATATAACAAAATAATTCATAAATACTATTAATATATGTTACATCAAACTCATAAACATAATATATGTTTAATAAAATATTATTATAATAGTGTCCGCTTCAAAATATAAAATTCATCTCTGAATAAATACGATTTCATTATATTCTCTTTTAATATAGATAATCTATTAAAAATCATCTCTTTATTTTGTTTCGAAGTGATTTTTATATAAGCTTAATTGTTAAAAATTTACGACATGTAATTGTAATTAATAAGGGTATCTAAAAACAAAAGATAATTGAATTAAATTAAAAAATTAGATTAGATTAAATAATTTTATAAATCAAACAATCTATTTTATTTTTGTATTAATTAAAATTATTTTTTAAACAGTCCAATCTTGTTATAGTAATTTTTAAATCGATCGTATTAAATTAAATCGATTTTAATAATATATTAAAAATTTAATTTAATTAACATATTATTTATACATTTTATTAATATGTATCATATTTATGTATTATTAATCATATTAAATTATTAAAAATAATTAATCAAATCGAACTAATTTTTAATAACTAATTTTTTTTTTTTACCAAAAACGGAACGTAGCAAAATATAAACACCCTAATTGTAATAATAACATGAAAAGTCAACAATAAACAGATCCCGAAAAAAAAATATGTTGAATTTGCTTTAGCTAATTTAAATAGTTTCTTACGTAACTCGAAAAGACAAGTTATATTTTAGAACTTGATATCTACTGACTAGACTAGAATTTGAGCAAAGCATACTACTGATTAAATGCTAATTGGTTTAATTAACTAGGTATATGATGATGTGGCCTAATAATAACTCACCACGTATACTTAATGAAAATAACAACAAATTATTGTTTTTTTATGATAAACAATTAGATAAGTTACTTTTAATTGGTTTAATTGTAATTTGATCTAAGCATGTTGCTATGTTTGTTTTTACATTTTATAAAGAGTTTCAAAAGAGCTACCGACTAAGTGTTATTTAATATTTTTAAATTGTACTTTTTTTAATAATATTGTTTTTTTAAAATATTAGATATTTATTTTTCTTTATATATTAATTTAAAATTTTATTAATAAAAAATATTACGTCATAAATTCAGTAAAAATAATAATTTATCTTAGAGAGGATTGCAATATATCTATAAATGAACTTCTAGATGGTCTTTGGTGTTTTCGAAAGATTCAAGTGAAATCAACTTGAATTGGGTTTTTTTTTTCAAACGTTCTGTTTTTCGTTGACCAATACTGGATTAATTTCCGCATATCAGTTTTACCGATTTCAGATCAACTATTACACTTTTTCATACTGTGATGAAATCACTTACGTTTTCTTTTTTAAAAGAAAACTCATTTGACGCTACTGCTTCTAGAAAGTAGGTTAAAGTGCATATATCTTTAATATGTAAACTTTAAAATATATGATTAATTTTTTTAATTTTTAAATCATAAAATTTAGTTATCATAATTTTAAAATTTATCTTAAATTTTTTATTCATAAATATATATTTTATTAACAAAATTATGACTTATGTCTAAAATTTTAAAATTTTTTAAGATTAAATCATATGTTATAAAAATTTATACTATTTATATGTAAATTTTATTTAACTTTGAGGATTAATATGTCCTTTAATCAATATATTAATTTTAATTAGTTTAAACTTAATTCACTTTTAAATATGATAGATAATTTTATGAAAATAGTTTTAAAATATTAAGTAATATTATTTTCTTTAAAATAAGAACTATTTATTTTTATTTTGTTCAAAGAAGTATTATAGCATCGATATTATCCTACTAAATTAATTATTAAAATATTATTATAAATTATTTCTATAAATTTTTGTCAAAATTTTTATACTTATCTTTAAACTACTTTTTTAACCAAGCAACTTCATTTCATGATTATCATAAAACTATTTTTAAAAGAAGCAATTCCAAATGATCCTTCACATTGTCAACCAATTTTGACCACTTGTTGTCACATATTATTAACTAATAAAAATAATGTTTTAAATTAATTAAATACAATAATATGATAGAATTTATAAGAATTATATATGTCTTTATCCATTGTATTAAGAACAGTGCCAACAACACTCTCAATTATACTTGTATTATTATTCAAGTGATATGTATAAACTTAATTTTGTTGGATAACCTAGACTCTCATGAATTCTGATATTGCAACAAAGTCTTAATTGATTAGACCAAAAAATTGAGCCTCTTCTCATAAAAAAACAAAAGTTTTGCAAAACTAAAAATAACAAGTGAATTCAATAAATCTTAACTATAAATATGATTAATCGATCAAAGCATGAAAGAATCTTAGAAAGAAGAAACAATATGATCGTCAAAAAATCATGAATAACAATTGTGAAATTCATGGGCTATGAAAGCATATAAGTTTTTGCATGTTTGTGAGTTTTGTAGATTATGGTTTGTTAAACAATGAGATATAGATTTGTATTTATAGGAAGGCTTTAAACCCTAAATCTAGGTCATTGTGGAATAGAAGTCATACACCAAATAGAATGTTTTATTGAGAAGGTTTCACTATTATTGTTAGAGTTGTATGTGTTGATGCTATGAAAAAAATCTTTAGTTCCATTTAGAAATGTGTTAAAGAGATCAACATTCCTGTAGTTGGAAAAAACCTTTTTGTTTTCTATTTCAAATCAAAAATGATATGATGTATGTTTTCTATTGCTACCCATGGATATTTGATGGAGTTTTTCTCGCTTTGAAGGAAGTCTTACTAGGTATGATTGCTACAGAGATAGTGTTTAGGGAATGCTTGTTTTGGATTCACCTCCTTGAACTTCCACACATAATTGGCTAAAACTAGTAAAATTAAGTAGGTTTGATGCTGTGATGAAGAAGGTGGATTTATCGCCTTCTATTTGTTTTGTTTTTAAGGGAGGAAGAATTCACACGAAGATCAATTTGTCTAAACCTATTGTGCATGGAATTTGGGTGAATCATTAGGGTCTTAAGCCTTTATTTCTTGATTTTAAGTATGAAAGATATCTAATAATGTGTTTCAAATATGGTTTCCTCACTCATGACTCTCAAAGATGTAGGAAGGTAATTGATGATGGCTTGGGAGAATTGAAATTGTATGGCCTATGGCTATGCTTAGAGGAGTGAAGGAAAACCCTGCTCAATGTTGAGAATTGGTTTGCTCATTTTCTCAAAAACTTAGGTAATCTTGTGGAAGAATTCTCTACTAAACATACTGCTATGGTTGATAACCCTTTTCCTCATTATGGTGGTGTTTCTGGTATTAATCAATGCTTGCTTGAAGCAAGTTTAAAGGCTCCTTTGGTCGATTTGGAAAAGGAGCTTATTGCTAGTAAATCTAAATTAACTAGAGATCATGATATAGTGGTGGATCAACTTGGGTATGATAACTCCACCTCTTTATCAGGGGCATTGGGCCTTAGACCTACATGTTAAACTCAATGCCTACTGCTAGTTCCATTGATTTAAAGTTATGCAAGAGAAGATTTATTCAAACATAGGCAATATCTCCATGTTCGTGACGGATGGCACATCAATAATGCGACATTATGTGAAGAAGATTTCAACAAGGACTTCGAGAGACAACTTTAATCCTAGATGTAAGAGTTTTAAATTGTCTCATAGCATTAAAAAAATAAAGTTGAGTGATATGTATGAAGAACAAGAGGAAAAATTGTTCATTAGAATTGATTATGAGAAATCAACTACTCGTCTTTCTTTGGCGTTAGACATAATTGACAACACATCTTTCTTTCAACATAGGACAAGGTTTTAGCCTTATCACAAACAATGAATATTTTAAGTTAGAATGCTAGGGGCCTTGGGAACCTTCTTACTATAAGGGCTCTTAAAAGAGCTTTGGTTATTAAAGCCCACAAAGTAGTGTTTTTTATGAAAACGCTTTTAAAAAAAATGATAGTGAAAAAATAAGGAATAAAGTTTCGTTTGATGGATTTTTTGAAATATCTCGCAGAAATTTGTTTGGTAGTTTATTGTTACTATGGAAGAATAAGTGGATGTCAATATAAGATCTTTCTCTCCTAGTCACATTGACTTTATCTTAAGATGTGATGAATGAAGGACTTTCAAATTCACCAATTTATAAGGAAAACCTAACAAAAACATAAGATATGAGTCATGGAACCTGTTGAAAAGGATTGGCTATTGTTGCCTTGATTTTTCATAGGAAATTTCAATGAGGTAATAGTCCAACATAAACATTGTGGTGTGAATCTTAGATCTAAATGGTAGACAGATGTTGTTAGGGAGGTTATCAACCATTAAGACCTAATTGATTTTGGTTTTGATGGTTGTAAGTTCACTTGGATTAATATAAGAGATCCAAATGTTATTACTAGGTTAGATTTCATAGAGCCTTTATCAACCAGTTATGAGGTACTAATTTTTTTTAATAAAGTTAAGCATAAGAAGATCTTTAAGTCTGATCATCTTGCCATCATTTTCCTGTTGGGCATGGAAAGGTTGAAAGAGAAGATGAAAAGAACTTTTTGCTTTGAAGAGTTTTGGATCGAAACATATGGTTATGAACAGATAATTAAAAATGTTTAGGATTCTCCCTTTGGAGGTGCATATGCTTTGGAAAGGGTTGCCAATAAAATCCATAAATGTATTTTTTTCTTTGGAGGATTGGATTTGGAACACAGTGGGTTATGTTTAAAAGAGACTTGTTAATCTTAAGGATAGACTTTAAGCTGTTATGATCGATGATCTAAGAAAATTTTATGGCTTAGAATGGGAAATTAATTAATTACTAGAATTTGATGAAATCATGTGGTGCCAAAAATCGAGGCAACTTTGACTTAAACATGAGGATCAAAACTCACAATGTTTTCATAGGAAGGCCAATCTCAAAGGGAAGAAGAACAATGTAGCTGGTTTGTTTGATGATCAATCTAACTGGGTGACCTCGATGGAAGGTATTTAATCTCTTTTTCACCAATTGAATTCAAATTCATTTACAATGAAGGAGTTATGGACCTTAGAGGTTTTTGAGGGTTATATTAAATAACATGTTTCTGATAATCATAATTTCTTATTGTTAATTTCGTTTAGTAAGATAGATATTGAGTTTTCTTTGAAACATATGCATCCTATTAATGCCAACTCTTTTCATCAAAATATTTGGCCAATTATTAGGGAGATGTTATAAATGATGCTTTTGGTGTCTTAAATAAGGGTGAAGACCTTTATAATTTTAACTATACTTTTCATTTCTTTGATTTATAAGGTTCATAAGTTTAGACTTATAAGCTAATATAGTTGAAGAATGTATTGTGTGAAGTAATCTTTTAAAGTCAAAGTGTTTTTTTCCTAGAAGACTCATTTCTAACAACTTTGATGATTAGTTTGAAACTTTTCATTCTATCAAAAGGGTTCTAAAGGGTAAGAAAGGAAAACAGATCATCAAGTTAGATATATACAAAGCCTATGACTATGTTGAATGAAAATTGATAGAGTTCATCCTTATTAAACTGAATTTTTCTAGTAACTGGGTGAAACTTATAATGAATTATGTTACCTCGGTTTCATACTTTCTTATCGTCAACAACGTGAAACTTGACCCTTTTAGACCAACTAGAGGTTTGAGCCAAGGGGAACCAATTTATCCTTATCTCTTCATTATGGTGGATGAGGGTCTCTCTAAACTTCTATGAAAGGTTGAAAGAATGAATTTAATTAAAGGAGTGAGAGTAGCTAGACATTTCCCTAGAATTTCCCATCTATTTTTTACTAATGGTAGTTTTATCATTTTGAAACTTAATGAGTTAAGATGAACCAATGTGAAGTTGATTCTCAAGTAATTTGAGGTTGCCTTGAGACAAAGAACTACTTTAGCTAAATTATCTATGCCATTTAGTCCCATTACTAATCAATTTTTGAAGTTGTTTCCCAAAATGTGCTTCGTATTCCTATTGTTAATATCCATGAGAGATATTTGAGTCTACGATGATAGCAGAAAGAAATACAAGAATAATAATTGGTCAATTAAAGGATTGTGTTTGGAATAAACTCAAGAGTTAGAAAGAGAAGTTACTATCAAAGGTTGATAAAGAAGTTTTACTCAAATCAGTCATTCAAGTAATTCACACTTATTCAATGAGTTGTTTCAAACTTTTTCTAAGGCCTATATAATGAATTATAGAAACTAATGGGAAAATTCTGGTAGGGATATAACCTGGATAGAAAGGTTATACGTTGGATGGCTTAGGATAAGCTATGTAAAAGCTTTGAAGTGGAGGGTTGGTAATGAGAGAATGATCAAAATTTATAAAGATAACGACTTTCCTACTCTGCTTCTTATAAAGTCATTTCTCCAAAGACATTGGGAGCTAACACATTGGTGTTTGTGCTTATTAATGATGCTAATCTCTGGCATGAGAACCTTATTAGGGAGAATTTCTTCTCTTTGGATGCTAAGGCAATTCTGAGCATTCCTTTTTATAGACTTCATCATATTGATAAGTTGATTTACGAAAATGTGATCATGAATATTTTACAATTAAGAATGCTTATTGGTTACTTGAAGAACTTTGATGTTTAAGTATCAGAGGTCTTTATGGAGATAGTTCAAGCTTTTTATCGAAGAAATCTTGGTGGAGGAAGATTTGGTGACTAAACATTCCTAACAAAATGAAAGTGTATATTTTGAGAGCCTGTAATAATATTTTACCTATGCAGGTCAATTTGTTCCATAAGAAGATTGCTAGTAATCATTGGTGTGTTCTATGTAATGGATGTGTTATTGGTGTCACCCATGCATTGTAGGAAATCAAGGCTACTAGTGAGGTATGAGAACCATCTATTTTTTCTCCCTTACTCATTGAATTGTTCAGTGGACTTGTATTGAGTGCCAATCTAGCTATATTAGTTGGGCAATTTAATATTGTACAACTCTAAGAACTCATGACAAGAATAGTAGAAATACATAAAGGACTCTTGTATGGGTCAATATGATGCAGGAAGAAGTTTGCAAAAACATGGATCTTCATACTTTTTCCCTAATGAGATTATGGATCGTACTACTAAATGGTAGA
This sequence comes from Hippophae gyantsensis, assembly GCA_030763125.1. Lineage (NCBI taxonomy): Eukaryota > Viridiplantae > Streptophyta > Magnoliopsida > Rosales > Elaeagnaceae > Hippophae > Hippophae gyantsensis. The sequence goes on along the minus strand of CM061028.1, from coordinate 71,578,206 downwards.
AAGTTCCATGTGGGTTTTTGAAAATTAATACAAATGCAAGCTTAAATAATAAAGATGGAATTCTTGGTAGGGGTATGGTGGTGAGAGATCAGAATAGTAAAATAATTTTATTACTGTAAGTCCCAAGAGAGATATATGCTCTACGTTACATACTGAATTACAAGCGTTGTTATAGGCTGTCAACACTCCTTATACTTTTATCAGATTGTCTTATGGTTATTAATCCTCTGAAATATAGTGGTCCTTGTTTTGATTATGATGATCTTTGGTAGATGAAATTAGACTATTATCGGGGAATAGGAACTTTCCTTTCTAATTTACACCTCAAGAATAAAATGTTCCTGCTCGTACTATATCTAAGCATGTTATAGGATGTGTTATTGATATGGCTTGGTGGACTTAAATACTAAAGACATTCACGTGAGTCTAGTGTTTGGATGGTGTCATTTGGATGTATATTCCTTTTAATTAATGATAATTATTTTAACTATAAAAAAATATTTCTCATCTGAATATATTACAAAGTTGAATGAATAGTCTATAATCTTTAATGAAACACAATTTTTTAATTTAGATGATTTTTTGGTAAAAAAAGCTTGAATTAACACTAAAAAATCTAAGATTTTTTTAACTTAAAATTAATGTACTTAGATTGATCTTGATTGATCCTTAATCGATCGAGACACTTATTTGATTGATCCAACAACAAAAATATTTCTAAGTATTTTACAATGTGTACGTGAATGCATGGATATAATTATAAAAACTATATATAAAATACAACTATTTAAAACTCGTGATAACAAGTCTAAAAATTAATTTACAAATAAATATCTTACTTACTAAAGTACCACTTATAATATCTTAAGTAAATTAAGATTTGAAGGTTGTTGGAAAAAATGACTTTCAACAGTAGTGACTTCTCATACACACCGTTACATAGACTTCTTATACACACCATTACCAAAGTGTTTCTACTAAGAGTCCTGTATTATTTTACGCTTAAAGGGGCAATATTTATTTTCATTTATCTCGCTTTGCTTGTGCAGTAACATGAAAATTTTATAATAAAGTGACTAAAGTTAAATTTTTTTTATAAAATAACTCAATTATTCAATATGGTTTCATTTTTAACTTTATTAAAAAAATATATTTATTATAACTTTTAAAAAAATATATTTATTTACATTGAAAGAACAATAAATATTTTTTATGTAAGAATTAAAAATGAAATTTTATATATAATTTAAAATTAAAATTTTGATATTGGATGAGTAACAACAACTTTATTATAAGATGTTTTTAGAATTTTGATATTTATTATATAGTTGTATAATATTAATAAAATATAATTATTTTATTTAATGAGTTAAATTAATATAATTCTCTAATTCGTTTTAATTACTTCAAAAATAATAGATGTCAATTATATTATATACTTTTTTATCATAAAATAATCAAAACTAGAACATTTTTAAAATTTTAAGAATTTTAAGTCAGTTTATAATAGATGTTAATTATATTATATACTTTTTGTTTTAAGTTAGTTAATAACCAACTTAAAAACTTAAATTTGTAATAATGAGATTTCAAAGCATCATCTACTCAAAGTTCTGGATTAGATTATACTAAGATCAAAATTATGGTAGGCATGTGAGTTACTTTATATGTCATAATATATTTAATAAATGATAGGTGTATTTATTATAATTATATTGTATTGATTAGTACATATATTTAATTATGTGTTAAAAATTTTAAATTTTAATTTAAAATATAATATCCATATATAAAATTAATTTGATTTCTAAGATATTTTTGTTTATTTATGTGCATTTGTAAAAATATTAATGATGATTGTGAGATTTAAAACAAAATAAAATATAATTATTAAACTTTTACATTAATTAAGATATGCATGATAAGATGAATATTGGGCTCCTTAATGGATAAATCAAAATTTGCAACACATAAGAGTGAAATTTGAACCATAGTTGCTTTTTTTTTATCTCGAAAAGAAATATTATTAATAATTAGAATCATTACACATTATAACATAAAATTGTTATGACTTGGAATAAAACCTTCAATAAAACTAGGAGAGGCCCAATTATCTTAAAAAATGACCTGCCACATTGACACATCTAGGAATATAAGAATCAGTAAATATACTACAATTTTTTCAATAATCTATGAAGAGATGTGCCTCCCAAGAAATTTGAAAATAATCAAACATTAAGCCTTTTAAAACATTTTTTTTAATCATCTTTCAAGTAAATAGTATTGAACTTTTTCTCTAAATCCACTTGAATAAAGAAAAGTAAAACAATAGCTTCAACTAATTCTACACTATTATCCAAAAAGAATAATGTTGAAAATAATAACACCAAAATTTATTTTAATAGCTCCTACATGTGGTTTCCAAAAAAAAAAAAATATAGGTGGTAATAAAATGAATTATATTAGTAAAATGAATATTAGATCTCTATCTAGAATTATATTAGTAAAATGAATATTATTTAGTAGTAAAGAATAAGATACACTTTCAAGCACAACATAAATTAGTTTGTAAAATATTTCTGAGAAGCTTAAGAGTCTCATAATTCGGATAATAAAGTTTCACACCATCCTATTATAAGATTTTTGTATATTCATTTTAATCCTCACTAAAATATCTATTTTTGATTTTTTTGGTAGTGTGAACAAATTTTTGTACAATAATAACTATTTCTAAAAGTTTTCTATTAAAAATAAAAACTGATTAAAAAGGAAAAATAAGTTTATTTAAATGACCATGGAAAGAATTTTAGAGATGATCATGTGAATGGCACAGCACATTCTAATGGGACAAAGTGTGAACTTGATAAAATATAATTAACTTTATCAATTAAAGTATAAAAGTTTTATAATAATAAATATTATTATTTGAGATTGTAGTGCTTGATTTATTCTATAGAAATAAAACTTAATTATTTAATTAGGTAGTCAATAATAATAATAATAATAATAATAATAAAAGAATCATATAAATTTAAATTACTATAAATATTAACTTCACTTAATTATATCAAAAAATTTACATGGGTGTTAGATTATTGTTAGTACTAGTTAGTTATGGTTGTCTTGACTCACCTAACAACGTACATTAGTGAATGAGCAAGTAAAATATCATAAATTTTTATTCCATACTAATATAATATTTTGTATTTAATTAAAATAATTATTCAAAAATATTAATTTATAATAAAATTATTTGGTCCGTTTCATTAAAAAAACCAATCTATGATCTTACCAAACCTAATTTCCGTGAGGTGTCATTTTATTATGCCCTGAGCTATATATATATAAAAAAAAAAAAAGCCTTTTCTGCAAGAACAGTTCCAGACTTGTAATAGAAAGTGATGGTGCCACTACACACATTTCTCTTTTGCTTAACTGTTTTTAATTATTGGTTTAAAAAAAATTATGAGTTAAAAAAATCTAATTTATTTAAATCTTGAACTCAAATGATTTAGTATACCTATTTCATAAATTTAAATAAACAAATTTATTTAGTTAATGAAAAACTATGCGAATTTATTTTGAAAATGGATAATAATATTTTTATATTATGATAATCATATTATAGAACATTGAAATTAATATATAATGTTTTTATTTTTTTAAAGATATAAAACTAATATATTTTAATATCTTTAAGTTTTTAATTTTTAAATTTCTTTGTTTTATTTTTTTAAAACTATAAATAAGTTAATATATGAGCTTTTTTTTACCTATAACTTAACTTACATAAATTTAAAAGAGTTATGTTAAATTATAATTCATGTATGATGAAGTAAATCTAATCGAATCCCTCCAACTCATTTACCATCTCTATCTATGTTTACGGCAAAAAGAGGATTTCTTTGCAAAGGGTAGTGAATTTTGATAGCTGAATCCCCATATATTCATTATATTTATATGGAAGAAAAAAAATTACATTAATTATTGGGTATGAAGCTCTTCAACCAAGTAACCAAACCCACAAACACTTATTAGCAAATCCAAAGCAGTTCAATAGATTGATAGAAACAACATCACGGAGGCCACACAAAACTTAAAACACAAAATAGGTATAAATATAGCTTAGTTGTATAGCTCAGGGTGCTCCTTGAGATAACCCTCAACAAGTATGAACAATTGATTGAGCTTTTGTTTGCCTTCCTTAACCTTGTCTCCATCAATTTGGTAATCACCCTTTGGGTAATAGTAGCTTGTTTCCTTAATGATGGTTCCTCCATTTGGTCCAGGGACCAACTTGATCTCATGTTTGATTTTTTCGATGTTGTCTCCCAAGGCATCACCCTCAATCACACTGTAATTGTAGCTGAGGTTCGCTTCATCAATTGACTCAATCTTGTGCACAACATAACGGAAGGCACTTCCTACATAGAAAATTACAATTACAAAGTTTGACTCTCTCTCTTTTAAAAATATTACAAAATTAATTAAAGTTACATTTGTATTTTATTAAGTTTAAAAATCTTTAAATGCAACATGAAGCAATAGTGGATTTATGTTTTTCTATTTAATAATTCCAGATCAAAATTACATTTGCATTAAAATTAGCCGATTATACATATATACTGACCTTCACCAAAGGTGATCTTCTTGATGGTACCAGGACCTCCATTTCCTTCAATTATTTCAGTACCCTTAACAGCTTGAGGTGCAATCTTTGGGAAGAGGTTGTCAGCATCAAGAATAAAAGCCTTAAATACTTTGGTTGGTGCTATGGTGGAGATGTTCTCTTCCTCATAAGCAAAGACACCCATGTTGATGTTGATGATGATGATGATCAAAGAGATAGAACTAAAAAAAAAAGGCTCAAATTTGGAAAATTAAATTTAGAGGAAGATAATTGTAGGACTTGGAGAGAATGAACAAACTAGAGATGCTATTTATAGACTGTGTGGTTCAGGAACATAGTATGAGATGTTAATTATTTCTATAGCAAATAATTTAAAGCCCAGTTATTAATTGTTTATTGAAGTGGCGCAATTTGATTAAAAAAATTAAAAAAATAATATAAATATTACATTAAAAACTTATAATTAATTACAAAAATAATATAATTTATATACATTTTATATATTTTTATTATTAAAATAAATATAATATGAATTAAATTTAATATTGTTATAATTGTTTTTTTTTAATTTTTTAATGAATTTTCAATTTTGATAAAGAAATGAGAATCTCCTTATCAATGTATTAGTCAAATGTGGCACCTCCGGTTTGATTATATTTTTCAATAAAAAAATAAAAACCATTTTTTATTGTTGATTAAGAGATAAGGCAAAATAATAACAGCTGAGACGACGTTCTAGATGGTGTGCTCATGTAAGTCTTCTGGTCGGTGGAATTGCACGAAATTCATGTGCAAAGTGAAAAAGAAAAAGAAAAAAAAATTAAAATATAAAATTTTAAAATTTATAACAATAAATATAATATTTTAATCATATTAAAAAAATTAATTAAATAGCATTTAATATTAAATAAATTTAAATTATATTAATTTTATTTTATTTTATTAATATCAAATTTTTAATATTAAAAATATATGAACCAATACAATGATATATTAAATAAGTTTTGTTATATATTGTTAGAAATACTATATAATTGTATTATATTTTGTATGTTAAGAAATATACATAATGTTTTTATATAAGGGTTATGCTTAAAGCGTATAACATGATATACATTAGCAAATATGATATACATTAATAGCCCCTCTTAAACTCAAGGTAGATGTGAGACCAGTTTGAGGTTGTCAACCAAATTACGAGTGCGTCCCTTAAGAAGTGTCTTGGTGAAGATATCTGCATATTGATCGTTGAAGAGATGGGGAGAAACTTGAGAGCACCATTGACAAAATTAGAACGAATAAAGTGACAATCAATCTTGATATGTTTAGTCCGTTCATGGAAGACATCATTGTGAGAAATATGAATGACACTCTGATTGTCACAATAAAATGGAGTAGCAGATGATGTAGACATACCCAAATCCTTAAGAAACCATCGTAGCCAAAGAAGCTCAGTTGTGGTATCAGTAAGAACATGATATTTTACTTCAATACTGGAACGGACCACGGAATTTTGTTTCTTACTTTGCGAAGAAATCAAAGAAGAACTAAGGAGAAAATAATAACCTGTAGTAGACCTGTAATCAGTGGGATCTCTTGCCCAATCAACATTAGAGAATGCACGAAATACAAGAAGAGATTAAGTTGAGTAGAAAAGCCGCTATCAAGATAGTGTCCTTCAAGTATCGTAGAATGCACAGAACAACAGCATAGAGTACCCTTCATGCAGAACAACAGCATAATTACAAGTAAACTAGATATATTTAAAACGCATAACATGATATTTATTAACAAATATGATATATATTAACATATATTAAACTAAACCTTGTGGATATATAATTTTTATTAAAAATAAAAAATATTTATTTAAAATAACTATATTTTATTTTATAATTATAACTTAAAATCATACTAGCAAAATTTATTACTTTCTCATTTATTAATAATGAGTTTTTATTAAATTCAACTTACAAAATTTTTGTAATAAAATTAGTACAAAGGGTTGTACAAAGACCATATGAGATACTTTATACATAGAACTTAAATTATGCCAAACATCATATCAGCTAAAATTTGTAATATCCTGGTTAGTGCAAAATTATCATTCATAGTCTTCAAGATAGGCTTCAACTTGGTCAACCTAGCAAAGTCATAGAATATTGGTTAATTGATGATACAACAACAGGTATTGATAAGCTCCTACCACCTGAGATTTCTCAAGGATTTTCCTTTCATCATCGTCATCAACAACAATTTCTATTTTCCTCATGATCATATGATCAATCCAACGGTAATACAAGCTCTCAACTTCCCTGTTTGATCCAAAGAATAATATATAATATTGTCCAAGCCTATTTCTACGCTCACTAGTTCCTGTTCACCTGGTCTTAAAAGGAGAAAAAGGGCTTAGGAGGAATTATGGGAGTGTCAAATTCACCATGATACTTGAATAATTTTTTAATAAAGGTAATTAAAAGTTGATAGTAAGTAATTGATAAAAAACAACTTATAATATATATTGATTGTGGAGCTATAGGGGTTGGAATGTAGTAATGAAAACCATATATTATTTTCTCCTAATAATATATATTAAATAATTAATTTAATAAAGTAATATATTATTGGAAATATTCCCAGATCATTTGCTTCAAACTTAATCCTATAAGTTAAGGTGTCGATTGTATGTTTGATTATGTACTCGTTATATCTTTTTTAACTGCGATGACGTAGACCAATTAAAAGGTGTTACACGTGTCTCGTCAAATTCCCCTAACAAATATTGTTACCAATTAGTTAAATTAAAAATATAACTAATAGTTCATGTTTGGTTAATGATAATAGAAATGGTAATACATTATTACAAAAATAAATTTTAAAGTCGGTTGATCAAGTGAATCAATTTTATCGGTATTAATTTTTTTTATTCTCATTTTTCACTCCAGTAACAATGTATTCAATATAGCATAAAAAATCAAAATATAAATTATAATACAAATAATTAAAAATTTAAATATAATTAATTACTTGATAAATAAATTTATTACAAAAACATATAATGTATATACAATACATATATATATATATATATATATATATATATATATATATATATATATAGTTAACTTAAATTACAAATAAAATAATTTCGTTAAAATGTAATTGGATTGTGCAAGCAAGTTTGGTTGACTTATAACCAGCATTGTGACAAGGAAACTGGGCAAAAAACAGCTGATCTATATAACAATTTATTCTCATACATACATGAGTACATAAACATCCATCAAACAAGTAGTCTAAACTTCATAGACATACGAATGGAAAAATTAAATCATTATATATATTACCATAAAAAAGAGATTACCACAGTGACATCCAAGTGATATATTAATAACCTTATCCCTTCGAACTCATATTAGCACTTTATTAATCATTTTTTATAAATATGAAATTATCTTGAATCTCTCTTGGTATTTTTAATGCTATAATGAGCTCTAAATATGAAATCAAGTGTAACTTTGATTTGTTACTGGGCTTGTATGAGTTCTGGTGCCCTTAAACGTATGAAACAATTTTGTAATATGTTTATGGGCACCAAAACTCATACAAGCCAAGTAACAAAATAAGAGTTATACTTGACTTCATATTTAGAGCTCATTATAACATTAAAAATACCAACAGAGATTCCAAATAACTTTATATTTATAGAAAAAAGATTAATAAAGTGCTACCATGATGTTGTCATAAGGAAAGTAGGCAAGAGAGAGGAGATGAAGTTTGGGTCAAAAAAAGGTCCATAAAATAACACATTCCCCTAAATACATGAGCATATAATCATCTATCAAACAAAGAACTTGAGACACATGAATAGAGAAATTAAATCATTAAAAAAATTACCGTTATGTTTTCATATGCTATTCAAGATCATGAGAATCTTCTCTTAATTCTTCTTGTGATGATATAATTTGAAGCATGTGTTCTGCCCATTCTTCTCGTAAATCATCAAAAATTTCCTAGTCAGAGCCCGTCTTGTTCCAACCAAAGAACTACATGTATTTAAAATCAAAATAAGAATGTAATTTCATGTATTTACAAAAAATAACTCAAATATGTTAAAAACTTTTTGTATATGGGTAAAAGATATTACCACATCATCAATTAGAATTTTAATATTTGTGATGATTTCGCTCATAAACTTCAAGACATAATAACCACACATGACTCCATTATTTTGTTGTGGAACCTACAAAAAAACAAGTGTACATGATTTTCCATAATTGAACATTTATTATTCAATAGTAAAATTAATCAAATTATTAATATTCGCTTGTACACACCATAACTTTTGTCCATATTTATGAGATTTTTTAAGGGCAATGCCCCTAAACTTGTTCCACAACTTTCATGCCCTATCAAGGTTTAAAACGGTTAGTTTTTTTATTAAATATTACAAAAAACAATAGAAGAAACCAATAGCTAACTATAACTCTTACATTTCAACAACTACGTTTGTATCTTTACTCAGTTCTATGGAAGCCGAGTCACAATACCAAGCATGATTATTGAATAGATTAAGGATTACGAACATCCACTTATCTTAGCCTTGTTCAAACCTTAGTGGCTAAGGGATTATCAACTTTTGATTTATGTTAAGCGTTAATGCCCTACCACATAATTGTTTAGCTCTAATGCTAACATCTTTATCTTGATATTGATTGACATATGAAGAATCATAGAACATTGCTAAATGTGATGAGTGATTATGTTGAAGTCGATAATAACATGCCCTATATAAAAGAAATATATATAAGTAATTAGATAATATAAATATAATTATATATGTTCTACATAAATGAAAGAAAATTAAATAGATTGAAGACTCACCTTGTTCACACTTGAATTATACTTAAATGGATCATTTGATATTCAAATAGTTGCAATATGCACTCGATCGATATATAAGTTTGGCCGAAGTCTACACATAAAATATCTATAAGAAGTGGCACAGTTCATTCATCATTTATGCTAGATGCCGTATTTAAAAGTTCTGGTATAATAGACTAAAAAAAGTATTATGTATGTTAATAACAATAAAAGATATAATAAAATAATAGTAGTTAACAAGTGTTATCTTTTAAGTTAAAAAATAATACCACGTCAAAATTTAGATCAACTTGAATCGATGGTCAAGCCACATATTGTCCAACCGCCTCTTGGACTATGGTAGCATCAGAAGGCACAGGTAGTGGATAATCATGAAGCAATGATTGATCAATTATTATTTGCCAATGATTAGGAAAATATTGATTATGAATCATCTAATCATTGCTTAATTGTTGTGACGTTCCAATAGCAACAAAGTCTATTGATGAAGGATGTTTCAATAAACATTTCATATTCTGTAAAAAATTTAAGTGTTATATATAATAAATAAAACATATAATATGAAATAAAAATAATAGATTATATACACCAGAAAGTAAAATCTTACCACATATGATTCATCAAATAGAGGAGGACTCCCATGTGGGTAGCTATTGGATGTAATTTCTCACCAAAACGTTCATCATGATTTTATTGATGGTAAGAATGCGTATATTGCATTGGAGAAAATGAACCACTACTTGATTGCGTATGCATTCCTGACATATGTGGAGGACCAATAGGATGACTATATCTCATACTGGATATATTTTCAGCGCCATGAGATTGCGTGGGTGGCCTGCCTATCATGGATGGTGGCATGTCTGGCATGGATGGGGGCATGCTTGACATGGATCGTTGCATGCTTAACCAATATGGCATGCCCTGGTTGTAGAATGATGTCAGGCCTGACATGTGTTGTGATTGATATTCTTTTATAGTGACAATCTCACTTAACATTGAGGCCTTAAAGGAGTTGATTTCTTCTTCAATTTTAGTGTGCTTCTCTTTACTGACCGTCTGAGGCTTTTGTTTTAGAATGTTAAAATACTCCATATAAGCATCATATTGACTACCTCTCCTAATATGACTAGGATGGTCGCGTCCGAATGCATGATATAGAGCATTTTTCCCAAACTCTTCGATTATTTCACCCCTGGATATTTGTTCTTTAACAGCTCTTTATAAATAATAAAGCTTACAAACATATTATGAATTATTACATCAATTATTAAAAATCATTAAGACTTTGTATCAACCGAAATTACTAACCAACTTATTTAGTTGTTGTTCTCCTTGCTTAGTTATCGGTCTTGACTTCTTTGTTTTGAGAGTCTTTGTTTCTATGTACAATTCAGTTTGGGTAACCGGTTTACCCAATTTAACTCCCTACATAAATTATGAAAAATTTATTAACCATGACATGAAATTAAATTGAGGAAAATAAATATAAAAATATTTATAAATTAACACAAATTAATAATATCATTCTATATCTAACTTCAGGATTTAAAGAGCTCCAAATACGGTTAGGAAGAATGTTATGCATTTGTATATTCTGATGTTCTTCCCTAATAATTTGAAATTCATCCGTACGTCTATAATTCACGAAGTCTTTCCAAACTTAAGGTGTAATACATGGGTGTTCTTTAGGAATTTTGTAGAGCTCTACTTAATCAAGTGGTTCCAAATATGGAACCACATAATTTCTTGCCAATTTGGAAGTCTTATATTCCTTCCACGCCTTATTTGAGATCTTATAACACTTGCTTATCCAATTGTCATTGATTTTGTAACGATTCTGTAAAAATACGCTACAAAAGATTAGATATAATACAAAAAATATATAATATATGTAATTGATTATAAAATATGAGAGACATACACAAATGGTTATCCATATTTTGAAATTTTCACAAGTTTACTAGAATTACTGGCCAACAACTATATCTACTATTGAGGGAACTATATGGATTAATTCCATCCACAACAATGACAAGATGAAGATTGTGTGGATCAGATGCAAATTGAGGAGATAAATTATCTACTACTTTCCAATTTGGAGAATCACAAGGATGACGTAGCAACCCATCATTAAATCGATCATCTAAATGCCAAGTCAACATATTTGATGTCTCTTTACTTTTGAACAACCTTTGAAAGCGAGGAATCGAAGGAAAGTACCAAGGAACCTTTGCAAACCGCCTTTCTTATGTGTTGTCTCATTTGTACCATGCATCCATCTCGATTCTTTACATATCGGACAATCATCTAATGTCTCATATTCTTTTCTATAAAGAATGCAATCATTTGGACAAGTATGAATCTTATGATATTCCATACCAAATTGATTAAGAGATTTCTTCACTTCATACATTGAAGATGGAAATTCAATACCCTTAGGAAACATATCGACTAGTAGATTTAGTAATTCTGTGAATCCCTTGTCAGAAAAACCATGTTTTGCCTTCACATTGTACAAATGAACCAATCCTGATATTTTAGTATATTTTTTGCATTTTGGATACAACGGTTTTTTGACATCTTCTAGAAGTTTTTATAGGTTTCGGGATCATCCTTACGTAGTTCATCTTCAACACCATGAAACATATTTTCTGTTTGTACATTATGATAAGATGTATGTAATCCACTCACATTCTTATTTATCTCTTCCCCATGAGTATTATCAATATTTTTTCCATGATAATAACAACATTTATAGCTCAAAAGAATACCACTACGGATAAGGTGATACTTAACCTCGTCAAATTCATGAGATCGCTCATTTTTACATTTAACATATGGGCATCGAATCATACTAATTCCAGTATTACTATTTCTTCAAGCAAATTCCATGAAACTTTCAACTCCAAAAATGTAGTCTTGCTCAATTCTATACTATGACATCTAAGATTTGTCCATTTTTTATTAATGACATTAATTAAGCATATTAATTATGTATCCAATCAATATATTTCAAGTATTATTATATATAAATTCTCTAATTATTAGAATATATACCAAAACATACATAATACAAAACATTTATCATTTTAATTATTTTACAATTGTATTACTTTTACTTAATAAAATATAATTATTTATATGTAAATAAATTTATCTATATACAATAAATATTATAGTCCCTTAAACACATAACATGCAGATATTATTTCCACAGAAAATAAACCAAACATATAATATCAAGCATAATACAAAACATACATAAATAAAAAATATATACAAAAAATAAAGCAAACTGAATAATAAGTGTGTAGGATTAATAGAAACAAATACAAGAGTAAATGAAGTGACTAAATGAAGGAAATGAAGAAGAAATATGTGTTTTGTAAGTGAGAAAATGGGTATAAAAAATTGAGTATTTCGCTAAAAAAAACAGGGGATCTAAAAGATAATGAGAATAGGAATATAACCCACAATAGTGGTCGAAGGTGTCCGAAAAATGAAAAGAGTGGAGGGTGAGCTCGGTTTTGGGCGAAGAGGGTTGTTGCACAAATTAAAATTTGGAATTCTACTGGTGAAGGAGAGAGTAGAGAAACGGTAATAAATGTGTGAATAACATCGGTTGATGTAGCAAATCGACGGTATGCTACGTGGATAGCTTCGGTTTACCACGTCAACCGACGTTATGCTAGATGGATAGCATCGGTTGACGTGGCAAACCGACGCTACTCTACGTGGATAGCGTCGGTTCGCCATGTAAACTGACGCTACATCCACATGTATCTTTGGTTTTACACGTCAATCGACGCTACTTCCTATGTGGATATCGTCGGTTCTACACCCAACCAACTTTAAATTCATTATAAGTCAATTTTTAAAAAATTGACTTTATACATCGACTTAAATACCATTTTTTGTAGTAGTGACACTACTATAATACATACATATGGTCTCAGAAATTTAGCCTTGATTTTTTTAAAAAATGAGGTTATAGAGTTTTAGTCACAGTCTAATAAAAACCAAGGTTATAAGGTATGTCGATGGCCTCAGTTTTTATCAATAATTGTGACCGTAAATTATATCAATTTTTTCATTTTTCCTCTCTTTTTTCTTTTTTTTTTTCATTTTCCACTATTTTTTTCCTTCACCCTCTCTTTTTTCCCCTTTTTCCCATACAGCTTCCTAGCTTTATTTTCTTTTATCTATCTCTCAGCTGCTTTATTTTCTATATATCATTTTTCTAGATCTAGATATGAAATTTCTCTTCCCTCCTCGATCTTCTTCCTCTTCCCAACTCGTGTCCTCTTCCCCTCTATTCTTCCTCTTCCCTGCGCCTGTCCTACACCTCTCCTAGTGTTGGTTTCTGGTTTGCTGGTCATTATTTAATGGTTCGATATTCGTTGGTCACTAGTTGGTGGTTGATGTTCGATGGTTTGCTGGTCATTGGTTCACTGGTTCGTTGGTCGTTGGTAGATGGCCGTTGGTCGGTGGTCGCTGGTACGCTGCCCTAGTCTTTGGTCTGTTATCTTGGTGTTGGTATTGGTACACTAGTCCATGGTGCACAGTGCTTAGTGTTGATGAGAATTTTTATCTACATCACACAAAGAAAGAATGCTTTTTATTTGGCTATCAAGGTAAGAAGTTAAGCTTTAAATTACTTCCAAACTATGATAGTTTTCTTGACAATCTTCATGTTCCAAACTGTGATATTTTCTTGTTGAAACTATGATACTTTATTTGTTGAAACTGGTATGATTTTCATGGTGAAGCTGTGATAAAATTTTGGTCAAAATTGTGATAGTTTTCGAGTAAATATAAGATATAAATGCTAATTTTTTTAGCTTGGAATTGAAAATTTTTCTGCTAAAAAAACTATGATAAATTTGGTTAAAAATAGTGATTTTTTGGGATTAAAGATGAGAAAATTTTCTGATCCAAATATGTCATATTTTCCTATTTAAAACTATGCTAATTTTTTGCTAAAAGACTAACAGTTTTGGCTAAAATTTGTAATGGTTTTTTTGTTTGGAATTGAGTTTATTTTCTGGTTCAAATATGTTATATTTTATGATTAACAAATTATAATCATTTTTGTGCTAAAATTTAGGTGTAACTTATCATAATTTGCAAGCATATCCAATTACATAATTGCGAGTTGATCTAGTAGAAATGGGGAGAACAAAAAGCATAGCTAAGAAGGCCATAAAAAGAAGGAAATTTACTTCTATGCCAATTACTACTATGCCCATTTATTGTTTTCTTTTGATGTAGATTTGATATGTTTTATATGTTTGCATCCTCTATTAGGCACCATGCATACCAACACACCTTTTGTTGGTTTGATATTTGCCTTTTTGTCTGATCATTTTTGTTTCTTCCACTTCTAAGAAACTCAACGTTAGATTTTATTCTTAAATTTAATTTTGCATTGTTGCTTTAACCATTCTTATTCTTATTGTTGTATTTTCTCAAACATCATACTTATTATGAGCTCCCAAACTATAGGTTATAATCTACTATTTTTTGCCCACATACAAGCAACATGCCTTCAACATTCACCCTTTCTATAATATGGTGTCTTTTTCTACACATATTTATGTATAGGTAACTTGCTTATATACATGGATGTATGTGTCTGTGGCACATAGATCTTGATCTATATTAAGCAGCTAGTCTGTAATAACTATTGGTACATGATTCCTAATGGTTTGTACTTCTTTGAGCTTCTCATATGATGAGGACGATGCACAAATATATAATTGTTTGTTTTGTTTTAATATAAAATGTGTAGTCTTGTGAGGCCTGAAATTTGGGCATGCTAGGACTTGGTGACAAAATGTCCTTATCTATCTCCCAACAATTTATTTGCCACATATTTTTTATTTTTATTTTTACTCTATTTTTTGGCGTTTACTCTAGGAATATTCTAAAGAAGGCATTATAAAAATTTGGGATTTGAAGTAGACACTTTAACAATTACATAATTGTTTTTATACTTATCAAAAAATGTGATTATATTATATTTGAGTTATTACTTGATTAACATGTTGATTCTTTATAATTTGACCACAGAGCTCCAATATGAGAGTCAACCAACGCATCGTGCACCAGGAGCACCAGCACCAGCCCCAACATCCCATCCTTAAGTCATTATATTTTAAAAGAGTTATGTTAATTAAGATATGCATGATAAGATGAATATTGGGCTCCTTAATGGATAAATCAAAATTTGCAACACATAAGAGTGAAATTTGAACCATAGTTGCTTTTTTTTATCTCGAAAAGAAATATTATTAATAATTAGAATCATTACACATTATAGCATAAAATTGTTATGACTTGGAATAAAACCTTCAATAAAACTAGGAGAGGCCCAATTATCTTAAAAAAATGACCTGCCACATTGACACATCTAGGAATATAAGAATCAGTAAATATACTACAATTTTTTCAATAATCTATGAAGAGATGTGCCTCCCAAGAAATTTGAAAATAATCAAACATTAAGCCTTTTAAAACATTTTTTTTAATCATCTTTCAAGTAAATAGTATTGAACTTTTTCTCTAAATCCTCTTGAATAAAGAAAAGTAAAACAATAGCTTCAACTAATTCTACACTATTATCCAAAAAGAATAATGTTGAAAATAATAACACCAAAATTTATTTTAATAGCTCCTACATGTGGTTTCCAAAAAAAAAAAAATATAGGTGGTAATAAAATGAATTATATTAGTAAAATGAATATTAGATCTCTATCTAGAATTATATTAGTAAAATGAATATTATTTAGTAGTAAAGAATAAGATACACTTTCAAGCACAACATAAATTAGTTTGTAAAATATTTCTGAGAAGCTTAAGAGTCTCATAATTCGGATAATAAAGTTTCACACCATCCTATTATAAGATTTTTGTATATTCATTTTAATCCTCACTAAAATATCTATTTTTGATTTTTTTGGTAGTGTGAACAAATTTTTGTACAATAATAACTATTTCTAAAAGTTTTCTATTAAAAATAAAAACTGATTAAAAAGGAAAAATAAGTTTATTTAAATGACCATGGAAAGAATTTTAGAGATGATCATGTGAATGGCACAGCACATTCTAATGGGACAAAGTGTGAACTTGATAAAATATAATTAACTTTATCAATTAAAGTATAAAAGTTTTATAATAATAAATATTATTATTTGAGATTGTAGTGCTTGATTTATTCTATAGAAATAAAACTTAATTATTTAATTAGGTAGTCAATAATAATAATAATAATAATAATAATAATAAAAGAATCATATAAATTTAAATTATTATAAATATTAACTTCACTTAATTATATCAAAAAATTTACATGGGTGTTAGATTATTGTTAGTACTAGTTAGTTATGGTTGTCTTGACTCACCTAACAACGTACATTAGTGAATGAGCAAGTAAAATATCATAAATTTTTATTCCATACTAATATAATATTTTGTATTTAATTAAAATAATTATTCAAAAATATTAATTTATAATAAAATTATTTGGTCCGTTTCATTAAAAAAACCAATCTATGATCTTACCAAACCTAATTTCCGTGAGGTGTCATTTTATTATGCCCTGAGCTAAAAAAAAAAAAAAAAAGCCTTTTCTGCAAGAACAGTTCCAGACTTGTAATAGAAAGTGATGGTGCCACTACACACATTTCTCTTTTGCTTAACTGTTTTTAATTATTGGTTTAAAAAAAATTATGAGTTAAAAAAATCTAATTTATTTAAATCTTGAACTCAAATGATTTAGTATACCTATTTCATAAATTTAAATAAATAAATTTATTTAGTTAATGAAAAACTATGCGAATTTATTTTTGAAAATGGATAATAATATTTTTATATTATGATAATCATATTATAGAACATTGAAATTAATATATAATGTTTTTATTTTTTTAAAGATATAAAACTAATATATTTTAATATCTTTAAGTTTTTAATTTTTAAATTTCTTTGTTTTATTTTTTTAAAACTATAAATAAGTTAATATATGAGCTTTTTTTTACCTATAACTTAACTTACATAAATTTAAAAGAGTTATGTTAAATTATAATTCATGTATGATGAAGTAAATCTAATCGAATCCCTCCAACTCATTTACCATCTCTATCTATGTTTACGGCAAAAAGAGGATTTCTTTGCAAAGGGTAGTGAATTTTGATAGCTGAATCCCCATATATTCATTATACTTATATGGAAGAAAAAAAAATTACATTAATTATTGTGTATGAAGCTCTTCAACCAAGTAACCAAACCCACAAACACTTATTAGCAAATCCAAAGCAGTTCAAGAGATTGATAGAAACAACATCACGGAGGCCACACAAAACTTAAAACACAAAATAGGTATAAATATAGCTTAGTTGTATAGCTCAGGGTGCTCCTTGAGATAACCCTCAACAAGTATGAACAATTGATTGAGCTTTTGTTTGCCTTCCTTAACCTTGTCTCCATCAATTTGGTAATCACCCTTTGGGTAATAGTAGCTTGTTTCCTTAATGATGGTTCCTCCATTTGGTCCAGGGACCAACTTGATCTCATGTTTGATTTTTTCGATGTTGTCTCCCAAGGCATCACCTTCAATCACACTGTAATTGTAGCTGAGGTTCGCTTCATCAATTGACTCAATCTTGTGCACAACATAACGGAAGGCACTTCCTACATAGAAAATTACAATTACAAAGTTTGACTCTCTCTCTTTTAAAAATATTACAAAATTAATTAAAGTTACATTTGTATTTTGTTAAGTTTAAAAATCTTTAAATGCAACATGAAGCAATAGTGGATTTATGTTTTTCTATTTAATAATTCCAGATCAAAATTACATTTGCATTAAAATTAGCCGATTATACATATATACTGACCTTCACCAAAGGTGATCTTCTTGATGGTACCAGGACCTCCATTTCCTTCAATTATTTCAGTACCCTTAACAGCTTGAGGTGCAATCTTTGGGAAGAGGTTGTCAGCATCAAGAATAAAAGCCTTAAATACTTTGGTTGGTGCTATGGTGGAGATGTTCTCTTCCTCATAAGCAAAGACACCCATGTTGATGTTGATGATGATGATGATCAAAGAGATAGAACTAAAAAAAAAAGGCTCAAATTTGGAAAATTAAATTTAGAGGAAGATAATTGTAGGACTTGGAGAGAATGAACAAACTAGAGATGCTATTTATAGACTGTGTGGTTCAGGAACATAGTATGAGATGTTAATTATTTCTATAGCAAATAATTTAAAGCCCAGTTATTAATTGTTTATTGAAGTGGCGCAATTTGATTAAAAAAATTGAAAAAATAATATAAATATTACATTAAAAACTTATAATTAATTACAAAAATAATGTAATTTATATACATTTTATATATTTTTATTATTAAAATAAATATACTATGAATTAAATTTAATATTGTTATAATTGTTTTTTTTTTAATTTTTTAATGAATTTTCAATTTTGATAAAGAAATGAGAATCTCCTTATCAATGTATTAGTCAAATGTGGCACCTCCGGTTTGATTATATTTTTCAATAAAAAAATAAAAACCTTTTTTTAATGTTGATTAAGAGATAAGGCAAAATAATAACAGCTGAGACGACGTTCTAGATGGTGTGCTCATGTAAGTCTTCTGGTCGGTGGAATTGCACGAAATTCATGTGCAAAGTGAAAAAGAAAAAGAGAAAAAAATTTAAAATATAAAATTTTAAAATTTATAACAATAAATATAATATTTTAATCATATTAAAAAAATTAATTAAATAGCATTTAATATTAAATAAATTTAAATTATATTAATTTTATTTTATTTTATTAATATCAAATTTTTAATATTAAAAATATATCAACCAATACAATGATATATTAAATAAGTTTTGTTATATATTGTTAGAAATACTGTATAATTGTATTATATTTTGTATGTTAAGAAATATACATAATGTTTTTATATAAGGGTTATGCTTAAAGCGTATAACATGATATACATTAGCAAATATGATATTAATTAATAGCCCCTCTCAAACTGAAGTTACATATGAGACCAGTTTGAGGTTGTCAACCAAATTACGAGTGCGTCTCTTAAGAAGTGTTTTGGTGAAGATATCTGCATATTGATCGTTGAGGAGATGGAGAGAAACTTGAGAGCACCATGGACAAGATGACAACGAATAAAGTGACAATCAATCTTGATATGTTTAGTCCGTTCATGGAAGACATCATTGTGAAGAATATGAATGACACTTTGATTGTCACAATAAAATGGAGTAGCAGATGATGTAGACATACCCAAATCCTTAAGAAACCATCGTAGCCAAAGAAGCTCAGTTGTGATATCAGTAAGAACATGATATTTTACTTCAATACTAGAACGGGCCACGGAATTTTGTTTCTTACTTTGCCAAGAAATCAAAGAAGAACTAAGGAGAAAATAATAACCTGTAGTAGACCTGTAATCAGTGGGATCTCTTGCCCAATCAACATTAGAGAATGCACGAAATACAAGAAGAGATTAAGTTGAGTAGAAAAGGCCATTGAAGATAGTGTCCTTCAAGTATCGTAGAATGCACAGAACAACAGCATAGAGTACCCTTCATGCAGAACAACAGCATAATTACAAGTAAACTAGATATATTTAAAACGCATAACATGATATTTATTAACAAATATGATATATATTAACATATATTAAACTAAACCTTGTGGATATATAATTTTTTATTAAAAATAAAAAATATTTATTTAAAATAACTATATTTTATTTTATAATTATAACTTAAAATCATACTAGCAAAATTTATTACTTTCTCATTTATTAATAATGAGTTTTTATTAAATTCAACTTACAAAATTTTTGTAATAAAATTAGTACAAAGGGTTGTACAAAGACTATATGAGATACTTTATACATAGAACTTAAATTATGCCAAACATCATATCAGCTAAAATTTGTAATATCCTGGTTAGTGCAAAATTATCATTCATAGTCTTCAAGATAGGCTTCAACTTGGTCAACCTAGCAAAGTCATAGAATATTGGTTAATTGATGATACAACAACAGGTATTGATAAGCTCCTACCACCTGAGATTTCTCAAGGATTTTCCTTTCATCATCGTCATCAACAACAATTTCTATTTTCCTCATGATCATATGATCAATCCAACGGTAATACAAGCTCTCAACTTCCCTGTTTGATCCAAAGAATAATATATAATATTGTCCAAGCCTATTTCTACGCTCACTAGTTCCTGTTCACCTGGTCTTAAAAGGAGAAAAAGGGCTTAGGAGGAATTATGGGAGTGTCAAATTCACCATGATACTTGAATAATTTTTTAATAAAGGTAATTAAAAGTTGATAGTAAGTAATTGATAAAAAAACAACTTATAATATATATTGATTGTGGAGCTATAGGGGTTGGAATGTAGTAATGAAAACCATATATTATTTTCTCCTAATAATATATATTAAATAATTAATTTAATAAAGTAATATATTATTGGAAATATTCCCAGATCATTTGCTTCAAACTTAATCCTATAAGTTAAGGTGTCGATTGTATGTTTGATTATGTACTCGTTATATCTTTTTTAACTGCGATGACGTAGACCAATTAAAAGGTGTTACACGTATCTCGTCAAATTCCCCTAACAAATATTGTTACCAATTAGTTAAATTAAAAATATAACTAATAGTTCATGTTTGGTTAATGATAATAGAAATGGTAATACATTATTACAAAAATAAATTTTAAAATCGGTTGATCAAGTGAATCGATTTTATCGGTATTAATTTTTTTTATTCTCATTTTTCACTCCACTAACAATGTATTCAATATAGCATAAAAAATCAAAATATAAATTATAATACAAATAATTAAAAATTTAAATATAATTAATTACTTGATAAATAAATTTATTACAAAAACATATAATGTATATACAATACATATATATATATATATAGTTAACTTAAATTACAAATAAAATAATTTCGTTAAAATGTAATTGGATTGTGCAAGCAAGTTTGGTTGACTTATAACCAGCATTGTGACAAGGAAACTGGGCAAAAAACAGCTGATCTATATAACAATTTATTCTCATGCATACATGAGTACGTAAACATCCATCAAACAAGTAGTCTAAACTTCATAGACATACGAATGGAAAAATTAAATCATTATATATATTACCATAAAAAAGAGATTACCACAGTGACATCCAAGTGATATATTAATAACCTTATCCCTTCGAACTCATATTAGCACTTTATTAATCATTTTTTATAAATATGAAATTATCTTGAATCTCTCTTGGTATTTTTAATGCTATAATGAGCTCTAAATATGAAATCAAGTGTAACTTTGATTTGTTACTGGGCTTGTATGAGTTCTGGTGCCCTTAAACGTATGAAACAATTTTGTAATACGTTTATGGGCACCAAAACTCATACAAGCCAAGTAACAAAATAAGAGTTATACTTGACTTCATATTTAGAGCTCATTATAACATTAAAAATACCAACAGAGATTCCAAATAACTTTATATTTATAGAAAAAAGATTAATAAAGTGCTACCATGATGTTGTCATAAGGAAAGTAGGCAAGAGAGAGGAGATGAAGTTTGTGCCAAAAAAAGGTCCATAAAATAACACATTCCCCTAAATACATGAGCATATAATCATCCATCAAACAAAGAACTTGAGACACATGAATAGAGAAATTAAATCATTAAAAAAATTAGCGTTATGTTTTCATATGCTATTCAAGATCATGAGAATCTTCTCTTAATTCTTCTTGTGATGATATAATTTGAAGCATGTGTTCTGCCCATTCTTCTCGTAAATCATCAAAAATTTCCTAGTCATAGCCCGTCTTGTTCCAACCAAAGAACTACATGTATTTAAAATCAAAATAAGAATGTAATTTCATGTATTTACAAAAAATAACTCAAATATGTTAAAAACTTTTTGTATATGGGTAAAAGATATTACCACATCATCAATTAGAATTTTAATATTTGTGATGATTTCGCTCATAAACTTCAAGACATAATAACCACACATGACTCCATTATTTTGTTGTGGAACCTACAAAAAAACAAGTGTACATGATTTTCCATAATTGAACATTTATTATTCAATAGTAAAATTAATCAAATTATTAATATTCGCTTGTACACACCATAACTTTTGTCCATATTTATGAGATTTTTTAAGGGCAATGCCCCTAAACTTGTTCCACAACTTTCATGCCCTATCAAGGTTTAAAACGGTTAGTTTTTTTATTAAATATTACAAAAAACAATAGAAGAAATCAATAGCTAACTATAACTCTTACATTTCAACAACTACGTTTGTATCTTTACTCAGTTCTATGGAAGCCGAGTCACAATACCAAGCATGATTATTGAATAGATTAAGGATTATGAACATCCACTTATCTTAGCCTTGTTCAAACCTTAGTGGCTAAGGGATTATCAACTTTTGATTTATGTTAAGCGTTAATGCCCCACCACATAATTGTTTAGCTCTAATGCTAACATCTTTATCTTGATATTGATTGACATATGAAGAATCATAGAACATTGCTAAATGTGATGAGTGATTATGTTGAAGTCGATAATAACATGCCCTATATAAAAGAAATATATATAAGTAATTAGATAATATAAATATAATTATATATGTTCTACATAAATGAAAGAAAATTAAATAGATTGAAGACTCACCTTGTTCACACTTGAATTATACTTAAATGGATCATTTGATATTCAAATAGTTGCAATATGCACTCGATCGATATATAAGTTTGGCCGAAGTCTACACATAAAATATCTATAAGAAGTGGCACAGTTCATTCATCATTTATGCTAGATGCCGCATTTAAAAGTTCTGGTATAATAGACTAAAAAAAGTATTATGTATGTTAATAACAATAAAAGATATAATAAAATAATAGTAGTTAACAAGTGTTATCTTTTAAGTTAAAAAATAATACCACGTCAAAATTTAGATCAACTTGAATCAATGGTCAAGCCACATATTGTCCAACCGCCTCTTGGACTATGGTAGCATCAGAAGGCACAGGTAGTGGACAATCATGAAGCAATGATTGATCAATTATTATTTGCCAATGATTAGGAAAATATTGATTATGAATCATCTAATCATTGCTTAATTGTTGTGACGTTCCAATAGCAACAAAGTCTATTGATGAAGGATGTTTCAATAAACATTTCATATTCTGTAAAAAATTTAAGTGTTATATATAATAAATAAAACATATAATATGAAATAAAAATAATAGATTATATACACCAGAAAGTAAAATCTTACCACATATGATTCATCAAATAGAGGAGGACTCCCATGTGGGTAGCTATTGGATGTAATTTCTCACCAAAACGTTCATCATGATTTTATTGATGGTAAGAATGCGTATATTGCATTGGAGAAAATGAACCACTACTTGATTGCGTATGCATTCCTGACATATGTGGAGGACCAATAGGATGACTATATCTCATACTGGATATATTTTCAACGCCATGAGATTGCGTGGGTGGCCTGCCTATCATGGATGGTGGCATGTCTGGCATGGATGGGGGCATGCTTGACATGGATCGTTGCATGCTTAACCAATATGGCATGCCCTGGTTGTAGAATGATGTCACGGCTGACATGTGTTGTGATTGATATTCTTTTATAGTGACAATCTCACTTAACATTGAGGCCTTAAAGGAGTTGATTTCTTCTTCAATTTTAGTGTGCTTCTCTTTACTGACCGTCTGAGGCTTTTGTTTTAGAATGTTAAAATACTCCATATAAGCATCATATTGACTACCTCTCCTAATATGACTAGGATGGTCGCGTCCGAATGCATGATATAGAGCATTTTTCCCAAACTCTTCGATTATTTCACCCCTGGATATTTGTTCTTTAACAGCTCTTTATAAATAATAAAGCTTACAAACATATTATGAATTATTACATCAATTATTAAAAATCATTAAGACTTTGTATCAACCGAAATTACTAACCAACTTATTTAGTTGTTGTTCTCCTTGCTTAGTTATCGGTCTTGACTTCTTTGTTTTGAGAGTCTTTGTTTCTATGTACAATTCAGTTTGGGTAACCGGTTTACCCAATTTAACTCCCTACATAAATTATGAAAAATTTATTAACCATGATATGAAATTAAATTGAGGAAAATAAATATAAAAATATTTATAAATTAACACAAATTAATAATATCATTCTATATCTAACTTCAGGATTTAAAGAGCTCCAAATACGGTTAGGAAGAATGTTATGCATTTGTATATTTTGATGTTCTTCCCTAATAATTTGAAATTCATCCGTACGTCTATAATCCACGAAGTCTTTCCAAACTTAAGGTGTAATACATGGGTGTTCTTTAGGAATTTTGTAGAGCTCTACTTAATCAAGTGGTTCCAAATATGGAACCACATAATTTCTTGCCAATTTGGAAGTCTTATATTCCTTCCACGCCTTATTTGAGATCTTATAACACTTGCTTATCCAATTGTCATTGATTTTGTAACGATTCTGTAAAAACACGCTACAAAAGATTAGATATAATACAAAAAATATATAATATATGTAATTGATTATAAAATATGAGAGACATACACAAATGGTTATCCATATTTTGAAATTTTCACAAGTTTACCAGAATTACTGGCCAATAACTATATCTACTATTGAGGGAACTATATGGATTAATTCCATCCACAACAATGACAAGATGAAGATTGTGTGGATCAGATGCAAATTGAGGAGATAAATTATCTACTACTTTCCAATTTGGAGAATCACAAGGATGACGTAGCAACCCATCATTAAATCGATCATCTAAATGCCAAGTCAACATATTTGATGTCTCTTTACTTTTGAACAACCTTTGAAAGCGAGGAATCGAAGGAAAGTACCAAGGAACCTTTGCAGACCGCCTTTCTTATGTGTTGTCTCATTTGTACCATGCATCCATCTCGATTCTTTACATATCGGACAATCATCTAATGTCTCATATTCTTTTCTATAAAGAATGCAATCATTTGGACAAGTATGAATCTTATGATATTTCATACCAAATTGATTAAGAGATTTCTTCACTTCATACATTGAAGATGGAAATTCAATACCCTTAGGAAACATATCGACTAGTAGATTTAGTAATTCTGTGAATCCCTTGTCAGAAAAACCATGTTTTGCCTTCACATTGTACAAATGAACCAATCCTGATATTTTAGTATATTTTTTGCATTTTGGATACAACGGTTTTTTGACATCTTCTAGAAGTTTTTATAGGTTTCGGGATCATCCTTACGTAGTTCATCTTCAACACCATGAAACATATTTTCTGTTTGTACATTATCATAAGATGTATGTAATCCACTCACATTCTTATTTATCTCTTCCCCATGAGTATTATCAATATTTTTTCCATGATAATAACAACATTTATAGCTCAAAAGAATACCACTACGGATAAGGTGATACTTAACCTCGTCAAATTCATGAGATCGCTCATTTTTACATTTAACATATGGGCATCGAATCATACTAATTCCAGTATTACTATTTCTACAAGCAAATTCCATGAAACTTTCAACTCCAAAAATGTAGTCTTGCTCAATTCTATACTATGACATCTAAGATTTGTCCATTTTTTATTAATGACATTAATTAAGCATATTAATTATGTATCCAATCAATATATTTCAAGTATTATTATATATAAATTCTCTAATTATTAGAATATATACCAAAACATACATAATACAAAACATTTATCATTTTAATTATTTTACAATTGTATTACTTTTACTTAATAAAATATAATTATTTATATGTAAATAAATTTATCTATATACAATAAATATTATAGTCCCTTAAACACATAACATGCAGATATTATTTCCACAGAAAAATAAACCAAACATATAATATCAAGCATAATACAAAACATACATAAATAAAAAATATATACAAAAAATAAAGCAAACTGAATAATAAGTGTGTAGTATTAATAGAAACAAATACAAGAGTAAATGAAGTGACTAAATGAAGGAAATGAAGAAGAAATATGTGTTTTGTAAGTGAGAAAATGGGTATAAAAAATTGAGTATTTCGCTAAAAAAAACAGGGGATCTAAAAGATAATGAGAATAGGAATATAACCCACAATAGTGGTCGAAGGTGTCCGAAAAATGAAAAGAGTGGAGGGTGAGCTCGGTTTTGGGCGAAGAGGGTTGTTGCACAAATTAAAATTTGGAATTCTACTGGTGAAGGAGAGAGTAGAGAAACGGTAATAAATGTGTGAATAACATCGGTTGATGTAGCAAATCGACGGTATGCTACGTGGATAGCTTCGGTTTACCACGTCAACCGACGTTATGCTAGATGGATAGCATCGGTTGACGTGGCAAACCGACGCTACTCTACGTGGATAGCGTCGGTTCGCCATGTAAATTGACGCTACATCCACATGTATCGTTGGTTTTACACGTCAATCGACGCTACTTCCTATGTGGATATCGTCGGTTCTACACCCAACCAACTTTAAATTCATTATAAGTCAATTTTTAAAAAATTGACTTTATACATCGACTTAAATACCATTTTTTGTAGTAGTGACACTACTGTAATACATACATATGGTCTTAGAAATTTAGCCTTGATTTTTTTAAAAAATGAGGTTATAGAGTTTTAGTCACATTCTAATAAAAACCAAGGTTATAAGGTATGTCGATGGCCTCAGTTTTTATCAATAATTGTGACCGTAAATTATATCAATTTTTTCATTTTTCCTCTCTTTTTTCTTTTTTTTTCATTTTCCACTATTTTTTTCCTTCACCCTCTCTTTTTTCCCCTTTTTCCCATACAGCTTCCTAGCTTTATTTTCTTTTATCTATCTCTCAGCTGCTTTATTTTCTATATATCATTTTTCTAGATCTAGATATGAAATTTCTCTTCCCTCCTCGATCTTCTTCCTCTTCCCAACTCGTGTCCTCTTCCCCTCTATTCTTCCTCTTCCCTGGCCCTGTCGTACACCTCTCCTAGTGTTGGTTTCTGGTTTGCTGGTCATTATTTGATGGTTCGATAGTCGTTGGTCACTAGTTGGTGGTTGATGTTCGATGGTTTGCTGGTCATTGGTTCACTGGTTCGTTGGTCGTTGGTCGATGGCCGTTGGTCGGTGGTCGCTGGTACGCTGCCCTAGTGCTGGTGCGCTGTACTGGTGTTGGTATTGGTACACTAGTCCATGGTGCCTGGTGCTTGGTGTTGATGCTGAGAATTTTTTATCTACATCACACAAAGAAAGAATGCTTTTTATTTGGCTATCAAGGTAAGAAGTTAAGCTTTAAATTACTTCCAAACTATGATAGTTTTCTTGACAATCTTCATGTTCCAAACTGTGATATTTTCTTGTTGAAACTATGATACTTTATTTGTTGAAACTGGTATGATTTTCATGGTGAAGCTGTGATAAAATTTTGGTCAAAATTGTGATAGTTTTCGAGTAAATATAAGATATAAATGCTAATTTTTTTAACTTGGAATTGAAAAATTTTCTGCTAAAAAAACTATGATAAATTTGGTTAAAAATAGTGATTTTTTTGGGATTAAAGATGAGAAAATTTTCTGATCCAAATATGTCATATTTTCCTATTTAAAACTATGCTAATTTTTTGCTAAAAGACTAACAGTTTTGGCTAAAATTTGTAATGGTTTTTTTGTTTGGAATTGAGTTTATTTTCTGGTTCAAATATGTTATATTTTATGATTAACAAATTATAATCATTTTTGTGCTAAAATTTAGGTGTAACTTATCATAATTTGCAAGCATATCCAATTACATAATTGCGAGTTGATCTAGTAGAAATGGGGAGAACAAAAAGCATAGCTAAGAAGGCCATAAAAAGAAGGAAATTTACTTCTATGCCAATTACTACTATGCCCATTTATTGTTTTCTTTTGATGTAGATTTGATATGTTTTATATGTTTGCATCCTCTATTAGGCACCATGCATACCAACACACCTTTTGTTGGTTTGATATTTGCCTTTTTGTCTGATCATTTTTGTTTCTTCCACTTCTAAGAAACTCAACGTTAGATTTTATTCTTAAATTTAATTTTGCATTGTTGCTTTAACCATTCTTATTCTTATTGTTGTATTTTCTCAAACATCATACTTCTGATGAGCTCCCAAACTATAGGTTATAATCTACTATTTTTTGCCCACATACACGCAACATGCCTTCAACATTCACCCTTTCTATAATATGGTGTCTTTTTCTACACATATTTATGTATAGGTAACTTGCTTATATACATGGATGTATGTGTCTGTGGCACATAGATCTTGATCTATATTAAGCAACTAGTCTGTAATAACTATTGGTACATGATTCCTAATGGTTTGTACTTCTTTGAGCTTCTCATATGATAAGGACGATGCACAAATATATAATTGTTTGTTTTGTTTTAATATAAAATGTGTAGTCTTGTGAGGCCTGAAATTTGGGCATGCTAGGACTTGGTGACAAAATGTCCTTATCTATCTCCCAACAATTTATTTGCCACATATTTTTTATTTTTATTTTTACTCTATTTTTTGGCGTTTACTCTAGGAATATTCTAAAGAAGGCATTATAAAAATTTGGGATTTGAAGTAGACACTTTAACAATTACATAATTGTTTTTATACTTATCAAAAAATGTGATTATATTATATTTGAGTTATTACTTGATTAACATGTTGATTCTTTATAATTTGACCACAGAGCTCCAATATGAGAGTCAACCAACGCATCGTGCACCAGGAGCACCAGCACCAGCCCCAACATCCCACCCTTAAGTCATTATATTTTAAAAGAGTTATGTTAATTAAGATATGCATGATAAGATGAATATTGGGCTCCTTAATGGATAAATCAAAATTTGCAACACATAAGAGTGAAATTTGAACCATAGTTGCTTTTTTTTTATCTCGAAAAGAAATATTATTAATAATTAGAATCATTACACATTATAACATAAAATTGTTATGACTTGGAATAAAACCTTCAATAAAACTAGGAGAGGCCCAATTATCTTAAAAAATGACCTGCCACATTGACACATCTAGGAATATAAGAATCAGTAAATATACTACAATTTTTTCAATAATCTATGAAGAGATGTGCCTCCCAAGAAATTTGAAAATAATCAAACATTAAGCCTTTTAAAACATTTTTTTTAATCATCTTTCAAGTAAATAGTATTGAACTTTTTCTCTAAATCCACTTGAATAAAGAAAAGTAAAACAATAGCTTCAACTAATTCTACACTATTATCCAAAAAGAATAATGTTGAAAATAATAACACCAAAATTTATTTTAATAGCTCCTACATGTGGTTTCCAAAAAAAATAAAATATAGGTGGTAATAAAATGAATTATATTAGTAAAATGAATATTAGATCTCTATCTAGAATTATATTAGTAAAATGAATATTATTTAGTAGTAAAGAATAAGATACACTTTCAAGCACAACATAAATTAGTTTGTAAAATATTTCTGAGAAGCTTAAGAGTCTCATAATTCGGATAATAAAGTTTCACACCATCCTATTATAAGATTTTTGTATATTCATTTTAATCCTCACTAAAATATCTATTTTTGATTTTTTTGGTAGTGTGAACAAATTTTTGTACAATAATAACTATTTCTAAAAGTTTTCTATTAAAAATAAAAACTGATTAAAAAGGAAAAATAAGTTTATTTAAATGACCATGGAAAGAATTTTAGAGATGATCATGTGAATGGCACAGCACATTCTAATGGGACAAAGTGTGAACTTGATAAAATATAATTAACTTTATCAATTAAAGTATAAAAGTTTTATAATAATAAATATTATTATTTGAGATTGTAGTGCTTGATTTATTCTATAGAAATAAAACTTAATTATTTAATTAGGTAGTCAATAATAATAATAATAATAATAATAATAAAAGAATCATATAAATTTAAATTACTATAAATATTAACTTCACTTAATTATATCAAAAAATTTACATGGGTGTTAGATTATTGTTAGTACTAGTTAGTTATGGTTGTCTTGACTCACCTAACAACGTACATTAGTGAATGAGCAAGTAAAATATCATAAATTTTTATTCCATACTAATATAATATTTTGTATTTAATTAAAATAATTATTCAAAAATATTAATTTATAATAAAATTATTTGGTCCGTTTCATTAAAAAAACCAATCTATGATCTTACCAAACCTAATTTCCGTGAGGTGTCATTTTATTATGCCCTGAGCTATATATATATAAAAAAAAAAAAGCCTTTTCTGCAAGAACAGTTCCAGACTTGTAATAGAAAGTGATGGTGCCACTACACACATTTCTCTTTTGCTTAACTGTTTTTAATTATTGGTTTAAAAAAAATTATGAGTTAAAAAAATCTAATTTATTTAAATCTTGAACTCAAATGATTTAGTATACCTATTTCATAAATTTAAATAAACAAATTTATTTAGTTAATGAAAAACTATGCGAATTTATTTTGAAAATGGATAATAATATTTTTATATTATGATAATCATATTATAGAACATTGAAATTAATATATAATGTTTTTATTTTTTTAAAGATATAAAACTAATATATTTTAATATCTTTAAGTTTTTAATTTTTAAATTTCTTTGTTTTATTTTTTTAAAACTATAAATAAGTTAATATATGAGCTTTTTTTTACCTATAACTTAACTTACATAAATTTAAAAGAGTTATGTTAAATTATAATTCATGTATGATGAAGTAAATCTAATCGAATCCCTCCAACTCATTTACCATCTCTATCTATGTTTACGGCAAAAAGAGGATTTCTTTGCAAAGGGTAGTGAATTTTGATAGCTGAATCCCCATATATTCATTATATTTATATGGAAGAAAAAAATTACATTAATTATTGGGTATGAAGCTCTTCAACCAAGTAACCAAACCCACAAACACTTATTAGCAAATCCAAAGCAGTTCAATAGATTGATAGAAACAACATCACGGAGGCCACACAAAACTTAAAACACAAAATAGGTATAAATATAGCTTAGTTGTATAGCTCAGGGTGCTCCTTGAGATAACCCTCAACAAGTATGAACAATTGATTGAGCTTTTGTTTGCCTTCCTTAACCTTGTCTCCATCAATTTGGTAATCACCCTTTGGGTAATAGTAGCTTGTTTCCTTAATGATGGTTCCTCCATTTGGTCCAGGGACCAACTTGATCTCATGTTTGATTTTTTCGATGTTGTCTCCCAAGGCATCACCCTCAATCACACTGTAATTGTAGCTGAGGTTCGCTTCATCAATTGACTCAATCTTGTGCACAACATAACGGAAGGCACTTCCTACATAGAAAATTACAATTACAAAGTTTGACTCTCTCTCTTTTAAAAATATTACAAAATTAATTAAAGTTACATTTGTATTTTATTAAGTTTAAAAATCTTTAAATGCAACATGAAGCAATAGTGGATTTATGTTTTTCTATTTAATAATTCCAGATCAAAATTACATTTGCATTAAAATTAGCCGATTATACATATATACTGACCTTCACCAAAGGTGATCTTCTTGATGGTACCAGGACCTCCATTTCCTTCAATTATTTCAGTACCCTTAACAGCTTGAGGTGCAATCTTTGGGAAGAGGTTGTCAGCATCAAGAATAAAAGCCTTAAATACTTTGGTTGGTGCTATGGTGGAGATGTTCTCTTCCTCATAAGCAAAGACACCCATGTTGATGTTGATGATGATGATGATCAAAGAGATAGAACTAAAAAAAAAAGGCTCAAATTTGGAAAATTAAATTTAGAGGAAGATAATTGTAGGACTTGGAGAGAATGAACAAACTAGAGATGCTATTTATAGACTGTGTGGTTCAGGAACATAGTATGAGATGTTAATTATTTCTATAGCAAATAATTTAAAGCCCATAATTGTTTATTGAAGTGGCGCAATTTGATTAAAAAAATTGAAAAAAATAATATAAATATTACATTAAAAACTTATAATTAATTACAAAAATAATGTAATTTATATACATTTTATATATTTTTATTATTAAAATAAATATACTATGAATTAAATTTAATATTGTTATAATTGTTTTTTTTTTAATTTTTTAATGAATTTTCAATTTTGATAAAGAAATGAGAATCTCCTTATCAATGTATTAGTCAAATGTGGCACCTCCGGTTTGATTATATTTTTCAATAAAAAAATAAAAACCATTTTTTATTGTTGATTAAGAGATAAGGTAAAATAATAACAGCTGAGACGACGTTCTAGATGGTGTGCTCATGTAAGTCTTCTGGTCGGTGGAAGTGCACAAAATTCATGAGCAAAGTGAAAAAGAAAAAGAAAAAAAATTTAAAATATAAAATTTTAAAATTTATAACAAAATAAAATATTTTAATCACACTATAAAAATTAATTAGAAAGTATTCAATATTAAATAAATTTAAATTATATTAATTTAATTTAAATAATATCAACTTTTTAATATTAAAAATATATAAATCGATACGATGATATATTAAATAAGTTTTGTTATATATTGTTAAAAATACTATATAATTGTATTGTATTCTATATGTTAAGAAATATACATGATGTTTTTATATAAGGGTTACAAGTAAATTAGATATGCTTAAAGCGTATAACATGATATACATTAGCAAATATGATATTAATTAATAGCCCCTCTCAAACTGAAGTTACATATGAGACCAGTTTGAGGTTGTCAACCAAATTACGAGTACGTCCCTTAAGAAGTGTCTTGGTGAAGATATCTGCATATTGATCGTTGAGGAGATGGAGAGAAACTTGAGAGCACCATGGACAAGATGACAACGAATAAAGTGACAATCAATCTTGATATGTTTAGTCCGTTCATGGAAGACATCATTGTGAAGAATATGAATGACACTTTGATTGTCACAATAAAATGGAGTAGCAGATGATGTGGACACACCCAAATTCTTAAGAAACCATTGTAGCAAAGGAGCTCAGATGTGGTATCAGTAAGAATACGATATTCTACTGCAATATTGGAGCGGGCCACGAAAGTTTGTTTCTTACTTCGCCAAGAAATCAAAGAAGAACTAAGGAGAATGCAATAACTTGTAATGGACGTGTAATAAGTGGGATCTCTTGCCCAATCAGCATTAAAGAATGCACAAAGTATAAGAGGAGACTGAGTTGAGTAGAAAAGACCATTGAAGAGCCTTCAAGTATCGTAAAATGCACAGAACAACAGCATAGAGTGCCCTTCATGCAGAACAATAATATAGAGTGACCTTCATACAGAACAACAACATAGTTACAAGTAAACTAGATATACTTAAAGCGCATAACATTATATACATTAGCCGATATGATATATATTAACATATATTAAATTAAACCTTGTGGGTATATAATTTTTACTAAAAATAAAAAATATTTATTTAAAATAATTACATTTTATTTTATAATTATAACTTAAAATCATACATTGTTCATCCTTAAATCAACTTAGTGAGTTATTGCTTGTTAAATGGCAAAATTTATTACTTTCTCACTTATTAATAATGAGTTTTTGTTAAATTCAACTTATAATTTTTTTGTAATAAAATTAGTACAAAGTGTTGTACAAAGACTATATGAGATACTTTATACATAGAACTTAAATTATGCCAAACATCTTATCAGCTAAAATTTGTAATATTTTGATTAGTGCAAAATTATCATTCATAGTCTTCAAGATAGGCTTCGACTTGGTCAACCTAGAAAAGTCAAAATATTGGTTAATTGATGATACAACAACAGATTGATAAGCTCCTACCACCTGAGATTTCTCAAGAATTTTCCTTTAATTGGGAAAATTGGGTATATTTTCCCTATTCTAAGTAGTAACTATTCACTTATGATTTAAATGAATAGAACTCAAACTAACCCGACAAAATAATGTTATTGGAAATATAATGCTAAAATAAACTAAAACAGATATTGAAATAGAAATATTAAAGCAGAAAATAATAACATCAGAAATTTAACGAGGTTCGGCATAAATGTTACCTAGGTCCTCGGGCGTCGTTGACCACTTCCACTATCTCCAAATGGATGAACTCCAAAATTACAACTAATTGGGCAAAATTGAGCTAATCAATTACCCTTACAAAAGAGAGGAAGATTTACAAATTTTGGGATGTTTACAAATGGTGAAGGAAGGCTTTATTTATAGCCCCAAATCCAACACCCATCTTCATTCCTAACCAATGTGGGACTTTTCTAATTTGCTCACTAAGGAGCTATATAACAAATCTCCACCTTAGCGACTTAGTAATATTAAATGATTTCTTCAATTACTAGATCAGCGACGCCAGTGCCAATTCAGATTTGCAGGATGTTAATCAAGTCCAGACAATGTTTGAACTTGATTGCTGTTACCACCTTGGTCATCATATCTGCAGGATTCTCTGTCGTACTAATCTTCTGAACTAGTACTCCACCTTCTTCAATAATCTCTCGCACGAAATGATAACGAACGTCAATGTGCTTTGTACGTGCATGGTAGACTTGGTTCTTTGCTAAATGAATAGCACTTTGACTATCACAAAACACCTTAATATGTTTTTGACCAACTCCCAAGTCTTCAAGCAAACCTCGTAACC
Source organism: Hippophae gyantsensis (assembly GCA_030763125.1). Lineage (NCBI taxonomy): Eukaryota > Viridiplantae > Streptophyta > Magnoliopsida > Rosales > Elaeagnaceae > Hippophae > Hippophae gyantsensis. Next base: position 71,542,931 of record CM061028.1, on the reverse strand, counting down.
AAATAGCTTCCTTCATGACCTCTCAGAATCGCCATACACTCTGCCTCTGTAGTAGACAAAGCAACTGTGGACTGCAAGGTAGACTTCCAACTGACTGGTGCTCTAGCAAGAGTAAACACATAACCAGTAGTTGATTGACGTTTATCTAAATCTCCTGCATAGTCAGAATCACAATATCCGACTGCACATTGACCAACAATATTATCCTACTGAAATACTAAACCAACATCTACAGTATTTATAATATACCGTAGAATCCATTTCACAACCAACCAATGTCCTTTACCAGGATCATGCATGTACCTGCTTACAGCACCAACCGCATGTGAAATGTCAGGTCTTGTACACACCATTGCATACATCAAGCTACCAACCGCATTTGCATATGGTACCTTTTCCATATATTCTCGTTCTGCATCATTTTTAGGAGATAATTGAGCACTAAGCTTGAATTAAGGAACTAGCGGAGTACTTACAGGTTCTGTCTATTCATTCATACCAAAACGTTGTAGTACCCTCTTCAAATATTGACTCTGGGTCAAACTAAGCTTCCCCTTCTTCCTGTCTCTGCTTATCTCCATACCGAGAATCTTCTTGGCTTCTCCCAAATCTTTCATTTCGAACTCCTAACTTAGTTGAGCCTTCAACTTCTCAATTTCTGTTTGGCTCTTCGATGCAATCAACATATCATCGACGTACAATAGAAGGTAAATGAAAGACTCATTTTGTAGCTTGCGAAAATACACACAATGATCATGTGTGCTTCTGGTGTACTTCTGTTGCAACATAAACTGATCAAATCGTTTGTACCACTACCTTGGAGATTGCTTCAATCCATACAATGATTTGTTCAACTTACAAACCCAATTCTCTTTATCAGCAACATTAAACCCTTCTGGCTGAGACATATATATTTCCTATTCTAAGTCACCGTGTAGAAACGCGGTTTTCACATCAAGTTGAACTAGTTCCAAATCAAATTGTGCTACCAAGGCCAACAAAATTCTAATGGAGGAATGTTTTACAACTGGAGAAAATACCTCATTATAATCGATTCCCTCCTTCTGAGCGTAGCCCTTAGCTACCAACCTTGCCTTGTAGTGAATACCATCTTTGTTAGGAAATCCATCTTTCTTTGCATACACCCATTTACATCCAATTACCTTCTTGCCCTTAGGTAGTTGTGTCAACTTCCATGTTTTATTCTTTTAAAGAGACAGAAGTTCTTCATCCATGGCTTCCTTCCATCTTTCAACTTCAGGGCCTCTGATTGCTTCTTTATATATGGAAGGAATATCATCATGCACAACTGAAAGTGCACAGGCCACTGTATTCTTAAACTGAGCAGGTAGGTCTTCAAAATCCTTGTATCGAGCAGGTACCTTGACATTTTGTCGTCGTGGCCTATCATCTGTAGTTTCTTCTTGTTGCTGTGGAGGTTCTTGGATTAAAACCTCTTCATCTGATTCATCTTCTATCAATGGAGGATCAGCTTCTGTCTTATCTTCACTAACTGGATTAACAATTTTGCTTTCAAACTCCACTTGTTTTGGAGTTTGCTCCACCTGCTCTAAAGTGCCATCAATCTTCTTAGTTACCTTTTGCAACAAGGCAGATTCATCAAAGGTAACATCTCTGCTAAAGATTATCTTTTTTGTTTCAAGACACCATAGTCGATATCCTTTAGAACGAGAAGGGATCCCCAAAAAAATGGCTTTCTTGGCTCTTGGGTCCAACTTTGATTCCATTACATGGTAGTATGCAATTGAACCAAACACATGTTAAGAAATCGTAATCTCTAGCAGGTTTTCCAGACCATACCTCCATAGGCATTTTGCCTTCAAGAGCAGACGATGGTAAACGGTTGACGAGATGACATGCATACGTCACAGCCTCAGCCCAATACTGCTTGCCTAAACCAGCATTTGACAATATACATCGAACCTTCTCTAGCAAAGTCCAGTTCATACGTTCTGAAACTCCATTTTGTTGTGGTGTTTTTCGAATAGTGAAGTGTCGTACTATCCTTTCTTCTTCACAAACTTTCATAAATGGATCGTTTGTGTACTCAATGCCATTATCAGACCTCAGACGCTTGATCTTTTTACCAGTCTGAGTCTCGATCATCTTCTTCCATTTGAGAAAAATTCCCAGCACTTCATCCTTCTTCTTCATGAGATACACCCAAACTCTTCTGGAAAAATCATCAACGAAAGTGACATAATAATGTTTGCCACTCATGGATGGAGTTCTTGTTGGCCCCCATACATCAGTATGGATGTAATCCAAAATGCTCTTTGTATTATGTAGAGCAGTGCCAAAGCTTACTCTTTTCTGCTTTCCCAATACACAATGCTCACAGAATTCTAACTTGCCGATTCTCGCACCTTTTAACAAGCCTTGCTTTACTAGAATCTGCAAAGCTTTTTCACCAGCATGTCCCAAACGCATATGCCACATCTTGGTAGTTTCTAAATCTCTTTCTTCCTCTGAAACTACTGCTGATGCTGTCCCAATAACCGTACTACCAAGGTAGTAGTACAAGTTATTCTTCCGAACACCTTTCATCACCACAAGTGCTCCAGAAGTAACCTTCAATGCCCCATTTTGTATGGTTATAGTGAAGCCTTTTGATTCTAAGACTCCCATAGCAATGAGATTCTTCTTCATATCTGGAACATAATGAACATCTGTCAAGACCCTGGTTGAGCCATCTTGATTCTTCAAACGAATTGTACCGATTCCCAAAACTTTGCATGGATAATCATTACCCATGAAAACAACTCCACCGTCTAGTTCTTCAAAGTTAAAGAACCACTCCTTGTTAGGAGACATATGGAAAGTACATGCTGAATAAAAAATCCAATCACCAGGATGAGATGCTGTTGACGAACCAACCAATGCAAAATCTAAATTTGAATTGCTTTCAGCTACACATGCATCAGATTGCACAACTTTTCCTTTCTTTTGCAGCTTCGGACAATTTTTCTTCCAATAGCCTTTCTCATGACAAAAGGCACATTCATCTTTACCAAGTCTTCCTTTTGATAGAGATCTACCTCTCCTTCCTTTCTGTTGTGTTTGCGGACGTCCTCTTACAGTCAATGCCTCTGCTGCTTCATTTTGCTTTCTCTTTTATCTTTCTTTCTAATTTCATAACTATACAAAGCAGTATAAACTTCCTCAAAAGATACTTTATCCTTCCCAATGAGTAAGCTCGTAATAAGATGATCAAACTCATCAGGAAGGGAGGCTAACAACATCAAGGCTAAATCTTCATCTTTAAAAGTTTCATCCATATTTAACAAATCTGCTACTAATTGATTAAAAGCAGTAATGTGGTCGTTTATTGTAGTACCTGGAAGGTATTCAAATCGGAACAACTTCTTCTTCAAATAGAGCCAATTCTGTCCACTCTTCTTCATGAACTTGTTCTCCAACGCCTTCCACAACTTACTTGCGGATGTCTCCTTCATGAACGTATACTTTTGTTCTCTTGAGAGACACGAACGGATTGTACCACATGCCAATCGGTTGATATTTTTCCACTCTATTTCATCTACTCCATCTGGTTTCTCTTCTTCAATAGCGATGTCTAGACCTTGTTGAAACAGAGCATCTAGAACTTCACCTTGCCACATGCCGAAATGACCGGTTCCATCAAACTTCTCCACCTCGAACCTTGCATTCATCACCATTGTTCTGCTTGACGTAGATGACTGGCCTTTGTTTGAAAAAAAAATTTCTTCTGCCATTTCTTTAAATTACAACAACTAGCAACTATATTCCAATAGCAAACAAACGGAATACAAACAAATGCCTAGGTAGAAAACCTTCGGCTCTGATACCAATTGTTGGGAAAATCGGGTATATTTTCCCTATTCTAAGTAGTAACTATTCACTTATGATTTAAATGAATAGAACTCAAACTAACCCGACAAAATAATGCTATTGGAAATATAATGCTAAAATAAACTAAAACAGATATTGAAACAAAAATATTAAAGCAGAAAAATAATAACACCAGAAATTTAACGAGGTTCGGTATAAATGTTACCTAAGTCCTCGGGCGTCGTTGACCACTTCCACTATCTCCAAATGGATGAACTCCAAAATTACAACTAATTGGGCAAAATTGAGCTAATTAATTACCCTTACAAAAGAGAGGAAGATTTACAAATTTTGGGATATTTACAAATGGTGAATGAAGGTTTTATTTATAGTCCCAAATCTAACACCCATTTTCATTCCTAACCAACGTGGGACTTTTCTAATTTGCTCACTAAGGAGCTATATAACACCTTTCATCATCGTCATCGTCATCAACAACAATTTCTATTTTCCTCGTGATCATATGATCAATCCAACAGTAATACAAGCTCTCAACTTCCCTGTTTGATCCAAAGAATAATATATAATATTGTCCAAGCCTATTTCTACACTCACTAGTTCCTGTTCACCTGGTCTTAAAAGGATAAAAAGGGCTTAGGAGGAATTACGGGAGTGTCAAATTCACCATGATACTTGAATATTTTTTTAGTAAAGGTAATTAAAAGTTGAATATAGTAAGTAATTGATAAAAAAACGACTTATAATATAAATTAATTGTGGAGCTATAGGGGTTGGAATGTAATAATGAAAACAATATATTATCTTCTCCTAATAATATATATTAAATAATTAATTTAATAAAGTAATATATTATTGGAAATATTACCAGATCATTTGCTTCAAACTTAATCCTATAAGTTAAGGTGTCGATTGTATGTTTGATTATGTACTCATTTTTTTAACTGCGATGACGTAGACCAATTAAAAGGTGTTACACGTATCTCGTCAAATTCCCCTAACAAATATTGTTAGCAATTAGTTAAATTAAAAATATAACTAATAGTTCATGTTTGGTTAATGATAATAAAAATAGTAATATATTATTACAAAAATGAATTTTAAAGTCGTTTGATCGGATGAATCGATTTTATCGGTATTAATTTTTTTTATTCTCATTTTTCACTCCACTAACAATGTATTCAATATAGCATAAAAAATCAAAATATAAATTATAATACAAATAATTAAAAATTTAAATATAATTAATTACTTGATAAATAAATTTATTACAAAAACATATATTGTATATACAATACATATATATATATATATATATAGTTAACTTAAATTACAAATAAAATAATTTCGTCAAAGTGTAATTGGATTATACAAGCAAACTTGGTTGACTTATAACCAACATTGTGACATCCAAGCGATATATTAACAACTTTATCCCTTCGAACTCATATTAACACTTTATTAATCATTTTTTTATAAATATGAAATTATGTGGAATCTCTGTTGGTATTTTTAATGCTATAATGAGCTCTAAATATGAAATCAAGTGTAACTCTGATTTGTTACTAGGCTTGTATGAGTTCTGGTGTCCTTCAACGTATGAAACAATTTTGTAATACGTTTATGGGCACCAAAACTCATACAAGCCAATTAACAAAATAGGAGTTACACTTGACTTCATATTTAGAGCTCATTATAGCATTAAAAATACCAACAGAGATTCCAGATAACTTCATATTTATAGACAAATGATTAATAAAGTGCTACCATGATGTTGTCATAAGGAAAGTAGGCAAGAGAGATGAGATGAAGTTTGGGCCAAAAAAAGGTCCATAAAATAATACATTCCTCTAAATACATGAGCACATAACCATCCATCAAACAAAACATCCATCAAACAAGGGACTTCAGACACAGGAATAAAGAAATTAAATCATTAAAAAATTACCGTTATGTTGTCATATGCTATTCAAGATCATGAGAATCTTCTCTTAATTCTTCTTGTGATGATATAATTTGAACCATATGTTCTCCCTATTCCTTTGGTAAATCATCAAAAATTTGCTGGTCATAACCCGTCTTGTTCCAACCAAAGAACTACATGTATTTAAAATCAAAATAAGAATGTAATTTCATGTATTTACAAAAAATAACTCAAATATGTTAAACTCTTTTTGTATATGGGTAAAATATATTACCACATCATCAATTGGAATTTTGATATTTATGATGATTTCGCTCATAAATTTCATGACATAATAACCACACATGACTCCATTATTTTGTTGTGAAACCTACAAAAAACAAGTGTACATGATTTTCCATAATTGAACATTTATTATTCAATAGTAAAATTAATAAAATTATTAATATTCGCTTGTACATACCATAACTTTTGTTCATATTTATGAGATTTTTTAGGGGCAATGCCCCTAAACTTGTTCAATAACTTTCATGCCTTATCAAGGTTTAAAACTGTTAGTTTTTTTTTATTAAATATTACAAAAAACAATAGAAGAAACCAATAGCTAGTTATAAATCTTACATTTCAACAACTGTTTTTGTATCTTTACTCAGTTCTATGGAAGCTGAGTCACAGTACCAAGCATGCTTATTGAATAGATCAAGGATTACCAACATCCAATTATATTGGCCTTGTTCAAACCTTAGTGGCCAAGGGATTATCAATTTTTGATTTATGTTAAGCGTTAATGTCCTACCACATAATTGTTTAGCTCTGATGCTAACATCCTTATCTTGATATTGATTGACATATGAAGAATCATAGAACATTGCTAAATATGATGAGTGATTATGTTGAAGTCGATAATAACACACTCTATATAAAAGAAATATATATAAGTAATTAGATAATATAAATATAATTATATATGTTCTACATAAATGAAAGAAAATTAAATAGATTGAAGACTCACCTTGTTCACACTTGAATTATACTTAAATGGATCATTTGATATTCAAATAGTTGCAATATGTACTCGATCGATATATAAATTTGGCCGAGGTCTACACACGAAATTTCTATAGGAAGTGGCACAGTTCATCCATCATTTATGCTAGATGCCCTTGCAACAATAGTCATCAAAGTGCCAAGATTTTTGCTGAAAATTAAAGCATAATCATAACTATATTTTTTCCAAGGCTTCTTCTTGAATGACTTTGTGTGTGATGATTGGCCACTAGATATAGATTTAGCACGAGATACTTGCTTTGTATCTCTTAAATGTGCCGCATTTAAGAGTTCTGGTATAATAGACTAAAAAAGTATTATGTATGTTAGTAACAATAAAAGATATAATAAAATAATAGTAGTAAACAAGTGTTATCTTTTAAGTTAAAAAATAGTACCACGTCAAAATTTAGAAAAACTTGAATCAATGGTCAAGCCACATATTTTCCAACCGCCTCTTGGACTATGGTAGCATCAGAAGGCACAGGGAGTGGACAATCATGAAGTAATGATTGATCAATTATTATTCGCCAATGATTAGGCAAATATTGATTATGAATCATCTGATCATTACTTAATTGTTGTATCATTCCAATAGCAACAAAGTCTATTGATGAAGGATGTTTCAATAAACATTTCATATTCTGTAAAAAACTTAAGTGTTATATATAATAAATAAAACATATAATATGAAATAAAAATAATAGATTATATACACCAAAAATTAAAATCTTACCACATATGATTCATCAAATAGAAGAGGACTCCCATGTGGGTAGCTATTGGATGTAATTTCTCACCAAAACGTTCATCGTGATTTGATTGATGGTAAGAATGCGTAGATTGCATTGGATAAAATGAACCACTACTTGATTGCATATGCATTCCTAACATATAGGGAGGACCAATAGGATGACTATATCTCATACTGGATATAGTTTGAGCGCCATGAGATTGCATGGGTGGCATGCCCATGGATAGTGGCCTACCTATCATGGATGGTGGCATGCCTGGCATGGATGGGGGCATGCTTGACATGGATCATTGCATGCTTAGCCAATATGGCATGCCCTGGTTGTAGAATGATGTCATGCCTAACATGTTTTGTGATTGATATTCTATTATAGTGGAAATCTCACTTAACACTTAGGCCTTAAAGGAGTTGAGTTCTTCTTCAATTTTAGTGTGTTTCTCCTTACTGACCATTTGAGGCTTTTGTTTTGGAATGTTAAAATACTCCATATAACCATCATATTGACTACCTCTCCTAACACGACTAGGATGGTCGCGTCCGAATGCATGATATAGAGCATCTTTCCCAAGCTCTTAGATTATTTCACCCTTGGATATTTGTTCTTGAACAACTCTCTATAAATAATAAAACATACAAACATATCATGCATTATTACATCAATTATTAAAAATTGTTAAGACTTTGTATCAACCGAAATTACTAACCAACTTATTTAGTTTTTCTTCTCCTTGCTTAGTTATCGGACTTGACTTCTTCATTTTGGGAGTCTTTGTTCCTATGTACAATTCAGTTTGGGTAACCAATTTACCCAATTCAGCTTCCTACATAAATTATGAAAAATTTATTAACCATGACATGAAATTAAATTGAGGAAAATAAATATAAAAATATTTATAAATTAACACAAATTAATAATATCATTCTATATCTAACTTCATGATTTGAAGACCTCCCAATACGGTTAGGAAGAATGTTATGCATTTGTATATTTTGATGTTCTTCCTTAATAATTTGAAATTCATATGTATGTCTATAATCCACGAAGTCTTTCCAAACTTAAGATGTAATACGGGGGTGTTCTTTAGGAATTTTGTAGAGCTCTACTTCATCAAGTGGTTCCAAATATGGAAACACATAATTTCTTGCCAATTTGGAAGTCTTGTATTCCTTCCACACCTTATTTGCGATCTTATAACACTTGCTCATCCAATTGTCATCGAATTTGTAAGGATTTTGTAAAAACACACTACAAAAGATTAGATATAATACAAAAAATATATAATATATGTAATTGATTATAAAATATAAGAGACTTACAAAAATGGTTATCCATATTTTGAATTTTCACAAGTCTACCAATAGAGGATTTCAATTGTTGGCCATTTTTCCCTATTAGATTACCAGTAGCATCAAATAGAACATGTACTCTATCATCTGGGTTAAGTGGAGCATCATGTATATTCGCCCAACCCTTTTTTCAAATGCTCTAATGGATCATTTAGATATACAAGCTTTCTTACCCGAGGATCCATGAAATATCTATAAATAATAAAGAAATATAAATTAATTAACAATTTTAGGAACATACATATATATATAAGAGTTATTACAACAATATAGAACATATGTTATGTTTAATTAGGTTGTTGATCATATACCTATATTCCTTCACAATCACTTCTCGCCCATGACGAAGAATTATCATCATCAACTAGATCATCACATAGATTAGGCAATTTGTTTGAGAAATTACTAATATTGGTTAATGTATCAAGCATAGGGTCATCATCTTCTAAAGCATCACAATGGTAAAACTCTTTTTGTGGAGGCGTTAACACAACAGACTATCTTGTGTCAATTTGATCGCTCACGTAAAATACTTGTTTTGCATGAAGTGCTAACGTGAAAAGATCATCAGTGTGACTTATCTTAGATAAATTTACAAGAGTAAATCCAAAATCATTTATTTTATATCCAACATTGATAACATCTTCGACCCAATCACACAAGAAAACTGTTTCATAGAAGACCTTATAATCCAATTCCCAAATCTCTTGTATTATACCATAATATGTTCTATCAGAAAATACAGGATTACCATCTTTTGAACTGGCAAATTGCATAGTTTGTGCAACCATCTTCACACCACTATTCTGATTTACTCGGACTTTGTCCCTAGCTTGAGTCTTAAACTTCGATCCACTTATTGTGAAACTAGAAAATGATTTGACATCGAATTTTGGCTCATATGCAAGCCATTGTAAACTTTATGTTATTTTATGATTGGGTTTCTTGAGTTCATCTCGAATCTATGTATACAAAAACATGAAATGTATTTAAAGTAAAGTTTTAAAACATTGCATAGATCTAGGAACATACATGAATTTTTTTTTGTGACACTTACATGGTTGCGAAACCAATTAATAAGCTCTCGCTTATGTTCATCATACAACCATTTTTCTCCTCCTTTTTTTTTATAACGAGGATTGATCTTCAATAAGTTTAAATGCATCTTGTAATGTTATTAAAGATATATGAAGTAGATATCATCATTAATAGTTAAATAAAAAATAATTTTTGCATAAATGGAAAGGTTAAAGATCACTTACTCTATGTACGGTTATGCCTCATTATTATTTACCAAAATGATTCGCTGTGCTTTTTTCCATCAAGTGTGATCAATAAACAATTTCTTACTTCCACCAAGCATAGGGTTACCTACTTGCATCATGTGACGTTCTAAGAACAACTTGTGCGTAGGATTCCCAATTTCAGTGCAACCACTAAAGTATTGAGAACAAAACTCAATGGCCTCTTCAGCAATGTAGTGTTCCACCATGCATCCTTCAGGTCGATTTCTATTATTTACATATCCTTTAAGGACTTGCATATATCTCTCAAAAGGAAACATCCTCCTTAAGTAAGTAGGACCACACAATTGAACCTCTCGAACTAAATGAACAAATAAGTGAATCATTATATCGAAGAAAGAAGGGGGAAAATATTTTTTAATTAGACACAAAGTCTCTACAACATCTTTCTGTAAAGAGTTTAACTCACCAATTGATACAGATTTCTTGCATATTGTATTGAATAATGAACAAAGATGAATTATTGATAATCGAACATGTTTTGGAAGAATTGATCTAATAGAAACTTTAATAATTGTTGCATTAAGATAAGACAGTCATGTCATTTAATCAATAAAGTTTCTTATCGATGATAGACACAAAATTTCTTCAGTTGGATGAGTAACCATTAGGATCTTTCACACCCTCCAAACATTTACAAAACACATCTTTCTCTTTTGTTGACATTGTATATGATGTTGGTGGCAAGTATGTTCGATTCTTATTATTTTTCACCATTGGTGCCAATTCAAGTCGTATGCCAAGTTTCTTTAAATCCAAACTTACTTTAATTCCATCCTTTGTTTTTCCAGGTATATTAAGTAAAGTACCAATCAAGTTCCCACATACATTTTTCTCAATGTGCATGACATCTAAGATGTGATGAATTTTTAGGTCTTTCCAATTAGGTAATTCCCAAAATATTGATTTTTTATTCCAACAACCATGGTAATTCAGTTCAAACTCTTTTTCATTTTCACCCATTTCATTAGTTAACCTCTTTCGTTTCCCTACCTTAGTGAGTTTTTTTCATCTTTCCATATCGTTTGAATGTCATACCATTCAATTGCCTTAATATCTCAACACCTCACAAAGGTCGGGTTGCATGATCATGATCTTCTTCACCATCAAACGATTTCTTTTGGTATCTAAACTTGTGTCCAGATGGAAAAAATCTTATATGTCTTCTATAAAAAATCTTTTGTCCATGAACAAGATAAGTTGTAGAAGTTCCATCACTACATATAGGGCATCCCTTGTAACCTTTTGTTGCATGTCTTGATAAGTTTCCATAGGTAGGAAAATCATTAATTGTCCATAAAAGGACCCTTCTCAAGTTAAAGTGCTCTTCTTTATGTGTATCGTAAACATTTACACCATCATTCCATAACGTCTTTAAATCATCTATCAGAGGCTAGAAATATACATCAATATCAACACTGGGTTGTTTCAGTCCTGAAATCAATAATATTAACATCATGAATTTTATTTTCATACACAACCAGGGAGGAAGGTTGTATATTACCATAATACCTGACCAACAACTATATCTACTACTAAGGGAACTATGTGGATTAATTCCATCAACAGCAATGGAAAGACAAAGATTGTGTGGATCAGATGCAAATTGATGAGATAAATTATCTACTACTTTCCAATTTGGAGAATCACAAGGATGACGTAGCACCCCATCATCAGATCGATCATCTAAATGCCAAGTCAACATATTTGATGTCTCTTTACTTTTGAACAACCTTTAAAAGCGAGGAATCGAAGGAAAGTACCAAAGAAACTTTACACACATGCCTTTCTTATGTGTTGTCTCATTTGTACCATGCTTTTATCTTGATTCTTTACATATCAGACAATCATCTAATGTCGCATATTCTTTTCTATAAAGAATGCAATCATTTGGACAAGCATGAATCTTATGATATTCCATACCAAATTGATTAAGAGATTTCTTCACTTCATACATTGAAGATAGCAATTCAATACCCTCAGGAAATATATCGACTAGTGATGACTCTATGAAAATAGAGTCAGTAGCACACTTTTTTACTTAATATTTACTTGTTTTATTTAATAAATAGTATTTTTATGGCTAAAAAAATTAAAATATAAACTTTTTAGTGAAAAGGGGTGAAAATATATTTTGTGGAATTATTTTGGGATTTTTTATGAATTTTTAATGTAGGACCAATCAGAAGCTGCCACGTGGCATACCACGTAAGTAGAGGAGCTGACTGAGCAAGCCACGTGAACACTATGCAAGCACGTACAGTGAATCATGTTACGCCGCGTGTGAGGAGGACGAAACACACACTACGTGTCAGCACGGCATTCAATATGAGTTCGGAAATTAGTCAACGTACCATGACACGTGTCACCATGCTATTACTCCGCGTGTTCTAGCCATGCACCACACCATCTATTCCCACGAATCACATCACTTCAGGTGGTGCTGACTCGGCGAATGTTGGCTCTGACCGGTCCCCTACCACGCGTCGCGCTCTAATTTGTCTAATAAACTTCTTATGCCACGTGTCACGCTATGATTGCCTGAAACTGTCAGTTTTGCTTGTTTTGATCGTAGCCCTTGATTTGAAGCTGATCGGACGGCCCAGATCACACTTGAGCTTTATTTAAGCCCCTAATCATTCCATAAACCCTAATTTGCCTCTATTAGCATAATTTTGGTCAGTTTTTAGAGCTAAAAAGAGAGAAAAATATAGAAAAATTCAAGAAACGACACAATTTTGGTGAAGATTCAAGAGGAAATTATTTCTACAATTCAAGAGATTGATTGTATTTATTTTTCTACTCTCTTCTTTATTAATTTTATGTCTTTTTTTATGAAAAATATGAGCTTTATGAACACAATTATGTATAATTTATTTATTAATCTAGGGATCTTATGAACCCAATTTTTACCATGTGATAATCTAATATTTTTTTCTCAATTATAATATTAATTTAATTATACTATTTAATCTATTTTTATGCTATTAATTGTTTGGCTAATAATTTATCTATAGAGGCAATTAAATAGATTTGAGAAAATTATTTAATTGTTTATCTTGATTAAATATGCATAGTTTCTAGGCAGAGATGTATGATTCTTATGTATATGATCCATAATTGATGAACTTAATGAGTAGTATGCAATTTAATTGGCATGCGAGTGTAATTAAATTAATTACTATATGATGTGTAGTTTACTTGAGAGAGGAATTGTGCTAGGTTAGATTCAATTGATAATGTAATTAATTGATATTATATTGGGGGATTTTTAGTGATTCACATGTTTAGAAAATTGGGAGATTAAATATTCCTAGATATTTTCTCATATATCTTTTTAGTCACAAAGTCTCATTTAATTAATTATTGTTATTTACTTTTAGTTATTTTAATTTTGTTTTCTTAAGATATAAAAACACCAAAAAAATTGATTTTTATTATTTTTAGTTTTAAAAATTAGTTTCTAAAAAAATAATCTCCGTGAGAATGATCTTTATTTATCATTATATTACTTGCTATGATACGTATACTTGTGTATTTATTGCACACACAATTTGTGAATCCCTTGACAGAAAAACCATGTTTTGCCTTCATATTGTACAAATGAACCAATCCTGATATTTTAGTGTATTTTTTGCATTATGGATACAACGGTTTTCCGACATCTTCTAGAAGTTTTTTATTGGTTTCGGGATCATCCTCACGTAGTTCATCTTCAACATCATGAAACATATTTTTTGTCTGTACATTATGATAAGATGTATGTAATCCACTCATATTCTTATTTATGTCTTCCCCATGAGTATTATCAATATTTTCTCCAAGATAATAACAATATTTATAGCTCAAAAGAATACCACTACGGATAAGGTGATACTTTACCTCGTCAAATTCATGAAATCGCTCATTTTTACATTTAACACATGAGCATCGAATCATACTAATTCTAGTATTACTATTTCTACACTTCAACTCCAGAAATGTAGTCCTTCTCAATTCTATACTTTGACATCCAAGATTTGTCCAGTTTCTATTAATGACATTAATTAAGCATATTAATTATGTATCCAATCAATATATTTCAAATATTATTATATATAAATTCTCTAATTATTAGAATATATATCAAAATATACATAATACAAAACATTTATCATTTTAATCATTTTATAATTGTATTACTTTTACTTAATAAAATATAATTATTTATATGTAAATAAATTTATCCATGTACAGTAAATATTATGGTCCCCACCACAGAAAATAAGTCAAACATATAATAACAAGCATAATACAAAACATACATAAATCAAAAATTTATACAAAAAATAAAGCAAACTAAATAATAAGTGCGTAGGATTAATAGAAATAAATACAAGAGTAAATGAAGTGACTAAATGAAGAAAATGAAGAAGAAATAAGTGTTTTGTAAGTGAGAAAATGGGTATAAAAAATTTGAGTATTTTGCTAAAAAAAATATGGGATCTAAAAAATAATGAAAAGAGAAATATAACCCACAAATAGTGATCGAAGGTGGTCGAAAAATGAAAAAGAGTGGAGGGTGAGCTCGATTTTGGACAAAGGGGGTTGCTGCACAAATTGAAATTTGGAAATCTACTGATGAAGAAGAGAGTAGAGAAACAATAATAAATGCGTGAATAACATCAGTTCACCACGTCAATCGACGCTATGCTAGATGGATAGTTTTCTTGACAATCTTCATGTTCCAAACTGTGACATTTTCTTGTTGAAACTATGATACTTTATTTGCTCAAACTGTTATGATTTTCATGCTGAAGCTGTGATAAAATTTTGGTCAAAATTGTGATAGTTTTCGAGTATATAAAAGATATAAATGCTGGTTTTTTTAGCTTGGAATTGAAAAATTTTCTGCTAAAAAAACTATGATAAATTTGGTTAAAAATAGTGGTTTTTTTTGGGATTAAAGATGAGAAAATTTTCTGATCCAAATATGTTATATTTTCCTATTTAAAACTATGCTAATGTTTTGCTAAAAGACCGACAATTTTGGCTAAATTTGTAATGGTTTTCTTATTTGGAATTGAGTTCATTTTCTGGTTCAAATATGTTATATTTTATGATTAACAAACTATGATCATTTTTGTGCTAAATTTTAGGTGTAACCTATCATAATTTGAAGGCATATCCAATTACATAATTGCCAATTGAACTAGTAGAAATGAGGAGAACAAAGAGCATAGCTAAGAAGGCCATAAAAACAAGGAAATTTACTTCTATACCAGTTGCTACTATGCCCATTTATTGTTTTCTTTTAATGTAGATTTGATATGTTTTATATGTTTGCATCCTCTATTAGGCACCAGGCATACCAACACATCTTTTATTGGTTTGATATTTGCCTTTCTGAATTTGTTATTATTCTGATCGTTTTTGTTTCTTCCACTTCTAGGAAACTCAACGTCTGCTTAGTAAACTTGGTTAGTGATTCATTATTCCTTTCTCATGAGTTAGATTTTATTCTTAAATTTAATTTTGCATTGTTGCTTTAAACATTCTTATTTTTATTGTTGTATTTTCTCAGACATCATACTTATGATGACAGCTTCCAACCTATAGGTTATAATGCTACTATTTTTTCCCGACATACACACGCAACATGCCTTCAACATTCACCATTTCTATAATATGGTGTCTTTTCTGCACATATTTGTGTATATGTAACTTATATACATGGATGTATGTGTCTGTGGCACACAAATCTTGATCTATCCTAAACAACTGGTCTGTAATAACTTTGGTACATGATTCCTAATGGTTTGTACTTCTTTGAGCTTCTCAAATGATAAGGACGATGCACAAATGTATAATTGTTTGTTTTGTTTTAATATAAAATGTGTAGTCTTGTGAGGCCTGAAAGTTGGGTATGCTAGGACTTAGTGACAAAATGTTTCAAACTTGCCTTATCTATCTCCCAACAATTTATTTACCACATATTTTTTATTTTTATTTTTACTCTAATTTTTGGCGTTTATTCTAGGAATATTTTAAGGATGATATTATATTTGAGTTATTACTTGATTAACATGTTGATTCTTTATAATTTGAACTCAGAGCTCTAATATAAGAGTCATGCACCAAGAGTATCAGCGTATTAGCCACTAGGCGCACTAGCACCAACCCCAGCATCCCACCCCAACGCATTACAATTTAAATAAGTTATGTTAAATTATAATTCATGTACGATGAACCAAATCTAATCGAGTCCTTCCAACTTATTTACCATCTCTATCTATGTTTATTGCAAAAAGAGGATTTCTTTGCAAAGGGTAGTGAATTTTGATAGCTGAATCCCCATATATTCATTATACTTATATGGAAAAAAATTACATTAATTATTGGGAACGAAGCTCTTCAACCAAGTAACCAAACCCACAAACACCTATTAGCAAATCCAAAGCAGTTCAAGAGATTGATAGAAACAACATCACAGAGGCCACACAAAACTTAAACCACAAAATAGGTATAAATATAGCTTAGTTGTATAGCTCAGGGTGCTCCTTGAGATAACCCTCAACAAGTATGAACAATTGATTGAGCTTTTGTTTGCCTTCCTTAACCTTGTCTCCATCAATTTGGTAATCACCCTTTGGGTAATAGTAGCTTGTTTCTTTAATGATGGTTCCTCCATTTGGTCCAGGGACCAACTTGATCTCATGTTTGATTTTTTCGATGTTGTCCCCCAAGGCATCACCTTCAATCACACTGTAATTGTAGCTGAGGTTCGCTTCATCAATTGACTCAATCTTCTGCACAACATAACGGAAGGCACTTCCTACGTAGAAAATTACAATTACAAAGTTTGACTCTCTCTCTTTTAAAAGTTACATTTTGTATTTTATTAAGTTTAGAAGTCTTCAAAAGCAACATGAACCATTAAATGGTACATATTTTATTAGAAAAAATAATAACAAATTTATTATCTTATTTTAAAATATATTTTAATAACATAACTATTAGATGTAATAATACATGTTTAAAAAAAATAATAACCTTTTATAAAAGATAAGACAATATATATTTATTATCTTTATAAAATAGATTTATATGATTTTTTTATATAAATAATAGATTTATATTTTGTTATCTAATAAGTATTCAAATTACATTTACATTAAAATTAACAGATTTAAGTGTCCCTTCATCCTTTTTTTTTTTCCTATGTAAAGTTAGTTAGGTACAATTTTGCAACCTGTTGGAGACTTAAACCATAATTTAATTAATTACCCCAAGTGTGCCAGTGAACATATATGGAAAAAATGTTACAATTGATTTGGTTAATTTGTAAGCAAGTGTATAAGATTCCAAAAACTAAATTCAATATAAAACATAATTGAGATGATAATTAATAGCACATATATACTGACCTTCACCAAAGGTGATCTTCTTGATGGTACCAGGACCTCCATTTCCTTCAATTATTTCAGTACCCTTAATAGCTTGAGGTAAAATCTTTGGGAAAAGGTTGTCACCATCAAGAATTAGAGCCTTAAATACTTTGGTTGGTGCTATGGTGGAGATGTTCTCTTCCTCATGAGCAAAGACACCCATGTTGATGATGATGATCAAAGAGATAGAACTAAAAAAAAGAGGCTCAAATTTGGAAAATTAAATTTAGAGGAAGATAATTGTTGGACTTGGAGAGAATGAACAAACTAGAGACGCTATTTATAGACTGTGGTTCAGGAACATAGTATGAGATGTTAATTATTTCTATAGCAAATAATTTAAAGCCCAGTTGTTAATTGTTTATTGAAGTGGCTCAATTTGATTAAAAATATTGAAAAAATAATATAAATATTACATAAAAAAATTTATAATTAATTACAAAAATAATGTAATTTATATACATTTTATATATTTTATTATTAAAATAAATATAATATAAATTTAATTTAATATTATTAATATTGATAAAGAAATGAGAATTTTTAATGAATTTTCAATTTTGATAAAGAAATGAGAATCTCCTTATCAATGTATTAGTCAAATGTGGCACCTCCGGTTTGATTATTTTTTTCAATAAAAAAATAATAACCATTTTTTAATGTTGATTAAGAGATAAGGTAAAATAATAACAGCTGAGACACGTAAGTCTTTCTTCTGGTCGGTGGAAGTGTTCAAATTCATGTGCAAAGTGAAAAAGAAAAAAACAAAGATAGAAAAAAAATTTAAAATATAATATAATTTTAAAATTTATAACAATAAATATAATATTTTAATAATATTAAAAAAAATTTAATTAAAAAATATTTAATATTAAATAAATTTAAATAATATTAATTAAATTTAAATAATATTAATTTTTTTAATATTAAAAATATATGAAACGATATATTAAATAAATTTTATTATATATTAAACTAAACCTTTTGGGTATATAATTTTTATTAAAAATAAATAATTTTTATTAAAAATAAATAATATTTATTTAAAATAATTATATTTTATTTTATAATTATGATTTAAAATCAGAGATTATTCATCCTTAAATGATCTTCATGAGTTATTGCTTGTTAATTGGCAAAATTTATTAATTTCTCAATTTTTAATAATTAGTTTTTATTAAATTCAACTTATAAAATCTTTATAATAAAATTAGAGACCATATGAGATACTTTATACATAGAACTTAAATTATCCCAAACATCATATCAGCCAAAGAATAATATATAATATTGTCCAAGCCTATTTCTACGCTCACTAGTTCCTGTTCATCTGGTCTTAAAAGGAGAAAAAGGGCTTAGGAGGAACTATGTGAGTATCAAATTCACTATGATACTTGAATAATTTTTTAATAAAGGTAATTAAAAGTTGAAATAGTAAGTAGATTGATAAAAAATGACTTATAATATAAATTAATTGCGGAGTTATAGGGGTTGGAGTGTAATAATGAAAACCATATATTATCTTCTCATAATAACATATATTAAATAATTAATTTAATAAAGTAATATATTATTCGGAATATTCCCCTATCATTTGCTTCAAATTTAATTCGTGATGATCGTATGTTTGATTTAAAAAGGTGCTATACGTACCTAGTAAAATTCCCCTAACAAATATTATTACTAATTACTTAAATTAAAAATATTAAGGATAATATAAATGATAATGAGAAAGTTTCGAATATTTACTTGTTTATTTTGTTAATCTAAAATCAAATATAAAATATTTTAATAATAATAGGAATGTTTATTTTAATAATAGTAAGAATGTTCATTCCTTTCATACTCCTTATGAATACGTTGAAGTGTTTTATTTTTTTTACATATTTATATAATCATTAATTATTTTATCATTTTATCTAATTTAAAAATCAAAAATTTAATTTTTAAATTTTACTTTATTTATAATTTTATAAATTTTATTTCAATATTATCATTATTTTGATTAATTAATTACATTTGTTTTTGCTATTTAAAACTAACATAGTGATTATAATATTATTTTCATTGAATTTAATTCTTATTATAAGTATCATTCTCATTATATTTTCATCATGTGAATCAAATATGACCTTAGTTCACAAATTAAATATCACAATTGGCACAAAAAAAATAGAGAGAGTGAAATGAAGAAAGGGAGAAGGAAGGAAAGAAACTTATTGAAGGACACCGGGATGGATGAGTGGTGGCATTGGTGCATACATGAAAGTGATTTGTATCAAAGGTGGCAAGAAAAACTAAAAAATAATAACTATAGAGCAAGAAGGAAAAAGAAAGAAGAGAAGAAATCTAAAGATCTGAGGAAATTGTAGGCATTAATGTTGGTTGTTATTGTTCAAGTGATGGTTGTGGTCTTGATGACGGTTTGGTGGATTTGTGCATCAAGTATGTAAGTCTTGTTATACTTTGTATCTATGTGTTGGCTTTATATGTATAAAACATAGTGTTTAATTATTTTTACTCAGTGTTCTATTTTCTCTATGTAAGATAGGTGACTAAAGATCAGTAAAGCACACACATACATAGTTAGGTGCACTTTGTATGCCAAGTATGTTTACATACACCATAGGATTGGTTTTTGTAGTGTGTATGCTAGATTGGTTGACATTTTCTCCCATGAACAAAGTTAAATTCTTTGAGTTCTCCTATCTGTTGTATCCAATAAGAGATAAGTTGTTTTAATTTTGAGGGTAGTTCTTAAGATTATGCGTAGTTACACTTCTTGTTATTGATCTGGGGCTATTGATTACACCACATTGTGTGGTGTTGGTGTTGGCTGTGGAGGAGAGCTGGTTTCATGATTCAAACCAAGACTTTGCAAAGGCACCAAGAAAGAGTAACAATAGGCAGTTTGGATAGAGGTTCCGACTGATAGAGATAATAGTGGTTTTTTTTTCAGAAATAACTATTTTATTATTTAGTGGATTGTTTGCTACTAAGTGATTGCCTTAAGCAACCTAAGGACGTTATCACATAGATATGGTCTCTATATTAGTTTACCTTATTACATCACTTATTATGCATGATCCATTGTTATGCAAGTACAATTTAAGTTTAAGGAGTGTATGTTACAACATACTGCAACTTAAATTTTGATCATAAAGCATTTACTATTTTCCTACTTTATGTTGATTATATAATATATATTGGGAAAATTTGTCTGTTTATCTAATATGATATTATATGTGCTTATACTATATTATCTTCTTAAGTGTCATTTTTTGTTTGTACAAATTTGTTTCTCCTTACCCTGGTAGTGTATTGCATCGTGGGCCCTTTTGATTGTTTGAGAGTAGGTGCACCCTTTTTGTGCTTAACCGCGTTGGTATTGATTATGTTAACTCATTTTTCACCCATACACACTTTTTTCCAATAGATTTGAGAGAATGAGGTAATATTGGTAGACCTCAACTATTCAATTGGCTAAATTACGTCTATTGAAAATCAAAAATTGGGGCTTTCTTGTGGTCCCAAGGAGACTGTGTGTGGTTCCTTATTGAGAATGGCTGGACATATCCAACCAAAACCCTACCCAATAATATTGTGATTCCAAAACCAATGATTGGGTGAATTAAGGAAGAATCTATGGAGTTTGAATGGAACATAAGTTTCTATATGTTGTAATCTGGGTTATGATGTCTAATAAGTTTATAAGGATTCAGGGTTGTACAACATCAAAACAAGCTTGGGATATTCTTGAGACAACTCAAGAAGGTACTTCTACTGTTAAGAGGTCCAAAATGCTAAAGTTAAATAGAGACTTTAAGCTATGAATTATGTAAGAAGATGAAACTTTTGATAAGTTTTATGCATGGTTCAGAAACATTATAAATTGTTCATACAATTTGGGTATTTTATATAGTTATTTTCATCTATTTTATTAATTATAGTTGTTATGTTCTTGATATTTTTAGTTAATTTTAGTTGAATAAGTTAATATTTATTGTTTATTTGTTAAGGAATATATTTTTAAGAAAATTACATAATTTGAATAAAAAACGTATTTAATTGCAAATTTATGTCCAAAAATATAATTTAAAATAAAAGAGTGCTTAATTGCAATTTATAATAGTCTAAAATATAATTTGAATTAAAATCGAGCTTAATTGCAATTAAATAAAGTTTAAAAGTTAATTGGAATTAAATTAGAGGGCTAAAATGTAATTAAGGAAATTTATATTCTACGTAGGAAAATGAGGCCACACGCACCATCATTTATGCGCGACACCAACCGTTGGATTAGAAAATCAATGGATACGATGAGGTGCATGTATTGCAAATGCGACAAAAGAGAGTGTACGCGTGTATTCAAGATTCACGTGGCTCGGTGCGCTCAGTGAGGCCCACCTGCCACGCAGGTCAGCGTGCAGGGTCTGACCTATGTGTCACAGGCATTGATCTCGTGCGGTGCAACCACGTGCAATATCTTCCTCCAACCATTTATAGTCTGCCACGTGTCCCACCATTCTTTGCAGTGAATCAGACGTTGACATGTGGCATGAAGATTGAATTAAAAAATATCAAAAACGATGCCCTTTGTTTTGATGTCTCTTACACGTATGTTTAATTAATAATTTCGATATCCCATATCCCATATGCGTGTCTGCGTAATTAAAGAAAAATGTATTTTTTTAGAGTATTTTTTTAGCTATAAATAGGGCATTTATTGCTAAAAAATGGAGTTTTTTAGTTTTGGAATTTTTGGAGAGTTTGTGGGTTGGACTGTGGAACACGTAGAAGCGATTTTTGGCTTCTGTTGCGTTCTACGTGTGCCAAATATTTACGAGCCGAGATTTTTTAATTTTCTTTGTATTCTTCATCTAATATTCCTTAACTGTTGTAATTCTTATTTCCATTATGAACTAATTCATTTTTGCTAAGGCTATGATGGAGTTGAATCAAGACAATCTAATTTCTTTTGTTATTGTTATATGAGTTCATTGTTTTCAACTTGAGTATTTATTTCCATGCTTAATGCTTTTAAATTTCTGGCCAAGATTTAGATGATTTGTTGCATTATATTGAGACCGAGAGGAGATGTGTAATGAATGCTTCTTGTGATAAATATCATATGTTGAATGCGAGTGTGAGACCTAATGCATGGTGTATGTGGTTATTCTAGAAATTCCATAAATCATAATGTGCTTGTTTGTGATTAAATCTTCATAGAAATATAGTTGGTTTTCATAGAAAAGTAATTCTAATATAACTCGAGAGAGAGTATTAGGTAAATTTGGGTTTTTTAACCATCACTTTTAGCTTTGATTCTCATATAACATGACTTGAAATCGGATTGAATTGATTTAGCGAAATCAAATGCCTTAGCATTTTTAATTATTTGTGAACAACATTCAATTGTGTTATTTGCGTTTATTTTTAAGTTAATTTTCTTCTTAAACAATTTCACCAACTAACGATTATTTTGGATAAAATCATAGGAAAATAATTTTAGTACTCAACAAACTATAGTGACAAATCTCCGTGGGAACGATACTTTACTTATCAAATTTTATTACTTATGACCGTGTATACTTGCACGTTTTATGTTCTCCTAAAAGAGACAACACCCATCAACGAAGATAAATATATCAAAAAGATCATTGCAAATCTACCATATAAGTTTAGTGCTAAAATTACAGTACTTGATTCAATGTACAAACTTGGTGAGCTCATAGTGAATGATTTAGCTAGTGACCTACAAGTCTTCAAATTGCATCACTTATTTCCAAGACAAGAACAAATTGCTTCTGAGAAGGGAAAGAGCTTTGCACTCATGAAAACCAAGGAAAATGATTTGAGTAAATATGTATATGCCACAATGAGTTGTAATGATGACTTTGATCCTAATGAGAAGGAAATGGCTTTCCTTCTCTAGAGATTCACCATATTTTTTAGAAAGAAGAAACCTGTTTTTTTGGAGTACTATGAGAGATACTTCAAGCTCTAAAGCCTAGAAATCTAAAAAATTTGATGAAGACTCGTATAATGAATCTAAGAAGCCTAGTAAATGCCACTTGAACAAGTTCAAATGATTCAAATGGGGAAACTTGGACACATTGCTACCAATTTTTTTCAAAATTAAAACTACACAAACAAGTATGCTATAAAAGTTGAGTTTATTATTTCAGTTAGTACCAATTGTGTTAATGAGAATGACACTAATTTTTTAGCCTTTATTGCTTCGAGTAGTATCATTAATCCTTCAACTGTTGCCTTATATGTTCAAGAGGTTAGAGTTGATGATAATTAAGAAGAGCAAGATGAATTGCTTGATTTCTACAATATTTTACTATTGGAGCATATTAAGTCTAAAAATGTAAAGAATAAGGCTATGGAGAGCCTTGATGAAAAAGAACATTAGATTAGCACATTGAAGAAAACTCTAGAAAAAAAGGAAGTCATTGATTGAGCATTAACAACATGATCTCACAAGTAGTTGTGAGGTCATTCAAAAGAGATATGATGATTTGCTTGAAAAGTTTAATTCAAATCATGAGAAAGTGAAGAAGCTTGAGGAACAGTTGAAGGTTCCTACTTTAAGTAAAGCTACTCAACTTTTTGTCAATCTTGAACCCACTATTTATTAGAAGAATGAAGTTGAATAATTAAAATGGTAGATTATTGTCCTTGAGAAAACAAAGGAATATTTGGCTTACTTGCTTATAGGAAAAGAAGCTAAGATTGAACAACTGCACAAGAAAGTTGGAATTCTTTGTGAAGATGCCTATATGTAGGAGCAATTATACAAAGGAAAATTGTTCTTCCAACTCAAATAGTTAACCAAGACCTAGACGAGGGGTAGAAATGCCAACCTATGTAATCTTTTTATGAGCTCTATTTCAATTCGGCCAATTATTATGTGCTATGTGTAGTGGTGCTGAGACCCTCTTGTTTTAGAGTGATAGAGTGGTTAAGTTGTTACATGAAGATGGATGGGATATTCAAGTTGAATGCACTTGGTTTAGGTGTGTGTTGATGTTTTGTTCATGGTCAGGCAAGCCATACGAATGCCACACAAGTAGAGAGGGCTAATTGTGCAATGCCGCATGTACAGTGTGATGTAGCACTATGCCATGTGTCGGCACAACGTTCATCCTAAGTTTTGTCACACAGTTAATAATTACTTAATTATATTTTCACGTGTATAGTATGATGTAGCACCAATCTTCTCTTAAATCTTTACCAAAATTGTATCTCCTTTTAATTTAATTATATTATTCAATCTGATTTGTATGCTGTTAATTGTTTGGCCAATAATTGATCTATAAAGGTAATTAAATAGATTTGAGAAAATTACTTAATTGTTTATTTTGATTAAATAACATGCATAGTTTCTAGGGAAAGATGTATAATTCTTGTATATGTGATCTATAATTGATGAACTTAATGAGTAGTATGCAATTTAATTGACATGAAAGTATGATTAGGTTAATAACAGTATAGTGTGTAGTTTACTTGAGAGAGGAATATGTGCTATGTTAGATTCAATTGATCATGTAATTGATTGATAATTATATTGGGGGGATTTTAGTGATTCATATGTTTAAAACATTATGGTATTTAGTATTCCTAAATATTTTCTCTTATATCTTTTTAGTTGTCAAATCTTATTTAATTAATTATTGCTATTTATTTTAAGTTCTTTTAATTTTTCTATCTGTGATATGTATACTTGCGTATTCATTGCACCAATTAGTGTTCGATTATGTTTTTGGCGTCATTGTCGAGGATTACAAATATTAAAAATTAATCTTTTATTTTAATTATTTTTCTTTATTTTTCTTTTTTTAGTCTTTATTTATTTTTATTTTCTTATTTATTTATTTATTTTAGTTATTTATCTTTATTTATTTTTCATAATTTTAATTTATTTATTTAGTTTTTTTTTTAATTTTGATATCTCTTTTAGTACAATTAGAAACATAGTTGGCTCTATTGTATAAGTAGAGTTCGTGAGGAAACTTTTTGGCCTTTAGATCCCGAAATCAAGCATACATTGAGATCAACAAGAAAACAACAAGTTGTCACCCATGTAAAAGAGATGACTAATCCATTAGATGTAAATAATAATGAGCTAAATTTTAACAACCATATACCTTTAATGGATGATAGAGATAGAGCTATGAATGAATATGCATTACCTATGTTAGAAGGACTAAATCTGTATTACAATGCCAAACATTCAAGATAATCAACTTGAGTTAAAGCCAACGATGTTTCACCAATATAAGATCCTCATCTACATCTCAGATTGTTTATTGAAGTTGTAGATTCATTTAAATTTATTGGTGTGACTGAGAAATTTAGGCTAAGATTATTCTCTTACATTTTGCAAGATCATGCTTAACTTGGCTAAACTCTTTGCCACATGATTCCGTTACAACTTGGAATGATTTGGCTGAGAAATTCTTGATGAAATACTTCCTACCAGCAAAGAATGCCTAGCTTTGGAATGAGATTACCTCCTACCAACAATATGAAGGAGAATCTTTATATGAAGCACGAGAACAATTCAAATAATTTCTAAGTAAGTGTCCTCACCATGGTATCCCTTATTGGATCCAAATGAAGACTTTTTATAATGGTCTCAATGCTTAAATGAGAATCATTGTTGATACATCTGCTAATAGTGCTTTGCTAACCAAATCTTACAATCAAGATTATGAGTTACTTGAGAAAATGGCTAAAAATAATTAACAATAGCCAACAGATAGAATGGTAGCCATAAGAAGAATAGCCAGAGTACACAAAACAAATGATATCACAACACTTACAACTCAAGTATCATCTTTGGTGAATCTTTTGAAGGCTCAAAACTCACCAGTTAGTATAAACCAGATCCAAGATTCATGGGCATCTTGTGTGTTTTTTAGTGAAGCTCATTTGTTAGATAATTTTCCAAATACAAATAATACTGAATCAACATTCTATATGGGTAATGTGAACTGATACGATAATCCATACTTGAAAACATATAACCAAGAATGGAGACAACATCCAAATTTCTCTTGGAGTAAAAATAACAATGAAGGTGATAATTAATTCAACTGTCAATCATTTCCACCACCTGATTTTCAATAACCATAATAATCACAAGGCCAAGAGAAGAAACCACCTACTAAGGACAATATAAATGCATTAATAGGGATGATGAAAGACTTCATTCAATCAATAAATATAAAAGTGTCCACTCAAGAGGTTTCAATTTGAAATTTAGAGAACCAAATGGAAAAACTTGCCTAATCCATAAGTGAAAGGCCTTAAGGTAACCTTCCAAGTGACACAATTATAAACCTAAGAATAGAAGGTAAAGAGCATTACAAATCTATAGCCTTGAGGAATGGTAAAACTCTAGAGGAGGAACATGAGACCTAAAGAATAGATGGAAAGGAAATAATTAAGCCAGAAAAGAGCAACCTCTATAAATCTACTTTTCTTTTCCCTCAAAGACTGCAAAAGCAAAACTTAGATACGTAGTTTTTAAAATTTTTGGAGATCTTCAAGAAGCTACACATAACATATCATTTATAGATGCACTTGAACATATGCCTTCTTATGCCAAATTTCTGAAGGAAATCTTGTATAAGAAGAGGAGGCTTGCAGATAATGAAATAATAACCTTGACTGAAGGTTGTAGTGCCATCCTTGCTAGAAAACTACCCCAAAAATTGAAAGATCTAGGTACCTTTGATATTCCTTGCACAATTGGGAGCATCAACTTTGAGAAAACATTATGTGACTTAGGTTCAAGCATTAACCTTATGCCACTATAGGTCTTCAAGAGATTACAAATTGGTAAAGTCAAACCCATTTCAATAAAAATGCAAATGGCAGATAGATCAATTAAGACACCTCGGGTTGTGGTATAAGATATGCTATTAAAAGTATATGAGTTTATCATTCTGGTGGATTTCATTGTACTAGACATGGAAGAAGACCGTAAAATTCCTATCATACTTGATCGTCTTTTCTTAGCAACAGAAAAAGCACTTATTGATGTACAAAAGAGTGAGCTTACAATGAAAGTGCAAGATGAACAAGTAACGTTTAAAGTTTTTAAAACCTCTGAATCTCTGTTATTGATAATGCTAATGAATGTTTTAAGATAAATATTACTGATTGTGATGATAAATGAAAATAATATGTTGAGTTTCCCACACTTAAGACTATTTCATATGATGTTGTGAACAATGAAGTAAACTCACCAAGAAACAACTCAGACGACTTTAATTTTCAAAGTATGGAATCTCTGATTGATATTGTTGATTGTGTGAACTATTTGGAAGCTACACCTTTCATGCGTATACCTAATGTGCTTATGAGATATGATTAAGCTCAAAACATCTATCAAAGGACCATCAAGTTTAGACCTCACACATTTATCCTACCACCCCTAGTCAAGTATGCAAGTAAAATTGTCCAATAGAGAGGTGAAAAAGATATTAGAAATACATAAATTAGATATTTTACGATGGAGTACTTATAAGAATGTCAAAAAGTACAAAAAGAAAATAAAAATATGGCATGATAAAAGAATTGAGCACCGTATTTTTAAACTGAAGCATAAATTAATATTGAACAATTCAAGGCTCAAACTACTTTTGGGAAAACTCAAAAGTAAAACGACACATGTGGATGCACCTTAAAACTTGATAAGCTCGTCTAGTTAAGGACATTAAACGTGACGTTGGTTGGGATGCAACCCAACATTAGTTTACTTATATTTTTATTGTTTTTGTTTTGTAGTTGAATAAATATGGAGAGCAATGGTGCAACAAGATTGAGCATTTTGATGATAAATGTAGTGTGCCAAGGTTAAGGGAGTTTTATTTCTTTTTACCTTTTTCACAAACACACACACACACACACATATATGGACATTGGGGACAATGTGAAATTTAAGTTTGGGGGAGGAAACTTCATTCTCTACTTTAGTATTTAGTATGCACTCTCAATTTTTAGGAATTTTTTAATTTTTAGGATGTTTTCAACCATGATTTGGGTAGAAATTGATAAATATATGAAAACTAAATGCATGCATACTTGATATAAAACGTATGAACTTAATGATAAAAATTAGTTGTCATGACTAGGATATGGAATGTAACATGCTCATTAAGATACTTACATTAATCATGTAATATGCTTGCTAGGTTTGATTGAATTGATTCAAATTTTTATGCATATGTTCATAATTGATTTTGGTGTTCTTATTGAGAAAAAAATTATTGTGAATTATGTAAGTTGATGAGATATACCAGTTTTTAGAATCTAGCGATTTGATAATCTTTTAAGGTGAAATCCTAAATAGTATTTAGCAAAAGAAACTATAGGTCCTACGTGGATCGATTAAGCCCTTGAGGCTAACCATTGTTAATATCATTAGCCATCCATTTGATTCTAAAAAAGAACCTTTCATATCTTTAAGTCACATTTTGTTCCTAACTAATGAGCGCTATCTTTATCCTTGCACCCTTAGCTTGTATGAAAAAAATATAATCATGTGTTATACTACAGAGTAAGGTCAAATGTAATGCATTATATAAAAAATGAAAAACTTTTAACACAATTATCCTTCTAAAGGAAAAGAAAATTAAATTGAAAATAAGTTTAGGGGTGTTGTGAAGTTGTAAAAAAAATGTGGAATAAAAGAATATAAAAAGAATGATAAGAGTGGGTGCACTAAAACATCAATTTAAAGCTCAATTGTAGTTTAAAAGTGAATTATGAATAAAAAGAAAGCTAAGGTGTGAAAAGAGCCTAAATGTCTTCAATTATCAACCCCTACCTAAGCCTTACATTACAAGCATTTAAATTCCTTATTGATCTTTAGCTAAGTGCGTATTTATTTTAGTGGAGAGAGATGTGCAAAATAGACTTATGAGACTTTTTCCAAGATTGAATTGATTAGAATGCTCCTATAGGTTGACTTTATGAGTACATTGGATGATATCATGTACAACACACACACACGAATCCATTTATCAAAAATGTTACATATCCTTGTATTGATAGAACGTTGATTGATGAAAATGTAAACCTCCTTGTCATAGAATTGTATGAATTTTAAAAGGGATAGTTTTCACTAAATATACATTATATATATATATATATATATATGTGAATATATTGCCCATGTCATTTTACTTAGTTAGACTTAACTTTACTTGAGGACAAGCAAAATAGTTAAGTGTGGGGGTGTGATGACTCTATGAAAGTATAGTCATCAGTGCACTTTTTTGCCTAATATTTGCTTATTTTATTCAATAAGCATTACTTTTAGGATTTAAAATATGAAATTTATACTAAAAAATGGTGAAAATATATTTTTTGGATTTTTTTGGGTTGTTTTATGAATTTTTAAAGTAGGACCAATAAGAAAATGCAGTGTGGATGCCATGTAATCATGAAAGCTAACCAAGCAAGCCACGTAGAAGCCACATAAATGGTGAGGGCCAATCATGCAACTTTGTGTGTATAGAGTGACATAGTGCTATGCCACATGTCAACACAATGCTCATTCCAAGTTTCACAGCATAGTCAACGTCCTCTCACATGTCATCATGTGATTTATCCATTCCTTCCATCAGTCCCCCACACCATCCGTAACCACGAATCATATCACACCAAGTGTCAATGACTTAGAATGGGTTGATCTAGACCTGTCCTCCCCACCATGAGTCACTCATTGATTTGTCTCGTAAATCCCTCATGTCACGTGTTGTGTTCCTATTGGTTGGCACTATTAATTGTCATTTTTTAAGTTGATCTAGGGGTCCAAATTCCACCTGAGCTTAATTTAACCCCCTAATTTCCCCATAAACCCAAATGAGCCTAAAATTATTAATTTTTTTATCATATTTTAGAGCCAAGAAAGGAGAAAAATACAAAAACATTCAAAAGGATGTACAATTTTGGTAAAGATTCAATAAGAGATTGGTACTACATTTCAAGAGATTGATTGTATTTCTTCTTCTTCTCCTTTCTTTATCAATTTTTATATCTTTCTTTAAGAAAAATATGTGCTTTATGACAAAAATTATGTCTTGCTAAGTTATTAATCTAGGGATCTTTTGAACCCAATATTCAATATGTGATGATCTAATATTTTACTTCAATTATAATTTTAATTTAATTATGTAATTTAATCTGATTTTTATGCTAATAATTATTTGGCCAACAATTGATCTATAGAGATAATTAAATAAATTTGAGAGAATTATTTAATTTTTTGTCTTGATTAAATAATATGCATAGTTTCTGGGAATAGATGTATAAATTTTATATATGTGATCCATAGTCGATGAACTTAATGAGTAATATGCAATTTAATTGGCTTGAGAGTGTGATTAAATTAATTACTATATGGTGTGTAGTTTACTTAAGAGAGGAATACATGCTAGGTTAAATTCAATTGATCATGTAATTAATTAGTAATTATATTAAGGAATAATTTATTCTTAGATATTTTCTCATATATCTTCTTAGCCGTCAAATTTGATTTAATTAATTATTTCTATAATTTTTAGCTCCTTTAATTTTGCTTTATTAAAACATAAAAGCAAGAAAAGTTGATTTTTATTATTTTGTTTTAAAAAATTATTTTATAATAACATAATCTCCATATGAACGATATTTTCTTATAATTATATTACTTGTTACGATATGTATATTTTCATATTCATTGTATATTATTCATGTTCGATCACTTGCCAGCCACATGCCACCACCTTTTGGGGTGTGGCTAGCAAGGCTTTTTTGGCGAGGTGGCCAGTCGAGTAATATAAATATCACATCATTACTTTTTTAATCAATTCAAAAATTCTACCAAAACCCTACCAAAAATTTTAATCGTTTTGAATTCTGTTTTCACTATTGTGTTAAGATATTAGTGATACATTTAAGAGAGTATAAAATAGTTACATGAACTAGTTTTACAAAATTGTGAGAATATCAATGTGAGAGTTAGTTAAATTAAAATCTTTGATTTATCATATCTTTTGTTGTGTACAATAAGAGATAAGTTATTTTGGTTTAGAGAGTGATCCTTAAGATTATGCGTAGTTACACTTCTTATGGATAATTTATGGATACTTATCACACCATATTGTGTGGTGTTGGCTATGGAGGAGAGTAGGGTTTATGAGTCAAAGGATGTGGTGAAAGTAGCAAGTAAGAACCGCAATAGATAGTTCGGATAGAGGTCCCTTTTGATAGAGTTAATAATGGTTTTATTTCTTTTAGAGTCCTAACTTTTTTATTATTTTGTAGATTGTTTATTACTGAGTTTTTATCTTAAGCAATATGAGGATGTTACACATAGATATGGTCTCTATGTGGATTAACCTTGTTGCATTGCTTGTTTTGCATGATCGACTATTGTGCTAGTACAATTTAAGTTTAAATTGTGTATATTATAGCATACTATAGCTTAAACTCTCGATAGAAAGCATTTACTATTTTCCTATTTTATGTTGATTATATAATATCTATTTTGAAAATTCTTATCTCATATTATATTATGTTTGCTTCTTCTACATTATATGCTAAGTGTTTACATTTTAGTTTATGCAGGTTAGGTTTGAATTGTTACATAGTCTGTATCTTTTTAGTCTAATAATGTACCAAGTTGTGGACTGCTTTAAAGTTTTTTGGAAGGGATCAGTAATTGATAAGATTAAATTATGTTTTATTCCTATAGAATTAACAAATAATTTAAATCAATGCTTTTTGGAGGCTATCATTTTAAACTCTCATTCAAAGTGTCTAAGTTAGATTTTAGATTGATTGATTTAAAATATAGCTTTCATGTTTCAAATCTATTAGGAAAAATATATTGTCAATATATTTTTCAATAATAAATCTTGTAAAAATATTGAAATAGAAAGTAATTCTAAATTAGATCTAGATTATCATATTCTAAAATCTAATTTTTATATTTTAAATCTATTACAAAAAATTTGTCACCAACATATTTTTCTGTAATAGTGGTGACAAATTTTTCTGTAATAGACATTTTAGAAATATTGAATAAAGAAATAAACTTAATTTATTATATGAAAATATTTATCTAAATTAATATTTCATAAGCATAATAACATAACTAATATTTTATAGTAATCTTTAACTAGACATGCCTTGATTTAATAAATCATTAGTAAGTTAAAAATAACATTCAAAAATATATATAAAATTAAATCTATAACTAAAATGATACAATTAAAACTTATACATCAAAAGTATCCTTTAATATATATAACTTAAGTACCGATCTATAATCTAAAAATCTCCAACTATATCGACCTATACTGTTTATTGAAGTGAAACTACTACAAAAAAATTACAGTTAACTAAATTCCTAAGCTAGGAAAATTTAAACTATAAAAAACTATCTGAAAAATCCAACGAAATTTTGATTTTTTTTTCCTGTTTACAATAGAAGAGAGGGGGGTTTATATAGGTGAGGGAATTATGTTCACACTTAGTGGCCCACTTCTATCCATGTCATGACCTACAATATTTTGGTATGCATAAAATCATGATTCGAGAAAGTCGCTTTACGGCCAGAACTAATGCATGTTGTGCCCCACATTGATCTTCATTTCTCTAACTTTCTTTTTATTTCATCCTTATACATTTGATTGGGAACACATGTTAGACTTTATATGTATTTTTTACTCTATTCTCCTAGGATTTAAATAAGTATTTTCATATATGATTCTTCAAGTGTTTATCATTTAAATCATTTTAACGCCAAAAATACTTTAAAAAATAAAGCATACTCGTGATTCCGAAAACATAGCTTGCTAAAATAATGTTAAAATTATGCAAATTCAAAACTATTTATTTTACTTTAAGTGCAAATAAATCAAGTAAATTTAGTGATTTTCAAGCACTCATCATCCACTCACACATGGGTTTAAGGAAACATTTTTTTTGTCTTAAGGTGAATTTAGGAACTTTTTAATTTACTTTATGTTGATGCCAATTTTTGCACCATCGATGATCGGTTACACCTCTTCTTTCTGTGGACCTGAGAATAGGGAATACATCATTAGGACTTTGGACTTCCACGAGGTGTGGCAGCCATTGGCACTCTGATGCTTAAGTAAGTTTAGGTAGTTGGGAAAGAAGGAGGATACTAGTGTCTCTCTTTTTGACCTAGAACAAAATAGTGAACACTAAATCAAAACACACAACAGAAGCAATAAATATAAAAATCTCAAAAAAGTATAAAACTATAAACACATAAATATAGTTTAATAAGCAGAAAGCATGTAAACAATGAAAGGTTCATAATTAGAGTTTAAGCTTTAGTATGTTGGAACATACACACCTTAAACTCATATTGTACTACCATAGCAATAGATCATGGACAATAAGCGATATAATGAGGTAAACCCACATAGAGATTGTATCTATGTAGTAATATACTTGGGTTGCTTATGGAAACTACTCAATAACAAACAATTCATTAAGTAATAAACAATTACAATTCTGTAAAAAATAAAACCACCAATTTCTCTATCAGTTTGGACCTCTCTTCGAACTGTCTATTGATGCCTTTGCTTGTTGTCTCTGTAACAACTTGGTGTGTCACACAAACCTAACTTTTCTCTAAAGCTAACAACATCCAATGTAGTGTGATTGGAAATCACAAATCAATAAAGAGAAGATAATAGTGCTATAAACCTTAAGGGCCACCCATAACCACAAGGCCTCAACAATCAACCAGGGATACACAAGCCATCACAAATCTTAAATCATGTAAGGAAGGCACATAGTTAAACCACGTATGCATACAACCAATGATTTGATATCTCAGCTTAATAACTAGCCCCAACCCTCAATGTTATTTCTCACATAGAAAACAAAATAGTCTTGAGCTTAACACTCAAGCACACTATTTTGCATACAACACTAAAGTAAATAACACAAGCTCCAAAAATAATTTGTGAAAAAAACGTAATTCTCAATGTGGATTTTGTTAGAGTTTTGGTATTAAAATCATGGGTAAAGAGAAGATAAAAATAAGGGGTATTTATAGAGGGAAAACAAACAATCGAGTCACCTCACCACGGACCTCGCCAACTACCTTACCAAGAGTGGTGAGGCCCCTTGTCGAGAGGTGTATTAAGGTGCCAAAAACCATAATTTTTTGTTTCAAAAATTGTCGAGTTAATTTCATAAATATCCATACCCTAAATGAACCAAAATATGGCATCAAGGCCTAGTATGCATACAAAACAACCAATCCTATGGTGTGTGGAAAATATGCTTTCAATCGTAGTATTCCTAACTATGTGTGTGCATTATTGATCCACAATAACCAATATTACATAAAGGAAGATAAAATACTGAGTAAAATAAATAGACATAATGTTTTTCACACATGAAGCCAACATACAGACACAATTTACAAACTGACTTACATTCTCCCCTATTTGGCTTTCCAAACATGCATCAATCATAAGATGACCATGATGATGACCTAAAGTTGTTTGTTTCCATGAACAAAAAAATGATGCATACCAATCCCATAAAAACACACATATTCTGAATGCATCCATTTTGAGTGCTCCATTCATCTTTTCATATCAAATCAACTAACCTTTGTCATTCTGAAATACGACGAACACCTGAACCTCAAAAACTTCAATCTACACCTGCAATCTAAACACATACCCTATGAACGTATCATGAAGAAATAACATTTAGTTGATGAAAAAAATCAACGTCGGGTTAACAATACCAGTTTTGCAAATACTTTGGTTTTATATTTGTAAAACTCTCGCAAGTGCACAAATCATTTTATAGAAAATGAAAAGTATATTCCCAAGGTCGATCTAAGGAAG
The DNA here is from genome assembly GCA_030763125.1 of Hippophae gyantsensis. Lineage (NCBI taxonomy): Eukaryota > Viridiplantae > Streptophyta > Magnoliopsida > Rosales > Elaeagnaceae > Hippophae > Hippophae gyantsensis. The sequence goes on along the minus strand of CM061028.1, from coordinate 71,507,364 downwards.
AAATATATATGGTTTTAAATTTATTATTCAATCTTTTAAAAATGAAATTAAATCTTAAACATCCTATCATTATATTTTTGATTTTTTTGTTGTGTTTCCTAATCTAATAACATTAAAAAAATAAACAAAGATATGCATTCAATAAACAATTATTCATTTTTTTACAATTCATAATAGATGAGTAATTATGGATATAATAATTAAGTTAATTACGCTTCATCATATTATTTAGGTTATTAAATATATAAATTGATATTTATTGAATTTCTCTTTTTAATATAAATACCACCTTTGGTGGGGTTAGATATTCTTTGTTAATTAAACAAATCAACTAACATCTAGGGGTGGAGTCAATAATTATTTTGGTTAATTAAATTAATTCATTTTTTCTAAGAGATTGAAAATGAACCATTTAAATGTCACCTTTGGTGAGGATAAACATTTTAAATTTTATTCAAGGTGTCCAATTTTAAAATCATTAATAAAGATATGTTATCAATACATTTTTGAATAATAATTTTTTAAAAAACTTTTGAAATAGAGTTTCACTCTAACTAACGGCTGATTGTAGTAACAATTAAAAAGACACTACTCTAAACCAGACCGAATAATTAAACCTTAAAATCTAATTTTCATATTTAAGTTTGTAATGAAAAATAATATATTTCTCTTTAACATTCTTAATATAAAATCTTGAATAAAAATAAAATTAATTTATTTTATTGAAATGTTTTACTTATTTAATATTTTGCAAGTATAGCAACGTTATTATTATATTATATGTACAAATAGCTAGCAATGTTAAATTTAATTACAGACAAATTAAATATAATAAATAAGAATAAAACATAAAAATAACCATAGAGAATTCATTTTAAAATTATACCTTAAAAAAATCCTTACAAAACTTTGATGCTAATTCTGTTGCTGAAAAACCTCCATACGGATTTGCATTTCCGTTTATTTAATCCAAAACTAGAAATTTACAAAAAGTATAACTAGTTCTTCTCAAAAACTAGAGAGAGAAACCTAGAGAAAGAGAGAGGAGAGATTTTGAGGAATTTGAGGAATGATTTTTACAATGCGGTAGAGGGTCCTTTTATAGATGAAGAAAAAGCCAAAAAAGTTGGGAAAATATTTCATAAATTGATTTTGAGACGTGTTTGAACAAGCTGGCACTTGTATGTTGTCGAGATTTGCGGTAGAAGGGCATTTGGCATACCTGGGTGTGCGCGAGATAGATGTAGGTGTGTGCTAGCACGCGTAGGATACGGTGTTGGCATGTGCTGTGCATGTGCAATCACGTTGGCATGCGTAAGCTCGACGTGAATAGGCGCGGCTGCGTGCGTGATTGGGCACTCTTGTCCATTTTTCCATTTTTTTTATTTTTTTGACTTTTTCTCATTTTTTTCTAAACATATTTGTGATGTATTGCCTCTAGTATTTTTTTTTTAGTATTTTAATTATTTTTGAAGTGAAAATACCTAAAAAACAATAAAAATAATCGTGATTCCAAAAAAGATAAATTTATATAAAAATATGATAAAATCATACAAATATAAATATATTTAATCAATTAAAGTACATTAAATCATGATAATTTTAGTGCTTTTTAATCACTCATCACGTTCAAAGAAAAAAAAAAGAGGGGTAGCAGATGAATGTCAAGACCCAGGACTAGTAGGATAAAGAGTGAAAGAAAGTAGCTCTACTAGCACAAGTGAAAGAAATGTTATGAATAACAATAGAACCCTACCTGGATATAAAAGAGGGATAGTAAGATGTAGAAGAATGTAGAGAAATAGTACAGAAAATGATGATTCAATAAATCATATAGTGAGATCTATAGAGTCACCATTCAAGATCACATAGGAGTATCGACAGTGTAAAGATGAGAACAGGGATTGATGATAGCACTAACAATATTATTCAAAAGATGACTAGGGGCAAAAAAGTTAACAATAAGGGATTACAAAGATATGTGTGATCAGACCGAACCAATATGTTTACCATCTCAATAATGTTGTGAGAATTTACAAGATCAAATTTACAAGAAATATAGGTGGATGCAATATTTTCAAACTCAAATAGAATGACAAAAAAAGGATACTGAATATCGAGAATAAATATTAAACTAATAATAACATATCTAGAGAAAGTAACTCTATGTTCTCTAAAGACAAAAGAGGTAGAGAAACCAACAAAAATAGCATAAGGAAAAGTAGTATATAACTCTTAACAAACTTATCATTATAAGAGAAAGTAAGCAAACAAAGAGAAATCCAAGAAAGTAAGCAAACATTTCCTCAATTTTAGTGAAGTCATGGATATTTATAAGATTTAGAGCCATTTTTGTAAAGAGATAGAAGAAGATACTGGTAAAGTAAGAAGAGAATGAAATAATTATAAGGTGTGAAGAAAATAGGTATCGAAGGATTAGTATATAGGCTTAGATTCACCTTGCCACAGTCCTCACCAATCCTCCAATTGGAGTGCTTGGTGAACTACCTTGGCAAGTGTATAAAACAAGTGTGGTGAGGTGCCTTGATAAAGGGTATGGCGAGCTGGACAAAAAATCTTGAATAAATGTCCCGAGAAAGAGAGAAAGATAGTACCAAACCAATAGAGATAAGTTTTTGAATTTTAAAGTAGTAAAGGGAGATAAAAAAAAGTAAATAGCCAAAAAAATACACAAAAGTCACATATAAAAAGACTACAATCACAAGAGAGAAAAGGATAATTGCTTAACCCCAAATAGATCATCGAGAAGTAATGATCAAACAGAAGCCCTCCCTTTAAAATATTTGTAAGGGAAAATTGAGTTAGAAGTTAGTATCTGAGTCATATGAGCATGTGAAGTATATGAAACTCATAGTTTTTTTTATAATTTCTTGAAAATTCAGTCGACTTATCCATAAAAGTCAAGACAGTGGAATTTTTGAATAAGATTTATTTCTTTTCATATTGTGCCTAATGTGCATAATTTAATCTTCTTGAAGGTGCTCAAATAAGCGATAGTAGCTACAACCAAACATAGGGGATAGGGGAGAACGAAGCAGAGAGCTTCGAGATGTACTCTTCACGTATTTAGGACATTGCTTGGCAAGATGTCTAGTAGTGTCACATAGGTAACAAACATAAGTAGTAGAGGTAAAGAATCTGGATCCTTAATTTCAAGGAGTAGTATGAGAAGGAGGGAAAGAAGAAGCACTCATATTTTCATTAAACATTTCAAAAATATTCCAAGTAAGTCGTAGAGTTGTCAAAAATACCTACTTTCTCATTCAATTATTCCATTTATACTTCTTTCTCAGTGAGATAATAAGCCAGATATTCCTTTACACTTTCAAGGAGAATTATCTACTTCTTCAATTGATCTATTTTAGAATTTTCAATAGAAGGTGGATTGATATACAAAGGAGTATCTTTACCAGAAATAGGACACTCTAACTATTCCTTAAGCTTTTTTACCTTTTCATGATTTGCATTAAACTTTTCAAGCAAATCAGAATATCATTTTTGAATGACCTCACATTTGTTAGTTAAATCAAGTTGTTGATCTTCAATTAAGGACTTCTTTTTCTCAAAATCTTTCTTCAAAGCATATATCTCGCATTCCTTTTCACCCAGGCTTTCCAAAGTATTTTTCTTGGCCTTCTTTGACTTGATATGCTCTAATAGAAGAGCATATTAAGAAATGAGAAACTCATCTTTCTCATCTTATCATCTTTGATTGGAACCTCTTAAACATATGAGGTTACATTCGGAGGATCTAAGACGTTGCTTGAAGCAAAGAATGCCAAAAATTTGGTGTCATCCTTATCATCACTACTGATAATGTCCAAAATAGTATCCTCATCCTTCATATCAAATTTGTTCATGCATTTTTGTTTGTGAATACAATTGGTAGCAATGTGACTGGCTTCCTACATTTGAAGCATCTAATTTTGTTAAGGTGTCCTTTGCTTGGTTTCTCAGCTTCATTATTCGAGTTTTCATCAACCTTTATTGATTTTGAGCCTTTATTGCTTGAACTCTCTTTACCGACACCTTTAGATGAAGGTTTCTTTTCCCTAAAAAATATGGTAAATCTTTTGGCAAGTAAAGTCATTTATTTCTCATTAAGGTCAAAATCATCATCACTTAAAGTTGTGGCATTCACGTCTTTGCTAGGTCCACTACCCTTGGTGGACTTGAGAGCCAAACTCTTTCCTTTCTCAATAGCAATTTAATCTTGTCTGGACAACAGGTGATTATGTTCAAAGACATAAATCACCAACTAACTCATTAATAGTAAGCTCACTAGGCTTATACATGGACTCAAGCACAGTAACTTTGGCATGAAATCGATAGGGTAAGCTAGCGGTGATCTTCTTAATACGCTTTTCTTTGCTAATAGGTCTACTCAAGTTGTAAGAACAATTTATCATATTTGAAAATCGTGCATAGAATTTGTCAAATGTTTCATCCTCTTGCATGATACATAGTTCAAAATATCTATTCAACTTCGGAATTCTGAATATTTTTAAAGCAAAAGTACTTCATAAGTAGTTATTATAATATCCCATGATTGTACAACTATGGATTCTTTGATATTCATCGTGTGTATCCTTTACTATTCCATTTTGATTCCTTACTTTCTTCTTTTTTCCACTCAATCATGGGTTTAGGAATCATAGTATTATTGGGGAGGGTTTTAGTTGGATACATGCAACTAGTTTCAACCAAAAACCAAACACGATCTCCAAAAGACCTCGCTTGAGATTTTCAATAGGCATAGTTTATGCCATTGAACAGTAGAGGCCTACCTACGTTGCCTCCTACTCTTGATTCTATCAAAGAATCAACACCAGAGTGATTAAGCTCTAAAAGGGTGCACTGGCTCTAATACCAAAAAAAGATTCTGTGAGCGAGTTCACAATCAAGGTAAGGAGATAGAGACTCCTTAAGGACTCACCCCTAACTCACAAGATGCAGAATAGTTAACATTAAAGCAAAACACACACTAGAAGCAGTAAATATGAAAATCTCATAAAAGTATAAAACTATTAGCATAGATATATAGTTTAATAAGCAAAAAAGCATGTAAATATTAAAAGCTATATAATCAGAGTTTAAGTTTTAGTATGTTAAAACATATGCACCTTAAACACATATTATACTAGCACAGTAATAAGTCATGCACAATAAACGATATAATGAGGTAAACCCACATAAAGATGGTATCTATGTGGTAACATCTTTGGGTTACTTATAGCAACTTCTTCGGCAAAAAAATCACTAAGCAATAAACAATTACAACTCTAATAGAAATTAAACCACCAATACCTCTATAAGTAAGGACTTCTGTTCGAACTGCCTATTACTACCCTCACTTTCTATCTCTACAATAACCTAGTTCGTCACATGAACACAAATTTCCTCCAAAGCTAACACCAATCATATAGTGTGATTGAAAATAATAGATCAGTAAAGAGAATAGAGTAGTGTAATAAACAAGGGCCATTAAAGATACCTATTAAGTAAGCCTAAAACAAAGCCAAGATTAATCAGGTGGGTCTTAATCTTACAAGAATTTGACTTAGAAATCAAAGATAAAAAGGGTAATGAAAACTTAGCAGCTGACCATTTATCTAGGTTAATTTCTAACTTCAATTCTCTTGAAGGTGAGAGTAAAGAAGATATAATTGAAACCTTTCCTGATGAACAATTATTTTCAGTATGTCCAAACCCTTGGTATGTAGATATTGTTAACTATTTGGCCACTATTTTGAGACCAAATATATCTTCTCAGGAAAAGAAAAGGTTTCTAACTTCTTGTAGGAAATAATTTTGAGATGGCCCTTATTTATTCAAAATTGGTCAAGATCAAGTCATTCGGAGGTGTGTACCTAAAGAAGAACATAAGAGCATTTGACATTTTGTCATGAACTTCATTGTGGAGGCCATTTTAGTGGTAAGAAAACTTCCCTAAAGGTATCATATTCTAGTTCTATTGGCCAACTCTTTTCAAAGATGCGAATATGTTTTGTGCACAATGTGATCGATGTCAAATAACATGCAACATAAGCAAAAGAGCTTAAATTCCTTTGACATGTAATTTAGTTGTTGAACCCTTTGATGTAAAGGGATTTACTTTATGGATCCTTTCCCCCATCCAATGGTTTCAAATATATCTTGGTTGTTGTAGATTATGTATCCAAGTGGGTAGAAGCTATACCCACTAAAACCAATTATGCAAATGTTGTTGCAAAATTCATTAAGGATTTGATATTTAGCAGATTTGGGATGCCTAGTGCAATAATAAGTGATAGAGGTATCCATTTTTGAAGTAGACTCTTTGGTAGAGTACTGAAGAAGTACAATGTTTCACATAGAATGGAAACTCCTTATCATCCTCAAACTTTCGGTCAAGTGGAAGTACATAATAGGCAACTCAAGGGAATTTTGAAAAACACCATACATCCTTCAAGAAAGGACTAGGAAATCAAGTTGAATGATGCCTTATAGGCATACCTCACAGCTTACAAAACACCCATTGGGATAAGCCCTTACCAGTTAATTTTTGGGAAAGCATGCCACTTTTCAGTTGAACTCAAACACAAGGCTTCTTGGAAAATCAAAGAGCTAAAAATGGATTTAGATAAAGAAAGAGAAAATAGATGCCCCATCTTAATGAGTTAGAAGTGATTAGGGATGAGGCCTATGAAAATGAAAAATTATATAAAGAGTGTACTGAACGCTATCATGACAAGAGGCTAGTTCCTAAGTCTTTTCTTCCTGGAATGAAAGTTCTTTTATTTAAGTCTCATTTGAGATTTTTTCCAGGAAAATTGAGATCAAGATGGGTGAACCTTACACAACTGTCCAAGTTTTTTCACATGGAGCAGTAGAGTTATTGAATCTAAAGACACAAATAATTTTCATAATCAATGGCCACCGTGTAAAGCCTTATTTAGAAGGAAAATACAACACGGTTGATATTGATTCCATATTGATAAATTGATCCTCAACACCATAAAGATGTGTCTTGCAAAGACGTTAAACCAAGCGTTGGATGGGAGGAAACCCATCACTGTAAGTAATTTTTCTTAATTAGTTTCTTTTATGTTTGTTTATTTTATTTTAAGCATTAATATAATTAACGTTTTGAGATGTGTTAGAATTTATAGTATTTTGTCTGTGAGCATAATTAGTTCAAGCTGATGTTGGTTGCACTTAGTTTTCCACATCAAACGTATCGATAACTTTTCTATCTCTATTCTTGCAAAATTACATTTCTTAAACATTAAGGACAATGTAGGTTCTAGGTTAGGGTGGGTATATAAAAGTTACATAGTTTACACTTTTTTTATTCTTAGATAATTTAAACAATTTTCATATAATTTTATTTATTATTTTTATTTTTAATTTATTTGTTTGAATTTATTTATTTAGTAATTTTTAGTTTTTTTAGAGTAATTTTAAAATTTTTCACAAAACATATCATGAAGTAATGTGATAATTAGTTAGTTTTTGTCATGACTAGTAAATCCAAAATCAGTATTTAGGAATCAAATAATAGAGACTATCCTTGTGAGAAATATTTTGAGCCCATTATCCTTTATTCTGAGTGATAAATATTATTTTTTTACTCTAAATATTTTTCTTATTTCTTCAGCATTATTAGATGATCTCTATAGGACTTAGTATTGAATGTTTGGATTTTTACATCCTAATGAAGTGTTATATATTTATTTTTCATTTTCTTAGATTAAATTATTGAAGTAAAAATTAATAGTATATGTCTTTCTTCATTCATGTATAATTTCAATTAAAAAAGATATATATCTAGGATTACCTAAACAAATATTAACATAAAAGTCAAATATTAACCACTCACCTTACCATATAAAAAATGCACAATCTATACATGGATCCATTCTTTAAATAAATGAATTCTCTTATAAAAAAGAATATAAGAGAAAGAAATACATAAAAATGAATAGTATAATCTATATATTATGACCCAAAAAGTCTTAATAGTTGTGATAAATGGTTTAATGCAAAAGAAAATATAGGAAGCAATTCCCTAAGAAGTCATTGCATTTTCTAAAAGGCATATTACTTGATATTTTTATTTGATGAATTTGATTAATACATGAAAGTAATGTATAATATTTCATAAATCCTTACATTTGATTTCTTTCCTGAGATAAACGTTAAAATAACTCTTTGAGTCTTTCTTATTTATACATATGCGAACATATTAGTTCATTTCTATATATCAGCTATTTCACATATAAATTAGTATGAGTGTTTGAACCCATATGATTCAATGTTTTTTAGAGTATTGACTTATAAGAAATAGAGTCGAAGTGAATTCGGATTCCTGACATTGATTTTGGGTGAAATTAAATTGATACAATTTTTATATGAAATGTGTGAATGATTTTCAACTAATTATTATAATAAATCATAAATGTTTAGAAAGTTGAAATAATAAATGCTTAAGCTTTTAATTGTTAAATTTAAAAGAGATTATAAGCATGAGATATTTTTGTATTTTATTTCTTTATTTTATTTTAGTCGTTTTACTTTATTTTAAATTTTAGTTGACTTCTTATTTCATTTGTTTTATTTGTTTTCATTTTTTGTTAATGTTTATAGGTATCATTATTGAAAACCCTTTGAGACTTAAACTCATCCACTAGGGCAATTTAGGGGTTTAACGGTTTGTTGCATATGCTAAATGAAATCGTGTCAATCCATGGAAGTGATTTAGGTTAGTTTAATTTTTAGTGTTTTTTAATTTTAACTGTTCTCTTGCTAAAAGACTAGCAAGAAGTTGGTTAGAGGTTATAATGAGTGCTTAAAAAGTACTAAATATACCATGTTTTAATGTCATTTAATTAATAAAATGGATTTTGTATTTGCTTTATTCTATTATATTTTAGACAAATCTATTTGTTCAGATTAATGAATATATTGTAGTGTTTTGCAAGTATTTTAATATATAAATATTAAAATAAAGAAAAATACTTGGAGCATATTTCTCACATTTTTTTGGAGCTTAAATGAATATCATTTATTTGATATTATCTAAAGTGAAGAAAAGAGATAATGAAAAATAAAGAGGTTTGAACTGGTCAAAAATCTCGTTGCGATCCAATTGCAACGCGACAAAAACACAAGTTTTTTCACATTCTTTCCTATAAATAGAACCTCATGTATACCAAGAAAATAAGTTTTCAATTTGCATTTTCAACAAATTTCTCTCTCTCTCTCTCTCTCTCTCTCTCTCTCTCTCTCTCTCTCTCTCTCTCTCTCTCTCTCTCTCTCTTTTCTGTAGATTTTTATATTTTTAGCATTTAGAATTTATTTAGTTCTTCTCTCAATTTTTAGGAAGAACATGTTTATGTTTTAATAGTTTTCTAGTTTTCGATTCAACAAATTTTGGAGTGCAATTACTATCAGAGTTTTTTCAGTTTTAGAATCAACTCTTCAAAGTTCTGTAAAGATATTGTTAAGGTATTAATTATATTCCTTTTGCAACCCATAAATATGTGTTGCTTCTTTTGTGTCATTCTAGATTTTTCTGTGATCAATTATAACATGTCTAGCTTATAGTGAATATGATATAATAATAACGTTGTTATGCTTGTATAACATTGAATAGGTAAAACATTTTCTTAAAATAAATTGATTTTATTTTTATTCAAGATTTTTATAAGGAATATTATTTGAAGGAGTACATTACTCTTAATAACAAACTTAATATGAGAGTTAAAATTAAGATTTAATAATCTAAACTTAATTTGGAGTAATACTCTTTTATTTTAGATTTAATTATTTGGATATTTAGAGCGAAATTCTATTTCAAAGGTTTTTTACAAAGAATTATTATTTGAAAATATATTGATAATATATTTTCTTAAATAATTTTAAAACCTGAAACTTATTTTTTACATAGTTAAATTCTTAAGATTAATTTGAACACATTGAATAAAGTCTAATTAACTAACTCTGCTTAAAGCTATGATTAGATGATTTGATTTTTTTAGAAATAAAACTAAAATTTAATATTTAATTAATTAATAGGCACCGCCTAAGGATATTAATTTATTAATATTAAACAAAAGAATTTGAGCCCCGCTTAAAGAAACTTTCGTACCAAAAAAGGAAAATCAATAAATATCAACTTATATCTTTAATAACCTAAATAATTTGAGCAAGCAAAATTACTGAATTATTGTATCCATTATTCTTCACTATTTATTAATATATTAAATTACATGAGTATTTATTAAATCCATTTATATCTTTATCTTTATGCATTAAATTAGTTTTTTCAAAAACTAAATTATTGTAACAAAATGTTTAGATTTAATTTTGTTTTAAAATTTAAATAATATTTAAAAATCACACAATATTACTTCTTTGAATCGACTTTGAGAATATATTTATCATTTCTATAAATGATTCGTACACTTACGAGAATTAATAAAATTTAAAATGGATAAATATTTACAAAATCGATATTATCCTTGATTTCATTCATCATCCATCCTCAATTACGAGCCATAAATAATCAACCAGGGATACATTATTCACCACAAATCTCAAATCATGTATGAAAGACACATAATCCACCATGTATGCACATAGCCAATGATTTGATATCTCTGTCCAATGACCAGCCAAACTCTCAATATTATGTTTCACATAGAAAATAAAATAGTCTTAAGCTTAACACCTAAGCACGTTATTTTTCCTACAACACTAAAGTAAACAATGTAAGCTCTCCAAAAATTATTTTTGAAACAAATGTAATTCTTAGTGCATATTTTGGCAAAGCTTTGGTACTAAAATCATGGATAAAGATAAGAGAAGAATGAGAAGTATTTATAGAAGGAAATCTAATTATGAGGCCACCTCTCTACAATCCTCACCATAGACCTCACCAACCACCTCGCCAAGCGTGTAGCGAGGGATGTGGTAAGGTCTCTTATCAAAAAATTTCATTTCAAAAATTGCCAAATTATTTTTATAAATACCCACACTAAAAAAGAATCAAAATTTGGCATTCACGGCCTAACATGCATACTAAACAACCAACCCTATAGTGTGTGAAAAACATGCTTTCAATCACAATGTTCCTAACTGTATGGGTGTGTGTAGTATTTATCTGTAATAATCAACCTTGCATAGAGGAAGATAAAATACTAAGTAAAATAAATAGACACCATATTTTGCACACGATAAGCTAACACACAGACACAAAATATAAACGGACTTACAATATTCAACAAGTATTTCACCGACCATTACTTTCTCACGAATGAATTGAAAGTCTATTTCGATATATTTTCTTCTTATATGAAATATTAGATGTTTAGACAATTAACCTGCAATGATGTTATCACACAAGATCGATCGTACTTTCTTTAAACAAACCTACAACTCACTTAACAATTTGAAAAGCTAAGTTATCTTACATACAATAGTAACAAGTGCTTTGAATTAAGCTTATGTTGATGAACACGACACAACTTTATGTTCTCTTGAGTGCAAGAGATTAAATCCAAGATAAACACAATAGTCTTAAGTAAATAAAAATTTTGTAAACAATTTATAATTATTAATTAATATCTAAATTATTTATATTAATTTAGATATTAAATAAATAATATATAAATTATTTAATATATTAATAATCTTTTATAAATATAAATTTGAGTTATTAATATATATTTTATTTTAAATTTAAAAAATTTACCATAAAAATTTATTCTAAATTTAAATTAAATTAAGTATGTATTTATTATACCCATTTAACTTTTCAATGATAACTTAGACCAATTAAACGACATCACACTCATCAATTATTTTTCATCCAAACATTTTTTATCTCTCACTTGCTTATCCTCCATTCACCTGTCAATTTTTTTTCCACGTCTATGAGGAAAATGATAGGTCACCTTTTTTTTATACTTATTGAATATTGAATAAATCTCTAAGCATCTAAAGTCTTGGTAATTACCATTGATTATTCCTCTGTTTTTTCCTAAATGTCATCTTCCATCCTGATTTTTTAAATTGGCTCAATTACACCCTCTCTGCTTTGAGTTATTTTCAAACACTTCATTGTATAAAAAAAAAAAAAGTGAAAAAAGCTAGCGCATAATTGAAAAATATATAATTTTATTAGAGTAATTATTTTTCTGTATTTTTGCTCAAATAGCATCCTAATTATATTAGGTTTTGTTTTGATTTTGTCACATTTTCACTGATTTATAACATGTTCTATTCAAGCTCTTAATGTCAAAAGTGATCGTAACAGGGGTCAGAATTTTAACTAATTTTTTTTTATCAATTTTGACAATAAGAGTCTGAATTAAACCTACCTACTATAAATCAATGAGAAGTAACCGAATCAATATAAAACCTGGTATGAGCCAATGATATTTGGGCAAAACATTGAGAAAATCTATGATAATTACCCTTTTCCCTTTGTATGTTCTTTATTTCATTTTTTTTTAACAAAGATTGAGGTCTTCTAATTTTATTGGTTTCTTGACTTAACATTAGCACATAAAATAAATTTCAAGAATATATATTAATCTGAAAATACTTTTTAAACATCCTTCAGTTAATTTGATTATCTAATAATATTTTCTAAATATCATTTAATTAATTAATTATTCAAAAATATCGTATAAATATTACATGTGCATTACTATATATATGAAAAAAAATTTCAATTAAATGAAAAATTACATCAAATTAATACTTATTTTAAAATGAGGGTACCATTAAGATATCACTTCAAAAATACAGATAAAAAAATATAAAAAATAAAATAACAAAAACCTATTAAAAAATATAATATTTTGATATAAAAAGACTCCTACGAAACTTTCTAACTCTACACTTAAATCATAACCCAACTATAAAAGTTTTCAACACCAAGTCAAGTTTTCAACACTCATACTAATATTTTGCATGTTGTTGGAATGGGCCGAGCTCCGGACCAAATAAAGAATTGATATATATGGGGGGGCTATTAGGGATATTTGTTCATTGTTTTTTTTTTTCTAGGTCTAGGCTTACCCCGTTCATTTGGCCTATATGATACAATGGTTTTTACACTGCGTTCTCTCTTCATCTCCTCACTAGAACACTCGAGTCTCATAAGAATTATGTCAAAACTTATTAATCCTAATTAAGTTATATTTTGTACAGATTTAATTATATCTCATGAGAATTTTATGTGATAATGGGAGATAAATAAAATTCCTAACAAAAACTGATTGAATAGTATTTAAAATTTAACATGACTATCATTCAATTTAAAATAATACATTATATTTTTTTAATTGTTAAAATATATAGTTGAATATAAAATGTATTATTTTTATAAATATATTATTTTTGATATTTTAAAAAAGAATTCGAAATTCAAATTACAAATCACCTTGTAAAATTTTGTAGATTAGTTTTATCTATTTTTTAAACATTAATTTTAAATTCCATTACCTTGATTGTTGGATGCTAAATTACTAATGATATTATTCTTGGCATGGGGCTAGGTTTATTATTGCTCTTTTTGAATTTTTCTGGTCATATTATATTTCCACAGTTATAGTTTGTCTTTTTTTATTTTCCATAAAAAACTCACTGGGTGTGAAATTCCTAGGTGTGAAATTATTAGGTGTGATGAAAGGAAGTAGATTACATTTTTTTTTACCATTCATATATATCATATTTTAATTAATTATTATAAAATTTACTTAATTTAATAATAAATTTTATTTATGATAACTAATAAAAAATCAAACATCTTTTAATTAATTATTATAAAATTTACCTAATTTAATAATAAATTTTATTTATAAGAACCAATAAAAAATCAAACATTATTTAAGATATGAATTTACTATAGAAAAAATCCACGTATTGATAAAGATTACTTAGCTTTTGAATATATTTAATTATTCAAAAAATAATTAAAATAATATTATTAAAAAATTTAAACATAAAAATAAAATAATTTTATATTAATTTTATATATTTTTACAACTAATACATTATTTTATTTTGAATTTTATTCATTTATATACTATTTAAATTAAATTATTATTATTTAGATCGTTAAATTTAATCGAATATCATTGATATTTTTTTAAATATTATTTTTTTATTATAAATTTTAAAGATATTATTTTTTATTATTTATTTTATTTTTTAAAGGAAGCCGACGTGTTTTTAATGGTTGCAAAAAAGGTAACACCAAAAGTTATTTAGGGTTTATTAAGAGTCTTGTTTTAAGTTTTTTTTGTTTGTGTTTGAACTTATTTTTATGTTTTTTAATTTATTTAAAGAAATTGATAAATTTTTTGTATAACTAATAAAATAAAAGATAAACTTAAATTGATTTTCAAAAAAAAATTAGTTTCAAATACACTAAAAAGGGTAAAAATAAAAATGAATTTTAATCTAATTTTAAATTAAATAAAACTAATTAATAAAAAACACTTGTTTTAAAATTTGAGTTTAAAAACTGTGACTTAATAAAACATAAAGCATGCCATCCTTTTTTTCAAAAATATCTCTTTAGTCTATAAATAGAGTGACATTTGGTGTTTTTCAAAAAGTAAAAATAATTAAAATATTTTTATTTTAAAAAATAAATAACTTTTATTACATAAGTCAAAAACAATAAATTAATATATTTTTAAAAAAGTTAAATAACTTTAAATGTACCACTTAAAAAAAGTAAGTGGACATCTAAATTATTTTTTTCGTAGACTTAATATCAAAAATCTAATATAAAAAAATTAAAAATCACTACAATAAAAAAATATTATCATCCACGTTTCTTTGTTTCTTGTGACAGTTTGGTTTTTAATTATAAAAGAAAAGTGACAGTCCATTTTTTAATTAAAAAAACAAAAGAAAGTGCCGGTCCGTTTTTTTAATTTTAAAAAAATTGACGGTCCTCTTCATCCAGTTTTGTATTTGAACGATATTGTTACTTACAAAATATATATTTTTTTAATTCATATTATTAAATTAATATATTAATAAATATTCATTTAATAAAAAATATAATAATTATCTAATTTTTTTAAAAAAATAATTTTATATTTATAAAAATACTTATTATTATATGTATTCTTCCATTTATTTTCATCTATTTCAATCCAATTATAATCAATTTTTATCATTTTTTTGTTATATCTTTAATATTATTTTATTTATTTATAAATTTACTACTTTTCATTATTGATACAAAACAATCCAAAGTTATATATTTTTAATGAATCTATATTTAGCTAATCACTGTCTTATTTACAATATTTATCTCTATAACTTTTATTATTAACTCATTTTTTATCTTAATTTTCCCTTCATCTTATTCAATCAAATTTAAAAAATAAACGATTTTAATTAAATAAAAATTAGTTAAAAAAAAGATCTTAAAAATTAAATAGAATAAATTGATGATAATAATGATCATTAATATAAATAATTTTTAAAATAAGTTGTTAGTTGATTAACTTTAATTTCAATAAAAATTGTATTTTTAGATTTTATGCATCAAACAATGGAGTGTGATTGATAAAAAAATAAAAAAATTTATTAAGAATGGGACAAAAAAGATAATAAAAATGAACTTAGGATTCATAATAAAATGAATAAAAAAATGAGAATAAAATAAAAAGTATAAAAATAAAATTATTTTTTTATATATTTTTTAATTAAATTATTGTGTATTTTTTTTTGGCTAAATGAAAGATATATTAATTTGATAATATATATAATAATTATTATTATTTATGTTAAATAGATTTAAAAAGAAACCTTGCCGACTGATTTCCCTGATTAAAGATGCCGTCAGCATGTGAAAAGCTCTGCATCATATACAAACAAACAAACAAAAAACAAATCTCTCTCCATTTGTTTTTATATATTAAATTTTTAGATATTATTTGATTATTTGACATACTTATTATTATTATCTTCAACTTTTTTAAAATTTTGACAAATTTTGCGGGTGGGTTCTTGCACCCAATCCATGTTCATATCATCGATTCCATCGGTCAGAAAATGCCTCATCAAAATAAAGAATATATGTAAAGTAATTTATTTTACCCGGCTGCTATGTTACATAGACTTAGAGTTAGAAGGGCCACATGTACGTTTAAAGATAGTATTTTAATAGTAAATAATTAAAATTATAATTATTTATAAAAAAATTATATTTTTTATAAAAATAACGGTAAATAATCGATAAAACATAAATAAAAATAATTATTATAATATTAAAATTATAATTAAGTGAGTAAAAATAATTATTATTATAATAACATAATATTTTGTATAATCAGATTGAATTTTATATACTTATAATTATATTAAAAAATATAATTTAATATAAAACACGTAATATTTTGTATAATTAGATTAAATTTTATTTATTTTTATTTTATTTAAAAATATGTATTAAATAGTTAAAAAAAAATATTAATATTAATATTTTAAATTATATAGTAAAATAAGAATAGAGTTAATATTTAATTTTTTAAAATTAAATATAATTTTGAATAAATTTTAAAAAATAATAAAGATGTTTAAATTGTAAAAAAAAATTACTAATGACTTATAAATAATGATTAATATTAATATAAAATAATAATAAATTAATATAACAATGTCAGTATCTATCACGCCTATTTATATATAAGCCTCTAGAAGTTTGAGTCTCATTGTTTACAACTTGACATATTCTAAGAATAAATTTAAAATAACATCCAAATTTAAATAAATGTTATACTTAAAATCTTACGACCGTACACGCCAAACAAACAATCTAAAAATATTTAGCCCCAAAAAAGAAATCGTGGATTAAAAATTAAAATATTATATTTTATATTTTATTTAATTTTCATTATTATTTATTTTTTAGTATTTTATTTACTTCATGATTAAGTTCCATACTTAAGAATCGAATTTAAAATATTATAGATTTTGCATGTATTTATAGTGCAAGTAATTATTTTATTATTTATAAGACAAATATATTTTGTAAAAATATATAATTTTACTTGTCTTTCATGAATAATTAATCTATAAATATGTAAGGTTATAATCATACAAATAAATATAGAAATAAGTGTTGAATTTTGATTAAATTAAAAAAAATTCTTTTACTTTTGTTCCAATTCATTTGAATATTCGCAAGAATAGGTTTGATACAGTATATCCAATAATTCTATGCAAAAACAAATATATTTTATTTTCAATATATTCGTTACGTGTTCAAATCAACAAAATATAATACTTTTATCCCTTTCTTTCTTTTCACTTATTTTTTTAAGCTTTCACCTTCATCACCAATATATATATATATATATAACCAACTCTAGTTAATTATATAATATATTATTTTAGATCTGATTTAATTACATAAAATATATACGTGTAGGATATTTATTTTAGAATTGTACTTCATATTAAAATACCCATGCAATCCCTAAATAATTTATATTGTGTTTTTTTGTTCTTTTGAAAATTTGTACTTTAGATCTAATTATACCAATAAATATAGTTTACAATTTTACTTGTCAGAAAACAAAGTCAGTAATCCTTGAAAGAATGTCTTTTTTTTCATTTAATTGAATTCCTTTTACTAATCGGAAGCTTGGCTTGCACTTGCCTCATTTAACATGTTAGTTTTGAAAATGTCTTTTATAATAAAAATTTAATTTTTAGAAGAAAAAAAATTAAACTTTTATTGTAATAACGGAAGAAGTTGGTGCATGTAGAAATTAATTAAAATTAATCTTTAGTAAGTTTGAATTTATTAGAATATAAAATTATCTATATAACTTAAAGCATATATATTATTTTATACTAAAAAAATTTGTAATAAATTGATTGGATTTCTGTAAACCAAATGTGATAAATTAATCTTTGTAATATATATGCATTATTTATCAGATGATGTGTTAAAAATTAAGAAAAAACTTTGACAAATTTAAAGAGTGTGATGTGAATAATAATTATATATTTCTAATATTATTTTGTTTTTCATTTTTCATAATTTGTATAATAGAAATCATATACAATGAATGATTTAAGGTCCTTTTTAGTACGTATATTGAGACTGAACTTGCTTGCACACGAGGGTTGCGTTCGTTGCGGGACTTAACCCAGCCAAGGCACCGATCATATCAAAGCTGATATTTTAACCAAAAAGAATTTCTTGTGCAATTCATACCTTTGGGCGGCCTTTGATAATTCGGTTGGACGAGCTGTTTGATAGTTATTTTTGTATTTTTTCTTGAATTAAATTAAGATAAAGATATAATAATTAATTGATTGATTAATGTATCTATTTGATATATAGTAATATTATGTAATTAGTACATATTTTGAGTTAGGTAATTAATGCTGTTAATATTTAGGTTTATGGATGTTTTTTTATGTTTGATGCCTTTTTCTAAATACTTTTGTTTAATTTTAGTCTTTTTATTTACTTAAGAGTTTGTTTTAGTAAATATGAAAGCAGGTTCTTTTTTATATGTATTATTATTATATATAATTGATAATTTAGTTATTATTAATTAATTAGCATTATAATTAGGGATTATTGTAATGGTTATAAAATTTCAAGATACCCTTTACATACAAAAAATCGTATTGAAAAAAATCTATTACGACAGTTCCTAACACTCCCAATTTTTTTTAATACTTGAAAGATAAATTTTAATAAAAATCTATTATGATGGTTAAAAATAATTGTCATGACGGTTACAAAAATATATTGTTACGGTTGTTAGATATAAAACAATTGTGACGGTTACAGAAACTTTATTGTGACGGTTGTTATTAGCCATTACGATAGGTAAATTCTGTTGTGACAGCCGGATAACTGTCGATTGTCGGTGAAGTATTCATCGTCACAATAAACTTATTATGACAATTAATAACCGTCGTTATAATCCTTTTTTTTGTCGTAGTTCCTAATTTAAACTCAATGCTCCCAATATACTCTTATACTGTGTTTAAGCATATGCAAATAAATTTTTTTATATATTTTTATTTAATGAATTAAATAATATATATAAATAATTAAATATTATAAATATTTGAACATATTAAAAAAAAATAATATCTACAGCTTAAGGAAGCCTCGTGAACATTTTTTGTTTTTAAACAGGGGAATAAAAACAAATATTTTTTGTGATCTTTTTAAAAGTTAAGATGATCAAAAAATCAAAACATATTTAGGAAGGATCGGCCAAGTAATTAATAACATAAAGATAAAGAATGGAAAGCGATTGGCAATATTAACTTATTACTTTACGATGAGTATGAGCCACTCATAGAATGCAAAAAAAAAAAAAAAAAAAAAAATTTGAAGTAATACTTTGAGAAGTCCCAAGGTGCAGATTTGACCTTAATTTTTTAGAATATTTTCATTTATTTTTTAATTATTATTTATATTTTATTTAAAAATATCTATATAATTAAATTATTTATAAAAAATAATAATAAGATTATAAATAAGAATATTTCTCGACCAATCAAATTTTAATACAAAAAATATATTTTTATTTTATACACGTAATTTATCCACTGTAGTTGAAGGTGCTGAATATTGCCCGTCGGCTACCTACCACTGGTCGTCGGTTACAAAAGAGTTATATAATGCCACTTGGGTATCATTCTCAAATTCTTTAATTTGTCTCATTCTCTACAAATGCATGTTGTTCCATGTTATAATTTATTTTTCGTACAAATATGTTTTAATACATAAAAACATAAACAATTATACATATTTATATATTTGTGACATAAATATTTTAACATGTATTTAAAATATTAGGAACAATTTAATTAGCTAGTCTTTGGAACGTACCGCTGCTTATCTTGAGCATATTGATCTCAATGCTTAGCTTGGTATGAGGGGGACAAGAGATAAAAGTAGGATTGTCAGCTATCGGGGACGGATACAAAGACTTCCTCCCCATTTCCGGGTCCTGTAAAATTTAATCTATATTTTTAATTAAAATTCTTACAATGACATGTTGAGGAGGAGAAATATTAATATAATTTTAAATGAAGAACTAGATTTAAGTGATATTTTAAATATTTATTTTTAAGTTTTTTAATAATGTTTTATCGTAAAAAAAATATTATAAATAAATAAAAATTAAATCATGATAAATATATTATATAAAAATGAAAAGAAAATTTCAAACTAATAAAGAATAAAAAAATAAATTAACCATATTTATATAATAATTAAAAAAATAAAATATATGTAATAATAAATATATAATTTTTTATTAAATAATTTTGATAGAATTTTGTTATAAATTAGCTGGTTTGAAATAATAAGAATAAATTATGAGATTTTTTATTTTTAAAATTTAAATAAATAGTTAATTTTAATAAAAGAAGAATTATTTTTATTATAAAAGAATAAAAATATTTTTTTTCATAAATATAATATATATTATACACTATTTATTATAAGTTTTCATGTTTTTGTAACTGATATTTTAGTTAATTTATAAATTAAAAAATAATAAATTTTATTATTTTAATTAATAATTTTCTAATTATACCATAACTTATAATAAAAAATAATATTATAGATATCCATTTATACATTGCATAAGTTCTACATAATATTTCTTCCATATCAAATAAAATTCAAAATCTCCAAAATCAAGAGAAAATAGAAATTATCAATATTTCTATTTGATATTTTTGTAATTTGTTTTGTAGTATAATAGCACGTGATATTATTAACATTGAGAAAACGTTAATTCGAAACTCTCCAATATAAAATGAGTATATAGGTGCATATTCAGATATATAAAGAAATCTATTAATACTTACACTAATAATGACTTAATGAGTAAATTTATAAAATTATTATTAAATTAAATATTGTGTTTATTTCGTTAATACTAACAAATTAATTTAAAAATTAGTTAATATAACTCCTTTGATTATTATTAGTCTAAAACGACTTTATATTTATAAAAAAATATATAAATTAGCTGTTAATATTATAATAAGATTTTTTTTTCAAATGAAAATTTTCATGTTTAATATTTAAGTACAAAATCAAAAGCATTTTTACATCCATGAATAATATAAAAAAAAACTATAAATATAGGTTAATAATCTAATCAATCTGGACCATCTTTTTTTTAGCTTCTATTTCATAAAAATGCAATTAATTTCCACTATTCAATAGATATGCGTTTTTAAAATCAAAATAAAACGAATCTTGTAAACGCATTAGCTTCTATTTCATAAAAATGCAATTAATTTCCACTATTCAACATATATGCGCTTTTAAAATCAAAATAAAACGAATCTTGTAAACGCATGACGTGCTAACTTCTTTAACATATAAAAAAACTTGTTTTACTCCAAAAACCTCCATAAATATTAGGGGTGTTCATAAATCAGCCCGGATCGAACCAAATCGTAAAACTAGACCGAATCGGACCAGATCGAACAATTTTATAAATCAAACGGTCTGATTCGGTTTGTATTTATTAAAACCGTTTTTCAAACGGTTTGATCCGGTTTAAACCAGACCGGACTGGTTTAATAAATATATTAAAATTTTCACATTATTTTTCATTAAAGATGTTCAAAAAACCGAACCAAACCGAAAATCGAATCAGATCAAACGGTTTTATAAATCAAACGGTTCGGTCCGATCCGGTTTATAATAATTAAAACCGTTTCAAACGGTCTGGTTCAATCCGATTCGAGTAATATAAACGGTCCAATCCGGTTAAATATTTTTTCCCAAAAGTGGACCGAACCAGACCGTTGGACACCCCTAATAAATACATCTAAAATAATAGTATTTGTAAGTAAAATTTTGACTATTTAACTAGTTTCTTTCTTTGAACTTGTCATAAATAGGTTATAAGATGCTTCCAATATTTTTTGGGTGCATAATAAAAGTTTCATTTTCCTCCATCAATGATCAAATATTTTTCTCTTTCAAATACCTTATTTTATAGGTTAAGTTCTTGAACATAAAAGAGCCCTTCAAATTTACTTGTAAGGCTAGGTAAAACATAACATCAAGATAATACAACTACTTAACATCATGCAATGTATTTACAACGGCAATACTTTGTGTATTTCAACCAAGATCCATCATGTTACAGCAAGAACAAAACGGAGGACAAAAGACTTGCAAGTAAAAGATCACTGATGAGATAATGGTAAACCAAAGCATACCAACGACAAAACCAAAGCAAATTCATACAAAATAGGACTAATCTCTAGTCATATGATAGCCAAAGAGTAACACCTTTTGACTAAGTTCACAGAGAATGAGTCCAAAGAGAATAACATTTCTCGGATAGGTTAATAAAACGAAAAAAATCTCACGCACAAATAATATACTCAACATATCAATGAGAACCAAAGAAGAGATCAAACAATAAATAGTGATGATAACACAATAGCGAACATCAAAGATGAAAGCATACATGTAATAACGAACATTAAAGATGAGCAAAATGCGAACAAACTAATAATGGCTTTGATCAAGTTAGTAACCGATTCAGATTAAGCAATATTTTGTTGGATAACTAGCTTCTCGTAATTCCATGTCGTGCAACAGTCAGGATTGGTCTCAAGGAGCTTCGTGCTCAGATTTAGAGCTTAAGTTTGTTCATATTTTTTTATTCTTTCAAGCGTTGTCCATCTTAGGCAACTAGTAAGCATTGATGAAAAAGAGCATAGCAATGAAAGGAAACAACAATCGACAAGCTGCAACAGCAAGATAGGTGGCAACAATGGAAAATGACAAGAATATCGTGACGAAAATAAAGACATGAAATCATCATATTACAATAAGATTAGAGAGAAGAGATTATAGTAGCTTATTTTTCAACTATTTTTTGTTTTATTTATATTACTCAACTTACAAAAAAATTTCATTCATATCATTTTATTAGTTTCATTCTAACAATGTCATATATTAATGATAAATTTGAAATAACTAAATAATTAAATAATATATTTGAGATTATAATTTTATATTATAAGTTGTGAAGCAAAGGAAGATTAACAAAATGATTTAAATAAATTTTTTTATGAATTGAGTGATATGAATGAAATAAAGATAATAATTATATATATATATATATATATATATATATATAACTTCGTTCTATCTCGATTATTTTAAGCAACAAAATCTTAGTATTTATTTTATATTTAAAAAGTGAGATTTTAACTCTCACTTTTTCTCGTTAATTCTGTTTTAACCTTTTTTTAAAAAGTGATTTTTGAAGTATGAATTTGTAATAAAATATTATATATAATGATAATATTAAAATTATGTATTTTAATGTCTAAATTTTATTTTTAGTACGAGATACTTTACACTTGTTATTAAGCAATGGTACTATGATTATGTTATTTTTGTATCTCATATATAAACCAAATTACATCTAGATAATTTTATTTATTTATTATATTTTATTTCTATTAACTAAATCAAGTATCACAATTAAGAATAGAGAGTTACAATTGTAACAATCTCTAACAAAGTTGGAATCTTCCTGTTACATATTACAAGCATAGATTTATCATTAAACAAACCCATATTTTTATCTTATTAAGTATGTTTTAATTTATAAAAATCAGTGATTTTTCTGTGTTTTGTGTTGTTTTTAGTACCACTTTGATTGAAATTTTGTTAGAAAAACATATAACAAATAAAAATATCATAAAAACTCTAATTTAATTTCTCTTGATTATCAGATCATAAATGTTCCTTTATATTTTGTAATAATTAACTCATATACTAACCGAAAAAACACATAAATAAGTTTTTTTAAAGTTATTGAATACATAAATAAGTTATTATTCATATTATCCAATAATAATGTTATAAAAGCACGTAAACAAGTTAAAACAACTTGAAATAAAGATTGAATTTTACATGTATAAATAATATTTTAAATTAAAATATTACAAATTTCAATATAAAACTAAATAAATAACTAATAATTAACCTGAAATACAATTATAATATACATATTCTTTAATTAAATATACTAAATTATTGAGTTTAAAAACTTCATTATTTTATAAGTTATAAATTAATCAAGTTTTAAACACTTACATACTTTACACATATAACATAATTCATTAAAAAATATGTTGCACTATAAGAAAATCTATAAAATTATTTTAAATTTTACTTGTATTAGGCAATTGACATACCCACTAATTAAATTAAAGTTCAATGCTTTTAAGAACATTGATGCTTTAAGTCTTGGGGTAAATTATATTTTATGTTATCGACCTATTGAACTAGTTGCAAATTTATCCCTAATTATCAGTGTTGCATTTAAAGAGTTTACTCTAATTTTTGTTAATTCTGTCAAACAAATATAATAGACAATAACATGCATCATGTAAAATTGAATGCCCCTTGTCATTTTCAAGTTAAAATTTTGTTGATGAAATGAATGAAAGTACAAAATCTCACAATTATTTTTTTGAAAAATATTTACTACAACTGAATTTAAACCCCAGACATTCTAAATGCTCAAATAAGCTACATTCCATTTTGCCATAAGGTAAGGAACGTTTTTTAGAAAATCAAAGGTTATGGACAAATTTACAAGCGATCCGGTTAAGAACATAAAAGTTTGCCCCAATTCTTGTGCATGGCCTAGATTACATTATATATTCGAGTATTGTGCGCCAGCAGATAATTGGCACACCCACCACATAAACATCATTCTTATTAATGAGTTTATAGAAAACAGGATTAGAACTACAGAAGTGAACAAGTTCTTCCGTTTTTCCATTATGCACAATATGCTATAAATACAATCAGGATTTGTAGCTCCTCAGACTTTTAACTAGTACCTGCAGGTTTCGGCCAATGCTCTGACAGCACAACCTCCTTCAACACATACTTCAGCTCCTAGTCTTAGGTTTGATCCTACTATAATATTAGCAAAGCTGTTGCGCACCATTTTTGCTCACAAGTCATTGAAGATGGTGGACATCAGTAGTCCTTGAACAAACTCAGACTTCTGAGCCATTTCCTCTTGGTCTTTGTCCGATAGCACCAATTGTTTGACATCTCTACGACAGTAACAAGAACCAAATTTTCTTCAGTAGAGATAAAAATTCACCATAGAAACATCACAAAGTGCATTTACAGATGCATTAGTAACTCAAAACGACAACGAGAGGCATTGATAATAAGGATGAATGTTAAGCTTATTATGTGAATCATAAACAGAAGCCCAAACAAAGATTGAGACCAATTTTAGCAAATTACAAATATATCCATGTAGTAGTTTTCCATAACCAAAAATTAAATGTCGCAAAAGCGTTTCAAAATAATCATGTCTCAAACTTTAGGCTACTGAAACATGCCTGACAATCAATAACTATCAATTTAAAACAACAAAACCCTAAATGTAAATAAATGTCTCCATGAAAGAAGAAAAGCACTACCTCCAGCATCCAAGGCAATAGTATATTGAATCGAAAAACGACCGTAACGAATGTCAGCTCAACCCGAAGAAAATTATGCAGAAGCTTTACAGAGTTGTTATGAAGATATGCAACTAGAATTATTATAAATGTGCTTTCATAAGATAGTCCAATTCAGTGAGTGTTTGGATGCACTATTGAAAAGCACTTGATACACTTTTTTATGCATTTGACAGTAAAATAAAAAGCACTTTTATTATCTAATGCCCACACGAAGTACTTTTCCAGAAATAAGTATCTTATTTCTATAAAAGCACTATTTTTAAACCATTTCTATTAGAACCGCTTTGCATCCAAACACACTCAGTTATCTTGAAAAGCACAGAGACAATAGTACAGATCTTGATGTGATTGTTACTACTTGCTGCCTCAAGCCTACACAAAATCCTCAAGGAAAAAATTAATCATTTGAATATAGAAATCCTGTTATCTTCAGCAAACGACAAATTTGATGTGAGAAATGTCATAGTCTATACCTTTCTAAAAACTCTTCCTTCAAGGTTTCCTTTACTAAACTTGCTTCAATTGATGACTGAGGTTGTGTACTCACAGGTTGACCAGGTGGGTTATAAATAAACGAAGACAATAAAGGATCACGTTCTACATTTGAGGAAACACGGAATGAAGAGCCACCAAGAAGTGCTTGTAAATTTTCATCTCGCAACTCTTTCTTTAACATGGAAAATGTCAATTTAGATCCACCTTTGCGGAATCTCCTTTTGCGCTGCACGTGAGTCATTGTCAAGGAAAGCTTATCTCCTTCACAGGATTATATCCAATGAATCAGTAAACATGGAATTTTATATCAAAACCTAGAGTTTAAGCAAAATAGTAGTTTAATAAATAGAGTGGGTAACA
This sequence comes from Hippophae gyantsensis, assembly GCA_030763125.1. Lineage (NCBI taxonomy): Eukaryota > Viridiplantae > Streptophyta > Magnoliopsida > Rosales > Elaeagnaceae > Hippophae > Hippophae gyantsensis. Next base: position 71,480,940 of record CM061028.1, on the reverse strand, counting down.
TGAACAAATGTTTATCATATGACAGATGTATTGATCAAGTTATCAGTGCAGTAAAACATACCAACACTAAAGATCATAAGAGACCAACTAAAATCAAATGCCAACTCTAAAATTTGCATTTTTTAATCAGAAACCAAATACAAAGAAATGCTCCTTTCATCAAAAACTGAATGCAATTTGAAATGATAACTCAGACATGATGAAGATAAAATACACATACTATAAAATATAGTTCCACACTAGGCGAATAAAAGAACTAAAATTGAGAAAAGGATATCTTCAACAAGCTCCCATGTTGCGTGGTGACATGACTAACTAAATTCAATCCTACCCTCTTCGCACAAAGTGGGCATACCTAAAAGTATAAACATTTGGGGAAAAAATCACAATAAGCACACTCATATACAAGGCAAAAACAAAGATAAGTGAAAACAACAAGCAACTCTTCAAAATCATTTATCATAAAAGAGTGAAGGGTACATAAGAAAAACGAAAATCATCCTGCTTTAGTTTCTATTAGAGTTTATTTCAAAAAAACAAAAATGAGTTAAGCGAATTTTAGAAATATAGACTGTGTGTCAAATTTCCATGCATATCTAGTATTTAAAAAAAAAACAAAAAGCCTAGAAAAAAGAGAGCTCCACTAGGGTTTCCTTCCTCCATCAAATTTCTTGCTAATTTCGCCAGTTTCTTCATAACTCTTGCTGGATTCTACCACAGGTGTCATTGATCTCTAATCCTGTTCGTTTTGCCTTACTGATTGCTTGCTGATTTCGCAATTTTCTTGCACAATCTCGGGTTTGTTTCTTGTGCTTTCCGTGAGCTTGTAGCTCTCTGGACCTCATTCTATCTACGAAATTATTGTTAATGCTTGCTAATCTCATGCTCAAGATGTAATCTCTTACTATTTCCTTGTTTTCTCCTTAGCTCAGCTTTGCGATTATGTGGTGTTTAGTCTCTGGTTTGATTGCGACTTCGGACGATTTTGATCTCAATTTTGTGGTGTGTTTGGCTTGTTGATCTCCTCTAATTCCTATACAATTTTCATTTTCATCTCCTATAGCTTCTTCTGTCTGAAGTTTCTGATCGAGACTAGATTTTTATTGACCCTTTGACAACTTTGATCACAGTCTAGTCCATTTCTGCCTTGTTGTGCTTTCAACCTGAAGCTTGGTGGTGGTACTTCTTTGGAATCGTTATAACTATGAAAATGCATTAGTGGTTGTGAGGGGAGATGTGGCTATTGGAGGCTTTGTGGGTGCTGATGAAGGGGCTGCGGACTTAAGTCTGACAGTAGAGGATTTGGTTCATAATAGGAGAGCTACTCCAAGAGTGATGAGGAAGAAGAAGGGTCCGGAAGCTGGAGTTGGCAAGCTATTGCTCGTTGCAATCTAGTGGTGCTAAACATATTCAAAGGGAGCTTGAGGATGTCTCTAATGTGTCTCATGCTTTCAATGTTGATGCCTTGCCTTGCCTGCCTAGGAGTGATGGTCGTAGTTTGATTTTAGTGATTTTGTAGTATTGGTTTTGGTTGATGTGTTGCTTTTTTATTTCTGTGTGTTTTTAGTTTGAAATAGTGTATTAGCTTGGTGCTTAAGTGTACACTGACGGACTCTTTTTACACTATTAAGTAAGTGCTACCTTGACAGTTAGTGCTTTGAGGTGTAACTAGGGTTGCTCAAACACTTGCTCTTCTTTTAGCTACTATGTTACTTAAGATATGATTGGCTTGTATTATGGCTGTGTTTGTCCTCAACAAACTGAGATTGATTGAATAATAATGTCCCTCTAACTATACAAAAAAATAAAAACAATTTTTTTTCCATACATATGGGAAAATAGAAGTTATGGGTGGGTAAAATGCTACAAGTCTATGTCAAAATAAAAAAATGTGAATTTAAACAGTAAAATGAATATTAACTGAAATATATTCTGAACTATTGCTGACTTAGAACCAAAATCCAAAGTGTAGAATATAATTATAGAAAACTTGAACCCTAAAATGAAATAAAATTCATACCCCATTCTTGGCTTCCATTGGATGCTCCTCATCGATATGGCAACAGAGCCCAACGACATCAAAATCGTCAGCGCAAAACGGGCACATAAACTCAGCCTTCAATTCAACGTCTCCGTTTAACTCGTCGTACAGATCTTTAAAAAAAAAATCAAAACGTTTAATCATTGCTATAAAAAAACCTAATCTCATTCCGACAATGCGAATTGCTTAATAGAAATAAATATGAACCAAAAAAAAAATATATAAGCAAACAAGAGAGGATAAAATTTGGGAGTACTTACGGGAACTAGAGAGATAACGCCTAGAAGGAGATGAAGAAGTTGAGAAACGAGTGGTCCAATCGTACTCCATCTGATGATTTCTTAAGATTAAGACTCTAAAATGTTTTTGTGAAACTGAATTGATCAATTACCAAAAGAAAACGGTAACTTGGCAATTCAGTTCCGATTTAATTTTGAAATTTACGGAGACAAAAACCCTAATGTATAACAGGGAAGCCAAGAGAACAAGGAACCACGAAATGATGTGCGAGAAAGAGTAGAAGTGACTTAGCGACTCTGTACCAGACTCATGGTGGAGGTTCGACATGTGTATATCGGATAATTTCTTGGACGATTTTACACTCTTGACATGTTTCAATGACAAAATTGTCCTAACAAACCTTAAGAAAGACGGTTGCTCGTTGAGAAATACTTAACACTATTCAATTATTCAATATTATATGTGTAAATTATTTGATAATTTTTAAATTAATTAATGATACATTTATATTCACGTAAATATTATTGTTTTCTACTAGTGTATATAGCATTACTCCTTAAATTATAGAAGAGAGTTGAATAGACTAGATGTGTGACTTGATACTCTGAAATTATTTATAGCTATTAAATCATAATTTTTAATTTAAATAACATTATTTTTAATAAATTAAAATAACTTTATTTTATAACTTTAATAGAATAATACCATTATATATCCTTACAACATCTCCAAATCTCATAATAACTTTGGTAATCTCATCAACGATTTTATTAGAGTTTCAACAATTCTACCAACAATCTCATCAAGGTTCTAACGATTTCATAAAAATTGGATGTAATATGTTATATCCAATGATAAAGTTAGATGTAACATGTTACATCCAAAGGTGGAGTTGGATATAATATGTAACATCTTTATTAAAGCTTCGACAATCTTGCTAAAGATAGACGTAACATATTACATCTAAGGTAGAAATAGATGTAATATGTTACATAGAGTTGGATTATAAATTACAAGGTAAAAATTGAATCAACCAGCTTGTATAAATGGATGTAACAAGTTATAAAAATACAGGTAGATGTAACATGTTACATACACATGTTACATACAAAAATACAGGTAAATGTAATAAGTTATATTTGGTGGGTTGTCGGTGAAGATCGCAAAACTCCACTGGGTGCTGAAACTCAGTTGGGTTGTCAGAGATCTTATGGGATCTAATCTTATATTAATTTTATTGTATTTATATAGTAAGGATATTTTGATATTTATATGTATGAAATTATGAGTGAAAGTAGTGCAATTTTGAGCATTGTTCCTAAATTTACTCATCAAGTGATAAGGTCTGTAGAATAGTCTCATCACGAGTCATGAATGCTCTAACTTTAAGGGACTTGGGAACCTCTTAACATATAGGGCGCTACAAGACATAATCAGAAGAAAGTTACCCAATTTGGTGTTCTTGATGGAGACAAAATTGTAAGCTGGTGAATGTGAGCTTCAAAGAGTTAATTTGGGTTTTGATAATGCTTTTTAGGTGCGTTGAAAGGGTAAGAGTGGTGGACTGATGATTCTATAGAAGAATGAGTTGAAGGTGTTAATTAGATCTTTTAATGTGGAGCATATTAATAATATGGTGGATTTTAGCATTGAGATTTTGCTCAAATTACTAGCTTATACGTAAATCCTAAAAAAATGAGAACGATATCACTCATGGAACTTGTTGGAAAGATTGGCTAGAGTTAATGGGGTGTCGTGGTTAGTTTAATGAGATAGCAAGTTGGGATGATCAATTTGGGGGAATAAGACTCAAGCTCAAATGGATTTTTTTAGGGAGACTATATGAAGTGAGCTGCATGAAGTAACTTGTAAAGGTTATCATTATACCTAGAATAATAAGAGTTATAATATATAGATGAGGTTAGACAGAGCTTATGTTAATGCTATGTGGTTGGAAAGATTCCTTATGTTTATGGTTTATAATATGGAAATATCAAAGTCTAATTATGTTACTCTTATAAGTAGACATGGTAAAGAAGATAGTAGTTTTTCTATAGGGAGAAAGAAGAAACAGATTAGGTTTGAGGAATTTTGGGTGGGCATTGATGGGCATGAGTAGGTGATAAATGATTGTTAGAGAAGTGGAGGTGGATTGGCTAGCATATCTAAGCTTGATAAGCTACTTCGAGGATTAACATATGTGGAGATGGCTTCCGTAGATGGAATTGGTGTTAGGTGGAGTATATGCAAAGGATACTAGAAAAGTTGAATGTGAAGTTAAAGGATTGTAAAAGTAAGGATCCTAGTGAAATCATTATGGATTTAGTGTCCAAAAGTAAAAGGGAAGTTAACTCTAATTGGAGGAGATTATGTGGAGGTAAAGGTTTAGGTAAGTTTGATTGAGGTATGGTGACAAGAATTCAAGGTTTTTTCATAGCAAGGCTAATGGCATAAGGAAAAGAAATCATGTTCCCAATTTGATAAATGATGTACATAATTGGATAACATCACAACAAGGGGTATATATCTTGTTTTTGAGTTACTATAAGAGGTTATTTGTCGGGGAGGGAACTGTGAGGGTGGATGTTGTAACTGTAAACATTGTGCATGTGGTGACATGAGAGATGAATCATGTGTTGTTGGCTTCTTTTATCAAGACTAATGTAGAAGTAGCTCTTAATAAAATGCAGCCTATTAAGGAACCTAAGCTTGATGGGATGTCTGCTTTTTTTTTACTAAAAGTATTTGTATATGGTGGGGAATTAAGTCTCAGAAGCTATCTTGAAATTGTTGAATAAGAAAACATATTTGGAAGGTAAAAATCACAGACTAATCTCTTTGATTTATAAAGTAGATGAGCCTAAGCTAGTTTCATATTTTAGTCCTATTAGTATGTATAATGTATTGTACAAACATGTAGCTAAGTGCATAACTAATGTATTGTACAAACATGTAGCTAAGTGCATAACCAATTCATTGCATTTGAAATCATATACTATATGAAGAGATGTTTAAAAGGAAAATGTTATAAGGTTGCTATGAAGCTTGATATGTGTAAGGCATATGATAGGTAAAAGTGGGGTCTTTTAGAAACCATAATAAGAAAACTTGGTTTTGAAGATAAATGCCCTTGAATTGTGTGACTTTGGTGTCACATGCTTTGCATGTATATGGTAACTAGATTGAGAGATTCAAACCTTCAAGTGGGCTAAGGCAAGGTGAACCCTTGTTCCTATACCTATTCATTCTTTATGTAGAGGCTTATATAGTTTGTTGAGGAAAGTTGGATTAGATGGAGTTATTAAGGGCATTGTTGTGGTAAGAAGGTGTCTAAGGGTTTCTCATCTTTTTTTTTTACAGATGATAGCTTCATTTTCATAGAGATTTGTGAGGCTTCATATAACTAGCTTAATGAAGTGTTGGTGATGTATGAAAACTCATCCAAATAGAAGGTGAATTTAGACAAATTTGTGGTGTGTTTTAATCCTAATACAAGTGAAGAAGCTAAGTCCCTAGTACAAGAGGCTTTAGGCATTCCTGGGGTCAATTGTCATGAAAAGTATCTTGGTTTGCCTACTCTAACTAGTTGGAGGAAACAAGAAAAGGATGTTTGGACATCTAAAAGAAAAGGTGTATAAGAAGCTTAAGACTTCAAAAGAGAGGTCTTTGTCTAAGGATGTGAAATAGGTTCTCTAGTGGACTTTGTGAGGATATGCATGGTCTAATGGCTAGATTTTAGTGGGGCAATGAAATGGATAGGAGAGATTTACACTAGCCATCATAAGAAAAACTTTATAAGCCAAAGGCTCTTGGTGGAATGGACTTTAGCAACCTGATTTCTTTTAATAAAGCATTGTTGGCAAAGTAAGTGTGGAAGTTGATAGATAAACCTAACTCTTTGGTGGCAAGGGTGTTGAAAAGGAAGTATTTTTGAACTATGATATTTTGAGGGTAAAGGCACCTGATCATTCTTCTTTCTTATGAAAGAGCTTGGCTTGAGGAAGAAAACTGATCAGAAGGGGTATAAGATGAATGGTTGGGAATGGTGAGAAGGCAATGATTTATAAGGAAAATTGGTTACTTGGACCAATACCAAATGTACTATTTGCTAGGGTGATGAATGATAATGCCATGGTGGCTGCTCTAATAAATCAAAATGAAGCACAGAATGGTGATTTGGTGAAAATGTGCTTTGATGACAGGGAAGTAGCTCTTATTTTAAGCATTTCTTTGTGTGGAAATAGGTTTTTGGATAGACTCGTTTGAGCTAGATGGTCAGGTGGATTACAATGTTAAAAATGGTTAATGGTTAGCTAAGAAGATAAGATTGATGAACTATATTAATGATAATAGAGTATGGAGTAGTTATTTGGAACAACAAACTTTGTGGTCTCAGGTGTGGTCACTCTGGGTGCCTAATACGGTTAAAATGTGTGCGGAGGGCTTGTACAATTGTTGTCTCTTTTAGGAGAACATAAAATCGTGCAAATATACATGGTCACAAGTAATAAAATTGATAAGTAAAATTATCGTTCCTACGGAGATTTATTACTATTATTCGTTAAGTACTAAAATTATTTCAATCTAATTTTATCCAAAACAATCGATAATTTGAAAGGTGTTTCACTAACTAATTTTTGTTAACAATAAATAAATAAGAAAAATCTAGGATTACAGTTTTACCAAATTAATCCATTCAAATCATATTATTTTCTCTTGACTTATGTTCTTGAATTTAATTTGTCAACAAAGAACTACTAATTTTATCCATATGTCTCTTCCGATAAGAAATAGACACACCTTGCTAAAATAATTCATTATATTCCTATGAGAATTAAATTCATCAAGATTCATTACGTTCAGAGTTCTCCAATAGTTGCACATACAATAAATAATGTTCCTCTCCTTTCATCATACATATTACTCTAAACACGAGCAATATACACAAAAATGTCTTTTTCAAGTTTATTTAAGTGCCACGATTCAATTGATAAATTTTCCAATAATCAAAAGCATTAAGCGCAAATATAATAAACAACTTAAAAACATTTCACAAATTCGTCAAAAAATAATTAAATCCAAGCTTCATAAATTTAGCAACACAACAAGCCTAGAAAAATTAAATTATTATAACAGAAATTAAAATTACAATACGTAAATATTAAAGCATTTAAGGAAAATTAGATGAACAACACAAAGAAAATTAAAATCTATTTCTACTCTCTAAATTTTTGGCACACACAGAAACACAACAAAAGCCAAAAATGGCTTTTGTATGTACCACAGTCCAACTCTCCAACCCCTTAAATTTATCGCAATAATACCCTATTTATAACTACAACTCTCTAAAAAAATACATCTAAAAAAATACATCATGCCATAATTCTTCAGTACTCAAACTCAACTTGTTACATATCACTTCAAGAAAAGTAATAAGTATTCTCATATTTGATACCTCTGATTAGGGTATTACCTAAATCATCATACAAAGTGCAATCCTTTTAAGTGAACTTAAGATTGTACTTGTTATCACATATTTGGATAACACTCATAAGATTAGCTTTGAGTCCTTCCACATACAGAACATCCTTGAGCTCAAGAATTCTAGGAACTAGTAGATCCTCTACCACAGATTTAAACCTTATTTCTATTTGCAAATGTGACAGAATTCATCATTAGTGAGAGTCAACTTGGTAAAGAATGACTAATCCCTAATTATATGTCGGAAGCATCAATTGTCAAAGTACCAAAATCCGGATACTTGAGCATTCAAGGTACTATATTGCATCATTATTTCATCATTTTATAAGGTTACAACTTCACTAGTCAAAGGGATAGAAATATTCAATAGTTCATCCATGTGACTTAACATATCCTTCCATATGACTCAATATATCCCTGTTGTGGCTAGAAGAATCTTTAAGAGAGTTAGAGTTGGAAAAGTAACTATAATTGTAAGAAATAAGAAAAAGGGACAAGCTTTGTGCACTTAAAACATCAATGGTGGAATCTTCAAAAATCTCAACAACAAGAGAAGGTTTCTGAACAATGGACCATGTTATGTTATTCTAGCATATCATAAGCTTTAATAACTTGTCAACACAAGTATCTCCAATGGACCATGTATTACCAACTTCACTAGATTTTTTAATTTTTCTCTCAAAATGGTACTGTTGAAAGTGGAGAGTCTCAGACATTTTATGTTATTCTAGCAAGTTGGATTCAAGAAGTACAACTTTTACAGTATCTTCTTCAACCTAAGCATAAAGCTTATTCAGTTCAATATCCCAATCTTCCAGTAAGGACTCAAAAATTGCCTCTTCATCTTTTGATGTGCAAACGTCTTTCTTAAGTTTGCAAATGACGTTTGAATTACATGAAGATGACTCTAAAAAACATGTTGATCTTTGATAGCATTGGATTCTCTATCCTTAATAAACTTTTTAAGTTGACTTATACAAACAAGACACTTCTCATTATCATGGAAGAAAATCTAAAAAGACTTAATATGGTTATCCAAATTTAACTTCAAGTTGTTCATATCCTTTTCACCATCCAAGGTGAGATTAAGTAGTTGACTAGAGAGTTCCAAATCATCTTTATCTTTTTCTGTAATATTTTTGTTGATCTTTGACATAACTTTCTTCAACTTGAGGTTATCATACACTAGATGGTCATAAGATTCTTGAAGAGAAAACTTACCATTATCATTAGCATTAGTCCAATAAGAGGAATTAGAAGGGGCAATCTTAGAGTGGGAAGCCATTAGAGTAGAGCAGTCAGGAGAGGTAGATTCTATCCTTTCTAGAGTCAAAGCACTCGTCTGATGAAATCATCCCTCATATTTCTTTTCCAAGAAGTCTCATGCTTCCTTGGTAGTCGTAAACTTAGCAATTATAACTGAGCTAATGAGAAGGTCTAACCCTTGACAATTTAGATTGCTGAGATAAAGCTTCTATTTGTTCTAAACATTGACTGATTTATGTTCAACAACACCAATTTTAGAAACATGAATGGAACACATCCAACCATCATCAATTAAGAACCAAACATCACTGTTTGTAGATCTTAAGTTGGAATACATATGATATTTCCTATAAAAATAGTATAATCCATTGAATTGAAGTCATTCACTGACCAAACCATCATCCATTATAAGAGATTTAATAAAATTAAGCACACAAAGAAAGGGAAAAGCATCAACACCAAAGCGGTTAAGCCCAAACAAGATGTACCCACTTTGATACTAATTGAAAGAGTCTGCAACTCGAGATACAAGAAGATAAGGACATATAGACTCCAAAAGGACTTGTCCTCTCAAGCAGTAGAGAAAAAAGTGTTAAAGTACACTAAATGAACTCAGGTAAAATCACATGCAATGTAGAGTTAAGTAAAGCATACAAAATAATAATAAATTATTTTCCAATTAGAGTGTCAATTGTATATGTGTTAGTAAACAATATCAAGATTCAGATTGTACTACAATACAACGGATCGTACAAACATAATCAAGTAACGAGGTAAACACATAAATAAATTCTACTTATATAGTAACATCCTTGAATTTCTTATGACAACCATTCAGAAACAAATAATTCACTAAGTAATAAAACAATTATCTCTGACAGAAGTAAAACCACAAATACCTCTATGAGTTGGGATTCATGTCTGAACTGCCTATTACTACCCTCACTTGCTGTCATCACAACAACATGGTTTGACTCATGATTCCAACTCTTCTATAAAGTCAACACTACTTAATATGGTGTGATTAGATGGTCTAAATAAATAATGTGTAAAGTAATGTACCACAACCCTAAGAGATCACTTTCATATAGATGTTTTCATAAAGTTTGTAAAAATAGTCACTCATATTATTTTACTCTCACACAAATGTATCACAATTACTGAAAATACTTTCAAGATAATTATTGAATACAAAACTCAAAATGATAGAATTTTTGTAAAGTATTAGTAGAATTTTTGAATTAATTAAAGCAATTAATAGGGGTTTTTATAGAACATTTTCAATGGCTAGCCAACCTCATCACGTTCTCGTTGTGGACCTTGTCAACCACCTTTCTAAGGGTCTGGTAAGGATTGTGGTGAAGTCCTTGTCGAGGACCTTATCGAGGTACCTAAAAGTCACACTTTTTTAGTTCCAAAAATTATCGAGTAATTTCTATAAATATCTTCACCCAAAACGAGTTAGAATTTGCCACTCATGACCTAACAAGAAAATTAAACAACCAACTTCGTGGTATGTGAAAAACATATTTTTAATCACAATTTTCTTAACTATGTGAGTGTATGCATTACTGATCCACAATAACCAACTTTACATAGACGAAGATAAAAACATTGAGTAAAATAAACAAACACCATGCTTTGCATAGTGGAAACCAACACACAGACAGACTTACATTAACATCATTTTTTATTTTTTTTAACTATTTAGCATATGTTTATAAGTAAAATAAAAATATAAAAGTAAGAATAAATAAAATTTAATCTAATTATTTCAAGTATTGTATATTTTATTATTAAAAGTGTATTTTTATATGAAAATATATGTATATAAATAATAATAATAATATATGTTAGATTTCGGTTAACCACATTTTCGGTATTACAATAATTATCAACGTTTTATTAGTTATGATTACTTTTTGGGAAAAATCATCGAATTTTTTCAACTAACCACAATTTTAGTTATCAACGGTTAATTTTTTTACATCCCTGTATACAAGTCATGTAATTCTTTAAAATATATACTTTAATTCTCTAACTTTTAATATATACAACTAGGTTGATGTAATTTATCAAAATGTACACTTTAATCATTTATCTTTTAAGATACATATATAGAGTTTTCTAATTCTTTAAAAATTCAAATATACTCTAAATTGTCTTTTTCATCCAATGGATAAATTTCAAATTCCGAAAATAAAATACAAAAAGTTCAAAAAAAATTTTATTTAAAAAATTTTAAAAAATCAATTTTTTTAAAAAACTTTAAGAATAAAAAATAATAAAATAAACATATTCAATTTTTAATTATTATTATTTTTATTTTAAAAATGGATTTTGTAATATACATTTAAAAATATATTATTTTTTGTATTTATTTTTAAAATTTGGAATTTATCTTTACAAAAAAAACTATTTAAAGTATATTAAATTTTTTAAAGAATTAGAAGATCCTAAATATGTACCATAAAGAATAGAAAACTAAAATGTATCTTTTCATAAATTATATATAGGATCTTAGATATATAACTTAAAAGTTAAAAAGATTAAAATATTCGATTTAAAGAATTACAAACTCGTAAAACCCTCACACAAGAAAAATGCTATCTATTTTAAATTAAAGATGTAACATAAAAAGATTTTTATATATAGATAAGTATAATTGGATATGTACATTAATTATAATAATTGAAAAATTAACATGTTAATTGAAATAATTATATATTTATAATATATAATAGAGAAAAAGATAGTGAAAATCCATTTATTTAAGCTTTCAGTGGTTATTTGTTTATGATTTAAGGGTTGTTTAGTTAATTTGCTGAGGTAATATGTTTTTAAATTCTTCTATTTATAAAAAATGCACAAAATTATAAAGTTAAATATTTATCTAATTTTAATTAAATATAATAAAATAATATATATTTATGTTTGTATTTATTTCTTACACGTATGTTTAATAAAATAATTTTAATTTAAAATTATATAAATTTTTTAACAAATTTTTCGATCAAATTTAAATTTAAATTTTATTATTTAATGTATAGTTTTGAATATTAAAAAATATTAATTTTTTTATTTATTGAAAATTTTATTTAATTTCAAAAGAAAAATTAATTTTTCTAAACAAAAGGTTGGATTAGGGGTATCCATGGTTCGATCCGATCCGATTTTTCCTAAATTTTTTTTAACCAAATCAGACCGTTCATATTACTCGGACCGGATCGGACCGTTTGAAACGGTTTTAAGAAATAAAAACCAGATCAGATCGTTTGATTTATAAAACGGTTTGGTCCAGTTTGGTTCCCGGTTTGGTCTGATTTTTTTATAATTTATTGAAAAATAATGTGAAAATTTTAATATATTATTAAATCGATTCGGTCCGGTTCGAACGGTTTAAAATTAGTACAAATCGGACCGGACCGTTTGATTAATAAAATCATTTGATTTGGTCCGATCCGATCCAATTTTACTGTTTAATTTAATCCGGTCCGGTTTATAAACACCCTAGGTTGGATAACTCATTTGGTTTGGAAAAGTGATTATTAGACACCTGTATAATATTGTTAAAGTTGATGATTAGGTTCGGTAAGTTTTTTCTAATAACAATTTAGTCTAATAGTTTAGCTTCAGTAGCCTTTTTTAATAACATTTTAATCTATTAATTTTGAAAAAAAAAATGTCACAAATATAAATCAATTTTATATTTTTATATTTCTATTTTTTAAAGTTTTTATTTTAAAAAATTGATTAAGTAATTCATGTTGAAATTTTCTTTTCAATAAAATAGAAAAGTAATTTTTTATAAACATAAATTTTCATTCTGTTACCTTGATCGTTACTTTTAAAATTAATAAATCAAACTATTATTATTTTTAATTATTATAAAAAATTATTAAATTTAAATATTTTAACTGTACTTCACATCTGTCTCTATTGCTGAAATTAAAATTATTTTTGAAATTGACTTTTTTGATGTACATGAGGATGGAATTGACTTTAAAATTGTTTTAGAGGACCGAGCCATTTCAATTTTCAACTACGGTGAAGTGTATACTAGCTTAGAGGGTAAACTTGTAAAATAAAAACATGGCCTAAAGGCCCTACACAATAGGATAGTAGATTTAGACGTTTCTTTGATGGTTAGTGTGGTTTAATTGCGTATGAATGATAAAGAATTAAAGATATGTAGATTTATATATTTTATATTATAATATTATCATGTTAATATTATTTGTGAACTAAATTTATGATTTTTAATATTTTAATTTTTAAATAAATTTTTTATTTTTAATAATTTATTTTATTTAAAAATAGTACATTAAATATATTAAATTTTAAAAATTAACAAATTAAATAATTAAAAATAAATTTTTTAATAAAATTATTATAATAAAATTTAATTTAATTTTTAAATCTAAATTAATTATGTTAAATATGGAAAGTTAACAAAAAAAAATTATAAGTTTTTTATTAAGAAAATAAAATATTAAAAGTAATAAAATTAATGAAAAAATGTGTATAATTTTTTTTTAAGTAATTCTTATATAAAGTAAGAGGTGAAAGTGATTGATTTAACAAAACTTAGTTTCAAAATTTAATTATTAAAACAAAAAACATTTCTACTTAATCCTATCTGTGTGAGCTGTATCCACTCTTCCGGGTACTATCACTAACCCACTTTATAATAAAATAATTGGAAAGAAAAGGAGGAGAGATATATAAATCAAAATAAATAAATTTAATCCAATAAAATAAAAACCCAAAAACCACAGATATTCAGCTTTGAACCAGAAGAAGGACAAAGTCACAAAACTCAGTAGAGTTGATTTTTTATTCATGGGTTCTTTTATTTTCAAAGTGGGTATGTATCAATCGAGATCAAGCATGTGATTCATCCATATCTTGAAGTTCTTCACAAAAAGTAATAAATTTTGTGGTTCTGAAATTCTGGATTTGGTTGTATGAATCTGAGTAACGACAAGTTAATCATGTCAACGGCTAGTTCAAGCGTTGCTTGGAAAGCTAGTGATGTTTTTCATGATCAATTTCCAACTGGTTTAAGAGTCCTTGTTGTGGATGATGATACTACCTGTCTTATGATTTTAGAGAAGATGCTTAGTAAATGTCTTTATGAAGGTACTCTATAAATTTCATTTATTAAATTCCAATATTTTTATCAGTTTTTGTCTCATGGGTTGTCTTGATTTCATTTCTTGGTTTCTGAAAATATAACTTTCTGTTCCTTTTTATCAGTTTATAACTTTGGTGTTGTCGAGTTTTTGTTATGAGATTTGGAATATTTGTGGGATCAAATTGATCCTTTTGAGATTTGGCTATGATTTGAGATCAGAAATCTCTTTGATTGAAACGATGGGTTATGCAAAGCTTGTGAAGTAGTTTCGAATTAAGCCACTCTAGTAAAAGCTTTTGCTAGTTTCTTGAAAAAAAAGTATGCCTGTTATTTCATTTCATAAATTTTACACATTGATTACTTTGTTTTAAACTAATACATGTAAGTTACATTTGTAAACTTTAGGTATTTTAGTTAAATTTTGATAATTTTAATAACTTTATAACCTTTTGAGACATTTTCTCCTCAAAAATCTCCTATTGGCATATGTTAGGAAGGTTCAATTCAATCCAACCTAAATTTTTTTAAAATAATCCAATTTTTTTTATAAGAAATTACTAAATTGTCCAAAAAAACAACAGTTACTAAAGTGTACCAATTGACTAATGTGCATAATTTGTAAAAGTAAAGTGAATAAAATATCATGTTATCATTGTTGTAGTAGTCTTGAAGATTATATTCTTATTAGATTACTAATGCTAGATATCACTAAATTTATTATATTATAAATGAGGTGGCGTGATTTGTTGCCACATAATTTTTGTTTTGGCTAATGAAATATTAACACTTCATTTGTGATTATTACAAATTTGTGATAGATAGCATTTTGCTTGAGCACTATCTAATTTGGAACAATCTCATTTGCTACTTAATCAAATTCTGACACATCATTTGTGATCTTTTTCCATTCTTCCTTGTTAGATTGAGTTTTGATTTGCTCTTCTTTAGATTTAAGAGGTGCTTTTGGCTTCTTTGTTTTATTATGTGGAGACTTGATGTAGTGTACTGTTGAATGGTTGATCCAACTATATCTTTTGGATGTTTCAGTAACAAAATGTAGTCGAGCAGAGAAAGCTCTGTCACTGCTTAGAGAGAACAAAAATGGGTTTGATATTGTTATTAGTGATGTTCATATGCCGGACATGGATGGATTCAAGCTTCTAGTTTGCATTGGTTTGGAGATGGACTTACCTGTTATAAGTAAGTTAACTTCTTTGGTTCATTTCACTGGAAGGAATTATAAAAGCATGGATTTATTTTGTACTGACATCTTATTCTTGTTATTGGACAGTGATGTCTGCCGACGATAGTAAAAGTGTTGTCATGAAGGGTGTGACTCATGGTGCTTGTGATTACCTAATCAAACCTGTGCGCATTGAGGCACTTAAGAACATATGGCAGCACGTGGTTCGGAAGAAGAAGAAGAATGAGTGGAAGGATATGGAGCAGTCTGGAAGTGTTGAAGATGGAGATCGGCAGATAAAACCATCCGAAGATGCAGATTATTCCTCCTCAGTAAATGAAGGGAATTGGAAAAACTCTAAACGGAGGAAGGATGATGATGAAGAAGAAGAAGATGAAGAGATAGAGGAGAGAGATGATACATCAACATTGAAGAAACCTCGTGTGGTTTGGTCAGTTGAGCTCCATCAACAATTTGTGGGAGCTGTTAATCAGCTTGGAATTGATAGTATGTCTTTTTTCACAGATCTTTTGTTTGTGTTCTTCATTGCTACTTATCTTTGTATATTGTGTGAAGCTTATGATATGATTGGTGATGTTCAAATTCATTATGATAATATACTATGTTGGATTTTGTTTGCATGTTCTTAACAATCTCCTTCTCGAATGAAGTACTATATAGTTTAGGTCCCCTCAATCGAAGATACACATTATCTTTGTGATTTACACCATGTTTAGCTCCCATCGATCGAAAATACACATTATCTTTGCGCTTTATATTGTAGTTATACTCTTTCCTGAACCCACTTTTTCATAAAATCACTTTTAATAAATGCACAAGCAAACAAATCCTCAGTGGAGGGTACTGCTTTTTATTGCAAATTTTCCTTCTGTGTTATTCAAAGTTGAAATCTTGATGCAGAGGCTGTCCCTAAGAAAATTCTTGAGATGATGAACGTTCCTGGGCTCACTCGAGAAAATGTTGCCAGCCACCTTCAGGTATAGTTTGGATGTGTTTGATACAAGACGTTATAAAGGGGAGAATTAAGGATATATCTAGAGAATTTTTTGATCTATATTTTTTTTTCTTCATATTTTCTCAAGTGGTACTATGTTTCATTTTGCCAAACAGAAATATCGGCTTTACCTTAGAAGGCTAAGTAGTGTATCCCATCACCACAATAATTTGAATAACTCCTTCATGGGCACTCAAGAAGCAACTTTTGGGTCAATTACATCATTTAATGGGCTTGATCTTCAGAATCTAGCTGCCACGGGTCAAATCCCAGCACAAAGCCTAGCAACACTTCAAGCTGTTGGTCTTGGTCGGTCAACAGCAAAATCTGGCATGCCGTTACCCATTGTTGATCAGAGGAACCTATTTAGCTTTGAAAATCCGAAGTTGAGGTTTGGAGAGGGGCGACAACAACAACAACAAAATATGGGCTATAGACCAATGAATTTTCTTCATGGAATTCCAACAACAATGGAACCCAAGCAGCTTTCAGGCTTGCATCAGACCTCACAATCCAATATTGGGAGTGTCAACATGCAAGTCAATGCACACGGTACTCAGAATAACTCGCTACTTGTTCAGATGGCACGACAACAGTCACGGGGCCAGATTCTTAATGAAGCTACAGGCAATCATGTTCCTAGACTTTCATCATCCATGGGACAACCTACTGTATCAAATGGGATTGCTAGTGGTGTTTTAGGAAGAAATGGAATTGCTGATAATGTCAGAGGGGGAGGGTACAATACAATTATGCAGAATTCTTCCATGTTGAATCTTCCCGTGAACCGCACTTTGGAAATTCCTAACAAAACCTTTCCTCTTGGAAGTATTCCTGGAATACCAAGCCTCACATCCAAAGGAGGTTTTCAAGAAGATGTGAACTCAGAAATAAAAGGTTCTTATGGATTTCTGCCTAGTTATGATATATTTAATGATCTGAATCAGCATAGATCTAATCAATGGGAATTACAAAATGTGGGATTAAATTTTGATGCCTTAGAACATTCAAACTCCACAAAGGGAAGCTTGGACATTCCATCCTCACCTTTAGTTCATCAAAGTCAATGTACTGTTGGCAAGAAAAATTTCTCCATGGATGATAGTGATCATGGGATTGCACTACAAAATGCTAATCAACACTTTGATGGCCTTCTTGCTGAGAGTTCAGTAAGGGTTAAAGCCGAAACAGTTCCAGATTCAAAATTTCACACCAGCTTCTTTAATGAACAATTTGGCCAGGAGGATCTGATGAGTGCAATTCTCAAACAGGTTGGCTATCTTTGTTCACTTTATAAATTGTATCTAGATTTTGAGTTTGGCTCTAGATACGAGTTTGTAAGTTCTAACATGCGTTTTGCAGCAACAGGTAAACATTCTACCAGCTGAGAATGAATTTGACTTTGATGGGTATTCTCTGGATAATATCTCTGTGTAGAATTTGCTCCATCCTCAACTCCTCATAAGGTTGCAAGAGACTGAGCTTGTTTATTCTGAAATCGGGTTATGGAGTTATTGTGCTTTCGTGTGTTGCTAAGTAATTGTTGATTTTACTATGCCACATTGTCTTCTGTGAGTAGCAAGCTGTTGCAGGTTTATTTATGACATTGAGGCTCGGGAGTCAGGTCTGTCAATAATCTAGGTAACCACTATCATGTCAACATATATTCCTAGTGTATAAGATACTGCTGCTGTGGTGCATGATATGCCAAAGGCATATATGCAAAGATTTTTGACTGACTTTGATGGAAAATTATTCAGCAAGAAGCTAAGTTACTACTTGAGGGGTGCATGTCGTGTAGTTTAGGGCATATTCAAGTTATCGGCATATTTGAGTCGTCAGGAGTAGGAATTTGTTACTTTTGCAGATCTGTTGGAAGTTTTCTAACTCTAATAACACATGAAATTTGGTGTTTTATGTGTCATTTCTGAATTATTATTTGAGTTGTACATATTATTCCATTTGATTGCCCAAGACAAGAGTCTATTAAGATATAAATCTAGGTAATGTGATTCAAATGGTATGAATTTCAACCTCTATCATTGGATTTAAGTTTGAATCTCATCATGTAATGTTTTTTTATTTAATTAAAAAAAAGGACTTTAGTATTTAAAAAAAGAAAAGAAATAAATCTAGGTATTCATTATGGCTGTTTTTAATTTATTTGATTTTCTAGGAGAACGGCATTTTTGCTCACATAGCTTCTCTTAATAGGTTTTTAAAAAGAAGATATAAATCTAGGTATTCATTTTGGCTTTTTTAGTTTATTTGATTTTCTAAGAGAACCTCATTTCTTCTCTCTAGATGTTCTCTATTAATAGACCTCTTTTCTAAATGTAAATGTCTCTTAATGTTTTGTAGATATGTTCTTATCTCTTCCCTTTCACCCCTTTTCTTCTTTTCTTTTCTTTCTTAGTTTTTTTATTGTATTTTCTTCTTCATTTCAGTTCAGCTCGTTGTTATTTTAATCAAATTATTATTTACCATTATTACTAGTCTATTTTATTTCTTGTTAATTTCTATTTTAACTTAACTTTGGCTTACTATTTATAGTGGTTGTTTGCTTGACATGTCTTATATTATCATTGATGTTGGTAGACAAAACTTAACTTGCTTAGTTGTTATCAAAGTTGTTTTTATTATTAAATCAAATCTTTTATAATTGTTATATTTGATGAAAGATATTTGTTTATAATTCCTTGAAAATGTTATCTTTAAAGAAATTTTTAGACAAAACATGCATAAATAATAGTATTTTATGTTTACGTTTAAGAGTATATAAACTCAATAATTATTGTACAAAAACAAAATAGTAAAGATGCTTATTATTTGGCAGTTAATAATATGATCATATTTGATTCATGTTTGGTAGTGGATTGAAATAGAAATAGAAATAATAATGAGTAACTTTTAAGCTTATCTTACTTTATAAAGCAAAATGCTTTTAGCATGTGATGTAGGCCCATATGGTGCATATTGTGTTCATGATAATTCCTTGGAGTCGATTATTTCAAAAATGACTTTTTGTTTATTTTTATTTTTAACAATTTCATTCTAATCAAATCATTTGTATATCTCTAATAGATGTCTCTAAATCAAGTTGTTCCTCGTCGTTGGAGATGATTTCAATAAATTTTTCTAATTTTTTTATAGATTATCTTCTTGTAAGAATAATTTTTAAGCATATCTGTGTAGTCGTATTGTTGGAAGAAATCTCTTAAAGTTTGCTTGTTTTGGAGTCGTTCTTTATCCATTTGTCGTTGGAGTTTCAAATCATTGCAAAGTTGTAAACCTTGATTGACTACTTCAATTGTAAGCTCTTCATACGTGTAGAGTTCATATGGAATAACTCCTCCATGCTTTGCATGAAAGTAAGAATGGATCCTATTTACTATAACTGTTGACAAAAAGGCCATTATAGCTCCAGTTGTCCTAAACAGAAAAAAATTAATGAGCTTGAAGTAGATGACAAGCTTATAAAACAAATTGCACTCATTATCTTAAATAATAATGAAGAATCTAATGAAGAGGAGTAGGATTATATCTATTAGTCATCATCCACTTCTGAAATAGAAGGTGACAAATGAAAAGATGATGGATGTGAATGTGATTACTACAAAGTCATCATAAAAATGAAGAACACGAACTAGAAGAATTTACCAATCTTCTTCGTCAACTTCTTCTAAAGAACTCAAGGAACATCAATTGATATTGTTAATATGTAATTTATTAATTCAATTGATAAAATCATTAATCATAAATAGTATTCAAAGGTTACTATTTACTATTGAAACGTTGATTGACTCAGGAGTTAATTTAAATTGCATCAACGAAGGTATATTCCCAACTTGGTATTTTTCTAAAACCACCCAAGTTCTTAACACTACCAATGGGGGAAGAATGCCAATAAAATATAAACTGTCTAATACGGTAGTCTGTAACAATTTTTTTGCCTAGAGACTACGATCTTACTCAGCAAAGAGTTATCCAAAATGGTTATTTTAGGTACTCCATTTTTGAGTATGTTCTATCTGTTTAAAGTCACAGATAAAGGAATTATGTCCAAAATCAAGGGGTATGAGATATGTTTTTCATTCTCTAAAACACCCAATTGCTTGGAAATTAATAATCTTAAACCCAAAGTTAAAGAGAAAGAGCGTCTTTTATTTTCTTTAAAAGAAGAATTCGTTTACAAGGTGATTCAAGAAAAGATCATGATCGACAGCATACAAAAGCAAATCACATCTCTTAAAGAGAAATTTGAAAAAGAGATTTGCTCAGATATTTCAATTTGTTTTTTGGGAATGCAAAAGGCATGTAGTTATACTACAATATGAGCTAGGCTTTATAGAGTTAAAAATTGCAACTAAGGTTAGACTCATTCAAATGAATCAACAACACCTAGAAATACGCAAATAAGAAATTGATGATCTTTTACAAAAAAATATTAATTCAAAAAAACAATTCTCGATGGTCTTGTCCAACATTTTAAGTTGAAAATGAAGCTGAATTAGAGTGGGGTGTCCCAAGACTGGTCATTAATTACAAACCCTTAAATTGGGTATTAAGATTGTTTAGGTATCCTATACCTAATAAAAAAGATTTATTAAATCGCCTTTACAAGGCGATAGTCTTTTCTAAATTTGACCTAAAATGTGGTTATTGGCAAATCTAGATTGCCTCAGAAGATAAGCATAAAATTGTCTTCATAGTTCCATTTGGTCATTATGAATGGAACGTTATGCCATTTGGGCTTAAATATGCCCCATCTGAGTTTCAAAATATTATAAACGAAATCTTTAATCCTTACATGGATTTTACAATCGTTTATATTAATGATTTGTCGATATTTTCAAACCTAATTAACCAACACTGGAAACATTTAGACAAATTCTTTAAAATCATCAAAGATGTAGATCTTGTTATTTCAATTAAGAAAATTAAACTTTTAAATGTTCGGTTTCTAGGCCATAACATTGGTCAAGAGTTAATCACCCCAATAGATCGATCAATTATCTTTGCTGAAAAATTTCCTGATGAAATTAGGGATAAAAAATAATTAAAAAGATTTTTAGGTAACCTTAATTATTTGTCATATTTTTATAAAAATCTTGCACAAGATGCCAAGCCTCTTTATGAAAGATTGAAGAAAAATCCACCTGAATAGGGCCCTGTTTGCACAAAAGCTAATTGTATCACCGAAGATGGTTTCAATAAATTTTTCTAATTTTTTTTAGAGATGTATGCATCATCCTTCCCTTGGCCTTCTAATTTGTCAATAATAGAGTTCAGAGGTGCTTTACCTTTGCCAGTGGTAGGAATAGTTTTCAATGTTCGAAATAATTCAATAATATGAAAATTATTGAATTCTTCAATGAGAGTTTTATCTCACCAACGTGAATAAGTAAGCTTCATTAGGCATGAGATTTGATCAGTGAACGTTATCAAATAATCACATTTCATTATCCAAGGTAGTTTATATAAAAATATAAAGAACATTAAGCCATGACTTGGTCTTGTATATGAGTAAAATTACTTCTTTCAAAACCATTATAGGCTTTTAAGACCTTTGCAGGAAAGATATCATCTGTTGGTTCATATGATGAGAACTAATTTCGAAACCAGTTAGGGAAATAATGAAATGCATAATGATCCCTAGTTTTAAACTAAATATACCACGTATGAGATTTTGGTTGATTTTGATAACAAAAGGTATGATCCCAAGCTTGTATATAATCAAACGAGTCATAGGTGGTAGGTTGCATGTATCGATCTTTAAACTATTCTATGATATATAAGTTAGAGTTATAGTCTACCTTAGTTAAAACTCTTTTAATTTTTAGAGTTGAGAAGGCAATTTGGCGACCGTTTATCATATTATGAGTTATATCAACAAAATTTGTTTCTTTTATAATTAATTCATAAAAATTCCTTGTTTTAGAGGAAGTAAAGGAAGGTATATTATCTTTAAGATATATGAAGGCTACCTATTCAGGTGACTTCTTGATGTCGTCGTTCTCAATGGTTATTAACCTTCGAGTTGCTACTTCAAAAAACACATCCTTTTTAGAGAGTTTTCCTGCTTTTTTAGAGCTTTTGGTCGCCTTAGTTGGCTTGCTGGTTGTGTTCTTCATGGCCCTGAAGGAATTCCCTTGTAAGGAAATCTGGTAGTGAGTTAGACTTTCCTTTGATAAACTCTATATCGAAGTCAAAGATGGAGAGTAAGACTTGCCACTTAGCAAATATTTGTTTAGAGGTTAGGTTTTTTACGTCTTTTTCAAGAACGTCTTTAGCAGACTTGCAGTCTATTCTTAATAAGAACTTTTGGTTGAGAAAGTCTTCTTGGAACTTAGAGATGCTAAGAACTATTGATAATATTTCTTTCTTTGTTGTAGAGTAGTTCTTTTGAGCTGGTTTCCAAGTGTCAGAAACGAAACGATCTAGGCTCTCTTTCAAATTTCTCTTTAAGAGATGTGATTTGCTTTTGCATGCTTTCGATCATGATCTTTTCTTGAATCACCTTGTAACTGACTTCTTCTTTTAAAGAAAAAAAAGCGTTATTTCTTTTTAGCTTTGGATTTAAGATTATTAATTTCCAAGCAATTGGCTGTTTTAGAGAATGAAAAACATATCTCATGCCCTTTGATTTTGGATATAATTCCTTCCTTTGTGACTTTAAACGGATAGAGCATACTAAAAAATAGAGTACCTAAGATAACTATTCTAGATTACTTTCTGTTGAGTAAGATTGTAGTCTCTAGGCAATTTTTTTTGTTACATACTACCGTATTAGACAGTTTATATTTTATTGACATTCTTCCCCCCTTGTTAGTGTTAAGAACTTGGGTGGTTTTAGAAAAATACCGAGTTGGGAGAATACCTTCGTTGATGCAATTTAAATAAGCTCCTAAGACAATCAACGCTTCAATAGTAAACATGTGTTCTTTGTTGATGACAATGGTGACCTTTGAGTACCATTTATGATTAATGATTTTATCATTTGAATTAATAAATTGCATATTAGCAATACCAATTAATGTTCCTTGAGTTCTTTAGAAGGAAGTTGACCAAGAAGATTGGTAAATTCATCTGGTTTGTGTTCTTCATTCGAAGGGACAAGTGAATGTTGACATTGACAGAGTTCTAGAATTTGAACTCTAGTTTTAAGATCGTTTTTAATCTAATTGAGCTTTGCTTGGAGCTTTTTAATAGTTGGTTCTTTTCTTTCACGAAAAGTCTTAATCTGTTTTAGGATTTCATTGAAAAAATATCTCTAGTTGTGTTGTTGCAACTGTCTTTGTATTCCTCGTGGCTCTTTTCTTTCAGAAGAGGTTGAAGTCTCTTTAGCAATGAATATGTATTTAGCTAAAGCTTCTTTCTTCTTTTTTGGGTCACTGATCTTATCGATGGTATCAAGAATAAAATCTTCTTCATTTGTTAAGACATTTAAGCAAAACCATTCATTTTTATGATGACTTTGTAGTAATCACATTCACAACCATCATCTTTTCATTTGTCACCTTCACTTTCAGAAGTGGATGATGACTCATAAATGTAATCTTGCTCCTCTTCACCATTTTCTTCTTTATTATTTAAGATAATGGTTGCAATTTGTTTTATAAGCTTGTCGTATTAATTTTTTTTCCTATTTAGGACAGTTGGAGCTATATTGGCTTTTAGTTGGTACTGATCTTTTGGCTTTACTCACATGAGTAGGTCTATTAGACCACTTTTTTTAGGTTTTTTTTCCATCTGTTAATGGAATGCTTTAGAGGCATTATTTCCCTTTTGCTTTTCTTCTTGTGAGAAGAATTTTTAAGCATATTTGTGTAGTCTTATTATTGGCGAAAATCCCCTAAAGGTTGCTTGTTTTGGAGTCGTTTTTTACCTATCTATCGTTGGAGTTTCAGATTATTGTAAAGTTGTAAACCTTGACTAATTATTTCAATTGTAAGCTCTCCATA
The DNA here is from genome assembly GCA_030763125.1 of Hippophae gyantsensis. Classification (NCBI taxonomy): domain Eukaryota; kingdom Viridiplantae; phylum Streptophyta; class Magnoliopsida; order Rosales; family Elaeagnaceae; genus Hippophae; species Hippophae gyantsensis. Next base: position 71,456,613 of record CM061028.1, on the reverse strand, counting down.
TGTGTAGAGTTCATATGGAATAACTCCTCCATGCTTTGCACAAAAGTGAGAACAAATTTTATCCGCAAATAAAATTAGAAGCCTTGAAATGAACTTTTCTTTCCAAAATTCACTATTACAATCATCTCTTGTTAAAACTTTGAAAGATAGATATCCTTATATCACTTAAAATGTGATAATGTTGGATATTTTAAATTAATCAATTGCTCATTACTTCGATCCATTTACATCTTGGTAGTACCTACAAAATGTAAACAAATGGTAAGGACCAGTGTATTAATTACTTCTTCAACCCTATAAGATGCATCATTTTCACCAGGATGTTTTTTAATAACGTTGATAATTTCATCTCTATGTGACTATTGGAGATAGTTGTCCCACCAGGCTTGTAATTGATTAACAAATCCTGAGAAAATGGTTATGGCTGCCATTCTATCCGAAGATTTATTGAACTTTACTACTGTAACATAAATTAACATATTTTTAATTACTCGAATGGTTTGATAGTCAGAAAGACCATCAATATTTCATTCTTGGAGCTAGTTACCGCTTTAGCTAGGACTTGGTTATAAGGGTTCCTTGATCTGTAAATCGATTGGAGATCTCTTGGGTTAATAGGGTTTAGCTTGATAAACCGAAATTAGAGTTACCATTTTATTGATTCCTAAACCTTTATCATCATTCACATGATTTAGTACTTTTAGTACTTTTCAACTTCTGCCTCTGACATAGTATTAATGTCTTGTTCTTCCATCATTTTAATGGAGTGAGTTTTTTCTTTCAACTCTAGCTTAGAGAGTCGTTCATATAATTCTTTCAAGAATTATTTGTCATCAATTTTCTTGAATCTTGTTAGATTTGGGAGTGGTTTAAAGAAAGAGGATTGTACTACACCTTTAAGGTATGATTTAGAAGATGAGGGTAAGGTTTCTCTACTTACTGGAGGTATGACCTTTTCAATTCTAGTGAGTTGGCTATGAATTTTTTGTAAATAAAAATTGGTGTAATTAGCTTGCTTAAGAACTTGATTTATTGCACCATCAATGGCCGGATGATTGTGGTTTATTGAACCTTGTTTGTATGGAACAACTAAACAAGAACCAGTATTTTTAACTGTGGTTTCTGGTGATGGATGGCCATAACTTTATAACCGAAAGCTGTGTTATACTGCTTGCGAACCTTTTCAAGGTTTTGTACATTAGGAATTGTTATGTCCATATTAGGAGCATATTCTTTAATAAAATCAAAGAAGTCTAGATTGACTTCCTAGTTCTTCTTTTCTGCAAATTTTAAGAACGCTTTGTACTTGTTGTAAAGCTTTTCTTGTTCATCTCTTTTAAGAGAATAAAAAATATTTCTTTTATGCATATTAGCAGGGTTTTCAAACATCTGTATTATCATATCATTAAAGGAAATTTTTTTAACTTCCATCATAATTATGTTTGAAAAGCGAGATGATTATTCTAGACTCATATCAGAGAGAGTAGAACTTGATGAGGTGTTTCCTATAAGGCTATCATATGTTCTTTTATATACTAGTTTACTAATTCCATAAGGGATATTAGTGACTCTTTTGAACTTAGGTTTGGTTCTATTTAAGATCAAAGATACTGTTTTAGATGATAAAGATGAACTGGGTGTAGAGACTCTAGAGGTGTAGGTAACTGAAGAAGGTTTAGAGTTTAATTTGATTTTTCTTGAAGAATCAAAGCTAATGTCTACTAATCCATCTACATGCTCAACAATTTTGTTGAATTCTATGTTTTTGGGAATAATAGTAGGTTGATCTTGGGTTAAAGACCATGACTCTAGAAGAACTATTTGATCCCAAGGTATCGTTTGAGGTACTACTAATCTGAATTTTACTAGGTTGGTTTGAAATAGGGTTGTTTCACATCTCTTGTCTTGTATAAAAGACTTTAGATTTATATCAAGACAAATAGTATTCATCATCTTAAAATACACTATGTAAATAAGAGTTACATTACTGGTTTTTTCTTCCATGTTGAAACCATGTGTTTTAATGTCGACCTTTAAGGCCCTTTGAACATTAGTATCTTTTATGTGTAAGAAAATTGGGAAAACAATTAAAATAGATCGGATTAGAACATAAGGAAGTTTCAACAACTCCGAGTAAAGAGTCAGAGAACTTCTTATGTCTATAGTCTCGTACACATAAGAGAATCGAATTATTTAGTCCATCCTTTGTAAGGAGTTTTACTGCTATTTGGAATAAACCAATATGTAAATAATTATAATTTTCTTTGTATGAGTCTATTAGACTCTGTGATAATAAACTTATATCAATATTTTTCCCTGTAAGAGGAAGTGTTTCTTCTACAGTTTTAATAATATAATCTGATTTAAAAACAAAAATACTTTATTTTATACTAATGATGTTTCATATTTAGGAACACTCTAGTTTTGAAGGTGTTTTTCAACATCTTCTATCCTTATTACTTCTTTATTTTTAGATCTAACCGAGTTTGAATCATTACCTTGGCTAGAGGAATTTGAAGATCTAGAAAAAAGAAGAAGATCTAGCCGCTCTTTCCATTTGAGAAGATGTGTTGTAATTAAGAGTTATTGTGCGTCAAAGGTTGCCTTTTCTGGGTCTTACTATAGATGTAACTTCGATTAATCTTAATTACTAGGAATTCTTCTCTTAAGAGAGAATAGAAAAATGTTTATTCTTAAATCTATAAGTTAACCTAGTTGGCTCTGATACCAAAATGGATCGGGATCTACTAGGGATATTTTATTGAATACTAAGAAGACAAAATAAGAATAGAATTCAAAGATACAAAATTGAGAACATATTCTAAATGAAGGGTCTCACCTTATATAGGCAGAACAGATACAAGACAAATTACAATAAAGCAAAACCTATTTTAATAATTACAATTTTAATAAAGATAAGATTATTTCCTTTATTAAAGCAAAATATTTTTAGCATGTGATGTAGGCCCATTTGTTGGATGGTGCATCCCTCATAATTCCTTTGAGGAAGTGGAGTTGATTATTCTAGAATTAGTCTTTGTTTCTTTCTGCTTTAAGCAGCTTCATTCTCATATAGTCATTTGTATATCTCCAATAGAAGGCTCTAGATCAAGTTGTTCCTCGTCACTGGAGATAATTTCAATAAATTTTTCTAATTTTTTAAAGATGTATGCCTTATCCTTGCCCTACCTTTTTAATTTGTCAATAACAGAGTCCAAAGGTGCTTTACCTTTGCCATCTCCAATAAATGGCTCTAGTTGGCTATTTTTAATTTATTTGATTTTCTAGGAGAATGTCATTTTAAAAAAGAAGAAGATATAAATCTAGATATTCATTTTGGCTTTTTTAGTTTATTTGATTGTCTAGGAGAACCTCACTTCTTCTCGTTCTCTATTAGTAGAAAATCTTTTCTACTTGTAAATGTCTCTTAATACTTTGCACATATGTTCTTATCTCTTCTTTTTCCCTTTTTTTCTTCTTCTTCTTCAATTCAGTTCGTTGTTATTTTAATCAAATTATTATTTATCATTATTATATCTTATTTTAATCAAATTATTATTTATCATTATTATATCTTATTTTAATCAAATTATTTTAATTAGTTATTTTAGTCTATTTTATTTGTTGTTAATTTTTGTTTTAATTGAACTTTGGCTTACTATTCATAGTTGTTGCTTGCTTGACATATCTTATATTATCATTGATGTTGGTTGACAACACTTAGCTTGCATAATTATTATCAAAATTGTTTTTATTATTAAATCAAATCTTTTATAATTGTTATATTTGATGAAAAATATTTCTTCAAAAATGTTATCTTTAAAGAAATTTTTAGACAAAATAGGCATAAATAATACTATTTTATGTTTGTGTTTAAGAGTATATAAACTCAATAATTATTGTACAAAAATAAAATAGTAGAAGTGCCTACTATTTGACAGTAACTTGTATGATTATGTTTGGTAGTGGATTGAAATAGAAATAGTAATGAGTAACTTTTCGGCTTGTCTTTTGGAAGAAAAAACACGAAGGGACAATAAAAAGAAAAAAAGAAGAAAAAACTAAAATGAAAAAATAGGAAAAATGAATAAGAAAGGAAAGAGGAAGAAGAAGAAAGAAAGAAAACTAAAAATATTTAATGACAAAAATGCACTAGGTTTAATAGGATTACTATTCATAATTTTATAATGTTTCTAATGATGCTACTTCTAATCACTTTTGTCCAATTAACTTCTTTAATATAATTTACAAGATGATTTAATGGATTTTAGTGAAACTTGGAGATACTTTTCCCAACACATCTCTTTTTCAATCGACTTTCATTCTTGGACGTTGAATAACTGAAAACACTTTAATAGTTCAAGAAGTTGTCACTTATATGAAGAGTAAAAGAAGAGATAAATGTGATTTTATTGGACTAAAATTGGACATGTAGAAAGCTTATGATAAAGTGAAATGAAGATTCTTATTCAACATTTTGCAAGCCATGGGTTTTTGCACAAAATTTTGTAATCTTATTCATAGTTATTTTTCTACATTTACTTACTCCATACTTTTAAACGGATCACCTTTTGGCATCTTTCAACCTAAACAAAGTCTTAGACAGAGAAACCCTTTGTCATCCTAATTGTTTACAATTGTTACTGAATATCTTTCTAGATGAATTCATAACAATAAAAGGGACAATATTATTCATGGAGTACAAATAAAAAAACCATTCCTCTTCTATCTCATACTTACTTTATTAGGATGATTTAATAGTTTTTGTCATAGTTAATAGAACTCAATGTGTAGCCATTCACTCAATCCCTCAATCCCTCAAAAATATTGCAATCACTATGGTTAGGTAATTAATTTTAATAAATATGCTTGTTTCATTTCACCTAATGGTCCAAGTGATTTAAAACATGAACTTAGCACTACTTTCCAAGACCCTATTTCAAATGGGAAAATCAAATATCTTGGCCATTTGTTATTTTTTTATAGAAGTAAAAATATGGAATTTCAGTGTATTCTTAATAAGATTAGAAACAAATAATCTAGTTGGAAATCTAAATTTCTATCTCAAGCTAAAAGAACAACTTTAATAAGATCAGTTTGACAGAACATTTCAATTTATTCAACGAGTATTTTTCAAATCCCTAATTCAATTATAAAGTATCTGACAATTTTATAAGAAAGTTTTGGTGGACTGGTGATATTTCTAATACACATTTTTTCACTCCAATTTATTAGGATAGAATCTGCTCTCCCATGTTGGTAAAAGTCACAAGGGATCTTTTTACTAATCATAACAAACTTTAGGTGTAATTTTTTCAAGCAAATATCTAACCATATCTTTTTATTTATTGACTGAAGCCGACTGAAGTAAGACATCATAATTCCTTTGTTTGGAAAGATCTTTTATAGGCCAAAGATGATTTGTTACAAATTTTGGGAGATAGAAGTACCATTAATGTTTAGATTGATTCTTGAATATTAGGTCTTAGAAATCATCTTTTACCTCTTCTTGAGCAACCTTTAGCTTATCCCATTTTGACAATGAAAGATCTTTGTTACTAGAATAATGGCTAGAAATGAGATATACACAAATTAGAATCAATTTGATATCCTAATTTTGCAAAATTTACATACTTTCTAAAGCCACACAATCCATTGCTCACTGATTTAGTGGCTGGCTAGATTCTGCAAAAGTTCATTTTTTATTAATGAGATTTATATTGTTCTAACTAAAGATCGGCATCAATCACACTTTTTCGATCATTGGAATAGACTGTGAAAATCTAAACTACATGAAAGGCACAAAATCCTTTTGTGAAAATTTTGTGAAAAATCTATCATGACGTTTTACTAGTAAAAACATAGGTTTAAAACTCTCAATGATTATAGCTATTTTCTGTGTCATAAAAAAATTGAAGACATTGAACATCTTTTTATTGAATGTGAAATTCTTCGATCCTTTTGGTTTCATCAGGAATGAAATATTTCATGAAAATTTTTCAACAAAATGGATATCAAGTCTTACATTCATTTTAATTTATTACCTCGATACACTTTATTATCAAATGATATCTCGTTTGTTAAATTAAATTCACTCAAAAAACAATGATAATATTAGAGATAATATAGTGATTGAGAAATAAAATAATTTTTAAAAATGAAGTTTAATAATCTCATAAAATTATTCAAACCATCAATACTCGAATCAAAGAATTCCACTATCTTCTCAATTCTTAAGAAATCTCTATGCATGAAATTCAAGAAGGTTTCATAAATATTCCTCCTAATTGGAAACCTCCTCCTTTTGGATCATTTAAATTAAATTTTGATGTAGCTTGGATCAATGGTTTTGTTGTAGTTTTGTGGTGATCGATTATAATGATCAATTATGTTATGGATCGTCTAAATTGATCTCAACAACTTCACCAGAGATAGCTAAGGCTTTTGCTTTTAGCTATGCTTTCCACGAAGCTCTAAAATGGATAAAGAAATCAACTTATCTTGAAAGAGATGTAAAAGTAATCATTGATGGACTCTTTACCTTCAAAAAAACAAAATAAAACAAAACTGATCGTGGATCAAACATGGCCCCTTTTATATATAAAGATAACAAATCTAAGGCTTTGACGCAGGGAAAAAAAATCAATGGTCATGGACGCAGTGTTTTGGGACGTCAATTGAACTTTAACAAGTAATTTGTTTTTACTCAAAGTCAATTATAATATAATTTATATGAAGTGAGAATAAGTGTTAAAGAAATATGACAATTATTTTAAAATATTACTTAATTTTTTTAATCTCTTATACATAAAACTTCCTCTTTAGACCTATTTAAGATATAAAGTATAAAATATTACATAATATTTTAAAATTATTAATCTTATATTATAAATATATAAGACAGAATGCAAATAAATACACCACCATCACCCCCAAAAACAATGGGACAAGAGTACTAAGGCAATGGATTGATACTTTGAAAGTTTTGGTTTTTGTAACCAAAATAAATCTTGATGTATAAATAAAGACATACATAACAAATATAATGTAAAGGCAAAAGATCAATTAGAAAGATAATTAATTAAGCTAATAATATTAAAATATGATATTATTATATTATTAATTATTGATATTCATAAACTTGATTGTACATTTAAATATATAAATATATTATAATAACAAAGCGTAGCTTCAAGAAGCTGGATATTAGAAGAGAGAGACTTGAATACATAATTTCAATTAAAGAAAAAAGGTGGTGGAGGAGGTGAATCACTAGTCCTTCTACTAGGCCCAGATGGAGGAACTGGGTGTCTTTTTGGTAAAAACCCAAAATAAACTCTTGGGTCCACCTTTGGACTTTTCTGACTTGGCCCAGATGGAGGAACAGGTCCTTTTGGAAGCATTCCAAAGTTAAACTTATTCTTTGAAAATTTAAATTGTCTGGCTTCTGTAGATGAAAAATTTAACCCAAAAACCACCACAAAAGCTATGAACATGATCAATACAAAGGGACTTGTTCTTGCCATTTTCTCTCTTTAATCTTTTGCTTTCTCTTTTTCAATTGTGTGTATGTTTTGATTTCTAAATTGTCCTTTAAATAGTATTTTAGATAGCTCTATTCTCGGAGCATTTTTTGCTAATTCATTGGCATCTTTTTTTTTTTCTTAAAAAAGAAACTTTAGAGCATTTAATTATTAGGTTAAATTTTTAAAAATAGGGAGTTAGTTATGTCAAAACAATTAAATTAATCATTTTATTTTTAAAAATTAAGAATAATTTTTTTAATTTTATTTTTTATTTATTTATCATCTTTTTTCAATTGTTATTAACATATTATTTTTATAGGTTTTTTTAACAATGGACAATAATGATTATAAAATTGATAAAAAATAAAATAAAAAATATATATTTTAAAATTTGATGGATAAAAAATAAAATAAAAATAAAAAGATTTTAAAATTTAATTATTAGTTTTTGTGTTTATATAATAAAATGTCTGAATCGATATAAAAATAATAAAAAATATTAAAATATTTCAATATACTTAATTAAGAAACCGTGAATGTATTTATAACATCAATTTCCTAAATTGTTGTAAATCTTTTGCTTTTAAAACTTGTGATTTGTCTCTATTAAAGAAAATAAATAAATGGTGATTTGTTTTGACTGATTGGCGATTAATCCAATGTTGTGTATAGACGAGTGACCACGAATGTAATTTTTTTGCATTTATTTGAGATTTTAGTTAATTAAATTGGTAGTTATAACTATATTTCTTGCCGCTTAAGGATTTTTATTTTTAACCGTTTATGCAAAGATTAGGGGGAAAAAAGGCAAGGATATGAACATATTAATGAGGGATAATTCCGTGCAATTAAATGCACTATTAATCTATACATATTATTGTACTCTACCTAACTTAAATCATACAAAAAAATTATATAATTTAGTCCTGTTTTCATCCGAAATTACTTATTTTTCAAAAAAAAAAAGAGTAAAATTAATGATTTTAAGAAAATAAAATAAGGATAATGATGATCTTTTTGTGTGAATTTTTGTATATTGTTTGTCTTACACATGAGAGATTGAGTACATGTAAGTATAAAAAAAATTATTCATTATTTTTCGAATATGTAATACTATGTTAATAAAATTTCAGATAAGTATAATTTTTTTTTGAAGAAAATAAATATCTAATAAAAAATTGAGAGACAAAATAACTTGATTGGAGGAGAATATATACCCTAGAAAAAATAAATTACATATCTCATAAAAAAGAGAAGGATATGAACAAATTAATGAGAAATAAACCTATGTTCGATAGTTGAGGCTAGGGTGAGCATCAAGTTAATTTTTTTTATTTTTTTTAGTAATTTACATTCGAATCATTTGAATTTGATTTAAAAAAATTCAATTTGAATTTGATTTAAAGATTTTAAATTCGAATATGATATGATAATTTAATCAATCAAAATTAATTTAAATCTAGTAGATCGAATTTTTCGGATAGAGTAAAATCGAATTAATGTTAAAATTTATTTATAAATTATTATCATATATATAAAACATGATATATACAACATGTAAATTTATTATTTATAATTACAAGTAAATAAACCAAAAGAATAATAAGTATGTTTAGACTTTTATTAAATTATTATAGAAATTTAATATTTATATTTATTTTTAAATTAAAATAATAATTTAATGTAATTATGTTATATATAATATTTAAATATAATATATTATAAAATAAAATATGTATCTATTTATAATTTTAATAATAATTGATCTTGATCGGATTGTAATGTATTATAAAATTTATCAATTTGAATCTACACAGATCATATACTTTTAAATTTGAATCATATTTGAATACAAAAAATTTCCTTTTAATTCAATCTAAAATATAATGGATCGAATTATTTGCTCATCCTTAAATGAGGTGTGATGAGAGTTAAAATTAAAATTTAGAGTTTAGTAAAACATGAAAATCTTTGACGTTAGGAATAAACACAATAATATAGAGAAAATCAATAAAAAAAAACGATAATAATATTATATGATATCATTCAATGAAACAATATAATTATATTTGGCTCATCACAACTAACAAATATACACAACAATATATTAAAGATAGACTTTAACTAATCGTAGGTAATTACATAGAATAACTGTATCTTATATTCTCCCTCAACATGAGGTCTTTGAAGAAACAGGAGTTTGGTTAGGAAACCTACCTACTCGAGACTGGTAAATGTACCAGCACATTTTAAAAGTGTTCCTCCTGAAGAAATGGGTGTAGATGCAAGTTTAGAGTCTTAAAGACCACTCCTATCGAGGAGTTTCTGTATATATTTCTTTTGAAATAAAGATAATCGTAAGTAAAATCTCAATGTTAAGAAAGAAATTTAAAACACCCATATTCTTTAAAGTAAATAATTGATTCAAATGATCAATAAATTCTTAAACTTTGTTGTTATCATTGCTTAAGATGACAATATCATCAACATATAGCAAAAGAATAATAATAATAGATTGAAATTGAAAAATGAATATAGAAGTATTAGCTCTTGAGTTGAAAAAACCCTATTCAAGTAAGCTATCCTTTAATTTTTGGAACTATGCCTTTGGTGTTTGCATAAGACCATACAAGGCCTCAGTGAGCTTATAAACCAAACCTTTTCCTTGCTCAAAACATGATGATTGTGTCATATAAACATCATCCTCTAAATATTCAAAAATGCATTATTAACATCTAATTTCTTAAGAATCCATCATGTTGAGAATGTTAGAATAAGTACAACCCTTATGGTGATATGCTTAACAACAGTACTAAAAGTCTAGTTAATATCCACACTAGCTATCTGATTATACCCCTTTGCTACGACCCTGATCTTATGCTTATCAATGATATCAGAAGGTAACTTCTTAAACCAAAAACCCCCCATTTATTTCCAATGACTTTCATACCCTTTTTGAATGGAACTAAAACCCAAGTCTTGTTTCTTAAAAGACCATCAAATTATGATTTCATTATAGCCCTCCATTCAAAGATTTGAAAAGCCTCTTTTCATGTAAGAGGTTCAAAATTAGCTAGTGAAGACATGAGAACTGCATTAAAAAATTTCTTAGGAAGCAGATGACCAGTTTTACTTCTTGTAATAATATGATGAGTATTGAAAGGTAAAGGTAAAGGGTTCATATTATCTACTAGTGTAGATTTTTCTAGTGGCAACATCCAAACAAAGATAATCCTTATGTTGAGAGGCATAGCCAAGAGAAACCCAAGGGGTGATCTCGGTATGAGTTTGTGTTTTTAAAATGTCTAAGACAGGGAAAGCTTGAACATCCAAATGTTTTAAGAAAGACAATCTGGTACTCTATTAATTGCAGAGCAATTGATAAAGGGACTAATATTGCAAAATCTAGGAGAGTAACCTATTTTGGACATACATGACAGTTCTACAAACATGAGGCCAATACTTCATAGGCACATTAAACTTTAAAAGTAAAAGCAGTGCACTTAAGTAACTCTCATATGTCTACTCTTTATAGCCACATTCTGTAAGAGGATTGAGGATGCAATTATGTGTTCAATGCCTCCCTTTTGCCATTCACTAGTAAGGAATCGAAACTCTCCATCTCCATCAGTTTAAACTACCTTTAAATTGGAATCAAACTGTGTGTGTGAGACCTATAGCTTGAAACATCTCAAAAGTAATTGTACTTTGGTTCTTGGTAGATAGAAAATAAATCCATATGTATCGTATACAATCATCAATCAAAATTAAATAATATCTAGTACTAGTAACATGAAACAAAAGGAGAGATCCATAAATCACCATAAATTAATTTAAAGGCTTACTAGCTTTAACATGACAGATGAGAAAGGTACCTGATTATCAGTAGATACCTTAGAAATACATAACTAAGCTACCTGATTAACTTATCCATAATTACATCATAAGGATGACATAAATGAGAGTGCCATAATACAAAAAAAAAAATTCACCTATCAAGTAATAACTGAAAGCATGCATGTCTTTGTCTTAAGCACCTTTGAAGAAGTAATATTGGAACATTGAACCTTGATTAAGCCAATATCAATATTACCTTGGAAGAGTATCATCTAATTTCTTGGGTCCTTTGTATATAGAAAGATTAAGGGTGAAATTCAACATATACATTATTATCAATGCATAGCTTATGTACTGATAGGAGATTAGAGGAAACTTGTGGTGTAGGCAGCAAATCATTTAGAACAATCTTGTGCTCATTCAACATCAAATTACTAGAGACTAGCTGCTGAATATGAGTGCAGAACCATTACCTATGGTGACACCATCTTGACCAACATATGGAACAACATTATTTATAGTAAGGTGATATGTGGCTCCACTATCTAGCATCCATTTAGTATTCTCTTCATCCTCTCCATTTTCTTGTGCTGTGAAAGTAGTAGCTAAATTTCCTTGAATTGGTACTATTTCCAAGACACATCTCACATAATTGAAAACAGTTCATAGCAATATGACCAATTGCTTGCCTGACTTGTTACGCTTATAAATAGGTTTATCTCCACCACTTTTTCATTCGCCAGAGAGAAAACTCTTAAGACTCCATGGTTGTAATTCAGAGCTCACTTTATCAAATCCAGAAGATCTGAGTCTAGAAGAATTAAATCGAGCTACATTAGCATGTAGCAAATATTGCTCTTTCCTAATCTGCCTTGTTAGGAGAATCACAATTTCCATACGAACTTAATCAAGTTTTAAACAGCGGAATTAAACCTATTTTCCTTCTTTGTGTGAATCTTTTAGGAAACAAATAAATAGAGCTCAAAATCAAACATGTACAAAATCAACACAAGTAATTTACCTGGAAAAACCTTCCCGGTGTAGGAAGAAAACAACCACGGCACTACTCTCCAAAACTTCCACTATCAAGAAACAATTGTACAACAGTTCTCTCTAGGTAAAACTAGAGGCAAAAAATCAACAACATCATCAAGAATACACTTCTTGGAAACTAACAATTATTTCAAGAAAATGGAGAAATCTAACCCAATTCGTAGTCACTGTTCACGGCTCATATTTTCCCAAACCGATGAGCCAAATATAAATCCCACCGTACATATTAAAGATTCTTGAGTCGTGAAAATGTCTGCAAAATTTCAACTTAATCGGACCACAAACGATCTTCGATCGGAGCACTTGATGAAGGCTTGCTGGAGAGGGAAAAACTGCTCTCTTTTCTGCAGATTTCTCTAGCTGTTGCAACTCTTAATTTCTCTGCAGAAAACTCACTCATCAAACCCTAAATGTGTTTATTAATCAAGCAATGAAATGACACAATTGCTCCCTTATTATTCCATGGGATTTTAAGCCACATGGGCTTCACTTGGGTTCCTCCAAATAAGAGAAAAAAACCCAACAAATCTTCCATTTTTCCGATTAGATGGAGGGATCTGCCATCCCGAAAATTGAACAAAAAACTTCAAGTTTTTCTCTTGACATTTCTTTTGTCAGCATGTCAGATCCATTCTCCTCAGTATGGATTTTCTCAAGTTCAAACAACTTATTGTTAAGAGTATCCCTTATCCAATGATACCTCACATCAATATGCTTTGATCTTGAGTGAAATGCCGAGTTCTTCGCTAGGTGAATAGAACTCTGATTATCGCAGAATAACACATATTTCTACTGCTTGAAACCAAGTTCTCTCAAAAACTGTTTCATCCACAACAACTCCTTACAGGCTTCTGTTGTTGCAATAAACTCCGCCTCTGCTGTAAAAAGTGCAACACATTTTTGCAATCTTGACTGCCAAGAAACTGCTCCACCAGAGAAAGTAATTAGATAACCTGAAGTAGACTTACGAGAATCTTCATCTCTTGCCAAATCTGAATCAGTGTATCCAATTAACACTGGTTTTTCACTTCCAAAGCTAAGTGTTAACTTGGAAGTACCTCGAAGATATCTCATAATCCACTTTACTGCATCCCAATGTTCTCTTCCTGGATTCGAAATAAAACGACTAACAACTCCAACTGCATGAGCTATGTCTGGCCTAGTACACACCATTGCATACATTAAGCTTCCTACTGTTGAGGCATATGGAACCTTTTTCCATATCTTCCTTCTCTTTATCTGTTGAAGGGTCTTGACTCGATCTCAACTTAAAGTGATTAGATAAAGGAGAAGAAACCACTTTAGCTTTATCCATATAAAACCTTTCAAGTATCTTGTTGATGTATCGTTTCTGTGACATGTACAACTTCTTTCTTTTCTTGTCTCGACAAATTCGAATACCGCAGTTACACACATTTCTTTCGCTCTTATCTAACTTTGAACCTATGACCTACCCTTAGGTACACAGATTCTATGAAGCTAGTGCCCACTCACCAGGAGCCCACACACAAATATCCTGAGATACCTTGTGCCCTCCGTTGAGCAGGTGCGGTACAAACAGCTTCCAATAACTAATCATCGATAGATCTATCGCTTTTCCTTAGAGAATGTAGCTGTGATCTTAGCTCCATGATTCTAGAATGAGATGATGAAGCAAAAACTCTCCCTAGCTTAATCCACATATTAGAGGCCCTTGGAATGTTAACAATGTAATACTACAAACTAGTTGACAAAGACTCATGGAACCATGATTTCAAAGTGATGTTGCATTGAATCCCTATAAAATTCTGGATTCACCATTTTCCTCGTGTAACAACTTAATTTAGAAGAAATTTAGAAGGCATAGTTCGAGTACCAAACAAGAACTCTTCAAGACCATATGCATAGACCATACTTTCCATTAGATCTTTCCAAATCAAATAATTATTTCTGTCAAGCTTAGTTGAAAACGAGAGGTGGCTTGGTGGTGTGATGAACATTTGTGTGTCTGAAGTTGAGTAATAAACTGGAGTTTGAATGGGTGCTTGAGTGGATGTTTGATGTGTAGCAAAAGCATTATTCAGAGAACTACTGGAGCCATTAAAAAAAGGTGGAGAACCATATGCCGAAGAACGAATTGGAGTGTTGCTGGCCATTGCTACCAAAAGAAGAAACAAGGTTTTGAAAAAGCTAGGAAAATTGAGAAGAAATCAGCTAGAAATGTTGCTCTGATGCCATACAATAATGCAGAAAAATCAGTGAGAAGGACTGATGATAATAGTCTCAGCTAGATATCTTTCAAAGAAACAATACAATTCTTATATGCCTCGTTGCAATAAATCAATGAGTGACAAGTGTGTCTAGCGAATATACACTTGATAAGATATTAAAGATATACTCTAACTAATTGTAACTAATTAGATAGAGTAACTATATATTATATGAAAAATCTTAAAAAAAATTAGTTTTAAGCTTCTTATCATGTTTTTTTAAAAAGAAAATTTATAACACTTGCAGTTTATTATCATGAATTAAATTCAAATATATGAAATATATTTAGATCGTAACATATTGATTTAAGAAATATTTTTATGTAATATATATTATAATAATTTTATGTGTACAATTAATTAATATTTATCAAATATATATGAATAAAAATATCTATGTTAAACTATTTTAAGCACGGTTCATTTATATCACGTTTGTATGAATGTCTTGTTGATATATATAATAATATACCAAAATATACATAAAAAATTAGAAATAATATATTATTACAAATAAAATATTTATTTAATACTAAAAATATGTATATAATTAATTTTTGTAAAATTGTGACTGAAATTGTGTACCCCTAGTGATGCACTGCCACTGATCACACTTTGAGTTTTACTTTTTACTTCTCTTATTTTATACCTTTTATGTTTAAGTTATAGCATTTTAATTTTTATTTATATGCATATTATCTAAGTATATACGTAACAAAAATATATTAAATATGTTAACCATTGAGATCTATGATGGTATATATATAAGGTTGAAGTCGATTTTCGTGGTCTTTACATTCTTACCAAATCGATTTTCCAAGTCATTTGAAACACATCATTTGTAATAAATTGTGTAATATATATATTACATTGTTGCATGTATGAATGTATGAATATAGGTCAAAAAGTGAAACCTCAGGGTGTCAAAAATGAAACATTGTCTAAATTAAATCATATTTAATTTTTTTTTTTTTTGAGTTTTGAAAACCTCAAAATTCAATTATTAAATTGATTTTATTTTAATATTTTAAAAAAATTATATTTATCATGTTATAAAAATATTTATTTAATATTTTAACAAAGTTAAACATATTTTAATTATATTATAATAACATATTTTTAGCACCTAAAAAGGAGTTAAAAATAGAATTCTATTTATCAAGAGTCATGTGTTATGGACTTATTCCTTAAAAACAAATTAAAAAAGCCATATATTTGCATTTTCATTTTTCTGAGACACAAAATGTAATATATATTGGTAATAGAAAGCATCGTATATAAACTATAAAGGTTAAAGTAGTATGAGAATCAAATAAGTAAAGGTCACTATAGAAGACATGTGGGTTGAGAATAAAGCGCATGGGAATATTATCTATATACAACAAATTACTCACCATACAATGCCAGCTTGTAAGTTTTTACAGATGATGAGGGTCCCCAATATGTTTGGTTTGATAGCTTGATTGTGCGTATATGATCCATCTTATGCTCTATCTCTATATATATATTTGTTCTTTTTTTCAGTTTAGATATTTGTTCTTTAACAGTAAAGTTCACAAGTATTACAAATCATAAAACTCCATTAAAAATATATATATTTTTTGTCTACCATTAGTAGTATTTTTAAAATTTAGCCCCCCAAAAAAAGAATAAAAGTAAGATAAAGTAACAAATATATCACCGAATTGTTATAAAATTTACAAACATATTATTTAACTTTATCGAGTGATATAAATAACACGCAGGTATTTTTATTGGTACAAATCTATCACTATTGTTATAAATCTACCACCAAATTATTTATTATTGTGTACAAGTATACCAACAAACTTCTTACTAGTCATGCAAATTTATTATAAAACTTATTATTAGTTGTACAAATCTATTACCAAAAATATAACGTAATCATCAAAAAATAACGTAGTAGTATATTTGTATTAGTAATTATAATTAAGTGTTATTTTTATCACACGATAAAATTAAATAATATGTTTGTAACTTGTATGATAATTTGATAATATTTTTTGACTAAAAAAAAATATATATTAAAATTAATGTTCATTACAAATAATAACAAAGAACTGTCGGGATAAAATAAAATTATGAATGGAACTATCAACATGGTAAAGACTAAGAAGCTAAACTATGAGCAACTTTAGCTAAGTTTCTCGAAACCCAAAAAACAAATATCTTATTAAAATACTACAAGATGAATTTAGCCTGATTGGTAATGTTCTAAACTTTCCAAGATATGATCAAGGCATCATGCATTACATCTTTTATAATATTATGATAATCACCTTACACATAAGTAGATTTGAAGTTTAATTGCAAAGGTACCTTAAGAGAAAATAATAAAGCAAAAGCTTCCCCTTCTTTAGCAAAGTTACCTTGAAAGAATTTAGTCCAATACTCAAGTACATGACCATTAAAATCTCTAATAACAACCACAATAGTAATATAATGATTATGAATAGTGGTATTAAAGTTGATTTTAGTAGAACTTCTAGGTGAAACCATATGGGCAAAAGTAGGTAAAGATCCTTAGTATTAGAAGAATCCAAACAAGTTGTACTATAAAGTAGTCCCTTGTATTCTTAAATTCATGAATTTAATTCAGAAACAATAAAATTAGGGTTTGTAGATTTAGAGTTAAAGGTAATATCATTTCTAGTTTTTTAAATTTGTTCAAAATAGATGTACACTGCTACAATGAACTCAGAATAAGTTAACAAGGAAGGTATACAAGTTGAATATCTATTAAAGATAACCTCGATGAGAGACTCCAAAGAAAGAATGTTTTAATTAATTAAGAGAGAAGTGAGATACCAAGAAGACTAGAAAGAAATAGTAAACTGATAGGAAGTAAAAAGATTATTGATAATTTTAGTGTTGGAATGGCAAAGAGGACAAGAGATATCAGGTAAATATATTATTTGATTGATATTATCTCGAGTAGAAAGACAATTAAAAAAAAAGCCTCTAACAAAAAACTTTTAACCTTTCATGGATCTTTTGTTTCCAAAACAACTTCCAAAAAGAATGAAAAGTTCTTGGAAATCTAATAGAAACAATTTTTCTATAAGTTGATTTTGAATTGAACTAACATTTTGAGTTATGAGTCTAAAAACAAGAATACAAGTTGTTTAAATTGGTAGAGGAAGCTTAGAAATATAACAACAAATCAAAGAACCTCAAATGGTACAAATTAATTGATAATTCCAACTATTACCATTACCATCGAAAAAATCACTAACTGAACAAAGCAATGGCTAAGAAGGACTATGAAAGTTAATGAACCAAGGAATTTATGGATATTTCCAAATACCAATGGATTTTTCATCTTCTATTTGACAACAATCAATGGTTTTCAATAAAGTTCTTGAAGAGCAAATACCATTCCAAATAAAAGAATCAGATGATTGGATATTATCCTTAAATAAATCTTTAGAATTTTCATATTTATGTTTGAATAGTTGAATAATATATTTATAAAATCGATAATATATTTATTATTTTATTCTATAAATTACGTAAGAAAGGCATATGTAACATGTGTAATTTAGTAAGTAAACATGGGTATACTAGTATGTAATTGTTTACATTGCAAGATAGTCTTATTTTAAACATACTTTGTGAGTTTTCTCTTGGGATTATGCTAATAATCTTGAGACATGAGACCAAAATGTCCTAAGACATGGGATGACTTATCCTAAAATACGTCGCAAGTTTGTATGTATCCGAAGTGTTAGTTATAGGATGACAAGTCATATTAGGGCACAGGGTGAGGAAATATGTGTATACATGTTACTTCTTTAGGAAATTTATTACTAATATTCTCGAGGTTTAGCATATTTTTACTTATACTCCCGAGGTTTGCAAAAAGAGCTCTAACGCCCTAAGATTTATAGTTAATATCACTAATACTTTTGAATGGTTAACAGTGTTAACTTTCCATCCAATGATGTATTTTTATTTTCTATGGATTTAATAACAAATTGAGGCTAGTTGTTTTATAATACTAGTCGTTACTTCCTACGTATTATTATTTAAAGGCAAACTTTAAGTTTCTTATTAAAATATTGTTTTATTTTTTTAATTTTCTTATGTTTTTGTTCAGACAGACTTATGACAGTATTCATGTTCTTATTTATCAAATTTATAAATATTATAAACAAATATTTAATCATTTTACATCCTAAATTGACTTAGAATTATAATTATTATACCCTAATTTAATGGGTCTATAATAGTCTTTCTTTTTGTTTTTCATCTTCTTTTGTTATACTTGATATGCCTCAACTTGCTTAAACTTAAATCTTAATACCTTCCTGGTAATGGTGAAGCTTTTTCATGTGTACATAATATAGTATCCAAATTTTAACTTACTAGAAAATAAGAAAAGAGTGAATGCACTTAATTTTATTCATAATATTAATAATTATTATAAATCTAAAATTCAACTAAGAACCTTGAAGAAATTCTTAGTCACTCATAGTTTCTAGATACATAGGTGCTAGATGAATAATTTTTAGAATAAAGTGATCGTTTTTGTTAAAGTTGTGTCCAATTAATAAAAATAAGGGTCCCTTTTATAGAAAAATGATCCTTATTTACAATAGTTAAAAATCATCGTTTTATTCTTATTTTAATAATTCACTTAATTTTTTGCTTTGGCTATTGAATCTAAGTCTTTCATTCCCCAGGCATGATCTATCGATTGAAGATGTAGGTTCTATATCTTTATTTTTATTTGTTGTTTCCTACCTACGATCATTTTGATGAAATAGACGATGATACATCTTCATATTTTTTTATCTCTAATGCAATAAATGTATTTGTGATCTTTAGTGATTTTCTTAGCATAAAACAAAACATTTTTCTTGTTTCTTGACAAATTTTTAGATTATTACT
Source organism: Hippophae gyantsensis (assembly GCA_030763125.1). Classification (NCBI taxonomy): domain Eukaryota; kingdom Viridiplantae; phylum Streptophyta; class Magnoliopsida; order Rosales; family Elaeagnaceae; genus Hippophae; species Hippophae gyantsensis. Next base: position 71,437,034 of record CM061028.1, on the reverse strand, counting down.
ATTAAAATTTGTTTCAAACTTACTGATTTTCCCACCATCTTCTTTAGTGAGAGTCATATTGCTATAGGAAGTAATTATAACCTTATTAGTTGAATTATTTACTTTGACTTCAGAAAAATTATCAATTTTCATAAATTCATGGTAAATTTGACTTATCATTGGTCATTTTAGAATGCAAATTTCATCTATATTGTATTCCTTTTTTTAAAAGTGTCCTTAGTTTTGTGACTTCCCTATTAGTGAAAATCCTTAATTTGATAAAATAGTAAGGACTAACAAAACCTTCTTCATTTTAGTTTATAAGTGAACTAAAAAAATTTGAGATAGACAAGTTTGTCACCTACTCTGATATTCTTCTTGAAGTTCTTGATAGCCTTTTTGAAATTTTTAGAAAAATAATTTAATTCGTTTAAATTAATTCCTATATATAGATTCTTAATTAAACCTGTATGGAAAGGTTTATAAACAAAAATTGGATTAGTTTCTTCAATAATATTAAATTTACTACATGTAGCTATGGTGTAAAATTTCATGTCTTCGATATATTCTTGAGTAAACTTTTTGACTAAGTTATAAAAACCTCAACCATTGTGATTTACTTAAATTTTTATATTGATCTTTTTTGTCTTTAATGACTAATATATTATTGGGGATGTCTCAATAAATATTTGGAATATCTGTACTATCTTTATAAGAAGTGTTCCTCTAAATTGTATCGATGATTGTACTATCTTTCCTAGGGTATTCAACCTACTTGGTAGCAATGGTTGTTGTTGTAATGTTGTAGAGTAATTTTTATTTAAATCTTCTAAAGTTATTAGTTTTGGTACTCTATAGTTGACATAATTGCCTTTAGCTTCTATTCTATTAGTGAAAGCTGTACGAGTTATTCAATAAAATCCAATAATATCTTTACTTGTTTCAGGTCAGTTGTTGTAAATTCTTGGTTTTGGATCATTATAGACCACATAAGTCTTTTTTTGCCTCTTCAGCCTAACTAAGCTTTTCCTTTTACTTTTCAACTATGTTACACTCTTTTAAACTTTTAGGTTCTTCATTCTCATTTTGAATTCATTCTTTAGAAGATCTACCTTCCTTATAATGAATCTATGATAAGGATTCTTATTTTGAGTTTTTGGACTCTAATGGTCATTTTGAACTGTTAAGTTCTTCCTGTTTAATTCTTATATCCAAAAAAGACTTCTCTAGGTTTAAAACTTTGATTTGTTCCTGAAGGATTCTTATATCTGTTTTCTTTATCTTGATCTTGATATCAAAATATTACATTCATATAAGAAAAAAATAATTAAATGTGTTAATTCTCTTATAAGGATATCTACTAAACTATTCTTATCTCTTGAAAGATGTTCGACATAAAAATTGTAGTAGTTAAACCACTATTATCATCTGAATAATCTTACTTGTTTATAATCACATGTAATATTAATTCTTAAAAAATAACCAAAATTCTTGTTATCAGTTTTAAGAATGAATCTTGAACTTATTACATATATTGCAAATAACATTTTTAATATCTAAGTACTCTTTTTCATTATTGTGATAATTAATTTTAGATCCTAGAAAGATTCTCATGTATATCAATAAAGATATTCATCTTTGTCCTCTACTTTTTCTTTAAAAACTGTTCTCTAATATTCATGTAAAACATCTATTTCAATTGTCATTTTATCATCTGAATCTGGATGATATAAAGTTAGTAATTCTTTTATCTATGATTTTACCTTATCCATGTACAAAGTATCTTACTCTTTTCATTTCCAAACATGATCTTTTCAATTTTGTTTGTCAAGTTTTTATATTTCTACAAATTTCTTTATACATGTTTCAACATACGTTAAACATCCTAAAAAATTTTATAATTGATTTTTATCTTTTAATTTAATAGAAAATTCTTAGATGTTATTTAGTATATGAGGTTGTAAATTATATTTTTCATCTTAAGTTTCTAACTTTTAACTAAGCTATTACTGTTTTTTTCTTAGAAAATACAATAATGTTTTCTTTCATGCATTTTTGTAGAATATTAATAATATTAAAATAATGTTTATTTAATTAATTAATAAAAACCAAAATATTATCTATGTAAATACAGTAAATATTTTTAATTTTTTACAGATGTTGTCCATATACATTTAAAATTATCCTCGAAAGAAACTGAATTTCGTTAATTTTTTATATTCAAACATGTGTGCAGTTTCAAGTATGATAGTTATAGAAATTATACTTAGAGTATAATTATCTAAAATTTGAACGTTTTTTCGATTTTATTTAATAGACTTGAAAACGAGTCTAAAAATATAACTATTGACAAATATTTTATTTATAAAAATAATCAATACTCATGTTCTTTATAATAACTAATTAGTTAAAAAAATTAAAACTTAATTAGTTTTCACTTCAACTAATTGATTTAATTATAAAAATGTATAAATAAGAATACGTGTACATTTTTATATAGAAAAAAAAAGTAGGTATCAAGCAAGTTGTTCGCCATGTTTTAAAATATGTATAATATACAAAAATATCTTACAATTCAAAAAATTAGCTACATTCGGGATGCTATAAGAGTTGAAAAAAAAAGACCGCAAATTAAGGTTCCTGTCACTCAATGAGAATCATGTGGTATATGTAATCTATAATTTAGCATCTTAATAACGTGAATGTCTACCTGTTGAAACATATGAGCATGCATATGTTTCAAAATACATCCTGTTTTGAAAGAATTTTCGCCACATAAAATTTGTAATTTTTATTTATATGCTTTCGAATATTGGAATGTGAAATACTCAAATCCTTAATCTCATTCTTAAAAAAATTTCATTTAAACTAATTAAGTTTTTAATTTATTTTTAGCAAAGTAAAGTAAAAAAAATAAATTTTCTTTATAATCTTAAATTTATTAATTTTTATGATTAAATGAGTTAGTAAAAGATTTTTAATCATAATAAATAAAAAAATATAAAATAATTATTCTTATAATTATATAGTAGTATATTAAAAATAAATTAAATAAAAATTAGTAGGCACATTTTATTTAATATTTTAATATTAAATTAAATATATTTAAAATTTAAAATTTTAATATAATCATTAAATATAATATATGAAAATTTTCAAAATATAATATTATGGTTAATTAAAACCAAATATATTTTAATAATATTATTATTATATATATATAAATAATTATATAGAAAAATATACTTTTAATTATATATTATAAAATATATAATGTTTTAAATAATTAAATAAAAGTTTATTTATTCTTGCTTTTATATCTTTTATTTAATTAAAAATATTTTTTAAATTAATTAAAAAAATAAAAATTAATGTTAATATTTTAAATAATATTATAGAATAAAAATTATGTGAAAATTTAATTTTTTAAAATTAAATATATTTTTAAATAAATATTAAAAAATAGAAAATATAATTAAAATATGATAAAATTATTATGGATTTACAATATTTAAAATTAATATAAAATAATTATGATTATTAGTTTAATACTTTAACCTCACCTCAAACTTTACTCCTCAATAGACCAAACTCACTGAAGGCACTAAAGCTAACCCTCAAAGTTGTTCGGCGTCCTCACTGTAATGCAAATCGGCTACTAATAAATTCCATCTGTGTGAAAAGAAAAACGGGTCGGCTTCAAAGTCTTCCCTTTTGAAAATTTTCTTCCCCTTTTAAGAATTTTCTTTACTTTTTTAATTAACAAAGTTTTTATAGGTTAGAGTTTATTATAAATTCTTAAATTTTAATAAATTTACGCATTTTAAATTTTTAATTTTTTTAAATATTATATATAAATTTTTAAATATTATACATACATCTTAAATTAATTAATAAAAAATTTAAAATTTATAGATTAAATTATATAATTTAAAAGTTTATATTTTATATTTTTAATTCTTTATAACTTGATTTATTAATTTTAATTGATAAATAAAAAGCACTCAAAAATCTAAATACATATAAGTCGCATGTTAGAGCCTTCTCTTCACTCAATCTCTTATGTTCACTCTCACCTTCTCTTTCTCTCACTAAACTAGCATAAACGTACGTGCACATACCGGTATAAATCTCACTACACCTACTTGATCATCTTCTACATTGATGACCAATTTCTGAGATCTAAATTCAAACTCGGTTTACAAAAATGGAAACAACCCATAAATTTTCAATGTATCTGTTTTTATTTCTTATGGGTCTTCAATATTTTCTACCCAAAACACAATCTTTTCCGACAAAAGTAACAAAAAAGGATCAGATCGAATGCACAATGTGCTCAGCTTGTGAAAACCCATGTGGTTCAGTTCCATCTCCACCACCACCTTCACCTCCACCTCCATCGCCGACATCATCTTCAAGCTCCAACTGTCCACCACCTCCATCGCCACCAAGCTCCTCTGGGTCTTCCTATTACTCTCCGCCGCCACCTTCTCAACCTTCATATCAGTACTCTTCACCTCCACCTCCTGGTTCTAACAATGGCGGTGGCGGTGGCGGTGGCGGTGGAAGTGGAGGCGGCGTATATTATCCACCGCCCAAGTATGGTAACTATCCTATGCCGCCTCCACCGAACCCAATTGTACCGTACTTTCCTTTCTACTATCATACGCCTCCACCATCTGCTTCGAATTGTATTGGTGTAAGCTCATTTTTAGTTTATGTTTTAACTGGTGTTTTTGGTTTCTGGGTTTCTTGTTTGTTTTGAAAGAAAGTAAAAGAACAGGAAAGAAAATAATGTGGTTAGATTTGCAGATCTATGAGAGTGGTTGTAGACTTGATAAGAGAGAGTAACGAGAAATCAAAGCGATGACGATGGAAGGGTGTAGAAAGAGTGTGTGTCATTGCTTGTGTCTTGGGATTTGGGACAGAGAAGGGTTCACATTTACGAAAAGGCCCTTTCCTTTGTCAAAAGTGATGATGAACAGCGAGGGTTTCATTCTCTCACTCTATAAATTGAAGATTTCTTTTTCTGTATCTTAAATCTCTTGGGCTTATCTGTAATCTCGCTAACATATTTGTACGTATTTTTTATTATTATTCCTGTTATTTATGGAAAAAAATAAAAAAATAGAAAATTAGTAATTTTTAGTTGGAAAAATATCAAAGATGTCAAAGATACCTTCGCTAAAAATAAAGGTTATTTAATAATATTTTTAAAATTAAAAGATAATTTGATTTTAAATTAAAATATTACATAATAAATAATATCAAATTAATAAATTTATAATATATATATATATATATATATATATATATATTAACTTAAATATATACACTTGAACAATTTTTTATTTAATTATCTTAAATTACATATAATAAAGCGATGAATTTTTATTTTTTATAAATAATTTAAGATTTAAAATTAATAGTGCAATATAATAATAAAAATAATATAATATTTTTAATTTTAATATTTAAAATAAAATTAATTATAAAAATGATAAATTAAATTAATTTATAAAATATAAAAATTGAGATTAAACTTTAATCATTAATATTTAGGAATTATTAATTTATTCCCGATAAAATTAATTTATTTTTAATAAATTATCTAATTAATTTTCTATTTTTTGAATAAGTTTTAATTATATTAATTATTATATTTAAAAGTAAATTTTTATTTTTATAATAAATTGAATAAAAATTTGAACAATGTAGAATAAGTAATAATATTTTTTAAAAATTAACTGTGAGAAAGGATGAGATATGAGCGGTGAAAGATCAAAAATTTATATTAATTTTTTAGGATATCTTTTAGTTTAATTTTAAATAAGTTTTTATATATTTTTATGTTTAATCGTATTTTTTATTTTTTAGTCATGACAAACATTATAAATAAATACATAATTTTTAATTTGTTATTATTTTTATAGATATTTGAGTGATTTAAAAAAATATATATGAGAGATAATAAATTAAAAGGTAATGTTACTATTTATAAGATCATTAATGATAATATATTTGATATTAATGTTATTAAAAGCTATATTTTAAATACTAATATTTGTGAAATAATAAATCAATATTTGTTAATAATGTTTTTAGTACATGAATTATACAGGTGTGAACTCCACATGCAAAAGCGCTTTTATCAGTTTAGTTTTCTTTGGTACAATGATTTATTACGTGGTCACTATAATTAAGGGATATAGTGTTCGGCTCTAAAAGAAGGGGTTGAGACAACTAGTGGCCCCACCTCAAGTACCTGTTACGCTGTGAGTGTTCCACTTACTGAAATACATTTATACAAAAGCTTGCAGATGGAAAGTAACTTGATTGGATGTTTATAATTTTATAAACATGCAGTTTGTTTGTTTATACGTAAATAAAGTTTAAAATGTGGACATCTTTAAATATATTAAGATATAACTTTTAAGTAATGTTAAATTATCTACAAAAAAATTAAAGGAATTATGAAAATTTTATCAAAAATATGATTTTTTATAAAATATTAAAATAATCAATTATTTATATTTTAAATTAATTTTTTATTTAATACATATATTATTAAATACTTAAAATATTTATATTAATAAAAAATTTATTCAATGAATTAAAATATTATATAATAAAATATATATTATTTTTTATTAAATATTATAGAATAAATAGTTAAAAAATTTGATATAATTAAATAAACTATCTAATTATATTACTTATTATAAATATATAAATTTTGATAGTATGAAAGTACATTTTATTGATGATTTATTTTTAAAAATATTGAAAGACATATCTACGTGTTATAATATTAATAAAAAATAAAATATTTTTGTACTTGATGCATATGTTTTACTTGATTACTCGCTAAGAATAATATATGATATAATTTTTTTTTCTATTTATTTACAAACAAAAATTAATTATGTTTTATGCTCCTAATATATATGAAAATTTATAAAAATATTTAAAACATTTAATTTATTATAATTATACCTATAACTTATAATTAATGATAAAAATATAATTAATTTTGATTATAATTACATCATTATATATACATTATTAATATTATTGTAATTTTTAAAATATATATTATTAAACATATTTTTATTATTATTTATACATTATATATATAATTTTAATAAAATAAATATTTTAAATACTTTTATAAATTTTTACATATATTATAAACTTAAAACACAATCAATCCAAAAGCATTCAACCATTTACATTAAAGCCAAGAACGTTTGAAATTCTCTCTTAATGATTACAACCGACCTTTTTCGAAAATCTGAAAGTTAATATAGCCTATTATATTTCATGATATTTCTTTGCCCTAAAAGTAATTAAGTTACTATTTTTTTTTTTTTACAAGTTAATTAGCTAGGCTCAAATATCCTAATTTTTATATAAAAATAATGAATTTACACTTAATTAGATACTTATAATTTGAAAAAAAAAACCTGCATATTTCTTTAATTATCATCTTATTGTGACAAGGAAAATAGCATTTTTTTTCCTTTTCAATCTACACTAAAAAACAAAATGAGTGTGACTTATCCTCTCTCTTTTTCATCAATGTACACTACAGTATCCTTAGAGACAGCTGGCTAAGTAGTTTAATTGGTATCATTTTCCATTAAAATCTGGTTTTGAACTGCAGGGTTGAGTGCTATCAACCAAGTGTTTTTTTTACATTTCTTATATATATATATATATATAAACCTTGTTACAGGATCATAATAAAAAAAAACTTATTATAGTTTGATTTCTAACATGAAATGATAAGTTAAATTCAACCTTTTATTTTAGGTTTATGTCACTTATGGATCAAAAGTATTTAAAATGATTGCTCGTAAAAGATTTTCATACTCAAAGAATAATGCTACAATACTTTAACGGGCAGTACCAAATGAACTATGTAAAAATGGATTCTATAAAATAACCATTTTTATGCAAATAATTTAGACAAATTTTTAAATTCATCATTTTATGAATTCATTTAATCTGTGATTTGTGTTAGCTTATGTTTTTTTTTCTTTATTTTAGATACTTTTATTTAATTTTATATTTTAATTAGGATAATCTCTGTATCATTAGACACATTATCAAATAGAAAGTGGGGGCAATAGAAGTTATTAAGATAATGAAGTTTGTTTTTGTTTAATCTCTAGTATTTTAAAAAATATTTTTTGTTCTATTAATTTTAAAAATAATAATATTTTAATAATTTTTATTAAAATATTCTAATAAAAATGGTGATAATAATTAAATATTAAAAAAATATTTTGTGATATATTTTTCATATTAACTATCATTTTATCATTATTAAATATTGAGTTTTAATCACTTAATATCAAAAAAAATATTTCAATAAAAAAATAATTAAAATAATATTAATTAAATAGTTTTTTATACCACTAAACTTCGAGAATTATTCAAATATATTATCGAATTTTTATTAGTTACTTACATGCCATCGAACATTATATTTATGATAAATATACCATCGATGTTATGAAATTAACGAGGGCTTACGACCAATTCTAAAATACCTCAAATAACCTCAAATCAAATCTCATTCATATCTTAACAGAAGACCCACTCCAATCAAGGATAAAAATGTCGATGATGTTAGTGACATTATCGTGATAATATTACTTTTTTATATATTTAAATATCGAAACGTGATGTTAATATCTTTTAATCAAATTATTGTAAAAATGTCAATATTGTCTCTAAAATATAGCTAAAATATCATCTTTTCGCTAAAATTTCTTGAATACTATGGATATTGTCGTTAAAATGTCGCTAAAATATCGAACAATATAGAAAATATCAATTTTTGATTTTTTTCTTACTTTTTTTAAGTAATCATTCAATTTATTTTTTTTGACTTTATATTAGATAATATATTCTCTTTTTTTAAGGATGTTTATTACATGTATTAGTATTTTAAAAAATAAATAATCAATAAAATTTATTTTTATACTATCGAGATTTATCTAATTATTTTAAAACTTTTAACTACTTATTTTATAATATTTAATAAAAAAATAATATATATATATTTATATATTTTTTATTATATAATATTTTAATTAATTAATATAAATATTTTATGTATTTAAAATATATGTATTAAATAAAAAATAGTTTAAAATATAAGTAATTATTTATAAAGTTTTATAAATATTTTTCATATTTTTAATAAAATTTTTACATTTTAAGTGATTTTTTTTTTATAAAATTTCCGTTAATAACAATAATATTTTTGATATTTTCCTAAAAATTATATCTAAACATTTCGAGACGTGTACACCCATCGATTATCCACCTCCCGCCAGCGATGGAACATTAAGCAACATTAATTTTTTTTTATTATTATTTTGACTGTTTCTTTTATGACAAGAATGAAACCTTAATCCAATATTTAAGGAGTAAAAGCGAAGCCCCAGCATTAACACATTTTTTCATACACCCTTTCAATCTAGATTTAAATTATATGTGAATGTGAATTAACTAACAAAACTCAAGGTCAAGGATATCTTCAACTCCATTTTTGCCAACATCTGACTTGGAATCAAAGACATTTCTACCCAAATCTTCCATAATAATATTACCGGAAAAAAGAAAGAAAGAAAGAAATACCATAAGAACTTCACAACAGAATATGTTTACAAATAAAAACATGAAGAACTGGACCCTGATTATTTTGCAAAAGCTCGTCAGAACATAATCATTCAATTAGAAGTGATGAATATAAAGGTACTTTTAAAATTTGCTACACCTAAAAATTGACCACTTCAAGTATTTTTGGATTTTGGATTTGTCCACTGTTGCTCCAGTAACATTTCTAATCCACAAAAACTACAGTTACGAATACATTTTGTTAATTTTATCTGTAAAAAATAGTTTTTGAGGGTGGGTCTCTAAAGATGGTTCCTTGGTTAGGGTATAAATGATTAAATGTATGATTAAATATGGAGAACTTGGTAACACTTTTCCTCCATTAAATAACTAATAGCCTGATAACTTTATTTTGATTATTGTGACGATATAACGCTTTTAAATTAAAAAAAAAGATGCTTTAGCAAAATAAAAAAAAGTGTCAAGCTATTTGAGACTTTAAAAAGTGCATTTTATGATTGATGAATAACCGTAAGATGATATGATATTTTTACTTCTACTTTTATTTAAAATGATTTTTAAAAATGTTGAGATGATCTGATTTGTAGGGAGAAAAATTAGAAAGAAATCAATTTTTTTTTATAAAATTATGTGAATCTTTTATGAAATTCATGTACATATAAAGCATTATATATACATGTATTGATTATATAGAAGATACATGTTATAGCGTGTTGGATGAGTACAATTAGTAAAAGAAACATATTTTAAGATTGAGATTGACTACTAATGGCTCGGGTTAATGCTCGACCTTCCAATACCAAAGCTATTGTGCACAAATAGGCTCATCATACGAGCATCGTTGTGGGCGTGGGCATAGATTGGCCTTCCTAGACTGACTCGTCTGATAGCTCGGGCTTTGGGTCGATCTATATGTTCAAAAATTAAGTCCCCTAACTCTTTTAACTCGGTTCTTCAACGAGGGTGGGAAAGTAGCAACTGAGTAGCAAATTTGAAATGCTTGGCTCACCTTAATAAATTCTTGTTAGTTAATTGAAGAGAAAAGATATGCACCTCTATATAAGGAGGAGCCAGAGCGTCTCTTCATTTCATCGTTTTCTGGATATCAAATAAAAATTGGAACAAAAATGCTCTATCATTTCAACTAGCACCATAAATATTTTTTGCTCTATGGTAAGAAAATCAATACGACACTTATTTTACTATTGCTTAGGATTTTAAGGATACTACCTCGAGTCTAGCAGTTTTCTGATTTCTTTTCAGGTTGGTCTTTAAATTCATTCCCTCTTTTACTTTAAAAACTCATCCTTAGTTAACCTCTATTTCCTCGTATTTTACCATTTTGTGTTTTGTAATATTTTGTAGAGACCATGCTAGAAATTTATCGTCATAGGCTACTGGCCATGTAGTCCTATCCTCGTGCTCCTTAGACTCCTTTTCTTGGAAAAACCATTAATACCCCAGCTTCACGGGTCAAGCAGAAAGTGATGCAACAAGGTCTACTAATGAAACGAGTACCACAAGTGAAGAGAAGATGTCTGAGCCTCCTCCTTCTACAATCAATATCTGGCTATAAGGAACGTTTAACCTAATGGTAGGTGTAGTCTGTAGGTGAGACATAGGCATAGAAGAAGGAGGCTCAAACATCTCCTCTTCACTCGAGGTGTTCATTTTGTTGGTAGACCCTAGTACATCACTTTTTTCTTGACCTAAAAAGATAGGGTATTGAGGGTTTTCTCAAGAGGAAGAGCACGAGAGCAAGACTATGTGGCTAGTAGCCCGTGATGATAATTCTCTGTGCATGGTCTCTAAAAATATTACAAAATCTAGGAAGAAAGGCAACGATGATCCCACAGGTCATACTAAAGGTTGAGCGCCCAGTGTCAAACCCAATGGGTTATCTTCTCAAAATGAGAAGAGGCTAACAAAGATGTATAATATTCTTTCTTCCATTCAGATAATGATCCCCGGGCCGGTTGTTCTTGATAGTAATCCACCTCCAATTGGATGGATAGCCTTTTATGAAAAGGCATTATAGCTAGGGGTCTGGTTTTCATTGTATCCTTTTATAAGGAAATTCTTAGCCATAACTCAACTCGCCTAGGACAATTGAAGCTAAATGGGTGGAGGTACCTATTCTATCTCACCTTAATATATAGAGAGCTTTGGATGAATTTGGAAACATTAGATAGTGATGCAAGGCTAATAAAAAGCACTTGGTTTGACACCAAACTTGTGATAAGGAATATAGGTTCCATTATCATGACCTTAAGTCTCGAGGCCAAGCAAAGCTTGGATGGTATCCAAAACTATCTTCCCAAGAACACACAGTGAAGGAAACTATTTAACACCTTGCGCTTTATTACGTGTGAGTTGATGAGGCAAGGCTCAATGGATTCATCCCACAGGATAATTCATAAACAATGGGGCATCCACCAAGTGTAGGACCCTTCCTACAGACTTTGGAGGAAGGTTTGAAATGCTCTCAAAATATGGTGAACTAACCCTAAGCCTTATACAAATAACTTGTTGTTTATTTAACCAAAGCCTTTGAAATCTAACACCCCCTTAACTTTTGTTTTTGTAGATACCATGGAGTTTAACGCTTATGCACTGTTGGCGTGGCTTCAAAGTAGGGTTGCTAAAGAGGGGGTGAGCTATCAAAAAGACACAACTCCCTTCCAATGGATGAGCTTTTCCAATGGAAAGAAAATGAGCAAGCCCTTTAGGTAGGACATCACTCTCACACTATCTAAAAAGAAGAAACATGTGACCATTGGTGAGCCCGTGCTTACACCTACCCTTTTAAACGTCATCAAGCCAATACCAGCATCCTCAGGTCAACAAACATCTACCATCCTGTGAGAGACTCAAGGAGGAGGAAAAGGCGTTATTGATGACCTCACTGTAGAAGTTAAGGGAATGTCAATGTATAAAGGCATGGCGTCAGAAAGGTGGACCACTATATGGACAACCTCCCTTACATGGCACATAAGAAACAATTTGATGGCATATGTGAGGATGTCAATTATGGGGTCACTTTCAGCAAAATCTTGTACCAGGTAAGTGTTAGCCTGAGCTTCTACTTATTGAGCCTCAAGTTATATTTTTTTGACCTCATGTTGTTTCTCTTATTTTTAGACCCAATTGCTTCATAGGCTTAGTAGATTACATAAGAGATACACGTCACAGAGTGTTAGAGGGGTACAATCAATAAAAGAAACATATTTTAAGCTTAAGGTCGACCACTAATGGTTTGGGTTGGTGGTCGGCCTTCCAATACCAAAGCTACTATATGTAGACAAGCTCATCTTACGAGCATTATTTTAGATGCGAGCATATACTAATCTTCCTAAATTGATTCGTCCGATGGCTCGGTTGTATGTTGGATTGAGCTCTAGGTTAATCCATATGCTCAAATATAAAGAAATAATTAAAGAGAAAAAAAAAGAGAGATGCAATTGCATGGCTTTCTAACATAATTTATGTTTATTTTATGCATTATTATTTGTCACAGGCATGATAAAATGAAAAAAATTTCCTTTACTATTTGCATAGGTCAAATGGTATGTTATATTTTCTATTAAAAAAAGTGAGGTGGCATGGATCGACAAAAAAAATCTTGTGTTAAGCCTAAAAGTGGAAAATACTTTAAATTCTAACAAAAAAAAATGTTATCGCTAAGAACATAACAATATGTAAAATATTTAATATGATAATTTTTTATTAAATATATATGAGTTATTAATAATAATGTTTTATATTATTTATAATTTATTAGAAATTTATGATAAATAAAATTTTCCTTCTAAAAAAAGTCTATTTGTCATAACTTATGGTATTATCAATATAAATATGTCACTTAATTATAATCATAAAAAAAATTTCTAAAATTTTAATCAATAATTATTTGACAAATAAATTATGATTATAACACAACTTATAATATAAAAAGTGTTCTAGATTTTATAGATTGAACCCATCTATATATTGACTTTTATGGTTATATATAAATATTTAAAAAGGCAAAAAAAGACATTTTAAAATTTATAACTAAAAAATAATAATTTTTATATTCATCTCGTACATTTTTATTATTAAAAAACTTATAACACATCATTTGTGTTGGAAATAAACTTGATTTAGCACATATGATATTGAACTTAAGATGTACTTATTTAGATGTTCTAAAAATCCGATTTAAAAGTCTATTATATATATTATAATCCAATAAGCTTATGTTTTAGAAACTTGCGCTATAATTTTCTTAGAAAAATATCTAGATATTTTTGGAAAAGTGTAGTGTAAAATTCTAAAAACTAGATATTTTAATGGATAATTCTAGTAAATCAATTATGATAATAAGATTAAAAGTGTGTTGATAGAATCCTAACCATTAGTTAGAATGAGCTTTTGGTATAAATTTGGATGCCTTTCTTATTTTATATCTAGCAAAAATTTAATATTTAATAACTAGAATTATTTTCCACCAAAATATCATTGTTTTATACTCTCTTCTAAAATTTCCTAAAGTCTTCAACTTTCAACAAAGTGGTATCAAAGTTATTAAAGTGGTTCCAAACATATTACTATAACCTATTAAATTGAAGCTCTCAATGAGAGAAATACAATTCCACAAAAATCATCCCGATTGAAATTTGGATGCATTATTAGGCATTGACGAATGCTTGCTACTAGAAACCATCAAGTTTGGCCAAGTTGGAACTGAGTTAGAAACAAGTTGAGCTAGGTATTTCAACGTCCTGAAATCAAGTTAGATACCATCATAAGGTATTTCAACGTCCGAAACTTATCTATGTAGTCATAATTTCAAAATTTTAACTGTATTAAAAAATACGACTAATAGTATGGCCTCATTTTATGTCCTTATATTAAAAAAAAGACTATGATAATTGGATAATCAAGATGAAGGCTCTACTAAGTGCACATGATATTTGGGAGATTGTAGAGAAAGGATAAAATGAGCCACAAGAAGAGACTACATCATTTGAAGCTCAAAAGGAGAGTTTAAAAGACTCTAGAAAGAGAGACAAGAAATCCCTTTATCTCATCTATCAAGCTTTAAATGATGAAGGTTTGAGAATATTTCAAGTGCAACGTCTATCAAAGAAGCATAAGAAAATCTTCAAACTCATGTAAAGAAGTCTACAGGTGAGTTTGCAGCTTTACATACGAAAGAGTCTAAACTCATTTTCGATTACTTCTTTAGAGTTTTGTATGTTTCTAATAAATTGAAAAGAAACTGTGATAAACTAGAAGATGTGAGGATCATGGAAAAGATACTCTGCTCATTAGATTCAAAGTTTGAACACATTATGGTGAGAATTAAAGAAACAAAAGATTTGGAAGAGATGACTATCGATCAACTATTGGGGTCATTACAAGATTATGAAGAAAAGTATAAGAAGAAGGAAGATATCATTGAATAACTACTCAAGATACAACTCAAGGAGAAAGAAGAAATTTAAGGCTTCGATGGATACAACTATGGTTGTGGAAGAGACAGAGGTCATGGTCATGTACAAGGTTGGAATTACAAAACTAACAATTCCAACAAAAAGTATGAGAAAGGATAAACTCAACATAAGGCTGTGGAAGAGGAAAACCAAACTCGAGGTATGTCAAATCCCAAGTTCAATGCTATAGATGTCAAAAGTTTAGACTACTCTTCAAAATATGGAACCCTCAAAACCAAAGTTGAAGAAAAGATCAACTAAGTGGATGATAAGAGTCAACAAGGGTGAACTTTATTACTATCATATAAAGGGATTGATGAAAGATAAGATAACACTTGGTATCTTGACAGCGGTGCGAGAAACCATATGTATTGAAAAGAAGCATATTTGTGAAGCTAAATGGATTGATGATTAGTAATATTTTTGTTTGGTGATGAACCCAAAATATCGGTGAAAGGAAAAGGTAAAATCCTAATTAGGTTAAAGAATGTTAGACATAAATTTATTTCAAATGTCTACTATGTGTCCAATATGAAAAATAATATTTTGAGGTTAGGTCAACCTTTAGATATAGGTTATGATATTCACATGAAAGATGATAGTCTTTCAATAAAAGATGATAGATGTAATCTGATCACCAAGGTACTAGTGTCAAGAAATAGAATGTCCTTATTGAATATTCAAAACAATGTAGCAAAGTGTCTTCAAGTTTGCTACAAAGATGCATTATAGCTATGACATTTTTTATTTGGACATCTCAATTTTGGAGGACTAAAGCTATTTAAAAAAATGATGAAAAGGTTACCATGCATCAACCACCCAAAGTAACTTTGTGAGTGATGATTGCTTGAGAAATAGTTTAGAATTTTTTTTGAAGGAGATGAACTCAAGAGCTCAAAAGCCATAAGAACTCGTTCATATCGATGTGTGTGGCCCAATTGCATCAAATTCTCTTGATAATAGTAATCATTTCCTTCTCTTTATAGATTATTTTTCAAGAAGTACATGTGTGTATTTCTTAGAACAAAAATATGAAGTATTTGGAGTATTCAAAAAGTTCAAAGCTACAATGGAGAAAAAAATGGATGAGAGATCAAAGGCATGAGATTCAACCGAGGAAGAGAATTCACTTCCAAGGAGTTATGTGAATTCTGTTAAACAAATGGAATTAGATGCCCTATAACCATTTTAGGATCCCCCTAGCAAAATGGAGTGGTAAAAAGAAAGAATAAAATGATCCTTAACATGGCATAAAGCATGCTCAAGAGCAAAAAATTACCAAAGAAGTTTTGGTTTGAAATAAGGGCGTGTGAAGTCTATATATCTAATTGATCTCTAATAAGAAGTGTTTAGGGAA
Source organism: Hippophae gyantsensis (assembly GCA_030763125.1). Classification (NCBI taxonomy): domain Eukaryota; kingdom Viridiplantae; phylum Streptophyta; class Magnoliopsida; order Rosales; family Elaeagnaceae; genus Hippophae; species Hippophae gyantsensis. The sequence goes on along the minus strand of CM061028.1, from coordinate 71,420,567 downwards.
AGACACCACAAGTGGTATAAAGGGGAAGAAAACTTGACATTTCTTATCTAAGAATAGTTAGAAGCTTAGCCTATGTTCATGTATCGAATGAAACAAGAAACATGCTCAATGACAAAAGTAAGTTGTTTGTCTTCATCGGGTATAACTCAAACTCTAAAGCCTATAAGTTATACAATCCAAATATTGAGAAGACTACGATAAGTTGATACGTTGAGTTTAATGAAGACGAAGAATGTGATTATGTTCTCATTTTTGGGCATAACGAGCTCATAGTAAGCGAAAATAAATGAGACTTTTTGAGGCTGTTGACCTATATTTACACTTTTTCGTGTCACACTAACATTTCAAATTCAAAAATTAAGCAAGCACATATGCACCAGAGTATAGCTATGACGTGTCAGAATGGAGACTATAGTTGAATAGTATGAACACTTATCCATCTCGATCCTTGCATCTGAACTGAAAAAGCAAGGGACTTGATGTTTGGACATTTCTACGCGTTTATGTCAAGATAAAAGCCAAATATATAAAATGATTTATGCTTATTTTATGTATGTATTTAGACTACTTTTGGTACAATCTACATGGATCCTTTAAATGGATCACACGTGCATGTGTGACTTATATTTATTCAATAAAAAAACCTTAATCCATCGTGATTTGTTTCTCGTTAATATTTTTTTTACTTTATGTTTTCTCAAAAACAATACATATCTAATAGATATGATTGATGAAATCTATTAGAGTTTATAATTTGAATCATATTTATGGGTGTATAAGTAATTAGTTATTTAAGAAAATATTATTTTTAAATTTTATAAATTTGTAGAAAATTTCGATGATATTAATATTTTTTTAGTAGGTTTTTTTTTTTTTTTTTGAAAAATGTTTAGATTCCTCGGTTGTATCGTAATAACAAACAAATAATAAAAAAGGGCAAGTAGAAGAAAGATTTTTTAATAGCTTTTTTTCTTCTTCTTTGGATAAGGAAGTTAGAGATTTTGTTGCAACGCATTAATTTTGTAGTTTTTTTAACAGGCCATGTCGGTAATAATGCTTTCAGATTTAATATTAAAATATGTTTTTTTATTATTATTAAAAAATTAATTCATATTTTGTTATTTATTAGTTATGTGATTAAATTTATGAAGATATTTTTAGAATAATAATTTTATTGAGATGTTAAGATGATAATAAATGATTAAAAATTAATTTATTATAAACTTTTCTGTAAATTTTATAAAAATAATTGTACAAGTTATTCATTGTAAAGTTGCGAGCAGCCTTGTTTCTTTTACAGATATCAAGTTCTAGATCCACCGACCAATTGTGATGCTGAAATTAAAAGTGGGATTTTATTGGATTAATTGAAAAATAATTATTTATAGGAAAATTGAATTATTATTATTATTATTATTATATAAAAGAGATTTAATAGGTCTTGGTTGATAAAACAAATGTTTGGAATGCGAAGAACAAAATTGAGGAGAGAGTATTGATGAGAGGTAAAGTAAGCAATGTGATTTTATTTTATTTTATTTAAATATATATTATCTTATTTAAATTTATTTAGATTGTAACGTAATATATCTAATTTTAAATATATATTATATTATTTTTATTAAAATTATATTATAAATTATTTATTATTATATTTTTCATTTTTTTATATTTTTATTTATCTCATTCAATAAGATATTTTAATTAATAATTTTTATTATAATATTATTTTATTAAAAATTAAGTTAAATTATATGATATAATTTTTAAAAATTAATAAATTAAATTATAAATTTTATTAATAACTCGATTGCCACGTGGCTGATGAGCAAAGAAAGATATCACTATTCATTGAATGTGTGAATGAACGAAAAAAAGGAGAAGCGGATATTATGGTAATTAACTATAAAGGAAACTTAGAATGCCCTTTATCCGGTGTGAAGTGTGAACCAACGATTGATTATATCTGTTATTTTTAAAGAAATTGTAATTTAGATATTTATTTATTTATTAAGTAAATTAATATATTATAAAATTTATTTTATAAAATAATAAATTTATGTTATTTTATTTATTTATTTTAAAAATAAGATAATATAATCATTTTATAATATTTTTTTGTAAAGGTAATATATTTTTGTGGAATCATCTAATAAATAAATGTTTAAAATATATTTTTATTAAAGATATTAGATATTAGATTATATTTTATTATATTATTTATTATTATTATTTTTTGGTTTTTATAATATATTTTTTATTAATTACATATTTTTTATTGAGTATTAAGTATTTATTTATTTTTTAAATATTAATTATAAAATTTATTAAAATAAAATATAATGTTATTTATATATTTTAAAAATAATAAATAATGTTTTATAAAGGGGTGTGATGTCGTGGGTGGATAATGGAGGAGTGGGGGCACAAAATGAGCTGGCGGGCATGTCTTCTTTTCGGTGGTTCGACTTCGTGGGATCCAAGGATGTGAAGATTATAGATAAAGTCGAAATGGTCTAAATCTTAGACGTATGGACACATTGGATCGATATGGAATATATCCCTAGTTTAAAAAAGGCATAAATGTTTTAGTATTTTTTTAAAAAGTAAAAATATTGTTTAGTTTTTTAAATTAAGAAAAATAATTATGAATTTTTTTACTTATTATTATGAATTTTTTTACTTATAAAAAATAACGAATTTTAATAATAATAATAAATTTTTTATAGATAATTTTTTTTATAATAAATAGTTAAATGATGAAAATATTTTAGATATTTTTTATAAAATAATTTTAAAATTATTAAATATTTTTTTTAATAATATTTTTAAAATAAAAAAATTCAATAACACATTCTCTTATTTAAGAGACTAATAATATCTTTTGTATAAACAAACTAGTTAAATGGAATTTCCATCTTTTTAAAAAATGTTAAAAAGTTGTAACATTATTAACAAAGAAACGTTATTTTTTATTAAAATATTATAGATATTATTATTTTAATATAATCAATAAAATGTTTATAAATATCAACTAAATATAGGTTTTTATTAATTTTTTTAATAATTTAAATTTAAATTTATAAATTTATAATTTTTATACCTTAAATAGATTATTTGAATTTGAGATCATATTTTTTAATTATTTTCTTATTTATTATCACAATTACTTCAATATTTTTACCTATAATTTTTATTTTTAAATATTTTATATACTTTCAAGATTTTATACAATTACAATTGCATTTATGATACTATCAATTGTAATCTAAATAATTATTTTATACTTTTAAGTAATTATTATATAATTTTTAATTAATCAATTAAATTAAAATAAACACTTGTATAAATAAATAATGTATTATATAAAAAACTTATTTTTAAACTTTTTATCGATAACAAAAATATCTTCGATATTTTGTATAATTTATTTCTCAATATTTTTTATTAAAAAATTGTTAAAATAGAGAGGATTATGAGAAAGCAAAAGAAATTTGTCATTACTTCTCAATATTTCTTATTAAAAAATTGTTAAAATAGAGAGGATTATGAGAAAGCAAAAGAAATTTGTCAAAGAAAGACGTTAGTTACTTCATATATTAGAGATTAAGATTAACTATTTATAGTTAAAATGCATGTTAAAACCAAATGACATAATAAATTATTGATAAATAAGTAAACAATATATTCTAATTTATTATTTTTATGATAATAAAAAAATAAAATATTTGATATTTATTTTTTTAACTCCATCAACTTCAACATTTTAAAATGGGGATATTCAATCAAGTAGGCTTTTATGCGCAATTACTTGTGCTTCCCTTAAAATTTGTTATACTAACCTCACTTAATTTGCATATATTATCGTACATCTAGGTAAGTTTGCTTTCATATTTGTGTTATATAGCTGTATTACTCGATAAATACACAATTATATACTAATATCACCTTACATTATGACCGTATAGTTAAACAAATTTGCTTTCTATTAATACTATGTATCATTACTCAATATATAAAATACATTTCATTCCTACTATACTATTCATATAACACTTAAATGTTAAAATCCCCTATTTTTTGCTTCTTCAAATGTTAATTTACCCTGCATTTATAATTCATACAAATTCTAATAAATATATAAAATTACCTTTTGAAGTGGTATAATTTAATATTTGATCTCAATTAATTTTTAATTTATAAGTCATTTATATCATTTATTTTTTACCTCTTTATTCTCATCATGGATGCGAGATTTTAAAAATTTTGAGATCAAATCAAACGTTTTAAAAATTAAAAAATTTATGTATAAATTTAATTAATGTGTGTTGACTAATAATGTTATTTTTTTTTAAATGATAGTAGCCTAACAAAAAACAACTCATTTTTGTATATAATAGATAAATTCAATAATTTTAAAAAAATATTATCAAACAAAATAAAAATAAAATAATAGCATGGGACAAATTTTATTTTTTTCAATATAAAATTAAAAGAAAATATTTTTGTTAAAAGTTTAATTTTACATTCCACTTGAATGTATCATTTTTTTTAATACAAATTTGTGTCATTTCTTATTAAGATTTATAAACTTTTAAATCATATCATTTATATTCTCTTAAATTTTTAAAATTTTATATATAGGTCTATATTTCGTTACTAAAATATATATTTATGAGTCAAATATTTAGGATCTATTTGTGAAGTTTTAAAATTTTAGAAATCAAATCTTATAATTTAAAAATTTAAGAATCAATGTATGAAGTTTTAAAAGTTAAATGATCAAATTATAAATTTTAAAATTTTAAAAACTTATATGTAAATTTAGTTAAAGTTTGTGTATTATATTTTATTTATTAATTAATAATTTGTTTTTGAAACTTGTGCAAAATAAAAAAGTAGCCGGAGGTTTTTTTTATTAAGCATATTTCTATAACTATTGTTTTTTTTTCTAATTTCTAATAACAGTCTATTTGTAGCTGCTAATTGTTATTTCCTTTAATATATGCTGGATTTTTTTATCTATTATTATTTATATCTATACCAAGTGACTATTTATTTGACAAATATTATGATATATATATATATATTTGAAACTCATTTGTTATTTTTTTCTCTTATATAAACAAAAGTATCCACAGAAAACCCAAAATTATAGATCATAGATATTAAAATTCTCTATAACACTTTTATTATATTTAAAACTCATTTTGTTTTTTATAAGAATTTTTTTAAAACAACTTGGTGTATGCATAATGGATTAGTCAATATTTTAAAACATAAAAGTTCACACCATTCACGATATCAACCTTTGATTCCATATTTTCAAAATTAAAACACGTTGAGTTATTTTCTGTTGATTTAATGTCCTTGTTCATAACATCATATGTTAAAGTCATAAATTGGATTGATTCAACAAGTTTTGTTAAACTATCGAGATATGAATTTGTCGCCTATATAAGTGTCATGGTATTCATTAGTATGTATGTTTATAAAACTAACAAGCACAAACTCTAAAGCATCAATAGGGCACATGTTATAAAGCACATCAGTGGTTAGCTCACTATTATTATTTATTCGAAAGCAATCAACAACATTATCATCATCAGAAAATTTAATTGCTTTGAGCACATTAAATGCTACTTGTCATCTTGCACTCTTATTGTAAGCTCATATTTTTGCACATCAATAAGTGTTTTTTCGGTTACTAACAAAGAACGACCAAGTATGATAGGAATATCACGATCCTTGTCCATGTCTAGCATAATGAAGTATATTGGAAAAATGAGTTTGTCTACTTTTACTAACACATCTTCTACCACACCCTAGGATCTTTTAATTGACCTATCTGTCATCTACAATGTTACTGAAGTGGGTTTAGCTTTACCAACTCCCAATCTTTGGAGGACTGATAAGGGCATGAGGTTAATGCTAGAACCCAAATCATATAGTGTCTTACCAAAACGGATGTTCCCAATAGTGCAAAGGATGTTAAAACTACCTAGATCTTTCAGTTTTTGTGATATTTTTCTTTCAAGAATGGCCCTACAACCTTCAGTCAAGGTTATTGTTTCATGATCTCCAAGCCTCATTTTCTTTGATAGTATATCCTTCATGAATTTGGCATAAGATGACATTTTTTCAAGTGCCTCTACAAATGGTATGTTTATGTGCAGCTTCTTAAAGACTTCCAAAAATTTTGAAAACTGCATATCTGAATTTTGCTCTTTCAGTCTTCGAGGGAAAGGAATAATGGGTTTGTAAATGTTGTTTTTCTTTGACTAAATTATTTCCTTTTCAGTGCTCTTTTTATCCATTAGTTCATCTTCATCCTTGTTAATTTCCTATTTCTCTTCATCCTTTTCTATCTTATATTCTTGTTCTAAAGTTTTATCACTCTTTAAGGCTATGGCATTGTACTGATCCTTACCTTCTCTTCTTAGGTTTACAATTGTGTCACTTTGAAGTTTACCTTGAGGCCTTTGACTTATAGCCTGAGCAAGTTTCCGCATTTGGTTCTCCAAACTTTGAATTGAAGCCTCTTGAGTGGAAACTTTTGTATTTACTGATTGGATGAAGTATTTCATCATCCATATTAAAGCATTTGTATTGTCCTCAGTAGGTGGCTTCTCCTTTTGGGCTTGTGATTATTGTGGTTGAATTGATTACCAACTGGATTGTTGTTATAACTCTAAGAGAAATTTAGATGTTGTCTCCATCTTGGGTTATTTAGACAACTATTAAACAAATGAGCTCCTCCACAAAACACACACGACACTCTTGAATCTTGGACCTGATTTATACTTAGTGGCAAATTTTGAGCCTTCAAAAGATTAACCAAAGATGAAACTTGAGCTGTAAGTGTTGTGATATCATTTACCATACGCACTCTAGCTATTCTTCTTGTGACTATCATTCTATCCATTGGCCATTGATAATTATTACTAGATATTTTTTCAAGTAAATTATAAGCTTTATTGTACGATTTGGATGGCAAAGCTCCATTAGAAGATGTATCAATAATAGTTCTTGTTTAAGCATTGAGACCATTGTAAAAAGTCACAATTTGAATCCAAGAAGGATTAACATCATGAGGACACTTCCTTAGCAATTTTTTGAATCTTTCTCATGCTTCAAGTAAAAATTGTCCTTCATATTATTGGTAGGAAGTAATGTCATTTCTAAGCTTGGAATTCTTTGTTGGTGGGAAGTATTTCATCAAGAATTGTTTCGCCAAACCATTCCAAGTTGTAATGGAATCAGGTGGCAAATTGTTTAGTCAAACTCAAGCATAGTTTCATAAAGAGTAAGGAAATAATCTAAGCCTAAATGCCTTCTTGGTCACACCACTAAACTTAAATGAATCTATAACTTTAATAAACAATCTGAGATGAAGATGAGGATCCTCTGTTGGTAAGCCGCTGAATTGTGCAACTGTTTGTAGTGTTGGAAACATCATTAGCTTTAACTCAAATTGATTAGCTTGAATGTTTGGCCTTGTAATACCTGGATTCGGCCCTTCCAACATAGGTATTTCATATTCATTCATAACTCTATCTCTATCATCCATCAAAAGCATTTGATTGTTCAAGTTTAGCACATTATTATTTATTTCTAATGGATTAGTCATTTTTTTTCTTGGGTGACAAATTGTTTTCTAATATATCTCAAAGTAGGCTCAATTTCAAGATCTAAATATAAGATTTTTCCCTCATGAACTCTGCTCATGCAATAGATTCAACTATGTTTCTACAATATTAAAAGATATCTAAATAAAACTTTAAAAAATTAAAAAAATAAACAACTAAATAAATAAATTAAAGTAAAAAAAGAAACAAATAAGTAAATAAAATAAATTAACTAAAATAAATAAATAAATAAATAACTCACTAAAGAATATAAGTAAATTAAAATTAAAATAAAGAAAAATATCTAAAATAAATAATAATAATAATAATAATAATAATAAAATTATTAATTTTTAATATTTATAATCCCCAAAAATAATGCCAAAAACTTGATCACCACACAAATTATGTGTGCAATGAATACGCAAGTGAATGTATTGAAAAAATAATATAATGATAAGAAAATATCGTTCATACGGAGATTATTTATTAAAAACTAATTTTTAAAACTAAAAAAATAAAAATCAATTTTTTGTGTTTTTATATTTTAATGAAGCAAGATTAAAACAAGTAAAAATAAATACCAATAATTAATTGAATCAAATTTGATAACTAAGAAGATATATGAGAAAATATCTAGAAATACTTAATCCTCAATTTTCTAAACATACGAATCGTAAAAATCATCCCAATATAATTATCAATTAATTACATAATCAATTAAATCTAACCTAACATGTATTCTTATCTTAAGTAAACTACACAGCATATAATGAACGCATGCTAAGTCATCGCCACATGGCGCAACATGATTCGCGATAACGGATGGTGTGGCCCAAGGTGGAACGCGAGTAGAAATCATGTTGCAACACGTAGCAGCACGGTTTGATCAATTGACACATGGCACGTAGTTTGTCCTCCTCACATGCAACATAACATGATTCACTATCGCTACCTGCATGGCTTCCCTAATTAACTCCTATGATTATGTGGAATACCACGTGGTAGCTCCTGATGGGCCTTGCGTTAAAAAATCTAAAAAAATTCAAAAATTATATTTTTAACCATTTTCGCTAAAAAGTTTATATTTTAATATTTTTGGCCTCAAAAAAACTATTTATTGAATAAAATAAATAAATATTAAGTAAAAAAGTGCGTTAATAACTCTACTTTAATAGAACCATCAATACCTAGACTAAAAAGGGATGCTAATATGGATGACAATATGAAAATTAGGGAATCTTTCCCAAATGAGCAACTTCTCTCAGTGACTCAAATCGATATCCTATATTATGCAGACATTGCAAACTTCCTAGCTTCCAAAATCCTTCCACCTAATCTCACATGGAAACAAAAGAAAAAAAATTCTTCCATGATGTTAAATAGTATTTTTGGGATGACCCTTACCTATTTTGAGAAAGTGTGTCCCTTATGATAAAGTTGGAAGTATACTTCACCATAACCATAACCATAACTCAAACTCTGAAGGCCACTTTGGGAGCACAAAAATAGTAGCTGAGGTCCTTCAATTTGGTTATTTTTTGTCTACAATATTTAGAGATGCATACCTTTATGTAAAAACATGTGATTGATGCCAAAAAAATAGGTAATATTTTCAAAAGAGATGAGATGTCTATAAAGAATATACTTGAAGTATAATTGTTTAATGTTTGAGGCATTGACTTTATGCGACCTTTTCTCTCCTACTTTGGTAACCAATACATACTAGTAGGTGTGAATTATGTGTCAAAGTGGGTAGAAGCCATTGCTAGTAACAAATGTGATACCAAATTTTTCATGAAATTTCTAAAGATAAACATTTTCACTAGGTTTGGAACTCCTAGGATTATTATTAGTGACGATGGTAATCACTTTTACAATAGAGTTTTCAATTATTTATTGTCTAAGTATAGGATTAATCATAAGGTATAGGGTTAATCATAAGGTATATACCCCCTATCATCCCTAAACAAGTGGGTAAGCAGAAATGTCAAATAGAGAGTTGAAAAAATTTTTGGAGAAAATAATGAATAATTATAGAAAGAACTGGGCCTCTAAGTTTGACGATGCTTTACAGGTGTACATAATTGCATTTAAAACATCAATTGGTACCACCCTATATAGGCTAGGGATTGGACACATGAATTATATTCAATGAATACACAAGTATAAATATCACAACAAGTAATACAATAATGAAAAAATATAGTTCCCACGGAGATTATGTTATTAGAAATTCATTTTTAAAGTAAAAAAAAACAATTTTTTTGTGTTCTAATATTTTAAGCAAAATTAAAATAACTAAAAATAAATAACAATAGTTAATTTAGTAACTAAGAAGATATGTGAGAAAATATCTAAGAATACTTAATCTTCTAATTTTCTAAACATGTGAATCACTAAAATCCCCTAATTTTCTGCACATGTGAATCACTAAAATATTCTAATATAATTATCAATCAATTATATGATCAATTGAATCTAATCTAGCATGTATTTCTCTATCCAATAAACTATACATCATATAGTAATTAGCCTACTCACACTCTCATGTCAATTAAATTGGACAATACTCATCAAGTTCATCAATTATGGATAACATACATAAGAATCATACATATCTGCCTAAAAACTATACATATTATTTAATCAAGATAAATAATTAAATAATTCTCTCAAATAAATTTAATTACCTATATAGATCAATTGTTAGCCAAACAACTAATAGCTTAAACATAAAATTAAGTAATATAATTAAATTAAAATCATAATTGGGGTAAAATATTATATCATTGTGATCGTCACACATAAAGTATGTGCAATGAATACACAAGTATACGTATTGCAACAAGTATTATAATGATAAGAAAAAATCGTTCCCATGGAGATTATGTTATTAGAAATCAATTTTTACAACTAAAAAAAATAAAAATCAATTTTTTGTGTTTTTATATTTGAAAGAAGAAAAATTAAAATAACTAAAAGTAAATAGAAATAATTAATTAAATTAGTTTTGGTAACTAAGAAGATATATGAGAAAATATCTAGGAATACTCAATCTCCTAATTTTCTAAACATACAAATCGCTAAAATTCCCAACATAATTATCAATTAAATTACATGATCAATTGAATCTAACCTAACATGTATTTCTCTTTCAAGTAAACTACACATCATATAGTAATTAATTTAATCATATTCTCATGCCAATTAAATTGCATACTACTCATTAAGTTCATCAATTATGGATCATATACATAAGAATCATACATCTCTACCTAAAAACTATACATGTTATTTAATCAAGACAAATAATTAAATAATTATCTCAAATATATTTAATTGACTCTACTTTCATAGAATCATCACACCCCCAAACTTAACTCTTTGTTTGTCCTCAAGTCAAGTCAAGTCTAATTAAAGAAATCGACATGGGCAGTCTAGTCATAAATATATATTTATTAATAAATGCATATTTAGCAAAAACTATCTCCTTCAAAGGTGGTACAATTCTATGACAAAATGGTTCACATATTCATCAATCAACGTTCCATCAATACAAGGGTATGTAAGGATAATTGTGATGTGACTTTTGTTTTTTATTTTTCTTTTTCTCTGTTTTTTTTTTGTGCATTACATTTCACCTCACTTTATAGCATAACACATGATTACATTTTTTTTATTTTCATTCAAGTTAAAGGTGCAAGGGTTAAGGTAATGCTTATTGGTTGGGCATAAAATGTGGTTTAAAGATATGAAAGGTTCTTTGTTTGGCTCAAATGTGTGATTATGGATATTAACAATGGTTAACTTGAAAGGCTCAATCAATCCAAATAAGGCCTAAATCATCTCTTTTACTAAATACTATTCAATATTTTGCCTTAAGGGATAATCAAATAAATTCTAGAACCTAGTAGATGTCATCAACTCACATAACTCATTATATTTTTCTCTTAATAAGAACACCAAAACCAATCATGAACATGTGCTCAAAATTTTGAATCAATTCAATCAAAATTAGCAAGCATATCACATGATTATTATAAATATCTTAATAAATATGTTACATTTTTATTCTAATCATGTCAATCAATTTTTATCATTGAGTTCATATGTTTCCTATCAAGTATGCATGCATTTACTTTTCATATATTTATCAATTTCTACCCAAATCATGATTAAAAACAACCTAGAAAAAATTCCTACAAATTTAAAATACATACTAAATACTAAAGTAGAGAATGAAGTTCCCTCCTCCAGACTTAAATTACACATTGTCCCCAATATGTACATATAAATATGAAAAAGTAAAAAGGAAAGAAAATTCCCTTAGAGGCATACCACATTTATCACTAAAATGCTCAATCTTGTTATATATGCCATTACTTTTCATATTAATTCACCTACAAAACAAAAAAAAAGTCAAATAGCATTGGGTTTCCTCCCAAATAGCATCAAGTTTAGCATCATTAACTAGATGGTCATATCAAGTCCTAAGATACATCCATATGTGTCATTTATTTTAGAGTTTACTAGGAAACAATTTTAGTCTTGATTTATTCAATAAAATACTTTATGTTCTTGTTTGCAAACACGATGCTCAATTCTTTATCATGTCATATTTTTGTTTTTGTTGTACTTTTTGTCATTCTTATATGCACTTCGCCGTAGTTTATCCAATTTATATATTTCCATTATATTTTTCACCTCTCTGTTAGACTCTTTCACTTGTCCACTTGATTGAGGATGGTAGGGAAAAGGTGTGGGGTCTACCTTAGTGGCACTTCAATTGATGGTTTGAGCTTAGATTCTATCTCAAAATTATCCATAAACTAATTTAATACACACACTAGAGAGACGTCTCCTCCAAAAATTTCACACAGTTCACAATATCAACCTTTGATTTCATACTTTCAAAGTTAAAATAGGTTGAGTTGTTTTCTGGTGAGTTTATGTCCTTATTCATAGTATCATGTGTTAAAGTCTTAAGTATAGGCGTCTCAATAGATTCTTTTAAGTTGTCCCCACAATCAGTAACATATATCCTTAAGTACTTATTAGCATTATCAACATCACGGGGTTTAGATGCTTTAAAAACTATAAACACTACTTATTCATCTTACATTCTCATTGTAAGTTCACTTTTTTATACATCAATGGGTGCTCTTCTGGTTGCTAAGAATGGATGACCAAGTATGATAGGAATGTTATGGTCCTCTTCCATGTCTAGTACAATGAAATCTATCAAAAATATGATTTTTTGTACTTTTACTAGCACATCTTCTACCATACCCTGAGATCTCTTAATTGATCTACCTATATTTGTAATATTACTAATATGGGTTTGGCTTTACCAACTACAAATCTCTTGAAAATTGATAATGGAATAAGGTTAATGTTGGAACCCAAGTCACACGATACCTTGTCAAAGTGGATGTCCCCGATAGTGCAAAGAATGTCAAAACTACCTGGATCTTTTAGCATTTAGGGTAGTTTTCTAGCAAGGATAGTACTACAACCTTCAATTAATGTTATTGTTTCATAATCTTCAAGCCTATTTTCTAAGACAGGATGTCTTTCAGAAATTTGGCATAAGAAGGAATATGTTCAAATGCATTTGCAAATGATATGTTTATGTGTAGCTTCTTGAAGACATCTAGAAATTTTAAAAATTGTGCGTCTAACTTTTGCTTTTGTAGTCTTTGAGTGAAAGGTATAGTGGGTTTGTAGAGGTTCCTATTTTATGGATGAATTATTTCCATTCCATTACTTTCTTTATCCATTAATTCCTGGCTCTCTTTATGAACTAATTCCTCTTTAATCTTGTTACTCTCATAGTCTTTCTCATCCTTTTTAGTCTCATCTTCCTCATCTAGTGCTTTCCACTCCTTAAGGCTTTATGGTTTTGAATAATCCTTACCTTCTCTTCTTGAGTTTACAATTGTGTCACTTTGAAGGTTTCCTTGAGGCTTTTTGACTTATATCCTGGGCAAGTTGCCCCATTTAAGTCTCTAAATTTTGAATTAAAGCCTCTTGTGTGGAAACTTTTGTATTTACTAATCAAATGAAGTTTTTCATCATTCCCATTAAAGAACTTGTATTGTCCTTAATAGGTAGCTTCTTCTCTTGGGCTTGTGATTGTTGAAATCTAGGTGGGGGAAATCATTGATGGTTGAATTGATTGTCACCTTTATTATTGTTATTACTTCAAGAGAAATTTGGATGTTGTCTCCATCCTGGATTATATGTGTTTAAGTATGGATTATTATTTTGGTTCAAATTACTCACATAGAATACTGATTCAAGATTATTTGGACAATTATCAAATAAATGAACTCCCCAACAAAATACACTTGACACCCTTGAATCTTAAACCTTGTTTATATTTTCTAGTGAGTTTTGAGTCTTCAAAAGATTAACAAAGATGATACTTGAGCTATAAGTTCCACGATATCATTTACCTCATGCATTACGGCTAATCTTCTTGTGGTTTTCATTCTATCCACTGGTCATTGATAATTATTGCTAGCCATTTTTCCAAGTAAATCTTAAGCTTGATTGTAATATTTGGCTAATAAAGCTTAATTAGCAAATGCATCAACAATGGTTCTTATTTGAGCACTGGGTCCATTTTAGAAAGCCTCCATTAGGATCCAATGAGGGATACCATGGTGAGGACACTTCTTTAACAACTCTTTGAATCTTTCCCATGCTTCATATAAAGATTCTCCTTCATATTGTTGATATGAGGTAATGTTGTTCTTACGCTTGACATTCTTTGTTAGTGGGAAGTATTTCATCGATAATTTCTCCGCTAAATCATTCCAAGTTGTAATGTAATCAGGTGGCAAAGATTTTAGCAAAGCTCGAGCATGGTTTCATAAAGAGTAAGGGAACAATCTAAGCCTAAACACCTCTTTGGTTACACCATTGAATTTAAATGAATATCTAACTTCAATAAACAATCTGAGATGAATATGAGGATCTTTTGTTGAAAATCCATTGAATTTTCCAAGTATTTGCATCATTTGAAACATCACTGGCTTTAGTTCAAACTGATTAGTTTGAATGTTTGGCCTTGTAATACTTAGATTCAATCATTCCAACGTAGGTATTGCATATTTATTTATAACTTTATCTCTATCATTCATTAAAGGAATATGGTTGATCAAGTTTAACTAATTATTGTTTATTTATAATGGATTATTCATTTCTTCTACATAGGTGACAAATTTTTGTTTTCTTATTTACCTCAAAGTACGCTCGGTTTTAGGATCTAAAAGCAAAACTTCTCTCTTACGAACTATGCTCATGCAATAAACTTAAATGTTTCTAATAATGCTAAATAAAATGTTTAAATTAAAAATAAATAAAAATTAAAAATAGATAACTAAATAAATTAATTAAAATTTAAAAAATAAATAAAGGAAATTAACTTAAATAAATAAAAATAACTAACTAACTAAATAACTAAATAAATTAAAATTATGAAAAAATAAATAAAAAAATAACTAAAATAAAATAAAATAAAAAATTAATTTATAATGTTTATAATCTCTAACAACGGTGCCAAAAACTTGATCGGACACACGAATTGTGTTCAAATTTTTTTGTGTTTTTATATTTTAAGAAAGTAAAATTAAAAGAACTAAAAATAAATAAAAATAATTAATTAAATTAGATTTAGTAACTAAGAAAATATACGAGAAAATATCTAGAAATACTAATCCCCTAATTTTTAAAATATGTAAATCACTAAATTTTCTCCAATATAATTATCAATCAATTACATGATCAATTAAATCTTATAAAACATATATTCATCTTTCAAGTAAACTACACATGAAATAATAATTAACCTAGTCACACTCTAATATCAATTAAATTGCATACTACTCATTAAATTCATCAATTATGGATCATATATATATAAATCATACATCTATGTATAGAAACTATGTACATTATTTAATCAAGATAAATAATTAAATAATTCTCTCAAATCTATTTAATTGTTTCTATAGATCAATTTTTGGCCAAACAACTAATAGTATAAAAATAAAAATAGATATTATAATTAAATTAAAATCATAATTGGGTTAAAATATTATATCATCACATGTAAAAAATTGGGTTCATAAAATACCTAGATTAATAAATTAACTAGACATAATTTTGTTCATAAAGCTCATATTTTTCTTAAAGAAAGACATAAAAATTGATAAATAAAGGAGGAGAAGAAGAAAAAATACAATCAATCTCTTAAATTGTAATACTAATTTTCTCTTCAATCTTCATCAAAATTATATCTTTTTTTGAATTTTTTTTGTATTTTTCTCACTTCTTGGCTCCAAAAACTCATAAAACATTTGTTAATTTCAGCTCATTAGGGTTTATGGGGGAAATTAAGAGGTTAAATATAACTCAGATGGAATCTAGACAGTTAGACTGAGATGAAAAAAGGAAAAATTAACAGTGCCAGCCAACTGGAGCACTAAACATAGCACGCGACATTCACTAGGAAAATCAAAGCGTGATGCATGGCAAGAGAGGACCACGCGTTGTAATGTGATTCACAAATACGACTTGTTTGGCACATGGGTGGAAAGAATGAATGAATCTCCTAAAGGCACGTAACACAACCTTTGACCAAGTGGTAAACTCAGAACGAACACCGTGTTGACATGTGGTGTGAACTTCATCACTCTATACATGCAGCATTACTCAATTAGGCCACTTTTCTTATGTGGCATTCGCATGGCTGTCACGATAAACTGTTGTGCTTGCGTGGTGTCCACATAGTAGCTTCTAATTGGTTTTGCATTAAAAATTCATAAAAAATCCATAAGAATTCTAAATTTTCCAAAAATTATATTTTGACCCCTTTTTACTAAAAAGTTTATATTTTAGTATTTTTAATCCTAAAAATATTACTTATTGAATAAAACAAGCAAATATTAAGTAAAAAAGTGCACTGATGACTCTATTTTCATAGAGTCATCAACTAGTCTATGGAAAGGCATGTCACCTATCGGAGGAATTGGAGCATAAAACATATTGGGCATCAAAAAAATTGAATATGTCTATGAATATAGTTGTTGAGAAAAGGATGCTACAAATAAATGAACTAGATGGAGTTCTTAGAATGCCAAGCTTTACAAAGAGAAGATAAAGATATGGCATGATAAGAAAATTATCCATCGTACTTTTGAATCGAGAAAAAAGTATTACTGTAAAACTCAAGGCTCAAACTATTTCCGAGTAAACTCAAGAGTAGATAGTTTGGTCGATTTACTATCACTAAGGTAACAAATCATGGAGCCATTGAATTGGAAAAGAAAAACAAAGAATGGTTCATGGTTAATAGGTAAAGAGTAAAGCACTATCTTAGAGACCAATTGCTAAATGAAATTGTTATGATAACCTTGGTGGATGCACCTTAGAAGCTGATATTAATGTCTAGCCAAGGAAATTAAACATGGAACTTGTTGGGAGGTAACCCAATGTTATTTTACTTATATGTTTTTAGTTTCGTAGGGGAATAAAAGTGAAGGGCAATGGCACAACAATGATTGAGCAACTTCAACCACAAATGTGGTGTGCCAAGGTTAAGGGAGTTTTCTTTCCTTTCACTCTTTTTCATATTCATATATGTACATTAAGGATAATGTGAAATTTAAGTATAGGGGAGTGAACTTTGTTCTCTACTTTAGTGTCTAGTATGCATTTTCATTTTTAAGGATATTTTTCATTTTTTATGATGTTTTTGATCATGATTTGGGTAGAAATTGATGAATACATGGAAACCAAATACATGCATATTTGATATGAAACATATGAACCCAATGATAGAATTAATTGTCATAACTAGGATAAGAAACGTAACATACTTGTTAAGATACTTATATTAATCATGCGATACGCTTGCTAGTTTTGATTGAATTGATTTAGATTTTTATGTATATGTTTATGATTGATTTTGGTATTCTTATTGGAAGAAACTTTAGGGTGAGCTATGATAGTTGATGAGGTCTACTATATTTTAGAATCTATTTGATCATCCCTTGAGACAAAATCCTAAATAGTATTTGGTTTGAGAAATGATTTAGGCCTTTATTGGATCGATTGAGCCTTTCAAGCTAACCATTTTTATATCCTTAGTCATTCTTTTGAGCCTTACTAAGAACCATTTATATTTTTAATTTACATTTTTAGCTTAACCAATAAGCATTACATTTACCCTTACACCTTTAGCTTGTATGAAAAATGCAATAATGTGTTATACTATATAGCAAGGTGACATGTAATGCACCCTATTCTTTCACATCTACCCAAAAAACTCACAATTACCATTCTAAACAAAAATAATAAAATTAAAAATAAGTTTGAAAGTGTTGTAAGGCTAAAAAAAATTAAAAGAAGTGAAAACAAGATGTGAAATAAAAGAATGAAAGGTAGGATGCTTAAAAATATCAAATGAAAACTCAATTGAGGTTAAATATTGCATGATGAATAAAAAGAGAGTTAAGGTATGGAAAAATCCTAAATATATCCATTTATCTACCCTCACCTAAGCCTTACACTATAAGCATGTAAAGCCCTATTGAGCTTTAACTAAGTGCATATTTACATTAGTGGAAAGGGGTGCGAAGAATAAACCTATGAAACTTGTTCTAATACTTAGTTCATTATCATGCTCATTATGAGTGTATTTGATGACATCATGTGCAATACGCATACACATCATTTCATCAAAAACCTTATATATCTTTGTATTAATGGAACATTGATTGACAGAAATGTAAACTTCCTTATCATAAAATTGTACAACTTTTAAAGGTGATAGTTTTTGATGAACATGCGTATATTAATAGATATATAATTATGAATGTTATGTCATATTATTTTAGCTAGTTAGACTTGGTTTTGCTTGAGGGCAAGCAAAAAGTTAAGTTTAGGGGTGTGATAACTCTACAAAAGTAGAGTTATTTATCAACTTTTAAATCACTTATTTGTCTTTCTATGAGTTCAAATATTATGAGCAAGCTTAATCTGTAATTAATATGATAATGTAGGTAAAAAGATATCAAACATATCAAAAATAGGCAAAAATGAGAACAAATATAAAATTATAGGGTCGATCAATCGACCAAGAGTTGGATCAACCAAATTTTATTACAGGATCGATCAAGAGATCATTACTCAATCGATTAATAATAGGCTTAATCGATTGAGCGGCATGGATTAAAATTCATGAGCACAAAATTTAATTTTAACCTTCAATCTCAACCATTTGATAATAGTAATACAAATCCTAATCTAATGAGAATCAATCTTAGCCTATTTAAAACACTATAGAGAGGTCATAAAAAACATATTATTAAGATTATAAACTCTAGCAGTTACCAAGAAAATAAAAGAAGAGAAGAGAAAAATTTCAAGAGGAGATTAAATGAGGCATAACTTTGTGAAGGATTCAAGAGAAGATTAGTACTACAAATCAAGATATTGGGTTTATCTCTTCTTCTTCTCCTTTATTTATCAATTGTATTGTCTTCCTTTATGAAAAATTTGAGCTTTAAGAGAATAATTATTTCTACATAATTTATTAATCTAGGGGTCTTATGAACCTAATTTTATACTTGTGATGATATAATATTTTATCTCAATTGTTGTTTCAATTCAATTATATTATTTAATTTGATTTTTATACTAGTAATTATTTGGCCAATAATGGATCTATAGAGATAATTAAATATATTTGAGAGAATTATATAATTATTTGTATTAATTAAATAACATACATCTTTTCTAGGTATAGATGTATGATTCTTATGTGTATGATCTAGAATTGATGAACCTAATAAATAGTATGCAATCTAATTAACATGAGAGTGTAATTAGGCTAGTTATTATATGGTGTGTATTGCACTTAAAAGAGGAATACATACTAGGTTAGATTCAATTGATCATATAATTGATTGATGATTATCTTGTAGGGGGAATTCTAGTTATTAACATGTTAAGAAATTGGGGAATTAAAGATTCGTATATCTTTTTCTCATATATCTTCGTAATTGTTAAGTCTTGCGATTTAAAATTAGTTTTTCAATTTTTCTTTCATTTTTTTTAATTTTCTATTATTCAAACAATATTCGTAGTAATTATATTGGTACTTGGTTATAAGTTATACAACTCTCTGTGGAATTGATATATGTACTTAAGTACATTATATTACTTGCATAACCCATGTACTTGTGAATTGTATCATGTTGATCAATAGATCAATCTCCTTATCTCGAGATTTATATATTAAATACCATAGATCGATCAAGGATTGATTAGATCAATCAAAAATTTTGGGTTGATCGATCGAGCGATTAGGTTTTAAACTTTAACCTAATTTTTACGCAAGAAAATGTTTTTATTACCATATTGTCCTTAATTTCTAAGCTCTTTTAAATTTTTTAAGGACATAATTGTATTAGGACTATTACCTAGGGCTTCAATATATTCTATTTAAGCAAACCTTTGGCTTACAGTTTTCTTAACCACACTTGAATCAATTTTTGCATTCTAGGCTTTCTCTCTGAATCTATTTTGTAAGAACTTTTCTACTAGGATTTTTTTTATTAGTTAAGTTATCAAACATTTTGTGGTTGTGTTTGATTGATTGAGAAGCCTAAAATATTTGTTTATTGTGCTTAAACATATTTTCTAGGATTTCTAGAACGTAGAAAGTTTCTTATACAAGCTTTCCAATAAAGGTAGTTATATCCATCAAATAAAGGTGCAATGGATGTAAACGAACCCTCTTTCAAATAATCCATAACAAGGTCCTAGACAACACTAAGTATATCTAGTAACCCGTTTTGATATCAATTGAAAGTTTTTAAGTAACGATTCTAACTAGCTAGAGTAGGGTAAATAAATAATTAATAAAAATATGACAAATTAAAATTTTCATAGAAAATCAGATATGCAATCACATGAAATAAAATAATGCAAAAAAATAATAACACACGAGGTTTTTATGTGGATACAACCTAGGCAATAATAATAAACTTAGAGAAATACTATCGGTCCATCAGACCACCAAACTATTCACTATAAAATATGTTTAATTATAAAGCTAGGACTCACACTACCTATCAAGGTAATGCCCCCAAGTAATCTACTTACAAGTCTTTTCTTTCATTCATCATCTCTATAAGAAAAGTGTTAGGTTCAAACTAAAGTTCCAATAAACTCAAGTCACATGAGCTCGAGTCACACGAGTTATTGAACCTTCTCATCTGGCACCCAAAATGTTAGCACAAAAACACAAGTGCATTGTGTGTCCTAGAACGGAATAAAATAGTGAATAATCCTAGCTAGATAATTTAACAAGATAACAAATAAAACAAAATTACTATAAATCTTAGAACAAATGTTTAAGCACGATAAACATATATTGTAGGTGTGTTAATCAATCAAACACAACCACAAAATGTTTGATAAAATAACTAATGAAAAAAATAGCAAAAAAGATTTTACAAAACATATAGAGAGAGAAAACTTAGAATGAAAAAGTTAATTCAAGTACGGTTAAGAAAATTGTAAGCCAAAGGTTTGTTTAAATAAATTATGTTGAAGCCCTAGGTTAAAGACCAAATACAATTCTGTCCTTAAAAAAATTTAAAAGAAACTTTAAAAATTAAGTAAGATATAGTAATAACACAAATCAGCTTGAGTAAAAATTGAAGGATGTGTGTTTTAAAAGTTATTCTTTTTGATAAAAATTTATATATTGTTCATGATTTTGAATATTATGTATTTCTTAAGATTAACATGTTATATTTGGAAATGTTCAAGAAGATGCACTTGATCTTGAACCATAGAATTCTTAAAATGAGAAACATGTAATCCTAAATATGTTCACAATTGTGGTAAGTAAGGAGGAACATTAATTACTGTGAAAGATTATCATGTCAATTAAAAGTACATTGTAGTTATATAAATGTTGATAAGGGATTATCATTTAATGACATGAGAATATAAAATGTGTATTTTACATATTGAACATGACCTAACTAAATGAAACATTATATTGATTGTGTTTTGTGTCATTAATGTTTCCATTGTGTCATTAGAATCTTATATATGAGATGTGTCGGTTTTTAACATGAGAAGTATACAATGTGATTTCTATTTAAATACTATCTTATGACAGGAATGAAATAGTAGTTCGTTGTGTACAAACTATGCGGGAGAAATCTATATGTTAATATTATCATTGTCCCTCAATTTTGAGTTATGATATTACTGGGCCCTTTGGTAAAGTAGAATTATATTGCATGCAATATAACTGATGTAGTTATAATTATAATTCACTTGAGAGACAAAGAAAACGAATATAATGCAAAAGTGACACGATCCTATTTTTCATATTATTCATAATATCATGTGACAAGGATAGACAAAAAATTAGTGGATTGAGTAAATAATTACTATGTCATTTGGAAAACTATAATGTAATGATATAACCTCTTATTGCCAAAATTATAAAGTTTTATATTATTGCCAAAATTATATAGATCCTTTATACGGTCACACCAACTGAAGAAAAACAACGAGTATTTTACATTTCATAATGATGTATAATACATGAGATGAAATGCTAAAATAAAATGTCATAATATGACATACTTAGACCATAAATAAATTTGTGAAGTTATGCAAATATTATTTGGTATAATGTTTGAATGCATTATAAGAATAATAAAGACATTGTATAATAGAATAATATTATTTTGTCATAAATTAATTTATTAAATCAATCACAAGTTGAGATTAAAGAGAGCATAAGATGGCTAAATAAGACTAGTGGCATTTGTGTAATTGATTCAAACCTTACGTAAAGAGTTTTCCTCACCCATTTAAGGAGGCATAATTGAGGAAACTATGATAAAAATGTGCTGCCTCTAACCCTAGTCGAAATCCTCCAATTTCAGCAACCACATTTTTCCTTCTCCTAGGCCAAAACTTGGAAAGGCTTGCTTAAGGTAAAACCTAGGTGGTTCAACCCTAGGTCGAAAGTCTCTTCTATCATCTCTTCTTGCTAGGTGGTTGGATCTAAGCCTTGAACTCTAAATTCATCTATCTAAGATGTGTGGTACTTTTATGTTTAGGTTCAAGGTGAACCAAAAGGTGCTCTCAAAATAAAGGTGGTTTCCAAGAAATCTAGAAAGGAAATCAACTTCCCTCTACTCAAGAGATTTGAAAATATCTTTAGGTAAAGATAATCTTCTTCATCTCTAGCAATAAGGTAGATGAGATTTATTTATTTTATTTAGTGCACATTAGATGTTTGTCGAAATGCTTAAGAGAAAATCATGCTTGTAATTGTCATACAAATGAGGTCCTTTGTGTATTGAGCCAAGTAGTAATAGGAAAATTTTAAATTCTCATCATATAGGCATACACATGAAATCACAACAATGGTATTAGAGCTATGACCTGATTTTGTGACAATTAGACTATTTAATTTGTGCTTGATTAAGTGCTTAAGTGTTTGGTTAACTATCTCTCAAGTTCATGGTTCATAAATCTGTCATTTTGGGTCCTTAGGGCATTTGGTCACTTTAGTAATTTTTGAATCACAATTTTTGTAGATTTAGAATAAAATAGGGATTTTAGGTCATTTTATTAAGGTAAACTAAAAATGGAAAAACGGGTACAGAGTTGGAAATTGTTGTGTTCAGTTTTCTGTTTTATTGAGATTCAAAATAGCATAACATGAGTTTGGATGAATGGATTTTTGTGAGACACCTATCATTGGAAAGATAATGAATTCTAGTTTCTTAAAAACTATATTTTGCAATAGAAAAAATATTACGGATTTTGTGTGAAAATTAAAATTACAGAAGTACTACGATCGAGTCTCCAATACTGGAACCAGTAATTTAATCGTAATTTTCTCACAAACTGCCAAGTATTTTCCTGATTTCTTTATATATCCAAAAAGGTGTTAAAGTATAGTGTTTAGAAATATATGGCTTGAATTTTTATTCGAAATACACTCTTGAGTAGTGGGAACAATAACTGGTGTGCAACAAACCAAAATTGGACCAACTTTTGGTCTCACCACAATAAAAATTAATTTTTCAAAAAGGGATTGTTTTTGTAAAATCTATTGTAAAAGAAGCTCATGCAAATATGTTAAAAGTGATAAGTAGTTAAGACTAGTTTTACCTATGTGAATGCTAATTTTAATTAGGCATAATGACAATTAAGAAATAATTTTATGTTTTTTAAAAGTTTCATATAAGTTTCAAAAATTTAAAATGATGTATATGAATATTAGAAATAGAAATCATTTTTGGGATTTAAAATGATTTAGATGGATTGAGAACTTGAGAGATATAGGCTTAACTAAATAAGATTGAATAGTGTGGCAAGATTGCATATGTGTACTAATTTTGCTATGCAGGAGATTTATAGGTTAATATGGCTCAAGATTATCAATGCCTTGTGTGTTGTAATGAATGATGTGCATGAATGTTTGTAATGCGACCTAAGGTGTCACTAAAAATTACTAGAATTGTTAAATTATGGCAAAAATGTTAGGTTGTCATTCATGTATTAATTCATGGCTTGCATGCCACATAGGATTTAGGATTGAGTTATTCTAAATGTACTTTTCATTTTATTTTAGCACAGTTCTGAAGATAGAATGAGAATTGAGTAGGTGCTTGTAGCTTAGAATTGTATCTTTCATGAAGGTGATTGATGGAGCTATAAGAATGCAAGCGGGCGCCATACATGACCTACAACTTTATATCAAGTGATTTTTTATTATGCGAAAAGATAAAAGATTGAGCTATAATTTATCTATGAAAATATTTATTAAAAATTATGTTCAATTCAAAAATGACATGATATGATTATGATTTAGTAAATCATTATACTCTAACTATCTACTCTAACAATATAAATAGAATCTATTTTAGAGTTATCTTATTTTTTTTCTCCCATTCTTTCTCTATAGAATTTGTGGGAATTAATTACACGTCAAGTTAAAGTTAGAATAAGGTTAAAGAGAGCTTCACCATGTAGTTTTTCTATTTTCTTTCTTTTATTCTTATAAGTAATTATAGTTTATAATTTTATTGTGAAAAATTATTTTATTAATATTTGATTGTATTCAAGAAATTATCATATTTTATTTAATATAAATTTATTCATACAATTTTTAGATAATAATTATTATATTTATTATATAAATTGATTTTTTATTGCTGTGTTTTCATTTTAATATTTTATCTATTTTAGATACCTTGAAATAAATGATTATCATTGTTATTCCAAGAAAACCACCTCAAATTGAGTTTGTTTATGAGCTCATGCATAACATAATCCGTTTCAATTTTCTAATATGTCCTAGGCTCTGATATGTCCTAGGCTCATGCATAACTTAATGCCACACTTGCTTTTATGGTTGATCAATTCCTTAGGATTCTACTTAATGCCACACTTGCTTTTATGGTTGATCAATTCCTTGGGATTCTTGAAGAAATTTTCAGTTGCAGAACTTATCTATAACTCGAAGAGAGTGGGAAGTGGTGTAATTGTTCTTTCACCATGGTTGAAGATTTTGAGAACTTTCATGTTGTTAGTCCTTGTTCATACTATCTTCCAGATACAATTTTTCTTTACTTTATGGAATCAATTACTACATGATCATTTGAAATCAATCCACTAAGTCCTGCCACTCAACATTCCAAGCATCACTAGGTCAAGAAATATACATTTAGTTACAATTAATCACGTATTGAAAAAAATCAATCGTTAATACTTTTAAGTACAGTTAGGAGCCTTTTTAAATATGTTAGTTTTAGGTACCACTAACAACTGTACTTAATTAAAATTAAAAAATTGAGTAACTCTTTTTTCTCATTTTTGAAACACTTTTAAATATAATTAACAATTAAGTTAACTATACAATGTACCTAAAGATTGACTTTTAATTAAAGGTAGATATAGTTAAGAAAGCTAAAAATTTTACAAACTTAAACCTACATCTCCTTCCACGTTACACAACACAATACAAATTAACTCTAAGCCCCAAACTGCCGCCAAACCTATCTGAAGCCCCACCACACTCCATAACCGTCCCTCCCCCTGCGTTGCTCCCTGACCTGTGCGCTGGACCATTGTTGGTAGCTAATTTTTTTCTTTAATAATAACTCGATATTGAAGACAGTATTTGTTGTGATTGATTAAAAATAATATTAGATTTATTAGTCAAAATAAAAGATACATAATTTAGAAGAAAATTCATGAAAGGTGACTTAACATATTGTTAAAGATAGAGGTGTCTAATCTTGTTTGAATAAAGAATAGGAAAATTAGGTAGTCTAATTTTATTGAATGAAGAAATATTTGGCATATGAAATGGGAACTTGAAGGCTATAAATATGGCTTCATTTCTTTATTGTTAATCATCCCAAAAATAGAAAAAAACTTATATGAGAAGTTTTTGAGTAAGAGAATTTTGTGGAAAAATTCTCTTGGGCTTGTAATTACTCTTGTCTTTTAGGTGTATGAAAAAATCATTAAGAGTGTGGTTATAACAATTTTTCACATATTGATTTTTTCTCTTGTTGTCTTTTGACAACGAAAGTGGTTTTTCTTCAATTTGAAGTTTCTACTATAATTTTTATGTTGTGTATTCTCTATTTCCCTGTTATTTGATATTTTGCTAAGGAGAATCTTGAGAGAGAGAATTTGTGATAATATTTGATCCAAATTTTCTAGCAGTATTTACCCATGATATTTTGGATCCAATACCACGGACACTCAAGATATGATTGTGATTTTGTGCAACGGAGAGTCTTCGAAATCCGCTTCTAAACGCGTACCTTGATTCAGTTGGAACCCACTTCAACCATGGGGCTAATTTTGCTACTGCAGGATCTTCCATCAGACCCCAAAACTCACCACTTTAGTTCTTAGAAGTTAATGTGAGAGTGTCTTTAATGTCCTAAGATACTAATATAAGTAAGACTATTTGCTTGTGTTGATGTAGTAGCAGAAAATATTCACCACCTTTCTCCTTAAAGTGAAATCTCAACTCCTTTCCATGGACCATGATTAATAAAAGTCGAAGTTTATTATATTTTTCCTTAACAATGATATTTGAGTTATTATCAAACCTCTAGTTAAATTACTTTTCTAGCTTTAACCTTTAATATAGCCACCTTAAGCAATATCAATTAAGTTTCTCTTTGTTTGCTTTCAAGATTTAATCCCAGTTTTTGATTGAGAAAATTGTAAATATTTGAGAATTTAAATGCAAAAAAAAAAGAAGAAGAAGAAGAAGAAGGATGATGATAAAAGAAATGCATCGATCAAACCAATTCAATCAGCTAATACATCATGGAGTAAGAAAATTTGAATCAAACCTTTCAATCTAGACTCAACCTGGATGAAGACAAAAGTTGAAAGATGGATCAAACAAGGAAGAGGCCGAAGAAGAGTTCAAGGAAAGAGAAATTTAAAAAAAAAACCAATAATAATCTTTTCGAATTCTTATTGTGTAATTTGAACAAAGAAATGAATACAAATATTGGTTCTTTTAAGTGTACCAAGTGCATAATTTCTAATCATTCACAAAAGGATTATTGATGCAAAATCGAACAAGAAAAAATGACCTAATTTTCTCTAATTAAAGAACAAAAAGAAAAATCAATTATTTTTTGGGTGAGTAATTCAAGATTCATTACATATTCGGTCCATATTTGTGTAATTGGACCAAAATTATAGTTCTAAAATACTTGGTATTTGTTAAGGATGATGAATTTTAGACGGACAAATAAAAAAAATATAATAAATACTACTAGATGTATGTAGTTTAATACCGTGTATATGTATATATATATATATACACGTAAATTCGTACTGATTATATAAGAAGTATACATAAACAAGTTTCAGAAAATTAAATTAACTAAAGATTATAATTAAGTTAGGCACGATCATGAAGTTTGTCGAGGTAGTGCTCAAAGAAATGTTGACTTGAAGGTTCTAGTATGGGCAACATTTAAGGAACGGACATTATATGTTCAAATATCAAGTTATCTTACTCTTTTAATTCGAACCTACACGGGATGTGAGAGAGTAACAAGCAAACTAATCATCGTAAAAAGATCTTCAACCAATAATTGTTCATGCTTTAATTTCACACACTTTAATAAATGTTTACTGGGATGTCTTCACATTGAAGAGAGGCGATGAATACCCCATATAAAGAGGGAGAGGCGATGAAGACCTCTATATCGGGAGGGAGAGGCAAGGTATTTTTTTATATTACAAGAGAGAACAATTCCTTATTTTATTTAATTCTTCTTGACGCCTCACCTCGTGCTTCACAAATTTGAGCTCGTTCAGTATCATTTTCGACGTCGCCATAAATAATCTTTTCTCGAACCTTTTGTAATTTTTTCTCGTACCTAATAAGTCTAAATCTACCATCAGACCCCAAAATTCAGTCACTGTTCTTGAGTCTTATGGCTAAATACAGATGGGTTTCTAGCTAGTGAAACTTTCAAGTGGCTGGTATTCATAAGTATAAACTTTACTGGCTTAAAGACTTCAATCAATTTTCAAATGACTAATATTTATGAGTACTATCTTGACATAGTGATTCCACATTACCTTCAAGATTCGAAGTCAATCTTTTCTAAGAGTGAGACTTAATTCAGGAGCAATATTGCTTCTATTATTATTTGCCTTTTTTTATCTCCTTAATATTGTTTTTTTTACTATTATTAGTATTATTATTATTATCTCTCTTCCCTATTCTATTCGTCGTTTGCATGAGCTAGGTAATATATAAACCAATTCACGCTTACTTAGTAGCCAGTTGTTGCATTTTTACTCTTTTTACTGGTTTCTAGTAAGTGAATCTTACATCTAAAGGAATTAAGCCAATGAACTTCCACTGCTACGTAAATAGGCATAAAATAGGTATTAAAGTCGGTCTTTAAATTTAACGACTTAAAATGTAAAGTCGGTTCAAACGATGAACCGACTTTACTCTTTCCGTACATTTATGATTTTTTTTATTTTTATTCTCATTTTTCATATTATTCAATATATATAGCATAAAAAAACTAAAATTTAAATAATAATACAAATAATTAAAATTTTAAATATATTTAATTACTTGATAATTAAATTTATTACAAAAACAAATAATGTATATATAATACATATAATTAACTTAAATTACAAATAAAATAATATCGTCAAAGTGTAATTATGCGATCGAGTAAGCTTGGTTGGCTTAGACAAGCATTATGACAAAAAAACAACTGATCCATATAGTAATTCATATTCCCCTACATACATGAGCACGTAAAACATCCATCAAACAAACAGTCTAAACTTCAGACATACGAATAAAGAAATTAAATCATTATAAATATTACCACGTACAACGACATTCGACGAACTCATATTAGCACTTTATTAATCATTTGTCTATATATATGAAGTTATCTGGAATCTATACTAGTATTTTTAAATGTTATATATAATGAACTCTAAATATGAAATCAAGTGTAACTCCGATTTCTTATTTGGCTTGTGTGAGTTTTGGTGCCCATGAACGTGTTCCATAGTGCCCTTAAACATATGGAACACGTTCATGGGCACCAAAACTCATACAAACCAAGAAAAAAATCAGAATTATGAACACCTGATTTGTCCATTTAGAGCTCATTATAACATTAAAAATACTAGCAGAGATTCTAGATAAATTCATATTTATAAACAAATGATTAATAAAGTGCTAATATGAGTTCGTAAGGAAAGTAGGAAAGAGAGATGAAATGTAGTTTGGGCCAAAAATAGGTCCATAAAATAATGCATTCCCCTAAATACATGAGCATATAATCATCAATCAAACAAGTGATTTCAGACACAGGAATTGATAGAGAAATTAAATCATTAAAAAATTTACTGTTATGTTGTCATATGTTATTCGAGATCATCAGAATCTTCTCCTGATTCTTCTTGTGATGATATAATTTGAAGCATATGTTCTGCTCATTCCTCTCGTAAATCATCAAAAATTTGCTGATCGTAACCCGTCTTGTTCCAACCAAAGAACTACATGTATTTAAAATCAAAATAAAAATATAATTTCATTTATTTACAAAAACAAACTCAAATATGTTAAAAAAATTATGTATATGGGTAAAAGATATTACCACATCATCAATTGGAATTTTGATATTTGTGATGATTTTGCTCATAAACTTCATGACATAATAACCACACATGACTCCATTATTTTGTTGTGAAACCTACAAAAAACAAGTGTACATGAATTTTCATATTCGAATGTACATCTTTATTATTCAATTGTAAAATTAATAAAATTATTAATATTGACTTGTACATACCATAACTTTTGTCCATATAAGCTTATGAGATTTTTTGAGGGCAATGCCCTTAAACTTGTTCCACAACTTCCATGCCCTATCAAAGTTTAAAACGGTTAGTTTTTATTAAATATTATAAAAAATAATAAAAGAAACTAATATGTAACAATAACTCTTACATTTCAACAACTGTTTTTGTATCTTTACTCAGTTCTATAGAAGCCGAGTCACAGTACCAAGCATGATTATTAAACAGATCAATGATTACCAACATCCAATGATCTTGAGTTCATCTCGAATCTATGTATACAAAAACACAAAATGTGTTTAGAGCAAAGTTTTAAAACATTGAATAGATCTAGAAAGATACATGCATGAATTTTTGTTTGTGATACTTACATGGTTGCGAAACCAATTAATAAGCTCTCGCTTATGTTTATCATACAACCATTTTTCTCCTCCTTTTTTTTATAACGAGTATCGATCTTCAATAAGTTTAAATGCATCCTGTAATGTTATTAAATATATATTAAATTATATATCATCATTAATAGTTAAATAAAAAATGATTTTTGCAATCATGAAATAATGAACATCACTTACTCTACATGTGATTTGTGCCTGCATTTATTTACCAAAATGATTTGGTGTGCTTTTTTCCCATCGAAGTGCGATCAATAAATAATTTCTTACTTCCACAAGCATAGGGTTACCTACTTGGATCATGTGACGTTTTAAGAACAACTTACACAGGATTCCCAATTTGTCTGCAACCACTAAAGTATTGAACAAAACTCAATGGCCTCTTCAAGAATGTAAGCGTTCCACCATGCATCCTTCGTCGATTTCTATTATTTACATATCCTTTAAGGACTTGCATATATCTCTCAAAAGGATACATCCACCTTAAGTAAGTAGGACCACACAATTGAACCTCTCGAACTAAATGAACACATAAGTGAATCATTATATCGAAGAAAGAAGGAGGAAAATATTTTTCAATTAGACACAAAGTCTCTACAATTTCTTTCTGTAAAGAATTTAACTCGCCAATTGATATAGATTTCTTGCATATTGTACTGAAGAATAAAAAAGCCGAATTATTGATAATCGAACATGTTTTGAAAGAATTGATCTAATAGAAACTGGTAATAACTGTTGCATTAAGATATGGCAGTCATGTGATTTCAATCCATCTGATCCTCTTATCGGTGATAGATACAAAATTTCTTAAGTTGGATGAGTAACCATCAGGAACTTTCACACCCTCCAAACATTTACAAAACACATCCTTCTCTTTTGTTGACATTGTATATGATGTTGGTGGTAAGTATGTTCGATTCTTATCATTTTCTACTCTTGGTTCCAATTCAGGTCATATGCCTAGTTTCTTTAAATCCAATCTTGCTTTAATTACATCCTTTGTTTTTCCAGGTATATTAAGTAAAGTATCAATCAAGCTCTCACATACATTCTTCTCGATGTGCATGACATCTAAGATGTGACGAATGTGTAGGTCTTTCCAATAAGGTAATTCTCAAAATATTGATTTTTTTTCCAACAACCATGGTAAGTCGGTTCAAACTCTTTTTCATTTTCACCCATTTCATTAGTTGACCTCTTTCGTTTCCCTACCTTAGTGAGTTTTTTTTTCATCTTTCCATATCGTTTGAATGTCATCCCATTCAATTGTCTTAATATCTCAATACCTCGCAAAGGTCGAGTTGCATGATCATGATCTTCTTCACCATCGAACGATTTCTTTTGGTATCTAAACTTGTGTCCAGATGGAAAAAATATTCTATGTCTTCTATAAGACATCTTTCGTCCGTGAACAAGATAAGTTGCAGAAGTTCCATCACTACATATAGGACATCCCTTATAACCTTTTGTTGCATGTCCTGATAAGTTTTCATAGGCAGGAAAATTTTTAATTGTCCATAAAAGGACCCCCTTCAAGTTAAAGTATTTTTCTTTATGTGCATCGTAAACATTTACACCATCATTCCATAACGTCTTTAAATCATCTATCAAAGGCTGCAAATATACATCAATATCAACACCGGGTTGTACAAATGAACCAATCCCGATATTTTAGTGTATTTTTTGCATTTTGGATACAACGGTTTTTCGGCATCTTCTATAAATTTATTAAAGGTTTCGGGATCATCCTCTCGTAATTCATCTTCAACATCATGAAACATATTTTCTGTCTGTACATTATGATAAGATGTATGTAATCCACTCACATTCTTATTTATCTTTTCCCTATGAATATTATCAATATTTTCTCCATGATAATACCAACATTTATAGCTCAATAGAATATCATTACGGATAAGGTGATACTTAACCTCATCAAATTCATGAAATCGCTCATTTTTACATTTAACGCATGGGCATCGAATCATACTAGTTCCAGTATTACTATTTCTACAAACAAATTCCATAAAACTTTCAACTCTAGAAATATAGTCTTGCTCAATTCTACACTTTGACATCCAAGATTTGTCCATTTTCTATTAATGACATTAGATAAACATATTACTTAATTATGTATACAATGAATATATTTCAAGTATTATTATATATAAATTTCCTAATTATTAGAATATATATCAAAACATACATAATGTAAAACAGTTATCATTTTAATCATTTTACAAAACCATTTCTATACAAATTAAAAAATAAGTAACATGTTAGCATGAATATATAAAAACCAATCACGCACTTTGGTTGATTCTAATTTCTAAACATGTTACTATATCATAATTAAAAAGTAATATTAATTATACGTATATAACATTTTATAGAAGTATATAGGCACTACTATATATAGTAACATATTTGTAACATTTTAACACATAAGTAGCATATATAAATAATAATAATAATAATAATAATACTTAGTTTTTAGTTATTATTTGATTTTTATTATATTTTTTCTCTATTCACTACTTAATAAAATATAATTATTTATATATAAATAAATTTATCCACGCATAGTAAACCCACGACATTTTAGATATTATTTTCACATAAAATAATTCAAACATAATAACAAGTAAAATAAAAAACATACATAAATCAAAAATTTATACAAAATATAAAACAAATTGAATAATATAAACTGTAAAATTCTACTTAATAAAATATAATTATTTATAATATATAAATAAATTTATCCATGCACAGTAAATATATATAATCCATCAAACCCACAAAATTTCAGATTTTATTTCCACATAAAATAAGTCAAACATAATAACAAGCAAAATAAAAAACATACCTAAGTCAAAAATACAAAATATAAAACAAACTGAATAATAAATTGCAAAATTTTACTATAATTATTTATTATCCACGCACAGTAAATATATATAATCCATCAAAACCACAACATTTCATATATTATTTTCACATAAAATAAATCAAACAAAATAACAAACATACCTAAATCAAAAATTTATACATAAAATGGATATAAATTTTTTTTAATATTTTGCTCAAAAAAAATAGTAGATCTGAAAGATAATGAGAAGAGGAATATAACTTATAAAATGACGTTACAAATGGTGGTCGGAGGTGGCCGAAAATTTAGAAAGAAGATGGCGCACGGTGTAGGAAAATGGAGGAGAGAGAGGAAGAAAATGGGGTTCTGCGTAAAAATTTACCCGAATTTGGATATATTAGGTGGATAGCATCGGTTGACGTGGCCAACCGACGCTACGTCCAACGTGGATAGCGTCGGTTCTACACCGAACTGACTTTAAATTCATTATAAGTCGGTTTTTTCCAAAAACTGACTTTACAGAGCGACTTAAATACCTCTTTTTGTAATAGTATTCAAATCTCTTTTCTGAGTTATTTCACGCTTTGAAATTAGTCACAAACCTTTTGCGTCACACTTTTTACACTTTATATTTTTTATAAAATTAAAATATCAAAATAAATTTATTTCATTACATAAATACTCAATTATATGCAAATTTTCTTCCAATAATGTCATGTATAATTAATATTTTCAAAATAATAAATAATATTATCAACACACACATCTATTTTAGAAAAAATATAGTTTTAAAAATAAAATCTTTATTCTAACAATAATAATTAACCTACTAATATTAAATAAAGTTATAAATTATTATCATTCTAATAATAATTTTACCACCCTTTTATTAAAATCGTACTTATAATAATAACCAATAAATCAACTTTTTCAATTTAAATTAATCGAATCAAATTTTATATTTTATATATAAAAAAGATTTTGGTTTTAAAAATACAAAACAACTGAAGTGTGTCGAGTAAAATAAAATTTAAAAACTTAAAAACTAACACTTAATTACACCGATCTACTTGTTATTAATATATATTTATTTTTTAATATTATATATTTATAGCACATATCATATATATACTTATAATTATTTAATTTTAATTAAATTTTTATATCATTTAAGAAACTGAAATAACTTATATTATTTTTTTATTAAATTTATTTTTAAAAAAAATTAATATAACTAAAAATTTAAATTACTTTTGTTCTCGATAATTTTTAATTATTTTTTCTTTAAAATTAATTATTTATTTTCAAAAGTTATTTTATACTTAAAAATTAATACACAATTATAATTTAAATATTAATATATAATTATTTTTTAATTAAACTAAATCTTATTTATTAAGTTTATTTATATAAAAAAAATTATTTAAATTCACTTAAAAATAATTGCATGTAAACCGTAAATAGAAAACATTAAATTGATATAAATAAATTGATTAAATATTTTCTAACAAAAATTTCTAGTTCAATTTTTGCTTTTGATACATATTATAATCTATACGTGACAATTTAATTAGCATTTTAAGCACCTATAACAAACCACATACATTTTAAGCCAAAATCCACCTGTAACAAACCACACCCACCCACTTGTATAAGTATGGAAAAGCAAGAGATTAATTTTAATCATATATATTAAGTATAATATTTATCAATTATAAATAAACAACATACATAAAATAAATCTTTATCTTCTCAAAAATATAATTTTTAAAATTTTATAACTCAAAAATACACTAAAACCCAATAATTTAAATATATATATATATATTTAAATAAAATACATATAATATTTTTAATAAAAATAAATATTATTTTTTATTATTTATATATATCGTTCACTACACCTACCCCTACCCCTACTAACAAAAAGTAGAAATAAAAAATCAATGTGATTATTTTCTATACTATAAAATACAAACTAATTGATCAAAAAAAAATCTATTTTGCTATAAACCTATAATAAATAATAATTAAATTGATACAATATTATTAATTAATTAATAATTAGAAACTAACGTCCAATGTGATTGTAAAATTTTCAATTAAAAAATTAATAACCGAACCGCTCATATTTTTGGGATGATAAAAACGACGTGTCACAATTCTCAATTCGTACATTATTTGCGCAGAGCTCATACTTTGGGATAATAGTAAAGATGTGTTGTCAAAATTCATAAGCAAGAATCATTTGCTGAAATACTGAATCAAAATATTGTAGTTCCTCCTCTTCATTAATTTGTAACCACTAATTTAGAAAATACATAAACATAATAATCTCTTAGAAATAAATAAGAATTAAGAAGCCAACATCAACCAATAGTTGGAAGATACAATATGAGACATGGGAGGTTAGTAAGCCCATTATCTATGATAATAAAAAAAAGCCCAAAACTTATTATTACATTTGAAAACCTAAGCATAAACTGATCCATAAGATAATGCCATCAAAAGCACAGCTGCTTGTTCTTCTTCTCCCAACTTCCTCCTTTGTTTTTCCACCGTTGATCTTTGCATCAAAACCTCTCTTCCCAAAGCCATTAGTCTCTGCTTCAGATTATCACCTATTTTATTTCTATTTTTACCATTACTACTATTATTATTATTACTACTACTACTACTACTACTACTAATACTGTTGCTTCTCTTTGCCTTTTTATCCTCTGAACTACCTTTGTTCAAACCCAAAACAGCTCTTCTTTTCTTCCTGTTTCTGATCCCACATGCGTTACACAAAGACTGTAAAACAATATCATGATCACGAAGTTAAAAAAGTAATTTTTTGCTGATCTAATCCATGAAAAGAAAGGACTAGGGTTAGTTCATTGAAATTATTTACCTTTGGCCCAGCTGGACCTCCTCTCCAAAGAGGGGTTTTGGAAGTTCCACAATCAGCGCATATCTTCTTATGGCTCTCATCAGATGAAAGCCCACTTTGGTTTTGGCTATTCATGTCTTCAGACTCCGAACCCTAAATCGATTAAAGAAAACGATCCGATCAAAAACTATTAAACATTCTAACCAAAGAACAGAGTAGTAAAAGACCATGATCACTTACTTTTTCACTCTGATCCAACATTTTATCCACTATTTGGAAGATCCAAGAGAAACAAAGTTGACAAAGGGCTAAAAACAGAAATGGGTTTGATTTATAATCAAACAAATGAATAGATCTATTTGATTTCTAATAAATGAGACTCGAACGAAGAGATCAGACCCAGAAGAGTTCGAACAAACAAGTAATGAAGAAGATAGAGAAGAGAAACAGAGGATTAGAAAAGAAGATTGAGGAACAAATGAAACTTATGGGAAATTTGTTAAGGCTTTCAAAGGGAGATAAGCAGACATAGAACAAGATATATAGATTGTAGAGATACTGTTTGTGCGCGCTGAGAGACACCAAATTGATGAATGAGACCGACACACTCTCGCAGCCGCAGTTGTTATGAAATGCCCACATCTTATATAATTCACATACGAAACCCTAGTCAACCGATGATGTTTTGTTAAATGACGAAAATGACCTTCACTTTAATAATGTTATCGTTTTGATAATTGATCCAAGCCCGCCAAAACCTTTTCAGGTATTGGCTGAAATGATCCAAAATGGCGCCAATTCTGAGTTTGATAACGTTACCGTTTGATATTTCGTCCGTTACATTTGTTTCTAGATCACCTGTGATATTAAATTGAGCAACAGTCACTATTAATTAAATTTTAAAAAATTATACTGAATCATTAAATATATAACATATAAATTATATTCAGTAATTCAAATGTACTATCAGTATTTTTTTTATAACATATAAATATATATACATACATATATATAATTTCATGTTAATTATTTTGTATTATGTAATAAACTAAATTTTGAATTAAATAAATTAATACACTATTTAATGTTAAAAAAAAATTGTTAATAAAATTTTTATATAATAATAAAATCAATATTGTAATGCAAATATGTAAATTTATATATATTTAACATTGAATTGCAATGTTAGCTTAACTTAATTTGTTAATGTTACAAAATAAAAATTAGTTAATGAAATTTTTATACAATAATAATATTAATATAATAATTAATAATAAAAATAAAATTATTTATTTATTTATTTTTATATCAAAATTAATTAATATAGTAATTTATATGCGTTTAATTTGTTATATTATTTTTATTATTATAAATTTAAAAGGTATTGTTTTTTAAAAATTTTAAAAATTATTTCAATTGGATGCATACAAAATAAATATGATATTTAAATAATAAATAATTATCATTAATCATTTTATTTTATCCAAATATCAATGATGTAACTTAAGTTTTATCTTAATTTATTCAAATATTTTATATTTTAAATTATTATCATATATAAATTTTTATTATGAATAAAAACATACGAGAGTTCAATAATATAAAATAATATTTTTTTAATGTATTAATTTTTTTGGATTTTTTTAACACGATTAATATCATTGATATTTCAATAACATAATTACTTTTAAATTATTATTTATTATGGATTTTATTATATATCACAAATAAAATACATTAAATTGTCCGAGGTGGAAAAGAAAAATCATTTTACAGCGTGACTTGTTACTCTTCAATGTATTTGAACTCAACGTATATATGCTTTGAAATTAAAGGCGTCTATAGAAAGTTTCTTCGACTTTACATCATATAATTTGGATTACTTTTTACATTTAAGAAGTTATCGATTTTCATTTTAAGTACCGAATCATTATTCCATTTAACATCCCGTGCTTAAACGAAATGATATAATAATTATTAATTAAATATTATATTAAATAATATGAGATTAAAAAATAATTATTTAACTAATAACATAAATATATATATTATAAATTAATTCTACTTTGAATTAAAATCAAAATCGAATCAATAAAATTAATTTTTATAAAATAAAAATAGAAATTATAAAACTAATCTAAACCAAACACTTCAATAAAATTGATTTTTATAATCTAAGAATGGAACTTATAAAACTAATCTAAAACCAAATACTTTGAAATAAATTGGATTGAATTGTATAGATTGGTTTTCGTATTTTATGTTTTTTTTTCTTTTTTGATCATCAATTTTTAAAAAAATTAATATATAAGTATTATATTTAATTTTATTTTTTAATAATTAATTAAATTTAAGACCTAAAAAGATTATTTTTTTCAAATAATAAATAATTAAAGATGATGTATTGTAATTTTAAATTATATTCTAAATATTAAAAAAAACTAAAACAAGTTTTTTTTATTTAATTTCGTATTAGTTTATTCGTAAATGACATACATAAAAAAGATACTTAATATAAACACTAAACACATGATTAAATAAATAACAAACTTTTGAGTTTATCCTGCGCCGTTTCATTCTTGATAAATGATAGGTCAAAGCGTGTCAAACCCCTCATGTTTCCGAGAATATTCATAGAAATATATTTAAGTGTGGAAGGAGTATAGTTTAAATAGTATGAAATTATGAATTTATATCATGAAAATTACCCACCTATTAGTATTATGAAGTATTTATATTATATTTCTAATTTGATTTATGGGCGACAAAACTAAAAAACAAATGTTTGGTTTCAACTTTTTTTATTTATTTAATAATTTAACCCATCTTCAATAAAATAAATAAATTTTAACAATCAAAGATTGTGGCAATATTTTGAAAATAACAAATAATTTATTCTTCTATAGGTATAAAAATATGTGTATATTTATTTTTCTTTAACATTTTTCTTATCTCATGACATGTTATTATATAATATAAATAATATTTTTAAAA
Source organism: Hippophae gyantsensis (assembly GCA_030763125.1). Classification (NCBI taxonomy): domain Eukaryota; kingdom Viridiplantae; phylum Streptophyta; class Magnoliopsida; order Rosales; family Elaeagnaceae; genus Hippophae; species Hippophae gyantsensis. The sequence goes on along the minus strand of CM061028.1, from coordinate 71,381,345 downwards.
ATATTATATAAAATAATAAAGATAAAATCTATAATAAAAATAACATCTTAATAAATTAATTAATATTTGATATTAAAGAAATTTAAAGAGTTGTTTAATTCGAACGTATATTCAATTTAATAATATTTAATATGAATGATTGGATGAATCTAATTTTTTAATTAAAGAAACATAAGAGTTAAAAATAAAAAATATTGTTTTTTTGTTAAAATTAATTACATTATATATATATATATATATATATATATAATGTATGAAATAATTTGTAAAAAATTTCAAAATATTTATTTTATTATAATTATGCTTATTATGTGTAATAATAAAAATATACCTAATAACGTTTATTTTTAAAATTACAATTATGTTCATAATGTATAAAGAATAATACAATTATGTTTAAAATTAGATATATTTTTATTATTATTCATACTTTGTTTGCATAATTGTAATAAAGTAAATATTTTAGATTTTTATAAATTATTTATACATTATAAATATAATATGTAATAATTATTTTTTATTATTATAAATTTTAATACATAATATTTTTTTTTATTATGTATTACATATTATTATAAAATTAAACGTATCTTGACAGTTAATTGATATAATTTTATTTCATTAAGTAGCTAGACACAAATAGCACCAATTGATGTTGGGATGTAGTAACATTAAATCAGATGTACTTTTTATTAAGTTATTCACATTTTATTAATTATAATATAAAGGAAAATAATTATTAAAATTATATAAAATAATATTTTTAACATTTAAAATAATAATAATATTAAATGTTATTTAATTAGTTAATTTTAAAGGTAAAATAGTGAATTAAAATAACATATAAGTTAGATATAAAATGTAATAATTTTAAGTTTATAAATTTTTAAAATACTATTTTTTAACTAATAATTTTAACTACTTATATTTTAAAAAAAGAAAGAAAGAAGGCTTTTCCACATCTGGATATTGCTAATTTATTTGGGGAAATTTGATGACATGACGTAACAAAAAGTAAGCAGTGGTAGCACGTAACAGTATCGAGGTTGAGTTCCAATAAATTGGTTTTAGGCATCTGTGAAGGAATTTGAATTTTAGTTTATTTATATCTTTGAGTTAGGACTCGATTATTTTTTACTTCATAGGTACTTTTTTGGGCTTAACATTACTTTTCATATTCATTCTAAAAATAGATGCAACATGCATGAATACAGATCAATAAATAAAATGGAAATTGAGGAAGTTACATGTACAATATCTAGAAAGGGAAAAGTGAAAGGAAGAAAGAAATTGGCCCCGATACAAAAGGGATTAGTATTAGGAAAAATAATACCACTAAATTTTAAAATAATATTATAAATATTTTAAAAAAATTAAAAGTATCATAAATATTTAAAAAAATTTAAAAATATCATAAATAATATTTTTTAATTTTAACTTAAGTTAAAATTAATGAAAATAAATAGTAATTATTCTCAAGAAAGTAGAAATATAAAAAAATAAGATTAAAATCTTAACAAAAGAGATGGATTTAAACATTTATTATAGAATAAATAAAATATTTTTAAGAAAATATATAATTTATTATAGTATAAGTAAAAAATAAATAAGTATTAATATTATAGATATAAAAAATGTATAATATATTATTAATTGATAATAAAATTATTATAGATAAACTATCAAAAAATTTTCAATATTATAAAAAATTTGGATACATCTATTTAAAAAACAAATATTAATAAAAACATATTTTAGATAATGAATTAATACACCAATAAAACAAGTATTGTTAGATAATTGAATAAAAAATATAAAATATCCTTTATTAAGAATGGATATAAACTACATATTAAGTTTAGCATATAAATTTAAAAGATGAGATTTAATGAAAAAATGAATCATCAATTTTCAACATATTATATAATAGAATATTAATTAAAAAATAGTCATAATAATAATTTAATATATAAATAAAATGAATTAATAGAATTATAAAATAATAGTACTTTAATAACGGTATGATATAACCAAAAAGCTATAATGAAATCTTTAAAAAAAAATTAAAAGAAAAAATATAATACTTACAAAATATAAATAAAATCTAAGAGAAAATCTTTAAAAAAATAAGAAAAAATAATAGTGGTAAAATAGTACAGTTAGACATTCTAAAAAAATCCATTAGAAAGGTTAAAAGAAGAGCTATCAAAGATCTAATAGAATGATTCCTCAAAATGAAAAAAAGAAAAGATGAAGAAAAATCTATAGTTTCAACCTAATGGAATATATAAAACAATTAGAAAAATAATTTATGAATTCTAAAAATAAGAATGTAGGAACATTAGTAAGTCTGTTAACATTAACAGATTATGAATTAAGAAAACATTACAAAGAAAAGTATGCTTTAATAAAAAAGAAGATGATATGATAATAATAAGTGAAATAGATTTTGAACTAAAAAATTCTAAAGTTATTATAGAAAGAAACATAGTAATGTCTCTTATAATTTAGGAAAAAACTTTTGATAATCACGTAAATAAAAGGAATGGGCAAAGAATAAATGAACTTAATCTTCCAAATAGGAGAACACAATAACTAAATACAAAAGAAGGATTATAATGGGATACTAGAGGATCTATACCATTAGAATTTAAACTTCACGAAAATAATAATAAAACAGACTATCGAGACCTAGATTGTTTTAAACATACAAAAAAGACATTAGATGAATGGGCTAGTATAATGGGTGTACTAATCTAAACATCATAAACTTCTAGGAAAATCGATCAATTTGTAGAGTATTATTAAACTATAAAATGACTAAAAATATTAAATTATGGTTTAGTAATTTATCAAATGATATACATCTTAGGATGCAAATAGATTCTGCAATAGGAAGACAATATTTAGATAAAATAGTAAATGAAATATATAAAAGGCTTAATAGGAAAAAAATAAAGAAAATCATATTACTAAAACAAGTAAATTATAAATAAATGAGACTAAATGGAATTTAGAAAATATTAAAATATAAGAAAAAATTAAAAATATTAGTATTATGGCAATGAATGTCTAGATAGGTTAACTCATAAAGAGAAATATAAGAAAAATTTAAAAATATTAGAATTAGTATATAAGATGGGATTAGAATCCATAGAAGAATCAGGCATTGATGAAACAAAATCAACATACTTAATGAGAGAAATTGAAAAAGAAGAAACAGATCCAGGAAAAAAACTAAAGATGAATGACTTATACACCATTGAAAGTTTTTAGTTACACATTTAATTAACTAGAGGGATGAATAGATAATTAAAGAAATTATGCCAAATTAAAATTTTAGAAATGTTAAAAATATAATCGTGTATAAATAAAATAAATCAAAAATAAATAAAGATTTGATACAGGATATTTTAGATGGAAACAATATAGGCCACAATAATGTCTTAAGAGAAAAACCATCAGTCCACAAAACGATTTAACTATCCACTATGAAAATAAGGTTCAATTAAAGACCATGACTTAAAGTACCCCCAAGATAATCTCCCAAGTAATTTACTTACAAGCTAGTACTTTCTTTCACAACCTTCACAAGAAAAGTGTGTAGATACGGACCAACTTTCTAATAACTCGAACTACACGAGCAATCAAACCCGTTTCGCAAGCGCCTAAAAAGTTAGCATAAAAAGTTAAGTTCAAAACGTGTCTTATAGAAAATTCAATAATGAAAAATCTTAATCAGAAGACTCATGAATAAATCAGTTAATTTAAATTATCTAAAAACCCTAGAACAAAAGTTGAAGCATAAGTTCAATTAAGATAGTTTTTTTAAAATTAAATAATCAAATCAAATAACTATAATTATACAAATAATTATTCTTAATCCTATGTAATTGATAAATATGTTTTCTATTACACATGAGATTAGTAATACTCATTAATCCAGAAGGCACCTATTTAAATAAGAGTTTTTTTAAGTAATTTCAATGCGATTTTAGGTTATCTCTTAGGCCATAATTTATGTTATATCTTATCCAATATTTTAGTATATATCTTATCTTATATTTTAGTCTATATTTTATCCTATATTTTTGCCTATAATTTAGGCTATATCTTATCTAATATTTTAACCTATATCATATTCTATATTTTAGCATATGATTTAGGCTATATCTTAGCCTATATTTTAAAAACATTAAAACACAGTAAGAAAAAAGCTAATTGATTAGAAAACGTTTACTATTTTCCTACTTTCTTTTGATTATATAATATCTATAGTGAAAAGTTGTTTACCTATCTAATATTATATTATATGTGCTTCTACTGCATTATCTACTTAAATGTTTATTTTTTTCTTTGTGCGAAGTAGGGCTGAATCATTAAGGAGTATATATCTCCTTACCATAGTAGTATACCGTGTCGTGAAATCTTTCATTTGGTATCAAAGTAAGTGCATTTTTTTTTGGCTTAACCACTCTGGTGTTGATTCTGTTAACTTGCTTTTCACACACATAATTTCCCCTCAATAAATTCGGGAGAAGAAGGTAATGTAGATAGACCTCCTTTCTTCAATGGGCTAAACCAAGCCAATTAGAAATAAAAAATTAGAGCCTTCTTATGGTCCCAAGAAGACCATATGTGGTTCTTTGTCAAGAATGGCTAGATGTATTCAGCCAAAACCCTACCTGATAATACTGTTATTCCAAAACCAATGATTGAGTGAACTATGGAAGAATTTAAGGAGTTTGAATGGAACACTAATGGTTTGTATGTTATCATCAAGGCTATGATGCCTGATGAGTATAGAAGGATTCATAATTTTACAATGTCAAAACAAGGTTGGGATATTCTTTAAACAACTCATGAAGGTATATCTACCATTAAGAGGTCCAGAATGCTAAGTTAAATAAAGACTTCGAGTTATGCATTATGCAAGAATATGAGACTTTTGATAAGTTTTATGCACAGTTCTTAAACATTGTAAATTGTTCATATAGGTAGACCCATTAGCGAAGAAAAATAGATTGAAAAGATCATTACCAATCTACCATATAGGTTTCATGCTAAAGTTACAATTCTTAAGTCAATGCACGAACTTGATGAGCTCATAATCTTATTGTTGACCTCTATGCCTTCAAACTACATCATTTATTGCCAAGATAAGAATAAATTACTTTCAAGAAGAGGAAGATCTTGGTTTTCAAGAAAAACAAGGGAAGTGATTCAAGTAAAGATGTTTGTGTCATAGTCAGTAGTAATGATGACTCTGATCCTGATAGGAAGGAAATGGCTTTCCTTTTCCAAAGATTCACCATATTCTTTAGAAAAAAGAAACCTTCCTCTAGGAGTACTGAAAGAGATAATTCAAGCTCTAAATCCTTAAAGTCTCCAAAAGTTGATGAAGACTCACATAATGAATTTAAGAAGCCTAATAAAGGACACTTGAACAAGATCATATGCTTCGAATGTGGGAAACCTAGACACATTGTTACTAATTATTTCTAGAAAAAAAATGAATTAACAAGCATGCTATGAAAGCTAATGTTATTGTTTCAAATAGTACCAATAGTTATGTTGAGGATGACACTAATTTTCTAGCCTTCATTGCCTCTAGTAGTGTCATTAATCCTCATACTACTTCCTTAAATGTTCAAGAGGTTACAACTAAAGCTGATGATAATGATGGGCAAGATGAATTTCTTGAATCTTATAATCCACTCCTATTAGAGCATATCAAGTCTAAAAAAACAAAGAAAAAGGCCTTAGAAGGCCTTGACGGAAAATAGTGCTAGATAAACGCATCTAGAAAAAAATAAGTCCTCTATTGATAGTCAACAACTTGATCTCACCAAAAAATATGAGGTCATTCAATAGAGGCATTTTGATTTTCTTGAGAAATTTAATGCAAATCATGCAAGGTGACTAAGCTTGAGGAATAAATGAAGGTTCCCAACTCAGGTAAAGCTACACATGTTGTTTGTTAGTCCTGATCCCTCTTCTGTTCAAAATTCCAAGATTAAAATATTGAATACGTAAATTATAGTCCTTGAGAGTACAAAGGAATATCTGGCTTACTCACTTACTGAAAAGGAAGTTGAGATTGATCAACTAAATGAGAAAGTTGTGATTTTGAACAATTCAGCAGCATATCTTGATACCTTCCTTAAGGAAAAGGAAGAGTTGATTAAAGCCTTGAAAGACATACTCAATATTTATGAGAAAGAACTAGAATACTCTTTCTTTGGCTTGAACAAAATGATGACTGACTCTAAGAAATTAAATGAAATCCTCAGCAACACAAAGACTTTAGGGAATAAACATGGCCTTGGTTATAGTGAAGGGTTTCAAAATCTAAAGTTGGTTCTACTAAGTTTGTTAAAACTTATAATCAAGGTCCAATGTTAAAGTTTGCTACTATTGACCCAAGATGTAAGTCTGTTGCATCTCCTAAGCTAGATTCCTCTATCAAGGTGAACCCTTCACCTAAGGCTAATTCTTTTTGTTGCTCTACTAATTGTCTACTGCCTCTACTTACTATCATTCCTACTTGCCACCACTATGGTGAACTTGGACATTTAAGACAACACTATGGGAAATTGACTACTCACCCTTGTGTAAAAGTCAATATGAGCACTTCTTCCTCTTCTTTTCCTTGTGCTACTACTTAGAGTCAGGGACCCAAATTCTCTAACTCCAAAATTCATATATGTTATTTGTGTGGTATTAATGGCCATTTTCTAGATAGTGTATTAGATATGTGAGAAGTAATTCTTACATTTTTCCTCATTGTTCACCGCATCCTTTATGATAGGCTATAGCTACTATGGCTCATCTCAGAATATCCAAGTAGGTTACATTATACAACCTAGGCATAGTGTGGAAAGAAATAAGTCACCTTAAAAAATTCTACCTGGTCAGGTCTATATGGATAACTCGACAAGATTTTCCAAAAATAACAAACAAAAAAACCTGGAGTACCATATATTCTGCATGCTCATATAACATAGAGACTATTTCCTGAATCAATTGCCCTCAAATTCTTTAAACAGAGGGATGTTGTTTGATAACTATTTTTGGTTGATTTGTATGTGGTTTAATTGTTCATTTATTTTCTCTCTTATAAGTGTAGTTTTTCTTTGTGTGATTTTTTTGTTGTTTGTCTACCTTTCTCCTTTTATTTTTTTAATAAAAATAAAAGATATTGTGTTTGTTGTATTTGTACCCTATTTTCTCCTTTATTTCTTTTTTTGGGACTGTCCTACAAGTTTCTCTATCCAACATTCATTCTACTTATAAAATGAACCTTTTGGAAGGACCAATGTTGTTTTATGGTTGAGATGCTTTTGATTTGAATTGAACTTGGCTATTTTGACATGTGTATTCCTTGACCGTATATATGGTTGAATTCTTGTATTTTATTTTAAATGAACTCTCTTACTTATGCCATAACTTTATTAATTTGTATGGATATTTTGAGAATTTTCTATAGATTTCATGTTTTGATGATTTGTACGTCTCTAACAAGCTCTAGAATCCACTTTAGTATCACTTAAGGCAAAATCTTAGGTGTTGCTTAGATAAAGAAAGGATTTAGGTCTTCTATGGATTGTTTGAACCTTTCAAGCCACCTCTATTTATTTATGTCTCTTTTTATCGCTTTTTGAGCTTCTATGTTAATCCTTCTTTTCACTACACCTTTTTAAACTTAACCCAAATACTTTATCCCACTTAACTTGTACACCCTTTTATTAAGCATGTGTATCCTGAGTCTATTTATGTTACCCTATTAGTTTCACTTAAAAAAGGGAATGAAAATAATGATTATGTTTTTTTTAAAAGAGGGAAAAGAATGAGAAGAAATAATGTTGATGTTAAAAGGAAAGGATGTATAAGTCGTTGAATTTGTTATGCATATTTCACAATAACTATTTTTGTGAATAAATTTTGAGAAGTCAAGAGAAAAGAATCTAAGTTTGAAGGTATATTTGTCAAGGACATGAACTCTTTGGATTGCTTTTGGATTGAAAAAGGTGTGTTTGAGTTTAATGTCATCTCTCTCCTACCCTTACTTTAGCCTATCATTTCAAATTTGGAAAGGCCTATTGATTTCTTTTAAGTTGGAACTTACATTAGTCAAAAGAAAGGCTAAATATGGACATATGAAGTTTGGTTCTACTAAAGACTATATTTTCATTTGCTTGGTTTTGCATAAGCGTATCTTGATGGAATATAAAGTAAACAAGTTTAGTATAACAAACTCAGTGCGTGTCATTAAAACTTTAGTCATGCCCTTATTTGAATGCATTTTGGATTGCTTAAAAAGTGGATTTTTACGTTGAACATATACTTTTTTTGAACTTTTTGGTCCCGAGAAATATAGCTTGCCACCTAGCACATCACTACCTTGCTAAGGCACCTCGTCATGCACTTTAGCGAGGGGATTGGCAAGGTATGTAGTGAGGTGAACTTTTTCCTATATATTGAACCCCCTACTACCTACTCTCTTCACACATATGATTAGTTTCCTTCTCTTCTCACTTGACTAGTATATCCTACTTTCTAATTTTTACCAAATATGACCCCAAAGCATACCAAAAGCGGTAAGAAGTCAAAGCAGTCTAAGCCTGCCAATCCCTCTAGCAGTGCATCCATTCTTGTAGAGCGCCCTATCAATATCCATGACTTTCTTGAAATAGAAGAAATGTTTGCTTACTTTTCTTGGTTTCTAAATTATTCATATAATGAGAATTTCGTTAGGGAGTTTTATGTTTCCCTTCCTTGTGATTCTACTAATGGTTTCTCCACCTCTTTTATCCTTATAGAGTGTAAGGTTACCTTCTTTCAAGATGATATTCATAATTTATTATCTTTCTTATGTTCATTTTTTGTCTTTTCCTATCATCCCTTTCAAATTTGAAAATATTGCTCTCTTACATTTCTAAAATTGATATTGTGATTACTCGTAACACTATTGAGATGTTGAACCATTTCGCTAGGCCTAACCATACGTATGTTGGTAATGCCCTTGTTGTTAACTCTTTTGTCCCTAGTCGTTCACTTAATATTATTCTTAGTGCTATTATTCATCTCTATTCCCATCTTCATACTATTCCTTTTTACTGAGGACACATCATTTGTGCAATTCTGATGGTGATGATATAGATCTTGCTAGTATGATATATAAAACTATCATTTTTCATACTATTGATCCATCTTCTTCCGCACATCACAATCCTTCTTTGATTTTTAAGTGGGGTTCCATAATTTTTTATAACATTTCTTTTGATTGTTTGAATAGGTCTGTTATTTCTTGCATTGTTCTTTCTAAGGTCATAGGTTTTGGAGTTTATTTGTTATCCCTTCTTCCTCATCTTCTTTGAACATTGTTCATTCCACTCATTGTGAATCCATTATTGTTTCTTCTACTCCTTCCACCTTTATCTCTCTAAATGAGGATTCTACTCGAATTTTGTCTTATGTTTTACAAACTTGGAATAGGAATGTCATCAATATGCATCATTTTCATGCTTTTGATCAGAGTGTTACAGCTTCTTATCGTTCTGTTGTATAGCATTTTCATGGTTCATTCGCTTTTTCTACCTTAGTCAAACCTCATCCTACCTTAGCTAGACCTTCTCGTATTGGTGCTTCATCTCTTAGGTCTTCGTAATTTATGTTTAACATTTTTGGTGGAGAAGAACATAGTGTTCACTTTAAGACCGATCTTTCCTTTAACCAGTTTTCCAATAACATTCTCAATCCATAAATTGTTGCATACATATGGCCCTTTTTGTTACTGGACAGTCTTCTCATAGTGGTGTTCAAGGGAATGATGATGTTGTAGAGGGAGACAGAGAGTGTTGATATTTATTTTTGTTTTTTAATTTTTGTTTATTTCCTATTACTTTAGTTTATTTTTGAACTTATTTTTTTGTAAAATAAAGTTTATTTAATGAGTATGAGTTTGTTGTTGTTCCTTGATATATGCTTTAATTTATTTTTATTATATCTAATCTGTAATCTTATCTACAATGTTACATGATTGTAGAATAATTGCTTATTTGTATGCATTCTCTCTCTCATATAAGGGTGTTCGTTTGACTTTCAGTGTTAAAAAGAGGGAGAAGTTTTTGGATGCACAACTAGTTTTAATAATGTTTTTCCTGCACCTTGTGCCTGACTTGCATATACTTAGGGGGAGTATTGCATGAAGTAAGGAAGAGTTATGTGCTACACATATGATTTACCTATTAGTGTTTATCTATGTAGGGGTGACACGATAGTATGTGGTTACATTATATGTTATTTTTGCATGATACATTCATGGGGTATGTGTAAGCTACAAGTATAGATTGTCGTCTTTGAGCTTCATGTGTGCTACGTGCTATGGTGCTAAGACGTTTGTATTTCAATGTGACATATTTGGTAAGTTGATACATGAAGATGGATGGAGAGCACTAGTTGGATGCACTTAGTTTAGGAGTGTTTTTCTAGCTTGGGTGTGCATCGATGTTTTGTTCACAGGAACCAACATCTTTAGGTCATCTTCATGGACATATATGAGTATCTATTTAGTTGTACAATATATTGACATGTAAAGCTAATGAAGGAGAATGTAAGTCATGTTATACTTTATTTTTCTATATTGGCTTCCTGTGTACAAAACGTGGTGCACTTTTATTTTTACTTAGTGTTCTATCTTTCTTTATGTAAGGTTAATTATTATAAATCAATAATACACACATGCGCATAGTTAAGAACATTGTGATTGAAATCATGTTTTTCACACACCATAGGGTTAATTGTTTTAGTACGCATGCTAGGTCAAGAATGATGGATTTTTGTTCGTTTTGAGTATGGATATTTATGGAATTTACTTGATATTTTGGAAAATGAAAAAAATTTGATTTTTGGCATCTCACAACCACCCTTATACCACCTTTGGCGAGATGGTTGACAAGGTTGCTTGTGAGGTGGTTGGCCGAGTTTTATAAATACCCCTACTTCTCTCTTTTCTTTACCTATTAAATTTAGTACCAAAACTCTACTGAAATTCACACTGAGAATTATGTCTATTTCTTAATTTGTTTTAGAAAGCTTACATTTGAGTATGAGAAATTTATTAAGCTTAGTGATCAAATCATAGACTATGTGCTTATAAAGTTTGATTGTGTGTTTCACATATGTGATTTGAGATCTATAAAGGATAGTGTGTCCTTTGGGGTTTTGAGATTGAAAGTGATCCTCATGGTTTCTTGTTCTATATATTTCACATGGCTACTAACCACAACATAATGGATGGTGTTGGTTGTAGAGGAGAGTCAAGTTTGTATGTTAAACCAAGTTATTGTGGAAATAACCAGTAAGACGAGCAATAGGCAATTCAGATAGAAGTCTCGACTGATAAAGATAATAATGGTTTTATTTATTTTAGAGTTATAATTATTTTACTATTTAGTGGATTGTTTTCTATTGAGTGATTACCTTAAGTAACCGAGGACATTACCACATAGATGTGGTCTTTATATAGGTTTACCTTATTATATTATTTGTTATGCATGATCTATTATTATGCTAGTACAATATGCGTTTAATAGATATATTTTTCAACATATTGTAGCTTAAACTATGATTATATAATATATGGTGTAAAAAATTGTCTGCTTTTCTGATGTTATACTATATGTACTTCTGCTACATTATCTGTTTAAGTACTTACTTTTTTGTTTGTACGAGTTAGTTGAGTCATTAAAGAGTCTGTATCTCTTTACTTTAGTAGTGTACCAGGTTATGGACTCTTTCACCATTTGCATGCTTATATGGATACTGAAGCCAATATGTGTATTGTAAGAAAATATGTATTTGCACAAGAACTTTAGACATCAACCCTAAAGGACTTGATAGTAACAATGGAAAATAATACAAGAATTAATCTTAACAAAGTTATAAAAGATATTAATATTATAATAGATGGAGAAAAGTTTCATAACCCTATTATATATTAACAGGAAACGATAGTTGATTTCTTGATAGGAAATAACTTCTTATATTTATATAAATCATTTACATAATATATAGATAAGATAAGTATAAAAACATTAGAAAGAGAAACAATATTTCAAAGGTTAGAAATGTCAAAAGTGTGTCATCAAAAAAGTTTATTGAAACATAAAAAGAAAAAAATGTGATGAGATATACCAAAAACAAAAACCTCATTTAGAAAATATAAGAAAATTACTAGATGAAGAAAAGTTCAAATTTAATAATCAAGAAAATAAATTCTTAAAATAAATATAAGAAGATAATAAGTTACTAAAAATAAGAAAATTACTTAAAACAATAAGCTTAGAAAATCCTTTAGATTCAAATATTAATAAGTAAGTATAAAACTAAAAGACCCTAATAATGTTATAAGAGTCAAACCTATGGTCTACATCTAGAGTATCGATAAGAATTCAGTAAATAAATTCAAGAATTTTTAGAACTAAAATTAATTAAATCAAGCATGAGTCCTCCCTTAAACCCAACATTTTTTGTAGAAAAAGAAGCTAAAAAGGATGAGTAAAAAGAGAATGGTGATAAATTTTAAATCACTAAATAAATAAACAATAAATGATGGATATTTTATCCCTAAAAAAGAAGAATTACTGGTCTTAATCAAAGGAAATACATATTTTTATAGTTTAGATTACAAGAGTAAATTTTGGCAAATCAGATTAGATAAAAAGTCTTAACTATTAATAGCATTTATTTATCTATAGGGATAATTTTAATAGACTATTATACCATTTGGATTAAAACAGTCACAAAAAATATTTCAATGATATATGTTACCCCTTTCGTTATGTCTATATTGATGATATATTAGTCTTTATTGATAATATCAACCAACATGATCTTGACATATTAAAAACATCAACAAAATGTAAGAAAAAAGGAATAATATTTTCTTAGAAAAAGATAGTATTATCACAACAAAAAATCAAGTATTTAAGACTAGAAATAAAAGATGGAAAATACTACCTTAAATCTCATATGCGAAATAATATACCAAATTTTTTTAGTGTCATCATTAACAAAACCAATTACAAAGGTTTTTAAAATGGTTCAAATACTATAAATATATATTAGAAATTTAGTAGAAATGAGAAAACATTTACAAGCAAAACTTGAGAAAAATTATGTATTGGAATGGACTGATCAAGATACTTAGTACGTGAAAAAGGTAAAAATACAGGTGAAAATTTTACCAACTAAGACCAAACAATAAAATGATAATAGAAATATATGTTTCATATGAATATTGGAATGTCATATTAAAAGTGAGAGTAAACGATAAATATGAGTATTTACTTCAAGATCTTTTCAAGAAACTGAATTAAATTGTCATAATAATGAAAAAGAATATTTAGTTATAAAAAATAATAAAAAAGTTTGCTATATATGTAATATTCTCAAGATTTATTGTTAGAATAGATAATAAAGTTTTTAGATATTTCTTGAGAATTAATATTGTAGAAGATTGTAAAGAAAGAAGATTAATTAAATGATAATAATAGTTTAACCATTACAAATTTGATAGTAAATATATATCAGGAAAAAATACTAGTGCTTTAATTAGAGAATTAACTTATTAAGAATTTTTACAATTGCAAGAAAGATTGACAATCTTGACATAAAAATCAAGATTAAAAGAAAATAAATTAGAGTTCTAAAAGATCAACTATATATTTTATATCTCAAAAAATCACTCTTATGTGAAAAAAAGGAAGAGTCTACAAAGAATGAGATTAAAATCTCAAAAGAAGATGATAAAACCTTATAATTAATTAAAAGAGAAAAAAGTAAGTCCTTAAAATCTTTATGGTCTAAAATCACAAATGAAGAAGAGCTCAAAAAAAAGATTTAAGAATAAAAATAAAAGTTTTATGTTATTTGCAATAGACCAACTCTAGAAATATATAAGACATTGCTAGAAGTAAGTAGAGCAATAATTAGATTCTCTAATGTAACACATAAAGCATTCACTAATATGATTAACGTAGAAAGAAGTTTTGTCAATTTCATAACCCCTAAGCTTCTCAGACCTAATAATGTGATAGCTAGCTTAGATGGAAAATATGTAGAAGCACTCAAAAACCAATAGTCTTCATGGAAATAGATGATATATTTTTTATCCTCAAGTAAGAAATGGAAAGACAAAGAATCATAAATCCCAACCAAAGGCTAAATCATTATAATTTAGCAAGAAAATTAAGAAAAGATCAACTTGAAATTATAAAAAATTTCGTTACAGAAAAAATTCATATATTAAGAAGAAAATCAATCACATGTAGCATATTTAACATTACTGAAGAAGCATATCTAAAACTTGTTTACTAATTATTTTATTGTGGGATGATTGAAAATATCTACCTAAGTAACAATTTAATAGAATTAGATTATTTTCTTAAAAATTTCAAAAAAACCATTAAAAAGTTTAGAAATTCATTAATAGAAATTTTATTCAATAATAATAACACTCAATTGTAATTAATTATAAAAATAAATAGACAATTAATACGATTTATTTGTAACAACAACAAAAATAATTAGGGTCTAAAATTATGGTTAGAGATGATAATTTATGATAAAACGCGATATGACACAACCTATTTAATATGTTTATTAAATAAGTCAAATATGATACGATACAATAATTTAAAATTAATATTTTAATATTATTTTAAACTCAATATAAACACCAATACAACACAACCCAAATGATTTTAAAAGTCTCATTTAGTCAAAATAATATATTTTTCTTGAACTTTATTTTTTAGAGTTGATGACACAATGAACTGAACCTAAATTAATAGATTTATCCTATATAATTCATTTATCAAATAGGTTGACTTAATTGACCTGATTTATTACCCATAATTAAGATAGCTTTATTACTATATCAATTTTTGACCAATGTTATAGAAAGATCTATATTTTTAACTTTATTATTACTTGTCGGATAAAACTATGAATTGATATATTATTAATTTTTATGTAATGATATTATTATAAGTATTTTTATTATTAAGTATCACAACAAGTAATATAATAATAAAAAAAAATTATTTTCATGAAGATTATGTTATTAGAAACTAGTTTTTAAAACTTAAAAATAAAATCTTTTTTTTTGTTTTTATGTTTTAAGAAAGCAAAATTAAAAGAACTAAAAACAAATTGTAATAATTAATTAACTTAGATTTGACAGTTAAAAAGATATATGAGAAAATATCTAAAAATATTTAATTCCTCAATTTTTAAAACATATGAATCACAAAAATCCTCCAATATAATTGTCAATATATTACATTATCAGTTGAATCTAATCTAACATGTATTCATCTCTAAATTAAACTACATACTATATAGTAATTAACTTAATTATACTATCATATTAATTAGATAACATCTACTTATTAAGTTCATCAATGAATGATGAGATACATGAGAATCATGTATCTTTACCTAGAAATTATATATGTTATTTAATCAAGATAAATAATTAATTGCATAAAAATCAAATTAAATATTATAATTATAATTGGGATAAAATATTAGATCATCATTTATAGAAAATTGGGTTCATTAGAACTATAGATTAATAAATTAACTAAACATAATTTTGTTCATAAATCTCATATTTTTCATAAAGAAAGACATAAAAACTGATAAAGAAATGAGAAAAAAGAATAAATACAATAAATCTCTTGAATTTTAGTATCAATATTCTCTTGAATCTTCACCAAAATTGTATCTCTTTTTATTTTATTTTTTGTATTTTTCTCTCTTTTTGGCACCAAAAACTAATAAAAATTATGTTAATTTTGACTCATTAGGATTTTTAGGGTAATTAAGGGGTTAAATTAGGTTTAGGTGAAATCTAAACCGTCAAATCAGTTTCAGATCAAGAGTTGATGAAAAAAGAGAAAATTAACAGTGCTAGTCAATATGAACATGATACGTGGCACAATAGATTCACTCGGCAAATCAACGCAAGACTTGTGGCATGGTAGACTACTCGTGGTCAACGCTCTCTAAGTCAACGACGCGTGGTATTCTATGAATTGTAGATACAAATTATGTGATGTCGCAATGGAAAGAATAGACGAATTATATGACGATGCATGACACGTTTGTTGCATCAAACGATACACACAATGTGTTCTTATTAGCCATCTTCGCTTGCATGGCATCTACATGGCATGTTTGGTCAGCTCCTTATGTGTATGGTGTCCAAATGACATCTTTTGATTAATTATGCATTAAAAAATTCAATAATATTACAAAAAATTCTAAAAATATATATATTTTCACTCATTTTTACTATAAAATTCATATTTTAATATTTTTAACTCTAAAAATACTACTTATTGAATAAAATGAATTAATATTAAGTAAAAAAGTACACGATGACTTTACTTTCAAAATGTAGCTTTAAAATTAATTATAATTGAATATTATTATTATTGGATAAAATTATCAATATTTATTTTTATGTTTAGAAAATATAAATTGGGTGGACTTATTAATTGAATAATTTTTACTAATTTTAGAACAATAATTCAATTTTTTGAAACATAATAGCATTCAAAATTTCAATTTCTTCTTATATTAATGTTTTTCTTCTTGAAATATCAATTCGATTTCCTAAAATTATCATTAAACAAAAAAGAGTTGTTGCCATCGTCAATTTAAAAATGGTGACAACATGGTTATTTTTATTTATTTTTTTCAAAATTATTAATTACACTTAGGCAAAACAAAGTTTCCGACTTAATCTTGAAAAGAAGAAAAACTTGGTACAAGGAACTGGGAAGGAGTACTAAAACCTAAAGAAGAAAAGGCTGGTCTGCTCGGTCTCCAATGATGTTACCATCATAAATGTATTAGGATAATTAATAGGGAAAATGGAATGTTAAGAATAATGATATTAAACAAACATTTTGTTATTTAGGTGACAAAAATGTATTAAAAAAATATTTGTTTTTAATATAATATTAAGACGTTTTAGAATATAAATATAAATAGTATGAGTCTAAAAATAAATATAAATTTATATATCTTTAATATTTTTTAATGTATAAATAAAAAATAAATCATATTGTAATACAAGTTATTATTATCAAAATATTGAATCACTTTTCAATTTTTAAAATAATTTTTATACATGATCGAACAGGGAGGGATATTGCTAAAGTCATAATTGATGGTTTTATAACATATTAATTATCAATTTAAAAAAATGATAGATATTAGTTCATAAGGAATGTAAATAGTCAAATTTTGAGATATAATATTATATATGTTATTTTTAAAATTAATAATTAATGTATCTAGAATCAAATATGATAATAATATCCCTTCCCAATAAAATATAACAAATGTAATAACTAATTTTATTTATTTACATAAGTAATTATATTTTATTATTATTGTTATTTGATAGATTGTCATTAATAAATGGAATTTTTATTTTAGAGTAATAAAATTATTGTTAAAAGAAACCATTTATTTTTAAAAATAAATTTTTTATTATGAATATAATAGTTATTATTTTAAAAATATATTTTTTATTAATAAAAAATAATTATGATAATAATAAATTATTATTTACTTATTTTTAATATATTTATTACCAATTACAATATATTAGATATGTTTTTAACTTTTTTATATATAATATATATATATAAATTAATTACAAATAATAATACATAATAAGAAGAAATAAGCTCTTTATATTTTTTTAAAAGGAATTAAAATTCTCTTTTTATTATTAAATAAGACGAGGTGTTATAATTTTTTTTATATTAAATCTTATTAGTACTCGTATTAAAAATAATATCATTTAGTCATTTAATTTTGTAAAAAATATCAAGGATAAATTATATTATGTTAATGATTTTTTATTTAAAATATTATTATTTTTTGTTAAGTAATTAAAAAATGATTAAAATACGAATTTTTTACAATAATTAAAATAAAATTTAATAAGAAATATTTTTAAAAAATAAAAAATAAAAAAATATTAAAAATGAATACTTCAAGAATTTTTTATATTAATTGTGATTTTACTATGTTCAAAAAGTAATATTTTAATTGTATTTAATCACTTAATAAAAATAATGATATTTTAATAGAAAAATTATTATTGTATTTTTTTACAAAATTAAATAAATAAATAACATCTTTTTTAACTTTAAATAAAATAATTTAAAATAATTTTATAATATATTTTTCTGTTAAAATAAATAAAATATTATAAGTAAAATTTAAACTTAAATCTATAATAATAAAATAAAAATCATACTATCTAAATTATAAATTTATTTATATTTTTGAAAAATATTTTTAAGTTAACATTAACATTTTTTTAATAATTTATCCATTGCGACAATTGACAACCCATTTTTAATATTTCTTTCTCCAATGGCTTCATTACCAATAAAATCTCATAGATATTTAATTCATCGACAAGTTTGAAAACCGAGCTCCAATTCCCAGCCTCCAATATCTTTTCTGAAACTCGTTTGCCAATGCTAAAAAAAAGGGAAACAAAAAGAAAAAGAAAAAAAGGGTTGGGGGCAGGCAATAAAAAGATAAAGTCTTTTTAGGACGACCGTGAGTAATATCCCGGCTGTAAGGAACCAATTATCATTGAGTATATATCAATTCTACACCTTATTATCTTAACTATTTTTGATTTGATTAGATTTGATTCTTTAATTTTTTTAGTTTTCATATATTTAATTAAAAAATTAAATTTTTTAATTTTTTTTTAAATAAGAGTAGAACTCATAAAAAAAGAAATTTGTTTTTTCATTGTTATAAGTTGGTGACAATATATTCATTTTACATTTTAATTTAATAGAATATTATATATATAAGTTTACTTGTTTTAATATATTTCTTATATAAAATGTAATTTAATATTAAGGGCATGCATATTATGTATTGATTTACATTTTACCTAAATAAATAATATTAGTTATTAAAAAGTAAGAATCGAATCGGTCTAAAAAACTATAAAACCTATTCAAACCAAACCTTTTAGAATTAGATCGAGTAGATCCAATATCATGTTAGTATTTTTTGTTTTGGTTTTTGTTTTTATAATAGAATTATTTTTAAAAAATATTTATTTTTAGTAACTAAATAACTATTGTATTAAATTTTAACTTAATAGGATTTTAATTTTTTTAAATAATAAATATTTTTAAATAGGACATAAATTAACATAAGTATTTTCTAGTTTATTTTATATTAATATAATCATAAATTACATGTATAAATAAGCATTTAATTTAAACAATAAAAAAGTAAAAACTTCAAGGTTAAGCATTTAATTTAAACAATAAAAAAGTAAAAACTTCAAGGTCGACAATTAGACGCTAGACTTAAAGTCTCATATTACTCAGCTTTGCAATTGAGGACTTAGGGTTGAGAAATTAGATAGAGTTAATGGGTTAGGATAAGGAAGTAAGGTAGGATTAATTGAAATTTGAAAAGGTGAAAAGTGTTATTGCGAAATAGACAGAAGAAAAACTATTAGTTTTGTCGTATTTTTATTTTTTTATTAAAAAAAATTATTTTATTAAAATAAAAAATACACATATATAATACAATATAAGTATGAGTTGGATCATTTTTTGTAAAAAATTTAACTTAAAGAGTCGATCCAATTTATTATAGATCGATTATGTAATTTTTAAATAAAAATCAACCCAATTATAATGAAAAAATGGTATAATTTAATTTAAGTTGAATTTGGTTGTTTAGATGGATAGAATAGATCAATTTTTGAACACTTATATTTAATATTAGCCTAATTATAGTATTTATTATTTTGTTTTATAACTTTAGTTTTTATTATTTTATTTAGTTTTTCATTTTTTACTGTTTTTTTAATTTTTAATATTATATTTAATTTTCTTTTATTTATTTATTTATTATTATTATTATTATTATTATTATTATTATTTTACTTTATTTTGTAATTTTAATTTTTACAAGTATATTATTTTGCATTTTAGATGTACCTTTCTTTCACTTTATTTTTTCTTTTATTTTCTTTTCAATGTTATCTTTTATATTTTTAGTACTATATATAAAATAGCATAAAACAAGTGATTAATTTGTATAAAATATGCATTTTTTTCTTAATCAAAATACTTAATATTTAATTAATATTTTTTAGTCTATTGATAATCACTATTTGAGTGTGGATGTAAATTAGTATGATTTAACATTATTTTTCTACTTTAAAGAATGATGGACTCAACCAATTAAGATATTATGGTGATAATAATTAAAGAATATCATATTTAACTTATCATAATGTTTAGTATTTTTCATATAACTTTGAAAATATTAGTTTTTATATCCATTACTTATCATAATTTACAAAACAAAAAAGTTAAAATAACCTCGATTTTTAATCAAATAATATTTTTATGTAATTTAAACAAGTGATTTAAAATGAGAGAGAGGTGATTCAAACAATACTCTAAACTTCTTACCTAAATCAACCTATCATTTTTTTTATATAATTTTTCTTTTGTTTTCTTGGAAAGATAAATTTTATAAGAATTAGCTAAAAAATATTGTCTTTCATAACAATATTAAAACAATAAATTTAAACTAATAACATGCAATGCATGTGATACAAACCTAGTTAACATATTATGTTTGAATGCTGCAGTGAAATTTTATCATAATTTTTTACCGTTGGAATAATGTTATTAATTTGAAAAGTTTGGGAATCAAATCTTAAAAAAAAGAAAGAAAAAAGTAAACAAAGTGTAAATTACAAGCATTGGTAAACGGTAGAGGGCTACAAGTCTTATTCAGCCCATCCTTTTTGCATAATATATTTCTTATAATTTTTGGAAAACTTAAAATGTGTATATATACAAAATCGGTTTTTGAGTAATGTTAGTTAGAATGACTTTAAAGTCATATTTCCTACCACTGCTCGACTTAAATCATTAAAATTAAGAAAGGAAAAGTTAAAAATAAATTAAGTAAACAAATCAAAAGTCATGATAAAATATAAAACACTGCTCTAAACCTAAAGGCCATTGTATATAGCATTTTCCATACATTTTAAGCTCAAGATCGTATAATCAAAAACCCACGTATCAAAACATAGTTGGTCGGTATTGTGCTCTCATAGAAGAATGCTAACTACAAACAAATTTGTGCCCATACCTTAAATTGACATGTTGCATTCCATAATACATGTGGTTGTAAAAGTAAATGTAAATTTTTATGTTCTTTTACTCTGATAATACTATAATCTAATCATAGTTCACTAGACACCCATACCATATGAGATTATTCCAACTTGAAAAGACTAGCAAGAAAGCAAAGAAAAGTGTGTAGTATGAGAAAGTTATAGAGAGAGAATTTCTAAAAGAAGCTGAAATTTGAGAGCAAGTCATGTTATTCAATTTGAACGAGGGAAATTTTTTTGTCTGATAATTAATATTTTGGTATTAATATATTCAGCACATCTTTCTCTGCATCTTTATGTTTCTAATTTTGTATCGTCCTCACCAAAATAAAAAAAAGTCCTTTTTTGTTTGTTTGTGTATTCCCTACTGCTATTTTGTTTCAAATTTGGGTGATTGTTAATATCATTGGGGTTTGTTAAAAAGGTTCAACAACATGTAGCATTTTTTTTCACTTTAGATTGCTAGAAGAAAAAGTGGAAAGGTAAGAAACTATATAAATATATTATTATAATATTGATATATGACTTCAATTTTTAATCATGTTCGTAGATCTATGATCACGGTTAAAAATCGAGATCATATATCAATATTATAGTAGTGCTTATTTTCACAATTTCTTTCCCTTTCACGTTATCTTTTAGTAATCTAAAGTGAAAAAAATATTACTTGTTGAACCTTTTGATCACCACATACGAAATGTGTGTAATAAATATGCAAGTATACGTATCATAACAAGTAATATAATGATAAGAAAAGATCTTTTTCACAGAGATTATTTTATTAGAAACTAATTTTTAAAATTGAAAAAAAATCAATTTTTATGTGCTTTTATGTTTTAAGGAAGTAAAATTAAAATAACTAAAAGTAAATAAAAATAATTTGCTTTTATGTTTTAAGGAAGTAAAATTAAAATAACTAAAAGTAAATAAAAATAATTAATTAAATCAAATTTGATAATTAAAAAGATATATGAGAAAATATATAAGAATACTTAATTCCTCAATTTTCTAAACATGCGAATCGTTATAATTTTCACAATATAATTATCAATTAATTACATGATCAATTGAATCTAACATAATATGTATTCCTATCTCAAGTAAACTACACACCATATAGTAATTAATTTAATCACACTTTCATGCCAATTAAATTACATACTACTCATTAAGTTCATCAATTATGGATCATATACATAAGAATCATACATTTTTGCCTAGAAACTATGCATGTTATTTAATCAAGACAAACAATTAAATAATTCTCTTAAATCTATTTAATTGTCTCTATAAATAAATTTTTGGTGAAACAATTAATAGCATACAAATAAGATTAAATAATATAATTAAATTATAATTATAGTTAGGATAAAATATTAAATCATCACACGGTGAAAATTGGGTTCATAAGATCCCTAGATTAATAAATTAATTATACATAATTTTGTTTATAAAGCTCATATTTTCATAAAAAAATATAAAATTGATAAAGAAAAGAGTAGAAGAATAAATACAATCAATCTCTTTAATTGTAGTATTAATCTCCTCTTGAATCTCCACATAAATTGTGTCATCTCTTAAATTTTTTTGTATTTTTTTTTTCTCTTTTTAGCTCCAAAAATTGACCAAAATTATGTTAATAAAGGCCACTTAGGGTTTATGGAGTGATTAGGGACTTAAATATTGCTTAGCTACGATCTAAGCTGTCAAATCAACTTCAGATCAAGGGCTACAATCACGTGGCATCAGGATTTTATTGGGTAAATCAAGGAGCGACCACTACTACAATTTATGCTTTTAGTCTCAGAAATTTAGCCTCGATTTTTTTAAAAACCGAGGCTATAAGGTTTTGATCAAGGTTTAATAAAAACCGAGACTATAGGGTATGTTTATGACCTTGGTTTTTATCAATAATCGTGGCCATAAGTTATATCAATTTTTTTCATTTTTTTTCTTTTTCTTTTTGTTTTCTTTTTTCCTTTCTCTTTTTTTCCTTTTTCCTTTTTTTTCTTTTTTCGTTTTTTCCAGATCGATTATTTTCCCCTCTCTTTTTCTTCTTCCTCAGCCCTATCACACACCTCTCTTGGTCCTCTTGCTAGTAGTTGGTTCGCTGGGCACTGGTCACTGATCTCTAGTCACTGGTTCGTTGGTGTTGTTCGCTATTCGCTATTAGCTGTTCGTTGTTCGCTGGCACTGGTCGCTAGTGCGCTGACAAACTGATTTTCCATCTGAGCTTGGACTCAACCAATCATGAATTTGGAATTCCTATTGAGTTGGGATGTTCTTATAAAGCTGATTTGGTTGTTGCCCATAAACACTATGTAGAGGCTTGGTTCAAAATCAAGGGTAACAATGATTTTTAAGTTTCTTACTTTTCACGACATATACATTTTATTGTTATTTGATTGCGTTAAGTTTCATATATCCTTGAACGTGTGTAGTTTGACTACTAGGATTTGATTAGTTTATGGTCTAATATATATTAAGGTACTTACTACCTTTCATTTTTCCACTGCTCTGTTATTCATCTTTTTGCTCTTGATATTATATTGAAATCACAAAACCTAAGATCAAGAAGAAACATTGCAAAACTTGCTTATGACAATTTATGAGCTGAACTTAATTACATTGAAATATAAGGATGTTTTTTGTTGGTACTCTTAGTTATTGTCTATTTTGCTTTCTAATTCCACCTTATAAGGTTCTGTTAAATGGTGGAAAATATTCACACCTCAATAGTGTTCTGGTATGAACTGTTTTGTTGCTGTTTTTGCAATTCCTGTTCTTTCTTTTCATTTAATTTCCCAAAATAACCTTTATCAAATGGACTTTCTTTTCATTTTGTTTGATACTCTTTCCAAGATTTTGGTTCTCTGTTTACTTTCTCTTTGGGCTCTTTTCTTTAAAAATGATGGTTTAGAGTGGCTTATCACTCTTTTCTCAGTTGCTACTTTGCCTAATACCTTAGTCATGGGCACCCCTTTGCTTAAGGCTATGTACAGTGATTTCACTTAGAGTCTCATGTTTCAAATTGTTATTCTTCAATGTATTATTTGGTAATTCCTATACCTACTTAATTTACTTAATTTTTTTCTTTTGATTAATTTCATGCGTGCTTGCTTTCTTCATTTAGTGGTTTGTCATCAAGATTAACTTACCGTTTGATATTAAAAAAATTAATTACATGCATATTTATAGATTTCTTTCTTTTTGGGTATTTTATAATGTCTTATATTGTTTTTAGTAGCTAGATGTTGGATCTTCTGTTTTTATCTTTTACCCTTTTTTTTTCTTCCCTTTTCATAAGAATTTAGTGATCATTTTTTGATTTGTTTGTTTGTGTTCATTCATAGGAAAGCAAAAATTTTCACAGAAAGAAAGCTAAAGTGTGGATAGGGTTATTAATTTGATTAAAGACATTGTATTTTTCCCTTTTAGTAGAAATAGAAAGCAAAATGGACAATAACATTAAAGACATTGTATTTTCCTCTGAATTTTATGCTTTTACTTACATTATGATTTGTCTTTATCTTAGTCATCACATGCTTAATCTTGTGTTCTTTTATATTATTAAGCTGCTTATACAAATTGGCATTATATTTATATATATAGAACTTGTGAAATATGTGGATCAAATGTAATTAATGTTGGTGGTGTTAATTAAGCTGAGTTGGTGCAATGTAATGAGGCCAACACTATGACATCAACAATCATTGCAGAGGTAGTTACTTTAAAGTGAGTATCTATTTTATAAATGTTATGTTTTTCTTCTTAGATTTTTTATGCTATCATCCCGATTCCAAAGGTTTGAGAAAGATTATATGCTCTTCTATCATCTAGTAGAGTAAGTCCACAGTAATGCCCTTTCATTTATATCAGTAGATTCAATACCAACTGGTGATTATGGACCATTTGTTGGTATTTCTTTGTAAGTAATTTTATGTATACTCTTATATTTATGTGTATGTTATACATATGTGGTGTTAGTGGTAATTAATACTCTTTAATTATCTGTTGTCGTATATTGCATGGTATATTATCTAATATTATTAAATTATTATAAATATAATAGATGAGATAAATATACTTTAGCCTCATAAAAATATTTATGGTTCCACCTCCGGTTCCTGCATGCAACTTCATTTTTCATTGTGCATTTGATATGATTATGTAGTTTATGTTATCTTCTGCTTTAACAGGTTGTAAATTTGATTGGGAGTTCATGAACAAGTGTTTTCCATATTTCTCAAGACATAGCTTAAGTTACAAAAGGAGGTCATGTTGAGTCCAAATCCAAAAATGGACTCATCGAAAGGTTATGATAATTTGAGGCTTAAGTCTGGGTAAACCAGTAAGAATACTTACCCATGGCAAGAGTAGGGTGGTTTGTTTGGTTAGATTGAAAAAAACCTAATCAAACTTTTTACTGTAATAAATAGTTTGAGCTTCAAATTATGTAAAAAAAAGTTAATAAATTTTTGAATACTTAAACCAAATTAAATAATTATTGTATTATATATGTATATATATATATATATATAATTTAGATAGATTTGACTATAATTTGGTTCATATCTCATCTGTTAATTTCAAGTTAGACGAAACAACTATTGGACAAGTTAAAGAACTACTTATTATGGACCATTTGTTATATATGTAAGAACAAATGTAGATTGAAGAATTTATTGTGTAAATATGAGGTATTGCTTATATTTATGTAATATGGATGTTGTTATGTTCATATATAATAGATGTTTATATTTACAAGTACTATCTCACAGTGTCATTTATTATAGACATTTTTATGACATTATAATCATGATGTAACTTATATATTAAGAATAACTAAGTAGAGAGGACTCTTGTGTTCTAGATGTTGTATATGCAGGATTATATTCATGGAAACTGGATGTTGGTATACTCATACTAGATGCTATTTTTTATGAAGAAATTAATGCATACTGCCAAGGACAAAGATTTTCAAGAATAACATTATTACAATGGGACTTACTCTTTTTCAGATTAATTTAGATTGTAGACTATGATTAGTTAGCAACCTTAAAGTTTTTCTTGTATTTTTTTATATTTTTGGAACTCTTTAATTAGTTAGTTTTTATTATATGTGTTTTATTGTATCGTTTTATTAAACTTTTAATGTAATATCTCTTTTAAATTTAATATAAATTAATCTTAATTTTTAAATTTTCTCAATTTATTTTAATTTATATTTAAAAATTGAGTGTAACCGAAATAATAATTATCATTTTGATTACAAGTCTATGGCCTCGGTTATAGCAAAATTGTGCCCAGATGTGAGACTTATGGCCTCGGTTATTGAAAAACTGTGGCCATATGTGAGACCTATGGCCTTGGTTATTGAAAAATCGTGGCCATATGTGAGACTTATAGCCTCGGTTATTGAAAAACTGAGGCCATATGTGCAACCTATGGTCTCGGTTATTGAGAAACCGAAGCTATATGTGCAACCTATGGCCTCGGTTAAAATCGAGGCCATAGGTAATAACTTTTGGTCTCTCTCACTTAGGCCTCGGTTATTATAACCAAGGCCGTAGATCTATGATCACGGTTAAAAACTGAGGCCATAAGCACATTTTTTAGTAGTGGATGCATGACGAGAGAGATCGATCAAAGTCAACGCTTGTTGTGTCAGTGACACGCGACACGACGTGATTTGCAGAAACAGATATAATTACGCACGGGTGGAAGGCGCAGAGCAATGGTATGGTGACACGTGGCAATGAGGGTTGATCAATTTCCAAACTCGAATTGAACGTTGTGCTGACACGTGGCACGTGTTTCGTCCTTCTCACACATGACATAACATGATTTGCTATCCTTGCTTGTGTGGTGTCAGCTCCCCTACTTTCGTGGCAGGCCACTTGGTAGCTCTTGATTGGTCATGCATTAAAAATTCATAAAAAATCCAAAAAAATTCCAAAAAATTCTGAAAATTATAGTTTTTACTTCTTTTCACTAAAAAATTTATATTTTAATATTTTTGACTCAAAGAATACTATTTATTGAATAAAACAAGTAAATATTAAGTAAAAAAGTGCACTAATGGCTCTACTTTCATAGAGTCATCACCTTTTTAACAAAGGTTATAAAAACCAAGGTTTAAGTAAGAGAGATCATAGACTCTTACATATGATCTCAAACGGAGACCATAAACATACCATTTAGTCACGATTTCATAAAAGATCGAAGTTGTAGACATATCGTTAGTAACAGTCCTTTAAAGATCGTGACCATAGACATAACATTTGGTCACAGTCTTATAAAAGACCATGATAATAGATATACTATTTAAGGGGTTGAGCTGATCGAGAAGAAATCGAGAGGGGTAAAGTTGATCAAGAAGAAATCAAGAGAGGTATAGTGGAGCTCATTCAAGCTAATTTAATGGTGATGAGAAAATTCCAAGCGAAAAAAAAGTTGGAAAAAAAAGAAAAAAAAATTGGATGAGAAAGGAAGGAAAAATGAGGGAAAAAGGAAAAAATTAAGAGGGAAATTTGGTGTGGTGAAGAAGAGAGAAAATAATGAAATTAATTGAGAGAGAAATGAAAAAAAATTAAAGTGATTTTTTTATTTTTTTAAAATGAATAACACACAATATATTATTTGGTTTCAATTTTAAAAAGACCGAGGGTCATATACTAGACTTTGGCCTAACTTGTCTATGTCCTGAGAAATGCTCTATAACTGACAATATCATTGGGTGCGTAGAGATTCACCCGATCTCTGAACAAGACAAGGTGGTTTAAGAGGTCAAAGGACCCATTGTTAGTTCCAATAAATGGCTATTTGAAATCCTCCCTCAATAGAGTATAGTACCTCTAAGGTGAAAGGAGCCTAAGTGGAATTAATGTAATCTAGATCTCATTTCTCCCGATCAAGTCATAGCTCTATCTTTTGAAGCAAATGTTCCCAAGTATCCCATTGATGTAGTAGGAACATGATTATCGCCCATTCCTGGCACCACTTGTTTATTTTTGTCTAAGTTTGCGACCTTGCCAAAAAGGCTTTTTTGGCAAAAGCAAGCATGGTGCTTGTCTCAAGATGGTTCCTTAAATCTATTTGATACAATGGAATATATTATTCAAAAGATTTGATATGATTTTCAAGAGATTTTGATTGTTTATTTTACCAAATTATACATTAAGGATAACAATGGAATATATTATTCAAAAAATTTGATATGATATGATTTTTTTTAATAAGTGGATTAGATAAATCGAATTAGGTATTAATCTGTAAATCAATAAGTATCTAAATTATCATTTTTTTTTCATTTTTTGTCTAAAACAAAAACATTATTTAATGTGTTGTAATGTATGTTTTAGATTGAAATTTTTTTTGAAGAAGAGAACATTATATATTTATAGAAAAACACTTTATTATTTAATGTTATAATCATTATTCTAAAAAAATGTTAATACTTTTATGATAAATATTTTTAAATTATTAACTTCATCTCATCTAAAATTTAAAATTTAAAATTAAGCCTAGTTTATATATTTATTTAATAAAATAGATGACATTTTATTATATTTACAACTAAAAATGATAGTTGAATTAATTACTTAAATTAAAAAAGAATAATATGTTTGAAAAGAAATAAATAGTTATAAATATAAAGAGATTTGAATTTTGATTTAATGAATTTTAAGGATAGATTTATAAATATTGTAAAAAATATAAATTTTAAAAATGATTATATATAATGTAATTTTTTTAAATATACAATTGTAAAAATTAATTAAGTATGTTTAAAATATGTGATTCTTTTAATTCTAAATTATAGTTTTAAAAGGATTTAGAATTATATCTATCCAATTCAGTCTAATTCACACATAGATTAATCTTCATCTATTGATCTTGTATGTAATTCATTAATCAATTTGATTTAAAATTTATCTATTTTAATCATATTTGAAGCGAAATAAATAAAATAAATATTTCACTTTGACCCAATAATATTTTTTACCATCCTTACATATAGCTAGACAAGTAAACAAATATCATATTTTTAGTGAAAGTTATTTTATGAATAAAAGTATTAAATTAATATAAATGTTATTTAAACATTATAGATGAAATATTTTTAATAAGTAGAGTATTTATAAAATCTTTACAAATAGGCTCCTTATATTTTTTTTAAACGATGCTTTCAATGTCCTTAACTACATTTGGAATTCTCTCACGTGGCATACATTTTACCAAAAAATAATTGAAATGGCATCATAGTTTTTTAAAATATATGATTTGAAATCTTAATTATTAATCGTAGTAAAATTAATACACTAGCCATGATAAAAAACCATAAATGAGAGAAATTAACATGTGTGTAAAATTTGTATTTTAATAGAGTAATTTTTATCATTTTAAAATTTAAATTTGTAAGGATTATAAGTGTTTATTATTGTTCTAGATAAAACATATGCTTGTAAACTTATTTTTACGTTTGTTACCAAATCTATCAAGAAAAGTCAAACAAAAATATAAGTTTATGATAATTATAATTTATGTATATTTTTTATAACTACCATACATAATATTATACTCATGTATTTAATAACATATGTTTATACTTAGAATTATTTTTGGTGTTAAAATATTTATTTATTCAAATCAATTTATGAAAATATCACTTAATCTTTTTTCTTTAATACAATGTTTTATTAATGTTCCAAAAATATCTTTTTATATTATTAAAGTTTTTAATGAACTTTAGATAATGAAGTACGAAATAATTAATCCTAATATTATTATGTTATATTTACATAATAATATTAGGTATATTGTGACAGTATCTTAAAGATCGTAGAATGATATCGAGTTTTTACGTAAAAGTTTAGTTTTTACAGTGAAAAGTTAGATAGTTCGATAGACTAATAATTTTCTTATTAAGTAATAATTTTGACTTAAGTTATTTCTATTTAAAAATATCGTATGTTATTTTTAATTTTCGTAATTTATTTTTATGTATGAATGTTTTGTTTAGATTATTAAATTTTAAATTTTAAATTTAAAAATAAGATATTCGTTACTGGTTATTAGGTACGTTTTAAAAATTTTAGAATTAAAAATAAAAAACTCAACCCAACCCCCTCGGACAACCCATGTCCCCCCGGGCAACCCATGACCCTCCACCTACGAACACTCACCCCCACTTGTCAACTCCTCACACCATTACCTACGAGCTGAGCTCGTTGAACTGCCATCTGCATGTCGAATCTATTGCACCACCACCTCTATCCCAACGTCCCACCCGCGAACACCATCTACCTGCGAACCCCCACCCGTACCCACCCCGTGGTTTGTTGAGTTTTAGGTTTTTTTTTTAATTTAAATGTTCAAAATGTCAAAAATATCCTTAAACAAATATAACATGTGTCAAGAACATATTCTAAATATATTTTTTTTGACTTATTTAAAAATTTTGTGAAATTAATGTAGTTATTTTACTTAACAAAAAATTTATTATACTTAATTTTACCTTTAGTGAAACTAATGTCAATTATTTCGCTTAACAAAAAAATTATTATATTAAATTGTATCTTTAGTGAACTTATGTTACCATTTCTACGTAAAAATCCAATATTTTATATACCATTTATTGAACATGTCATTAATATTACTCATTCATTCATTAATATTATTTATGAAAACGAAGGGACAAACTTGTTACACTACATGCCAATGTCCCTGTTGTATGTATTCTCTGTTAATGCTGTCTAAAGTTCTACTGTACATAACTCTATGTACTAATCATCTAATTGTCCAATATGTTTCTAGCAAATGTTCAAAACCCAAACCCACGTAGCCTTCAATGTTATTAGAATGGGGAATCTGATTTATATGGTATATCTATATGATGAATTGAGTCCTTTTTATATCTTGAATCTACCCTACCAAAAAAAAAAAAAGTACAAACTCTAACTAATGAGTGACATCACACTGTATGCATTCAATGTAAACAAATATTTCTCTCTCTATCTTACAAGCTTGCATAAAACAGAGAGTGCAATAACTTAGTCAGTTTGAATCATTTCCATTACACTAAGTTTGGGTCTTTGCTATAAGGCTGCAGAGAAAACACAAGCGTTGGCTGCTCATTCTCATTATTATTTCTAAAAATGGGATTTTCTCTTGGAATGGTAGTCATATGATGCCGAGGTGATCGTGGTGGCGACGCATAGAGTGCCGAGGCCGCGAGCACCTCTCGGCGCACATTTTCTTGGTGTTGGGAGTTTCTGTGCAGACGCAGTGCTGTCAAGTATAAACCAGCGGCAAGGAAAATTGATGTCAAAGCAAATGCTCCAGCAGCAGAGAATAAACCTTGCCTTAGAACAAAGCATGTTGGTTTTGGTTTTGCCCAATTTTTCAAATGCCCGGATTCAACGCTAAGTCCAATCAACAGCAATATCTCCCCAATAGAAAAACAAATCCTACGACAAAAACAAACCATAAAATTAATTATTATTTTTATATCCACACATAATTAATATGATTCGAATCTATACAAGACTGAATTTTATCGCCAAATTAACCAACTTATTGTTAGCAAAACTGTGAATTCTGATTTTTTTTCCCTTTATATCAAAACGATATTTAAGTAATTAGAGAATTTGAATTAGAGAATTTTCTTGAGAAATATCAAGTCTTTATCAACTGTAGTACAACGTAATAAATAATTCTGATATGGTTTAGTTGAAGGAAAAGACAGAAACCTAACACCAATATTTAGAACAAACAGTACATGCTATAATTTGAATATGTGAAATTAATTAATTTTTCTGATTTTTTTTTTAATTTTACCAAAACGAGATTTGAATGGGAGAACTTTCTAGAGAAATGTAAAGTCTTTACCAACTGTATTACAAGATAATAGACAGTTCTTATATGATTTAATTGAAGAAGAAAGAGAGAAACCTATGAACATTTTAAAGAGCTTTTGAACCCAACTGAATTTTTATTTTTATTTTTTTGTCATAAATGCTTTCCAAATTATATGCTTGTTAACATAAGCACAAATAATGTGCTTCTCTTTGTAAAAGCACTTTTAATAAAATCACATATGATTAGATTACTTACCAAGTTGATATAAAGAAAAAACATGCTTGCCATGTCAAGCTTTTAGCAGAACCTGAATTGGGATCCCAAGCAGCTAAGGCAGAAGCTGGCAATTTACTAATTGCAATTAACATGTAAGTATGTTCTAACACCATTACAATTGCTAAACCAACAAAAGCACTAGCACCACATAACAATGGTGTTTTTCCACTTCCACTATAAACACATTGATATCTACCACTACCTACCCATATCATCTGCAAAACAAAAATAAAAAAAAACTGAATTTAGTTTTCTTACGTCTAAATCAAATTGGGTATATCTTTGTTTTTCTTGATAATCCAAGTAAATATTAAGTACCTTAGATCGAGTGGCTTCTGATATTAAGCATAGAATGAAGAAAAATAGGCCACAAAGAATGGTAAAGACTATGAAAATGGCACCAATTTTGCTGCCTAAATCGATTTTTGGACGGCTTGGTGCAAGATCTGCATGCGTGATTGCCATACTTTTTGGCATTTTTTGAATCCAAGACTGGTGGAATTCATATGCAGATTGAATTAAGAATAAAGAAATTAATTTATGGGTTTTGAAGTTTGTTCTTCTTTTTTCTTGTTTTTGGTGACAGAGGATTATAGAATCACTTGGAGCAAAGGTTGCTTAAAGGCCAAAGATTCGTTGGTTTTGCATTTTAAGTATTGTTCACACAATTAAGACGATGGATGGTTATAAAGAAAAGAACTTTAATTGATTAAAAGGTACTCTACTAATTAAAGGTAAAGTCATATTTTCTTTTATAGGTGCCTAAAGTACATTTTGCACTTATGTTCTTCTCCATGATCATGAACATTTACATTTATTATGACAATTAAAAGCTTCATGTAGCTATCAAGTTTTGTGTGAGAACCATATAAAGTAATCTAGATATTTACTAGGGGTAAATAACGGTGTTGCAGTTTTTGATAAATAAGCATAAAAATCCTATAATTTAAACTAATTTTCTATAATTTAAAGTAATTTTAATGATTTTTGTAACTTTCAAAATAATAGCACAAATGTGTTAAACGCCAGGTTTAATGATTTGGTGGGATCCAGATGTAGAGGCTTGGGTTAGTTCGTTGGGGAAAAGGTTAAAATCACTTTTTTTTTAACTAAAAATTAGTATGTGATTAATACGTTACCAAAATTTTTAGAACAATTTCAGAATTAAAAAATAAACAAAACACGTTAACTTAAAACTCTCATATCCATAGAATTAAAATAAAATAAAGAACTTAAACATGTTAATTGTTGGAAATAAATTTAAATAAAAAAAATTGATGAGAATAAATGTTAAATTTTACTCTCTTAAAATTTTGTCGCATATTACTAATTTACGTATTTTAAGAGATGTTTAAACATAGAAAGATTTATGATTGAGATTGGGCCCTAAGAGGCATTCACTTTTGTGGAAGGAGAGATGACTTAGATAATTGTGATTTCACACATGCGCGTGTGCGTTTGCTACCATCCAACCGACCGTGTCAAGTCGAGTGTGTGTGTGTGAGTTGAGGTGACACTTTTTGTGATTGTTATTTTCATAATTGTGCAAAAATTGTACATCTTTTTTCAACTATAAATAGAGGGCAATAACTCTCAGTTTTTTAAGACACAACTTAACAACTCAAAAACTACTCTTCATAGCAAAACCAAAGAAAAGAAAATTCAAAATTATTTTTTCAATTTTTCGAGCAACAAATATTTTAGAGATGTAGCATTTCGGACTTCATCAATGCAGTGAAGCTCCGAGATTGAATAACAAGATTATGGGCTATTTTATCTTGAGTACGACGATGTTGTATTTGCTTGCACAAATTTGAATAGAGCTGCAAAATGTCTTAAAGAGAGCGACGTAGCCCGCAACTTAACTCAAGTAGTATATTTTAGTACATTGGTAATATTGTTCTTATTTAATTATTACATACCTGATACAACAATTTTAAGACGTTTTCTATCTATCATATCTACTGAAATGTGAACTGGTAATCTCAATAAACTGTTTCGTTTCGAGGGACTCCATTTTAAAAGATGGAGACAAAAAATGTTATTCATTTTAACCATGAAAAATGTTACGTGCTGAAAAACCAACATTGAAGCTACAACTAAGGACTTATACACTTAGATGGAAAATAATTTTCTATGCAAACAAAATTTTTCTTAATAGTTTAGCTAATGATTTGTATGACTATTATAATTCTGATAAGTCATCTAAAGAAATTTGGGATGCACTTCAAAAGAAGTATGACACTGAGGAAGCTGGAACAAAGAAGTATGTTATTAGTAGATACAGTAAGTACCAATTAACTGATGACAAAGCTATGAAAGCTTAATCACATGAACTATAGAAGATAACATGAAATAAATTCTAAAGGTATGGTTTTAGACGAACAACTTCAAGTTATTGTTATTATAGATAAATTACCCCTACATGGAAAGATTTTAAGAATGCACTTAGACATAAAACTAAGGAATTCTCCTTAGAAAACCTAATAACCCATCTAAGAATAGAGGAAGAAGCCCAAAAACAAGATAAACAAGATAAAAAGATGAAGTATTTGTTGTTTCAAACAACAATGTCAATAAGAAATCCTCCTCTATAATTCTGAAACCTAAAGGAAGAAACATAAAAACACATAATCGTAATAATAACTAGAATCGTAACAACCAAAATGAAAATAGTAATAATCCTCCACGGAATGGACCTTAACCCCTTCAAGAAATAACACATCCATGTGTTATAGATGTAACAGGCCTGACCACTTTGTTAGGAACTATCGGAACAAGAATCGTCCTACCTCGTAGGTAAACCTTACCAAAGATCTACTTATTGTTATGATATTTGAAATCAACTTTTTTGGTGGATCTAAGGGATGGTGGGTGAAAACTGGTTCTTCTCGCCATGTTTTCTATGATCATGACATGTTCAAGTCCTATTATGTGTTTGAGGATAAGAAATTTTTGTTGGGTGACTCCCACTCTACTAAAGTTGCTGGTACTGGTGAGATGGATTTGAAGTTTACTTCTAGAAAGATTGTCATCTTAAAGGATGTCTTACTATATACTCTAGAGATGAGAAAGAACTTAGTTTCGGGCTACTTTTTAACAAATGTGGGTTTACTTAAACTATAGTGGTTGATTTGTATACAATAATTAAAAATAATATTTTTGTTGGGAAATGGTACGCCATTAATAGTATGTTTAAATTCAATGTTGAAATTAATAAAACTTCTTATTCTGCTTATATGTTAAGTTCTTTTAATATTTGACATGTTAGACTTTATCATGTTAATAAACACATAATCAAGAACATCAATCCCTTAGAACTAATTCCTAAATTATTTTTGAATAATTTTAAAAAATGTGACTTTTGTAGTCAAGCTAAAATAACCAAAACTTCACATAAATTAGTAGTTAGAGAATTTGAACCTTTAGACTTAATACACTCTAACATATGTGAACTTGATGGTATTTTAACAAGAAATAGAAAATGCTATTTTATAACTTTTATTGATGACTGCTTAGATTATACTTATGTATATCTAATGAAAAATAAAAGTAAAGCATTTAACATTTTTAGAATATTTATGATTGAAATTGAAAATCAACTTAACAAAAAAATAAAAAGATTTCGATGTGATAGAGGCACTGAATATGATTCCAATATTTTCAATGTTTTTATAAAACTCATGGAATCATTCATGAAAAAACTGCACCTTATTCTCTTGAAATGATGGCAAAACTGAAAGAAGAAATAGAACTTTTACTGAATCAGTTTTTACAATTTTATTAAACTTTAGTGCTGCTTCCCATTGGTGGGGAGAAATTTTATTAACTATTTTTTATGTACTAAATAGAGTACCTAAATCTACAAGTAAAATTTCACCATATGAAATTTTAAAAAATAAGAAACCTAACTTAATTTATTTTAAAACTTGGGGTTGTTTAGCCTATGTTAGAATCTCTGATCTTAAAAGAAATAAACTTGCTAGTAGAACATATGAATGTGTGTTCATGGAATATGTTGTGAATAGTAAAGCTTATAGTTCTATGACTTAAATGATCATGTAGTTATAGAATCAAATGATGTTAACTTCTATGAACATAGGTTTTCCTTTAAATTGAATAATAGTGGGGGCTTGTCTTCTAGTAGTTTATCCATAGCTAGAACTGGTGAACAAAATGAGGAATTAGACACAGAAATTAGGAGAAGTAAATGAGCTCGAACCTCTAAGGATTTTGAGTTTGATTTTTATGCTTATACCTTAGAGGAAGATTCTCAAACTCTTCAAGAAGCCTTATCTTCTTTAGATGCCAACTTATGGGAAGAAGTCTTATCTTCTTTGGATGCTAACTTATGGGAAGAAGCCTTATCTTTTTTAGATGCCAACTCATGGAAAGAAGCCATAAATGATGAAATAGACTCTCTTCTGTATAATAGAATTTGACATTTAGTTGACTTATCTCCTAGTTGTAAAACCATATGATGTAAATGGATACTAAAGAAGAAATTAAAACCCGATAGTAATATTGAAAAGTACAAAGCTCATTTTGTAGCCATAAATGGTGAAAATATATCAAAGAAATCTACATTTTCTCCAGTCACACGAATAACTTCCATACGTATGTTTTTCTCTCTTGATGCTATCCATGATTTAGTAGTATACCAAATGAATGTTAAAACTGGCTTCTTTAAATGGCGACTTAAAAGAAGAGATTTATATGAACCAACATGAGAGCTTTGTTGTCCCAGGTCAAGAAAATAAAGTTTGTAAACTAGATAAATCCTTTTATGGTCTAAAACAAGCACCTAAGCAATGACATGAAAAAAATTAATAATTAATAATATAGTTATCTCGCATGGGTTCAAAATGAATAAAAGTGATAAATGAATTTATTATAAATTAGAAAATGATATTTGTACTATTATATGTTTATATGTAGATGACATGCTTATTTTGGGTCAAATATTCATGTTGTGAATAATGTAAAAATTTTGTTGTGTACTAACTTTGATACGAAAGACCTCGGAGATGCGAGTGTAATTCTTGGTAGAAAGATTACTAGGTTTGGAAAAAGAACATTCTTTATATCAAGATAATTACATTGAGAAGATCTTAAAGAAATATAATTACTTTAACTGCAAACCTGCATGTACTCTCTATGATCCTAGTGTAAATTTGTTCAAGAATACCAGAGACAATGTTAGACAAACTGAGTATATGAGAATCATTGGTAGCTTACGTTATGCTATTGATTACACTAGGTCAAACATAGCTTATGTTGTGGGACTACTATGTAGGTTTACCAATAAACATAGTATAGAGCATTAGAATGCAATTGAAAGGGTCATGAGATACCTTAAGAGAACTATGAACCTTGAATTACAATATAAGAAGTTTCCCGTTATTCTAGAAGGTTACAATGATGTTGATTGGAACACCCTATTAGAAGACTCCAAAGCAACTAGCGGCTATATATTTAGTATTATTGGTAGAACTATTTCTTTGAAGTCTAAGAAACAGATAATATTGGCTTAATCTACGATGGAGTCTAAAATGATAGGTCTAGCTACTGCTAGTGAAGAAGCAGGCTGGTTAAGAAGTTTGTTAGTTGAGATCCCTTTATGGAAAATATTGATACCAACTACCCTAATCCACTACGATAGTACTGCAGCTATTGAAAAGATTTAGAACCATTATTACAACGGCAAGAGACGACAAATACATCATAATCACAATATTGTTAGAGAATTTCTCTCTATAGAAACTGTAAGAATGGATAATGTACGTACTGATGAAAATTTGACGAAAGGATTAACAAGAGAGAAGGTTTCAAAACCTCAAAAGGAATAAGACTGATGTCCTTAGAATGAAGAGTCACTTATAATGGTAACCTAACTTATAGATTGGAAATCCTAAGAAATAAGTTCAATGGGTAATAACAAATCATGAAGTGATATGAGATGAATCATGCTATTATAAAATCTCATTCTATATTGTTAGAAGCATGGAGTCCTGAAGAGACATAAATGATGAGTTAATTATTAACTCTTAATGAGTTTTATACTCTATGTGTAGTGGAGTACATAGCTACAAGAATACTCTTGATAAACTCACATATGTACATGTGGAAGTGTGGTCACTTCCTATGAAAATTTTGGATAAAATTTACTAGAGCATTCACTACACTGGGATACACATGTATGGTCGTAAAGCACGAGATTTTTAAACTACACCTTGGAAAGGTTGTGTGTGTAATATTGTTAGAGATAGAGTTCAAAACTACGAGTTACTCTAGTATATTCTAAAGCATCAACACTATGCAAATGTTCAAGTCGATAAACATCTTTTCCTGATGCACAATCTTATATTTTTAATTGATCAGTTGCTCGATGAAAACTATTTTTATATAAAATTCAAATGGAGGATTGTTGGAAATGAATTTAAATAAAAACATTGATGATAATAAGTGATAAATTTTACTCTCTTAAAATTGTCTCATATTGCTAGTTTACATCACTTATGAGATGTTTAAATAGAGAAAGATTTACAATTAGGATTTGGCCCTAAAGGGTACCCACTTTTGTAGAAGGGGAGATGACTTAGACAATTGTGGTTTCACACACACACGCGGGCACCGCTGTCCGTGCCGAGTCGAGTATGAGTTCGTGTGTGTGAGGTGAGATAGCATTTTATTTTTTGGAAAAAAATTCATCATTAAAACTATTTATCCACCTAGACATGACGTTATATTATGACCGTCATTTAGTGACTGTTATTTTCATAATTGTGTAAACATGACACATCTTTTTTTAACTATAAATAGAAGGCAATAGCTCCCAGTTTTTTAAGACATAACTTAACAAATCAAAAACTACTCTTCAAAGTAAAACCAAAGAAAAGAAAATTCAAAATTGTTTTTTTAGTTTTTTGAGCAATATAAATATTTTAGAGGTGTAGCATTATAGACTTTATCAGTGCAGTGAAATTCCGAGATAGAAAAAATGATTCTTGGTTGTTTTATCCTGAGGACGACGAAGCTGTGTTTGCTTGTACAAAATTTGTATAGAATCGCGAAACATCTTAAAAAGAACGACCTAATCTGCGACTCAACCTAAGCAGTATATTTCAATATATCGATAATATTATTCTTATCTAGTTATTATATACATGATACAACATTAATTGCCTGATGTATGAAAATACAAAATAAATAAATAAATCAGCATCTTCCATTAATTTTTTTCCCAATAGTGGTTAAAAAATGTATACAAATGTAGCCCAAAATAGAAAAATATGCAATTTTTTTTTACAACAAATACCGCTTTCATGGATGTATAAAACAAACCATCATGAATTAGTGGAAAAAGCCAAATGCTATTTAATGATATATTTTTCCATAGCTACAAATGATGTTTTAGTCGTGAGGTTTTTTTATTGCCAAAACTGATATTTCATGTTTATTTTTAATTCCATTTGTATGAGAGTTGGAATTAATGCGTTATAGTTTTTTAAATTTCAAAATTGCCCTCAAAATTTTGGTCTGGCGCATGCAGAATTGCAGCCAAAAAAAAAAAAATTTAAAACTAGTCAATGGTTAACGCAACATTTTTGTGTTATTACTTTGAAAGTTACAAAATTTATTCGGATCCTTGAAAGTTACAAAATTTTTGTACTCATTTTGTCAAAATTTATAGGAATATGGCTGCACTTCACTCTTTACTATTATTATACCATATTCTTATTAATAAGTGATTGATGAATCTCCTTTTCTTAGTATGAGTACAATTATATTAATGTAGTAGTATTCACTCTTTACTTGGATTCAATAAATGACCAAGACATAACCTTTTGTATTGAACACTTTCAAGAAATCAAGGATGTGAACCTAAAAGACAAGAACATTAAACCCATGAACAATATGACTATTAACTCCCAGAAAAGTAAGAAGGTTAAATTTTAGACAAGATCTTAACCTATTGGGATGTCAACTCAAAAGAAAGAACATTAAACCCTTGAACAAGATTAACTATTAAATCCCATAAAAGATAAAAGTTTAGATTTTGAATTTAATAACCATCTTTTTCGTGGGTTCAAGGTCCTTGCCTTTTGAATTTGTATTATTTGATATCAGAACTTAAACTCTAAAAATTTAGATTTTTATTCTTTTATTTACTTATTTTTTTCTTGTTTTTCTCGTTTCATAGTTTCTAACTTCTTTGTGTTCTTTTGAGTTTTGTTATCGTTTTCGTTGGAGTCTTCTTTGTCATCTTTGTTTTCATCGGAGTTTTTTGTTTTTAAAAAAGAAGCATAAAGAGAGAAAAAAGGGCTGAACAAATAGAAAGAAAATAAAAGAAAAAGGGCTTCATTACAATTTCTTCTCGAATCATTTTCTAGAAAGGAGGTGTCTTATCAAAATGACTCTCATTAGTTGTGAAAATTTTACTTGCCATAAAATTCTAATCTTGAACAATTCTCATCATATAGAGTTTAAATTCAAATATGATCCAATTTTTTTAAAAGAAGATAATACCTAAACTTTAGGAGTTCTCCTTCTTGAAAATTCTATCTTATAAAAACTCCTCATTTTAAGGACATATGGCCTAAATTATAGGATTCTATTTGGACTTGAAGTTGCGGCTAAGGTGCCTTGAATTCTATTCTTGTTACAACTCTTGTGGACTAGAAATTGAGAGACTTTTGGTTCAATTAAAATTCTTTTTGCTATCCAAATTTGTTCAAAAAAATTTGACGTTAAAATGTTATTTTCTGGCCATTTTTTGTCCAAATTCCGGTTGCTCCAAAAGTGATTTTGCTGTCCAGTTTTTGATCAAAATTGCTTGCTATCTGAATTACTTTTGTTGTCAAGTTTGTGATCAAATTGAGATTGCTTTCCAAAAGTGTTTTTACCATCCAAAAGTGCTTTGTTTACTATTAGAGTTCTTAACATTTAAAATCAAGTCATTCAACAAAACTTTGAGATGTTAAATATAGAGTTGGGTTACATGAGAGACAGAATGGATACATTTGAAACTAAGTTGCAAAAGAGGCGTCCTAAAAGAGTTCATACTTAATTAGATATTATGCTTGTGTCAATTGAACTATCATTAGCAAAAGATAAACAAGGAGGATGAATTAATTGTGAAAAGAGAGGGTGAGCATAAGAAAGAGATTGAGTTGAAAAGGGAAAGTGAATTTAAGAAGAGAGAGATTATGCTTAAAAAAAGTTAGCAAAAAAGAATTTGAATTAAAAAAGAGAGTGATCAAAAGGAAGAAGTTGAGTTAAAAAAAGTGAGTGATTAAAAAAGGAGATTGAGTTGTAAAAAGAAAGTGATAAAAAAGAAGAGGTTGAGTTGGAAAAGATGAGTTGATTGTGAAGAGAGAGAGAGAAAAAAAAAGAAGTCCAACCCATGAATAAAGATAAAAGCATGTTTTATTACTAACAAATCTTTCCCCAATGTTACTGTTATCTTCTTGAAGAAATATGATAACGGGAACTAGTTGATAAGGATTCGAATTCTCTTGAAGGAGGGAATAATACAGTCCAAGCAGCATCCAAAGATCCTTCATATATTTCAATTAGGCTTCATGATCAAAGAATCATTCAATGAGCTGATCCAAGCATTTTGGGCTAAATCCATACAAATATATGTTAGGAAAAGTACAAAAGAAGGAAGGATCAAAGTTAATCAATAAAATTCGTGCCATTGAAAAATGGGCTATGAATGGATTAAAAAATAGAGCTTGTAGCAGCAAGGGGTATGGACTTATTGAGTACAAGAAAATAATACTTTTTGAAGAAGAGTTCTTTATGAAGTAAAATCTTGGAACAATTCACTTTAATTACCATATAATTTTTCATATTATATCCGATTAAAGTGATTCAAAAGGGGTTGTTGTTGATTCACCTTAGCCTAACTCTACCCCTGAAAACGCGCTTGCAAGGGTGAAGACTGCCCAGGCTTATAAACCAGCTCTTATGCTGATCCTTGGTCGATGTGGGACTCCTCAACACTCCCCCTCACATCGACTGTGTCGACGGACGGTGGTGGTCTTATGGTTGTCACGGGTGTAAGTGCAAGGTAGCTCTCCTCCACCGCCAAGGGTCCTGCTCTGATACCATGTTGATTTACTTGGGCCTAACTCTACCCCTGAAAACGCCCTTGCAAGGGTGAGGACTGCCCAGGCTTATAAACCAGCTCTTATGCTGGTCTTTGGTCGATGTGGGACTCTCACACTCACATCGGCGTGTCGACGGACGGTGGTGGTCTTATGGTTGCCACGGGTGTAAGTGCGGGGTAGCTCTCCTCCACCAGAGGGTCCTGCTCGATACCGTTGATTCACTGGGCCTAACTCTACAGCGCTTTCAAGGGTGACGCCAGCTTATAAACCAGTCTTATCGGTCCTTGGTTGATGTGGGACTCACACTCCTCACATCGACTGTGTCGACGGACGGTGGTGGTCTTATGGTTGCCACGGGTGTAAGTGCAGGGTAGCTCTCCTCCACCGCCAAGGGTCCTGTTCTGATACCATGTTGATTCACCTGGGCCTAACTCTACCCCTGAAAACATGCTACCTGCACTTACACCCGTGGAAACCATAAGACCACCACCGTCCGTCGACAAAGTCGATGTGAGGGGGAGTGTTGAGGAGTCCCACATCGACCAAGGACCAGCATAAGAGCTGGTTTATAAGCTTGGGCAGTCCTCACCCTTGCAAGCGCGTTTTCAAGGGTAGAGTTAGGCCCAGGTGAATCAACATGGTATCAGAGCAGGACCCTTGGCGGTGGAGGAGAGCTACCCTGCACTTACACCCGTGGCAACCATAAGACCACCACCGTCCGTCGACACGCCGATGTGAGTGTGAGAGTCCCACATCGACTCAAGGACCAAGATAAGAGCGTTTATAAGCCTGGGCGCCTCACCCTTGCAAGCGCGTGCAGAGTTAGGCCCAGTGAATCAACATGGTATCGTAACGGGACCCTCGGTGAGGAGAGCTACCCCGCACTTACACCCATGGCAACCATAAGACCACCACGTCCGTCGACACGCCGATGTGAGGATGTTGAGAGTCCCACATCGACCAAGGACCAAGATAAGAGCCGGTTTATAAGCCTGGGTAGTCTTCACCCTTGCAAGCGCGTTTTCAGGGGTAGAGTTAGGCC
The DNA here is from genome assembly GCA_030763125.1 of Hippophae gyantsensis. Classification (NCBI taxonomy): domain Eukaryota; kingdom Viridiplantae; phylum Streptophyta; class Magnoliopsida; order Rosales; family Elaeagnaceae; genus Hippophae; species Hippophae gyantsensis. The sequence goes on along the minus strand of CM061028.1, from coordinate 71,337,769 downwards.
CAGGTGAATCAACATGGTATCAGAGCAGGACCCTTGGAGGTGGAGGAGAGCTACCCTGCACTTACACCCGTGACAACCATAAGACCACCACCGTCCGTCGACACAGTCGATGTGAGGGGGAGTGTTGAGGAGTCCCACATTGACCAAGGACCAGCATAAGAGCTGGTTTATAAGCCTGGGCAGTCCTCACCCTTGCAAGCGCATTTTCAGGTGTAGAGTTAGGCTCAGGTGAATCAACAGTTGTAAAGAAGACTTAATGGGCTATATGTCATATAGAAGTGCACGTTTTTAATTCAAAAAATTGCTAAAACTGGGTTTTAAATCTGCACATAGATTTATGGATAGATTGTGTGAAAAGGCTAATTTTTAAAAACTACAACTTAGGCAACATTTTTTTGCTTTTATTTTCAACAAATAACTATTGATTTAGGAATTAATTATTTTAAAAATTAATTTATTTTCAAATATTATAATTTAAGATTTTTTTTATTTTTCTTATTAATTAGTTATTTTTATTTTCAATGTTTAAATAGTTATAAAATTAAACCTATATAATCATGTGATAATTCTTATAAAAAGTTAAAAACTTTAAGATTTGATATATTATTAATACAAATATAGATATGTCAAGATTTATAGCTTAATAATAACCACCTGGTTAAGTTCTTATTATTCTTATATCAAAATTCTTGATTCTTTTATAATCAATGGGTAAAAGTTCTATCCAAAATCTAAAATTTTAATTCAATAGTCGTCTTGTTCGTGGGTTCAAGGTTCTTTCCTTTTAAGTTTGTATCAACCAAAATTCTACAAGAAAACACTCATACTCTTGTGATCATCAGGCGATTAGCCTAATATGCATCAATAACAATAATAAGATCTAGTGTATCACCATTAATTAGTTGCAAACCAAGACGAGAAGTTCCATTGAGATGACAATCAGATGATGTAGCAATAAATTGGCAACGTTTGCTAACTACAAAGGATATATCTTACATTGTCAAAGTTAGATATTGTAAAGCTTCTAACAGTATTAAGAGGAAGGATCGATCAAAACAATGCCATTATGTTTGCTGAGAAGCTTGCCTGGGGCCATAAGAATATCGTAATGCTTCTATTATAAAGCTAAGACTTAGTAATTAAATCATGAGTGTACTTTGGCTAATTGAGGTGAATACCATCAGAAGTTCTATGAATCTTAACACCCATAAAATATTGAAGTGGACCCAAATCCTTCAAAGAGAAATCTTGTTTGAGCTATTGAACAATAACATCTATTGCTTTTAAACTATTTCTAGTTATGACAATGTCATCAGTGTTAGCTAGAACCAACAGAATCAAAGAATTGTCAATCTTGGTGAAAAGATTAATCTCAGACAGCTTGAACAAAAATTGACTAAGCTTAGTAAACCAATCATATGTTGCACATATGAGATCAAAAAGTGATTTCTTAAGTTTACATACCAAACATATTTGTAAGGATTATGAGTGTTGGCTATTTTCGTAGACAAAATATTTACTTATAAGTTTGTTTTTAAGCCTGCTATCAAGTTTATCAAGAAAAGTCGAACAAATATTCAAGTTCCAGATATTCGCACTTCAGGTATGTTTTTTTATAACTACGACATTTAATAACACATTTTCATAAATTTGAAATTATATTTTATGTTGAAATATTTATTCAAACTTTAATTAATTTATGAAATTATTAATTAAATATTTTTATAACATATCTTAAGATAATATTAATTTTTTGTTTTTAATGAGTTTTGAAAAGTTAAGACTAAAACACATTTAACCCTAACCCTAATATCATTAAGTATTATTATTATCTATATATATAGAGACATTAGGGTTAGTGTGTGAGTAGGGAAAAATAGAAAGCGAATAAGGTGTGACCGAATAGAAAGAAAAAAGAAACTGATGCAAATTATTATATATATATATGTTAGTCGTTCACTGCCGAATTAAAACGAAGAAGAAAAGGCTAACATTCAAGAGCTGCACTTAAGGTAATATAGGAATTAATATAGATATGCTGTGAATGAAAAGGTAGAGTTGCAGTTCACTTTCATCAACATCATTTATTACATATTTTGACGATAAAGGTAATTAATATATATATTGATTTATAAGATTATATATTAAATATATTTATTTGGTACTTTTATATTTATATAGTTGTCTCTTGATTATTTGATTATTTAGATTAAATAATTTTATGAACGATCATGATTATTTGATTTAATTATTAAATTTTAAAGAAACTATCTTTTATTGATCTTTGCTTAATTTTTTTGTTCTAGAATATTCTAGTTGATTTGATTTAAGTGATATATATTTTGAATCATCTAGTTAGGATTATTCATTGTTAAATCCATTCTAGAACACACACGGGCACTTGTGTTTCTTTTTGTGCTAACCTTTTTGCAGTTCATTTGTGAACGATCTATTTGGCGAGAAGCTTATTGGAACGTTGGTCTGGAAACTGCTCACGCTAATATTGGAAACTGTGAAAACAGAGCAGGGGCTCGTAAGTAAAGTACATTGGGGCAGAATCTTAGGGAGGGTAGCATAAGACCGAGTTTGTACTTGAACATTTGATTTTCATAGTGGAAAGTTAGGTGGTCCGGTGAACCGGTGGTTTTCCTTTTAGGTCATTGTTGTGGCCTAGGTTGTTTCCACCTAAAAATATCACGTGTTATTATTTTATTTCTGCACTTTATTCTTACACGCGATTTCATGTCTGGCCGCTTTGTTTAGGTTATCAAGTTATAAATTAATAAAAAAAAATTAAAAATAACCTATTCACTCCATCTAAGTTAATTATGTCCATATTTTATAAACTTACAATATTCATTGTTCAAAGCTAGGAGGCTATAATACATGTAAAATGTTTCAACCAAAACCTCATTTAAGAATTTGTTGTTCACATTCAATTTGACGCAATAACCAATTATGCAAGACACAAATTGTAAGTGGTTTAATAACGTGATTAAATGTCTTATAATAATCAACCCCTTTTTCTTACAAAAAATCACGAGCAACAACGCGAGACTTGTAATTATCAAGTATACCATTAGAAATCAACTTTACTCAAAACACCCGTTTAGAAGTGATTTGTTTTTTATTATGCAGTAATGGAATTAATAATAATAAATATCATATTTTAGGGATTTTAAGTACTTAAACATTAATTCTATACCTATTATTATAGTTATGTATATAGTAGGACACATTCTAGTTCAATTTGAAACAACCACGTGGATACAAGTACATGAGCGGAGAAGTACCTCTTAATTCATATTTATATTTTATGATGTAATGACACATATATTATATAAATCTTATATATATATATATATTATGATGTAATGACACATATATTATATAAATATTATATATATATATATATATATATATAATAAAGAGGGAATTGTCTACAAGAAATTCATTTACCCATTTCACATCTTCTTGGTTATCCACATAAACATTTTGCACAAATCGTGAGACTCAAAAATTTTGTTTGGTAGTCTCTTACTTACATTGATACACCAAATTAACTATAAGTTTTTCAAACATTGCACAATTAACATGTTAAAAAAATAATATCAAATATAAACACAATGGTTATGATCCAAGTAGGAGGGGTCACTTTAATACTTTTGGTGGGGTAAGTTCTACCATAACATCACCCTTTTGCTTGAAGTAACAAAGCAACTTGAAGAGCTATGAGTGAGATAATTAAAAAAGCAAAACGAAAAAATGAAAGGATAAGTAGAGATATCTAGGGATTCAATCAAACCTTGAGGAGTCACAGGGGAAGATTATCTATGGTTAACTCTATACATGGCAGTTTGAAGTTAATATGAGGGTGAGCATGATACTTCACAGGGAAAATGCACGTGGAATTAGAAAGAGATATGCGAAAATTGATATAAAGATCGAGAGGTTGGACAGGGCCATCTCGTTTCATTTTGCGAAAGAGATAAGACAACATGATCGCAAAGTGATCCTCTAGTTTGTTAAAAAGTCTCACATCGATTGGGCATGAAATATCAAACACATATATAAATAAGGGCAATCCTTCGTCTCATAACCTGGGTTTTGAGATGAAGTTAGGCCCAAATTTAACATGGTATTAAAGCAGGCAAGCTCATCCCGTGACACGCAACTGTAAGCCCATCACCGTCCATCGATGAACTACCGATGTGAGGGGGAGTGTTAACAAGTCCCACATCGATTGGGCATGAAGTATCAAACACATATATAAATGAGGGCAATCCTCCATCTCATAACCTGGGTTTTGAGATGGAGTTAAACCCAAATTTAACATAGTTATCAATATTGAGGTAAGCTCTTACAATGTCTGCAGAACCTTGATTGTCAAGGATCTCGATTGATTCTATTTTTGTCTACCCTATAAGCCTTGGGCCTTGTAATGAGGAATATAACTGAAAAAAAGATGCCTCTATTAGTTTTGATAGAAGCATCACTTTCACCCTAGGAACATTGATGTTGTCGATGATGGTACCCCAAGCTATAACTATGACAAACTTTGCAATCGTTGATATGCCGTCGCACTATAACATGATATTGGGGAGATCTTAGGTGCACAAAATGAAAGCAGACTTATTAACCTTTCGTCAAGCACTAAAATACCCCACCCTTGGGGGAGTAAAGGAGATTAAAGGCGAGCAAGTGATTGCTAGATGTTGTTAAAATTCCATTATTAAAAAAACATAATTTCATAGGCAACCAAAAATTGGGGAATTGCATGGTTTATCATACGTCGTGTCTAGTCTATCGATATTTTTGATGATTTTTCCTAAAAATGTTTTTGGTAAAAGTCAAATTTTAATTATGAAAATTGTGCTTTTGGTATTGGGTAACAAAAAAATTATTTATCAAAATCCTTATGATGTTTATAATTTAATCATAAAATAGAATAAGATCTATGTACATTTGTTGTATGTGAAACACAATTATAACCTCTTGTTTTTAAATTTTGTTTAATAACGAGGAAGAATAGGATAGCCATCATTACAATCTTCAATTTAATCAAAATTTTGTTCAAATTCTCCAATTTGAACCTCCTTTATGCCTAATCTCTCATATTTATATTTGATTTTTTTATTATTTATGTCATTTTTATATGTAAAATTTATTATTTATTTTTGTTAACTTTAATGTTCGTTGGATGTTTATGATATTTAGTAAAAATTTGAAAAATATTATTGATATTAATACAAACCACGGTCGGTCATGCCAAAGTGAACAACTTGTGCATATATCCAAACGAACAAACAAGACTACCCTCTCCCTCTACGTTTTCGAGACTTTCCTTAGAGAAACCGATTAAAAAGTTAATAACATTTGGAAATTGGAGTTATCTTCCAAAGAGACGTTATAACTATTTTTCAAAATTATTTTAATTATTTATTTGTTATTTAATCGAATTTAGTTATTTATGGAAATTTTAAATTTTTTTTTACTAGAAATCTCATTCTTCTTTGTCTGATTGTCTACCATTTATTGCTTCGATCTAACATTTCACACTATCTTCCAGTACACGGTCTCTCTCTAACTTGGCCCCGAAATTATACGATTAGAGTATCTTTCCCATTCTTGTGTGTTTGAATCAATTATAATTCTTAACGGCTTGAGTGTTTTAGACTCAAGAATCCCTAACCCCACAATTGTTCTGTTGCATTTGTTGAAGAATGAGAGGAGACTCGGAGGCTAGCTGGTGAGTTTCTTGTGAATTTTCCCACCCTTTTTTCTTGAGGTTCTGGCTTCGTGTTTTCAATTTTCTTATAGGTTTCCTTGATTTTTTTATTTTTTTGGTTAAATGGAATGACGAGTTGGATCTACTACTGCGGTTATTGTTTCTAGGCATTGATTGGTTACTTATTAAATTTGTAAGATGCTAGAGTTTTTTGTTTGTGATTGTTGACTTATTTTGTGAGGTTGAGATGATTGACTGTTCTGTGCTTGATTTACCTGAAATATTGGATTCTTTGCAAACCTATACGACAATGGCATCGTATTTCGACTTTTCCCAACTTCATGAAGACCCAAACGTTTTTGGTCATTGTTCTCATCTTTCGTTCGGACATATATTTGATTGATACTTCATTGTTTGCTTAAACTAGAAGCAAATGGATTTTGTGAATTGAATTTTGTGATAAATTCCTCATTTCGATTTTGAAAGAGACAAAGTATATGGAGAATTAAGACGGTTGACATTCATAAGCAGGATCCTAGTTGCCACTTGCCCCCTTGTAGATCATTGTATTCAGATTCTAATGCATGGGGTCTTGGAGAGTCAGTGTTGGGTGCCAATCATATGTCTATTGTTGCTACTCATAAGTTGCACTTTTGTCATATAGTCGTCCAGTTAGGAGAAAAATGGTTTTTGGATTATTCATTTGTTATATTTTCATGGTGGTATTAGTTTGAAAAAAGTGTAAGTTTCTTAATGTTGATATGGAATGTATTGCTTGGAGGTTTATGTATGATGCTAGTAATGAGACATGAGATATCCACCATATCATTTGGTATTTGCAATGAATTCATTTTGGATTGAGAGCTGTTCAGTGTCAACTTTGTCTATCACCATAGGTGTGACGGTTTTCTTTCAAGGATATTTGGAAGGGGTGAATTTCATGATAATTTTAATTGCAGTTTATTAGTGGAGTTTATTATGCTTCTTTATTTGGATAGAATACATTACATGAAAACTTCAGGTTTTTCTACTATGCTTCCATGTGCTTGTTTCAATTTTGAATTTTAGATAAGTGGTTCAAGATTATGGAATCTTCACAGTGGAGCATAATGCACCTTCCTTATTGGCTCCTTCACTGAATAAAGATTCCTGGTTTCTGCATCAGCAATCATGGGGTTTGAGAAAGAAGGTTCAAAAGGTGGAGCAGGCTATGTAGGTGGTTTCTTTCATCTCTTTGACTGGACTGGCAAATCTCGGAAAAAAATATTCTCAAGCAATTCAGATGTAGCAAGTAAACTCTGTGTTGCATGTGCTTAGAAATTCAGAGATACATGTGGCTTCATGATTTGGTCTTATTTCTATAGTTCTTTCTTGCAAGGTGGTTTTGGGTTTTGAAATATTTTTTTTCTCCTTATTCTCTTTGTTTTAGAGCATACAAAACAAGGGAAGAAGAGTGGTAGGAGGAACTTGCCAACGACTCGACTTTGTCCAGTAAGGATTTAGTTACCACCATTCATTTATTACTTTTCACAATTAGATGAGTTGATAATCTAATGAAGTTCCTTTTTATTTTTTTATTTTTTTTTCTGCAGAGATGAATATGAAAATGAAATTGAGGTTGGGGTTGGGGTTGGGGTTGGGGTTGGGTCAAGTATCAAAGGAAATATTGATTATAACAGTGTTTCATCAGTTATGGATGAAAAAGGATATGGAACTAGGCCCCCCAGCGTTGTTGCCAGGCTTATGGGATTAGACTCCTTACCCAGTTCCCGCTCTCAAGAGCCTTACTCCACTGGGTGTTTTGATACTCAATCCCTTGGTGATGTCCATTACAACAGACAAAACTTTGATTATTATCATGACCATCAGATCGTTTTTTCTGGAAACATGCTTACTAAGGTGGACAGTCAAATTCTGAGGAATTTTATTGAGCTCAAGTCTCAGAAGATCATAAACAAGCCGATTGAGAAGTTCCAAACTGAAATTTTGCCCCCTAAATCAGCCAAGTCTATTCCAATCACAAACCATAAACTTTTATCTCCTATAAAAAGTCATGGCTATATTCCAAGTAAGAGTGTCGATGACCTCATGGAAGCTGTTGCAAAGATCATTGAGCCAGGACCTCAAGCTACTGCCAAGGCTAGATTGCCACTAGTAGGGTCTGCTTCAGTACCATTGAAGGTTCAGGCACTTAGAGAAAAGGTGGAAGCTGTGAAGAAAGTGCCTCTGGTTGGATCTTCATCAGGTACCTCTAAAGTTTGTGATTCGAAAGAGAAATTGGTATCTTCTCAGAAAACATCCAGGCTCCCTGATGTTTCTCGGAGGCAAGTTGAGTCAAATGCTGCCCAGTATCTTAAGGGACATCCTTTGAATAAGAGCTGGAATGGACCTCATGATACACCATTCAAGGCTTATCCTGATAAAGAGGAAAGTGCTTCTGCTTTTAGAAATAAAGGAAAATCAGTTTCACTTGCAGTTCAAGCTAAGGTCAATGTTCAGAGAAGAGAAGGAATGAATATTAAGAGGAGTGCAATGGTGGAGAGGGATCAGAGTGAAGTTAAATCAAGCCGGCTCTTTAGGAACCAACAGAGTATTCAAAAGAATTTGCATAAAAAGCCTTCTATGCAAAATGGCTCTGGCATTCTCAGTCAAAACAGTCAGAAACAGAATTCTTTAGTTGATAAAAACAAATTCCCTTCAAAGCCTTCAGTCTCTATCTCGCAGGGTAGAAAGCTACCTTCTGCAAATTCATCTGTTGGGAGTCAGAAAAGCTCTGGTAGAAGTAGTGGAAATTGCAAATTTGGAACCAGACAGTCAAGCTCAGAGACAACTGATGGTGAAAAAGAATATCCCTATTCTTATTCCAAGAATATATCCACGAAAAAACGTTCAATAGATGGAAGTTTTCAGGTAAACAAAAATCTGACTGAAGATCATATCTTGAATCACAAGAGCCAGAAGTCTGTAAAATCTAATCCAAATATGGAAAGCCACTATAGTTGGGCTGAAGAGAGCCCGAAGAAAGGTATAGATGTTGTCTCTTTTACATTCACAGCACCACTTATTAGGTCAATGCCGGACTCTGAGACCTCTGGTCACGTTGCACAAATAAGAAGTGGACATGATGTGAACCACCACAGTAAAAGATTGTTGCTTGACTCAAATAGTATGAAGTTATCTTCATTGGGATACAGTGACTTAGGAGGTGATGCTTTGGGTTTTCGTTTGGAAGAAAAATTAAGAGAATTAACTAATGGACTTCAGTCTTCTAGCCTTGACTCGGCCAAATCAGGATCAGCTTCGAATACTCTTTGGCCCTTTGAACACAAGGTATTCGCTTTTGATGCGGATACTTCCTCATCAGAGTTAATTGATCAGGAGATCCAACATGTGTTGGCTAAAGACGAATTTGGTGACCAGTGTGAATCTCAATCTTTCTCCAACAATCCTGTATTCAGGCCGAGACAAAAGTTTCAGGTATATGATTCTGATGCATAATTCTTATTTTCATTCAGCGTTTCTCTTGTTATGATGAATAGGAGGGTCTTAGTCCTTGCAGAAACAGTTTCACCTTTCGATATCATACTGCACTGATTTTGCAGTGTAGAAAAGCTTTTGGTATTGCTGTCATAGTAGTAGTTATCATATATCTATGTTAAAGTTTCTGCAGATCCATGGGGGAATGTGGTTGGGTTTCTTGTCTTGTTTTCTATGTCCAAAGTCCTCCTTTTTGCTTTTTTTAGCTAGCTCGGTTTAGTGTTATTACCAATATTCATGATACATAGTCTTAATTCCACTAGTTCTTTATTTTGATTTTTGACAAACCTTTTTAGTGACCCTTCTTCTGTTCCCTGTATCTCTCCCTTGGTTGTGCTGCATTTCCAAAATGGATTTTGATATATCTAATATCTGTTGAATGTTCTCTAATCATGTTATTTCATCAGACTTTGTTTTCTCCAAAACAATATTATCAGGAAGTTGATGAGATAGAAGACTGTGGCAGCAGCACTCAATTAGAAGCCGGAAAGTTGCATTTTGGCAGATATCCTAGTCCAATCTCAATTCTGGAACCTTCTTTTTTGAATGAAAGTTGTGATTCTTCAGTCAGTACTGATAGTAACTGTACAGAAGGTACTGGTAATAACTTTTTAGAATGTTTTGTTCCCACTATTGTATTTCACTGAGTTGGTAAGGCATATTCTATTTGCTTGCAGGAAGCAAGTTATGTTCATCCATTCTAGCACAGGAAGTTCATGATTGTAGTTCTGCAAAGAAGCTCCACTCATTAGAAGCTGATACAGAATTGTCAGATTCAGCATCTTCAACATCCTTTGGTACATTAGCAGGAAATCATGCAAGGGTAGTCACAGGTTTTTGGAATTCAACTGCATGGGAACTAGGCTATGTCAAGGAGATACTATGTAATGTGGAACTTATGTTCAAGGCTTTTGCATGGGGTCGCACCCGAAATGTCATAAACCCATGTTTCTTTGATTTTATGGAGAGTAAGAAAGGAGGCTTGGATAGTAACGGTAACGTGTTTAGGCTGACAAGGAAGGTTCTGTTTGATTGTGTGAGTGAATGCTTGGATTTGAGATGCAAGTGCTATGTGGGTGGGGGATATAGAGAATGGGTAAAAGGAGTAGCAAACTTGAGAAGAAAGGAATGGTTAGAAGAAGAGGTGTATAAAGAAATTTCTGGTTGGAGAGGGACAGCGGATTCGATGGTTGATGAACTTGTGGAAAAGGACATGAGCAGCCGATATGGAAGATGGACAGACTTTGAGGAGGATACATATGTTCTTGGTATAGAGGTTGAGGATGATCTATTTAATTCATTGATTGATGAAGTAGTAGCTGATATTTTTCCATTTGATCCTTGTCATCTACCAATGTAAGTGTTCTCTTGTTATTCTACTTCTGAATTATATGCATCTCTTTTTGCAATTGAAATTACTCCTAAAAATCCAAGTAAATCTTTTGTAATTAAGTGATTATCTTGAAAAGGGTCAAACATTCTATTTTCAATGCCAATAGAGTACATGTTATCAACCTTGACTTTGTGAGTCATAGAGTACATGATCTTCATATCTCTAGCAACCATTGCCAGAGCTCGAGTTCTTTGAATCAGAATGAACAACCAAGTCTCTTTGTCTTTGTGTGGCAATGAGTTGAGCGAGTCAGAAAGATCAACATGCTAAGTGAGTCAAGTTAAAACATAAAAGTCATTATGTTTCAATTTTAGAAGGAAAAAGAAAACAAAAACCTTCTATATAGACATGTTGATGATTAGAAAGTGAGAATGTTTGGTTAGATGCACTAATCGACTAGCGACCATGGTGACAACAATGGTGAAAACCTGAGAGCACGTATAAAAGGAAGAGACAATATAAAGCAGGACTTCCACAAATCATTTTGTTTACACCAACTATAAACGAGGGTTCTTAACAATGCATATCAAACTTTCTTTAACTAATCTCTGAGTCTGTTTGTAAATGTTTCTTCTTCTTTTGGTTGAAAGTGGTTATTAATAACCTAAAGCACTTATTTAGATGTTTTGCAATCTCCAAGAGAAGTACTTGTAAAATTTTGAAAAGTATTATTAATGTTTTTGGGAGAAGTAATATTACTTTTTAGAGAAGTTGTTTTTGATGGATATTCACCTTTCATAATAACTTTTAACATTTTAATCCCAAACACCTAATTGCTTCTCCTAAAACCCTTTTTAACCAAACAACTTCTTTTGAAGCTACTTCTAAATGAAGCACATTCAAACTGGCCCTCAATATGTCTACTGACTTCTTCTTTTTTAAAATTTGTTTATTAGTTTAGTGCTTATAAGCTAATTTAATACTTTTTTTTATTGAATAATTTATTACTTCTTCAGTCCAATTATATTGAGTAATATGAGACTACTTTTGAGGGAGTGAAAATTATATAGGAATAGTTATAGAGACCATAAATCATGAAATTACAAGGATTGAGATTACACTATTGTATACAATATGCTTAATTTATATCATTTCTACATATTCATATTTCTACATTAAAGCAATACACCCAATCCTGTAATCATCAAACCAAACACAACCAGAATCTGTTTTACAGCTTTGTTTGCTTTACTTTCCTCAGTTTTGATATGCTCTGCCACATTGAAATTTCCTGAAAAAAAGTGCAACACCTTATATATATATATATATATATGTTGTGATCTTTAAGAACATGTAGTGTATCTAAAAATGCTTAGTAGTAACCAACCATAGTTTCAAAAGTTTGATAAAACTATCAATTAGTTAAAGGCATATTTATTTGTGATTCTATTGAAATTGATTTTTGGTCAAAACAATTTTAAGAGAAAGTGCTTTTAAAATGAAACTCATAATAGGTCCATTTGAAAGTGCTTCATGTTTTGGTTGAAAGTAGTTTCTAATGGCCCAAAGCATTTGTTAAGGGTGTTTGGAATTCTCTAAGATAAGTGCTTCCAAAACTTTGAAATGCATTATTAATGTTTTTAATAGTAATACTTACATTTGGGAGAAGTATTATTGGGATGTGTGTTCATTTCTTAAAATAATTACTAAAGTTTCACTCAAAATCATATCTAACATTTCATCCCAAACATCTAAATGTTTTTCTTAAAATCACTTGATTTTAAACCAGTTTTCTTAAAACTACCTCTAAGATAAGCATATCTAAACGTGCCTCATGTTTGCCTGTCTCAATTTACAGAGTCTCAAAAACCAAAACAAAAAAAAATACCCAAGTAAATTAACCATTACCTCTTTGAGGGCCATAACCACAAGCAGCCTGAACAGTATCTCTTACATCTTGTATTGTGGCTTTATTGTAAAACACAAAGTTTTTAAAGATGTTATCGATGCAGTTCAGCACCAGGTGTGTCTCTGTTAAACAAGGTCCATTGCAGTATTCGTCTGTTTTCTCTTTTGGAACATTTAGATTTCCATTCTGTGTTAGTCTGTATGATTCTTCACAGCTTCTATAAGCCTGACAAATATTAACCCAAAATATGAAGGCCAAACAAAGTGTAAGAAAAATAACCATTTAGAATAGGGTAAAGATTTCATTTATATATATATTATAATTTTTTATTTAATTTGGTACCCAAATTTCACGATTTGATTCAATTTACTGAGCAAGTTGTGTTATTTTTTTTACTTTTGTTTCTGGAAGTTGTAAATCCAATGAAACCTTGAAGTTTGAGAATTAAATTAATTCAGAACGAAGTTATAGTAAATTGAATCACAAGAACGAAAGTTTGATAAGTAAATAAAATCTGATTACTTAAAATAACTGAAAAAAAATCTCATAAAACAAAAATATTAACCACCTCTTGGATTAAGAAGTATATGAGTCAGTCTTAGGCATGCTATAAGAAGTATATGAGTTAGTCTTAGGCATGCAATTTTTATTGTTATGAGTTTTAGGGGTAGTTTTGTTACTTTTCCAACAAAATCTTTATCCTTTAGAATATGTTACTAACATATTTAGCATTGAAACAAAGCAGAGCTTCAGCTACAATTTGAGCTGGGTCTCTATCATTATCAACTTCATTGCCTTTTTTATCTTGAAAATCTTCTTCTGCATTCCCTGTTAAGAATTAATGAACGAAGGAGATTATTATATAGTTGTTATAATTAGAACCCACAAGCTCAAAAACAGGGGACTATATATTTTGCCATGCGATATATACCTAACATGTTGCAGAATACAAATATAAGAATAAGCATTGCAGCTAAAACCCAGAACCTGAAAGTTGTAAATGATGCCATTACAGAAGCTTGTGAGTAATCTTGGTAAGAAATGTGGGAATTGGAGCTAAATTAAGTATTTTACTAACTATTTATAAATGATTTATTTGGTTTCTTTAGGTTAAAACAATGCATACTTAGCTTTGTAAATGATCATTTTATAGGGTTGTTTTAATGTTAAAAAGTAGAATCTTCTACCAAAATTGTTAGACATCTTTTTCCAGATGTTCAAAATAGAGCATGTTATATGGGAAAAGTGAATTGATAGTAAAAAAAAAAGTAGGTGAATTTAATTGGAAAAAGGGTAATTACTTGTGAGTTTGCTCTTTAAAAAATTGGAGGAATGCAAGAGAAAGGATGAGAGAGAGGTTGGTGTACAAGTCACCAACTTTACTTGCTGCCTTGCTGTGGACTTTCTAATTTGATTGGGTGTTAGAAATCTAACCAATAGTGTTACATGCATCAAATCAAATTGTTATTTGTATTAATAATATATTAGCTTTTTTGGACGTGTGACGATGAAGTAAAAGTCCAATATATTAGTTTTTTTAGATGTGTAATGATGAAGTAAATGTCTAATATTTATAAGAAGTTGATCGGTTTTTGTGATATAAATTTAATATATACATTAAGTTGTGGTAAAAAAATACTCAAACTCTTTTTGAGGTGAGCGAAGTTTTGTTTTTTTGTTTTCCAAGTTAGCTTACTTAAACTTTTTTAATTTTTAATTTTTATACTGATGAGTATTAAAATATTATTATAATAAATAAAGAGTAATTGTCATTGACTTTTCTTGTATTTTGCCTAGCTATATTTGTTCTATACTAAATTTCATTTTGATTTAATTACCATGTGATTTTTAGTAGATTTAATTGTCAGAAGTGATTAGATAAAATTGGTCAAATATTTGACCCACATTCTGTTTAATTCTGACAATAGAAGCAACTTCTAATTCCATTTAATTTAAGAAGTCCTATACTCAACCAAATTGTAAAAATAAAAAATATGTTCAGTAAAAAAATTGTTAAATGAAATTATTTTTTAATTTATGAATTCATTGAAATAACTTTAAATAAGTTAAATTTAATTAAAAAATTCATTATATATATGACACATGCAAGAGTCATTTTATATAATAATGCAAGATTATATAATAATGACTCTTGCATGTATCAAAACACCATAAACGTTTTCGTAATTCATGTATAATTTGGCTTTGTTTAAGCTTATGGAAAGTCCACAACAATTGGACTTTCAACTTAATTATAATTAATGTTTAAGATAATTTTTTTAATTGTTATACTTTTTTGGTTTAAATTTTTAATCTTATTCTTGTCTTCGTTTAATCTTTCGATTGTTACGTTTGGAATCTGAGTCAATCAACTATAACCTTACAAACAATTTAGCAAAGAATATACAACTTATAATAACAATGTCATTCTATGTAAGATATATTCTATTCCTTTAGACTTTTATATTTATTTGAGTTAATTAATCTCAACTTATTTCTCCAAGCTCGAGTCGTCATTGCTCCTTATCTGCTGTTTGTTGTTCACACGTACCTTATAAACATGCGAATCTGTATTCATGTTTCATTATCCAACAGTTTCAAATTTTGTGGAGCATAAAAAACCTAAACAATACCCCATTTTAAGAGCATAACAGTCAAAACATACGAAAATTAAGAAAATTTGAGAAAAAAATCATTATTTGTATCATTCTTAAGGAAGATAGAAAAAAAGTTAAAAATTGATATTTTTGATTCCTTTGACTCTAATAATTCATCAAAATCATAATTTATTCTCTAATTATTTATTTATTTATGATGTAATATTTAGTTTGTTTATTGGATTTTGTAAATTCCATGGCTAACTAAATATTTAATGTAATTACAAGTTATTCCAAGCCCTATATTTTGATTTAATTAATTTAATAAAATAAATTATTTTAGTTTTAATAATTAATTCTTGATGTATATTCAATTTTATATTTGAATGTCAAAACTATGTATGTATAAATTAAAATGATTAATTACTTTATTGTATGAATGTGTTTATTACAAGTTTAAGATATTAGTACATAATTATTACAATTAAAATTTATCTTTTTTGGTTTAGTTATCACTTTTTTATATCATAATGCAGTAAATGAGTTAAATTTAATAATCATAATTTTAGTTTGTTTAAGATTTAGGTTAATTAATAATTAAATTGTTAAATCAAATAACCTGAAAAAAAATGTAGAAAATCCTAATGAATATATGATAATTTAATTTTTTTAAATATAGATAAAATATAAAATAAAATAATAAAAATAAAAATATTTAGAAATTTACCTATATGAAATGTAACAAATGGCAAAATATATAGAAATTTACCTATATGAAATGTAACAAATGTAACAAATGGCAAAAGATTTTTTAAATATCTGTCTTATTCTCTAATAAGATTTTGACACCTCATAAAAAATTCCACATAATTTATGCGGTATTTTTATGAAATGCTAAAATTTTGTTAACAAGATAGAGAAATGACACGGATATAAAGACAAAAATTTCGAAGCTAGTAGGAAAATTTTATTAGAAAAATAATATTAATATTTAAACTTTGTGACTTTAAAATTAATATTTTTCAATATTTTATATATTTTTATTAAAAAAAATTATAAAAAAAGAGAGTAAATAGTTACTAGTTTGTTAATTAAACTCAATTAATGTTAAATATTAATTAATTTAATTTATTAAATATTTTTAAGTTGTTATTTTAGTTATTATAGATTTTGGGTATTATTTTATTTAATTTTTTAATTTATTATTCCTCTAGTATACATATAACTTATTTATTCATATAATTTTAATTTAATTTTTTTAAAAAAATGATATAATTATTTTTCTGATAATGTAAAATAATATATGGTTAAAAGATAGAAAGAAAACAAAGAAAAAAAAATACCATTGCATTGATCCGCTCTCATTAGGGGTGTGCAAAAAATCCGATCATCCGATCAATCCGATCAATCCGATCCGATCCGTTGATTTTTCATCCGATCCGATCCAATCCGATGGTCGGATCGGATGGAGATTTTTTCCATCCGTTAAGTGCGGATCGGATGACGGATTTTACTGCGATTTATCCGATCCGATCGAAATTAATTATATATATATTTAATTAATATATATTTATTAAATTAAATATATATATATATATAATTAATATATATTTATTTAATTTTTTAATGTTTTTTTTAAGTCAAATAATTTTATGTTATGATTTATGTAAAAATTTAAAAAAATTATTTAAAAATACAAAAAAATAGAGTTAATTAAATTTATTGGTCGGATTGATCGGATTGATCGGATGTCATCCGAATAGTTTACGGATCGGATTGAGCGGATGTAAGAGGTGATCGGATCGAATGCGGATTAGGATGTTTCAATCCGAACGGATGGTCGGATCGGATCGAATGACAGAAAAATCAGCGGTTTCGATCCGATGAACAGCCCTAACTCTCATCCTTTTCAAAAGTCCAAATGTATATATTACGAACTGACGCAGAAACATCACCGACTAATTAAATATAATTTATATAAAAAAAACAGAGAGAGAAAGAGAGAGAATATTCTTTTTCTTATGGCCAATGACATGGGGCAAAATGGTAGGAAGGAAGCTCATCCGATCCATACATATTGAAACGTACGTAAATCCAAGATTTTAATTTGGATAACTATGAATAGGAACCCTTAACTTTTTTATACAAAGTAGTATATATATATATATGTATGTTTTTTCTTGACATGTACGTATCTTTTGTATATAATTTAGTATGTCTATATTTATTTAAATTATTGAAATGTAAAACTTAGTGCTATAAATGACCCATAACTCTTGGGGAATAAAAACTATCAACTCTTAGACACTCACCAATAATTGTGTCAAAGGCTCAATTAAAGCCTTGCAGAAAGAAGCCGTGTTGGGTATCTTCTCCTCCTTCTTCTACTTCCTTTTTTTTTTTCCTCTTTGAAGTTTAATGAATTGATATTACTTTCTATCCTATGTAAAAGCTATAAAGGAAGCAAAAAGTGCGAATTTTATACTTTATATGTTGCAAAAATACAGGCATGCTATTATATGAAGCTCAATAGCTCAAATGGAAGAAAACAAACAACCACCTTCCTCAGCCGTAGCTTTGGTCGTAGGTGTCACAGGTATGGCAGGTCTAAGCTTAGCTGAGGCCTTGAAAAGCCCAAATGCCTTGGGTGGTCCATGGATGGTCCATGGTGCTTCCCGACGAACAAAGCCTAGTTGGTTCCCTCCCTCTATTGTTGACAACTATATTACTTTTGACGCCACAAACTATAATGACACACTTCAAAATCTCTCTCCTATTTCAAACCAAGTCACACATATCTTTTGGGTTGCACTCCAAATCGGTGAGATCGAAGAAGAAAATATTATTGTGAACTCAACAATGTTATCTAATGTCCTTAATGTCCTCAAGTCTGCTTCAAGTTCCAAGCTCAACCACATATCTCTTCAAACTGGTACCCAATATTACATAGGCCCAGCACAACGGAGTCATCAAGCTCAACTCATTCCTCATGATCCTCCATTCTCTGAAGAGTTGGCCCGTTTACCGTATCCAAATTTTTACTACCCACTTGAGGACATCGTGAAGTCACATGAACAAATGATTACGTGGTCGATTCATCGTCCATCTATTATAATAGGCGCATCCTCGAGGAGTTTGTATAACGCGCTGCTTACTCTAGCTGTTTATGCGGAGATTTGTAAACACGAGGGTTTGTTATTTAGGTATCCAGGTACTCGATATACGTGGGAGCATTTTTTTGACATGTCAGATGCGCGCGTGTTGGCTGAGCAACATATATGGGCTGCAACTACGACACATGCAAAGAATAATGCTTTTAATTGTAGTAACAATGATGTTTTTATGTGGAAGAATATGTGGAAAGTGCTATGTGAAACTTTTGGTTTGGAATTTGTGTTTTTTGATGAAAATGAGAAATTTGACATAGTTAGTATGATGAAAGAGAAAACAAATGTTTGGGATGAAATTGTGGAAAAGTACGGGCTTTATAAGACAAAGTTGGAGGAGATTACCTGTTTTGATGCCCTTCATTTTGTGTTACATTTTGAATTTCAACATGTTTGTAGTATGAACAAGAGTAAAAAGTTTGGATTTTTCCGGCATGCTGATTCATTGAATAGCATTGCAATATGGGTGAAGAGATTAAGAGAGATGAAGATTATACCTTGAAGTATCGTTGAATTTTGTGACATAATTATGTATGTTGTCTTTGCTCCTTTGTCATGTACCATTTCTTTTCTATTATGTTTTCTGTATGATTTAAATATATAATTTAATAAAGTGTAAGATTGTTGTAAGAAATGATTTTATTGTATGAATAAACAAATATTTACGATCTAATTTATATAAAAGAAAAACAAAATTGTAATAATTAAAATAAACATAATTATGGAGAGATATGTTTTTGGATAGCCTGTTGCTCCCCACCAATCTGTTAGTGGCTATTTTCAACTGGTGTGTTGGTTGTCACTAGCTAGATCTCGAGTTCTTTAACATTCTCCCTTAAGTTGAAATATATGTTAATTATTTCCAACTTGTTAAGTAAGCTCGAGAACTGTGAAAAACTCAAGGATTTGGTAAATATATCTACTGATTTCTCTAATGTAGAGATATGATAAGTCTTGATCATTCCAGCTTGAATCTTTTCTCTCACTAGATGACAATTGATCTCTATATGTTTGGTTCGTTCATGAAACACTGGATTTGATGCAATGTGAAAGGCTGCTTGATTGTCACAATATAACTTAGTCGGTTGGGAGTGTTTGATACCCAAATAATCCAAAATGTATCGTAACTAGGTTACTTCGCAACAGGCTACTGCCATAAAGTAGTATTCTATTTCTACATTTGATCGTGAGACCGTATTTTGTTTCTTAGTCTTCCAAGAAATTAGTGAGTTTTCAAAAAACATACAATATCATGTGGTTGATCGTCGAGTGTCTGTGCATTTAGCCCAATCTACGTCACAAAAAGCATTT
The DNA here is from genome assembly GCA_030763125.1 of Hippophae gyantsensis. Classification (NCBI taxonomy): domain Eukaryota; kingdom Viridiplantae; phylum Streptophyta; class Magnoliopsida; order Rosales; family Elaeagnaceae; genus Hippophae; species Hippophae gyantsensis. The sequence goes on along the minus strand of CM061028.1, from coordinate 71,318,187 downwards.
AGTTGTCATGAACTAGTTGTTGAGAAAAAGAGATTTTGCCTAGTGTGTTATTGACATATCATAGCACTCGTTGAGCTGCTTCCAAATGTGGTTGAAGTGGTTTATCCATATATTAGCTGAGAATGTGCACAACATACACTAAGTTAGATCGTGTGATGGTCAAGTATATTAATCTCCCAACAAGTCTTCGATAGGATGTGGGGTCACTGATGAATTCACATTCAACCTTGCTGAAGGATAAATTATCTTCCGTAGGTGAATTGGTAAATTTGGCACCAAGATAACCTATGTCCTCTAATATTTCAAATACATACTTACGTTGTGACAGAACAATTCCCTTCTTGGAACATGAAACTTCTATGCCCAAAAATACTTTAATTCACCGAGATCTTTTAGCTTGAATTGTCGCATGAGATGATTCTTAGTTTCTTCAATGTCTTGTACATTTTTTCCTGTTATGATTATATCATCTACATAGACAAGAAGAGCAGAGAAGGAATTACCACGAGTTCGGACGAATAGTGAGTGATCATACTTGGATTGGTTAAAACCAGCTAGCTTAAGTGTTATTGATAGCTTGATGAACCATTGTCGTGAGGCTTGTTTGAGTCCATACAAATATTTTTGTAGCTTGCATACTCGTGTTTCCCCCTTTCATCCAAATCCAAGTGGAAGAGACATGTAGACATCTTTATGAAGATCACCATAGAGAAAAGCATTGTTGACATCGAGTTGGCAAAGATGCCAATTTTGAATAGCAGTAACGACAATAAGGAGACGAAGAGTGACAAGTTTGGCTACTGGTGCAAAAGTTTATTGGTAGTCAAAACCTTCAATCTGATTGTATCCTTTGGCCACTAATCGAGCCTTGTATCGTTTCACAGAGCCATCAGGATTATACTTGATTTTGTAAACCCATTTATAACCAACTGGTTTCTTGTTTGGAGGAAGCTATTGAAGCATCTAAGCGCCATTAGTTTCGAGAGCATCCAGTTCTTGTTTCATGGCAAGCCGCCATTTTAGATCATTGAAAGCTTCAAAAAAGGTAGTTAGTTCCCTGAGAATGGAAATAGAAGTAGCAAAGACACGATGTGTAGGTGATAATCGGTCATAAGTAAGTTTATGAGAGAGAGAATGAGAAGTACCTTTGTTATTGGACGATGTTGAGTTAGACAAAGGGAAGAACCGAGAAGGAAAGGAATCTTTTACATGATACTTGTGAAGGTAGCTAGGAACATTGGTGGGTCGGCAAAGACTATGTGTGACTGGTGTTGGAGGAGTCATGTGTGGTGCAGAAGTTGATGATGATGTTTCAGGAGATGAATTTTGAAGATAAAGAATGTTTGAGTCGATTGTTGGAAGGACATATGATGTATGATGAAGTGATGTATTTGGAGTGGTTGATTGACGAATGTTGGGCATGTTATCATAAATAGTATTTTCTGATGGAGTGAATAGAGTTGGATTGTTGACAGCGGAAGTGAAATAAGGAAACACATATTCATGAAAGATAACATCACGAGACACTAAATTCTTTCTTGTTTCCAGATTCTAGACACGATAACCTTTTATCCCAAATGGATACCCAATGAATATGCATCTATGTGATCTAGCATCAAACTTGGTGGGTCGATCATGATGTGCAGACACAAAACAAAGGGAACCAAAAACACAAAGATGATCATACCTAGGAACTTTGTGAAAAAGGATTTCAAATGGTGTTTTACCCTTGAGAACAAGTGTTGGAGTATGATTTATGAGGTATGTGGCTATAAGAATGGCATCTCCCCATAATTGTTTAGGAAGATTGGCTTGGAAGAGCAATGCACAAGCGACATTGAGAAGATGACGGTGTTTGCGTTCATCAATACCATTTTGTTGAGGGGTATAGACACAACTGGTGTGATGGAGGATTCCTTTGGTAGAAAACAACTGGATCATAAAGAATTATGGTCCATTGTCGCTACGAATGATTTTAACTCTGGATGCAAATTGTGTTTCAACAAGGTTAATGAAGGTGGTAAGAAATATGCGTGTATCAGATTTATTATGTAAGAGATAGACCCATGTGCATCTTGAGTAGTCATCAACAATAGTGAGGAAATAACGTGCTCCATTAAGTGCTGGAATGTGATAGCCATTCCAAATATTGACATGAATTAGTTCAAAAAGTGTTTTTGTATTGATGGAACTTAAAGGAAATGAATTACGAGTTTGCTTAGCTAATGGAAAAATAGAACAATCACTAATGGAACAAAAGGGTGTGTTGATGGAAAGAGAAATTACACACAATCGTCTTCCCCGAGCATTTGTCCTGAACAAAGCACATATTATTAGTGAAGGTGACATGACAAAATGTAGTTTGATTTAGTTTGGCTACTGAAACCAAGTTTAATTTGAAGGAGAACACACAAGACATTATGGAGTATGAAATTATTGGAGAAATGTATAGTGCCAATATGTGTGACACAGGCAAGAGAATGATTAGGTAAATGTACATGTCGATTAGTGACTAGAATGCTGGAGCTTATAAGGTTTTGGGAACAGATCATGTGATCAGTTGCTCCTGTATCAAAAATCCAACGGGTTTTTGAATGGAAAATATTTGCATATATTGTGTTACCTGAAGAAGTAGTCACTTGACTTGCCATGCTACCTGATTTGGATTGATTGAGAAGTGTAAGAAGCTCATGATATTGGGCGGATGTAAGGTTATGGGATGGTGTTTTGTGTCGGAGCTTCTTTCCTGAAAGTTAGTATGGTAAGCTTTAGAGGGGAAGCCATAACTTGTATTTCTCTTATCTTGAATTGCTTATTTCTTTCGACACATGTTGATGTCATATCAACTCAAACCACAGAAATTACATTTGAGACGTTTTCAGTAGTTTTCAAAATTGTGTCCATGGAGACCATAAAAATCACATTTGAGGTGACTTCAGCAATTCTTAGAATTATGGCCGATATTGTTGCATCGATTTCACTTGAGATGTGGGTTCCTTGGTAGGTAATTCTTGTGAGGATATTATGGACGACTATCCCTGGCAACAAGTGCGGAAACTTCTAGCATCCTTCCTATGGTTTGCATGGGGACAACTCTCTGTTTTTCATCTTGAACAATGAGTGAATTAAGCCCCACAAGGAACTTTATGGTGTACTGCTTTTGTTGATATTCTTGTAGTTCTCGACCAACATTTCCTCCATAATATAGAAGAGGACATAGTGCATTGCAAGTATCCCATAGGATTTTCAACTTGGTGTAGTATTCTCCAATGCTCACACTTTCTTATATGCAGTCATGGATCTCTTGCTCAATGTGAAATAGGTGCACGCTGTTGGTGTGTGAAAAGCGTTCCTTCAATTTTTCTCATAGCTCATATGCAGTATCATTATACATGACACTTTCTGCAATTTTAGGCGATATGGTATTGAGAATCCATCCTTTGACAAGAATGTCGCAATAAGTCTATTGTTTGATTTCTACTTCAGAGTTTGTTAATGGCCTTTTGATTGTGCCGTCAATAAATCCTTCTTTGTTTTTGGTGATAAGAGTCATGAGCAACACATGACTCTAAATATGATAATTTTCTTGATTTAAGGATTGAGCCACTAGAACCATACCCGATTGGTTTGAGTGGTGTAGATATAATGAATGGATAGGGTCATCATACCATTTTGGTAAAGTAAGGTTAGTATTGGTAGTTATAGACATTATTATTGAGTAAAAAATTCAAAAACAGGATAGGATGGAGTGTGTTTTAGACAATAATAACTATTTATGAAATAAATAATGAACTAAAATATGCTTTATTTTATAGAAAATGAGTCAAGGATTATAGAACCAGAAATTTGAGCCGGAGAACCAGTCGGAAAGTTAGTGAACCGGCGTTTGGAGTGGTTGAAACAGTGGCTGAAACACTTAATCGGCTAGAGCACTAAAGTGGCTAAAGATCGAACTGGATGAAGGATCGAACCGGCTAAAGACAGAACCAGAATGAACACGCGTCGTTTTCTTTAGAGGCGCGCTGAATGATGTGTCGTTCGAGTCATCTTCCTCAACGGTAGCACGTTTGGTGCTTGTCACTTCGGCGAGGTGCGTGGATCGCTGTTGAACTCAGACAAGGTGCGTGGGAGCGCATGGGTTCATTTTTTGGCTTGAAAATAATTGCAAATTGCTTGGAATTTTCTGGATATTATAATAGGATGAAATTGAAATTTTTTTTTATGAATCAAAATTGGTTTTGGAAAGAAACAAAATTTGAAAGGAAGGAAAAAGAATTGTGGGAGCTAGTTTTTTAGAGAGTTATTTCTTGAGCTCTGATACCATGTAAGAAATGATTTTATTGTATGAATAAACAAATGTTTGCAATCTAATTTATACAAAAGAAAAGAAAAATTGTAATAATTAAAAATAAACATAATTATGGAGAGACATGTTCTTGGACAGCCTGTTGCTTCCCACCAATCTATTGGTGGTTATTTCCAGCTGGTGTGTTGGTTGCCACTAGTTGGATCTCGAGTTCTTTAACATTCCCCCTCAAGTTGGAATATATGTTAATTATGTTAAAGTCCCACATCGACTGGGGATCGCGCCCACGTTGTGCATATAAACAAGGGCAGTCCTCCATCTCATAACCTAGGTTTTGAGATGGAGTTAGGCCCAAATTTAACATGGTATCAAAGCAAGGTTACCCGATCGGTGCAGTTGTTTCTTCACTAGTGAGTGATGCATTCTACCACTTAGGCTGCATAAACTCAACATCCCCATCGGTCTCAAAGGGACAGACCCTTGCCGATGTGAGGGGGAGTGTTAAAGTCCCACATCGACTGGGGATCACGCCCATGCTGTGCATATAAACAAAGACAGTCCTCCATCTCACAACCTGGGTTTTGAGATGGAGTAAGGCCCAAATTTAACAAATGTTACTATTATATCAATTTGAATGCTAGTGAATTGATCCTGTGACTATTGTGACCCATCTCTATACCAACTATAAAGATAAATATCAATATTGTGTACTGTAATCTTGATTTTTTTCCCCGAAATTCAAAACCTTTTTATATAGATAAACTCGCCTTGAAAATTCTAATTTTTCTTTTGATACAAAGGTGTTTTGCAAGTATTTTGAAATCCTATGATAAATTAATCTAAATTCTGAATAACCTAGATATTCACTTATTAGATTTAATTCGTCCAACTCATCAAGATTTGAAAAAGTTATAACTAAATTATACAATATTAATCGTTTAACTTTTAACGTAAGCGTTCGACCTTATTTATGACAACAATCATAAAGTAACACTTCGAATAAAAATATTAGCAATTATATATTAACATCTTTGACTACACATAAACATATTCGTGCAATAAACTAGTTGATAACACTAATTCATAACATGTATAGTTATGACATTCAAGTATAGAATTGAACATATTAATAATAAAAAATTGAAATTAAAAATTATCAAAAGATTAAATTAATTAAATCATACTCTATGAATTTCTCATAATCATATTATTAAAATTATCTAGACATAGATTCTAAATATGAATCAACATTATAATCATAGAAACTATGAAGAAGAAAAATAAGAAAAACTTAAGAATTGTAGATGATGAAGCCAAATAACTCCAATCTTCAATCTTTTCATCCAAATCACCTCCAAAAGTTGTCTTAGAAGTGCTGTTTGATATCTCTTTTTTCCTTGTTACAATTGTGTTTCTAATGAGTCATTGAGTTGTTTATATTGTGTATTTTCGAGCTTGATTTTATTAGGAATAGATTTTTCTTGATTCAATGGCCAAGATTAGAAGTTGGTGTTGAAAAATACCAAATTTACACATTGATTAAATGTCTCGATCGATCTAACCCTTACAATTTTCAACCAAGAATACTTGAGCGAAACTCGATTAATTGATATCTTTTTCAATCGATCTATCAGCTCTTGTTATTATTGCCTTGAATTATCGACCAATCGAGTTTTCTATTCCAAATTTTTCATTAAGGATTCTCGATCGATCATGTTTCTTGTTTTTTGTTTCTTTTTATTCATTATTCTCCCTAGTTCATGTATAACATAACTTAAACACCTAAAACGTAATAATAATAATTATTATTATTTGTAAATATGTGAAAACTACTGCACATATATGATTGAGTAGGCCAAGTAACTCACGAACTAACTCATTTACATTTTTAAAAAATAAAAATAAAATAAAAGATTTAATTTTGTTTAAGAAAAAAATGTTAATTAGTACATATATTATATTTTGATTTTATTTGTATGAAACAAGGAAAAAAGATAGTACTATTTTTAAGAAGAGGTATGTTCATATTAATCCTTTAACTTTTTGATAAGAGTACTTTAGTCCTTTAGTCTAATTATTTTAAAAGTGATATATTTTTAATGCTAATTATCGTATTATTCTTAAAACCAAAAATAATTATCTCTTTCCCTTTTTGTTCCCAAATGAAAATAATGATAAGGGAGAGAAGAAGTGTTACTTTTAATAAAAGTACACTTTAGTTGTTAGATATTCGATGAAGCGAGACAAGTTCGTTATCTCTCTTGAAAAAATAACCGAATTTTATTTAGAAGATTTAAGCCAAATTTTCATGAATAAGTTTGACATTTTGAAATATACTTATTTTTTATTATAAAAAATATCAATAAATATTTAAATAATTTTTTAAATGAATGATTTATGGTTTAAAACAATCACTAAATATAAAATTAAATATTAGAAAGATATTATTGAGATTATTCATTGTAATAACATATACTATAATGTAATTGTGAATAAAAAATAATTATTCAAATAATTATTAAAATTATTTTTGGTAAATAAATAAATATATTCCAAAATTTAATTTAATTTTTGAAAATTTGGTTTAAATATTCCAAATAACTTTGATTCCTTTTTAAAAGAGTGAAAGAATTTATACTACCTAACCAAATAACTAGTAAACTAAAGTGTATTTTTATCAAGGATAATAGATTTCTACTATCCTTTGTCCGAAAATAATTTCTTTCTAAATTGAGTTTATCAATCTCTATCTTATAAGTCTTTATATTCTTATGTATTAAAAAAAGATTATTTTTTTCTCATAACTTGTAAATTCAAACATCACAATTAGAAATAAAATTTATAAAATTTATATAAATTAATTAAATATACTTAAAAGAGGATACAAAGAGAGACTAAGAGGATTAGATTGAAATTTATATCAAGATAATTTAAGATGAGAGAGAATTTGGTAGTTTTTGGAAGTGAGAGATGGTTTTTTTAAGAAAAATCTAATTTTACCTTTAAAGATTGATATTTAAAAAAAAGATTAAATTAACTCTATTTAAAATTAATGTACTAAACATGATTAAAGTGCTCTTTTTGAATAGTTATAGAACTAGAAAGGTCAAAATTCCATCTTTTTAAGTATGCTTTTAAAAATGATTATTGAGATCCAATATTTTACAAAGAGAGATTAGAAATAAGTTAATACAATTGGCTTAATGTGTGGATCCTCACAAAGGATCCATCTATTTATAGAACATTTTATGGATACAGGTGTCAATTATATAAGGTGTACACATATTTACATGTCAAGGGGGCATAATTGGCCTAAAGTATTAGAGATCTAGGTCGAGTTTTGCTTGTATTGTCCTTGAGCTCGTAGTGTACTTGAGCTCGAGATGTCATTGAGTTCGGGTTGTCCCATGGGTAGGACATCTAGAGTGCTTATGTCTTTCATCTTAGGTTGGTGACTTGGCTTAGGTGGTTGATGAGTGCTCAAAAAGCACTAAAATTACCATGATTTTATGCACATTAATTGATTAAAAATATATATATTTATATGATTTTATCATATATTTATATATATTTGTCTTTTTCGGAATCACGGGTATTTTTATTGTTTTTCAGGTATTTTGGCTTAAAAACGTAACTTAAAGACTCAAAGAGGAATACTGGAAGCAATACATCACAAATATATTAATAAATAAATGGGGAAAGGTCAATAAATATGGAAAAATTGGATAAAATGGGTCAAAAAGGTCAAAAATGTCAAAAAGGAGAAAATCGCGCCGCCCCGCCAAGGCTGAAAGCCCGCGCAGCGCCAAAACCCACGCCACGCGCCCGGCCACGCGCGCACGCCCACGTCTGCGCGCCCGGTCCCCATCGCGCGCGCATCTCACTCGCTTCCCGCCGCGCTGCCAGCCATCGGCCTCGCGCGCCTGCGCCGCTCTCCGCGCGCGCCGATGCCCATTTCGCCCCATTTTTCACGTGCAGCCGCCCCATGACGTCATGCTGACGTCATCAATGACCTCAGCATTTGCACTACGCGTTTTCACATTTTTTAAACATTTTTTCACTCATTTTTTCTCTCCATCCTCACCTATAAATACCTCCCTTCTCTTCACTTCAAAACACATTCTCTTCTCTCTTTCTTTCTCTCTTTTCTTAGATTTTTTAGTTTTTCTTAGTTTTTAGCTTTTCTTAATTAATTTCTCTTAGTTTTAGAGTTCTTCCCTTTTTGGGAAGAACTAGTTATGTTTTTGTAATTTTTTTTAGCTTTTTGATTCAATAAATGGAAGTGCAAATTCCGCTTGGAGGTTTTCCAGCAACGGGAATAGCATCGAAGTTCTGTAAGGATTTTATTTTCTTTACAGTTATTTTTTATGCTTTATTCTTACATGTTATATTTAATTTGTTTGTGATTAAATTTAACTGTGTTGGCTGTTTAGTAAACATGATGTAATAATAACGTTGTTATGCTTGCGAAATATTAAATAGGTAAAAATCTCTAAAATGAATTGATTTTGTTTTTATTCAAGATTTTATATTAAGAATGTTAGAGACAAATATATTATTTTTCATTACAAACTTGAATGTCAAAATTACATTTTAAGCTTTAGTTATCGCGTCTGATTTAGAGTAGTGCTGTTTTATTTGATGGTACAATCGCCTAGGTAGTTAGAGTGAAGCTCTATTTCAAAAGTTTTTATAAGAATTATTATCTGAAAATGTATTGACAACATGTTTTCAGTAGTGGTTTTAAAACTTGAAAGTTAGTACTCGGATAATTAAATTCTTAGGTTTAATTTGGACACCTTGAATAAAGTTTAAACTGTCTAACCCCACCAAAGGTGGCATTTAAATGGTTCATTTTCAATCTCTTAGAAAAAAGAATTAATTTAATTAAGCATATTAGTTATCAACCCCACCCATAGGTGTTAATTAATTTGTTTAGTTAACAAAGAATATCTAACCCCACCAAAGGTGGTATTCATACAAAAAAGGGAGAATCAATAAATATCAATTCATATCTTTAATAACCTAATTAATATGAGCAAGCATAATTAACTTAATTATTATATCAATAAATACTCCACCATTATAAATGATAAAATTTGTATAAATGTTTATTGAATCTTTGTTTATTTTTATGTAATTAGATTAAAAACACAAAAACCCAAAATATCGTGACAGGATGTTTAGGATTTAATTTCGTTTTTAAAAGATTGAATAATAAATTAAAAACCACATACATTCCTTACTTAGATCGACCTTTGGAGTATACTTATCATTTTCTACGAAATAATTCGTGCACTTGCGAGAGTTTTATAAATAAATAAAACCAAATGAACGGGCAGGATCGGCGATGTCGGTTCTACCCGATCAAGTTTTTTAACCGCAGGGATGGTATCAAGTTTTTGGCGCCGTTGCCGGGGAAGGAATAGCGTTTTTAAATTATTTATCAAAATTTTAAAAAAATTTTATGTTGTAAATAATTGTGATTTTTTTTTATTTTGATTAAAAAAAACAAAAATAAATTAAATTATTTTTTTGTTGTTTGTGAATAGTAAAATAAAAACAAAAATTTAATAAAAATTAAAATTAATTTTTTTTCTCTCATAAAAAACAAAAAAATAATAAATATATAATAATAAAATTGTTGTTCGTAAATAGTAAAAAACAATAAATAAATAAAAATTAAAATAATTTGAAAAAAAAAACAAAAAAATTCAAATTTGAAAATTTATAATATAAAAAAAACAAGAAAAAATAAAAAAAAAAAAAACAAAACTTACGTTTCAAAAATAGTAAAAAAAAGTAAAAATAAATTAAAAAATTAAAATTAAAAAATTAAAAAATTAAAAAAATTGAAAAAAAAAATTAAAAAACAATAAATAAATAAATAAAAACTTAAATAAATTTTAAATAAAAAATAAAATAAAATTAAAAAATTATAAAAAAATAAAAAAATAAAAAAAAAAAAAACAAAGAAAAAAAAACATAATTTTTAATTTTCATTTAATTTTAAGTTTTTTAATCTTAATTTTATTTTTTAAATAAAAAATAAAAAAATTCAATTTTTATTTTTTACCTTTTTTAATTTATTTTATTTTATTTTCCCTTTTTTTAATTTTATTTTATTCTATTTTATTTTTATTTTATTTTATTTTATTTTATTTTATTAATTTTTTTACTATGTTTTTTTTCTCTTAATTTTCATTTAACTTAATTAACTTAAGTTTTTACAAACTTAATTAACTTAACTTTTTAATTAACTTAGATTTTAGTTAACTTAATTAACTTAAATTTTTATTTAAATTAACCTAATTAACTTAGCTTTTTAATTAACTTACATTTTCATTAACTTAATTAACTTAGATTTTTACTTAACTTAACTTAATTAACTTAGAGTTTCATTAACTTAATTAACTTAAATTTTTACTTAACTTAACTTAATTAACTTAATTTTAATAGCATGAAAAGTAAAGATCTAAGGGAGTTAAATACAGGAGACTAGTTCTTGGAAGCTTTTGTGCCACTAGTCTTTCTTGGAAACGTTGTTAAATGCAGGAGGATGGTTTTTAAGGAGCCTTTGCCCCACCATTCTTTCCTGGGAGCACTCTTGGTTAATACTGATTATGTTATTTTAACTTAGATATTATACTTAAAAAAACAAAAAACAAAAAACAAAAAAAAATCTGAAACTATCTCCAAAATTTTAAAAGTTTTAATTACAATCTAAGGAGTTAGTTGTTTTGATTGATCTAGGTACAATTGTGTTTTGATGCCTTTAATTATTTGATTTGTACCTAGATGTGGATCATCTGAAACTCACAAGCATGTCCCTAGTTTTAAGTACAGAAAAATTTAAAAATCCATAGGACATGACTGAAAAAGTATAGGTAGACAATCTTGTCTTACTTGTCGGTTTGATTGACTCAATGATGAGGGGACATTGAGTTTACTTAAAAGGCAATCCCCAAGTTACGTCTTGCTAAGACGTTAAACTAAGTTACTTTGGATGGGAGGCAACCCATCATTTTAGGTAATTTAATTTTATTTGTTTAATTTGTTTAATTTCTATTTTTTATTTTAGTTTAATTACGTGTGAATAATTTTAAAATTGTTAAAACTAAAAATATTTTTTATGATGTTAGAAGTTTACAACAATCATACGTATACACTTTAATGAATATGATGGATGCACCTGTATTTCTCCATCATACTTTGCAACATTCTCAACAAATAGGTAATCTTTCTTCTCTATTCTCTTTATCTTTAATTTACAATTGTTACATTGAGGACAATGTAAGTTCTAGGTTGGGGGTGGTGAAAAGTTACCATGCTTAATTAGAAAAGAAAAAAAAAGATTTAACAATTTTAAAATTAAAAAAAAAATTTCAAAAAAAAAACAAATATTATTAATTTTTTCTTTTTTATGTTCACATCTTCATTTTTTGTGTTTGGTTTTATTTTCCTTGTGTGATTTAGTAATTTTTGGAATTAAAAAAAAATTCTCACAAAAATTTATCATTTCTTTAAATCAAATTTAAGTAAATAGTTAAGTCTTTTGTACTGTTAGATTAATTTTTGAAAACATATCATGAAATATTATGTAATTATTTTTGATAATTAGTTAATTTTTGTCATAACTAGTATTTCTTGATAAGATGTAGAAATTATGTTAAACCCAAAATCGGTGTTTGTAAATTTGTTTTAGTGGAGACTACCTTTGTGAGATATAATTTGAGCCTAATTTCCCTTATTGAGAGTGAAATATATATTTTTTCTACTCCAAACACATTTCTTATTTCTTCAAATTCTTAGATGATCTCTATAGGCATTAATATTGAATGTGTGAATTTTTTCTCATCTTAATAGAGTATCGTATATTTTTTATTATTATTTTTGCTTAGATTAAATGATTTGAGTAGAAATTGATAGTATATGCTTTTATCTCATTTGTGCATGACTGTTACAAAAAAAAAAGAGACATATCTGGGGTTACCTAAACCAAGATCAAACAAAAAAAGCCACAAAATTAACCACTCACCAAAATCCTAAAAAAAAAAAATGTGTACAATCTGTACATGGGTTGACTCTCTAAAAAATGATATATATTGAAAAATATCTTCAGAAAAATATAGAGAGAAAGAATATATAGTATAATCTACATACTATGACCCACATTGCCTACAAAGTTGTGAGTAAAGGCTAATTACAAAAGAAAGATATAGGAAGTAATTCCCTAAAAAGTCATTGCACTTTCTTCATTTGTAAAAGGCATATATCTTGAAATTTTTTCTTAATGAGTTTGATTTATGCAGGAAAATAATTTTTATATATGATATCTTTATAATTTATACATTTGATTCCTTCCATGAGATCAACGTCAAAATAACACTTTGAGCCTTTCTTCTTTATACATATGCGAACATATTAGTTCATTTCTATACATCAACTCTTTCGCATATAAATTAGTATGAGTGTTTGAACCCATAGGATTCAGTGTTTTGAGAGTATTGACTTGTGAGGAATAGAATTGACGAATTCGGATTTATGACACCGAAATTGGGTGAAATTAAATTGATACATTTTTTATATGAAATATGAAAATGATTTCCGACTAATTATTATAATAAATCATGATTGTTTAAAAAGATTAAAATAACTTATGCTTGAGATTTTAATTATGATCTTAAAGGAGATTAAAAAGTATGAGACATTTTTGTGATATGTTGTTTTCTTTTATTCTTAAACGTTAATTTTTGATTTTGTTGTAATTTTAGTTTTTAAGTTGATTGTTGTTATTATTTCTTTTAATTTTTACATTTAGTTCAATGTTTGTGGGTATCATTACTGAAAACCCTCACGAGACTCAAACTCGTCCACTAGGGCAAATGCAACCGTGTCAATCTACGGAAGTGATTTAGGATAGTTTAATTTTTAGTTTTTATCGCTTCTCTTGCTAAGGGACTAGCAAGAAGTTGGTTGGGGTTATGATGAGTGCTCAAAAAGCACTAAAATTACCATGATTTTATGCACATTAATTGATTAAAAATATATATATTTATATGATTTTATCATATATTTATATATATTTGTCTTTTTCGGAATCACGGGTATTTTTATTGTTTTTCAGGTATTTTGGCTTAAAAACGTAACTTAAAGACTCAAAGAGGAATATTGGAAGCAATACATCACAAATATATTAATAAATAAATGGGGAAAGGTCAATAAATATGGAAAAATTGGATAAAATGGGTCAAAAAGGTCAAAAAGGAGAAAATCCCGCCGGCCGCTGCACAAGCCAGCCCCGCGCCCGGCCTTGCGCGCCACGCCCCGTACGTCCGCGCGCATCGGCGCGCGCGATCCCAATTCCGCGCGCCACGCCCGCGTCGCCGCGCATCGGCGCCTCTCCCATTCCGCGCGCGCCCGCGCATCTCACCTGCTCCCGCGTGCGGCCTGTCTTACGCGCCCGTGCGCGCCCCTCCGCGCGCGCCAGTGCCATTTCGCCCCATTTTTTGCGCGCAGCCGCCTCATGTCATGCTGACATCATCAGTATGACGTCAGCAATTACCACTCCGCGTTTTCACATTTTTTTAACATTTTTTCCCCCACTTTTTCTCTCCATCCTCACCTATAAATACACCCCTTCTCTTCACTTCATACCACACCTTCAAAACACACTTCTCTCTTCTTTCTTTCTCTCTTTTCTTAGATTTTTAGGTTTTTTTAGTTTTTCTTAGTTTGTAGTTAATTTCTCTTAGTTTTAGAGTTCTTCCCTTTTTGGGAAGAACTAGTTATGTTTTTGTAATTTTTTTAGCTTTTTGATTCAATAAATGGAAGTGCAAATTCCGCTTGGAGGTTTTCCAGCAACGGGAATAGCGTCGAAGTTCTGTAAGGATTTTATTTTCTTTACAGTTATTTTTTATGCTTTATTCTTACATGTTATATTTAATTTTTCTGTGATTAAATTTAAGCGTCTTTGTTGTTTAGTAAACATGATGTAATAATAACGTTGTTATGCTTGCGAAATATTAAATAGGTAAAAATCAGAAATGAATTGATTTTGTTTTTATTCAAGATTTTATATTAAGAATGTTAGAGAGAAATATATTATTTTTCATTACAAACTTAAACCTCAAAATTAGATTTTAAGGTTTAGTTATCCGGTCTGATTTAGAGTAGTGCTCTTTTATTTGATGGTACAATCGCCTATTAGTTAGAGTGAAGCTCTATTTCAAAAGTTTTTATAAGAATTATTATCTGAAAATGTATTGACAACATGTTTTCAGTAGTAGTTTTAAAACTTGAAAGTTAGTACTCGGATAATTAAATTCTTAGGTTTAATTTGGACACCTTGAATAAAGTTTAAACTGTCTAACCCCACCAAAGGTGGCATTTAAATGGTTCATTTTCAATCTATTAGAAAAAGGAATTAATTTAATTAACCAAATTAGTTATCAACCCCACCCATAGGTGTTAATTGATTTGTTTAGTTAACAAAGAATATCTAACCCCACCAAAGGTGGTATTCATATAAAAAAGAGAGAATCAATAAATATCAAATCATATCTTTAATAACCTAATTAATATGAGCAAGCATAATTAACTTAATTATTATATCAATAAATACTCCACCATTATAAATGATAAAATTTGCATAAATGTTTATTGAATCTTTGTTTATTTTTATGTAATTAGATTAAAAACACAAAACCCCAAAATATCATGACAGGATGTTTAGGATTTAATTTCGTTTTTAAAAGATTGAATAATAAATTAAAAACCACATACATTCCTTCCTTAGATCGACCTTGGGAGTATACTTATCATTTTCTACGAAATGATTCGTGCACTTGCGAGAGTTTTATAAATAAATAAAACCAAATGAACGGGCAGGATCGGCGATGTCGGTTCTGCCCCGATCAATGGTTTACAAGGGTCGGTCTTCAGGTCGGTTCGGATGTCCAAACATCAAGTCCCCCTACTCTTTCAGCTCAAACATCGGTCTGAGGTGGAAAAGTAGTTACAGGGCATAGGATATAAATTTTTTGGCTTCCCTGAGTTGGAAGAGTTGATATTGGGCATAAGATACAAACTGTTTGTCTCTTCTAATGAATGTGTGTCAGTTGATTGGAGAGAGAAATCCAGTGCCTCTATATAACGGGATACTTGGGCTGCATCATTGTTACCTACAAAATTAAGAAATAGTGAACGAAAATGCTCTTTCATTTCACCTCGAGCTTATAAAATATTTTCAATTCGGTGATAAAACTTCAGCTCGGGCTATAATTTTCTCTATACGGGTTTTTTGAGACCTCAAGCATTGAGAACCTAGCAATTTTCTACTTTCTTTTCATGTCGGTTTTTAAAGGAAAATTTTATTTTATTTTCAACTCATCCCTAGGTAATCTCTTCTTATCATACCTTACCACCTGCTATTGTTTTTTATTTATGTTTTTGTAGCTTCTCACAGGATGTAAAGAGAAGAGACCTCAACTTCTGGCTCGGGCTCATGGGAGAGTCCCCAATATTCTAGTATAAGTGATAACTCAGAGTCTTCTAGTTCAGGCTCTTCTAATAAGGCGAGTTAGTCTTCATCTCAACTGTCTACCTCTACCCCTACCTCCACCTCTAAACCATTCCTACTATGAGATTGAGCGTGCCTCAAACTCAAATCTCAATGGCTAAGACGTGGAGGAAAAAAACAAGGAATATTGGATCTGAGGAATCGATAGGTCACACTAAGGGTTGGTTAGCTGTAGCTAAGCCTTGTGCGTTGCTGCCACAGGATGATGAGAGATTGAGAAGGACCTAAAACATCCTTCCCTTAGTTCAGATAATGATTCCTCTTGAGAGTGCTTGTGATAGTGATGAACCTCTATCTGGGTGGACTATTTTTCATGAGAAAGCTCTATGGTTGGAGGTAAGGTTCCCCATATATCCTCTTATTATGAGGTTTTTGGCTAGGACGCAACTTGTACCGTGGTAATTGACGCCTAATAGGTGGAGATATCTGCTCTACTTAACATTTATATGTCAAGAACTCGGGGTGGATTTAAAGATAGCCAAGTTTAATGAGGTGTATTTCCTAAAGCAGAACCCCACAAAACCAAGAAGGATCTATATGTCAATGAAGTAGGATCAAGGTGTGAACTTCTTCCTTCCTAAAAATGAGGAAAACTGAAAGGAGTATTTTTTCTACATTTTAGATCGGTGGGAGTCTCCCATAAATGAAACGATGTTGGTAAGGAGTGATAGGAGTCAAATTATTGCATTTTTGTTATGATTTAAAGGTTGATATTTGTGTGAAAATTGCGTTTTATTTTATTATTTAATCCACAAATGTCATTTCACGGGTATTTCGTGTTTAAAGTGCAATTGCAGGTACAATCATGATTATGGAGAAGTTTGGGACAAATTTCTATGAACGGGATTGAGTGCAAATAAAAAGAAAACAAAATTTCAAAATTTGGAATTTCGCCGCCGGCCAAAGAGATATCGCCGCCGGCCAATTTAATCTCGCCGCCGGCCAATTCATTCTCGCCGCCGGCGAAAATCCTACAGAAAGCACGGAGAAAATCTTCCCGAGAGCACAAAATTTGGCAAATTCATCTCGCCGCCGGCCAAATTATCTCGCCGCCGGCCAAATTATCTCGCCGCCGGCCAAATGCATCTAGCCGCCGGCCACATTATTTTGGCCGCCGGCCAAAATCAAAAACCCAAAAAAATTTATTTTCCAGAAAACTCGCCGCGGCGAGAATAATGTCATGCCGTGAAGTTTCGTCCGAAAACAGATTTTTTGGTTGTTTTGTTCCAAAATTGCCCCCCAAACCCTAGATCTATATATATAATATGATGGAAAAAGAGGGGGACGGCAGAAAGCAGAGTTCAAAGGCATTTTTGGAGGAGAGAAAGAAATTTTGGAGAAACTTGAAGGATCTTCACCATTGATGCTACCAAGTCTTCATCTTCTAGAGTTTTTCATCTCTTCTCCTTAGTTTTTATATTCTACAATTTATTCAGTTTTATTATTAATGGATTCAATTGAAATAATGGTTGTTCGTATTTTCGTTATGAACTAATTCGTTTTTGCCAAGGCTATGATGTAGTTAGATCAAGGAAATCTGATTTCTTTTGTTATGGTTATATGAATTCATTGTTTTCAAGTCGAGTATTTATTTCCATGCTTAATGCTTTTAAATTTCTGATCAAGATTTAGATGATTTGTTGCATTATATTGAGACCGAGAGGAGATGTGTAATGAATGCTTCTTGTGATAAATACCGTATGTTGAATGCGAGTTTGACACCTAATGCATGATGTATGTGGTTATTCCAGAAATTCCATAAATCGTAATGTGCTTATTTGTGATTAAATCTTCATAGAAATATAGTCGGTTTTCATAGATAAGTAATTCTAATATAACTTGAGAAAGAGTATTAGATAAGTTTGGGTTTTTCAACCATCACTTTTAGCTTTGATTTTCATATAACATGACTTGAAATCGGATTGAATTGATTTAGCGAAATCAAATGCCTTAGCATTTTTAATCATTAGTGAACAACATTTAATTTTGTTATTCGTGTTTAGTTTTATGTTAATTTTCTTTTTAAACAATTTCAACAATTCAGTTTTCAAATAAAATTAGGGTTAGTCAATTTCGGTACTTAGTAACGCCATTCCTTGTGGGTTCGATATCCGTACTTTTGTACACTTTATTACTTGAACGATTCGTACACTTGCGAAAATAAGCATCAAGTTTTTGGCGCCGTTGCTGGGGAATGATTTGATTTTATTAATATCGATACTACCTAATCTTAGTTTTAATTTGAAGTTAATTTCCTTTATCTTTCTTTCTTTTTTAATTTTGTTTATTTTGCTGTTTTATTTTATAAATAAAAAAAAAAGTAACTTTGTGTTGTTTTTGTGTTAGTTGATTTTCTGGTTGCAGGATTTGTGTACGAGACGTACAAGAAGCCTTAACCTTCTTCCATTTGATCCAGAGATTGATAGAACATATAGGCGTCTAAACCAAGAAAGAAGACGTTCAACTTCAGCTCCTAATAGAGAAATAGCCATGGATCCACCATTTGTTGAGGGAGGTGGAAATCGTAGAGCTTTGAGGGATTATGCTGCGACTAATGTTGCTAGAACTATTTCGGGTATAAGGAGGCCAACTATTCAAGCCAATAACTTTGAGATAAAACCATCCTTTATCCAAATGGTTCAATCAAATCAGTTTGGGGGAATGTCAAAGGATGATCCAAATGCACATATTGCTTACTTTCTGGAGGTGTGTGATCTTTACAAGATAAATGGTGTGTCCGAAGATGCTGTAAGATTGAGGGTTTTTCCTTTTTCACTTCGGGATAAAGCCAAGGAGTGGCTAAACTCATTACCACCAGGATCAATTACAACATGGAATGAATTGGTTCAGAAATTCTTATCCAAGTTCTTTCCTCCTGCTAAGACGACAAAATTAAGGAATGAAATCACATCCTTTACACAATATGACCAAGAATCATTGTATGAAGCTTGGGAAAGATTCAAAGAAATGTTGAGGAAATGCCCACATCATGGTATACCAATTTGGCTACAAGTCTCTACATTTTATAATGGGTTGGTTTCAAACTATCGTGCAATGATTGATGCTGCAGCTGGAGGATCTTTGATGGGAAAAACACCGGAGGATGCTCATGAGTTGTTAGAGGTTATGGCAGAAAACAACAATCAGTGGCATTCAGAGCGGGTAATTGCAAAAGACCAGCGGTAGTGCATGAAATTGATTCGATGAATGCTTTGTCGGCTCAAGTTCTTTGTTCTTTCAAGAAAGATGGATTCTTTGTCCTCCAAATTTGAATCCAAACCAACTACACAATGTGATTTATGTGGTGGAAATCATGCTAGCATCGAGTGCCAAGTTGGAAATCCATTTGCTTCACCAAATACTGAGCAAGCAAATTATGTTTCAAATTTCAAAAAACCTCAACATAACCCATACTCGAACACCTACAATCCAGAATGGAGAAATCATCCAAATTTGACATGGGGGAAATAACCAAGGGGATTCAAACCGTCATCATCTTCCTACCAACCCTAAGAGAAAAAACAAACAAATTTGGAAGAAATTTTAGGAAAGTTCATTGAGGAGACAAGAGCAAATTTCAGAAATCAAGAGGCAATCAACAGGGACATACAAAACCAACTAGGGCAACTTTCAAAGTAGATTGCAGAAAGGTCTCAAGGATCGCTGCCTAGTGACACAATAAATCCCACAGAGCATGTAAAGGCTATCACATTGAGAAGTGGAAAAGAACTTGAGAATCAGAAGAAATCGGAGAAAAAGATGGAAGAATCTAAAGAAAAGCCATCAAGATCCCAAGATATTCAACCTTCCCCATATGCAAAATATGAGCCTCCTATCCTATATCCTCAAAGATTGAATAAGAAAAAGCTTGATAATCAATTTGATAAATTTCTAGATATTTTTAAGAAATTGCATATTAACATTCCTTTTGCAGAGATGTTGGAACAAATGCCCAAATATGCAAAATTCATGAAGAAAATCCTATCAAAGAAGAGGAAGCTGGGAGATAATGAAACTGTCATGCTAAATGAGGAGTGCAGTGCAGTTCTACAAAGAAAAGCGCCACGTAAATTGAAAGACCCGGGAGTTTTACTATACCTTGTACTATAGGAAGTTGCAATTTTGATAAAGTCCTATGTGATTTAGGAGCAAGCATTAATTTGATGCCACTTTCTACATTTCAGGAAACTAGGCCTGGGAGAAGTGAAGCCCACTTCAATATCTTTACAATTAGCGGATCGATCGGTGAAATATCCTCTAGGGGTAATTGAGGATGTTTTAATTAAAGTCGGCAAGTTTATTTTCCCTGTAGATTTCATGGTGCTTGACATGGAGGAAGATAGAGAGATACCGTTGATATTGGGGAGACCGTTCCTTGCAACTGGAAGAACATTGATTGATGTTCAGCAAGGAAAGCTCATTCTACGGGTGCAAGATGAACAAGTAACTTTTGATGTTTTTGAAGAAAAAAAATCTCCAAGTGATGTACATTCTTGTTTTCAAATTAACACTCTTGACGGGTTAATCTCGGAAACTTTTGAGGAGATAACTCCATTGCTACCACTAGAAGCTGGCCTTGTGAAATCTGCAACAATTGAGGAGGAAGATGAGGGGACGAGACAATGTTCTGGATTACTGGCAGCACCTAATGAATATTTATGCAGTGATGGAACATTTAAGGAGTTGGGAACAAATGAAACTCCAACCTCAGTGGTAAAGAATGGAGCCAACAAGATTGAGCTAAACACAATGCCATCCCATCTAAAAAAAAAAAAAATCTTACGTTCACCACCGGCGAGGGCAGTTTCACTGCCGGTGGAAAGGAGATCTCTCTTCCCTTTCTTACATTGAGGACAATGTAAGGTTTTGGTTGGGGGTGCGGTAAACGGTAAATCTTTTCTCCCCTTCATTTTTAGTAGTTTTGTTTGTGTGTTTAGTTGTGTTTAATTTTGATTTTCCATTTATTTTTTTGCATTTTGATTTAATTTTTTTTATTTATTTTATTTTATTTCTTTATTGTCTTATTTTATTATTATTATTATTATTATTATTTTTATTTTATTTGCATTTTACTTGTTTTAATTTGCACGTTGATGATAATAATGTGATTGTGATAACAAGTAGCTGTTAGAAGACATTAAATTTTGCTTTGGTTTAAAGAGAATTTCAAATGTTGATTTTACCTAGTTGGCGACTCTTTTGGTATGTGGTATGATTTGGTTGATTAGTCTAAATGCTTAGAGAAGTCTTATGTGTGAATTTTGCATGGACATTTTTGTGATCTCAACAAACTCTAGAACTCATTTGAAAACCTCTTGAGGCGAAATAATTTGGAATTCCACTGTTTAGGATATGATGTAGGCCATTTTTGGATCGATTGTGCCATTTTTAGCCTACCTTGTTATCTTTATATCACTAGTAACCTCTTTGAGCCATTTAAATATATTGTTAGCCTTACTTTTCTTTCTTTTTGCCTTATATAACCTACCTTCTATTGAGCCAAAAATATATATATATAATTCCTACCTTATTTGTTAAGAGCACTTAATTTTGAACACAAACTTTTCAAGAGGAATTGGAGAAATCTTCCACATATATTGGAAGAAATTGGTTGGGGTTATGTCTTTTCAAGAGCAATTAGAGTAAGGATGATGAAAAAAAATCATATATATTGGAATAAAGTAGTTGCCTTTTCAAAGAGCAATTGAGTAAAAAAAAAAAGAAGAAAAAAAAAGAGAAAAGAAAAAAGAAAAAAAAAGAAAAAAGAAGAAGAATAAAGCCTTCACATTCTAGTAAATAAAAGAGTGTTAGTGATGGATGTACTAAGGTGAAAGATTGAGGAAGAACTTTGTTTATCTGTGGAAAAATGGGTTATGATCGGAAGAAACAATTTGGGTTAAATGGTGTTATTCTTTTACTTAATTGGTTGTGTTTAATCTAATAAGTGCCCTTATTTGTATTTTGACACTTCCCGTTCTTTCTTAACCAAATACCTAAGCCTAACATTACAAGCCTCGTAAAGTCCTATTGATCCAAAGTGGTGTATTTTTCTTCATTAGTGGAGAGAGGTTTGAAAAGTGAGCCTATGGAGTTTGAGATTTCACCTTTTTGTTTGTGGATGTTGTGCATAATATTATCTGGGCATTATGGCTAATGGTTTGTGGTTTGATGTATGTTTAAGAGTCAATAACAAAAGTGAAATTGGCATTTGAGATTTCTTAAAGCTTAGGTGACATTTAATTATTCTATATGTTGGGTGTTATTTACAATTTTTGAGACATTTGTGCAAATTATTTGTTATGTGATTTTATTGTTTTAAGTTAGGATAGTTATAGGTAAGATGTTTGTGGGTGTCATCACTGGAAGCCCTCACGAGACTACAACTCGTCCTACTAGGGCCGCCTAGGGGTTTAAAGGCTTATTACATACGCTTAATGTAATGTTGTAAATAGAATAAATTTCCTTTGAATTTTTCTTTTAATGTCTCCTTTGAAATTATTCATAGATCGCTTTTCTTGCTAGAGACTAGCAAGAAGCTGGTTGGGGGTTGTTGATAGGAGTCAAATTATTGCATTTTTGTTATGATTTAAAGGTTGATATTTGTGTGAAAATTGCGTTTTATTTTATTATTTAATCCACAAATGTCATTTCACGGGTATTTCGTGTTTAAAGTGCAATTGCAGGTACAATCATGATTATGGAGAAGTTTGGGACAAATTTCTATGAACGGGATTGAGTGCAAATAAAAAGAAAACAAAATTTCAAAATTTGGAATTTCGCCGCCGGCTAGAATATTCTCGCCGATGGCGAAAACCTTACGGAGAATACGTTGAGCAAAGCAATCTCGCCACCGGCCAAAGAGATATCGCCGCCGGCCAATTCATTCTCGCCGCCGGCGAAAATCCTACAGAAAGCACGGCGAAAATCTTCCCGAGAGCACAAAATTTGGCAAATTCATCTCGCCGCCGGCCAAATTATCTCGCCGCCGGCCAAATGCATCTAGCCGCCGGCCAAAATCGAAAACCCAAAAAAATTATTTTCCGTAAAACTACATTGTGGCGAGAATAATGTCGCCGCCGGCGAGTTTCGTCCGAAAACAGATTTTTTGGTTGTTTTGTTCCAAAATTGCCCCCCAAACCCTAGATCTATATATATAATATGATGGAAAAAGAGGGGGACGGTAGAAAGCAGAGTTCAAAGGCATTTTTGGAGGAGAGAAAGAAATTTTGGAGAAACTTGAAGGATCTTCACCATTGATGCTACCAAGTCTTCATCTTCTAGAGTTTTTCATCTCTTCTCCTTAGTTTTTATATTCTGCAATTTATTCAGTTTTATTATTAATGGATTCAATTGAAATAATGGTTGTTCGTATTTCCGTTATGAACTAATTCGTTTTTGCTAAGGCTATGATGTAGTTAGATCAAGGAAATCTGATTTCTTTTGTTATGGTTATATGAATTCATTGTTTTCAAGTCGAGTATTTATTTCCATGCTTAATGCTTTTAAATTTCTGATCAAGATTTAGATGATTTGTTGCATTATATTGAGACCGAGAGGAGATGTGTAATGAATGCTTCTTGTGATAAATATCGTATGTTGAATGCGAGTTTAACACCTAATGCATGATGTATGTGGTTATTCCAGAAATTCCATAAATCGTAATGTGCTTATTTGTGATTAAATCTTCATAGAAATATAGTCGGTTTTCATAGATAAGTAATTCTAATATAACTTGAGAAAGAGTATTAGATAAGTTTGGGTTTTTCAACCATCACTTTTAGCTTTGATTTTCATATAACATGACTTGAAATCGGATTGAATTGATTTAGCGAAATCAAATGCCTTAGCATTTTTAATCATTAGTGAACAACATTTAATTTTGTTATTCGTGTTTAGTTTTATGTTAATTTTCTTTTTAAACAATTTCAACAATTCAGTTTTCAAATAAAATTAGGGTTAGTCAATTTCGGTACTTAGTAACGCCATTCCTTGTGGGTTCGATATCCGTACTTTTGTACACTTTATTACTTGAACGATTCGTACACTTGCGAAAATAAGCATCAAGGAGCATTTGGAATGACATTAAGGTCATGATTAGAAATATGGCTTCTCTAATCACGACCTTGAGTCTTGATGCGAAGAAAAGGTTGGCTGATATCCAAAACTATCTTCTTGAGAAGAGCAATTGGAGGACTTTATTGAACACCCTACACTTTTTCGTGTGTATGTTGATGAGGCACGGTGCTGTAGAGCCCCCTTAGAGTGAATCATAAACCCCAAGCTCTTACTAAACCCCAGGCTCTTCTTAAACACAGAACTCCTCCTACAGATTTTGGGGGCCATTTTGAGGTGGTTCCTTATGATGGTGACCTAGTCCCATACTTTGTTCTTGCCTCATAATATTTTGCCCTTTTTTTGTTTAAACCCAAGGTGATTAACATGTATCCTCTTGTCTTAATTTATAGATAAGATGGATTTGACTGCTACCTAAATTTTTACACGTATAAAGAGAAAGGTTATGTTGGGAGGAATAAGTTGCCCCGCGGGTGCACCCCACACTCTTAGGAGGGCTCATCGTTGGGAAAAAAGGGTAAGTCCTCTCATGAAGGTTGCATTTCTTCTCTCAAGAAGAAGAAGAAGAAGGTTGGTATTGATGATCCTACCCATGGCCTTGAGCCTCTGAATGTTTGCCCTCCCATATTACCCTTGCGGGAGCAATATATGTGTCTAACTCCCTACATGAGTTCCAAAGAATTTGGAAATCCTTTTGAGGGATTTGAAGAAGGGGACAGGTTTTGTTGAGAACATTATCGTTGATGTTAATAGGGTCGTCCTGAATCGAGGTTTGGCTCCAGAGTACCTTGATCGTTACATAAGCCACTTTTTAGTCGATACTTGTAAGAAGCAGCTCATGGCTATTTGCGAGGGGCTAGATTTTGGCGAGGTCATTCATCATCAAATGTGTCGGGTGTGTTGTACTTCTTTTTTATTTGTGGTATTTAACGAAGTATGAATTTGTACTTTATTTGTTTTGACCTTGTTTCTTTGTTGTATTTGATGCTGCTATATGATTTTGACAAAGCTCATAGCGTAGGCTATTTAAAATTTGAGCTAGTTAAGGAAAATCAGGGTCATGCATCTATGCATTCAAAGTACATTATGTTATTGGCTAGATCAGCAAAGTGTTAATGCGGGGTGATTGATAAGGAAGAGAAGCTGAAGAGGGCTATATTTTAGCTGAATACATGTGCATGACGTGTTGTTAAGCTCGAGGAGGATTTGGGGCAAGCTGAGAGGGGGCCAAGGAAGTGCAGAGACAAGCTAAGGCCTCTACCGAGGAGGTGCATCATTAAGCAAAGACCGATGTAGATGCTATGGCTCAAAAGCTTGAATCTAGTATTGAGCGGGCAACTGAGATGGTAATGGAAACCTTCAAGATAGAGGCCAAGCAAAAGGGTTTGAACAAGTAATATTATCACATTTTGTACATCCTTATCACTCCACTTTATACGTAAGCTCCTTCTGTTAAGGAGTGAGAAGGATTGGACTCATCTGATGGTGAGAAAGGCCTTGAGGTTCCCAGGGAAGGGGCAGATGATCATTGATTTTTTTTCTTTTTTTTTTGTTTAAGCTCGATGCCACTTTTGTTTTTATGGTCACGAGCTGTCACTTCATGTAAAATGATAAGAGTAAAAAATCGACTTTGTTTAGTAAAATCAATTTTCCTCTTTATTGTGTATTTATGATGTTGACCTAACCAATGTTATTATTAGTATTATTCCTTTTTTTATATCAGCCTTCATCCTCTCTAAAAGGGTTTGAGAACACTTGTTTTAATTCATGTGTTTAAGAACTTTTGTCAATTCCTCCAAATTGTTTTATTATGTTTTATGGATTCTGATCAAACCAATAAATGCTTAGTTCAAGATTTTTGTGTTTCAAATGGTAGGCTTGAGGATGAAGTTAGGTTGCTTAAAGCTGAGGTTATTAAAATTGAATGTAATGCCAAAGAGACAAAGTGTGAGCTCGCTACTTGTAGGGAGTAATTAATCCAAACTCAATCTCAAGAAAGGAGGAACTTGGCTAGTATGGCCGATCTTGTTGATAGGGAATCATTTTGGGCAAGCTTCTATATGAAGCGATCTGAAAGAGTTTTTCTTAAGGTTGTGGAGGTTACCAAAGATCTGGAGCCACGGTTTCTTCCAATGATGACGATGTACCCTGAGCCTGTAGCTTATATATGTTAAAAGGTTATCAAGATTCAAGTCGAGCTATTACCCTTGGTTAAAGAAAATGATGATCTAGACATTGGTCGCGTGTCCAAGCGTTTAAAGAGTTTTTAAATTTATATGTTGGTTGAGTCTTGTATTAGTAATTATGAAAGGAGCAGTGATTAAGTTTTTAAATAATAAACATTCTGAGCAGCATGTATTGATGTATAAAGACTATTTGGGATATATATATATATATATATATATATATATATATATATTAATGTCAGAGTGCCGACCTGGTTCTTATCCGAGGTGGACAACTCGACTTCTTCAAATGCCAGAGAGCTCTTCCTGATTTGTTAATCTAGGTGATCGACCCTTGGCTTCGATTTACAAGAGAAAGCTTTGTTAAAGGATTATCTACTGAAGCTTTTTATTTCATAGATGCATGTGCATCGCTGGTACAAAAAGAAAAAGAAAAAAAAGAGTTAGGTTAACACATATGTTTTAGAAGTGGTATCTTTTCAAGTTTATGGCATTCCAGCTTGTGCCTTCCTCAATGCCTTCAATGTTTTTCAATACCTAAGCCTCTTTTGGTGTTATTTCAATTATTCGATAAGGACCTTCCCAATTGGCACCCATTTTACGAGTCATCCATTCCTTTTTGTTGGGGAAGACCCTCTTGAGAACCCAATCACCCTTGGAAAATGTTTTGAAGTGCACAATTTTTTGGTAATATTCTGATATTTTTCCTTTTTGCTCAGTCATCCTTCTTAAAGCTTCATCCTTTTTTCCTCTACTAAGGTTAGTTCGGTTGTTCTTCTCACCTTGTTTTATTCCTCTCTTAGAACTAATCTGGGGGTAGGAATTGTGACCTTGGTTAGTATGACTGCCTCAGTTCCATAGACTAGGGAAAAATGGGTCTTGTTAGTGCTCCCACGGGGGTTTGTCCTAATAGCCTATAACGTCCCTAGAAGTTCCTCCACCCTGCTTAAAATGGATTTACTACCATACCATAGATAGACTGTCTTAGGTAGTTAGTATAGAATAAATAAGACATCTAGTGATCCAATATGTATGCTATTTCAACTCCATATACCCCCTTGGTGAAAACCAAGTTTTTCATATACAAACATCATAGTTAAACATCATAATATAACAAGTATTATACTCTAAACGCTTCAAATACCCCTTGGTGCAACACCAAGAAACTTAGTAGAAATCTATAGGTTAAAAATTGTAATATAAGAACCATAATATTTCATAACTTTACATACCCTTGGAATACTCAGTACAATACTATCATAATTTTAACTAGATTTCAAACAGTATATAGAAACGAGTTCTATCATTTATAACATACTAATTCAACATCCCCCTTAGCTCTAATGCCATAAGTGCATCAAGGATTTGGGGAGTTAATAGTAGAGGCAATACTAAACAATAAGATCACATGTTTAACAATCAAACATACTATATTGATAGATTAGGTGACTTAGCCATCCATATTAATTACAAACAAAAAATATATCTGTTTAATTAAAATAGAAAGAAAATAAACAAACTTAAGAATTAAACTTCCAAAAACTAAATAATATACAAGAATATTTTTAAAGAGAAATTAAGAGAGGCAGATAGGAGGTTTTGAAAGAGAATTAAAAAACTCTTATAGGAGTTAAAACAAGGCTTGGTTTTGAATGGAGAGGAGCTCTCATTTTATAACCAAAATTGGCATTATTAGAGATGCTTGCACTGTTTGTGAGCAGTGTTATGTCACCAACTTTATACTGTATAAGATATCGTTACTGTTTGATGAATAGTGTTTTGTCTGATACCTTTTACTGTAGGATATGCTTTGCACTGTTGCTTAAATAGTGCGTTGTTGGCTACTCTTATTGGTGTTTTGTCTTTGGTGTCGACTACTGATGTATTAGTAACTTCCTACTGATTTCACCTAGATGATGATGTTGTAGTGATGTCCTATTGATGTCAGCATGATATTGATGTTGTAGTGACGTCTTGTTGATGTTACCATGATGGGATTTGAAGCCTTTTGAGGCCTTGTAATGGGCTTTTGTATGGGCCTTATGGAAGGCTTTTAACCCTAAATGTACACGTAAGCCTAAGATAAATGAATTGGACACGTAGGCCCAAAATGAATGGACTCATAGGTCCAATAATAATGGGTTTCTAATCCTAATACAAGTGGATGGGCTTCTAACTTTTATACAAATAAATGGGCTTCTATCCCTAATATAACTTATAAGGACTAAAGACCATTCTACTTGGGTGTTGAAGCTATCCATTTTTGGAGTGGATCCCAAATAATATTTCTTGTCTTTCCCAGAGGTGTTGAATTGTCTGGTGTAGATTCGTCGGACGTGTTGCTTGGAAGATCCTGTTTTATCTTTTGATAGTTGTTGTATGATGTCCAAATTTTCTTCTATTTTTGTTGCAACAAGAAATGCATTTGTATTGGCCTGTTTGATTTAAGCCAAGAGCTGGTGTTAGGTTGGCTGAATTTTTTCATGCTATTCTTCCACCAGTGGTATTGAAAAAGATTTTATCAGAGAAACATAAGGATTTTTGTTGTGAAATCCTTGTTTCATTGCTATATTAATCTGAGTGATTTTTAAAATGGACTCAGATGTTTTTTGAATATATTTTGGAGAAGATCGTTCTCCTTTCTCTGTTTTAGAGATTATTTTGGAAGAAGATTCTTCCTTTGAGATATAAGGATTTCTATTATAAAACCCTTGTTGATATTCTAATTTGTTTTTCAAAATATACTCACATGATTTTGGGAAACGTTCTGGTGATGACTCCCTTTTCTCTGATGCAGAGATAATATTAGAAGAGAAGAAAATCCTTCCTTTTTCTATTTTAATAAGTTTAGAAGTTATACCCGTGGAGGCTAGGACCTTTGATTGTTTTTTATCTTCATTATTCTGAAGGAAATTTTGAAGGGTTTTGAAATTCTCCATTTCTGTTTTATAAGTAATCCTTAGAAGGTTATGATTTAATAAATCAGTTTGGTTATGAAATTTTGCAACGAGTTTGACTTTGATAAATTCTATATTAAAATCAAAGATATTTAATATAACTTGTTGTTTGTAGAAATATTTTTTGAGGCAAGATATAAAATTTGTTTTGATAATTCTAAATCAATCCGTAATAAAAAGGTTTTGTTAGATTAAAGTTTGATAATACAAATTTTTTTGTAGGAACGGAATTATATCTATGACAAGAGGTGCTCTGGTCAATCAAATTCTTCTTTCCTGGGTAAGAATGATTTCTTTTATTGGTGTAAAAGAAAATTTTGAAACATTTTATATCATCGAGATAAATAATGCAAAGTTCTGAGAATAGTTTTAAAATAGTTTTTTGAAACTCAGAAGGTGCATATTTTAATTAAAAGAGTATATCAGTTCATTCATGCTGTCCAAATGGAACAACGAATGTTGTTATACATTGGTGTTTTGGTGCAAACTGAATTTTCCAAAACTTATGTTTTGAAAACATTTATATAGAATGCAGTTGGAATTTTATCTTTTACTTAGAAGTTTGGTTTACAAGCTTTGTTTTGGGAAAAGTTTTGATATATAGAAATTCTTTATTTTACAAAGTTTTCTTGGTTTGGTTTATCCGAATTAGGATTAGTTATGACTAATTTACTAGTTTTGATAGTTTTGATTATTAGAAGAGTCTTCAGTACAGGCTTCAGATTTAGATGTTTTAATATAGACTTTTTAGAGAGTCTCTTTTTCAAGTTTTTATTTATGGAGTCTTTTAGAAACTCGATAGTACGTTGAAACATGACCATTCTTTCCACATATATAGCAAGTGATTATTTTTTAAGAGGCTCCTTGATATCTTAGGGATCTCTTATAAGGTTTTGAAGTTGTTTTTCTACTTCAAAATGTATAGCAGTATTTGTTTTCACTAAGGTAATCGTTGAACTGTTTATAGTAAAAAATTAGTTCTTTCTATATTTCCTGCATTTACCTTTTGAGTTGTTTTGTAACTCTTAATATTTACATGTTTGAACTTTTTGGTTTTGAGTGAAACTAATAAATTCACCATAGGTGATTTGATCATAAGGGATCTTGTATTTCCCAACTGTTTCATGGATTTTGTTTTTAACTTTCTCTCTTAGGAGTTTAGGAAGTCCTGCTAGGAACTTCTCTTTCCAGTAGGGTTGATTAGAGTCTTCTCTTAGCATAATTCTGCTGAGGAAGGTTGTTTTGTACTAGTGAAAATCATTGAATTTTGAACACCGAAGGTTTGAAAGTAGCTCGGTGTTTTGATCTTTTATGTGTGAGGAGTCACCCATAAAATGCAGTGATATCGTAGATAACAAAGTGGGTACTACATTTTGAATAACTTTTCTGTGATGATCGAGAATGGGTTCACCATTCTCTCTAGTTTGGATAGCACCTAAGATATCCAACTATTGTTGCTTGGTAAGATGGAAATCTCACCATCCTTTTAATTGGCCTGAGAAGCCAGCTATAAGAAGTTCAACAACTGTTTTGTTTAAAGCTCCATACTAGGTTTTATAAGTATTTGACATCATAGTCATTTGCTATATTAGGTTTAAGATTTTTCCATCTTTCATGCCATCAATATTCCATTGATAGATGGGTGAAGCAATATATCTATTTTGAATGAGTAGGTTTGGCTAGGTTCCTAAACCTGGGGACCTAGTTGGTATGATGCTCATCAATGATATTTTTTTGCAACCTCAAGAGATAGTTCTTGAGATGCATTTTTGTTAAAGGTACTAGCATCTTTGTGCAAGATATGAATACTCTGTGATGTCTTATGTAACTTTGGAATACAAGCATATAAGTATAAGATACTAGCATCCTGAGGAATGATTTGAGTAATTATAGGGGATAATGCCTGAAAGTTTTGCTTATCAGAGATAATGGTATCTATTTTCAAGATATCAATACTCTAAGGCGATTTTCATGATTTTTCTGGTGATATGTTTTCCCATTTATAATCATCATCCAGTAATCTATCGAA
This sequence comes from Hippophae gyantsensis, assembly GCA_030763125.1. Classification (NCBI taxonomy): domain Eukaryota; kingdom Viridiplantae; phylum Streptophyta; class Magnoliopsida; order Rosales; family Elaeagnaceae; genus Hippophae; species Hippophae gyantsensis. The sequence continues at coordinate 71,287,055 of CM061028.1, read as the reverse complement.
ATCCTCTTATGTGATTTCTTTAGTATCGATTTTTGAAAAGTTTTTGGGTGTGCTAGTTGTTAAGCTATTAGATTTAATAGAGTCTTCTAGATTAACTGGTTTAGGTTTATCTATAGTGACTGGTGATATTTCCACTAAGCTAACCTATTTAGGGCTATTTATAGTGATTGGCGATGATTTAACTACGGTAACCTATTTAGGGCTATTTATTGTTAAACATTTGATTGTTAAACATGTGATCTTCTTGGTTAGAAGACTCAGAAGATTCAAATCCCTAGGTAGATGAGTTAACATCCACTAACTCCAATACAAACAATATTAATGTATTAACTAAGGAAAAAGATGAAAAACTTCAAAGTTAAATCCTTAAGTTAAATGACCCCATATCATAAAACTATATATGGACCACTTGACTAGAAACTTAGTCAAAGCCCAGCCATTACCAAAACCTTATAAACTTCCAAGTACCAGCACATGATATTATAACCTCATTGTTGTTTTGGAACAAAAGAACAAAACATTAAAACCAAAAATTCAAATTCAAGACTTAAAAACTGAAATCAAAATCATTAAGCTAGAACTCCACCAGCTTAGGGAAAAAACATAAAGAATATGACCTAAAGTTCAAACTACTTGACAAAACTGGAGTCAAAACCCCAATAAGTGAGTAAGATGACAAAATTGAATCCAATACCCAAGAACTTATGAACATGGAATGAGTTCCTAAAAATGTTCTTCAAATTTTTAGGGAAATTACCACCAAGAAATACAAGATATATATTACACATGTATTCCCTGACCAATCAAAACTTGAGATAATAACCTTATTTGATATAGGTGTTGATGTCAATTGTATTAAACCATCAATCGTTCCTAGATGATTTTATCAACCAACGAACGAACAACTTACCTCAGCCAATAAATCAAAAATGCATATCAGGTAAAACAGAAGTTGCAATCCTTAATAAATCATTTCTCATCAAAACGCCTTTGGTGATTGTATAAGATATAAGGTATCCAATCATATTAGTTACACCCTTCATGAATATCATTACTCCATATCTTGTCAAAACTGATAAGATTTCTTTCAAAATCAAAGAGAAAACCATTAGTTTTCCCTTCATCGAAGAACCAAAAACCAAAAATCTCAACCTTATTAAAGCCAATTATATCATGAATGGAATGTCATGCCTTTTGGGCTCAAAAATACGCCTTATAAATTTCAAAGGATTATGAATGATATATTCAATCCTTATTCAAAATTCTATATTGTGTACATTGATGATGTACTTATATTTTCTAAAGAGTTTAGACAACATATCAGGCACCTCAAAACCTTCCTTCATATCATCAAAAGGAGTGGTTTGGCATTATCAGCCAAAAAGATGACTCTTTTCAAAACTAATATCAGGTTTCTTGGACATAATGTGTCTAATGGAACCATTATTCCAATCAAACAGTCTCTTCAGTTTACTTCCAAGTTTCCTGATAAGGTCATTGACAAAACTCAACTACAAAGATTTCTTGGTAGCTTAAATTATGTTTTAAGTTTTTAACCTAATATCAATAGATTGGCCAAGCCATTACATTATAGGCTCAAGAAAACTCTTGAGTCATGGACAGACGAACATACCAAAATTGTGCAAAGAATAAAAGCACAGTTTTAAACATTCCTTGTTTACATCTTGCGGATCCAATACTTCCTAAGATAGTAGAAACCGATGCCAATGGACTTGGTTACAGTGGGATATTAAAACAAGTCCAGGAAGATAAAGAACTTATAGTTCAGTTTGTCTCTAGCCATTGGAATGATTATCAAAAGAATTATTCCACTATCAAAAAACAAGTATTAGCAATAGTACTTTATATTTCTAAATTTCAATCAAATTTATTAAATTAAATTTTTTTATTAAGAATTGATTGTAAGTTTGCAAAAGTGATTTTATTAAAAGATGTTAAAAACATTGCATCAAAGCAATTTTTTTCCAAATGGCAAGCTTTATTAATTTTTTTTTATTTTGATATTGAGTTTATCAGAGGAAAGAACAATTCATTACCAGACTTTCTAACTATAGAGTTTCTCCAAAATAGGTTTAACAATGAGTAAGAAGAAAAAAGAAAAGGAGAAAAGGGAACCTCCTCCAAACCCTTCTATCACCACCCTCTCATTAGCAAAACCAATTATCACTTGGTCCTAAGCGGCCCAAACCAAAAATGAAAAAGCAGAATCATCCTTCCAAAAATCCCTGGAAGAATTATCACCAGAACTATCTCCAGTAGACAAAGTTCTTTATCAAAGTGTCTAAGAATGGAAACTGTGTCTCAAAGATCCAGAAGCATTATAAGAAACCTATGACAGCATCCCAGGTTTAGGTACACCATTATTACTTTCCCAAGTAGAGGCCCCATCCTCTAAAGGTAAAGAAAAGGTATCAAAGGAAGCAATGTCTTCCAAATTAAAAATGATTTCAAAACCATTAGCTAGAATAATTTCTATTCCAGAAAAGAGGATAACAACTTCTACTAAATTCCCCCAAAAGGGAGCAAGGGAAAATATTCCCAAATCTATTTCAAAACCATCATATAAGTATTTTCCAAAACAACAAACTCAAATATATACAATTGTTGAAAAAGAATTTTATGATAAGAATCCTTATTTGAAAACTTAAAAATTATTTGGTAAGGGTTTCTTCTACCGACCTTTTGCCAACTAAAAACTTCACAATACTATCAAAGTATTCTAGAAATTACTAGTAGTGTTGAATTCAAACACTTCCTTTATTCAAAATCATCATATGAACAATTTTCAACTGCAAAAATTCATAAAACCATATCTCTTACAGACTAGGGCAATGATCTTTCAAAATCTATGTCCTTCTCAGTCAGTATTACCTCTTCCCTACCATATTATACATCCTACAATTATTGGGATTATTACCAGGCATGGTTCAACGCATTCCTTATTCATAACAAAGATAACCAATATTTTTGGTTATTTTTCTTTGTCAACAAATCTATTAATCCATCAAGATTTTCATCTTGGTTTTCTAACTGGTGGAAGTTATTTTGGAAATATTCATTCTATCATCATTTCTCCTATAAAGGAAATTTATGAATCCTTTCATAAGCATTACAAACCTACATCAGAGGAAGATAGATTCCCTCCTCTGTGTATTTTTTGTTTAAAATTATATCTTCCTTGGACTTGTCAATGGGTCTTAAAGCCTGTTACATATAAGGTAATCACCATTACCATTCATTCCAAGTCAAATGGTGGTTGTCATTTATAATCCCAAAGACTCTATTACAACCAGCCGTTGAACAATGGCTTATCAAAAATGGTCATAGAAAACCTAAGGTGAAAGAACTCCTAGCTTCTTCACTTCTCTTGGCACAAAAGGCACATACTAATGCCTTAATATCTAAAGCAAAAACCCAGGAGGAACTCTTGGAAATTATCGAACAATTATCACAAGGATCTTCTCGGTAAACTTCTGAAGTTAAGAAAAAAGAAGAAGATTCAAGTGAAACTCAATCACCCGATGAAATAATCTCACCATCATCCAAAGCTTCATCGACTGATCTAGTAAACTTAGAAACAGCTAGTGAAGATATCTTATTCTAGACTGGAAAAGCACATCCATAAACAGGGTTTTTAGGCCCAATATTATTACTAGGCCTGCGAGTCCATTCTTATTACTTTGGACCTACGAGTCCATCCTCATTATTTTGGGTCTATATGTCCATTTATTTATCAATTGGGCCTACGAATCCATATAGTGTATTATGGGTTAAAAGCCCATTTATTTGTAAAGGCCCAACAATCGTCTTCAGAACAATTACTATTGTTTTCACAGAAGACGAAAAAATAGCAAACGGTGCCGACAAAGCACTATTTAGTAAATAATTTAAAGCTGTTTGGAATGTCCCAACAAATACTATTCACAGTATAGTAAGGCATCTCCTATAGTACCTGGTGGTAGACAAGCAACTGTTCATAACATAGTAGTCAACTCCCAATAGTATCAAGTGGAAAACAAAGAACTATTCATTTAATAGTAACAACATCTAACCATAGTACATCACTCGGTTATAAAAGAGAAGCTAATTTTCAGAAAGGAGAATCACTTATTTTACCTATCGCTTCCATAACCCAAAACCACTCTGATGAGTGCTCAAAAAGCACTAAAATTATCATGATTTTATGCACATTAATTAATTATATATATATATATATATTATCATATATTTATATAAATTTGTCTTTTTCCGAATCACGGGTATTTTTATTATTTTTCAGGTATTTCTGCTTAAAAACGTAACTTAAAGACTCAAAGAGGAATACTGGAAGCAATACATCACAAATATATTAATAAATAAATGAGGAAAGGTCAACAAATATGGAAAAATTGGACAAAATGGGTCAAAAAGGAGGAAAACGCGCACAGAGCTACCCAGCTCGCGTGCGCCAGCGCATAGCCGCGCGTAGCACACCCAGACCGCGCGCGTAGCTCCCCACTCCTGCACGCGCCCGCGCGTGCCTTGCTCCAGTTCCGCACACGCCACTGGTGCCTTCCGCGCGCGCCGCTGCCATCTCGCCCCATTTTCGCGCGTAGCTGCCCCCATGTCATGCTGACATCATCAATGACATTAGCAATCACCACTCCGCATTTCCACCATTTTTTCACCCACTTTTTCTCTCCATCCTCACCTATAAATACCCCATTTCTCTTCACTTCTAAACACACCTCAAAACACATCTTCTCTTCTCTTTCTTTCTCTCATTTCTTAGTTTTTCTAGTTTTTCTTAGTTTTTACCTTTTCTTAGTTTTAGAGTTCTTCTCTTTTTGAGAAGAACTAATTATATTTTTGTAATTTATTTGCTTTTTGATTCAATAAATGGGAGTGTAAATTCTGTTTGGAGGTTTTCCAGCAACAGGAATAACATCGATGTACTGTAAGGATTTTATTTTCTTTATAGTTATTTTTTATGCTTTATTCTTACATGTTATATTTAATTTGTGTGTGATTAAATTTAACTTTGTTGGCTGTTTGTAAACATGATATAATAATAACGTTGTTATGCTTGCGAAATATTAAATAGATAAAAATATCTAAAATGAATTGATTTTATTTTTATTCAAGATTTTATATTAAGAACGTTAGAGAGAAATATATTATTTTTCATTACAAACTTAAATCTAAAAATTAGATTTTAAGGTTTAGTTATCCGGTCTGATTTAGAGTAGTGCTCTTTTATTTGTTAGTACAATCGCCCGGTAGTTAGAGTAAAGCTCTATTTCAAAAGTTTTTATAAGAATTATTATCTGAAAATGTATTGACAACATGTTTTCAGTAGTAGTTTTAAAACTTGAAAGTTAGTACTCAGATAACTAAATTCTTAGGTTTAATTTGGACACCTTGAATAAAGTTTAAACTGTCTAACCCCACCAAAGGTGGCATTTAAATGGTTCATTTTCAATCTCTTAGAAAAAGAAATTAATTTAATTAACCAAATTAGTTATCAACCCCACACATAGGAGTTAATTGATTTGTTTAGTTAACAAAAAATATCTAACCCCACCAAAGATGGTATTCATATAAAAAAGAGAGAATCAATAAATATCAATTCATATCTTTAATAACCTAAATAATATGAGCAAGTATAATTAACTTAATTATTATATCCATAAATACTCCACCATTATAAATGATAAAATTTGCATAAATGTTTATTGAATCTATGTTTATTTTTATGTAAGTAGATTAAAAACACAAAACCCCAAAATATCATGACAGGATGTTTAGGATTTAATTTCGTTTTTAAAAGTTTGAATAATAAATTAAAAACCACATACATTCCTTCCTTAGATCGACCTTGGGAGTATACTTATCATTTTCTACAAAATGATTCGTGCACTTGCGAGAGTTTTATAAATACATAAAACCAAATGAACGGCAGGATCGACGATGTCGATTCTGCCCAATCACACTCATACTCTCATACTCTCATACCTCTCTGATAATTGTTTTGATTGTGTAACCTTTTGTTTTATAATTAAGTAAGCTTAAGTTTGTTTAGTTTATTTCTTTTATTTCCTATTTTTATTAAACATATATATATATATTGTTTGTAATTAATATGGCCAACTAAGCTGCCTAATCTATCAATATAGTATGTTTGATTGTATGTGATCTTATTATTTAATATTACCTCTGCTATTAACTCCTCAGATCCTTGGTGCACTTATGGTATCAAAGCCATGATGGTGTTTTAAGTTGTTTGAATACATGTTTTAGTTAACATTCTTAAGTATTGTTTGAACCTTGGATAATAATATATATGATTTTGTGATTTGCTTGTATGATAATGAGTAAGGTTTCTACAGAAATGTGTTCAATCCGAACAAAGGGTAATAAGTCCCGTTTTTAGCCATGTGTTGGTGTTTGAAGGGCAATAATTCCTTATACCTACCGATGGTCTAGCAAAAGACCTATTTTAATATAAGCTGAAGACGGTTATAAATATTATATGAAAAGATAGAACAAGAAATGCATGTTAAATGTTTCATGTATGATAGCTTAGCATATTTTAAAGACTTAATCCTATGTCTATAATATATGTATCTTGATATTTAGTAGTAGAAAGTAATTTTAAAGATTAAGATTCTTATTTATCAATTAAAGATATTATATTGATGATTAGTTTATCACTATATTTTACAAGCATCTTAGAGGCTGGTACTAACTATTAATGAGTTAAATGTACCTCAGGCTCTTAGAGTCTAGTACTAACTGCGCTAGTATTTCCCCCTTCCCAAACCTCAAACCTAGGACCTAGTCCTTAAGTATCTCAGGCTCTTAGAGACTGGTACTAACTATGCTACTAGCATAGTTGGTATTGGTTTCCTAGAGCCAGAGGTACTTAAGAGCTAAGTCCTAAATTCGAGGCTGGGGAAGGGCAAAAGGGATCTATCCACTAGTTATGAACTAGGGCCTGTAGAGATATCTCTTCCACGTGCTAGAAAAAAATCTCAAACATAAAAAGATGCTCTTTTTACCTCCATCTTATGAAAGGTTTGAATATCCTCACACCCATACGGGTTTCATTTTCCTTTCTTAACCTTGAATCCGATACTTGAGCACTAGTACCTTATTAGAACATAAGGTTGGTACCATCTAGACTAGTAGTCCAGATGATACCACCTTACTTCCTAATAAGATACTTAAGGGCTAGGTACTAGGTTCGAGAGCTGAGGAGAGCGAAAGAAATACGTATCAGCCAAGGTTGGGACCCACGCTATATCGTGACATGTGTGAGCCATACTCAAACAATGACGTCCCATAAAAAAATTAGTTAAGTTTGAGAACTAGTTCACCATCGTCAACAACCACCTCAATCCTACCCCCATAATATATGGGAGGGGTCTTATGCTAAGGAGGAGCCGATGGTACCAGCTTACTTCCTAATAAGGTACTTAAGGGCTAGGTACTGGATTAGAGAGCTGAAGAGAGCGAAAAAATGCATATCAGCCAAGGTTAGGGCCTACGTGTATATCCTAACATGTGTGAGCCATGCTCAAACAATGAGGTCCCATAAAAAAATTAGTTAAGTCTGAGAACTAGTTCACCATTGTCAGCAACCACCTCAAACCTACCCCCATAATATATGGGAGGGGTCTTATGCTAAGGAGGAGCCCAAGGCTCACGAATGATCTAGAGAGAGGGCTCCACTCAACTGTCTCATCAACCCACATGCATCAAAATGTAGGGTATTCAAAATATCCCTCTAAGGGGTCTTCTTAGAGAGATAGTTCTAGATATCAGTCGCTCATTGTTTTTCATGCAATGACAAGGTCATGATCAAGGAGCTCGTCTTCCTTATCATGACCTTAGTATCATTCCAGGCGCTTTTGATCAACCTGGTGTCATTGGTTAGAGATTCCCACCGACTTAAGACATAGAAGAAGTATTCCTTCCAATTCCTCTCACTCTTAGACAAGGCCATGTTTATACATCTATCTTGTTTCACATATATATACACCCTCCTTAGGTCTGTTAGGTTCTGTTTCAGGTATAGGCTTCAAAAAACTTGGGCATCTCCAAATCTACACCGAGCTCCTGACACATCACTATAAGGCAAAGAAAATACCTCAAATCGTTAGGCATTAGCTAACCTGGCACGAGCTGATTCCTTGCTAAAAACCTCCTAATAAGAGGGTATAAGGGGAACCTAACTCCTAACCATAAAGTCTTCTCATGAAAGATCGTCCACCCAACTAAGGGAGGGTCGTTGTCATGTGCACTGGCCATTGGATTCCTTATGTCGATCGAGGAGGGAATGTTATATGTTTTTGTCAACCTTTCTTCATCTAGTAGTGACAAACCATCAGTATTAACTTTGGCCGACCATCCCTTAGTACGACACTTGGGTTCTCCACCCTTATGTTCCTATCATTTTTCCTTCATATCTTAGCCACCATTATTTGCATTTGGGGAACATTTATCCTAATAGTGGGAACTACCTAAGAAGGGGTAGAGGTAGAAGGCTGGGGCTAAGATTGCCCTTCCTCGCTCAAAACAATTGTTTCAGTAGAGGATCCCGTGTCATCACTGACGATGGGATATTAGAGGCTTTCCCAAGAGCACGAGCCCAAGCCCGAGGTCTCTTCTATACATATAATGGCTACAAAATACCACAAAAATATAAAGGAGGGGGTAAGACACAGGAAAGAGATATTACCTAGGGTCGAGTTTGAAAAAAATAAAGGAAAGAGATTCTTTAAAAACCAACCTAAAAAGAAAGCAAAAAAGTGTTAAACTCGGAGTGCTGAACTCTTAAAACATGAGCTAAAAAGTTGTACGTTGTGCTAATTTCTTACCACCAAATTAAACTTTTCTACGACTCAAATTGAGGCGATAAAACATTTTTTCTTACTTTTTTATGATGTGTAGGATATGATGAAAAAGTCTCAACCTAGTCACCCCTTTATATAAAGAACCCGAGTTTTCTCTCTCTAATCAACTAACAGACATTTATTAAGGGAGTTCAATGATTTAGATTCGCTGCCCAAGTTTTACTCTTCCACCTCAACATAAAGCTCGAGCTGAAAGAGTATGGGGACTTTATGTTTGGATGAATGGCTATTGCCAAGTGACAACTTGAGCCAGACGACAACCCGAACCAGAAGATAGCACGAGTGCAAGGGACAATCCTACAGTCTATTGTGTAAACAGAGTCATCCGTCTGACCGAGCCTTAGGTGGTGGAGCCAATCTACAAGTGTACTTTTACTTTTATACTATTTATGATGTATTCTTATGTGTCCATCTTATGTAATCGATATATATATATATATGTAAAGTCCTATAAATATATAGATATCGCAATAAATCAACACATTTCATCATTTATTCTAACTTTTCTTTAAATTCTTTCTCTAAAATTCGGATAAATCCCAACACATAGTAAACTAGTTTACGTACTATTCAAATAATTTTTTAAAGTAAATAATTTAATAATATAATGGTTTAATTGTATAACGTATTTTATGCATTACTTTTAACCTTTTATAAAAAAAATGTAATTTTTTTGTAAAATAATATATATTTTTTAAAAAATATTTTCTTTATTGAACACAGTATTTTTTTTAAATACGTTGTTATTTATCTTAAAAAAATAAAAATAAAACTAAGTAATAATAACAACATTATAATGGAGTTATTGGCCGTGTAAAGAACGGTACAAAACTAGTCGGGCAAAAAAAAAAAATTAAATAAAAAAAGCATAACAACAACGACTGTCTGCATAAAGAAAAGGCGGAAATTAAATGGATTCCGTGTGTGTCGGTATTTGGCTAAAGAAATGGTGGTGATTTTTAAAATGATTTTATTTGTGTTAAATTGGCATATAGTTATTTTATTTTCTCAATAAGTACTCATATCATTTTCTTAATAAAGAAAGATATATTATTTATTTTTTAAATATTATAATTTTTAATAAAAAATTAAAATAAAATAATAAAAGTATATTTAATATGATAAAATTATTATTTTAAAATTTTATCTTTTTTATGCAGTTTTCTCATGTTTTGGTTCAATTTTAAATTTCTTGGGCTATAAGATGAAAATATTAATATTTTTGAGTTATATTTTTTATATTTTTCATAAATTTATGTTTGTTAATACTCTATTTATTTATAGTTAAAAAATAAATTAAAGTATCTCTTTTGTTAATATGATGCAATTGACCTCTATAGCTTTTAATGCATGTCACTAATCTTATATATAAAATGCCTTTATAGACTTTGTTATTTGGTCGTTATCCTATCACTTTTTTTTAAGCTTTAATTTATTTCTCTCTTATATACTAATAAATATAAAAATATTATTATAATAAATAATATTTATATAATTTATATTTAATAATTTTATATATATTAACTTTACATTATTAACTTTACATTATTAACTTTAAATTATTATTTTAAAAGTATTAATTATATTAAACCAATATTTTTTATATAGACTTTTTTATTCTGCTTCTTCTTCCTTTTGGTTCTTTAAGCATTAATTTTATTTTTTTCTATCTCTTGTATATTAATAAATATGAAAATATTATTATAATAAATAATAACTATATAATTTATATTTTATAATTTTATATTGAATTTATATTATTAACCTTGAATTATTATTTTAGTATTATTATTTTAGTAGGAATCATTATATTAAGATTATGTTATAACCAATATTAATTAAAAAATATCAACCAACTTATATTACTTTTAAACAAAAAATATTTATAAAAATAATTATTAAATTCAATCAAATTTTTTCTATTATTTCAAATTCATATGTATCATCCTATTATATTTGATTTATTTGTTAAATAAAATATCACTAATATTTAAATCATTATCACAAAATATTATACATATTATTCATAAAATAATTATTACTCTTTATATATTTTTTATTAAAGTAATGAATTAATTAACTATTTGTAAATAAAAAATTATTGTTATAATAAGTAAGGGTATTTCACGTAGAAGATTTTTGAAACTAACTCTTATTTATTAAAAAATATGGTTTTGATTTTGTAAATTGAAAATTAAATAAAAATAAAGTATAAATATTATGATAAAAATTCGAATAAAAAAAAATGATTACAAGATCATTCTTAATCACTAATGTATATTTGTGTCTCAATCGAACTCCTGATTAAGAAGTTATAACCATTCACATTTTACCATAAAAATTCAATGCGAGCTCATGGATTTTGACCTCCCAATCCTAACTGATATTTGATCATATTCTTCAAGATTTCCTCCAAATTTATTTCTTGGATCTTAGATCTTAGATCTTGGGTCAAATTAATGATTGAGATTGAACTTGTGAACCTATATATAAGTAAAGCTTCCATAAGCCTCAATCATTCCCAAGTCCATCTAGCCAAATTATTTAAGTATAATCTGGTAGGATTTGGATAGATGATCAAGATCTATGAATAGCTAGGATATGGATGTAAAATCTCTTAGTATTTGGATTTTTGGTCTTCTTGATGAAAATGATGCACTAGCAACTCAAGTTATTGTTTGAACAGAACATCCAAGGTAGATCAAGTGAAACTACTTGTACAACTTCAATCGAACTAAAAGACCAAGTGAAATGGTTAGTGTGGTTTTAATAGAACTAGAAGTCCAAAAATGACTTGGTGATTTTCTAGTGTGATTCTCGTGCTTGCTCAGTTTCTATTTGGAAATTACATTTTGTTGTAAACGTTATCTAGCTAGGGACACTGCTAAGAAGACTTTAAAGAAATTTTGGGATGCCTAAAAGAAATCCAATAACGTTACCAAGCTATCTTAAGTTATGAGATTGCTACTAGTAAGAGATAGATTTGACACATGAGAATGCAAAAGTCCAGAATTCAATTGTGAGCTCCACAATTACCAAGAAATAGGCAATACAGGAATAGATAGTGTCTAACAATCTTGTAGCTAACTAAAACTAGTACCTCTTAAGCATGCGTTTAAGTTTGCTAGAAGAAATGTTGGAATCATACATCCAAACTTGGACCTATTTCTCAACCTATTCTCAATCTTCACCATATCTACCTTGAGACTTGATGAGTCCAAGAGGCTATTGAGTTGGATGATTGGATGGCTAAGGAAATGGAAGGCACAAATGCAAAGATAAAACTTCTATGTCCTATGGTGACACTATCGGACCTATTTCTCAACCTATTCTCAATCTTCGCCATCTCTACCTTGAGACTTGATGATTCCAAGAGGCTATTGAGCTGGATGATTTGGTGGCTAAGGAAATGGAAGGCACAAATGCATAGATGAGACTTCTAGGTCCTATGGTGACACTGTCATCTTGTATGGCATCCAAGGTGACACTTTGGATCTAACTTTAGAGCTCAATTTTAACTTAGTACTTTGGTAGACCAGGATGTACTCTTATATTTTTTCTTTTGTTGCACTTTTTCTTTTGTTGCACTTTTTCTTCCAAATGTTTTTTGTTGTGCTTGGGAAATCTTTTGCTTCCAGAGGAATTGATTCTTCCAAATAATCTTGGTGCTCCAGATAATTTTTCTTCAATTGTGTTTGTGCTTGTAGCCTTGGTAGACTAGAAAAAAACTTGTCTTTTATTTTAATGTTCTCTACAATGCTGCATCTTCACACTTAGAAATTTGTCTACATATTAGGAATTTAGCGATGCTTAGTACTTAATCAATATCTACACCTTTATTAACTCTTAAAGCTATTGAGAGAGCCTTTAACTAAGGCTCTGGAAAGCCAATTGCAAGAAAGCTTGTCTCAAGAGAAGTCTTGTAGTGAGAGTTTGGAAGATGAGAACGGGAGATAAGCATCCTAGCTTAAAGTTGTAGACGAGAACACCATCAATAAATATCTTGATTCTAAGGTCTTTATTGCTGACACCGATGCAGCTTGGGCCCGTGGGTTTGAATTTGCCTAGGAAAGTAAAGAAAGTTCACCCTAACCTTGTCCTTTCACTCTGTCACTTTCCAAACTTCTAAAGAGCTATAACTGAGCACATTGAGTATGATAATGATTCTATTTTCAATGAGGGCGAAGTTCTAGTTAAGGTGGTACCTCAGGTTGGTTTTTGTGTTCTAATCTAATGAGAGTATTTAAGGATATAATAATTAAGTTAATTATACTTGCTCATATTATTTAGGTTATTAAAGATATAAACTGATATTTATTGATTCTCTCTTTTTTATATGAATATCTCCCTTAGTAGGGCTAGATATTTTTTGTTAATTAAACAAATCAATTAACACCCATAGGTGAGATCGATAACTAATTTTGTTAATTAAATTAATTCATTTCTTTTTTCTAAGAGATTTAAAATAAACCATTTAAATGCACCTTTGGTGGGATTAGGCATTTTTAATTTTATTCAAGGTGTCTAATTTAAACATAAGAATTTAATTATCTGAGTATTAACTTTCAAGTTTTAAAACCATTATTGAAAATATGTTATCAATATATTTTCAAATATTAATTCATATAAAAACTTTTGAAATAAAGTTTCACTCTAACTACCAAGAAATTGTACCAACAAATAAAATAACACTACTCTAAATCAGACCAAATAATTAAACCTTAAAATCTAATTTTCAGATTTAAGTTTGTAATGAAAAATAATATATTTATCTCTAACATCCTTAATATAAAATCTTGAATTAAAAAAATCAATTTATTTTATAGAAATGTTTTACCTATTTAATATTTTACAAGCATAATACCGTTATTATTATATCATATTTACAAACAGCCAGCCATGTTAAATTTAATCACAGAAAAATTAAATATAGCATATAAGAATAAAACATAAAAAGATAACTATAAAAAATCTATTAAAATTATACCTTAATAGAATCCTTACAACAGTTTGATGCTAATTTTGTTGCTAGAAAACCTCCAAACAGATTTGTATATTTATTTATTAAATCAAAAACTAAAAATTTATAAAAATATAGCTAGTTTTTTCTCAAAAAGAGAAAAACTTAAAAAAAATTAAAAATAAAAAAATGAAAACTTTCTATAAAGAGAAAGTGCTCAAAAAATTATGTGTTTTAGAATAGGGGAAGATTATACTTTTATAGGTAAAGAAAAGGCCAAAAAGGAGAGAAAATATTTCAAAATTTGAATTTGGATGCATATAGGGCACGAAAATCTCAACAAACGGGTGGTTGGCATGTGCGTGACACGACAAGGAATGTGCAAGCGTGTGCTAGCGCACGCGAATGGGCGTAGATGGGCGCATGGGTTCAGCTTTGTTCAGGTGATGCATGTAGATGCGTAGGTGGATGATCGGCATTGTGTGGCACGCTGTGCATATTTCTTGGCACGATTTTGTCCTTTTTGACATTTTTTATCTTTTTGACCCATTTTGTCCAATTTTTTCATCTTTTTTATTTTTCCTCATTTATTTTCTCAATATATTTGTGATGTATTGCCTCCAGTATTTTTCTTTGAGTCTTTAAGTTATTTTTGAATTAAAATACCTAAAAACAAATACCCGTGATTCCAAAAAAATAAATTTATATAAAAATATGATAAAATCATACAAATATAAATCTATTTAATCAATTAAATTACATTAAATCATAATAATTTTAGTGCTTTTTAAGTACTTATCAAATTCTCATAGCAGTTGAGAATAATATGAAGCCCTAGCCCTAGTTAACTTGTAAAAATTAGGATATTTATTATTTTTGCTTGAGACCTTTCTCGTTGTTGTTATTTTTTCTTCTCATGCTAAATCATAGCCCTTGACATTTAGCTCGTAACTTTATAAGCTTTATTTTTTATTAATAATAAATATTTCATTTTGTTTTTTCATCATTGCCTTGACACTCTTGTGTTCCAAAGCATGTATTATTTTCACTATTTTCATATTGGCGTGGTCGTACACTTTCCACCCAAGTCTTATTTTCCATTAAGACAGCACTTGGAAAATCTATTATTAAGGTGACCTTTAGCGCATTTACCTTTGAGACAACACTTACCAATTTGTTACTAAGACAATACTTGACAAATTTATTATTGAGACAAAACCTGGGCAATTTTTGTTGAAACTCTTAGTAAATTTTGTTGTTGGGACAACACTTAGCAAATTTGTTTTAGACTTGAAATCGTACTCAGTGTCACATTGATAAAGGGGTTGATCGGGAAACACATATCACACTTTGTTTATCTTTGGAAAATATTAGCACACATTTTTTATCCTTTTATGGAAGATGTTAGTGATCCAAAATTGGAAGAGCTCCAACAACATTGAATGTACATGGCATTGCATCATGGTGAAAATTGATAGAGAATCTAGAAAAAATTCTACAAGATAGATAGTGTCACGAGTAGAACTAGGCAGAGGCGATACGAGATGACACTAAGGATAGGAAACTAGGGCATGATCGAGAGTGACTAGCCGGCTAGTCGGTTAGTGGTAAATTGACTGATAGACTAGTTGATTGGGTTGCTTAGTAATAAATCAGTGGTTGAATGGGTACTGGTAACTTATTGTACTTATTCTATCAATGAGAATGACCCAAAGTTCAGACTCTAAAACTCAATTATTTGCTTCTATGATGCACTTATTCTTTTCTTCTATTTTCTATTAAAGATGTCAAAAATTCTTCTATGTGTTGAGTAATGTTTCCAACTTGCTCTCAAGTCTTCAAACTTTGAAAACTTTTCTAAGTGTTGAGTGCTCTTTTACAGTTTTTCTCAAGTCTTGAAATCTTCAAGACTTTTCTAAGTGTCTAGTGCTCTTTTCAAGTCTTGAAATCTTGAAAACTTTTTCTAAGTGTCGAGTGCTCTTCTTGAGGTGTTCTTAAGTCTTAAAACCATGAAAAATTTTCCAAGTGTTAAATGCTCTTTTCTCACAAGTTTTTCAAATGTTGGGTGGCCAACTCCTGAAGTTATAATCTATAGAGTCCCTTTAGTATCCTAATTCCCTTACTTGACATACATTTAGAAGGTGGCAAGTAATAAAGCTAGTCTGGACTCCCACTTTAGATGATAGTAAGTGTAGTCTTCATCTTCATTCATGGGGATCGTGTAGTCATAATGAGCTAAACATATATTCCCAATGTTCTAATGATGTATCATGGCCCAAATGATCTACTATAGGTCTTCGAGTGTCTAGGGATAAGTTGTCAGGTATAGAGAATGTAGTTCCTTGCTTCTCTCAGTGGATAACTTCCCAAAGTATCATAATGTCTTGATCATGTACTAGCATCATTATGGGTGTCAAAGTAGGTTGTTCATATATTTTCTTCTCGTATGAAACTTTAGTGGTAAAAGGCACTTTAGTCCATTAAGAAGCACTCATTATTGGGTTCTAGGCATATAACTATACTTTTTATGGTGAATCATGCCTTACTCTTGCTAAAATATAGATGTCGTTGGGTTTTAGGTAAGTTGATGTACCCTTCTAGGGCAAGATTATAGTCATTGCAAGATTCTAGGTTCTGTTATCCTAACCTTTCATGGAAAGATGATTTATAATGTAATGTGTCTTAAGTATTTTTCGAGGAACACTACTTCATGGTTATAGAAAATATGAATTTCCTACTCCTATGAGAGGCTTGACTATAGCGAAGCACAAGATGGTTGTAAGCGTCAGTAACCTCACTTTTTTACCAAAGGCAAATCCTAGTTTTCTCACTTTTCTGACCTTTTTCAACTAAGTTCATAAGTTGGGTCTTTGAAGTATTAGGACTTTGGCCAAGTGTGACTGTTGGAGCTCTATCGAGGAGCGTATTAATTCTTGATCTTGCTGAAGAAATGGGTCAAGGCTTAAAGTCTAATTTAAATTTTATCTTTTCTGGAACTAAGTTTATGGGTTTTTGGGTGAACACTAGAATACTTTGATAGGGAGCCTAATATTAAGACTAATTTATTACTTTCTATTTTCTAGTGTGGTCACTTAGTAGGGTGTCGGTTTATCAGTCGCCTAAGTATGGACATGGGATTGGTTGAAATTCTTCATTTTTTTTATTTTATTTGCTTTTTTTGGTTCCAACTCTTCTTTTGAGTCTAGATGCTAGTATAGACATAATCACGCAGGACCTCACCAAACACTTTATTGTAAATAAGAAAAAATAAAAAAGAAAACGTTCTAAGTAAAACCTAGATGTTGTGCACTCCAATCATTCAACACTATTGTTCCATTCAAATGCTCCATTCTATATGTCCCATTTCCTAGTACATGACTATGTGTTACACTTTTTTGGCTGGTATAACCTAAATGCTCATCTTGGATAAACATTATGAGTATTGTCATTTTTGGATGTCCAAATCACATTGGGGATACAATTTTCTGAACATTCTCTTTTTGTTAAAATTTTGCCAACTTCATTCTAGGTGAAACATGCTTAGAAGATGCAATTGACTCCCTAGATTTGGATAAACAAATGGTTAGCCAATGTTTCTTTTCTAAGTTGCTCAATTGTGAACTATATGAATCTTTTGAGTACACTCTTGGTATGCCTTTCGCTTCCCAGATTCTTCTGGATGTCTTATGGATAGTTGAACTTTAATGGCTAAACCCTGGATAGGTTAGCTCTTCTTAGGTGTGCTCTAGGTAGTTGATGATGACTTTTTGAGTGCATTTGACTTGAAGTTTTTGTAAGTTCTACTCATCTGGAGCTGAAATGGCTTCCAACCCCTAGGGTGGGAAATGGTAGCCAATAAAGTGATAGTCTAAAGCTGATGTTGCTTTTCAACCTTCCCAAGTTTGATTTTACAAGACTTTTTGTAAGTGGTGAGATTTTGTATCTTCCAAATCCAAGAATGTTTGGAATCCGTTATATAGTGAACACTTGCTTCTAGACTTCTAAGTAGATTATTGCTCCACTTAAGGGTAGCTAGGTCTAAATGTATAAGGATTATAAGTGTTGTCTATTTTCGTGGGCAAAATATTTGCATGTAAACTTATTTTTAAGCTCACTATTAATTTTATCAAGCAAAGTCGAAGAAACTTCAGAATTTTAAATAGTCGTACTTCAGGTATATCTTTTTATAACTATCACACATGGGATTGCACTCACGCAATTAATATCATATATTCATAAATCTAGAATTATTTTAGCTACTAAAATATTTATTTTAACTTGAATCAATTTACTACCACTTAGCCTATTCTTTAATGTGTTTCATTGTTTTGAATATATATATCCTAAATTTTAGGCTAAAATATAGGATAAGACATAGGCTAAAATATAGAATAAATTATATGCTAAAATACTAGATAAGATATAGCCTAAAAGATAACATAAAATATACTTTAAAAGAACTATTTTTTTCAAATAGGAGTCTCCATGATTAATGAGTCTACTTTAAAAGAACTATTCTTTAGTAGGAGTCTTCGTGATTAAGTGGTCTACTTTAAAAGAACTTTTCTTTAAATAGAAGTCTTTTTAATTAGTAAGTATTACTAATCCTATTTGTAATAGATAATACATTTATCAATTATATAAGAGTCTTCTTAATTAGTGAGTATTACTTATCCTATTTGTAATAGAAAATATGTTTATCAATTACATAGGATTAAGGGTTTTAATTTTTCCTATAAATAAAACTCATTGCTCATTGTTTCAAAAAAACCACACAAAAGCATTATTCTCTTCTTCTTAATTTCTCTCTCTTGTTTTGCAAATATAAGATCATAAATCTTTAGGCTTCTTTATTTAGTCAATCTATCAAATATTGGTGATTATGTTTGATTGATTAATAAGCCTAATTAGTTTATGATATTTTGATCATATGTTCTTATAGGTTCTTCTTTATTTTTATTCTTTAATTGTTATATCAAATAATTGTGTTTATTATATCATAATTATTTGATTTGATTTAAGTGACATATGTTTTGAATCATCCAGTTAGGATTATTCATTATTAAATCTATTCTAGAACACAATGGGCACTTATGTTTTTGTGCTAACCCTTTTGCAGTTGATTCGTGAATGTATCTTATTAGTAAGGAGCTTATTGAAACGTTGGTCTAGAAATCACTCACGTTAATATTGGAAATTGTGAAAATAGAGCAATGGCTCGTAAGTAAGATACATTGGGGTAGTATCCTATGAAGGATAGCATAAGACTGAGTTTATACTTGAACATTTTTTTTCATAGTGGAAATTTAGGTGGTCCGGTGGACTGATGGTTTTCCTCTTAGGCCATGGTTGTGGCCTGGGTTGTTTCCATCTAAAGATATCGCGTGTTATTATTTTATTTTCGCACTTTATTCTTACACGCGATTGTATGACTGGCCTCTTCATTTAGGTTATTAAGTTATAAATTGATAAAAATTAAAAATAACCTATTCACCCTCTCTAGGTTAATTAGGTTCATATCTTATAAAGTTTTCAAAATGGGATGGTACATTGGTTCTCAGGAACTTCTAGATGCCAAGGACACCAATGTGATATGTTCTAGAGGCTAGGTTTGTTCGTATTTATATTATGAACATTTATGGATCCTATATATACTTTGACAAAGTACCTTTTTCATTTTATTTATCCTATCGTAAGGCAATGCATAATATGGACCTATGGAGAGATAAAGCTTAAGATTTTATTATCTACCTTCTAATCATAAGTTGATTTCTAGTAGGATTTTCAATCATTTCTCAAGAACTCCATAGTTATACATGCTTAACTTGGAGAAATTCTAGAATGTGTGATCCCCTAGGAAGTGTTACCATCTTTCATTTTTTCAATGGCTTGTGTTCTAGATGCAATGTTGGTCACATCTCTGGAGTCATAGTAATCAGCTCCTTCTAATTTGGTGCAACCTAGATGGTTACCATAACCTAGAATACTCATCTTTGAAGTGATGATTTTGAATGTTATTGCTCAATAAGTGGAAACCTAAAACCATAATTTGGAGAGCAACAAGTTAGATTAGTGAAATCGGGAATGAAGCTTGTTTGGATAGAATTCCTTAAAAGATGGAAATACATCAAGTCTGGCATGACCAGAGTAGCGGTAACCTAGGCGATATTCTAGAATGAACAATCTTAGGGTCGGTGATTTGGACATCATAACGTTCTAGGGTGTGACCTTTCCTACTAAGGCTTGATCTAGCATGAATCTCTACTCTTTTAGAACGATGCTTGGGTGGTCCACTAAGCTGGTCTATATGATCACTCTACCTGGTTTCTCTTCCTAGGATGTTGGTCTACATGGCTAGCTACCCAATTGCTCATTCTGATTGGCTTATGCTAAGGTAGGTTGATCAAACTCCTTCTAGTAGCCATGTCATGTGTTTCTGAATACCACCTAACTTATTTTCATGGGGAAGAGATGTGACATCCCTAGAAACACATATTTACCCTTATATGAAATCATCTAGTATGATCTAGACTTCTTGAAATTTAACGATGCCAACTCACATGATTTAGCAAGGTTTCTCTTCTGATAAGACAAGAAGTTTGGTTTTCTCTCCTAGCTCAATCAATGGAATATGGCTCATTTTAGGGGCAAGCTCTTGCCAAGGTGCTTCATATAGTGTCTCATAGGGATTTTCCCATTCTCTTGCGATTTAGGTGGCCATAGTTGGTGATCCAGAGGCAACGAGATTGGGATCTTTTTAAGGAACTTCCTCATATTGGAGTGTGTGAGGAGTAATCACCGGTGCCTAAGAACTAGTTGGCTTGTTTGCATGCAATAGTGGAAGGAAGTTGTCCAAAAGATCTTGAGAACTCATCTTTGAGTATCAACGAATCAAATGTAATCTAAAAATGATGACAAATGTTGAATTCAATTTATATGCTCAATATGCTCAACCCCTAGATTGTTAATTAGGATTTTGAAATATATGAGAAAACGATTAGAGGTACAACATCGGGGTGTGATATCCACTTCGATGCTTAAGTCAATTTCTTGTAGGATTCGACTGATAAAGTCAGAGAAATTTTGTAGTAATTTTAGAGAACATACCTTTAATGTTGAATATGATGACCTATTTATACTCTTGATTCAATGGCAATATCGCATGTTCAATCATTAATAAGATAATATTAAAATAATATATTATTTCGTATTAGTCCTAATATTCATGATTATTCATATTTGAAGATATCAAATCATAAATATTTAATTTAAAATTAAGTTAAGAGATAATTTTCATAAAAAGTTTACATTTGAAATTCAAACCTTAACTCGTTGTGATCATGCATTGACCTAAACTTATATTATATATGTACACTGTATATATTGTGTGTATATAATATATGTATATTGTATGTACAATTGATATATTATTTTAAGTGATTTGTCTTATAGTCTGATGGTAAAACTTATCTCTCTTTTGTTTTAAATCATAAGTTTGACTCACTCAAAAATATAGTTTAGTAAAAAAAATATTACTTTACAATTATTATATGAACTTCTAACTGAAATACAATAATCATTTCAATAGATGATAAATACTATTTTGAAGATAGAAAAAATTGATTCCAAATAAGAGAAAATATAAAACCTCACAATATAATGAGTTTAGAGATAGTTAATGCTACTCTCGTTAGATATACACCCACATTTTCTATACTAAAGATAGGATTGAAAAAAATTAACAAAAAAATATTTATAACACATTTTAAAATTCGTGATTATAAAAATAATATATTTTATGTTCACTTTATATTTTTATTATTAAAAAATTACAATAAGAATATTTCATATTTAATGTCTTTCAATTAAATGTTATTTATGTTAAACTTCAAATATTTAGATCCATTCAATATAGTGATCTTTGGTTATTTTTGATTAGTTTAATGTTAAATTCCAACCATCTAGATTTATTTAATATTTAATTTTTTCAAGTTCAATTCTAATAAATATTATTGAAATATTATTTTTATTATTATAAATTTTAAAGATATTAATTTAGATAATTTTTTAAAAAAGTTGACCACATATACATGTGTTGGTTAATTCCGTTATTATTGTAGTTTGTACCGAGTGATGGTATAGGAGATTTTTTGGTAGAGTTGAAATAATGTATTTTTAGATAATGTGTGTTTTGTTACTAGAGGAAGGATGAAAATATTTTTGATATTATTGATAATATCTTAAAAATATTTATACTTTGAAGTTCTCGATAATTATATACACTCTAAGAATAATATCAATAAGATGTAGATTTTAAAAAGATATTGATAAAAATATAAGTTAATAATATAAATATTATCTATAAAATATAAGATAATGTATATCATGATTAATTTCATTTAATTTTTTAAATAATTTATCGTTATATATCATTATTTTATTTTAATATTCATAAAATTTATTAATTTTAATAATTATTTTAAACATTTTAACTATTTATTTTATAACCTTTTGATTTATTGGTAAAAATAAATATGAGATATTTATATTTGTAGAAGATTAATTTAAAAAATAAGTATTTAATTGTTTTAATATTTTTTTAAAAGTGTATTAAAGTTTTCATAATTTCACTTATCTATAATATTTAATAATTGTTTTCAATTTTTTTATTGATAATAATAATATCTTTAACATATCTATAAATATAAATATCTATAATTTAAACTACGTGAGTATTTAGTACTATTTTTTTTTTGTTTTGTTTGAAAATAACCTAAGCATATTATTTTATTTTGAGCATATTCTTATAAGAAGTGATTTCAAAGAAAAATGTGAAAAATTAATAATTTATTCTTATAATTTTATAAGAGATAAATTTTTGTGAGAATTATTTAATTGATGGTAAAGACCGATATAATAACATAAATAATGAGAAATGAAAAAAATAATAATCTTTATTATTTTAATACTATGAAAAGTGAAGAATGATAATCCTTATTATTTTAATACAAGCCACAATAAGTATAATAATTGCATTTTTATCCTCTTTTTTCAAACTATATACCTTATTTTAATAAATATATAAATTTATTTATATATTTTTTAATTTTTTATAGACTTAATTATATTATAACTCAAAATATATATTTTATATATCATTATGTTTTTACTATTTTCAAACATCAATAATTTTTCTTTTATAAAAAGTATTTAAATTATTTATTAAAATTTAAAAAATTTAAAATCCTGCCATTATTATATAATTTATTTTTATTATTTTAAACTAATTTATTACAACGTTCTATCATAATTGTTTACTATGGTGGAACTACAATATGATAGGAATAGAATTTCAAAGGGGGTTGAGAAAAGAAGAAGAACAGTAAAAAAGAAGCTGATTTCTTAATAATTTCTTGTATCCCTTCCCTCCTTTCTCTAGCTATATATATAGCATTACCGAGCATGAATTACATAAGATTTAGGCTAATTAACTCTAACACTTCTAACGGAATTCAATGGTCCCCCACTCTCGCGTTTAGTTTACATCGTTGCCCACCCTTTACGCACCAGTGCCACTTCCTCTACACCCACGTTCGTTTGCATTTGACACCAAGCCACCATGAGAACATCTACTCGTATTATTCCTTCCCCCTTTTAGAATCCTTGTCCTAAAGGATGAAATTGAAGTATGATTTGGTAGGATTATAGCATGTGATTTGAGATAGAAGCAAAAGGTAGTCCTGAATTGACCTTGGTGCAAGCCCATAGTTCCAAGAAAAGTTACTTCGATGCTAAGGCCACGCCCACTTGTTATTATTTTCCATTCAACCAACTGCTCTGTATTTGAAACAGGCCTTCTGCAAAATACCAACTGGTATGACTATTACATTTGCACCTTTTAATGAGTCAGTTAACTCGACATTTCCTCTAAAATCCATAACTTGAGAGGAAGTGATGCAGTGACTAAAAACAGCAGCAACTCCCTTGACATTTGCTATATCATAAAGATGTAGTGCAAAAACCAGTAGAGACCTCTTGATAAGGATTGACAGTGGTTGGCCTATCCCTCTGGCAGTTCCAAGAATGGCTACTTTAAAAGATGTGTGTGGCTACAAGTGGTATTGAAACCCCTAATCCACTTTTTGGTTTTTTTTGCATAAAAGATCTCCAATGAGTTGCATTGCTTTCCTTGTTGAGAAAAATTTATTATGACTCGCAACTCAAGGAACCTATTACCTTGAGACCAGTGAAACTATTGACAGAGGTTGAGGAGTTAAACCTAAGAGTGCATGGGTTTGGCTATGGAAGTGAGCTCACTTTGGGGCCAAGAGAGGCATTTGTTCCAATTGAAAGTATGATTGCTCAGGTTGTTTTGTCAAGCCCTTCTCTTAAAGAATACCTGCTTTGATCACTATACTTTAGAATAACATTCCCAGTAACCTTTCCCAATGATTGAGAAATCAGAGCCGTGCACCTGGTATATTTCTAACAACATATTTATAATCGTTTCTTAATATGTGGAAGAACACAACAATTTGTTCTTCTAATTTATTAAAAGCCAACACCAGCAAACAAAATGGTCCAATTGTGCTGTGACAGAGGCATCCTTTTGACTGCATAACAATTGTGGATTAACTAAACTTGTGTTCATTGACTCTGCATTTTCTATAATCATTCCATCGAGTGAAACTTCCACATCCATCTATGTAGCTGTGATACCAGAAATTTCATAAACTGATCCAACCTCGAGCTCCTTGTTATAAATACTAACCCTTTTACCACAAAGTCTCTCAATTTCTTTGACAAACCATTGTACTAATTGCTTTCCAGATTTACTTAGAAAAATCGTTCTAAGAATGGCTTGAAGACCAACCCATCCTTTAACAAAGGCATCAGAATCACTATTTGATTCATTCACCCAACCTCATAGTATCCTCCTCCTATCAGCATTATCATAGAAGGTTTTAGAAGCATAAAAGTTTCCATAATTATATCTCATATATGTACTAACACTGACGAGGTTGAAACGAGTCACAAATTGTTTTGTTTCCATTAGGTACTTCTTAAGTAAATAACAGTCATGTTTGTTATCAAAGAAGCTTGTTCTTAGCACATGTTTGTAAGATTCATCCTGATTAGATGTCTCAACTCCATTTGTGTTACTAGTGCTAACAGGAAAGAAATCTACACATTTCCACATTCCAGTTTTTGAAGATAAGTGAAGAGGATCCTTAGACCTAATCCAATTTATCTTAAGAACTACCAAACTTTGGACTTCATGGCTTAAGGAGTCAATTCCAATGTATATAATGATAGGTTTAAGAGAATCATACCTTCCAAAGTACAACCCTAGGTTCACAATGATTCCAACATAAGAAAGGTTGAACCCACGGTAAAGGCTAGCAATACCCTCATTTTTCTGAATCTTTTTGTAGACACCAACTAAACCATCAATTGGTCTTTCTCTTCCTTTCTTTGCAGCCTTTGAATCATCAACCAAGCGGTTCCTAACATAGTCCAAGGAGTAGACAAGGAAAGAGGAAGAGACACCAGCAGCACCACCAGAATTCCATCTTCTAGCAACCCATTTGTAGTAACTATTTCTGTCTTCCTTAAAGTTAAATAGTCTCTTGAAGTAAACTCTAATTGTTCTCTTGAAGCAGTTATCAATGTCTTTTTAATATTTAGGAAGCCTACCCAAGCTCATCATCTCATCCTGATTTTGAATCCACAATTTAACACATTCGGTTGGGGCAGCAACCGTCTGGGACACCTCAGTAGGAACTCCACCCATAAGGAATTCAACAAGGAAGTTTCCTTGTTTTGCAGGGCCAAGAAAAAAATTAGGGAACAATGTTGATTGAACCCTAGATAGGTCAATAAGAGCTCTACAAGTTGGGGAAGATCGATTCCACAATGCAAGGTTTGAGTAGTTTGTGTAAGCATACTTCCTTTGCTGCACATCAGGTCCTCGAAAACCCCTATAGCGGTTTTGAGCAAGTGAGATGTTAGAAGTCAGATGGAGCTTCCCAGCAATTTTCTGAACAATAGTTGGTTGCTGGTGCTTATCAACTATTCGTTTATAAGCACGCAGAAACCTCTTTGAGCTTAGCCTTTGTACTGTGATAGAAGCATAGAAGAGCAAGGATAATTATGGAGCTATAGTTGAGGCACGGGCATATCGCTTCTGGTTATCCTTAGTCTTATGATTCCCCCAACACCAGATCTTAGTGGGAACAAACATGCAACCTCCTCAGCCCTTATTCTCAACAATTTTTCGACCACCTCTGAGAGCACCTCCACCAGAAATGCTAAGTCACCGGCGTAATTTTGTGCGATTGGTATACCAACGAGATAAGCATCTCACCCGATAGGGTTTCAAATGGGTAATCTTATCATATGGAGCGATCATTTCTTCATGGGTCGGGTCTATGGATTCACATAAAGTCTTGAAACTAAGCCCATTTGAACGCATGAGGCTATGTCTACGATATAAGCTTGCTTCGTGGGCCGATATACGAGCTGATTTTGTGAGTCCAACTGATCCATAGAGCCTCGGCTTGGGTTTTGTATTAACCCTTGTTCCCTCTTCTTGTAACCCAGAAATGGGTTTTGTATTAACCCTTGTTCCCTCTTCTTGTAACCCAGAAATGCAGTTCTTACTGCCTTTGATTTCTATAGGTTGGGGTTCTCTCATCGCAGGGGAACCAGTGGGTTGAGTTACAAATCTCTCGCAGATCTTAGGTGAGGCATGAGGGTGTGGTTTAGGTGAAGGTGATGATTGGTGTTCAAACGTTTCTGAAGATGCCGAGAACATTTGAATTGTGTTCTTGAATTTAGGAATCTCATATTGAACAATGGTTATTGGGTATGGATTTGATTCAGATCTGGGTATGAGTTTTGAATTCAGAGGTGTGCTGTGGGAGGTGTGAAGAGCTCACAAAGTTATCACCTCAGCTTGCAATGCCTGTAGAATGGCGTTGAATCTCTTTGTATCGAACCCAACGACACAAAGGAATCAGATTCCTCATCAGAGATCTCTATGTTGGATCGGTTTTGATCGTCCATGACTAGAACCAGTTTTGATACCATTGATAGGAATAGAATTTTAGAAGGGGTTGAGGAAAGAAGAAAAACAGTAAAATGAGAGTTGATTTCTTAATAATTTCTCGTATCCCATCTTTAATGGAATTCAATGTTCCCCCAATCTCGTGCTCAGCATGTCTCACTGCTCACCCTTTACGCATCAATGTCACTTCCTCTGCGCCACGTTCGTCTACATTTGACACCAAGTCGCCATGAAAACATATGCTCGTATCACAATATGACAAGCAGGGTGTTGACAGCCGCTCAATTACGAAGAAAAGATTTATTATTAATATTAAACGTGTTGTTAATAATATACTATATAAATATAGTAAAAATATAATTTTTACACCCAGTTTTTTTTATTTTGTCTTAGAAGGCCATTTAGTTGTAAAAATCATGTTATTAATTAATAAATTTCATTCATTTATTATATTTAGTCAAAAAAAAATTTAATTTATTTTTTATTTTTTATTTTTTCACTTTTAAAAATATCTGGTATCCGAATTTAGCACATAAAATTATTTTATAACAAAAAATAATTTTCAATTTACTTTATCTTCTTTTTTTAAAATTCATGCATAAACCATTTTATTTTATTTTTTATCTTTAAATCAATTTTTATATTATTATTTAAAATTATTTAATAACTTTTATCCAAGTATGGTATACCATATACAGTTCTATTAATATAGATTGAAATATATGGTTTAAAAGTGTAATTTAATTAATTATTTTAATTTTAAAATATTTAATATATTATTCATTGTTAAACTTATATATAATACAATAATAAATTTGGCCCCTTACCATTTTAATGTTGGTTCCATCTTGGTTTAATGGTTGTTTAGTATGAAATGTTATATATTAATTGTTATATGTATTTTATTTTTCTTCTTAATATATAGATATTGTTTATTTTTAATATTCATTGGTTTAAAATTTTCTTGTTATTCTAGTAAGAAATATTATTATTAATTTATTTTTTATAAAGTTTATTTATAATAAATTTTTTTTTGTGGTTTTATTCTTTACTGAGAATTCATGACGTGTCCACTGAAAGATTTTAAATAAAAATGGAGAGATTTATTTTTATGATATGGAGTATTTTTTTTCTCTGTTTATGGGTCGAAATCAACCGATTAATTGAAGAAATAAATTTCAAAAAACAATAAATGACTAAATCAATAATTTGTGAAAGAAGCGAAAGCCGTCCAGAATTGACTAAGTTCTGGATGGATCCTCAATGGAAAATGAGTGTGGGGATGGGGGTGGGCGTGGGGATGGGATGCTATAATGTCAATTGTCAGATAATGTTGTGGATGGAAATAAAGACATTTATTTTAATTTGTATTAAAAAAATTGTTGAAATCACTTTTAATTTAAGGTGTGGTACTGCTTTATTCTCCCTTGGCTTTTATCTTTTTTATTTTATTTTATAAAAATTGTTATTTCATTCTCCAAGATTAAGATTAAGATTATTATTATTATTATTATTATTATTATTATTATTATTATTATTATTATATTTGCACATATACATAAATTAAATTTAAAAAATATAAAATAATATTAATTAACTAATAATAACTATCATTATTATAAATTTTTTATTTTATTTTTTAATTAACTAATAATAACTATCATTATTATAAATTTTTTATTTTATAAAATAAAATAAAAAATAAGTTTTTAAATATAAATTTTTATGTTCTTTCATTATAACTAAATGATTGAAGCTAAAATATTTTATAAAGTGATTTGTAAAATACTCTTAAAATAAATAGTTAATTAATTTATTACACTAACGATAAATAAATATATAATAGTAACTATTTTATAAACAATAGAATCTAAATATAATATAAATATGAATAATTTACTAAGATATTAAAATAATTATATAATTTTATTTAATAAATAAATCAAATATAATATAATAATATATGAATTTATTCAATTAATATTTTTACTATCTAATAAGTTATTCATACATGAATAATAGACATTATTTGATTGAATTTAATAAGTATTTTTTATTTAAAATACTTTATATTAACGAACTTTTTTAATTGATATGAGAAATGATATGATCTCAACATGAAATTATTAGTTCAACAAAAATATAATATGTTCATAAGTGAATTGATCGAACACTCATTAAATGAGTAATTATACATTATATAAATTATCACTCTTATTGTAATAAAAATAATTACATTATATAAAATAACTATTCATAAAAATATATCTATTATATAGATATTTTGGTATTTATTGATGTAAAAATAATAAAAAGTATAAAAGTATAAAAAACTAACAAAAAATAAAAAAAATGTTTAAAAAGTATTTAGTATATAAATATTTTGGTATTTATAGGTAAAAAATTAATAAAAAGGTATTATTTATCTACCAAATATTTCAATTTTTATGGATATTTATCTAAAATGTCTCTAAAGTTAGCATATCTTTACTTATGTCCCCGAGGTGCAAAAAATACTATAATATTCTTAGACTTTATGATTAATACCATTGATGTCCCTAAATCTAATGATGTTAACTTTTTCATTCATATTATGTTAATATTCTTATGGTTCTAATACTAAATTAGGGACTAATTGTTTAATGCTAGTTGTTAATTCCTATAATTTTTAAAGAAAATTTAATTTTTTATTTTCTTAATTCCTATAATTATTAAAGATAATTTAATTTTTTATTTTCTTTATCATATTATTGTATTATTTTTATCTTCATATTTCTGTTTATCATTATTATAACTTGATATAAGCAAATATCTAAACATTCAAGATCTATAATTAGCTTAGAAGTTATAATTATTATACTTGAACTTAATGGGTCCACCATAGTTTTCAATTTTGTTCGTCTTCTCTTATTACACCGATTATGCCTCAGTTTTGTTCAAACTTAAATACCCTCTTGATAATGGTGAGCTTTTTGTATCCGTACATAGATAGTGTCCAATTTAGACTTACTAGAAAAGAGTAACTCAACTTCATTTTATTCATAATATAATAATTATTACAAACTTAAGGTCAACTAAAAACCTTGAAAGAATTCTTAATCACTCATAATTACTGATTGGGATTTCTAGATAGAAGGATTTGCTATATTAGAGGTTGTATGTTTTTTAAGCTGGGTACTTTTGTTTTTTTGTCTTAAATGAAAATAAGGATTCCTTTTATAGCACAAGAAATCCCTGTTTACAATATGGGAATTACTATTTTTATCCTTCCTTTAATAATTCATCTATTTTACTACTTTAAATATCAGCCATTACTTTTTCCTTGGCACATGCTACCGACTAAACATGTGGGTCTACATCTTAGTTTTTTCTTTGTCGTTTTCTACAAAAAATTCCTCTTCTTTATTCTTCTGTCATTTTCTGTCGATAGTCCTTTAGATGACGTTGATGATGACACATCTTCATCTTCTCGATCTTAGATGCAATAATTACATCTATGATTTTTGGTGGCTTTTCTAGCATAGAAGCATAATACCTTCCTTGTTTCTTGACCGATTTTTAGGTTATTGTTGTTAAAATTTGTCTTACATTTGTTGGTTTTATCACCATTCTCTTCTAAAAGAGCCATGTTACTATGAGAAGTGGTGATAACTTTACTAGTTGAGTAATTTACTTTGATCTCATTAAAGTTATTAATTTTTCTAACTTCATAGTAAATTTGGCTCAACATTTGGCCTCTTAATACATAGAGTTCTTCTGTATTGAATTCTATTTCTAGAAACGCCCTTGGTTTGGAAACTTCTCTATTTGTGTTGGAAATCCCTAACTTAATGTAGTGGTATGGACTGATACATCCTTCTTTATTCTAGTCCATTAGTGAACTGAAAAATCTAAGAAAACAGGCTTGTCACCCGCTCTGATCTTCTTCCTAAAGTTCTTGACTGCATTTTAGAAATTTTCCAATTTAATTCACTTAAATTAATTTATGGATATATGTTTTCTATTACTCTTGTATAGAAAGCTTTGTAAACATCTATTGGATCAACTCTTTCCAAAATATTGAATTTACTTTCAATAGGGAATTCCTTTTTTGTAATGTAAAAATTCATATTTTTAATGTGTTTTTGGGTAGATTTTTTTGCCAAGTTTTAGAGGCTCAACCATTGTGGTTTGTTGATATTTCTATATTGGTCATTTTCATCTTCAATTACTAATGAATTTTTGGGAGATGTTTCCCTAAATAGCATTGAATACCTTAATGTCTTTGATGTCTCTAGGAGAGATGCTTCTCTAAATAGTATTGGAGGTCTTACTACTTTCCCTAGGTTTGTCAACTTGGTTTGTGCTATTGGCTATTGCTGTAGTGTTGTAGAGTAATTCCTTACTATCTCTTATGGATTTATTAGTTTTGGTACCTTATAATTGGTATAACTACCTTCAACCTCTATCCTATTGGTGAAGGCTCTATGAATTACTCCACTAAACCCTAGAATAGATTTACTAGTTTATACCCAATTATTATAAATTCTTGATTTTAGGCCATTATAGACCACATAAGTCTTTTTTTGTTCTTTTTTTTTCTATTTCATCAGCCTAATTGAGCTTCTTATTTCAAAGATATCACTTTATTTTGAACTTTTAGGTCTTTCCTTTTTAGCTTGAATTCTTTCTTTAGAAGTTTTATCTTCTTTAGATTAATTTTTTGATAAAGATTCCTCTTTTAAGCATTTGGATTCTAAGAGTTGTTTTGAGCAATCAAGTTCTTTATTTTTATTTTCTATCTCCATAAGAAACTTCTCAAGGTATAACCGCTCGAGTTTTTCTTGTAGGATATTTATTTTCTTTTCCTTTATCTTGATCTTGATATCAGGATGTTCCATTCTTGAAAGTATACAAATATTTAGAGGTGTTAATTTTGTAGTATGAGCATTTTCTAAACTATTTTTATTTTCCAAGAGATATTCGACATCAAATTTGTAGTGATTGAACCACTATTTTCATATGAATAATCTTCCTTGCTTATAATAATATTAGTTCTTAAGAAATAATCAAAATTCTTGATATATATTGTAAATTTTTCAATTGCCTTTTTAACAACTAGATATTCTTTTTTATTACTATGATAATTTAATTATGATCCTAGAAAGATCCTGATCCATATCTACAAATATATTCATCTTTATCATATATTTTTGCTTCAAAAACTACTTTTCAATATTCTTATGAAGCAGCTGTTTCAATTATTATTTTATCATCTGGTCCTGAATGGTATAAAACTGATAAATTTTTTACCTATGTTTTTAGCTTTATCCATATACAGAGTATCTTGTTCTGTCTATTTCCAAATATGGTCCTTTTTCAATCATGCTTGTAAAGGTTTTCGTATTTCTGCAAGGTTCTTGATATTTGTTTTTACATATGGTAAACATCCTAGAAATCTTTGTAATTAGTTTTATCTTTTAATTTACTAGAAAAATCTTGAATGTTATTTAGTATATGTGGTTGTAGATTATGTTTTACATCTTCAATTTTCAACCGTAAATACTTAATTTTCTATTGAGTAAGTAATGTTTTCCTTTCAACGAGTACAATACCTTCTCACCTATATTCTTTTAGGATATTAATAATATCCAAATAATGTTTATTTAATTTACTACTAAAAGCCAAAATATCATCTATATAGACATAACAAATATTTTTTAATATTTTAAAGACGATATCCATATATCTTTAGAAGATACATGAAGCTTGCTTTAATCCAAAAATCCAAATGGTACAATAGTCATTGGAATTGTTCTTGAGGGAAACTAAATGTCGTTAACTTTTGAAATTATTCATCTAGTCTTATTTGCTAAAATCTATTTTTACAATCACAAGTATTTCTTTCTTTTTATTAATGATAATAATTTTTCTTTTTTTTGGAATAAAGTATCCATCATCAATGGTTACTTTATTTAATGTTTTGAAGTTTATTACGATTCTATTTTTTCCTCTTCTTTTTTTTTAGCTTTTTTTACTAAGAATGCTGGACTAAAGTGAGATGAATTATACTAATAACCTTATTAGGGTTTCTTAATTTTATGTTGGCAATGACTTTAGATTTATTAATTTTTGGATCCAATGGATTTTCTGAGCTTACTATTTTTTAATAATTTTTTGATACCTATTAGGGATTTATATTCTTGTATTTCATTAAGAAAAAAAGTTTTTTTCTCTTATATATCTAATGAAATATTTTCTAAATAAATTTTTTGTTGCTTTATGTTTATCTCACCACATTTTTGCTTTTTATGTTGTTGCATAAAAGTTGGGTTTGATACAATCAAAGTTTTTCTTATCTTTGATACATAAATAGTATCATCATATAATGTTATTAGACTTATTTTGTCTAAATATTTTGTAAAATTTTGATATAAGTATAGGAAATTATTTCCTATTAATAAATCAACTCTTGTTTCTTCTTGATATATGGTAAGAATATAAAAATGTTCTCCTCCTATTATTATATTTGTATCTTTTAGAACCTTATTGAGATTTATTGTAATATTATTAGCAATTCTTACAATTAGATCTTTTGGTGCCTATTTTAAGTGTTTTTATAGAAACACATATTTACTTGCTACACACATACTAGCTCATGTATCTATATATGCATGTATTTGATAGCTAACATAACCTTTAAATTTAAGTCCTACATTAATATATGCACTATTTGGATTTATAATACTATATATCATTCATCTTCTGAAGAGGAGTACCCATATTCTGAGTGTTCATATTCTGAATTGGTTATTTCATCCTTAGTTTCTTCTAATAGATAAATACTACAAGTATCGTCTATATATAATTCCTCAATTAGTTCTAATTTCATCTTAAAAGCTTCTTCTAAGATTTTTGCT
This sequence comes from Hippophae gyantsensis, assembly GCA_030763125.1. Lineage (NCBI taxonomy): Eukaryota > Viridiplantae > Streptophyta > Magnoliopsida > Rosales > Elaeagnaceae > Hippophae > Hippophae gyantsensis. The sequence goes on along the minus strand of CM061028.1, from coordinate 71,253,209 downwards.
TTCTGTGAAAATTCCTTTTTAAATTCTTTCTTATGTTGTAGCCTACTAGGACATTCATTGGCATAATGTCCTTCTTTATTACAAATCCAACATCTGCATTTCTTTTTCCTTGAAAGGTAATAATTCTTCTTTTCAAGAGGTTTATACCTTTTTCTTATAAAATATATTTGCTTGTAGGTTTCCTTATTAAATATTCTTTTATATTTTTGAAAATATTGTTTTTTGAATTTGTATCTTTTAAATTTCTGGTATTTTTCATATTTTTTAAATTTCTATTTCTAGGATTTTATGTTACAACCATATTTTTCTCATATTCTAAAATCTCTTGTATCACAACAGATTTTATCATTTTTTCTTATTTGTTTATATTCTTTTGGCATTTAATGATTATCCAGCTTTTAACACTTCTTATTCTCCCTCCTAGGGTGTCTAGTATGATTTTCTTATTTTTTTGACTCCAATTTTCTATTAAGATCTTATGTAATGTTTCAGGTAATTTTTGGAAAATATTTCCTTATAAGTTGTTTGCATAAATGGTGGTAATTTATGATAATATATTTCATATTCACAAATAAAAAAATATATGTAACATATGTTACCAATTTTCATATTTGTTAAATGTCATTTGGTTTCATTGATTTCATTATCTCTAGATTCAGTGATAGTTCTTCTTTTATCTTATCCAATAAACTTCTTATATATTTCATTTACTACTATATCTTAATATTCTCTTCTTGTAAGTGCATTCTCTTGCATCAAGAAATGTTGTTGGTTTGTTAAATTTAAAAACAAAACATTAACATTTATTGTCATTTTATGAGCTATTAATACCCTACATATTGAAGGGTTTGTTTGTGTAGTTTGTGAGCTTTGTATGAGCACACTCATACCACTAACCCATTTATCTAAAGCTCTTTTCCTATCTCTTATACAATCTAGATCTAAGATATCATATCTATAATTTTCATGGAGCTTGAATTCTAGTGGGATATTACCTCTAGTTCCCCAATGCATCTCTTCTTTCATTTTGGGTGACTGTATTATTCTATTGGTAGTGTCAAGCTCTCCTGACCTTTGCCTATTTATTTTTTCCTATGTAGGTCAAATGTTTCTTCTTAGTAAGAATTTGATAATGAAATTGGTTTTATATGTATTTTTGGGGTCATGATTTCTAGTTCATAATCATTCTCGCAAATTATTGTTATATTATCTTCCTCTTTGTTTGTACAATATTTTTCATTATAATATTCTTCTAATTCTTTATTAGTTAGTGTTAAAAAATAATTAATTTTTCTATATTCCTATCTTCGAGATTCACGAGTTTTTCTTCTAATTTTTTTTCTATATTCTATTAAATTGAAATTATATCCTTTTTGTTATATTTTTCTTCATTTTTTTCTTCTCTCATTTCTAGGTAACAAGGCGTCTGATTTCCTAGGTAGTTATACTTTTAATCCTTTTAAGGGATCAAATTATGACTTATAATATCATTATTTCTATATAAGTTATATACATCTTTTCTTGGTTTTATAAATTTCATATGTATATTTTGTTATAATTTATTATAACTACGTTTGTTTATTTCTTTCCATAATTGTTTTTATCTTTCCATTATTTCTTATAGATATTTCGTATTTGATTCTTGAGCTAAATTCATTTCCTATATTAAAATCCTCAAAGCTTTCATTAATGTTGCTTGATTTTTTACTACTCCTACTAGGCTTCTATCTATTTCTAACTATATATTTTTTGAATTTATCTTTAAACATTATTGTCTTCCTAATATGATATCATGAACTAATGCTTTCATTACTTTATTAGAGGTTTCTCCTTCATAGTCTATAAAAGTAATTCTCGTTATATTATTATTTTTAACCACATTACTTTTTCTTCTTGGTATTAAAGGTTTTTCCTTAATATCCAAATGTCATTCATCCGGTATTTCAAAGTCCGTTAATAAATTTGGTTTTATTATTTGTCCAAGTTCTTGAATTTTTTTTATCTATTTTGATAAATTTATTTTATCCATATATTAAAGTATTATGACTGTTCGTTAATGAATACCTTATTATGTAGTATATTGAAAATTGAAAATTTTCTTCTTTCATTAAATCTACTCTTTCAAATTCATAAGTTAAATTTAATACTTAGTTAAAGTTTTTATAATAATAATTACTAACAAACCTAAGATATGTTGTAAATTTTGACTTCTGTTATTCCAAATTACTATGGACCATTCATAGTAAAATATATTTCTTGTTTATTATTATATTATCTAATAATAATATTTTATGGGTGTATCTAATCATTCTCTGAAATGAGTTTGAATTAATATTTGGATTACTCTTAAATGAATCTATCAAATTTTTTTTATCCTTTTTGAGAATTTTGATATTTTATTTAATATAGTTTTCTTGTCAATTAATGATATATTATACATTCCTTTTGTATTTGTGATATTAATACTCATTTTTTTATTTATTCCATAATAAATATTATCTTTTCTTGGAAATAATTTCCTTAAAGATGAAAATGAAGAATCTTTATATCCATCTATTTCTTTAAGATTTTATTTTATTTTTTAAATTTATTCAATTTTTTTTTACTTATTAACATTTTATGTGAAAATCATCTTGAGATGTATTATATTTCTAATTTTACTATTTCTTAATTTTCTATTATTTCTCCAATTTTTATTTATGAAATATTACTATTTATTTTCATTAAATTTAACTTTTGTTATGTTTAGGAGATATTTTTGAATTTTTTAAAACCTTAAGGGTATTTTTAAAGATATTTTAAAATTTGAAAATATATTTATATTATTTTTTATTTTTATATATAAAAAAGATATAGATTAAAAGTAAATTTTATTTATTTCATCAATAGAGTTGAAAAGTATTTTAATTTTAATTTATAAATTTAATCCACGTCAAAAACCGTTTAATTAAGAGAGTTTAAGAGTAACTTGAAAAAATGAAAATATTATGTACAGTACTATGATCTATATCAAGTCAAATATTAGTACTATGTTGATTTAGCCCCATCCTAGGGTAGGCTCAGTACTATGTCGGTTGTTATGTTGTGATGTAGAATATAGATAATTGAGACATGGCCACTTACATAATATTTTGTGGCTCTCGTACGTAGGTGATACAAACAATTATATTTAAGATTTTTTTTCTTATCTAGATCCGATGTATTTTGAAATATGAATTCATTGGTGAGACAAATGAAAATCTTTTACTTTCTATTAGTCTTCAGTCAAGTATTTCATTTATTTAGGTATATAAAAAATTTAAAATTTGATTTTTAATTATGAGTATATAAACAACATATATTTAACAAAATTACTAAAATTTACTAAAAAAATATATAATAAAAATAACATCTTTAAAATTTATAACCATAAAATTAATATAATTTATATCCATTTCTTACATTGTTACGATTAAAAAGAATCTTACACATTATTTCATATTAAATATAATACAAATTAAATTATGACTATTTAAATTTGATTAATATTAAATATCATCTAATTATATTATGTTTAATTTGAACGTAATGTAATTATATATCGTTTGATGTTATTATGAAATTATTATTATCGTTATAAATTTTAGAGGTTTTATTTTTTATAAGTTTTCAAATTGTTATTAACTTCACATTTTTAATAAATTAAATTATTATTATCATAGTATATATAACTATATTATTATATTAAATAAATAAAATTAATTACATCAAGTTAAGATATTTTATTCAAAAATTATATATTTACCTTAATTGTATTATAATTTTTGAAATAACTATACTACGTACACTGTCATAATTAGAATTCAAATTTTAGACATTTTATATATCTAAATAAATTATATGTAACTGAATTTTCATCCCTATTTTTACAAAGCTTGTATTATTAAGATATTAAATAAATAATTTATGTGGATTAACGGTATGAAATTCTTTATGACATCATTATCCTCTATTATGTAACTAATACATATCATAATTGAAATGCGAACTAAATCTAAAGTTTCAATAGTATTTGAGAAAGTCATAGGTCAAAAGATCGTTATAAGGTTCGAGCCACAGTTTATTTATATAACAAATTCAGTTCAAGTGGCCAAGTTTGAATGGTTTAAGTATAAGACCTAGGGTGCATATTAAGCCACCTATACGGCTTGAGGGTAAGTTTAGCTCTTAAGGCTAAGTGTACTCGAGTATGTTTGAACACACGAACTAGAGATGAGTAGACTACGAAATAATATATCATATTAATGGAATCTAGGTCTTGAATTGACTCATGAGCTCATCAGACTCAACATTTGGCTGGCTTTCAGGCTCGTGAGACTCAATGTTGGGTTGCCTCATAGGATCATAAGACTAAGCATTGGACTGGCTCACAAGCTTATCGAATTGAGCATTAGGTTGGCTCATAAGCTCATCGGGTTGAGCATCAGGTTAGCTCATGAGCTCATAAGCCTAGGCTTTGGGTTGATCCACGGGCTCAAAAGATGTTTGTCCAAACAAATATATATACCGAACATATTGATGCACAATTATACAAGAAAATTTGTTAACTTTAAGTGCACTTGTTTTTATGCAAATGCATCTGTACCTAAAAGTGAATTGTTGAATTGTTAATTGTACACCTAAAATTTTGTAACTGTACTTGTAATTGTACCTAAAACTTTTTAAGTACAGTTAGCATATTCTTTGACACTTTTAGGTATGGTTGTCAATTGTATCAAAACTATCAAAAAATTTAGAACAATTCTTGAAGACATTGGGGTAGAGTTAGTAACCGTAACTAGAACTTTTGCAACTATACCCGTAGACATTAAATATACCTAAAACATTAAATATACCTAAAACGCTTTAGGCACAATTACCAAATTTCTCTTATGCTTTTCTAAAACATTTTAGTTACAAATTACATATTTCTATGATGCTTTTAAGTATAATTAACATTTTTCCAATGAGATATATGGGTACAGTTAATAACTTACTCAAATATTTTTTTTAATTAATTTTTGTAAATTATTTTCTTACACATATAAAATACAATATTTTCTATAATATTTTTTTATCCCTGATTATATTAAGTATTATTAATACATACATTTTAAATATAATATTAATTCCATCATCATTAATTAAAATAACACAGTTAATTTAATAATTACTAAAGATTAATATATAAACTAAACTTAATAATTATATATTAAAATGTAGGTATTTAATTATAAAAAATTTAAATACATTAAGTGATATTTCTAACTAGCTAGTGCGTATATTTTATTTAATAACTTGATTAATTAGCTTGACATACCAATATCAAGAAAAAATTGGCATATTTCTCTTTGACAAACATCAAGCTCTTATCTTCTGTTTGTTGTCTTTTCTACAAAATATAAAAAAATTAAAATGATTATTTTTAATAACTAACGTATTAGAGTACAAATCAAAAAGTTCATGAAAAAAGATTTCATAACTTACTATTAATTTTTGAGAATTTTTCGATTGGTATACAATACCTATCATATAAGCATATTAATATATATTTGTACTAACTGAGTTATTTTGAGTGATTATCCATATTTTTAACCAAGCTACGATGTATCTTTTAACTTGTCTAATGTATTAACTCATCCCCAATGAGAATTAGCAAAGTCTCTTCACCTTTAATAGACTTATCAATACTAACTCAAGTGTGCATTACAGCCTTACACTTACCAAGAAGTATATGATGCACTTTAACGAATGGGTGACTTGTATGATAAACTTTACCTGTAGTTTCTATGTTATTCAATTCATCCAATGTAAACAACAATTAATCATTATTACCTCTCCTCCTCTCTTCCCATCTATTGGGTGAGAACCTATAAGAGGGAAAAGATTAGTTTGTGGAAGACTAGAAATCCTTAATCCGTTCTTCAATCCTTCATCATGGATTCAAGTATGTTCTTCATTGGTTTGCGTAATCTTGATAATCTGACATGCGTCTAAAGATTTATGCATGTATTTAGATCTAGTAATAACAAGTGGTATCAGAGCCTTCCTTTATGCTAGATTATTAGGATTGATCATATTGGTTGTGATTATTGAATTCTATGTATATATATATGATTTTAGTTTGTTTTATAAACCCATATGGTTTTAGGGATTTGATTCATATTATGTGTATTTTTATTAATCACGATTATATGATTATTGAAAAAATGATAAAGATTATAATATATATAAATATGATGTAGTTTTGATAATATACATCCATATATACCTTTGAGTTGATGTCTTCAACAAATCATTTTTTTATCATAATTTATCCCTTTGATTGGCATATTATGCATTTTGTATTTCCAATTTTTTTTACTACTTTCGTATGTATATTTCAATGGAACATTCTTTTTGTTTCTTTCTCTATGAAATATGCTTCGATTTGGTTAGTGTAGTATATTTTTCAGATAAAGTATTGATAGCATTCAAATTCTACTTCATGGATTTAGTACAATATTTGATTTGATTTGATAAAAGTGAATCATATTTGATTTGAATTAGTAAATATGAATCATATATATATTGTTTCTTTTCCATTTTTTTGAAATATATAATATGTATTACATATATTTATTTATGGTGAAAATATCAAACTTATTTATTTATTTATGGTAAAAGTATCAAATTTCATTATTTATTTATTTATTATTGTATTAAACTTTGGATTTCGGGGCACTCACTTAATTTTTGTATCCTCTATTCTAGAATAAATTAATTTAAACAAAATGTTGCCAAAGTAACCTCTTTTGTGTAGATTTATTTATTTTTGAATATTAGGATGTGTGTATTTCTTGTTTATGCGATCAATGATCAACTCAAAGAAAGGTCATTGATTGGCCAAACAACAAATGCACATGTGAGAATAAATTGGTGATAATTATAGAGTATCCATGTGAATAATATATCAGCCCAAAGGAAGGTTATTGTTTGACAGGATTTATTATCAACATTTGATTTTTGCACGAAAAGTACCACTTACAAGTTGATGTTTTTGTCCAAAGACTAAACACCAATGTTGTGCAAGGTATCTTGTTTAAATGGGCCCATCACTATAGTTGATTAAAGTTTATGTCTTACATGATTATTTTATTTTATTATTTTCCATGTTATGACATGAATTTCTATTATGTGAGCTTATGTATTTGTTTCCTTTTCTTTTTTTTCTTTTAGTTATTGCTTCTACTGCTAATATCACTGCCAACATGAACTCAATTCATGTGCTTAACGGCACAAACTTTAAGAGCTAGAAAGAGAACATTCTGTTAATTCTCGACTGCATGGATTTAGACTATGCATTAAGAAAAGAACAACCTACTTCTCTTATAGAGAAAAGTTCCACTGATAAAAAAAATGAACTTTGAGAAGTGAAAACTTTCTAATCGCTTAAGTTTAATGATGCTAAAACGTAGTGCTCTAGAAGCCTTTAGGGGCGGTATGTTCGATGAGGTAACTGTTAAGGGTTTCCTTGAAGAAATTGAAAAGAATTTTGCAAAGAATGAAAAGGTTGAGATAAGCAAGCTTTTAATTGACCTTGTCCAGATGAGGTATAAAGGAAAGGGAAACATTAGGGAGTACATTATGGAGATGTCTAACATCGCCTCCAAACTTAAGATAGTAAAGCTTGATCTTTCAGATGACTTGATTGTGCATTTGGTACTCATATCCCTTCTTGCACACTATGGTCAATTTATAGTTAGCTATAACACTCAAAAGGAGAAATAGGCTCTTAATGAGCTCATTTCACACTGTGTGTAAGAAGATGATAGTCTGAACCGAGAAAAGACTAAAAGTGCTCATCTTGCAACTACCTTAAAGAGAAACAAACTAAAAAGGACTAATGATAAGGAAAATACAGTGGGAACATCACAACCCAAGAAACAAAAGACTCAGGATGCCTGTTTCTTTTGCAAGAAACCTGGGCATATGAAGAAGAAATGTTCCAAATTCGTCACATGGTGTATAAAGAAAGGTAGACACCTTTGTTTGTTCTGAAGTTAATTTGATTTTTGTACCTTGCAATACATGGTGGGTGTATTATGGTGCAACTACTCACACAAGTGTTTCTATACAGGGTTGCATTTGGAGCTGATCGCCAAGTGATGCTCAAAGATTCATCTATGTGGGCGATGGAAAAGTAGTTCTAGTTGAAACCATTGGTAGTTTTAGATTATCTTTTGAGATTGGTCATTTTATTGAACTAAGAGATACTTATGTGGTACCATTATTTAGGCTGAATTTTATTTCTATTTCTGTTTTGGACAAATTTGGTTACTCTTATTCATTTGGGAACAATAAATTTAGTCTCTTCCTTAATTCTACTCTAGTTGTGATTGGTTCTTTAATTGATAAACTATATATGATAAATACAATTGCTTCATCTAATGAAACCTTGCAAACAACATCGATAGGTACAAAGAAAAAATTATCAAATGAGAATTCTGCCACCCTATGGCACAAACGCTTAGGACACATCTCCAAAAGGAGAATAGAGATACTTGTGTTAGATGGAATATTTGAACCCCTTAATTACACAGAACTTGATATGTGTGTTGAGTGTATCATAGGGAAACAAACAAACATTTGGAAGTTGAGTGCCAATAAGAGTTCTAGTGTCATACAATTGATACATATTAATATATATGGTCCATTCCCTACAAATTCTTGGAATGACCAATAGTATTTTATCACTTTTATAGACGAATATTCTTATTATGGGTACTTATACTTGATCCATGAAAAGTCATAATCCTTGGATGTTTTTTAAGGCCTTCAAAGCCGAATTTGAAAATCAACTAGGTGAGAAGATTAAAGTTGTCAAATCAGACTGTGGTGGTGAATACTATGGTAGATATGACAGATCAAGTGAACAACGTCTAGGATTATTTGCCAAATTCTTAGAGGAATATGAAATTTTCCTACAATACATAATGCTAGGGCAACCTCATATGAATGGTGTTACTGAGAGACGTAATAGGGCACTTAAGAACATGGTAAGAAGTATGATTACTCATTCTTCTTTGCCATAATCAGTCTGGGGAGAGGCAATTAAAACTACAGCCTATATACTGAACTGACGCTATCCACGTAGGACGTAGCGTCGGTTGACGTGGTGAACCGATGCTATCCACGTAGCGTAGCGTCAGTTGACACCTGGAACCGACTCTACGTCCATGCATAGCGTCAGTTTGACACGTCAACCGACTCTACATCCTACGTGGATAGCATCGGTTCTACACCGAACCGACTTTAAACCAATTTAAAGTCGGTTTTTTCTAAAAACCGACTTTACGTATTGACTTAAATACCCATTTTGTAGTAGTGATGCTTCTTCGACCCATATAATTACGTATACTAATTGATCTCAGTTGTCTTTTCCATCATTGCTCAATTTATATTAAAACACATTACTAGTCATAACAATATATAACATATAAGTATAGGAAAAAAATTAGTAAAAATTTATTGTATTATAAAATTGATTTAGTCTTATCTTAAAAGATTCACTTTGTGTTCATTACAAAAAACAATCCCATTGTTCTTGAGTATTTAATCTATATTTTTTGGGAGGTGTTTGTGATAATTTTGGTGACTTAAGGTAAGGCACCACATGCTTATGTATATCTTATGCTTATGTTTTCTCCATTTATCCCCTACTTGCTTCATGATATATATACGAGCAAACTCTGAATCAACATTAAAAAATATGAAAGTTTCCTATATAAACCATGTGCAAAATGATGACTATAACTAAAATAAAAGTTTTATGAAATAAAATTTCGCTCTAAACATGACCCTTCAACGTTTATAATACAACTTACTACATCTTATAATCAATGGTAATTGAGGTATGTGCTTGTACCCCAAATAATTAATGAAGTCATTAGAATTCTTTTCAATAGATGTGTTTTCTACATTAAATAGTAAAGGAGTCCTAATTCCTTCACTTCGTAATTTTTATTCATTTGAATAACACCTATTGTTTTATTCTTTTTCTCCTTCCTTATTAATATTATTTGAGAGTTGTGATGACTCCATCCTACAACGTGAAAAGCTGTAAACAAAGAGATTAATAATCTAATAAGAAACAAAATGAATGTAATAAATATAAAATAATACAACAAGTTACCATAGACAAAAAAAAAACTTAAAAGAAATCAAGCATAAAAGCTTAAAGGAACTCAACTTACCAAATAACTAATGAAATCATCAAAATTAATGTAGGAAGATGTGTCTTATTAATTTTCTTTATGATGTATAATCCATGTTCCTTCACACTCAACTCGACAATAATTAACTTCATCTGCATCATGTCGTTAGCCAATAACAATACTTTTATTTAATAAAATAGCAACATCTTCATGGTAATTACAATATCTCCTCATATGTCATTATTTAGAGTATCACTATAATCTCGATAAGGATGAGTTAAAACATTCTATCATTGTTTTTCTTGAGTATCACGAATGTAGAACACTTGCTTAAGTTGAAAGGCCAATATAAAAATGTCATCTTTGTGACCAATATTATTTAGATCAATCAATATGAAATCAAGAGCATCCTTTTTTACTCCATGTTTGCTATCCATCCTACTATACTTAGTAAATGAATTCTAATCTTAACATAATCAAGATCCTATATTTCATTAATAAATCCATAATATGAAATGTCCCCTTCAATAGTTGCATATCCTTAGCGCTTGAAAAGTGCATACTTTTTGCTACTATAGAAACTCCACTATTTTGTGTAACACGATTGTCACTCATATTTTTGTTTGGTAATGAATCTCATTTATGGTATAGCTATGATACTTTATGACATTTAATTTGAGACCTTGTGCTATCATGTGCAATTCTTTTGAGGTATTTCAATTTGTATTATTCAATTTATTTATAATCCATTAAAAGATAAGATAAATATAAACTAGTTAGGTAATAATATGTTAAATATATATATTAGTATAATAGATACAAATGTATGATTCAATTACTTGAGTTTGTAACAAATATATAAATGTGTAGTTATACTCATTTAATATCGATTTTTCTCTCTTGTTTTGATATCATAGATTTGCTTCATATGTTTCCTATAATAATAAATTCAAGATTCGCTAGAGAGAGTCCAAGATTACTTAATCAATGCATGGCTGAACTTTTTCTAAGTTGTTGAAAACAATCCTATATTTTTGTGCCCAAACTCCACAATCAATCATATCAATGCACCCGCCTTAACCAATTGGTTTAACTCTAGCCAAAAATTCAGACCAAAATTTGGTTGCTTTCTTCGCCATATAGCACTCAACCATGTACCCTTCTAGACGATTTTGGTTACAAACATGACTTTTAAGCACACTTCTATATCTTTCAAAATGATACATCCATGTTAAGTACATAGGACTATATAATTCCAACGGTCATGTAAGATGCATAGTTAAGTGCATCATTATTTCAAAAAATGATGGCTGAAAGTACTTTTCAAATTTACATAATGTTTGCACAACTCGTTTTTGAATTTTGTCCATATTTTTAACATCAACAAACTTTTTACAAATGTCATTAAAAAATGAGCACATGTCAATGATTGCACTCCTAACATCTTTAGGCAACATACCACATATTAGAACTGACAATATTTGTTGTATTAAAGTGTGACAATCGTGAGACTTCATTTAAATCAATTTTCAATTTAAAGTAGAAATGAGATAGCGTATGTTAGATGAATATCCAGATGGAACTTTAACATTAGCTAGTGCCTCAATAATATTTTTTCTCCACTTTAGACAAAGTAAAACACACTGGAGGAAGAAAAGTGTGACGCTCTAAAAATTGAGGATTCAAATCTAGACGTAACCTAATGTTGGCTAAGTCCGATCGAGTAGCTAATCCATCTTTTGTTTTTCCCAAAATATTCAACAAGGTATAAAAGATACTATCACACACATTGTTTTTCAATATGCATGATATCATGTAGATGTCTAATTGATAAATGTCTCCAATACTCCAACTCAAAGAGTATGGATCTCTTTCTCCAACACATAAAGGTATCCAGAAGTTTTAGTTCTGCTTTTGATTTACCTCAAAAGAAAGTTATTCTTTCAATTTCTTTTAAAATATCATCTCCAATTTATGGTGATGGAGCTTCATTATGTTTCTATGATCCATTGAAACATCACCTTTGATTTTTATATGGATGCCTAAGTGGAAGGAAAATCCTATGACCTATATAACACATCTTATGAGAATTAATTAATTTTTCTGCATATATATTTGTGTTACAAATTAGACAAGTAAAATAGCCCTTAACTGTACAAACAAACAAATTACTATAAATTGGAAAGTCATTTATAGTCCACTTAGGATTTCCTTCTAGCTAAAACATTTCTTACAGTATGTACCAATTACTTCAACATCGTTATTCCATAAAAAATTTAAATCATCTATAATGGCTCTAAAAATACATCAATATCATATCCTAGTTGTCTAGGAATTGATATCAACAATGTTAGCATCATAAATTTCTTTCTTATGTATAGCCACGGTGGGAGATTATACTTGACCAACATAACTAGCCAACAACTGTACTTACTATTCTTTGAGTTGTATGAATTGATACCATTAGCTTCAAGTGTAAAAGATTTCTAGGTTCTAATATAAATTTTGGTCAAGTTTGATTTATTAGCTTTTAGGAACTAGAATGTGATGGGTGTTCTATTTTTCCATTTAGAACATTTTGAGAAGCATGCAATGTTAAATTTTTTAATGTATCAATACTTCAAAACATCTTTTAAAATCGTGAAATTGGTGGAAAATTCCATAAAAGCTTTGTAGGTACTTTTTTTTTCTTTTTTTATCATTAATTTCATTTTTAGGTTCTTTCCACCTAGATTTCTTACATATAGGACACATGCATGTATCTGCATATTGTTTCTTATAAAGTATGCAATCATTTTGATATATACGTATTTTCTCGTATTCTTTTCCTAGCACATTGAGTGTTTTTTTCACTTTGTATGCTGAGTGATGTAGTTTATGATCCTTATGAATCATGTTACCTAACACTATTTAAATTTTTTTGAAAAATTTATTAGATATTCCATACTATAATATTTATAATGTGACTAGTGCTGAAATCTTAGTAAACTTCTTACACCTATCCTATAATGGTTTTTCAACATCATCCAAAATCTTATTAAACTCTTGACCTAACTTATTGTCGTCTAAATTTTCTTACATTGTATTTGATATATCTTTAGTGTTAACAAAAGTATCATCATCATGCTTTCTCTTTTGGGTAGGGGATGTATGAGGATATTCATTATTATTTTTTTTCATAATATCTTCCCCTTACTAAAACCAATTCTTATAATTTTTGTCAATACCATGTTTAAATACATGATTTCAAATTTCTATCACACTATTTCCTTTTTAGATGCCATATTTGAGATAATGACACCTTATTTTTCATGATCACTTGCTTTATTAGTAGCAAAATTTTAAAAGCATCAAGCCCTTCACCAAATTCATTAGACCTCCTATCCATTGACATCCATGACTTATCCATTTTACTAAATACCTAATTATATATATAACATTCAATGCAAACAATTAATGTTAAACTATCTCGTTTCTAATCTATATCACTTTGAACAACATTATTAAAACTAAAGAAATAAATTTTTTTTTTAGCATTTAACATATGGTTAAATTATTTACAAAATGTTTCCAAAAATCAAATATTATATGTGAACTCATATTTCATAGTCATAAGACAAATTATTTTCAAAATATTACAAAGAATCATAAATCATATAGGAACTCACATTTCATATTCACGGAAAAAAAATAATTTTCAATATATTGCAAAAAGAAAATCATTTGAATTCAAATTTCTCATTCATGAAACAAAATTATTTTTAAATTGTTGCAAAAAATCAAATATTATATCATAACCCACATTTCACATTCATGAAACATAAGCTATTTTTAATATATTGTAAAAAAATCAAATTTTATATAGGAACTCACATTTCACATTCATGCAACACAAATAGTTTTCAAATATTGTAATGTGAATTATTAAAATCTAAAATCTAAAAAAATAAAAAATAAAAACACTTGCACCATTATTGTAGGATGATATACTAGTGGAAGTGGCATAGTGCAAAAGGGCGGATCGAGAAGGCAAGATGGGGGTGGTAAGGCACTGACAACGATGACGCAAAGGGTGGAAATGATAGATGACTTCCAAGCAGGAGAAGCACGAGTAGTGGGATGGGTAAGGCATCAAGGATTAGCATGGCGTATGACGAGGTTAGCGTGTGATGGCAAGACAGTTTGGCTGAGGAAGAGCTCACACGAAGGGGCTGAGACTTTATGTTGTCTTGAGTAATATGAGGAAAGATGTTGGTTTAAATTTGTAAAAGTTTTAGATACGATTGTTAACGTACTTAAAAGAATTTTAGGTATAGTTGTCAACTGATCCTAAAAGCCAAGCTTTACGTACTATTGTTAAATATACTTAAAGCAAGACTTTTAGGTAAAATTATTTTAAATTTGTAAAAATTTTAAGTACGATTGTTAACTGTACATAAAAGTATTTTAAGTATAGTTGTTAATTGCAGCTAAAAGTCTTACTTTAGGAATCATTGTTAAATGTACCTAAAAGTGTTTCAAAGATGAGAAAAAAGGTATGCATTTTTATACTTTTAATTACAGTTAACAACTATATCTAAAACTAAAACATTTAAAAAAGGCTCCCAATTGTACCTAAAAATCTTTTGGTACAAATTTTTTTTTTCAATACGGATTTGTACCTAAATGTATTTCTTATTGTAGTGGTGTAAAAGTTTCTCATCTAATGGCTTTAATTCATAAATTATCCTTCTAAAATCATTTATTTTTTTTTCTTTTTTTACTACCTTTATATAATTTTGGAGTGACTTTTATCTCTTATGATTACAAATTCATGAAAAAAATTTATTTATTTTTCTTTTTTTACTACCTTTAAATAATTTTGGAGTGACTTTTATCTCTTATTATTACAAATTCATCTTTGTTTTTGATTTAAAACTTTTTCTCATAAACCTTTTTTTTTCATTTTTCTATTACTAATATTTATCAGTTTTTTTCATTATTTGTACATGTTTTTAATATAACTTTTTTCTGGTCTAAAATATTTTGTATGTTTTACATCACTAGTTAAGCTTTTTTAAAACTATATATTAATTAATATTGTTGAGGAGGCAATATTACTTGTACTAATAAGGATCAATAGTACGAGGTAAAAACTTTTAAGTGGATCACGGTGGACTTTGTGAATATATAACCTCCTTGATAGGCTTGGGTCCAATAAGTGGGCCAGGTGAAGTATATGTTAAAATATTAATTCTTCGTTCTCAAATTCAAAACAGGAGTATGAAGACATATTTGCATGCAAATCATGTACCTTAGACTTCTAAACAAAATATGATATAGTAATAGAATAACAACTCACCATTTGAAGAAGAAGTTGTGAAAGATAATATACTCATAAAATATAAAACTAAATCACAACTAGATTGGAAAATTAGAGAAAACAATACTAAAAGATTTTAGTATAATAAAGAAAAAGCATACTTGAAGTACACAAAAAAACAAAAGTCATAATATATCAATAAAATCCCTCGAATAATGTGTAAGTTGAGACATATTTACTATATCATAATCAAATGATGCCTACAGTTAAGTCCAATCAAGTCATATAATCAAACATTAAGACAAAAATCTGATATGAGGGAATGGGCTTTAAACACCTTCTAAAGTGATCAGTTCGTAGTTTATTTCGAGTATTTTATCTAATTCTTTACCGAGGTGATCAGCTCATATGCTATTTTCGAGTGTTCTATCCGATTTTTTATCAAGATTATTAGCTCATACTTTATTTTTGAAGTGTTCTACCTGGTTCTTTATTTGAGTGATTCAACTACTAGGATCATTTCAAACGTGTAAGGAAAAATCATTAGTAGGCACTACAGTTATCCGTTTCCCTTAAAGTAGTCACTTTTGTCCAAGTATTCTACTTGGTTCTTGACCAATGTATGTAGCTCGTACCTTTGTTCGAGTGCTTTACATAGTTCTTTACCAAGTCGATCAACTCGTACTTTTGTTCGA
This sequence comes from Hippophae gyantsensis, assembly GCA_030763125.1. Classification (NCBI taxonomy): domain Eukaryota; kingdom Viridiplantae; phylum Streptophyta; class Magnoliopsida; order Rosales; family Elaeagnaceae; genus Hippophae; species Hippophae gyantsensis. Next base: position 71,236,998 of record CM061028.1, on the reverse strand, counting down.
GAACTCTATTTAATTCTTTATTGAGGTGACCAACTTGTACTTTTTTGAGTACTCTACTTGATTTTTTATCGAGGTGATTAACTCATACTTTTATTCGAGTACTTTACTTGATTCTTTATCAAGGTGATTAGCTAGTAATTTTATAATTTGACCTTCTTATCAACCTGAAATTATACAATATTAGCTTCCCAAGACTCTCAAGTGATAGCGTGAGTGCTCTACTTGATTCTTTATCGAGCTAATCAGGTTGTATTTTTATAATTCAACCTCTTTATCAGTTTGGAATTGAACAACATTGGCTTTCTAAGGCTTCCACAGTTTTGCTTAAGCGTCTTGCTTAGTTCTTTATTGGAGTGATTAGCTCATAATTTTTTCCAAGCACTCTACCTAATTCTTTGTTGAGATAATCAGTTCATATTTTTATAATTTAGCTTCATTATTAGTCTAGAACTAAACAATATCAACTTTTTAAGGCTCCTAAGGATTAACTCGAATGCTCTACGTGGTTCTTTACAGAGGTGACTAGCTCTTACTTTTGTTTGAGTGCTCTACCTAGTTTTTCAAGCTCAGGTGAGTTCTCTACCTAGGCTTTCAAGCAGAGGTGATTAACCCGATCTTGTCTTCCTTATAATTTATGAACCATTTTGTTCTAATAAACACCTTTATCAATATATAGAGAATATACAGTAGAAAAGATGAATTAGTTACCTATTATATACTACATTTTATAGTTTCTAGCTATTTTACTTAAATAGCAAAAATTTTGCATTTTATTGTGTGATTCTTATAGTTTTTACTTTTATTCATTTGCATTTTCATGTGCCTTCTAGGGTTCTAGTTTCAACTTTCAAGATACTTCTATCACTGCTTCTATCCCCGCTTCTATCCCTCTCAACTTCTCTATCCATGTCGTTCTACTTATCTTCATCATTATTTGAAATATTGTAGAGGTTCCTTCATAGAAAGACCATAATTTTTTACCTGATATACTTCTATTGTCGTTGATCGAGGATAACTAAATGAGAAGCTGAAATTTATTGGTAATTGTGTAGGAACATATTCGACTTGATGGCCTGATGGTGTTTTACAAATGATGAAGTCTGACTTGAAAGTAAAGGTGACCGGTAAAATCATATTTATTTAATTTATTTGTAATATAGTAAGAATAGTCTTTTAGATATGTGTGTGATGTTTTATTTTTACTAGTTAGGTAAAATTGACAATATTTTTAGCAAATTTATTGTATTTACGTAAATAACTGGAGAAAAGACTTAATGTTCTATGCTAAGATAAATAGTATATACTTTATAATAATTCTCTCAATCTGAAAATATTAGGATCGAAGAAGGGACTTAAATACCCTTTTCATGTGTTGGGATATATATCTGGGCTTTATGATGATTTTGTCATTATAGAGAAAATAATCAAGCAAAGAGACTCATAGGAAAATCTACTGAAGAAACTCATATGTCTTTTATGTCACACCATAATATACAACCTGGATTTCCATAGAATAGTTTATTGTCTAGACATGTAATAGCCTAAAATATGGGGCATGGCATAACCATATTGGCTTAAAATTGTGTCCATGGATGGAGTGCTATAAACAATGTTCCTCCTTCCATTAGGGATTATTCCTATAATATCCTTATAATCTCTAAACATTTAAGTTATAAATCTAATTAACCTAAAGCGTTGAATAGGTAATTTTGTTAATTATGTTTAATTAAAAATTATTAAGTAGTCACAGAAAGAATCATGTTTAAATAACAGAAAGCGAAAATAAAGATATATATGTCACACAATATTTTAGGTGGAAAGAACTTAGATTACATCAACGACCTAAGAGAAAAATCACTAGTTTACCGGACCACTTAACTATCCACTATGAAAAATAAGTTCAATTATAAAGTAAGGTCATAGACTACCCTTCACAGATAAATCCCCCATAGTGATCTACTTATAATTTGTTGCTTTTTCACAGTCTCCATATGGTAGGTGTACGAATCTAGATTAACATTTCGATCTCTTGAGTCACACGAGTTATCGAACTCGTTGAACGAACACTTAAAAAGTTAGCATAAATAGTACAAGTACAAAGTATGTTCTACAACAAAATTAACAATGATAGTAGAACTATCTTATAATCCGATGAAACCATCTTTACTTGAATCTTGATAGCTTATAAATACACTGAAAACAAATAGATAGATAAGCACAATTACTTGGCTTAAAGAATTTATTGTCTATTAGTTCAATGTACATAGTAATAATAATGTGAAGAAAACACAATCAATGAGTAGTAATAAATAGAACATTAAGCGTTAAATGTTCTCCCCCTTTGTGCAATACCTCTCCTATTATTAATCACTTTCTTCCTTTTGGTCATACTAACAAATAATTTAAATTTAAAGCACAAGGATTTACTATAAGTAATGTGACATGCATTCAATTAAATTAAAAGCAACTCCTGCTATGTCGTATAACTTCACAAATTTATGAGTATTAACAATATTCGTGAACAAAGTGGTTAAATGTAAAATAGATTTTAGGCATGTTTTCATGTCCGTTATTCAAAATTGAAGAAATATTCGAGCTTCAATTTGATATAATTCAAGCATAATTTATTTCCTAACATATTAGAATTGAATTCATACATATAGGAAAATATAGTACATACATCGCTCGATTAATCGATGCTAGGGTAGATCAATCAAAGGTCTAGATCAATCAAAGGTCTAGATCAATCAAGGAACAATCATGTTTTATCTATGTGCTCTTGGTTAAAAGTGTTTTGGAGTAAATTGATCAAATCTATGCTCGATTGATCAAGAATCTAGATCAATAGAGTATAAATTATGTTTGATTTATCTATTATTGGGTTATTAATTAATCGTTGCTAGATCAATTGAAAAGTGTTTTGATCCATCAACCTATTGGTTCAATTGATCGAGCCTGTCTCTAGGACACACTTTACTCTTGTGCTATTTGTGTTAAATTTTAGGAGTTCATTGAATGGGTTTGATAGCTCTTGTGACTCGGGAGATTGGAAAGTTAGTTTGGATCCGTACACCAACCTTGTGGAGATTGTAAAAAAATGACGGATCGTAAGTAAATTTCTTTGGGTGCCTTATCTATGAAGGATAGTTTAGCACCTTGCTTTGAAATTGAATTTTTTTTCATAGTGGTCGAGAGGATTGGTGGTTTTCGTCTTAGGTTATTATTATGGCCTAGGTTGTTTCCACCTAAAATATCATGTGTCATATTTGTCTTTATTTTTTTTTTTGTTATTTATACACGATTGTTTGTCTGGTCTCTTAATAATTTTTAATTAGACATAATTAGTAAAATTTTCCCATCTAGGTTAATTAGATCTATAACTTAAACTTTTAATTAGTATCAAAAGAGTCACTAGATATACTTAGTGTTGCCTAGGACCTTGTTATAAATCATTTGAGAAAAGGTTCTTCTACAACCCATTCTCCCTTCTTTGATTGGTCTAACTACCCATATTAGAAGCCTCGTATGAGAGCTTTTTAACGTTGTCTAGATGAAAGTACGTGGAATTTTGTGGTTTATGGTTAGAAAACACCTACGGTTACCAAAGATAATAAATTCACACTCAAGCCAAGAAATTAATGGACTATTGAGGATAAATTTGGTAGTTATTGGAATCAAACAAGTATTTATGACATCCTTGATGTTGTGTCATCTAATAGATTCAATCGTATTTTTGATGTTGAAACAACTAAACATGCTTAGGATACTATAGACCCATGAAGGCACCACCCAAGTTAAACGAACTAAACTTTGCATGCTAGATACTTGGTTTGAAAACCTTAGGATGAAAGAAAATGAGACATTTTTTGAATTTTATTTTAAACTGTGTGATATTGCTAACACCTCTTTAAATCTTGGAGAAAAAATTGATGAATTCAAATAAGTTCAGATGAATTCAAATAAGTTCAAATGATTCTCTGCTCATTATTACTTCTATGCAAAGGTCACTACCATTGATAAAAGCAAGGATGTAGACATCATAAAAATTGAAAAACTTGTTAGTTCACTTTAGATTTTGAAATGAGCTTTCAAACACCTACAAAGAATAAAGTTTTTGCTTTCAAAAAATTCTTTGATTTATAATGGTGACAATGATAATGATAAGGATGATTAAGAATTGGTACTCTTAGCTAAAATAGTCGAGAAAATATTCAACCAAAAGAACTCACAGAGTAATAGGCAATCAAGGATTACAAAGGATCATAAATCAAGGGAACTCAAACCTATGAGTTCCGAAGGTAAGAAAATTAAACTCACTAGACCATAATGTTTTAAATGCAATAGGATTGGTCATCTTAGAATTGAGTGTTATGGTAAAAGGAAGAAAAATGGAAGGGCTTTTAATGTTATTCTTAGTGACTCAGAAAATGACAACGAAAATCTAAGTGACTCAAAAAACTATAGGATTAATTGCCTAGCATTCACTACAACAATTGATGGACACTTTGATAAGACCTCCTTTGGCTTAGATAATGAAAGAAGTGATTTTGAATTTTTGGTTACTAAATTTAATGTTAACAATTTCGAGGAACTATTTATACATTGCCCTTAAACCTAAATGTACTACTGTTTGGTATTTTGATAATGAGTGTTCTATGCACATGATTGGTAATCGTTCTCTTTTTAAAATTTATGAAAATTATAATGAAAGAATTGTTATGATAGAAAAAAATATATAATTATTGAAAAGGATACAATTTAGGTGGAAGGTATTCCTAGGTTTTATGACGTCTTATTTATTTATGGACTTAAAACTTAATCTAATAAGCATCAGTCAAATTTATGACAAAGACTATGCTATATAATTTACTAACAATCACTACATTATAATTGATCCTAAAGGTAAATGTATGCTTAGAGGAACCAAGTCTCATGATAATTATTACTATATTGATATAAGTCCTAATATTACTTGCAATTTAGCCAATAATGATTCTGTTTTTGTGTGGCATCAAAAGATGAGACATATTAACTTTAAAGATCTTATAAACTTTAGCAAAAAGAAAATTATGAGTGATCTCCCTACACTTTCTAAAACTAAAAAAATATTTTTTGGACCATTCTAACTTGGTAAATAAACTCGCTCTTCTCCTAAGAAGATTAAAGGAGTTAACACAAACAAAATAATTTAGTTAATTCACATCGACCTTATGGGTCCTGTGAGAACTGAGAGTTTGGCTGGCAAGAAATATATCATTTTTATTGTTAATGATTTCTCTTGTTTTACATGGGTAAATTTTCTAAAAAAGAACACTGATACATTTGATTTCTTTATTTCCTTTGTCTTAAAGTATAGATTGAAGTATATAATAAAATAGTTAATATAATCAACCTAAAGACTGATCATGGTAAGGGGTTTGAGAATTCAAAATATGATGAATTTTGCAAAGAGCATGGAATATAACTCATGGGTTTTCTACACCAATAAAACCTCAACAACATGGCATATTTGAAAGTAAGAATTAGGTGTTATAAGAAATGATGAATCATACTACATGCCAAGAACATCTCAAAGATGTTTTGGGTTGAAGATGTAAGTACTTCTTACTATATAGTGAATTGTATCTATTTACATTTAGGTACAAACCAAATATCCTATGAGATAAGGAAAGATAAGAAATCTAATCTTAAACATTTATATATATTTGGAAGTAAATGTTACATTCCTAAAGATTATGAGAATTTAGGCAAATTGGACTTTAGAAGTGATGAATGTATTTTTCTAGGCTACTTAGTAACAAGTCGTGATTTTAGAATCTTTAACTTGAGAACTAACACTATGATGGAGTCTATCATTGTGGTTGTAGATGATGCAAGTACTAGTACTCATTCATTGATGATAAAGATGAATCTTTGAGTATAAGTTTCTTTATTGAAGGACAAAATAATGATACACCAATTATTGAAAAGGTCGAATATGAGATAGATGAAAAAACAACTTTAGATGATGAGGATGCCATTCCTAACACTCTTATTCAAGAATCAATACATATTACAATAAATCATCCTATTAAGAACATCATTGGTGATCCAAGTGCAAGCATGGTGACTAGAAGATGACAGGAAAGTGAGATACCTTATCTATGTTATATTTCCCAAATAGAACCCAAAAATATAAATGATGCTTTGAAAGATGAATCTTAGATAAATTCTATGTAGAAAGAGTTAGCTCAATTCACTAGAAATGATGTATGTGCATTAGTACCTATACCTAATGACAGAAATATCATAGGAACCAAATAGGTGTTTAAAAATAAATATGATATTGTAAATAGGAACCAAGCTAGGTTAGTTGCCCAATAATATTAGCAAGTTGAAGAAATTGACTTTGAAGAAATATTCACTCTTGTAGCTAGGTTAGAATCAATTAGGATAATACTTACCATTGCATACTTTATGCACTTTGAACTCTTTCAAATGGATATAAATTCTGCTTCCCTAAATGGTTTTCTTAATAAAAGGGTCTATGTAGAATAACATAAAAGCTTTATTGATCCAAATTACCCCAAGCATTTCTAAAAACTTGATAAGGTTCTTTATGATTTGAAACAAGTTCTTAGAGCATGGAATGAAAAGCTTGCAACTTATCTCTTGGACAAGGGATTTGTTCAAGGGAGAGTTGATAAAATTCTTTTCATTAAGAGCACCAAGAAGGATATATTCATTATACAAATATATATTGATGACATAGTTTATGGGTTAACCTCCACCTCACTTGTCAAAGATTTTGTGCATGTAATGACTAGTGAATTTGAAATGTCTTTGACGGATGAACTTACATATTTTCTTGCTTTGCAAATTAAACAACTAAATAATGGTATCTTTGTTTCTCAAATCAAGTATACATGTAATCTCAATAAGAAATTTGGGCTTGAATCAAATAAGCAATTGAGTACTCCTATAAGTACAAGTACCAAAATTTTCATAGATGAGTTAGGTAAAGGTGTTGATCAAACGCTATATAGAAGTATGATAGGGAGCTTTCTGTACCTCACAACTAGTAGACCTAACATTTGCTCTAGTGTTAATGTTTGTGCCCATTATCAGTCAGATCTTAAAGAATCATATATTGAACATGTTAAAAGAACAATTATGTATGTTTTTGGAACTAAAAACTTTGGTATTTAGTTTACTAATGACATTACCTATGAAATTAGTGGGTACATAAATGCAGATTGGACAATAAATCAAGATGTAAAAAAAAGCACCTCAATTATATTTTTCCATATTGGTAATAACCCTATATCCTACCAAAATTAGAAACATAACTCTATCTACTTATCTATTATAGAGGCAAAATATATTACCATTGAAAGCTCATATACACAGCTTATATTAATAAAAAACATGCTTTAAGGAATATGATGGTGTACTAATAAATAATGTTATTAGTCAAATGTTAAAAACTTTATAATATAATTATCAATTATTAAAAAAATATATCGAGTTGAGAAGAGTGCAACCCATGTCAGTCCCCTTTTCTTGATTAACACTTAATGTAATGATGTAACAAGTTAATATTAAATATTTATTTTTATAAAAATAATAAAAACAATAAAAATATTAGAATAGATGATTATTATTTAAGTCACTTTTGGTTTCTAAAATAAAAAAGTAATAAAAATGATAATGATAATATAATTAAATGTAAAAGAAATATTATTATTATTATTACAGTATTTGGTTTGACCATTAGAATCAAACAAGAAATCAGTATTACAGTGTTTAGTTTATAATTGAGATAGATGAAAAATAATGCATATTACTTTAATGCATTTATATTCAATGAAGTTTTAATTGTTATTTTATCCATAAGACACAATATATTATTAAAAATTATTATTTTTATAAATAATTATAATTTAAAAATATTATTTAATCTTTAAAAAAATTAAAACAAGAAAAATATTTTTAATTTTTTCTTTCATTTTATTTACAAAATAACATCCAAGTATTAATATATGATAAATAAATTCTATTGGTTATCCACCATATCAATATCGAATATCACATAATCAAAATTAAAAAAAAAGTTTTAAAATTTTAGAGTTTAAGATTTAAAATTTTGAGATTTTGATTTTTCATTTTAAGATTTAAGGATTTAAGATATTTTATTTAGATTTTAAGATTTAAGTAGAATCTTTTTATACAGTAAGTATAAAAATATAATAACATTCTATTTTATTTCTTTTAGGAATTATTTCTATTTCATTTTTAGTCTATGATAAAATAAATATAAAAATAATTCTATTTTTAATTATATTTCTATTAATTAAACATCAACTTATGGGTCGAGAAACACATTGGCTCGAGAAACACATTGGCTCCGGATAAGGAGTCGTAATTTAGATTTATTCTTCTCAAGAACCAATTATAGTTGAAGAGAAATATGAACTGATTCATGAGAAAAAAGAAAATCATTTTCCTAGTATAAATTGACATCTTCGGCCAACATTGACTTATAAGATTTGTTTCACACTACAAAAAGAAGATAAATTATTTGGAGAAAAATTGCACCTCAGTTATAGTTAATGTAATTTAATTTATTTGCACCTCAGTTATAGTTAATGTAATTTAATTTATTTGTTATATTTTATAATAGTTTATTTTTTTAAAAAAAGTGACTTATTAAATTTTATTTTTTTTAATATTTATTAATTTTATAGTTATTATTATCTATTAATAAAAATTATTTATAAAAATAATATTTTAATAACAATTAAAAAAAATTAGTTATTTTTTCTATCACAAATAACAAACAGAATAGAGTGCACCTAAATAACGAATATGTGATATTACCCACCTTATCTTTATAAAATTTTGGGTATTGTGTATTTGCAACTTTTAAAAGATAATTTCACTAATATATATTTTATTTATCTGACCAATAACATCACTTAATTTATAAATAAGACTATATTTTTAGGCTTGTGATCATTTAAAACTATTACTACTCGTACTTTTTAATCACAAGGTATACGTATGATTATTGATTATATTTTATCAAAATATATGATATAATTATATACACAATAAATAATGTTCAATGATTTAATATTACTCTCCGCTATTTAATATTATAATTTGATATATAAAGAAATTTATGTAGCATAATTTAATTGATTAATATTAACATGTTTAAGATTGGCTTGATTTATAGAAAAAAATTAGAGTAATTGATTAAATATATAGATCTCTTAAAAGAGTCCGTATATATATAGAGTTTTATACGTACATGTGTCGGTTATATATGGAATACATATATAAGTGTGTCAAGAAGGACATAAAAGTAAAATCAAGTATATTTATAGACTGCTGAGATCGACCACCCTATAGCTCAGATTGGTGGTCAATCTTGTAGATACAAGAGTTGGCTCGAACATGTGGGTGCGGGCTAAGGAAGATTATTTGGGGTGACTTGTCCATTGGCCCGGGTTGTCTTATAGGTTCAGGATATTAGGTAGGTCAAGCTCCAATTGATCCATATCTCCAAATATCTAGTCTCCCTACTCCCTCGAGCTGAGGTAGAAGAGTAATACTCAGGCAACAAAATTGAACCGTTTAACTCTTTTAATAAATGTGTGTGAGTTGATTAGAGAGAGAAAATATGGTTTCTATATAAAGAGGTGCATGGGTTAAGCATTTTCATCATTTCATACACATCAGATAAAAGTAAAGAGAAAAAAATTCTCTGTCGCGCCATAGTTCCAGCCATAAATTTTTTTTCAATTAGGTGGTAAGAAATCAACTTAGCACATAACTTATTTGCTCGGGTTTTTAGAGTATAAGTTTCTCGAGTTTAACATTTTTCTACTTTCTTTTCAAGTTAGTTTTAAGGAATTATTTTCCTTTGTTTTCAACTCGACCCTAGGTAATCCCTTCATCTCGTACCTTACCATTTTTTTTTATGTTTTTGTGATATTTTGCAGACAATGCACAAAGAATAGACCTTGGGTAAGTGATGACTCGGGGTCCTCCAAGATAAACACTTTTAGCCAAGAGGATCAATCTTAACCTCAGCCCTCTACCTCCACCTCTCATTCTCAGGTCATTCCAACAATTAGGTTGAATATGCCTAGACTCAAATATCGGTGGCTAGAACATGGAAGAAGAAAGTAGGGAACATAGGGTTTGTGGAACTTACAGGCCTTAGCAAGGTTTGGTCTGCCAAAATCAAGACCAGTGGTTTATCACCTCAAGATGAGGAGAGGTTTAGGAAAACATACAACATCCCATCCTCGGTTCAAATAATGATTCCAATGACGGCGACCCATGACAGCGACCAACCTCCATCTGTGGTTAGGGGTGAGGTTTCCCTTGTACCCTTTCATAAGGAGGTTTTTGATTAGGACTTAACTTGTACCAACTCAAGTGATGCCTAATGGGTAGAGGTACATGTTTTTCCTTACATTGATATGCCAAGAGCTCAGGGTGGATTTAGAGATACCCAAGTTTAATGAGGCCTATGTATTGAATCAGAACCCAATTAACCCGATAAGGGTACACATGTTCATAAAGGCAGGATCAGGGTATAAATATGGCCCTCCTAGAGAACAAAAAGAATTAGAAGGAATGTATTTTCTACATCTCAAGTCAGTGGGAATATCCTACTAATGACACGAGATTAATAAGGAGCATCTAGAATGACACTAAAGTCGTGATAGGGAATATGGATTCCTTCATCACGACCTTGAGTTTAGATGAGAAGCAATAGTTGGCTGATATCCAGAACTATCTACTTGAGAAAAACCCAATAGAGGTAGTTGTTAAATACCTCGTGCTTTATTGCGTGCAGGTTGATGAGGTTGGGTTCGATGTAGCCCCCACAGGATTATTCATAAACCTTGAGCTCTTCCCAAGCACCAAACCCCTCCCACAAACTATGGGAGAAGTTTTAAAGTGGTTACTAACGATGGTGAACTAGCCTTGAGGCTTCAACTTTTTCCTCCTTTTTTATTGATGTAACCCTATAATACTAACACCTCATTGAACTTATTTTGTAGATACTATGGAGTTCACTATCGCCTCTCTCTTGACTCGACTAAAGAGTAAGGTCACTCCCCCGGAGGTGAGCTCCCATAAGGGTACATCTCCTGTATCTGGAATGGAACTAAAGAAAAGGAAAAGGAGAAAATCTTCTAAGCAGGAAGGCCTATCCATCCCCTCTAAAAAGGAGAGGAAAGTGACCATCAATGGGTTTGTACTTGGATTGGAGCCTTTGAATGTTTTCGAGCCTGTATACATGTCGTAAGACCAACACATTTTATGACCTCCTAGCTCGAGTCCTCAAGAATATAAGCACCATGTATAGGAATCAAGGAAAGGTAAGGGTGTTGTCAATTATCTTACCACTAACGTGGATGGGGTGGTGCCAGAACAGTTCGACGATTACGTGAACCACCTCCTTATCAAAGCATATGAGTAATAGCTCGAGACCATATGTGAGGATACTGGCTTTGAGGTTGTCATGATCCATCTTATGTACTAGGTGTGTTAATCCTTGTGTTAATTTTTGATAAGTATGACCTTACGACATATATCTTTAATTTTGACCTTGTGGTGTTTCTTCTCTTTTTTTAGTTGTAGCTGCTTTATAGGTTTGATAGGGCTCGAAGTGTAAGGCGTTTAAAGCATGAGCTAGAATGAGAAAAAAAGGGGCATGCCTCTACTCGGGCCAAGTATGCAATACTAGTAGTGAAGGACAGTAAGTAGGAGGGTGAGGTTATAGATAAAGAGGAAAAATTGACTAAGGTCGTCGTCAAACTGAATGAAAATTTGAGGCGTTTTATTGAGCACGAAGAGGCTCAAAGAAAAGTTGAGGCCAAGATTGAGGAGGCCTAGAGAAAAACTTAGGCTACTACTGAGGCATGTAATTGCAGGTTGGCCAAGTCAGAAAAGAAGGCAAAGGTTGATCTTGATGCGATGGCCAAGTAGCTCCCCTCAAGCGTCAAGATATGGTGAATCCTTTAAAACAGAGGCCAAGAAGAGGGACTTGGTTGATTACTACTATCATATTTTAGATATCCTAGTCACTCTTTAATATATGCCTATTCAATCTCAAGTAGGGGATGAAGAAGAGGGCTCAAACTCTGTTAAAAGTGATGATGGACCTAAGGCGACATGTGCAGAAGGTGGGGACAGGGACCACTAAGTTTTATGGTTTAAGCCTACTAAAGAAGTATATTCTAAGGCCCATTTACTTTTTACATTTTTTGAGCTTGACGCCACTTCCATTTGTGTGGTCACGAGCTCAACCTGATTGTAATTTCAAACCCATTTTTTTTTAATGAAAATCAATATTTTCCTTGCACAATTGTACATTTATATCATTTGTGGTGTATATTTATGATGTTGATCTACCCACTTATTTTTAGGACATATGTCACCCACTTTTTTCTTAACATCATCCCCTATAAAAAAGGGTTAGGGCCACTTGTTTAGACAATAAAAATAGTTTCCAACTTCTTCTCTCTCTTTTTTGGTTGAACTTTATGGATTCTCGAGCTAACAGGCATTCAACTCGAGCCTTAAAAAGGGAAAATTGTAGGCTTAAGATCGAGGTTAGAAAATTAAAAATTGAGGTGTCCAAACTCCAAGGTAAGTTAAAACTTTATGAGGAGAACAAGTTTGAGCTTGCTTCTTGTAAAGAGTAGTTATCCCAAACTCCTAGTGGACATGGATTCTTATTGGGCAAAATTATATATGAAGGGATCTAAATGGGTGTTTCTTAAGATGATGGAGATTTTTGAAGAATTGGAGTGTGATATGCTCGTGTTAAAGTATGTTCCTTAGTGGAGAAAACTGATGATCAGGACACTAGTTGTGTGTCGAAATGCTTGAGGAGTCTTTAACTTTTCAGGAGGTCGATCCATGTATTAATGAAATTTTCAAAATCATTGTAGGTTTGACCAATAAAATATTCTTAATACATAACATTTGTGATGCTTGACCACTATATTTTTCCATGTGATTTTCTCCTCTATTTAATGATGAGCCCTACAAGTGTCAGGGTGGTCTACATGGTTCTTAACTGAGGTGATCAGTTTGTGACATATAATAGTGGGAGAGGGAGCTCTACCTGGCTTATGACTGAGGTGTTTAGCTCTCCTTTCATTATCAGAGTGCCAACCTAGTTCCTTTCCGAAGTGGTCTACTCATGACTTTTGCAAGTGTTAGAATAGTCTACCTGGCTCTTAACTGAGACAAATAGCCCATGATATATAATAGTGGGAGAGATAAATCTCTACCTGGTTCCTAATTGAGGTGCTTAACTCTCTCCATTGTCAGAGCAACGACCTAGTGAGTGGTACACTATAATTTTACCCCTGTCCTCCTTTAGGAGAGACCCTTTTGTGATTGATACTTGGGGGTGACCTATTTCATAGTTGCTTTGTAACAACTTTTGGTTTTTTCTTGGTCTCATTTTATCTCCTCCATATCCTTTCAATCGAGAATTTGATCACTTGGTGGAAGATGGGTGGATCGTCTTTATCTTATGTATCCATGGCCTACCCAAAATAGCATTGTAGTGAGTGGAACATCAATGATCACAAAATTAGTCATCATAATTGACCCTTTTGTCATGACAGGCAACACTACAGTCCCAACTACAAAGGTGGTACTATTGTTGAATCCCACTAAGGGTAGCTTTTTCCTTACAATGTCAATCTCTTTTACTCCTAATGCTCTTATGATAGATAGAAAAATAAGATCCACTATGCTCCCCTTGTCAACTATGATCCGACAAACATTGTAGGATCCAATTCTTAAAGTAATCACTAAGGGGTCTTTATGATGGGATGAGTTCTTGTCTTTCTTAGTGAAAATTATCTTAATAGGAGATCTTGCCTTTTCCTAGGTGTACATATACGCAGCATTGTACAGTTCTCTAGGGAACCTCTTGCGTGAGTTTTTAGGGACCCCATTCATTCTGGACCCCTCCATATATGGTATGGATAGTTCTGATGTTGGGCTCTTTTTGAGATTCTCTCCTTCTATTCGATGGAATGGACAGTTTTGATGCTTCTCGCTTATTCTAATGGACTCCTCTTTCACTGTTGCCTTCTACAAGGTCTTTCAAATATCCTCTGGCCAACAGCTCCTCTATTTCCTTTTTGAGGTTTCTATAGTCTCTCATCTCATGGCCCATATTCTTGTGAGAGGAATACCATTTAGATGTGTCTTTATGTGGAGATTTCATTTTAGAGGGACAAATAACATTTGGCTTCTTCTCCATCCTCAATATGGCCCGAGCTAGATTCACTCTCAAGGGAGGTCTTCTAAAAGGAGAGAGTGACCTTCCCTAGGGTCCCTTATTCCCTGACCATTATCCACTTGCCCTATGGTTTAGCATAAAACGTTTGCTTCTATTAGGCTTGCTACTCTGATTTTCCCTATCAAGACTATCTTTCTTTTTTCCTTCTTTAGCACAACTTCCACATCGATCCCGCCACTCTTAACCTGACCTAACTCTCTTTCAAGATTGACAAATTTTATAGCCTCCCCATATACCTCTTCCAAAGTACGAGATACTATCTTGGTTAGCTCTACGAACAAGTTAGAGTTCTTTAAAAGACCCCATCTAAAGGCCTTTATAGCGATAGAGCTAGGACAATCGGAGATTTCTAGCTTTTCTTCCCTCAATCATTTCATATACTCCTCGATAGACTCACCCTTCTCTTGAATGATTGAGAAGAGGTGGTAGGACTCCTTCTTTAGTGGTTGTTACATGCGTAGTTGGTGATGAACAACCTGAAAAAATATGAGAAAAAGGTTATGGTGTAGGGTGCCAGGTTGTTGAACCACTTTTGGGCCCTATCATAGAGGGTAACGGTGAACAATTTACATATTATGGCATCTTTTTTCCCTTACGTGAGGCTCATAGAGGCTATGACTGTCTTGAAGTGTTGCACATGAGTTATAGGGTCTTTAGTTTCTAGATAACCAGGACACTTGGGAGCATTGAGCTTGGATGATGGTTTGTCATTCTCTATCTCATTGGAGAATGGGGAGACACATTATTGCTCTTAGTCCCTATCCATATCATAGGGAATCTCGCCCTTTTCATGCCTTTCATTGGCCATTTTTAAGGCCTCATCTTGCCTTTTGTTAGCTTCTTCTAACGCTTGAAATCGTGTCTCCTAACTTTTTTCTCCTATAAAGACTACTCATTGCTAGGTCTCGATGAACTGGAAAAATGGTTCTTCTTAACTTTCTATTCGTTATGGTTAGGGTCGAGCACAACATGCTCTAGTATGTTTCCATCAATCAGGTTGGTGGCTCGATCATATGAGGTTCCCTTACCTAATTGGGAGCGTAGTGAATTATTTTCCCACTTAGTCTCATCAAGCTCTCTTCTTAACTCAAGAAGTTGATGAGCAAACTCTTGATGAGGGTTAGTCTTATTTTTAGCTTCATCATGGGTCGAAGAGGTTTTATCCAGTGCTACCACTACCTTCTCGTTTGCTAGTCTTAATAGTCCTTCATCACGAGTCCCTACCATGGTGATAAGGAATAGGTGATCATGATTTTGAGGGTAACTAGTAAGTAGAACATGTGTTTGGTCTCTTAAATATCTCTTAGAATTTGGGGGAATTCCTAGCAAGTATGTGGTCATAAACTAAAGCTCGACCTTAGAATCTAGGCCCTACAGTAAGTGCCCAAATGTTAGGAATGATCCAATTTGTAGAGATAGAATTTAGAGAGAAGTTAGAGCAATTAATTGAATGTGTGGATCTCTTAGAGGGTCTATGTATATATAAAGTTTAACACGTAAATGTGCCAGTTACATAAGGTATACATATATACGTGTATCAGGAATGACATAAAAGTAAAAAAACAAGTATATTTATAGACTACTAAGTTTGACCATCCTACAACTAAGACTGGTGGTCGACTTTGTAGATACAAGAGTTGGCTCCAATAGGTCTCTCCTAAGAGTGTCTTGTAGGCGCGGGCTATGAAAGCTCATTTGGGATGACTTGTCCATTGGCCTAGGTTATCTTCTAAGCTCGAACTGCTAGGTGGGTCTGTCTCTAAGTCAATCCATATGTCAAATAAACATTATTTAATTAATCTATATTAATAAATAAATCTCTAACATATTAAATATAATAATATAATAAATAATATACATACATACATATACATATGAGATAATATCTCAAATGCCCTTGAGGTTTAGCATATCTTTATTTATGCTCTTGAGGTTTATAAAAAATATTTAGAATATCCCTAGACTTAATGGTTAATACCATTGGTGTCCTTAAAATCTAATGGTGTTAATTTTCCATCCATTACTATTCATATTCTTATTCCTTGGCTCTGATACCAATTTCGGGAAAAAATGTATATAACACACATAGAAACAATGAAATTATAGGTCATAAATATGATTCCTTAGAAGGACTAAAAGAAGAACCACCTAGGAGATCAGATGCATTGATTTCTAAAAATGAGAAAAAAATAGGCAAAGTACATAACAACATGACCCACAAATAGAAGAAGACAATTACCTAAAATAGACGATGGTTTGCATTCGGGAACTAGAGATAGCATCGTACCAGAATTCAAACTCCATGATAATTATAAGTATGATATTTTAGATATAGATTGTACAAGAAATAGAAAAAAAGTTTTAGATGGATGTGCTAGTGGTACGAGTGTGCTCATACAAACCTCTCAAATTACCCAAACAAACCCTTCAATCAATAGGGTACTAGTAGTGTATAAAATGACAAGAAATGTTAAAGTTTGGTTTTCAAACTTAACAAATCAACAACATTTATTAATGCAAGGGAATGCTCCCATAGGAAGAAAATACTTGGATACAATAATAAATGAAATATACAAGGAATTTATTTTAAAAGATAAAGGAAGAACTATCACTGAATCTAGTGAAAATGAAATCAATAAAGCTAAATAACATATAACAAATATGGAAATTTGTGAGATGTGTTACATAGATTCTTTTATTTATGAATATGAAATGTATTATCATAAATTACCACCCTATATGCAAACAACTTATAAAGATATGTTTTTCCAAAAACTACTTTGAGCATTACATAAAACCTTAACATAAAGTTAAGAATAGAGAAATAGAAAAACTATATCAGATACTCTTAGAAGAAGAATAAGAAGCCTTAAAAGTTAGATAATTATTAAATGTTAAGAAAGAAAGGAATATAAACAAATAAGAGGTTATGATAAAATCTGTTGTGATACAAAAGATTTTAGAATATTAGAAAAATATGGATGTAATATAAAACCTTACAAACAAAAATATAAAAGATATTTTAGAAGAAAATGAGATTTAGTTTTGAAAATTTCATGTGTATATCTTGTTGTAGTTTATTATAACCACATTCCTTTAATAATTCTTTTTATGTTTAATTCTTTGACTAAATCTATTTCTTTTGTTAAAAGTTTCAACTAATATTACTTGATTTTTTACTACGCCTACTAGGCTTCCATTTACTTCTAATTGCATATTTTTTTATCTTCAAACATTATTTTTTTCCTAATGTAACATCATGAACTAATGTCTTCATTATTTTGACTTCTTCTTTGTTAGAAGTTTCTCCTTCATGATTTATAAAAGTAAATCTTGACATATTATTATTTCTAACAACATTACTTTTTTTTCCTATTATCAGAGGCTTTTCTTTGATATCTAATTGTCATTCCTTTGGTATTTCAAAATATGTTAGTATTTCTGGTTTTATTATTTGTCTAAGTTTCTTAAAATTTTTGTCTATTTCTATAAATTTATTTTGTTCATATATTGAACTATTATAACTATTTGTTAAAGAATATACTATTAAATAATGTATTAAAAATTGATGATTTCCTTCTTTCATTAAATCTACTCTTTTAAATTCATAAGTTATATTTAATATTTGATTTAAGTTTTTATCATGAATATTAATAGCAAATCTAAGATATGTTGTAATTTTTAACTTTTTGTATACTAAGTTATCATTTATTATTCCTATTAAAACATCTTTCTTATTTACAATTATGTTATCTATCTTGTTTATTTATTATTCTGTTATCTAGTAATGATATTTTTATCGGTTTATTTATTTATTTATTTTTTAAAATGAGTTTTTATTAATATTTAAATTTTTCATAAATATATGTATCAAATTTTTATTTATCTTTTTGAAAATTTTTAGATAACTTGTTTAATATAATTTCTTTATCAATTAATGATATATTATACATTTTTTTATATCTGTAATATTAATACTAGTTTCTTTATTATTTATTTCATAATAAATTATGTTTTTTATAAAAATAATTTTCTTATAAATAAGAATAATAGGTATTTAAATCAATCAATTTCTTTAAGATTTAATTTTATTTTTAAAATATTTTAAAACATCTTTAAATATTTTCTATTTTTAATTCTAGTGTTTGTTGATTTATTTTTTTTTCTTTCATTTTAAGAACGTTGGATTTAACTTTCACGGTGTTTAATAAGTATTTTAAAAAATCTTAGATCTTATATATATATTTATATTTCGAAGAGTAGATGACTTCCTCATCTGAAATTTTTAATTCTGATAAATAATTCAAAAGTGTTACGCATATAGTGTACTAGACTAGCGTACTACCTTTATTTATTTCTTTCACACTTTTTGGTCAAAGTCTCGATTCTGACTTTAATCATTGACGTGTGCTTTCTACATTATTTTAATCAATTGTCTTTTTTTTTTTTTTGCAATTATACTATTCTTAGTATCACTTCCTTTGACGCGTCAGCCAATTTATTTATAATAGTTATAATTATAAATTATAAGTTAATTAATTATAGTTTTAAATAAAATAAAAATATATTAATTTATAAGATAAAAATACTCTAATCTAAAAATTTATTAAAAATATTAAATAAAATAAAATTACATATAACACTTATTTAATATCTCTATTTAACCACCAAATTCCATTACTTACAATAATTTGTGTTTCAGTTGAAGAAGAAACAAAAATACCTGTAACTGAGCTCCGAGTCTTTTTCTTTTTTTCTTTTATCTTTCTACTCTTCGATTTCGAAACTTCTTTCAGGTACGTCCATATCCTTAATCGTTTAGTTTTTTTCCTTTTTAATTAGCTTATCTAAGTTTTGTTTGATTATTATTTAATTACAATTTTTTTACTTCTTATTTCTTGATTTATAGAGTATTAATTTACTTTCTATTTTTCGTTTTTAGGGTGTAGAATTTTCGTTTATGCTACTAACGAGAGAGGATCGTTAGGGTTCCGGAGAGATTTTGACTATGGACGGACAGCTCGTGGGTTCAGAAATTCATGGTTTCCATTCATTGCAGGGTAATGACTTTTTTTCCCCCTTTTTCCTTTGATATATGGAAATTCTCCATTTATTATGTTTTTCTTCCTTTTGCCTCCCTTTCTTTTGACTGATTTGTAGTTGAATTGAGTTTACCAATGAAAGATTAGAATGAGATGGAATTTGTTGTACTGTCGCTGATGGTTTGGTCTGTTTATGGAGAATCTGATATTATTAAACGAATTTTGAATTGTGTTAAGATGGCTTGCATTCGTGTGGCAACTATATTGTATTGGCAAAACATAAGTTGTTTAACTTATTTCTCATTTTTCACAGATTTGGATGTTCCAAGCACTATGGCGGAAGCTAGATCAAGATGGCTTCGCCCAAATGAGATTCATGCATTACTTAGTAATTACAAGTATTTCAACATCAATGTCAAACCGGTGAACTTGCCCAAAAGTAATAACCTGTTATTTGTTGGAGTTGGATTTTTTTTTATATAGATCAGCTATATGTACCCTACCCTTATTGTGTTTTGATATCTCCAAATCTTCAAGGATCCAGTGTCACATAAATGATTTTGAACTTGTATTATTTACCATTTCAGCTTCCCTTGAAAATCCATTTGCATTATTTCTGCAAGCTCTTTTGAAAGAATAGTTTAGTTTATCAAAATACATGTCTTTCGTATCTTGGTTATTGTTGTACCATCTTTGCATTCATGATGAGAATCAGCACTTCAGCAGGCATTGCATACAAGTTGAAGCAACACTTGCTGTTAAGTATGAGAAAGTTCGTGTTTCAAGTTATATAATTCAAAGTATGAACATTATCAGTTAAATCATTTCTTCCCCTGGAAAGCCATTTAAGCATCAGATAAAACAATTTCTTGCTTAGGTCTGATGGAAGTAATTTATGTCATAAAGCTTCTGTTTGGGTTCAATTTTCATTTCCATAACATTTTTGTTCATTTTTTCTGTCATTTATTTCCTGATAATATCTTTTATGTTTGTAATGTGACAGATGGCACCATTGTCTTCTTTGACCGGAAGATGCTTCGGAACTTCAGAAAAGATGGCCATAACTGGAAGAAGAAAAATGATGGGAAGACTGTAAAAGAAGCTCATGAACACTTAAAAGTGAGGTTTTTCTTTCCTTAAGGTTTTATGTACAGCATCAAGTTATCTCCCAACTTACTGATATATTGTAATTTTTCTCATTTTTTGATTGTTGATTGTCATGATAAATTCAATTTTATATTTCCTTGTGTTTATAGGTTGTATATATGTTTGAAGACAAAATTTTGTTTCCCAGATTTTGAATCCTACTGCCCCGGATCTCATTAAGTTTAGAAGTCTGACACAAATGGATTTATCTTGGTCAATGTGGCTTCATTTTAGTATTAGTTTGATCTATTAATATCTACTGTTCATTATTGTTATTTATATTAGAATTGATTTTATTTACCTGAAGATAGATATTTTAATGCAGTGGACTTGAATTTGATTAGATATCTTTTTTCTCTTGTAATTTCACCTTCATGGTATAGGTTGGCGATGAAGAAAGGATACATGTGTATTATGCTCATGGCCAAGATAATCCAACTTTTGTTCGAAGGATTTATTGGCTGCTAGATAAGTACGTGAATGTGTATACAGATACCTTAATCTACCATTCGATTTCATACGCCTCTCTTTGTATATAGTCCTGACTCTCTCTCCTGAAACAAACTAGTATGAACCAGAGTCTCTCATAGTTAGTCTGATAAATGACATTTATTTTTTGTTTCAGGAGTATGGAACATGTAGTTCTTGTTCATTACCGTGAAACGCAGGAGGTTGGTTTTTTCTTGTTTATTCATTATTCTTCTGCTTTTCTCCCCTTCCTCGAAGTGATGGTTTTGAGATCTATACTTGATTGTGTACTGACTTCACCTCTGGTTAAGGAGATTGGGCTGAAGAAGATTATAATTTGTTTGACATGAAGAGAACTAATGGATATTCTTGGCCATAACTGGCAAAACTAAATCTAGCAGCAGTATTCGTATAAAATTGTCCATTCTTCTTAACAGTGCAAATAGTTAATGTCTGGTTTTATCTAGACTTGTGGTTCATTTGCAGGGTTCACCACTCACGTCTGTGAATTCCAATTCTAGTTCTGTCTCTGATCCCCCTAGTCCTTTGCTTTTATTAGAGGAACTTGATTCTGGGAATAACCATGGATATAATGTTGAGCAAAAACAGTTGTTAGGTATGTTGAATGAGCTTTTAATGTCAATCGTATAAGGTTTATTTTGAAGTGACTTGTTTGGTTTCTATAAATTGATATACTAGTATATTCCAAAGGAGAATATGCTTACTAGTTTAGTTGAAGATACTGCTTCTTGAAACCAATAAATAATATTCTCACCTTCTCTGAATAATCTACAGATCACGGTGACACTTTGACTGTTCAATATCATGAGCAGAGGCTACATGATATCAATACACTTGAATGGGATGACCTTCTAGGAGCAAATGATACTAATAATTCAGCTGCATCTGGAGGAGGTAATGACAGAAACTAATTAATAGTTAAAACAATCATGTATTAACTGCCCTCTTCATGAAACAAAGAAACTGTTGACTGCTCTTTTTTTACCTTTTCATTAATTTGTTTCTTCATATTTTTCCCGTTTCTTTTCTTCGTTTTTCTCAAAATATTGTGCTTATGTGTCTTCCCTTTTCCATTTTTTTTGGGGTGGGTGGTTTGCAGATAGAGTTTCCATCTACCAGCAAGAAGTGGCTCAAAATAACTCCTTCAGTTGTGTAAGTTGTATCATTCGTTAAACTATGTTTAGCCCTCATTATCTTGTCATATGCATTCTCTTAAATGGCTTGTAGAAATAGCAAGGAATTAAAAATGAAAGTGTTTTTTGTATGATTGAACTTATTTTGTAAGTCAAATGGTTACAATATTTATAGGAAAACTGTGTTTAGAAAATAAGAAAAGAAAATCTCATAATTATTACAAAATATTTAAAAATGAAAAGCATCGAAAGTAAGAATTATTCTAATAAAGTCCATAATCTTCTAATTAATAAACAATCAAATCAAATCAATTCAAATTCTCTGCATTTTCATTTGAGATTTTAACATTCCCTTACAAGTTGGATCATAAATATTAATTATATCCAACTTGTGAATGAAATCACTGAAATTTGACGTAAGATTCATGCAAACAATCCCTTAACTTCTTATTTGATGAATTGTTTATTCACTTCCATATGTATAGTTTTGTCGTGTTGTATAGGATTAAGGAAATATTAATGACAACCTTGTTATTGTAGTAAAGTTTGATCGGGGATTTCATTGCAACGCGGAGTTCATTTAAGAGTTTTCTCAACTATAATACTTCACATATTTATTGTGCCATAGCCCTAAACTCAGTTTTAGTATTGCTTCTAGCCACTAATTTGCTTCTTACTCCTCTAAGTTACAAAATTTTCAAATACAAAGGTACAATATCCAGTAGTAAATCTTACGTCTTCTATTGAGCCAACCCAATCAGTGTCGATGAAGGCTTCAATTCCTTTGTTTTCATTTTTCTTGAATAACAAACACCTGCCTAATGATCCTTTAATATCTGAGAACATTGTAAACAACTTCAAAATGAGCTTCCATTGGGTAACGCATGTGTTGGACCACACCAACTGCAAATACAATATTAAGTCTAGTGTGAGACAGATATATTAGCTTTCTTACCAATTTTTGATACTTATCCCTTTTTACTGGCTCTCTTAGCTTGTCTAGTTTTTTTCTAACCTCGATTGGAGTGTCATTTGATTTATACCCAAACATTCCAATCTCTGTGAGAAGATTGAGAACATATTTTCGTTGAGAGATTTACTCCTCTTCTTGATCTTGCAACCTCTATTTTTAGGAAGTATCGCATTTGTCCTAGATCTTGAAATTCAAATTCTGTCGCCCATGCTCTCTTTAGTCTCTCAGTTTTCTCTAAATTGTCTCCAGTCAAGATTATATCATCAACATAAATTATCCAGATTATCTTTCTCCCATTTCTAGTGTGCCTGAAAAACATTATGTGATCTAATTGTCCTTATTGATATCTTTGTCTTTTCATTAATTTTGCAAATCTATTGAACTATACTCTAGGTAATTGTTTCGGGCCATATTATGATTTTTTTTAATTTGTATACCTCATTTTCATCTTCTTTGTAGAATCTTCGTGGCATGGTCATGTAAATTTCTTCTAATTTTTCATTTTAAAAAAGCATTTTTAATGTCTAATTATTGGAGAAGCCAATCCAAATTTACCACTAGTGATAAAAGAACTTGCACTCTATTTAGTCTAGTCACAGGTGTAAAGGTTTCAGTGTAATTAATTTCATATGTTTGTGTAAACTCTTTTGCAACCAAACGGGTTTTATATAGTTCTATTGTTCCATCAACCTTTTTTTTATTGTAAAACCCATTTATAGCCTATTGGTACCGTTTCTCTTAGTAGCTTTGTCACATCCCAAGCTCCATTTTTTCTATTACCCTTATTTCTTCCATAAGAACTCCATTCAGGAATTTTTAAGGCCTTATGGATATTTGTTGGAATCTATATTTTATCAAGATAAGTGGTAAAATCATGAAATGTAGGAGACAAAGTATTATATGAAACAAATCTTGAAATGGGATGAAGTGTACAGGATCAATTGGTTTTCTAAGTGCAATAAGAGACTCAGGGTTACCTGGTATTGAGGTAGACTCATGGAGGGTTGGATTTATAATCGGTTCTGACTTTTTTGGTACCTTAAGTGTGAAGTTCTTTCTCTCGACATCCATGAATAAACAATTGGTCCTTTTGATTTTTTCACATCTTCCCTTATGATTAAGTGTTCTTTTAAGGATGATAGAATAGAACCTAAGTCCAAATATCGGCCAAAAGAGCCATCTTCTTTCAAGTTCCTCCCTTGAAGAAAGGGCTTTTGGTAGTTGGGAGTGTTTTTGGAAAAAGTAATAACGAGGTTGACACTCACCGTATTTATAGAAGAATAGTAACATTTGTAACCTTTTTGAATAGGAGAACATCCAATAAATACATATTTAATAGCTCTTCGATCTAACTTGGATTTGGAATGAAGATGCACGAAAGTAGTACAACCAAACACTTTAAGAGATAGATTAGATGGAAGATGGAACATTTGAAAAGTTTCTTGAAGTTTTTGAAAAGGTTTTTTAAAGTAAAAGGACCAATTGGGCACTAGATTGATAAGATAAATTAGAATAGCATCACCCCAAAATTGTTTAGGCATGTTCATAGTTAACATCAATGCTCAGACTACTTCTAGAATGTGTCTATTTTCTTTTCAACTATATTGTTGAGTGTGAACACAAAAATTTGGTGTACTATTCCATGTTTTTGTATATAGTTTCCTAAGGAATTGTTGAAATATTTTGTCCCATTATCAGTTTGAAGGATCTGAATTTGTGTTTGTAATTGTGTTTGGAATTATGTTTGAATCATTACATTAATGTAAACGTCATAGATCTCACTCTTTTCTTTCAGCAAATAGACCCAACAAAATCGAGTAAGATCATTAATAAATGTGACAAATAATTTGGTATGAGTGCGATTGGGAAAACGAGAAAGTCCTCGTAATGGATCAAAGTAAAGAGTTTGAATGGTTTGTATTGAACTTTTGAAAAAGAAGCATGTTGATGTTTTGCGGTTCCTATACTTTATACTAAAAGTTGATTGTTTTATTTAAATAAATAGATGAAAGCTAATTTTTCAAGTACTAGAAATTAGGATGATCCCTTTTACAATGCCATAATAATATTTCACTATCCTTACAAACAGAAGTAGAAACCCAACATGTTATTCGATGGCATTCATTCACATTGGAGTCATCAAAGTGGTAGAGTCCTTCACACGTTCTAGTATTATCAGTCGTCTTTTTTGATGACAGATCCTTAAAGATACAATGAGATGAGAGAAACTTAGCAAAGCAATGTGAGTCTATTGTTAGCTGACTAATAAATAAAATATTACATGATAATTTAGGACATGAAGGACGTATTTAAGGACAATAGAGTTATAAATTTGAATACTTCATTTACTTGCTACGGATGAGAGAGATCTATTTGCTACTTTAACTTTAAAATTATCAGCACATGGTTAGTAAGATATAAATAAGTGATATGCATTAGTCATATGATCTTACGCACTAGAGTCAATAAATCAAGGGTTTTTGGCTTGTGAAGTGATAATTAGGGTACTTAGATAATTACCAATGTACGATAATGAAGCTGAGGAAACGTTTGTGAATGATTGGTCATAATTTTGAAAACACGAAAAAAGTTTGTGAAGTTAATCTAGTTGTTTTGGGTTGAATGCTTCTCTTGAACTTGAGCTATCAGGTAATTTCTGGTAGTTTGTTGACACTTGATATCCTTGTATCATGTTTTGTCTCGGTTTTCAATTTGTTGGTTTTTCATTAATTTTCTAACAAGTGTTCCTTGTATGAAATATTAAAGAATTAAAATTGCAAGTGTTTTCTGTATGGTTGAACTTATTTTGTATATCAAATGGTTACAATATTTATATAAAAACTATGTCTAGAAAATAAGGAAAGAAAATCACCTAATTATGACCCTGAAAATATTCAAAATGCAAACCTAATAAGGTAAGAATTATTCTAATAAAGTTTATAATCTTCTAATTAATATACAATCAAATCAAATCCTATACATTTGCATTTTAGATTTCAACATGGCTTGAGAAATTTCTTTCATGTGTCGTGGATCACTGTTGCCCTAATAAGAATTATTTTAATGAAGTCCATAGTCTTCTAATTAATATACAATCAAATCAAATCTTCTGCATTTCCATTTGAGATTTCAACATGGCTCAATAAAATTCTTTCGTGTGTCGTGGATCACCATTGCCCCTGTTTGGTGTGGAAGTGGTGATTTACCATTCACTGGATAACATCAAGAAGTTGTATGCAAATAAAGCTGCTTTGCAGATTTTAACAAGAACACTGCAAAAGTTAACCAACCAAATGGTCTGTTGTTTCAGGGAGCCAGCAATCTATCAGGTGAAATTCCTTGGTTTAGCAATTTTGCAGATCCAACGGCTGGAAGTCATAATATTAATTTCAATCTCCTCCAAGATAGTGGTTATGTTCAGTCAATGGGAGATCTACCGAATTCAGTTGTCTATGAAAAATGTTCAACTGGAATGGGAACTGTTGATCCATGTAATGTTTTGGTTAGTGACAGTTTACTTAATCAGAACAGCTTAGGGAGATGGATGGAAAAAATCATGACAGAATCTACAGGCACAGGAACTGATTGCACGCTTGAAAGCTCAATTTCATCATATCCAAATTTATCTGCTTCTCCAGCAATAAATGACCTTCAGACTTCTTTTCCGGAGCAAATATTTTGCATAACTGATATATCTCCTGCATGGGCTTACTCAAATGAGAAGACAAAGGTCTTTCTTTCATACGTGCCCTATTTGCATGTTATTTTATGGTGTTAATTTTATTTCTTGTTATCTTGAATGCATTGTTGACATGCCATTTATTTTCATATGTTCCTATAACTAGTCTTTTGATATAAAAATGAAGTGCTTATTGTTTCAGGAATCATCTATGGTTTTGTATTTTTAATGAACTCTTAAGCATAGTAGAATTTGTTTTAAAAATACGTGTGAGAAGTTATGAAACTTACATGATTGATTTGAAGTGTCAACAGAGGATAAATTGTGTAATAATTTAACGAAACACTATAATTTAATGAAAGGAGGGCTAAAAAAACAAGCAGGTCCATGATATCCTTCTTTTACTTGCTTTTTAATCAAAAAAGAGGTTAAATATTATTTAAGTTCATAAGTATATTTTCAAATCTGTAACCAGTGTTTCTTAATATTCTGAAGTACAAAAGGTAAATATCTGTAGAAACTTTAAAATCTTCCTTTTGATTGGTAGAAACATCTACTAAGTTTTTTTCTATGCTTATAATGTATCTTTTTGAATTGGTAGAAACATCTATTAAGCTTTTAAGACACTTGCTGTACAAGGAAATTGGTTAATTGGGTTAGGAGTAAATAAGGAAGATATGCAGACCTGTGGTTCCCGGTCCCGGTCCCCCACCCCATCCCATATGGGCATCCCCATTTTAGCATGGGTTCCATTACCACCCAGTCCATTCAAATTTATATGTAACCAAGTATTAAAAAAATGTAAGATGATGCCTAAGTAACTAACCAATTGCATAAAATGGAGAAGTAACTCGTTTAGCACCTTGCATCTATAGCATTCCTGTTATGCATTCATTATAGCATTTGTGCTGTTTTACAAGATTCTATAAAACACAAGTGTAAATTTGCAGATGAAATACCATTACTTTTTAAATTGCCTGGACTTATAAATTTTACTTCAGCCTGTTGCTCTGACTAAATGTTAGATGAGCCATTTAATTGACTCAATCCATCAACTTTGCATGTTTATGATTATGATAGGCCTCTAATTTACTCTCTGCAGATCTTAGTCACTGGCTTCTTCCATCAGCAGTATCTGCATCATGCGAAATCCAATTTACTTTGTGTCTGCGGTGACATATGCACTACTGGAGAAATTATTCAGGATGGGGTGTATCGCTACATGCTATCATCCCATGCCCCCGGATTAGTAAACATCTTTTTGAGTTTTGATGGCCATAAACCCATCAGCCAAGTACTAAGTTTTGAATACCGCACTCCTATTTCAAGTGAACCAGTTGTTTATTCAGAAGAGGACAGACATGAAGAGTTGCGAGTACAAGTGCGACTTGCTCATCTGTTATTTACCACATCCAAGAGCCTTGACATTCTATCTAACAAAGTCTCACTGAATAAGCTGAAGGAGGCTAAGAAGTTTGCCCTCAAAACTTCTTACATATCTAATAGCTGGTCATTTTTGATCAAGTCCATTGACGACAATAAAATAGCATTTTCTCAAGCAAAGGATAATGCTATGATAAACATCTTGAGGGACAGACTCAAAGAGTCACTGTTGGAAAGAATTGTCAGTGGCTCTAAGACCAAAGAACTCGATGCTCAAGGTCAAGGAGTGATCCATCTGTGTGCCATTCTGGGCTATACATGGGCTGTATATTTGTTTTCATGGTCAGCCTTGTCCTTGGATTTTCGTGATAAGCATGGATGGACCGCTCTTCACTGGGCAGCGTATTGTGGAAGGTATTATTTTATTTTTATTTTGCCATTAAGTCATATAATTGCATTCATTGTGTAAGCCTCTAAGGTACTGTTTTTATCATTTGTCATAAAAATTTACTTTTCATGATTTTGTTTTAGGTTTTATATCTGCATCCTAATCCTATGCAGTTGTGTGAACATTTATAGTAGAACTTTTTTAACCCTATCAAATTGACATTAGGAGAGCAGAGAGCTTGGTCCTTGTGTCAATCCCTTCTTTGGTGTTTCTAAGATATTCATCCTTTCTTTGGTTGACTGGTATTGCTGAGATTTGGTGGTTTATTTGTCTAAATATATGAATAGTGAACTTGGAAGACTGAACTTTTTGCATTTGTTCATGTGTTCTTTAAGGATCGTCAGATACCTGAGTGGGCACGTTCCCCTCAGATGGTGCTAAATTTCTTTCTTGAAATTTTGTGGCATTCTATTTACAAAACAACTTGAACGTATTTCTTAAGTAGTAGTTAACCCATATCCAAGGTTATGGGTTTCTGACCAAAAGAAAATATTGCAGATTTCTGGACAAAAGATAAAAAAAATATAAAAGCTTACATATATTCTTTATTCAATTTCAAGCTTACAGATTCCTAATAGAGGGGTAAAAACGAAAGAAAATTCAACTAAACAAACAACATTAACTCCTAGCATGTACAGCCAGATTGGTAGCATCTCTTCTGAGCAAAAAAAAGAAGATTTTAAGTACCTCTTATGAACAGAGGTTTTCTTGATGCAGAGAAAAAATGGTTGGGGCTCTTTTGTCTGCAGGAGCAAAACCAAACTTGGTCACAGACCCTACTTCCGATAACCCTGGTGGACTCACTGCTGCTGATCTTGCTGCAATGAAGGGTTATGAAGGCTTGGCAGCATATCTTTCGGAAAAGGCTCTGATAGAACAATTTGAGGCCATGAGAATTGCTGGAAATGTCAGTGGAGCCCTTCAAACAAGCACAGATGATACAGCCAATCCAGAGAATCTAAGTGAGGACCAGCTGTATCTGAAGGACAGTTTGGCTGCTCTTCGGACGGCTGCTGATGCAGCAGCACGAATACAGGTTGCAATCAGAGAGCACTCTCTGAAACAAAAAACTAAAGCAGTTGAGAGTTCCATGTCAGAGTATGAAGCACGCAGTATAATTGCAGCAATGAAGATTCAACATGCCTTCCTCAACTATGGAAGACAAAAAAAGATGAAAGCTGCTGCTCGCATACAATATAGGTTCCGAACTTGGAAGATTCGTAAAGATTTTCTTAACATGCGGCATCAAGCTATTAAAATTCAAGTAACCTTCTTTCATTTTGTTTTACAATAGCATGGAATGATGGGTATAATGAACATGGATTGCATGGCGATATTGGTCTTACCTGCCAAATTTAAATGCCATGTTATTTTTAATTGCAACCTTGTTTCCCTTGTGTAATTTAGTCCTAATTGAACATGGTTCAACTTGATACATTTTAACTGACTATAGCATGATTTAACACTCAACAAAGAACTGAGTCATTATATTTTCTCTAAATGTAGGCTGCCTTTCGGGGTTTCCAGTTGCGCAAGCAATACTGTAAAGTTCTTTGGTCTGTTGGAGTTCTTGAGAAGGCCGTTCTAAGGTGGCGTTTAAAGAGAAAGGGATTACGTGGCCTTCAAGTTGACCCAGTTGAAACTGCTGTGAATCAGACGCAGGAAAGTGATACAGAGGAGGACTTCTATAAAACTAGCAGAAAACAAGCTGAAGAGCGAGTTGAAAGAGCTGTTGTAATTGTTCAGACGATGTTTCGCTCTAAGAAAGCACAAGAAGAGTATCGTAGGATGAAGCTGACCCATAATCAAGCTAAGGTTTGTGTTGAATTTGGGCATCATTAGTAGTTAGTGGTACAGTTATATTTCTGCACATTATTAACCAAGTGAAATTTGTTCTCTGTAGCTGGAATATGAAGGTCTTTTTGATCCTGATACTGGTATGGTTGGTTGAAGACACAGGTTCACTTGGATTCAGACACTTGAGAATGTTGTCATTATGTATATTAGGCCTGGTATATAATGGCATTGAAAGAAAGTTTAAGGTATGTACTAGGGTAGCTTGTACATGTTGTAAATGCCTACAAGGGTTTAGAATTATATAATTTTCGTTCGACCTTTTTTTCAAACTGTTTTAAGATCTTGATTGGGTCGTGGCTTCTGATGTTATTGGCTTCTGTATTTGGAACTTGGATGCTTTAGCTTATCAAAATGTAGAGTGCACTACCAAATGTAACACTGATTAAGAAAGTTATAAACATATCATTTTAAGTTTAAATATTTATAATCCAAGTACCAAAGTAAGGATTGCAGTATGTATCACACAAATGGACAAAAAAATAAATATTGAACTCATCTTTAAAATAATTAAAGAAAAAATTCATTAAAATATTATTAATCATAACATAATTTTTTTTTTAACCCAAATCAAATGAAATCACAAAAAAGTTATCTTGAAAAAATCTTACATAAATTGAATCATGTTAAAAATGACAATTTTGCAAGAAAAAACAAATGAGAGGTTGGATGAATTTGTAATAAAAATTTAGTATTTTTATTTAGAATCAGCATTAAACAAAATTTACAATAGTTTTAATCCTTTTAAGAACGGCGGGTTGGAGAGTTGAGGTTCACTGGCTGGTGGTGGGAAACAGTTCTAAAGGCAAGTTTGTTTCCTTTTTTTTTGTTTATATACATAATATAAGTTAAAAATTTTAATTTTAAATCACTGATAAATTTTAAATTAAATATATAGATTATTATTATTATACTGTTATAAAAATATGAATTTATAGAAATGCTAAATTACAAAACCTCATAAATGTTACAAAACACGACTTTAATGTCATGCTCCATAATATTGCTATTTCTATTAATTAACTTTATATGAAAATGGGAGTTTTTTTCTTAGAGTATATTTTATTTTTATTTTGTTTGATGATATTTTTTTATTTATTCATTTTATCTATTATATACATAATGAGTTGATTTTTGTTAGGTGGCTTCCATTTATTTGACAACTTGTAGATTTGAAACTTTTACAAAATGAAAAAGTATAGAGATTTGGTTTTTTTTAAGTATATTTCTATATATACTTATTTTTATTACATTTTAAATATGCCCAAGTTATTTATTTATTAATTAATTATCTCTATGTATAGAAATGATTCGTTCTTACTTATTTCACAGGAAAAAAATCAAAAATACTTTTAAGGTTTAAGAAATCTTCAAAAATATTCCTAAAGTTTTAAAAAATTCAAAAATACCCTTAAAAACATAACGGAAATTAAATTTAACAGTTATGAAAAATACCCTTAAGGTTAAAAAAAAGTCTCAAAATGGAAGAAGAAAAAATAAATCAAGAAATAATAGACATAGAAACTGAATACATTTCAGGATGTTTTTCACAAGAAATAATAATAAGTAAAAAGAAATTTGAAGAAATTCAAAAAACAAAATTAAATCTTAAAAAAAGAGATGAATTTAAAGACCCATTATTTTTTATTAAGAAAATTATTCCTTAGAAAAAATATAATCTATTATGGCATAAGTAATAAAGAAATGAGTATTAAAATTACAGATGCAAAAAGGAGATATAATATACCATTAATTGATACAGAAACTATATTAAATAAATTATCAAAAATTCCTCATAAAAATAAAGAAAAGATTGGATACATCCATTTAGGAGGAATTCAAATATTAATAAAAGCTCATTTTAGAGAAAGAATAGATACACCGATAAAAATAACATTATTAAATAACAGAATAATAAATAGACATGATGTTTTATTAGGAATGATCCATGGTAGTTTAGAATACTAAAAACTAAAATTTACAGCATACCCTAGATTTGCTATAAATATACATGATAAAAATCTAAATCAAGTATTAAGTCTAACTTATGAATTTGAAAGAAGAGATTTAATGAAAGAAGGAAATCATCTATTTTCAATACATTATCTAGTGGCATATTCTTTAACAAATAGTCATAATAGTTCAATATATGGACAAAATGAATTCATAGAAATAGATAAAACTTTTAAGGAATTTGGACAAATAATAAAATCAGAAATACTAACAAACTTTGAAATACCAGAAGAATGGAAATTAGATATTAAAGAAAAACCCTTAATAACAGGAAGAAATAGTAATGTTGTTAAAACTAATAGTATACCAAGATTTACTTTTATAGATCATGAAAGAGAAACTTCTAATCAAGAAGAAGTTAAAAAACTAGAAAATGAAGTTAAAATAATAAAGGCATTAGTTCATGATTGTATATTAGGAAAAAATAATGTTTAGATATAAAATAAAAAATATGCATTTAGAAATAAATGGAAGCCTAGTAGGTGTAGTAAAAAATCAAATAACATTATTTGAAACTGTACAAATATTAACAGAGGAAATGGATTTAGTCCAAGAATCAAACACAAAATATTTAAAAGAAATAATAGATATACAAAAAGAATTACTAAAAGAAATAAAGGAATGTGGTTATAATAAACTACAATAAGATATGCACAAGGAATTTTTAGAACTAAGAAAAGATATATACAACATACATAAGGATAATGAAATAATAGGTTATAAATATGATCCTTTAGAAGGATTAAAAGAAGAACCACCAAGGAAATCAGATTCTTTGATCCTAAAAATGAGAAAAGGAAAAATGAGGAACAATCTAAGAATAAAGAGATAATTCCAATTTAATGGTATATAGAAAAGAATTAGAAAGAAAATTCATGGATCCTGAAAATAAAGATATAGAAACATTGGTCAGATTATTGACATTAACTAATAAAGAAATAGAAGAACATTATAGTAGAAAACTTTGTACTAACAAAGAAGAAGATGATATGACAATAATCAGTGAAACTGATTATGAACCAGAAAATATGACCTCAAAAGGTCATATGAAACCAATTTCATTACCAGTCCCTTACTAAGAAGGAACATCTGACCCACATAGGGGGTAAAGAAATAGGCAAAAATCAGAACAACCTGATACTACATATAGAAGAAGACAACCACCCAAAATGGAGGAAGGGTTACATTGGGGAATTAGAGGTAGTATTCCACCAGAGTTCAAACTCTATGATAATTATAAATCTGAACTTCTAGATTTAGATTGTATAAGAGATAGGAAAAAATTCTTAGATGAATGGTCTAGTGGGATGAGTGTACTCATACAAACTTCTCCAACTACCCAAACAAATCCTTCAACTTGTAGAGTGCTTATAGCACATAAAATGACATATAAGCACATAAAATGACAGGAAATGTAAAAGTTTGGTTTTCAAACTTAACAAATCAACAACATTTATTAATGTAAGGAAATGCTTCCACGGGAAGAGAATACTTGGATACAATAATTAATGAAATATACAAAAAATTTATTGGAGAAGATAAAAGGAAGGACTATCACTAAATCCAGTGAAAATGAAATCAATGAAGCTAAATGACATCTAACAAATATGAAAATTTGTAACATGTGTTATATAAATTCTTTTATTTGTGAATATGAAATGTATTACCATAAATTACCACCCTCTATACAAACAATCTATAAAGAAATGTTTTTTCAAAAATTACCTGGAACATTATATAAAACTTTAATAGAAAATTGGGAACAAAAGAATAGAGAAACTATACCAGATACTCTAGGAGGAAGAATAAGAAGTCTTAAAGATTGGATCATAAAATCTATATGGATGTAACATAAAATCTTATAAACAAAAATAAAAAATTTAAATTCAAAAAACAAAATTTCCAAAAATATAAAAAGAGATTCAATAGAGAAAACTACAAGAAAAAATATTTTAGAAGAAATATTTATAAGCCTTCTGAAAAAAGGAATTATTGCCCTTCAAGAAAGAAAAAAAGCAGATGTTGGATCTGTAATGAGGAAGGACATTATGCTAATAAATGTCCAAGCAGACTTCAACATAAAAAAGAGTTTAAAAAGGAATTTCCACAAAAATCAAAAATCTTAGAAGAAGCTTTCAAAATGGAATTAGAACCAATTGAAGAATCTGATATAGATGATACTTACAGTATCTATCTATTGGAAGAAATTGAGGAAGAAATAACCGACTCAGAATATGAACACTCAAATCATGAATATTCTTCATCAGAAGATGAATGATTTATATAGTATTACAAATTCGAATAGTACTTACATTAAAGTAGGACTAAAATTTAAAGGTTATAACACTTATCATTTATATGCATATATAGATACAAGAGCTAGTATGTGTATAGCCAATAGATATGTATTTCCAGAAGACAACTGGAAACAAGCACCAACAGATTTAATTGTAAGAATTGTTAATAATATGACAATAAAACTCAATCAGGTATTAAAAGATACTGATATAATGATAGGAGGAGAAAACTTTCACATTCCTACCATATATCAACAAGAAACAGGAGTAGATTTGTTAATAGGAAATAATTTCCTAAATTTATATCAACTTTTCACACAACATTCTGAAAAAATAAGTCTCACAACCTTAGAAGAAGATATCATATATGTTTCTAAAGTAAGAAAAACTTTAACTCTCCTAAACCCAACTTTTATGCAACAACATAAAAAGCGAAAACGTGGTGAGATAAAAGACCAACAAAAACTTTATTTAGAAAATATTTCATTAGATATAGAAGAAAAACAAAACTCTTTTCTCAATGAGATACAAGAAGACAAAGCCCTAATAGGCATTAGAAGACTATTAAAAACAGTCAGTTCAAAAAATCCTTTGGATCCAAAAATAAATAAATCTAAAACAATAGTCAATATAAAATTAAGAGATCTTAACAAGATCATAAGAGTAAAACCAATGATTTATACTCCAGAAGATAGGATTGAATTTGGAAAACAAATTGAAGAACTTTTGGAATTAAAAGTCATAATACCAAGTAATTCACCTCACTCTAGTCCAGCATTCTTAGTTGAAAAAAAAGCTGAGAAAAGAAGAGGAAAAAAGAGAATGATAATAAATTTTAAAACACTGAATAAAGAAACCATTGACGACGGATACTTCATTCCAAAAAAGGAAGAACTACTATCATTAATAAAAGGAAAGAAATAATTCTCGAGTTTTGATTGCAAAAGTGGATTTTGGCAAATAAGATTGGATGAAGAATCCCAAAAATTAACAGCATTTAGTTGCCCACAAGGACAATTCCAATGGACAGTTATATCATTTGGGTTAAAACAAGCTCCAAGTATTTTTCAAAGATATATGGATAACATTTTTAAGAAATTACAAGATATTTGTTGTGTTTACATAGATGATGTTTTGGTTTTCAGTAATGAATTAAATAAACATTATTTGAATATTATCAACATATTACAAGAATGTAGAAAAGAAGGCATTGTACTCTCTGAAAAGAAAGCAGTACTTGCTTAATAAAAAATCAAATACTTAGGGTTGGAAATTGAAGATGGAAAACATAACTTACAACCTCATATATTAAATAATATTCAAGGTTTTCCTAGTGAATTAAAAGATAAAAACCAATTACAAAGATTTTTAGGATGTTTAACATATGCATAAACTTATATCAAGAAACTTGCATAAATGAGAAAACCATTACAAGCAAAATTGAAAAAAGATCATATTTAGAAATGGACAGAAAAAGATACTCTATATATGGATAGAGTAAAAACCAAGGTAAAAAATTTACCAACTTTATACCATCCAGAACCAGATGATAAGATGATAATTGAAACAGATGCTTCACAAGAATATTGGGGAGTAGTTCTTAAAGCAAGAATAGATGACAAAGATGAATATCTTTGTAGATATACATCAGGATCTTTCCAAGGTTCAGAATTAAATGATCATAGTAATGAAAAAGAATATTTAGCTATTAAAAAGGCTATTAAGAAATTTGCAATATATGTCATAAGCTCCAGATTCATTGTTAGAACAGATAACAAGAATTTTGGTTATTTTTAAGAACTAATATTGTAGGTGATTACAAACAAGGAAGACTAGTTAGATGGCAACAATGGTTCAACCATTACAATTTTGATGTTGAACATATTTCAGGACATAAAAATAGCTCAACTGATGCTCTTACTAGAGAATTAGCACATCTAACTATTTTTATGCTTTCAGGAATGGAACATCTTGATATCAAAATCAAGATAAAAGAAAAGGAGATAAAAAATCTTACAGGAACAACTCGAGTTGCTATATCTCGAGAAATCTCTTATGGAGACAGGAAAGAAACAGGAAGAACTTAATTGTTCAAAATAACCTCTAGAGACCAGAACCTCAAACGAGGAATCTTTATTAAAAAAGGAAGAACCTAATAGTTCACAAAAAAACTTTTGAAACCACAAAGCTCAATTGGGCATATGAGGTAGAAAAAGAAGAACAGAAAAAATTTTATGTGGTCTATAATGGCCCAAAACCAGGAATTTAAAATAATTGGGAAAAAGCTAGAAAATCTATTCTAGGAATTAGTGGAGTAACTCAGAGTCTTCACCAACAGAATAGTAGCTGAAGGTAGTTATTCAAACTACAAAACACCGAAACTAATAACTCCAGAGGAGATAGTAAGAAATTATTCTGCAGCACTACAACAATAACCAACAGCTCCAAGTAGATTGACAAATCTTGAAAAAATAGCAAGACCTCCAGTACTATTTAGAGAAACATCTCCACCAGAGACATCAAAAATAGTAAAACATCTAGTACTATTCAGGAAGACATCTCCTACTATTCAGGAAGACATCTCCTACTATTCAGGAAGACATCTCCTAGAACTACTCCAATCATTGAAGAAGAAAAGGATCACTATAGAAACCTCATCAAACTACAATGGTTGAGTTTTTATAATTTGGCCAGAAAATCTACTCAAGAACATATTGAAGATATGAAATTCTAACTACAGATAAGGAATTTCCTGCAGGAAGTAAATTCAATATATTGGAAGGAGTTGATCCAATATTTGTGTATAAAGCATTTCATGCAAGATTAATAGAAAATATATATCCAAGAATTAATTTAAATAAATTAAATTATTTCCCAAAAAATTTTAAAAGAGCAATTAAGAATTTCAGAAGAAAAATTAAAGCAAATGATAAAACTATTTATCTTAGATTTTTCAATTCATTAATGGACTAGAATGAGGAAGGAAGTATTAGTCCTTACCACTTCATCAAGATAGGAATTTCCAACACAAACAGAGAGGTTCCCAAACCAAGGGCACTTCCAGAAAAGAAATTCAACATAGAAGAACTCTGTGTATTAAGAGGACAAATGCTAAGCCAAATTTACTATGAACTCAGGAAGATTGACAATTCTACTAAAATTAAAGTAAATTATTCAACTAGTAAAGTCATTATCATTTCTTATAGTAGCATGGCTCTGTCAGAAGAAGATGGTGAAAAAATCACCAAATATGAAACCAATTTTAATTGCAACAACCTAGAAATTGGTCAATAAACAAGGAAGGTATTCTGCTTCTATGCTAGAAAAACCACCAAAGACCACAGATGCATTCTCTACATCAAAGAGCGAGAAGATGAGGATGCATCATCATCAACATTATCAAAGGAACTGTCGGCAAAAAATGACAAAGAAAAATAAGAAAACAAGCTGTCGATAGAAGACTACAAAAGAAATAAAGATGTAAACCCCACATCTTAATCGGCAACATATGCCAAGGAAAAAAAGAAGTGGTTATCATTTAAAGAAGAAAAGAAGATGAATTATTAAAACAAGGGTAAAATAATAATTTTAGTCTTGTAAACAGGGATTCCTTGTTCTATAAAAGAAACCCTTATTATCATTTCAGGGACACACTCGAATACATAGAAATCCAGAACTCTCTACTCTGAAACACTCTAGCATAGAAAACCTCTCTATCTTTAAATCTCAAACCCAATAATGTTATACCCAGTAACTATGAGCAGCTAAGCACTCCTTTCAAGGTTCTTAGTTGACCTTAAGTTGTAATAATTATTATACTATGAATAAAATGGAGTTCAGTTATTCTTCTCTAGTAAAGTCAACTATTGGACACCAGTTATGTACGGATGCAGAAGGCTCACCATTGTCAGGAGGGCGTTGAGGTGTAAGCAAAGCTAAGGCATAATAGGTGTAACAAAAGAAGACAAACAGAAGGGAAGATCGTGGTGGACCCATCAAATTTAGGTATAATAATTATAAATTTAAGCTAGTTAAGAATCTTGAATGTTTAAGTATTTGTTTACAACAAAACATAATATTGTTAAAATAAAAAAAATGGAATTTATTTTTAGAAATAAACAACTAATAATTCCAATGAAAATTAAAGATAAAAGTCTAATTTTATTAGAAATATTTGATAAAAGTTATCTCTATCATTTAAATGAATATTTTAAAGCTATTACAAGCATCATAGAACATCTTGTTTTAAGGGCATTAAAAGACTATTTTAGTCAAAAATATGTGAGAATAGAGAAAGAAGAATTCAACAACTTAATATTTGGATATTACTTCTTTGAAGATTATAAATACACTGTATGTACATAAGAAAAACCTGATTGTATACTAAGAATAGGACAAAATAATATACATTCAACATGTATGATTTATCAAGATAATATTCTATGAACATAGAATCATTAGTACATAAGTTAGAATTATTAGATTTAACAAATAAAAGAGTAATTTTTAATTTTAAAAGACAATTAATAGATTTAGGATTAGAATTAAGCAACCATCATAATGAAGAACATAATATACTATGCAATTGTAATGAATATAGAAGAAAATTAAATTTATACAGCAAAATAATAAGCTTTTTAGACAAATTATTACCTTCAATAAACACACAAAAACTATTAACTAGGTCAATATTGACCCCCGATTAAAAATTGTATTGATCCTCAGAAATTGGTATTAGAGCCTAGGAATAATAATCTAAATAGTAATGGATGGAAAATTAACACCATTAGAACATAAAGGTATTTTTGATATTTTATAAACCTTAGGGGTATAATTGAAGAAATAACAAACCTCAGGGGCAATTAAGATAATGTTCCTTATTTAACAAATATTTTGTTTAATTTTTTTAATTTTTGAAACTTATTTGTTAATTGAAATATTGGAATAATTATATATATCCTTTGGTTCCACGTGAGCGTTTGATTCCACGTGTATCTTGGATTATACAAAATAAAGTGACAACATATATATATTAAAATAAATATGTAAAAAATTATGTAAGAATAATATTATCGATATATTAAAATATACTAATTAGGTTGAATCGCAAACTAGGTCGTTCTTTTTAAGACGTTTCGCGGCTCTATTCAAACTTGTGTAAGCAAATACAACTTCGTCGTCCGAGAATAAAACATCCCATAATTTTTTTCTATCATGAAGTTTTACTGCACTGATGAAATTCGAAATACTATACCTCTTAAATATATATGTTGCTCGAAAATCTAATAAAATAATTCTGAATTTTCTTTTCTTTGATTTTGCTATGAAAAAACTTAGAGCCATTTTTGAGTTGTTGAGTTGAGTCTTAAATGAGCGCTATTGTACTCTATTTATAGTTGAAAAAAAGATGTAACAATCATATAATTATGAAAATAACGGATACATAATTATGAAAATAACAGTTATAAAATAATAAAAATATTTTTTATTTAAATTCATTTATATATATATAAATTGAAGAAGGATTTATAAATTAAAATATACTAATGAAAGGATAGAATTCATATCTCTGGAACTCTATAAACAAGAGATCATGGCTAAAGCCATACAAATTTTTTTTTCTCTTAAGGCACGTCCTAACATTCTAGTTTTTAACTCTATTGTGAAGTAGGGACATTCTGCAATATTTGCAAATAGTGTTGAATTAGATGTTACATTGACTATCATTATTTGCCATTAGCTATCATTAATTATCCTCAATTATATATATTAAATGATTTCACTGTCATGGTTTTTTATGATTTATTTGTTATAATTTGATCACACTCTTTGTATGCCATATATCTCTGCACATATCAGAGGAATAAAATTGGATTAATTCATCAAATTTAAGATGGTATCAAAGCATTGCCTGAGATGTTGAACTGTCTTAATACGTCGGGGAGTTACATTGTCGAGAATTATACGAACATTACGGTTTTGGAGTGGTTGAGAGCTCGATTGAAGTGGCTTCAACAAGAATAGCTTCAACAACAACAGAGTTATTTCAGTGGGAGTTAGATTAATGGGTTGTTCTCTGTGCCTGGTCAAGTGGGTCAAGTTCAGGGTTTTGAGGGTTTGGTCAGTAATAGTGAGTCGGTGTTTGGAGAGTCAATGAATAGGTCTGTGAAGATTGACCCAGATGTGGAAAATGGGTTTTTTGCCAATTTTGTGTGATTTGGGTTTTGGATTTGAGTAATGAAGAAGACAGGACGGTTTTAAATGGAAATGGATTTATGTTTAATTTTGATGAACCTAGTCTTTTGTCTCTTCAAATTTTCTGTTTGATGAATTTGGGTTGAAATTTTGAAAATGAATAAATGAAATGGTAGGCTCTCGTTCAGAATTATTTATCTAAAGAATTTAAAATAAAAGATCTAGATCATTTAAAATATTTTTTTGAAAATAAAATATCTCAATCTAATAAAAGATTAATTTTATCTATAAAAAAATATCTTAAATATATTACAAAATAATAGTACGTCAACATGTCAACTAATTAATACATGAATAGAAGGTTTGAAATTATATATTGAATCAAATCAGGTATCGGTTGACAAATGAAGATACTAAAAACTTGTAAGAAGATTGATGAACTTGTTTCATATCAGACTAGATTTGACTTATGTTTTATGTATTGTTTGTCAATTCATACATAATTTTGAAAAACAACATATGAAAACAATTATGCATATTTTGTGGTATTTAAAGTTTGCTACAGAAAAATAAATATTATTTACTAAAAACATATACTATTAAAATATAAAAGTATATATTGATGCCGATTGTGTCGGTGATAATGATGACAAACAATAAACTTTTACATACTTTACTTTAATAGGTGGTAATCTTATAACATGAAGAAACGAGAAATAAAATGTTATAACTCATTAGTTTGGCAAATGTATTTTGTGAGACATTATAGTTAAAACTCTTTTTACAAGATTTGAGTTTTCTATTTAAATATTTTGTGATAATAAATCTCCCTGTAATATTGCCTATAATCTAATTCAACGTGATTGTACAAAACACATTGAAATAGACATATTTTTTATCGAGAAAAAGTTAGATGAAAAGATTGTGAATTTACTTAAAATTCGTTCTGATTATCAATTGACTTACGTTATTACAAAATTAGTCTCAAATCAAGTCTTTTTAAAGTTTTTAAACACGTGGGAGATTTATAAACCAACTTTTAAGTGTTGAATTAGTTATCATTAATCATTAATCATTAATAACCATTAATTATACATATTAAATGATTTAATTGTTTTGATTTTTATGATTTAGTTGATATAGTTCGATCACACTTTTTCTATAACATGTACATTTTCATATTATAGGAATGAAATTGAATTAATTCAAAATTTAAGAAATATTACAAATTGTATGAAAATTCTAGGTTTATTGTATCCCTATTTGCAATTATAATTATTAATAGAAAGGTAATAAATCTGTCATAAAGATATTGCATTTTGATCAAATTTTAAACTCAGAATTTTCCTATATTATTGTCTTTATTTTTATTTTAGAAAATAATATGACACATTTTCTTATATTCCTTCCAACAACAATGAATGATAAGAATATTGCAAAGTGCAAAAACAATGTTG
Organism: Hippophae gyantsensis; assembly: GCA_030763125.1. Lineage (NCBI taxonomy): Eukaryota > Viridiplantae > Streptophyta > Magnoliopsida > Rosales > Elaeagnaceae > Hippophae > Hippophae gyantsensis. The sequence continues at coordinate 71,194,554 of CM061028.1, read as the reverse complement.
ACGTTGCTCTAAAAGCAAAATGTGTGGACGCTGGTCTAAAAATCTGGAAATGCATGAGGCTTATGAGAAAAGAAATTGACCAGATTCTCTGATGATTTCTACAATTAGTAAATGGCAAATATATAAAACAAGTGAAGATAACAGATTACATTTATTCATACTCCGGAAACAATGTGTTTACATTGCTCTAAGACGACAATGTTGCAAACTGCACATAGTAAATTAGCAAATGATAAAAAATAATCCAATTTTTTTAACCTATTAGTGTATAAATAATTCGATTAATTAAATAATTTTATTTTTAATTATTTTAATTAAATATATATATATATATATTAAAAATATATATTCATTTATATTATAAGAAAAATGAGGAAGATTAAAAATGAAAGTTAATGTTTGAAAGTAAGTAAAATATTAAATCAATTCTTAACCCTCAAAAAATAAAAATAAAAATCATAAGAAACTCCTTTCCCAATATAGGCTAGACATTGCAAATACAGAATCCAAATTATATTCCTTTTTCTACTCTCTAGTTGTTATTTATTACTCTAAGAGCATACTCTTAAACAATGAGATTGTTTTTCTCTTTCCCTCTCCTATTAAATATTTTTTCAAAGAAAAAGTTGTATTAATTTTGATTTTTATTGGTTTAAAATACACGTTATTAAGTATCTTAGGAATGATGAATAATTTTCCATGGGATAGCCACTTGAAGCAGCATCCATTTACCATCTTACAGACAATACTACACATGAAGACCTCAAGAAGCCTAACATTTGACTCTTTAAGATTCACCCTACCCATGCCAGTTGTGAAGTTGGTCAATCCTAGATGATATCGTAGTTCTTCTTCTGAAGCTGCGTAAGGAATATCGATCTTATTACCTAGAACAAGAACGAGAACATTGGCTGGGGCTTCACCTGAGAGGAGAGCATCCAACTCGGCTCCTCCTTTGATTCAGGAAACCGCTCTTTATCGTAGGCGTCAACTAGGTAAACAACTGCATCGACCTACTCACCAAAACAAGTAAAAAAAAACAAAAGGAATTATGCATTAAGTTCTTTGCCCTCCTACATTGCCATAATTATTTCACGATAAGATTTGAGGATGTTATAAGAGAGCTGAGAATGCATGTCAAGATAACTATAAACTTGAGCAGTACAATGAATAAGAAAAAGCCTGTAATATTGGAATAGGGCAGGTTACTTAATTTAACAAAAGTAATCAAATTAATTTAATTAATATAATTTTATCCAAATTAGACATTATACATATATAATAAAAAATGGTCGTTAAGTAGATAACTAATTAACTAAGACTAACTTAATAACGTGAAGTTAACAAGTAAAAAAATCCGAAAATAAGCTTCATATATGTAACAAAAAGTTTGAAATCTCCTTTTTTATACCGTACAAAGGAAAATATTTTGATTTGAAGGTCACCGAAATTAAAGATTTTATAGTTTCATTTGATACCAAAATTGTTAAAATTTATCATATATCAATAAAATCACGAGTCTCTTACCTATATTCTTCTGTTTTATTTAAATAAAAAATCATCATTTAGATTTATTTAATTTTTTTAAAAAAAAATTGGGAGTTGTTAGACCAACCAAAAATAATGGAGTTACAATGCTCATTTTCAAAAATAGTAAAACTAATTAAACCTCTCATCCTAAAAATCATGTTTGGTTTGTAGAATGGAAAAGTAATGGTAACAGAATTGAATATAAAGGAAACAATATTACTATTGCAATATTTGTTTTGATCCTTGAAATAAAAAAAATGAATCAATATTATAGTATTTAGTTTACAACTGGAATAAAATGGAAAACATTATGTATCACCTTAATACTCTTATGTTCAATGAAATTTAAATAATGTCATTTAATAGTTATTTTTCCCGTCAAACAAAATATATTATAAAATTTATTATTATTTAAAAATATTATTTAATCTTAAAAAATTAAAAACAAGAAAAATATTTTTGATATATATTTTTATATTATTTGTAAAATAACACTTAAGTATTAATATATGATAATGAAGTCTATTACTCATCCACCATAAACCAGATCGAGCCTAGAATCTCAACACCAAATATCATATAATCAAATTAAAGGTGGAATCATATCGAATTGAAAGCAAGTTTTGGTTTTTTGTATTCAGTTAATCAATTGCTCTCATATAAATCTTGTGAACCCGAATAAAAACATTGGTCCTTCTCTCAACATATATTCCATTTAGAAGAAAGCCACAAAATTTAAAAAAGTCAATCAAAATAAACACTAAACGGTAAATAAATATAAAGTTGTTTTTAGAAAAATAAAAAAATGCCATAATCCACTTGATGCGAATTTATAAAACATGCAGATTTCTCAAAATTATTCACTTGTATTACAAATAGACACTACAAGCAACAAAAAGGAAGCAAATTATTGGAGTTAATGACTATGGAAACTTTATTGAGAGGACAACATCGATACATGTTGATGAGATGAAGAACATTGGCAATCTTTTAAGTCGATTTATCACAAAAAAGGAGAAAAAGAAAAGCAAATGAAGTTGTACGACAAATTACAAAGAACCACATTACTTAACAATGAAAAGCATGATGTTGCTACAATTCTACTTATTGACAAACCTGTAAGAATGAATGTATTCTTCAACGTATTCTTCAACGTATCTAATGATAACATAGATGGTTGGATTATAAGTCTCTTTAGGCATGTTAGTGCATTATGAATAGTTATGGGAAAGTGCAATTAATATATATATATATATATATATGGGATTGTATTTCTTATATAACCTTATTTTGATATCAAACTTATTTAAAGTTTTCATTTTACTTGAGTTAACATTAATATTTGGTATTAGAATTGCACACACTTTCCTAATATTTTGGTTTAAAACTTGATATGATATTTTTAAGTGTTAAAAACTCAGGCCTAACTCAATCCAATAAGATCTCATTGAGTTAATGGTTGCTCAAGCTTATAAGCAACACTACTACCGAACTCCTGGCCGATGTGGGACTGAAGGAAACTTAATAACCACCATCCACACAGACAGAGGTGGTCTCACAAAGCCACAGTGAGAATGTTAAGGACAAAACCTAAGTCACCGATCAAGCCAAGCATATATATCTCTGATACCATGTTAGAAATACTTAATGATTGTATTATATTCTATATCTTAAGGAATATACATGGTGCCTTTATATAGGAGGTACAAGTAAACTAGATGTGCCTAAAGCCCATAACATGATATACATTAACATATATGATATACATTAACATCCCCCTTGTAACAATAATAGTCAAATAAATGTGTAGGAATGGATCTTACCCGGGTTGAATGGCGAGGTGCAATGTCTTGTGAAGGATCTTCAGGCAGAGTAGAAGTAGGGGACTCTCAAGATGGGGTAGCTCATCATCAACATGTATAGGAGAATTATCAAAAATATCTGAAGATTGAATAGAGAAGTCTAAAGGAGGATCAAAAGTATATGTAAAAGGAACATGAGACTCATCTGGAAAGATTTCTAAAACAGAAGAATTAGTTTGGGAAGAATGAAAGTGAGAGAGTTCAAGAAATCAAGGGTGTTCCCAAAAGACAACATTACGGGAAACACGAAGACGATGAGAGACAAGATCATAGCATCGATGCCTTTTTTAAGTTTCATCATAACTAAGAAAACAACAAAGTCTAGATTAAGGCTCAGGTTTGTTGTGCTCATGAGGCTGAAGAAGAATGAAACAGACAGATCCGAAGGAGCGAAGGTAATGATAGTCAAGGGATGACCCAAAAAGGGGCTCATACGGAGTCTGATTATGAATGATAGTGCTTGGAATGCGATTAATGGCATAAACAACATGAAAAGCCACTTCACCCCAAAAATGGGGTACGTAATTTGGCAGAAAGAAGAAGAGCATGGACAATGTCAAGAATATGATGAAGTCTTCTTTCTGCTCGACCATTTTATTGAGAGGTGTTTGGACATGTTAGATAATGTACAATGCTATAGGAATATAACAGAGCTTGAAAAGCATAGTGAGTCGATTGTGGAGCATACAGATACTAGCTCACTTGATGAACAACATAAGAAATGTCTGGATGAGTAACTGTGAGATAAACCAGGATGCCAACCAATTATCTGTAAAGAGAGGGATTAGACAATGGTTCCCCCCGAGGGTGTCAGATGTACATTAAGTTCAACTGGAATGTTAATAGTCTTAGTGTCAATGAGTCTAGTTCGAGATAAAAGGTCATATGCATACTTATCTTGAGTAATATAAAGACCATTTATGGAACGAGTGATCTCGAGACCCAAGAAATAGCTGAGATATTCCAGGTCTTTCATCTCAAACTACTGGCTAAGAAAATCCTTGAGTTTTTGAATGCCACTAAGGTCATCACTAGTTATGATCATATCATCCGCATATAGGAGAAGCAAAATGGTGCATTTATCATTGCGACGAAGAAATAAGCAGAATCATAAGGACTGGTAGTGTAACCCAAGCAAAAGATGGTGGAGCTGAACTTTGCAAACCACGCTCGTGGAGTTTGTTTAAGGCCATAAAGTGCACGTCAAAGGCAAAAAAAAAGACCAGGATGAGGTTTCATATAGACTTCTTCATGCAGATCCCCATTAAGGAAGGCATTTTTAAAATCTATATGAAAAAGGTCCCATTTACTAACAGCGGTAACAGCTAAGAGGGCACGAACAGAGGAGATATGGGCAATTAGAGCAAAAGTCTCTTCATGATCATTCTCATACTCTTGTGTAAAACCTTTTGCAATAAGATTAGTCTTGTAGCACTCGATGGACCCATAAAAGTGAGTCTTGATCTTATAGATCTACTTACAACCAACCACAGACTGACTAGGAGGGAGAGTAACCAGATCCCAAGTATGATTTTTGGTTAATGATCAATTTCCTCTTTCATTGCAATCGGCCATAAAGAGTCAGTAGATGCCTCATGATAAGCATTTTGGGGAATTTGATTTAGTTTAGAAGCTTCTTGAATACTAAAGTATTTAACTCTTGTTAGCACTATTATGTGAGTAGTCATAACATTGGTTCTTTTTCTTTGGAGGAATGTTGGCACAAACTAATCGATGTATATTCTGTTCTTTTTTTTTTATGAAGTGATTCTACATCTCACATGCTCCATTTTTATTGCAGTGTCTATTTGTAATACAAGTAAATAATTTTGAGACTTATGCATATCTTATAAGTATGCAGCAAGTAGAGTATGAGAAATTAAATTATTGATTCTACAATAATATGGGATGAAAAAGGGAGAACACAAAAAAGCAAAAAACACAAAAAGAAATTGAGGGAACGACAGGGAGGAACAGAGGACGAAATAGAGAAAAAAAGATTCAGAAGCTACGTAGACGAGGAGAAAAAAAACGCGGGAGAAGATACGAAAGCATATTCGTTTTGTGAGTCAATTTTCTTTCAATTCTTCTCAAAAAATTATGATGAATTCGTTTATGTTAAATTTAATTTTTAGCATGAACTAATTTTTTTATTCTAGTAAAAAGATGTAATTTAATTCTAAACTATGTTAATTTGAATTATTTTTCTTCATGTTTGTCTGATTTATTCTGAGTTTAATGCTTCTAATTAACTGGTCATTAATTAGATGATTTTAATATTGTGATTTACTATTGAAAGAGGGAATTATAGGATAGATCTAGAATATTTTGGCATAGGTAAATATAGAGATCGAAAGACTTATATGAACTTGTGTAATTTTAAAATCATTGATTTTAATGCTTTATTGCTTTATTAAATTGTATACTCTTGTGTAACTTAATGAACAATAATATTTTCAATTGACTATCGAAAGAGGCTTTTGGGTATTTTTGAAGATTGCTAACAAACAAAGAAAATTAAATTAAATTAACTAGATGAGTAAAGCATAGTGAGAGATTAGGTGAAATCAATTTCCTAGAAGTTTTCTTCCTACTAATTTGATCTTTGAATATCCTTATTTTCTTTTGCATATTTTCTTTAAATTAATTTTATTTTAAATTCCAATTAAAACAACTTTATTGACTTTTCTAGATAAAATTAAGATTAGTATAATTTTGATATTTATCAAAAATAAGTTACCAATCTTTGAGGATAATACTCTTTTTATCACTTTATTATAAAACTACGATATTATGCATTTACAGTTTTGCACTGATATTATTTAGTGTTTATTTTAATTGATCTTTTTAAAATTTTGTAAGTTTCTTCTAAATGAGAATTAGGTTGATATAACAACCATTGTTTTTATGGGTTGTATCTTCATCTTACTTACAATAAATGATTAATTGAAAAGAAAAAAAAACAAAACTTGCTTTCAATTCCATATGATTTTTCTTTTTTTTTCAATTTTGATTATGTGATATTCGGTGTTGATATGGTGGATCAATAATAGGACTTCACTATCATATATTAATACTTGGGTATTATTTTTCAAATGATATGGAAGAAAAGCATTACCAAAAATGTTTTCCTTTTTTAAATTTTTTTTAAGATTAAATAATATTTTTAAATAATAATTATTTAGAAAATAATAATTTTTAATAATATATTTTATCTAAAGGAGAAAATAATAATTAAATGATATTATTTAGACTTAACTGAACATAAGAGCATTAAGATTATATTCAGTGTTTTCCATTATATTAGGGTTGTAAATAAATCACTATAATACTAATTCTTTTTTTATTCCACTAGTTAAACTAAACATTGTAATAGTGATATTATTTCCTTTACATTCAATTCTATTATCATTATCATTATCATTCCCATTATTTTTTTATTTTGTGAAGCAAAAGTGACTTTAATTCTAATTAAAAAATAATTTATGTTATGTTGTGTTAAATTTATGTTCTAAATTGTAACCTAAATTTCCATTTTACCACTGTACTTCCAATGAAGGCATTTTATAGCTAGGTATAGAACAAAACAACCATAGATGATTGATCACTAGCCTAGTTATGAGTACAGAACTTCAAACCTTTTAGAATATCTCAAATATATATGACTTTTCAATTTTCATAAATCCATGAAAATTGAGAGCTTCCCTTTAATCATAGCAAATGACTAACCCAAAAGATTGGGAACAAGTCATAACATATACAAGTGTAATATCGTGCTAAGATATTTGTGAAGTATTCTCAAACCTTACACTACCATTAATCGCTTGATAAGGAAAAATATAAACTTCGAGAGATATGATGAGTGCAAAAGGAGTTTCTAAGAATTAAAGAACCGTTTAACCTTTGATCTCAAACTTATTCTTCCTTCAAGTAATGGATTCGTAGTATTTAATGATGCCTCTTACCAAGATTAGGGTCTATCCTCAAACATCATAGTAAGGTCATTGCTTATGCTTCAAGAGAACTTAAACCACATGAACTCAATTATCCTACTCATGATTTAGAAGTGGTAGTAATAGTTTTTGCACCAAAGATATTGATAGATAACTTTTATGGTAAAAAATTTCAAATGTTCACTGACCATAAAAGTTTGAAATATTTACTCACTCAAAAAGAGTTGAACCTACAACAAAGGAGATGGATGGAATTGATCAAGGATTATGAGTGTGTTATTGACTATTTGGATACTTGGATTGGCCTATAGCCCGACCTGCCTGACAACATAAGCTTAGGAGATAACCCGAGCCTAAGAAACTAATGAGTGCATAAAAAGTACTAAAATTACCATGATTTAATGTATTTTAATAAATTAAATAGATTTATATTTGTATGATTTTATCATATATAAATTTGTCTTTTTTAGAATCATGAGTATTTTTATTATTTTTTAGGTATTTTCATTCAAAAATAATTTAAAGACTCAAAGAAAATACTAGAGTCAATAAATCACAAATATGTTAAGAAAAAAATGAAGAAAAGTCAAAAACATGGACAAAATAGGTCAAAATGGTCAAAATGTCAAAAAGGCTAAAATCTAGTGCACAACCGACCATTCACGCCGAGTCTCGTGTGCATGCCCAGCACACGCTCGCACATGACCGACTCAAGCCCATACACATGCAGCCAGCACACGTAACCAGCACATGCCTAGCACACGTCGTACCGATTTTCGCTTGCGGCAACACATGCACATGCCTTGTCTCATTTGCGCCAGTATACCCCTATGATGTGTTCGTGCGTGTCCGCACGCGCCAAATGCCTTTCTACTGCAATTTTCGTGCCCTACACGCGTGCCAATCTATCTAAAATCAATTTTTGAATTATTTTCCCACCTTTTTGGTCTTTTCCTCACCTATAAAATGACCATTTTCTCCCATTGCAAAACACACAATTTTCTCAACTCTTTCTCTCTCTAACTTTCTTTTTCTAGAAATTTTTCTTAGCTTTTTAAGTTTTTAGTTTCAAAGTTCTTCTCTTTTTGAGAAAAACTAGCTATGTTTTTATAGAGTTTTAGTTTTTGATTCAATAAGAGGATATGTAAATCCGTTTGGAGGTTTTTCAATCAAAATTCTGTAATGATTCTTTTGAGGTATAATTTTGAAATGAATTCTTTACGATTATTTTTTATGTTTTATTCTTTTATGTTATGTTTAATTTTATTGTAATTAAATTTAGAAAATGCTATTTGTAAATATGATATAATAATAATGTTGTTATACTTGTGAAATATTAAATAGGTAAAACATTTCTATAAAATAAATTGATTTTATTTTTATTCAAGAATTTATATTAAGGATGTTAGAGAGAAATATATTGTTTTTCAATACAAACTTAAATCTGAAAATTAGATTTAAGTTTGAGATTTAAGTTTGTAATGAAAAATAATATATTTCTATGTAACATCCTTAATATAAAATCTTGAATAAAAACAAAATTAAATTATTTTATAAGCATATTTTATCTATTTAATATTTCACAAGTATAACAACATTATTATTATATCATATTTACAAAAAGCCAATCATGTTAAATTTAATCATAAACAAATTAAATATAACATATAAAAATAAAACATAAAAATAAATGTAAAAAATTCATTTTAAAATTATACCTTCAAAGAATCCTTACAGAACTTTGATACTTTTAGAAAACCTATAAACGGATTTACATTTCTTTTTATTGAATAAAAAAACTAGAAATATACAAAATCATAACTAGTTCTTCTCAAAAAAAGAAGAACTTTAAAATAAAAAATAAAAAAAAGTTTCTAGAGAGAGAAGAGTTGAGAAAATTTTGTGTCTCCTTTTTACAATGGGAGATAGGGTCCTTTCATAGGTGAGAAAAAGGTTAAAAATGTGAAAAAAAATCTCAAAAATTGGTCTTAGATGCGTTTGGAAAAAAGTGGCACTTGTGAGGGGCATTGGTGTGCAAGGGATTTGCGCCCAGACATGCACGCGGCACATTCAGGATTTGCAATAGGAAGACACTTGTGGGCACGAAGCACGTGATACTCGGCATGGGCGTGCTTATGATTGAGCAGTTTTGTCCATTTTTCCATTTTTTCACTTTCTTCATTTTTTTCTCACTTATTTGTATAATAAACGAATACTATACTTTAAATATTGTGATGTATTGCTTGCAGTGTTTTTCTTCGAGTTTTTAAATTATTTTTGGAAGCAAAAATACTTGAAAAATAATAAAAATATCTGTGATTCTAAAAATATAAATTTATATAAAATATAATAAAATCATACAAATATAAATCTATTGAATTAATTAAAATACATTAAATCATTATAATTTTAGTTCTTTTTAAACACTCATCATAGGTTAATAAATTTCATAGATGAAATGTTTTAGGAAGTGTAGAGTTATGAGACCATATTTTTTATTTGTAAAAGTTAATTAAATTAATTAATTTTTTATATAATTATTTTTTAATTAGATATTTTCTTACTATTATAATTAAATATTGATATTTTTTAGCTTAAAAAGTTTTTCATCTAAAATTAATAACACTAATATGATTTGTATAGCATAAAATTAATTTGATAATTTGTTTGGTTTTAATATAAATAATATTTTTTGTTAAAAAAATTGAACCATTGACACAGGTGGGTGGCAATCAATATTAAGGGGATTAAGGCCATTCGACGAGAATGAAAAAAAAAGTGTTGCCACCTTTATTTTTTTATAACATTTTCTCGCAAATTTTCACTTATTCTTCACCAATTTGAGATATCAAATTGAAGCTGTGCTCATTTTTTTTATAATTTTAAAAGTAGTTGGCTTAAATAATTCTTAAAATCTTATGTTACAATATGATAAGTGTATAAAAAATATTAATATTTTGTGATTTATTGTACTTAAATGTGAATAGATTGAGTTAATTATATATGTTTATATTATTATTTAATTAAATTTATATGATCAAAATCACGGATATTTTCTATTATATTTTTAGTGTTTTTAACTTCAAATGTATAAATTAATCAACACATGAAGAACAACACTGAAGAACTCAATTCACACCCTCTAAGCTTAAAAGAACAAGGCATGTAAGCATTACATGAAGAAAACATCCGGTATACTAAGGGTGCAATGCAAGAATTCAATTTAAACATATTATGCCACGACGAAGATATTATGTGTCGCAACGCACACTATTCAGTAAAAATTCACTAGATAAGCATAGTTAATTAACTAATTATTATGATAAATTATTCAATGGTTATTAATTATATATCTCACTTGATTTATTTGAGTTGAATATATCTTTATTTATTTATTACTTTATCATTAGGTTAGAATTTTTAAGAATCCAAATATTATGAAAGAATATTTAGGTTTTATTTTTGTATTTATTTTAAAAAATTTGACGAATTATTTAAAATTATATAATTCATCTTTATACCAATTTTGGAAATATACTTATCACGTATTTATAAGTGATTCGTAAACTTGTGATTTTTTTTATAAATTTACAAAATTTGACTATCAAATTTTTGTGCGTCAAGTTTTTGACGTCATTGTCGGAGAGCACTAACATTTTGAATTTTTATTATCAAAATATTTAAATTTTTTTCATAAATATTCATAACTTTTCTTTTCATATTTTTTTTATGAAAATTTGTAAGTTTTTTAAATTAAAAATAAGAAATAGAAAAACAAAAATAAAACAAAAATCTAAAAACAATTAAAAATTCAAAAAATATATTTTATTTTTTATTTTTAATTTAACTTTATTTTATTTTAATTAACTTATTTTTATTAATTACATTATTTACTAACTTAATTTTTTTTTTAATATTTATGTGTATATATTTTTATTTCTTATTCATTTTCTTTTCTTTGTTTATTTACAAACTTTATTTACTTTTATTATTTTTATTTTATTTTATTTTTATTTCCTTTTGTAAGTTATTTTTATTTAGTATTTTTGAACTAACTTTTATTGCTAATTTATTTTATTTTATTAACTTGTTTGTAATTGTTTGTAATTTTTTATTTATTGTTAATATTATAATTATTTTCTTTTATCTATATATTATATTTTTATTAGTTATTTATTTATTTTTTAATTTTTTTTTAATAGGTGATTTTATTTATTATTTTCGTAGTTTTTGCGAGGTAAGAATTCACTTGAGAATCCAGTTGAGTTTTTCATAGATAACGTAAACAAATAAAAGAATTGTGAAAAAAATTAGAAACTGAACAAGTAGAAATGAGGGATAATAATATGCCTAAGGAAATAACAATGACAAAGTATGTAAGGTCAATCATTGGTACTGCTTCAATACAACTAGGTAAGACAACACAAAATTATGAATTGAAACAAATTCATTATGCTAACCTTTTTCTATGGATTACTTAATGAAAACTCTTTGTCTTTCATTAGAGACTTTTACTTTATAGTCCAAAATTTTACTCTCATTATACTTAACGAGGATTAGCTTAGAATAAGATATTTCCTCATACTCTTAAAGATATGACCAAGGCTTGGCTAATGTCTTTCCATCTAGATTCCTTGATGACCTAGAATGAGGTCTATAATAAATTTACGAGAAAATTTTATTCCCATCAAAAGACTTCTGATTTGAGAGAAACAATTGCTAATTTCACTCAAATGAAAAGTGAATCATTCCATGAGGCTTAGGATAGGTTCAAACCTTTCCTCACTTAATTCCCTTACCATAGTTATCCACTACAACTGCAGAGCCATTTTTTCTATGATGGGTTGACATAATAGTGTCAACTCATGGTTGATAACACTGCAGGCTACAGGGAAGAAAACTATCTTAAAGACTTATAATTTCTTTGAAATGCTTGGTACTAATTCCCAACAAAAGAGCTCAAGAATGAGTGGAGCGATATTTTTAAAATAGACTATGGTATTAAAGTATCTATGTAAATTGCACAACAGACCAAGAAAATTGTGCTTCTCGCATCACAAGGCACTCCAAACATAGAACAATATGGAATGGTAGTAACTTGGGATATGGTGCTAATACATGCCCCTACCAAAGAGAAGTTATTGCAGGACTTGAGTTAGTGAATATAATGGAAGGGTACCAACCTAGACCTAAGTATGACCCCATGACAAACAGTTATAACCCAAGGTAGAGAAATCATCTGAATTTCTCTTAGAGAATAAACAATCCTACCTTTGCCCATAGTTCTAACCAACAAGTCCAGCAATACCACCCCTAACAAGTGCCATGAAATCCTTCAAACAACCAACCCTAGAGGATAATTTGAATTATTTCATTCAAGTAACCAAGGAAAACCTATCCAAAAATAATCCAAGGTTGGACTTTTGGAAGCATCTGTGAAAAATGTGGAGATATAAAGCAACTATTTGAACACTTACAGAAGCAAGCAAAATAATAGTTGCAAGTTCAGAATGATAAGTGAAGTCAATGATGTGGAGACATTGAGTTTACTAAAAATGGAAGCCTCTCAAACAACGTCTTGTTGAGACGATAAACTAAGTCTTAGATGTGATGTAACCCATTAATCTTTTTGTTTTGTTTTTATTTATTTATTATTTTATTATGATTATTTAGTACTTAGTATTATATTAGTTATAGTATTAATTTATTAAAAACAAAAATAGGATCTAAACCATGACATGGCTTTTTTCTGCCCAAAACATGTGGCATAAAATTTTGTGTACGACACACTTGTCAATGAATGTTTTGTCTAGCAAAAATAATGTTCGCCTCATGGCATGAAATAACCTACGTAGTTGCTTGCATTCAAAATTTTCACTAAAGTCATTAGTTGTACGTGTTCCACACCATTTATATCTCATTTTCTCTTTTTCTTTCTCACCAAAACTTAATTTTTTTCTCCACTTAAGCACTCAAAATTCCCCAAAAATCATACATTTTCGTACAATCCTTCCTATTTCTTTATACACTTCTTATTCCTAAGTGATTTCTAGCTATTTCTTGAAATTGTTTTATCAAATCTTGCACAAGTTATTCAAGAGTTCATCTTTTAAAAATGGGGTATTCATAAATCTTCATCTTCTTCAATTAGAGGAGTTATACAAATCACAAGTAAATGACCAAAAAATTCTAGAATAATTTTTGGATTATTTTTTTTTATTTTTTGGATTAAAGAGTGTTAAACCCTAAATTGGTCTAAATGAGGATAAAGCAAAAATTTTGGACAAATTTCTATACTTGTGTTGCTTAAAGTTCTAGAATTTTTTTGAAAACCTTAATTTTTAAGAACTTAATTAAATGGCTCACAAAAGAAACATAAGTGATACTAGAAAGGAAAAAAGAAATCCTCATATAATGTAATAGAGCCAAATTTTCTAGTAGAATGGCTAAACTTAGGTTTAACAATGAAATTTCAATTTAAGAAAGACAGTCATTTTGAGAGAATTATGGACGTAACAGCGATACTTGGATGGAAACGATTTATTAAGAACTCAAAAGCTACTGTTGAGTTCATTGCTTAGGAGTTCTATGTAAATGTTCACGACTTTGTTAATAAATAGTGTCAAGGTTTAAGTTGGATACGTCTCGTTTGGTCCATCATATATCAATTCTTTTTATGATTTAATGGATTTGGGCCAAGGTGAGTACGGAAATTATTTGGACAATGTGGACTATACAAAGGTAATAGAAACCTTAGCTGTAAATGGGTTGACTAGGAATGTTTCATTAGGAAACACAAAGGTTTTGAAGCCAAATATTTAACTAAAGTTTCCTGCATTTGGTAATATTTTGTCTGTCCAAGACTCATGTCCACCATACACTATAATTCTATAGACAAAGAATGGGTTATATTACTCTTTGCAATAGCTTTCACTAGGAATATGGATGTTGGAGTAATAATTAACCAACATATAAGATTATCTGCAAATAATCATTTTTTGAGTTATTTCTTCTTCTAACTCGTTATAGCTTACAATCATCGTTTAAGCCATTCCTTCCTCGAACTCATTATAGATTTGTGTATTAAAGTAAGGGTGAATTATTTAAAGGGTTAGATTTTATTACAATCGAGTGAATTATTGAAGGAAGGTAGCCCCTTCTTCAAAAGCTTTCATGAAAAATGAAATTCATCAATTAAGAGAAAAAGGTGACTTATATAAAGAATAATGTCCAAAAATATAATACTCAACATGTTGAATATATAAGTGAAAAACATAGTATTCAGGGTGAATATATGCATAATATCTATGTGATATAATGATAAACTCTTTCTTATCTCGAAGTTGATTCTAGTCAAGTATGAGAACATAAGAATCCAAGATATGAGTTCGTTTTTAGACCATCCTAGCCCTCATATGATTATGACCAAGGATCGGACAATATGGAGGATTGAAGTCCAACTTTGTTCTTGATTATTTTCATTTATTTATTTTCATGTATTTCATTTTTATGAATTTCATTTTATGAACTTTTAATTTAGTTGTTTTAATTTTTTTGTTATTTTACATTTAATATATTTTATTTTATTTTATTTTTATTTTTTGTTAATTTGAACCCATGTTTATTTTATAATTGTTTGTTAATGAAGTGATTCATAAGAATTATGCAACATTCTATCTGTGTGATAAAATTATGTTAAATGATGAATGTATTATGTCTTACCACATCACTACTTAATCATATTGAGCTAAAATAAATAAGTAAATTTCCTTTCTTTTCTTATTTATTTTTGATTTATAGTTGATACAATGAAGACAATATAAATTCTAGATTGAGTTAGAAGAAATTCCTTTTTCAAATCCTACGACAACTGCACGAGCCCTTTCAATATGTCATAAATGGTCTACGAATAAGAAAAATCATAAAACAAATACGTAAAGTAGAAGATCCCATATTCCAAATGAATGAAAACATAACTGAATTAATCCTAGTTACTCTTTGGAATGAAGTGGAAGAAGGGAAGAGATTCTCAAATGAGGAAAATGATTTGATGACTTACACATGAAACTATGCATTTTTTATTTTTTTTATTAAACATATGTTTTCAATTATTTAATTTACTTAGTTGTTTAGAGACATTTAGGTTCAACTTGATGATTGAGTTTTTGCATTATTTGATTGATTTCTTAAACATGGCATGAAATTATGTGAGAATTGGTTGTTTTATTCATGGTTTGTATTTCATGTTGAGATGTTGAGATTCAGATAAACTTAAAATTGATGTTTATGAATCAAATTATAGAGACTACTTTGTAAGATAATATTTTGAACTTATATTATTTTATTTTGAATGATAATATTTTCTACTCATTTAAACTTTTTTCTTATTATTTCAAATTGTTACATGATCTCTACAGACTTTGCATTGAATGTAAGGAATTTTAACATCTAATGAGAAATTATATACTTATTTATATTACTTAAATTAAATTATTTGAGTAAAATTTAAAGTACATACATATTTCATTCATGTTTATTTTAGGTCTTTTTAACTTCAAATGTATAAATTGATCAATATTTGAAGAACAACACCCTAATATCTCAAAAGAATAAGGCATATAAGCTTACATGAAGAACCAACCAGTTTGTAAGAGGTTCAAAGTAAGAATTCAATTTAAACATATCATGACATGGCGAGGATTATTGTGTGTCGCGGTGCATACTATTTGGTAGAAATTCATTAAGCAAGCATGGTTAACTAGTTAATTATTTTCATAAATTCTCCACTAATTGTTAATTGTATATATGCTTTTATTTGTTTGAATCGAACCTATATTTATTTTTATTATTTTATCTTTACTTTAGAATTTTTAAAAACTTAAATATTGTGAAATGATATTTAAGTTTTATTTCCATGTTTGTTTTTAAGATATTTGATAAATTATTTAGAACTACATAGTTTTTTTGTAGATCAACCTTAGGAATATACTTATCGCTTATATTATAAATGATTTGTGCATTTGCGAGCTTTTTATAAATTTATAAAATTTGACTATCAAGTTTTTATACATCATAATATCACTTTTTGATAATTTTAATTCATGAATGAGTATGAATTTAATATTTTCATCACTATATTATTATTATCCATGATTTATTTCTTTATATTAATTGTTTTAGAAAAGAAAAAAAAAACCTTCAAATTTAAAAACACTAATTTTTTTAATTTCTTAACAACTTTGAATAATATTTAAATAATTTCTTTTTTAACAATCTTTATATAAATTGATTATTTTTAGTGTCTATTACTATTTAGTTAATTTGGTAGCTTTGAATAAATAGAAATTATATTACTAGTTTAAGGTTTATGGAGATTTAGAAGAAGAGTATGAAACCTTATTTTAGAACTTAGTTCTTGGTGTAAGTTTTCTTATTTGGGAAGTTTAATTGTTTTTAAAATTTAAATTATCTAATTCTAAAATTGTAAAAATAATAGGAGATGATACTTTAGTGAAACCTATTGATCGTTCTTGAGCCGTGGAGCTCGTTTTGGTTTGTAAATTGATATATTTTACTGAAATTTTATAAGCATTTTTTTTATTTTTAACTTACACATGTTCATAATGTTTTTCATTCACTTAATTTTTCACAAATTTAATACTTTCTTATTAAAAAATGAGTACTTTGTATTAAGAAAATAGATAATTAATTCTTAAGAAGTTCAAAAAAATTTAGTCAAATTTACCTTATATATATATTTGATTTTAGTATAGAAATTTATATTTAACTTTTAGTAACAATGTTTTAGAATATTACGTATATTATTATGTCAATTTGAAGTTTTTACTCAATTTTCTATATGTATGTTGATTTTGATTAACAAATAGAACTTTATATACAATTTTAATAGTAATATTTTAGAATATTATTATATATTATTTGTAAATTATCAAACAAGCATCACCCATAGATTCAACAATAACATATAAAAATTAATTAATTAATAGTCCTAGCCTTGGTATGTATGACCAACACATAATATTAAAACTTATCACGTTTGCGTGTGTAGTGTGTGTGCAATGAGCTCTACACACGTATGACCAGCTTTTCTCTCGGTGCAAGTTTAGTGAAGTTTTTCTTTTCATAAATTATTACTTATAAGTTTCTTATTGCTATTTCACATGTAAAATATATTTTCAGTTACATTTATTTCTTCAAAATTACTAATAAGTTTTGTGTATATTTTCATGTAATGATTTGTATCTATTTTATAGTTGAATTATTAAATATTAAATAAATATGTTTTATAATTGTTATTTTTCTAAACTTGTCTCTCACTGAATATTTTTACTCGTCTTAATTTCTTTTAGTTTATATCTCTTAAGAAGCATTAGTTTTTGATTAAATGCTTGAGTACTATATTACAAGGAGATTTAAATCAGTTTATTAATTTTTTTTCTTGTATAATTTTTCATTCTTTTGGGATTATTAGAAATTTATTTTAGTTTATTACTAACCTAGTTGTGTTATAAATTATTTTGTAACTCTTTAATGAGTATAGACTACATAATAGGCTGATGTCACTTATTAGTTAATATTTCATTTTATGATTGGTTATATGAGTAGTGATTTTTGAATACCGTAATCAAACATACGTCATGTTCTATTTTTCCCAGTTAGTTTAGAATTGAAAAAAAAAACTATGCCAATTTTTTTATTGATTCTAAAATGTAAGATAACTTCCTTAAGTACTAGTGAATTCTAGGCGGGTCTTTACGGTAATTCTGTAATTGTTTTGTCAAGTTTTCTCCCCCAAGTACGAGCATTTTTCTTTTTTCAATTTTGACAAATATGCAAGTTCAATTGAAATAGGGCTGGGCTGACAGACGTGATGGTAAAAGTTTAAGTATTATTTTGGGCAATGATCTTAGATTTAATCTCTGTACATAGATATTAGGTAATAGTGCTCTTATCATGTCTTCATGTACAATCATGAAGGAAAAATCTTGCCAAATGGATGACAAATTATACCACAATGCAAATAATCTTAGGACATTTAGGGTAGTTGTGAGTTTTTTTAATAAAAAAAAAATTGTGTCAAATATGCTCAAAACATATATATGACTGAGGTATTGTTAACTATTGTATACTACGATATTAGTAGAATTATTTGATATCTTATATAAAAATAATTATTTAATAACTTTAAAATTAATATAAAAAATATGGAATTTGATATAACAGTTAAGTACTTCGTTTTTTTTTTAATTCTTATATGAATATCCAAACAAAGAATTAAACTCACATTAAAACATTTTTGTTTACACAATATATTATTAATGTAACCTCTTTCATCTTAAAGCGAATGTCATATAAAAAGAATGATATATGAGTTTACGTAAAAGTGAAAAAAGTAAAATACAATAAATATAATTATATTTTATAATTACATATGAAAATAACGATAAAAGAGAAAATTATAAGTCAGATGATCATGTTAAAAATAGAAATCTAAAGTTCAAAATTAAGCTTAACATAAATAATATAGCTAATAAACAATTGAAATTTAATTATTATGCCATCAATAAATTCAAATTATTTTCACCCAATATTGGCTCCTAGATTCGGTCGCATGAGATGCATGTGTTTCATTAGTATAGTAATCTGTATTTTTAGATAATTAGTTAGTGGAGAAAAAAGGTATAAAATTTGAAATAGCATTGTCAGTTGATTTATAGTATAACAACTTATATTTTTTTTAATTCAAGTTTTATGTATAAAGTGTACATATATATATATTATTTGTAATTATTTAAAAGAAATATAAAAATGAAATAATAATAAGTTTATAACAAAATAAAAACTAATCTACAATAAAATGAAATTATTTTACGTGTGTGGGTGAGAGAAGGAGCTAAAGTAAGCACTTAAATTAAAAGTAGCAAAATAGTTAATAAACCTCTTTCTTTTAGAAATAGTTAATATATATTGCCACCACAAAAGTTTAACTGATGAAGAACTTAATCGTAATAAATCATCTTTTGATACTGCTGAGCTAATAATTTAAATGATATTTATTATTAATATAATTTTAAAGTCACAAATTCTACTAAAAATATGTATGCATGTAATATTTATTTAAAAAAAACTTTTCTTTTGTTCGAGTTTAATCCGACAAATATTTGGATGATACTTGATCTTTTCGGTATAGGATGATTGAAAATGCATATAGGAGACTTTTATGCAAATGGAAGACTTATATAAAAGAAAGAAAAAGTCTTTATGCAATTAGTTATTGCTATATAATAAATGAGTATATAATTATAAGTTAAAAAATAATAATATTATTTTAATTAATAATTATCTTTTAAATGTACGAAAATAACTTGGTATATAAATAAATGCTCTAAAAAACTATGGCTTCATTAAAAAAGCATGCTGCTTTTTATACAAAAAGATAATGTAGTTATATGATAAAAATGGGAATGTATGGTATAATTTTTTGAATTTTTTTATGTAATAATAATTAACTCTATCTATATATATACCAAAATATAATTATCAATAATAATTATATACTAATATTAATAAATTAATTTAATAATAATGTCACATTTATGATTAAATTAAAATGGCATCCCAAATTTATTGGATACACATTCACATCTATATATATGTTAAGTAGCTAAATGCACGTGCATATGCAGTGTATTTGTAATATTAGAATTTTAATAATATTTTTATTTTAATTATATAAAAATTAAATTTGGGATATATTCACTTAATTTTAAAATGAGTATATTAGTCTCAATAAAATAAATCATCAATTAAAAAATAAAAAGTAAAAACAGACGTGAGCTCAAATATGAGAAAATTGTATAAACAATAATATAAAATAAAACTCATTACAAAAGGGTAATAAACGTCAATTTTATTAAAAATATTGTTCGTTTGAATCAAATTTTCATAAGAGGGTAAATAAATAAATAAAAACATAACAGGGAGTTCTGAAAATATTTTAATATTGAGCGTACTTAATGATGACTCTATAAAAATAAAATCATTAGTATATTTTTTTATTTAATATTTACTTGTTTTATTTAATAAATATTATTTTTATGGTCAAAAAATTTAAATATAAAATTTTTAATGAAAACGGGTGAAAATATAATTTTTGAAATTTTTTTGGATTTTTCTGAAATTTTTATGAATTTTTAACACAGAACTAATCAGAAGCTGCCACGTGACATGCCATAAAAGCAAATGAGTTGATTGAGCAAGCCACGTAAATGTCACGTAAGCACGGAAAGTGAATCACATCGTGCAACATGTGAGGATGACAAAACACGTGCCACGTGTCAACATGACATTCAATCCGAGTTCAAAAATTAGTCAACGCACCATGCCACGTGTCACCATGCCATTACTCCACGTGTTTTCACACGTATGCCATGCCATCTGTTCCTGTAAATCACGTCGCGTCACGTGTTGTTGACTCGGCGAGCGTTGACTATGACCAGTCTCCCTAGCAATGTATCACTCTCTGATTCACCTAATGAATTTTTGATACCATGTGTCGCGCTATGATTGGCTAAAGCTGTCAGTTTTGTTTGTTTTGATCGTAGCCCTTGATCTGAAGCTGATCGGATGATTCAGATTACACCTGAGCTTTATTTAAGCCTCTAATCACTCCATAAACCCTAATTAGCCTCTATTAGCATAATTTTGGCCAGTTTTTAAAGAAAAAAATATAGAAAAATTCAAGAGACGACACAATTTTGGTAGAGATTCAAGAGGAGATTAATTCTACAATTCAAGAGATTGATTGTTTTTCTTCTTCTACTCTTTTCTTTATCAATTTTATGTCTTTCTTTATGAAAAATATGAGATTTATGAACACAATTATGTGTAATTAATTTATTAATTTAGGGATCTTATGAACCCAATTTTCACCATGTGATGATATAAAATTTTACCCCAATTATAATTATAATTTAATTATATTATTTAATCTGATTTTTATGCTATTAATTGTTTGGCCAAAAATTTATCTATAGAGATAATTAAATAGATTTGAAAGAATTATTTAATTGTTTGTCTTGATTAAATAACATGCATAGTTTTCTAGGTAAAGATGTATGATTCTTATATATGTGATCCATAATTGATGAACTTAATGAGTAGTATGCAATTTAATTGACATAAGAGTGTGATTGAATTAATTATTATATAGTGTGTAGTTTACTTGAGAGAGGAATACATGTTAGATTAGATTCAATTGATCATGTAATTAATTGATAATTATATTAGAGGGATTTTAGCGATTCAGATGTTTAGTTATTTTAATTTTGCTTCCTTAAAATATAAAAACACAAAAAAAAATTAATTTTTATTATTTTTAGTTTTAAAAATTAATTTTTAATAAAATAATTTCCGTGAGAACGATCTTTACTTATCATTTTATTACTTATTACGATACGTATGTTTGTTCACGCAGTGAATTGACTTTAAATTTTAAGTCATTTCATTTAAAAAAATTAAAAATAAAATCATGTAAATAAATAAATATATAAAATTTATTTTTTAATAGATATTTAAGGTAATATGTAACATATTTATCGGTAATAATCCTTGATATTTGACTTAAAAAAGACAATATATGTACTAATTTTTATTGAAGGAAAATATTGAAACAAAATATTCGTACTCATAGTTAGCCTTTAGGGACTTGTATAAACTTGAATATTTTGTAGGTTGTACACAGAATATACTTTATACTTATAGGCCGGTTCGATGGACTCGTTAAATGGTTTGGGTTAAGTCTCTTCCAGTAACATTGGAGCCCAAATAACTGGTGTGGGCTGCCCAATTGATATCTCTAAAATTTGGTTGCTAGGGTTTCCTCTTAAAACTGTTATCATCTCATTTGCTCCGTGGAGGTTATCAGCTAAATCCCTACAAGAGCATCGCATTCCTTCGCTTCGAATCAATTCTTCTTCTCTCGGTAAACACCTAGCTCCGTAATTCTTTTTATCATTCATGAGGTTTTGATCTATGTTTTGGTCATAACGTCATAATTTGATTTATAATGTCTGTTGTTCTATGCTGAATTACAGAGATGGCCAAGTCGAAGAATCACACGGCGCACAACCAGTCCTACAAGGCTCACAAAAACGGTATCAAGAAACCCAAGAGGCAACGTCACACCTCCACCAAAGGGGTAAATCTATAAATATATATGTATCTTTTTTGTATAATTGTTTTTTGGGGTTTTCTTTGTTCCTTTTTATGAACAGGAAAATGAAATTATTTATTTCTGATTTTGTTATTGTTTGCGTTGTAGATGGATCCTAAGTTCTTGAGGAACCAGAGGTACGCTAGGAAGCACAATAACAACAAGAATGAATCCGCCACTGAGGAAGAGTAGACTGTTATGTGTCTTCTCAACTAGGTTTTGTTTTATTTGCATTTTGAGAAACTACTTACTTTTAATTTGTCTCCTTAAGTAGCATGTTACTTAATGATATTTATGTGGGTTTTGTATTTCGTTTCGGTTTGAATTAGTGTTAAATACTTTGAGGAGCTATGTTAGCTTGCTATGTTTGATCTTCACAAGAGCTGTTGAGTTTTGAATTATCATAAACTGTTGTTTATTACTCTGCTATGTTCTGGATATGGGCACTCTTGCTTATCTTAATCAGGTTGTTTTTAGATATGGGCACTTTTATAGACATTATACGTAATTACGTATGGTTGATTTATGATCGATCTTTGTATTTGTTGATTTGGTTTGGAATATTTTTTTTGCCATAAGCACCATAAGGTTTTGACTTGCGTAATATGTAATACTAACTCTACAACCATTATTAGTGCAAGTGCATGTTCTTGTACTTGTATGCTTCCACACTCCCCCTTTTTTTCTCTTGCTATGAAGTTAGTTTTGAATTTGGTTTCTTATTTTGTATTTCATTAAGTTAGCAGCCGGTTCAAATTTGGCTTAGTGTGGTGCTATAGATCGGATTGAGTCTTTTTAAATTGGGATCATTTTGTAATATGCACAAGATTGTGTGCTTTTACATTGTGACATTATCGGCAAGATGGGTAAGTAGCCCCCCAAAGTTTTCATAGTTTCTACATATCGTAGCTGAAGTTTAAACTTGTGAGAATGTGTAGTAGCTTTACTAGATTTTTTGTGATGTTGTGTAATTTAGAGATGAAAGAAACAATTGTAAGGGAAGGTAATGTATGAAGTTGGGTTAGTTTGGTCTTTTATCAGAAATTGATTGATGATTTTAGTGTTTGATATTGTAAGATCCATGAACATATAATTGCCATTAGATTAGGGTGAAGTTATTGTGACACCCTATTTTGTTGTTTCCACAGTATTTATTGTTAAATTTAATAAAAAATGCCCTCGTCTTTAATATATTTATTATTTTTCGATTAAAATTTATTAGGGATATTTTCGACAACTTCTAAAATTGGCAATAAATATATTGTGGAAACAACAAAATGGGGTGTAGCAATAAATTCACTTTGTAATTCAGATTTTGATGAATTGAATTATGAGATCTAAGAAATTGAGAGCATTGGTATCTCTTTCATTCCCTTTCAAACCTCTGTTCTCCTCGTGATATAGGGGAAGAAGAAGAATTGGTATCTCTAATAACTGTTTTTAACCTTAATGTTAAAATAAATTATTCCAATTGATGCTATCCAAAATGATATTATCAAAGTCTGAATCGCAATGTAAAACTCAAGCAATTGTTAATGAAAGGCCAAACCAACCCTACTTCCTACGGTAGTTCAGAGTCTTAAGAGTGCTTTATTTCTTGGTATTGCAATTTTAGTTATGGATGCTTGTGATATCTAAATCATATTTTGGTCGTTCCAATCAAAACTTATTTTTGAATAAAGAGATGGGTGTTTACTAATTTCTACTGATTTAACTCATCGTGGAAAAAAGTTGCACTTTCGAAAACACAATAAATTACAGAACAGGATGAAAAGGAAACCTCGAATTCGCTCAATTTAATTTTTTTAAATATACTTGTTTTTTTGTTTTTGGTTTTTGGGATCCTGATTACTCCAATTTGATAAATAAATATTAGTATTAATTGTTGAGTAATAATTGTTATTATTTTAAATTTTTTAATTTATAAAATAAAATAAAAGTGAAAGTTTTTGGATATAAATTTTTAAGTTATTTTTATTATAATTGAAAAATTGATGATAAAATGTTTTATAAAATAGTATGCATGAATACTCTTAAAATAAATAGTTAATTAATTTTTTATTTAAGTGATAATAGAAATTTATTTTATGAGCACTAGAATAAATACATTATAAAAATACGTAATTTATCATGATGTTGATAATAAGTACATAATTTTATTAATAAATAAGTTAAATATAACATAATAATTTATAAATTTATTTAATTAAAATTTTTATTGAAGTTAATGCTATAGGAATGATAGACATGAATTTATTGATTTTTATAAGTATTTTTGTTTAAAAATAATTTATATTCGTTGGGTATTTTTTTAATTAATGTGAGATGTGATGATTTCGACATAAAAATTATTAGTTCAATAAAAATATTATCTATTCATAAATAAATCGATTGAACACTTATTAAATACGTAATTATTAACTTGATGAATTATCATTTTTAATGTAATAAAAACTATTTTATTATACAAAACAACTATATATATAAAAAATTATTATATGTATAATTTTGATATTTATTAGTGTAAAAAAATAACAAAAAAATATAAAAGTGTATTAATTATATATAGATATTTAGGTATTTATTGGTGTAAAAAATAAAAAAAAGTTTTAAAAAATGATCTACTCATAAGTAAATTGATCATACATTTATTAAATGAATAATCATTAACTGTATGAATTATTACTTTTAATATAATAAAAATAATTATATTATATAAAATTATTTATAAAAAATGTATTTATTATATGTAAATTCAATAAAAATATGATATACTAAAAAGTGAATTGTTCGAACACTCTAAATAAATAATCATTAATTATATAAATTATTATCCTTAATGTAATAAAAATAATAATATTATATAAAAAAACTATTCATAAAAAATATCTTTATTATATGAATATTATTGTATTTATTAATGTAAAAAATAAAAAAATTATTGGTCTTCAACATTCGTGTTTTCTTTTTGTATAAAATAAGTTTGTATTGAAGAAATACAAAATTATTGCCAAATATAAGTTAATTTGATTCTATAGATTTTATGAAAGTATTATCAATTATCTTTCTAATATAAGAAATTAACTTGTGTTTTATGTGATATGAATGCATGACTTTTCACCTTTATTATCGTGAATTTAAGTTTGAATTTTATCCATGTAATATTTTCTTTATCTAACAAAAAAAGGACAAGAGAAAAAGGGTACCATGAATAGTAAAAGCAAAGAATTTTGGTTTAAGGATATCAAATTTCAATCTAGTGGCTATGGTATGAGTGTTAGGTTGAGTAACAGGTGACAATGAAGAAAAAGAAGTATAAACAAAAATAAGAGGTATACTTACTCATGAATCAATAAAAAAAGATAAAGGTGATAACTCAACAAAAAGATTAATACATTTATTAGAAGATGGAGAAACGATAGATAAATATCCTCGTAAAGAAATTATTGCAAGGTAGATGATTCATTTAAAATAGGCATTGAAGAATGAATATTGTCATTAGGAAATTGAAACACATTAGGAGAATTAGGTAGAAAAGAAGAACTTGAAGTAGAAGCAAAGGATGAGCTAATTGTAGGTGTTGGATAGGCAAACACAAAGGGTTGCAAGGTACTCAATGGACTAGCCAGGAAAGAAACTTCATCAATGAACTTATGAGAAGCATAAGGAAATGCAAATTCACATAACATTCTTATTAATATAAAACTTATTAGCACCAGAATCAAAATAAATGTACCTATGTTTCTTAACACCATAGCCCAAAAGCCCGTTCAACTAAAAAAGTTTCTAGCTTGATTTTAGTATAAGGAAAAGGACGAGGAAAGCATTAACTTTCAAATCACCTCAATCGTAAGAAATCACTTTTTTTTTCTTGATAAAAAAGCTAGTAAGAAGAATGGTCTTGAATAACCGTAGATGAGATTCTATAAAGCAAGAAAACTATAGCCTTAAAAGCACAAGTCCAAAAATGAGCAAGAGCCTTAGACTAAAGCATGAGTGTAAGTCCTATCTAAACAATGTGTCTATGCTTAGACTCAAATACTTAATTTTGATTTAAAGTATAAAATCATGTACATTTATGTATAATCCCATTGGTTTCAAATCCCATTTTTTTCAAGAATTGAAACCAATGGTTTAAATTATGTCCCCTTAATTGTTTGAATGGTAAAGAAAATTGCTTATCAATCATAACCTTGAAGGAAATGAAAATTGAGATGGTTTGATCTTTATAAATGCAACAAACAAAGCCAAATAAAAAAGTTATAATAATCCACAATGAATAAAAAGTACTTTTCTTTATTATAAGAGATAACATGAAATGTCCAAAGGTACAAGTAAAGCAAAAGAAAATGAGAAGTGTTTTTAGTACATGAGTACGCAAATTAGAGCTATGAGCTTTAATTACCTGGAAGTTTTCACAAAAAGTAAAATTTCATGTAAGAGTTTTAATAAAGACACTATTAAAATTCAATACATGGACTATTGTGTCAAATAAAGGATGACCAAGCTTTCTATACCACTACCTATAACTAGAAAAAAACTTGACATTAGTTATATGAAAAATTGAACATGATGCATGATTAGAACTAACTTAAAGTGACTCATCACTTACATCACTTGTGATTCCACAAAGACCATTATGACTAGTTCCTTGAATTAGAACTCTCTTGGTATTACATTGCTTGACATAAAATGAATTTGAATGAAATTCAATAAAGAAAATTTGTTAGCACAAAGCTTTTGAATAGATAAAAGATTTGTATAAGCCTTAGGTGTATGCAACAAATTATTTACAAAAAGAAAACAATTATTATGTGCATGTAAAATACCATAATCAATTTTAAAAACAGGTAATTTACTATCATCACCAAAAATAATACATTCAAAACTAGCATATGAAGATGAATTTGGCACATTTTCAACACTTAGAGTGAGGTGGTGACTAACTCCTAAATCAAGAAGTTAAGTACTAACCACGTTAGATACTAAATAGAATGAAGCATCATGAGATGTAGCATTCATAGTCGTTGCACCAGAAAAATTAGAATCATGATTCTTTCCCGTGATGACATCCCTCGGTGCACATATGATGCTCAAAATTACTTCCTAACTTTTTGTAATTTTCTTCATTTGATCCATCAAAAATATTCACAAGAAATGACTTTTGATAAGGTGAAGAAGCACTAGAATGTTGGTTATTGAGATATTGATGAAAACTTTATTGTTATCGTTGACCATTTGCTTTGCTTATAATTCTTGAAACCATAACAAAGATTTTCTTGAAAAAAGAATCTTGAGTAATATCATCAGATATCAACATCATCCTTTTATAAGATTCAAGTTGATTGTATAAAACCCTAACAGATGGCCTCAAATGAGTCATGTTAAAAGTAGTAACAAATGACAAATATCGTGGCCTAAGGCCATTCAAAATATAAAGCACAAGCTCTTTGTCAGGAACAACTTCACTAGCAATAATAAGATGATTTGATATTATTTTAACATATAAAAGATAATTAGTAACCGAATAAACATTCTTGTAAAGAGTTTTTCATCTCCTTCTCAACTTCATTATCATAGACTGAATAATGTTGTTAAATCTTGTGTAAACAGCCAACCATTGCTCTTGTGCAGAAAGATTGCTAACCAAAATGGCATCCATATAATGTGAAACAAAATTAGAAATCCAACTTTTAATAAGAGAATCATTTTGCACCTAGGTCATATAATGAGAATTTGGTGTTAAACTTTTAAAATCAAGAAGGGATGAAAGTTTACCCAAGCTTCTATTAATAAATCCCTCATCTCTATTTTTCATAATGCAACATGGAAATTTCTCATGTCACACTAAGTAATTGTGATAATCCAATGTTACACACATGAAAATTCTATTCGGAGGAAGAATAAAAAAATTTTGCGATAAAACATAAAGAATTTATGCATGTGTAAATACCTAGTTGACATTTATTTGAACTTCATCAATAGATGGCAAATCTATAAGCACTTATAGATTTCAATTTAAAGAACAACTACTTCCTTGTACGTTAATATATGTACCATTGATTGATATAAATGAAGGTGAAAAATATAACATTTTCCATTAGAATGCTTGGAGGTTATATTCACATATCAATTTAATTTTATTGTGCTTTGATACCATACAAATTTAAGAAAAGAAGGGAGCAATATATTTGAATAGTCAAAAACTATTGCATTGCAAGTAACTCAAAAGAATATAGAATGAAAAATTAATTATAACATCAATTAGGTATAGGATTATTTATAAAGTAATGTAATCAATTTCGTAACATTATCTATTAATTAACTCTAGTTAATTCTTATACAATATTATAATAGAATATAAATTCTAATAACTAGTATTTATATTGTGATTAAATTATAGGTTATTTAAATTTAATAAATTTAATGTACTTTAAAAGATATGTATATTTATTATAACTTTATTAGATATTAATAAAGATTGTTGGTTACTTAAATATATAAATTTATATTTACAATATGAATGCCGGAAATATAAATCTATTATAACTTTATTAGTTACTTATTTTTGAATAAAGAGATTTTAGCATCGATCAATTATCATTTCACAACTTAGTGATTACTAGTTACTAGTGATATTACTCACTATGAAAAAAGTTGCATTTTTTCAAACACAACAAATTACGTATCAGGATGAAAAGGAAACCTGTATTTATTGTGAATTTGTTAAATTTGATTTTTAAAATATATTTTGGGCAGAAGAAACGCAAAATTATTACCATGATTTGATTCCATAGAATTTAATGAAAATATTATCATTTGTCTTTCTATTATAAAGGATTTACTTGTAATTTAGGTGATATAATTATATGATTTTTAATGTCCATCAACGTGGATTTAAGTTTAAATATGTAATGTTTCGTTTATATAATAAAAGAAGGAACTTTAGTGTTTTTTTAAGAAAAAATAAATAAAAAAGAAAAAGGTGATGCAGAAATTTTAGAAAGTAAATTTTCTGATTGCAGCATTGCATGATATATCATTATATTGTATTTCATTTTAATATTATTTTCATTTAGATTAGAGAGCCAAAAATATGTGTGTTGAACAGTCCCGAGCAATTAATACATAAATGGATTCTTTATTTTATGGGATTCAACGGGTACAAATATTTCGAAAGAAAAAAAAACCAGTATAAATATGACTGAAATGTCAAAGAATTCATGGTGAGGTTTTATTAGTTTATTTTGTATCAATAAACAAGTACTTGATGTCAAAGAATTTTTAAGTCCAAAAAATAAATAAATAACTACTTAGAAAAATAAAATAATACAAAAAATACTATGATTTTATAAGGAAAAAAACTTTTAAATATAAATAAAATATAATTTAAAAATACAAATTGTAAAGTAGTACAAACAAAGATAAAAGAAAAAAATGTTGATAATTATAATAAATATTATTCTTTTTCTCACCTAATATAACTAAAAAAATATAATAACAAAAAATTGAATATATACCGATAAATTATGAACTTTCTTTACGAAAGATTAATTTTATTTTTTTATAATACTAGTAGTTGTTTTGTATTGATAATGACAAATAATTAATAAAGGTCGTAATAACTTGGTTGGGAGAGGGATATAGAGATTAAAATGGAGAAAAATAAAGCAAATTATTATAATATGTTAAAAGTTTAAAATTTGTTCAAATATAAAAAAAAAATCTTAAATTTAAAAATATTATTAATATGTGACATCTTGACATTGTTTGATTAAAAAAAATTAGAAATGATAAATATGAAAGAGCCACCACTGCACAACGCAATTAATGATATCGATATCATGACATCAATAGAAAAACTCTGATAGGCGACACGATATCAACATTTTCTACGACTATTACAACATCAATAGTTTCTCTACATTTGATACCTCTACCAAAAAGAAGTTGCCATTCATTTCTACGCTTCTTTCCATTGTGGGTACAATCGTCACCATTGTCAGATATCTATCTTACCTAGCCCTAGTCATCGTGGTTAGTCCAACATTGCATGCCTTCCTCGATTGAATCATTAGATACCATTGAAGGAAAAGCTTTTATCTGGTAAGCTTTTTATTGCTATTTTGG
Organism: Hippophae gyantsensis; assembly: GCA_030763125.1. Classification (NCBI taxonomy): domain Eukaryota; kingdom Viridiplantae; phylum Streptophyta; class Magnoliopsida; order Rosales; family Elaeagnaceae; genus Hippophae; species Hippophae gyantsensis. Next base: position 71,163,844 of record CM061028.1, on the reverse strand, counting down.
GCTATCTTGGATGCTTTTATCTAAATTGGGCTTCTTCATTTATCTTTGACCCAAAAAAACTCACATCATGTTTAAGGAGCACATAGGTTCTTTCCCAATAACAGAGGATAAATCTGACAGTATAATTATCTCTACCATGATCCTACATCATAGTTCCTCTTCAATTAATATTAAATTGGATTGAACTAATTATCATATTTAGTCTAAAATTTTGGACACACATATTGCTTATAGAGAAAAAAAGGTTACATTAATGAAATAAAAGTTTCCCCAAAAATGGATGATCCCATTTATGATAATTGGGAAGTTGAAGATGCCTTAGTAAAGTCCTAGCTTATCAACTCTATGATAAACAAGTTAATATCTCACTTTGTTTAGTGTGAAACTGTAAAAAAAGGTGTGGGATGTAGTGAGAAAAGCTACCTCGATGTTTTTGATTCTTTATAGGTATATGAGTTGATAAGAGGTCATTTCAACTCTATTAGAATGGTCAATCTCTTGCTGAATATTATAATGAATTGAACTCTATTTTCATGAAATTGTACTATCATCGACCTAATGATATGTCATGTACTACTGATATTGAGAAGCTTAGAAAATGTAGTGCAGAGGATCGAGTTTATATGTTTTTGGTTAATTTAGATTGGAGTTTTGATCAGGTTAGTAGTTGGGTTTTGGCTATTTCTCCTTTTCTAAGCTTAGAAGATGCCTATTCTCAAGTCTATTATGAAGTACAGAGATAAGCTACCATAGGCATTGAGAATCATCCAAGCCATCAACTCTTATTATCCTGAGGAAAATCGACCACATTTAGATCTTCTCTCTACTAACTCTGGTTCTCATTTTTGTACATATTGCAATAATCCTCGACACATTATTGATGATTTGTTGGAAGAAGCATGGATATCCAAAGTAGTAGAAACTTAAACAAGTTGAATGGAAAAGAAACGTTCTTAAGCTGCTCTCCTAGTAATGATTCACCTTATACTTCTCAATTTCTTGGGTGAATACTCCAGGAGGTATGTTTGGTTCATCATTTATTTCTTCTATTTCTGACACTTGGCTTATTGATTTAGAAGCTATTTATCAAATGACTAGTGATTCCTCTATTTTTGATTCTCTAACTTCCTCTCATGTTAAGTATATTCAGGTTGTTAATGAGACATCAATGCCAATAGTGGGAACTAGCAGTGTCTCACTATCACCCTCATTCTCTGTGTCTTCTATTTTACTTGCACCAACTCTTAATAATAACCTTTTGTCGATTAATCAACTCACTAAAAATATTGATTATTCTATAACCTTTTTATTCTACACATTGTGTGTTTTAGGATAATAAAAAGAAGATGATGATTGGCACTGGTAGAGAGAGGAAAGTTCTATATTACTTGAAGGCCTACTTATGTTCCTTCTCTTGAGTCCATCAACAAGAAATATACGTGTATGATAGGCAAGTTTAGCGAATCAACATCAGAGCGATTAATCCCAAAAAGGGTTTATCGTCAATCATACCAATTAAAAGAGTCCAAGACCCAGTACATAACTAGGGTAAGAAGATACTGACTCCTTAAAGACTCATCACAAACTTACAAATAATAGAAAGATAAACACTTAATGGATAATCACAACAGTAATATACAAAAATTATAGACAGGTTGTATTATAAAACAGATATAATATTCAAAAATTAGAAAATGGGCAATAAATAAAAAAAATTCTAGTCAAAGTTCAAACCTTATTATGTTGTAACATAAACAATTTAAACTCATATTGTTCTATCCAAACACTATAGCATGCACAACACAAGATGTAACGAGGTAAACCCACATAGAACTCCTATCTACATGGTAACATCCTGGGTTGTTTATGAAAACCACTTGATAGTAAACAAATCTACCAAGAAATAAAACCATAAATACCTTTATTAGTTGGGACCTTGGTCCAAACTTCTTATTACAATCCTTGCTTTCTACCTCTATAATGACTTGGTCTGACACATGAACCTGTATACAGAAGAATTAAAGTTGTACAACCTCCAAGTAAACATGGGATTCTGGAGACTACTCATAAGGGTACTTTTGTAGTTAAAAGATTTGGAATTATAAAGAATTCAAATTTGTACAACCTCCAAGCAAGCTTGGGATATTCTAGAGACTACTCGTGAGGGTACTTCCACAGTTAAGAGATTCAAAATTTTGAAGTTAAATAGAGACTTTTAACTTTGTATTATGGAGGAGGATGAAACATTTGATAAATTCTATGCTCAATTTTCAAACAATGTCAATTATTCTTACAATTTGGTAGATTTATTAGCAAGGAAAAGCAAATTGATAAGATTAACGTTACTCTCCATTATCGATTTCATGCCAAAGTAACCATGATCAAATCAATGTACAAACTTGGTGAATTCACTGTAAATTAGTTTGTTGGTAATTTGTAAGTCTTTGAACTTCATCACCTATTAGTTAGACAAGACCAAATTGCTACTGAAATGGGAAAGAGCTTGTTGCTAAAGACCACTAAAGGTAGTGCTTGTAATAAAGAAGTGAACACTGTTGCATTAAGTGATGATGATTCTGACCTTGATGAAGAAGAAATGGCATTAATTGACAAAAGGCTCAATAGATTCTTCCATAAAAAGAAACCTCTTCTAATGGAGTCAGAAGAGAAAGTTTGAGCACTAAAGGCTCAAAATTAGTAAATATTTATGAAGAATCAGATAATGAGACTAAGAAACCCCACAAAATCCATCTCAACAAATCAAGTTCTTCAAGTGTGAGAAACCCAGTCATATTTCTACAAATTATCTTTCAAAATAAAAACACATGAGCAAGCATGCTATAAAGGTTAAGGTTACTTTTTCAAACCATACCCATAATGAAGATAGGGATGACACCAACATTTTTACCTTTTTGGCTTCAAGTAATATCGTAGATCTTCCAACTGTTACCTTAGATGCTCAAGAGGTTCCTACTGGAGATGATGAAGACGAGTAAGATGAGTTTCTCAATTCTTATGGTGGGTTCTTATTAGACCATATTAAATCGGAGAAAGCAAAGAAAAAGGCTTTAGAGAGCCTAGAGGGAAAAAAGGCATGAAATAATCGCTTTGAAGGTTGCTCTTGAGGAGAAGAAGTCCTCAATAAATGGTGAAAAACATGATCTCACTACCTAGTGTAAGGTTATTCAAAAGAGATATTTTGATTTGCAATAAAAGTTTAACGCAAATCATTAAAAGATGAAGAAACTTGAGGAACAATTGAAGTTTTCCACTTATGGTAAAGTTAGTCCTTTGTATGTCAATCCTAATCCTTTGCCTGGTTAGAATACTGAAATCAATCAATTGAAGAAGTAGATAATTGTATTTGAAAGTGTCGAGGAGTATTTGGCTTATACTCTCACTAAAAAGAAGCTGAAGTGGAATAATTGCATGAGAGAGTTGAATCCTCAATAATTATATGGCTTACTTCGAATCTTTCCCTAAAATAAAGGAAAATTTAATTAAAGCTTTAAACAATAATCTTGTGTAAGTGAGAAGTAGCTCACTCATTCTTCTTCTGTAGTCAATAGACTGATGATAGTTACTCATAAGTTAAATGAAATCATCAGTAGCACCAAGTCTTTTGGTGATAAAATGGTGTTGGGTATGATAAAGGAGTATCTACTTCAAAAATGTTAGCACTAAAATTTTTTTGGGCCATTACTCAAGAACCAAAGTTTAAATCAGTTACTATCGAACCAAAAGGTAAGTTGGTTGTTACATCCCAACATATTTCCTTTAGCAAAGTGAACACCTCACCTAAGGTTAGTTCTTCCTAATGCTCGATTAGTGGTCTATTCCGCACGCGCCAACACTCGTCTACCGCAAATCTCGCCCCCCAACGCTTTTGCCAATCTGTCCAAACACGTGCAAAAATAATTTTTGAGATATTTTCCCATTTGTTTTGCCTTTTCTCATCTATAAAAGTACCCTTTCCCCATTGTAAAAATCCCTCCTCAAATCCCAAAAATCACAAACTTCTTTCTCTTTCTTTCTCTCTCTAGTTCTTAGTTTTTTTAGTTTAAAAGTTATTCTCCTTTTAAGAAGAACTAATTATGATTTTTTTAGATTTCTAGTTTTTCATTCAATAAAAAGAATTGAAAATCCATTTGGAGGTTTTCCAGTAATAGAATTAGCATTAAAATTCTGTAAGGATTCTTTTGAGGTATAATTTTTAAATGAGTTCTTTATAGTTATTTTTTATGTTTTATTCTTATATGTTATGTTTAATTTTTTTCTGACTAAATTTAAAATGGCTCGTTGTTTGTAAATATGAAATAATAATAACATTGTTATGCTTGCAAAATGTTAAAAAGTAAAACATCTCTATAAAATAAATTGATTTTTTTTATCAAGAATTTATATTAAGAATGTTAGAGAGAAATATATTATTTTTCATTACAAACTTAAATCTATAAATTAGATTTTAAGGTTTAATTATCCGGTCTAATTTAGAGTAGTGTTTTTTTATTTATTGACACAATCACCCGGTACTTAGAGTGAAACTCTATTTCAAAAGTTTTTATAAGAACTATTATTCAAAAATGTATTGACAACATATTTTTTGTAAATGTTTTAAAACTTGAAAGTTAGTACTCAGATAATTATATTCTTAGGTTTAATTTAAACATCTTCAATAAAGTTTAAAATGTCTAACCTCACCAAAAGTGGCATTTAAATGGTTCATTTTTAATCTCTTAGTAAAAGAAATTAATTTTATTAACCAAAGTAATTATAGACCCCACCCACCCATAGATGTTAATTGATTTGTTTAATTAACAAATAAAATCTAACCTCATGAAAGGTGGTATTCATGTAAAAAAAGCATCAATAAATATCAATTTATATCCTTAATAACCTAAATAATACGAGCAAGCATAATTAACTTAATTATTATATCCATAAATACTCCACTGTTATGAATGATAAAAATTTGTATAATTGTTTATTGAATCATATCTATATTTAATTATTTTTTGTTATTAGATTAGGAAACACAAAAATCAAAATATATGTGATAGGATGTTTAGGATTTAATTTTATTTTTAAAAGTTTGAATAATAAATTAAAAATCAAATATATTCCTTCCTTAGATAGACCTTGGGAGTATACTTGTCATCTTTTATAAAATGATTAATGCATTTGCGAGAGTTTAACAAATATAAAATCAAAGTATCCGCAAGATCGATATTGCTAACCCGAGGCCCATCTTGTGTGTCTCATCACCTACTATTTCTCTTATGTATCACTACTGGTGAACACGGGCATTTGAGACCCCATTATGAGAGATTGACTTCTCATCCTTGTATAAAAGTTAATGTGAGCATTTCTTCTTCTTTTCCTCAACGTACTAGTCCTTAGAGTTAGAAACCTAGATTCTCTAACTCCTTTGTTCATTTTTGTTATCATTGAGGCATTATTGGCCACCTTACTAAGAAATGTCCTAGACACTTTGAGAGTATATCTCAAAGTTCTCCACCTTGTTCACCCTCATCTCTTACATAAGGATGTAGCTATTATGGCTCATTTGAACATCTATAAGCTAGATGCAATATGCATATTATGCACAGTGTGAAAAGAAATAAATCTTTGTCAAAATTTTGCAAGCCTAGCTTATATAAATCACCCAACGAGATTTTCTAAAAATTATAAATAAAATAAACCTTGAGTTCCATATACTCTACATTCTTACATGACATGAATACTTTTTGACTCAGTTGCCCCTCACAAATGTTTTAAACAAAAGGATGATGTTCAATAACTATTTCTAGGTCATCTGTATAGGGTTTAACAATTTATTTATTTTCTCCCTTACAATTTATAATCCTTATGTACTTGTTCTATGTACTTCCCTTTATCTTTCTGTTACTTGTTAGTGTTATTCTCTCTTTCTCTCTCCACGAGACTTTTTGTGCATTTTTCGATACACATCGCCACATCTCCTTGTACAAGTGCTCGACGAGCCACCTAGCCAAGTGTATAAAATGGGCACACTTATGTATAGACCCTCTAGTACCTATTTTATCACACCTCATAATTGTAGCATTCTCTTCTTAATATACTAATACCCTTTACCCTTACTTTATTACTAAAAATGGCCCTAAAGTATATCAATAATGTGAAAAAGTTAAAGCAGTCTGAGCCTTCTGGCTTCTCAAGTAGTGCACCCATTCTTTATGAGCATTCTATTATATCCATGAATTTCTAGCTATCAAGGAAAGGTTTGCTTAATTTTCTTGGATTTTTCTCTAATTTCTTACTTATTCTTATAATGATAATTTTGTTAAGGATTTCTATACTGCCCTACCTTCTGTTGTCTATACTGACTTCTCCACCACTCTTATCCTTAGAGGGCATAGCGTCATTTTTTCTAGAGATAATATTGTTGATTTACTATCTTTTTCTAATGTTGAGGACCCTTCTTGCCCCATCATCCCTTTTGAATTTGAAAATATAGCTTCTGTTGATCTTTTTAATGAATATGAACTTGTGAATGAACACAACTTAGTTGAAATGGTAAACTAATTGGTTGGGCCTAGCCACACTTATAATGGTGGCACTCTTATTGTTAACAAAGATTCCTTTGGTTGCTGTCTTAATAATGTTGTTATTGATGTTATTCATTTTCATTCTCATCACCATATTGTTATTCTATATAGAGGATACTTCATTTGCACTATTCTAAACAGTGAAACTATAGATCTCGACAGCATGAGGACCATCATTTTTTTATTACTACTCTCTAGTATTTTTCCCACTATTCCTCTTTGATTTCCAAGTGAGGTTCCATTTTTCATAATATCCCTTTTTTCTTATCCTAACAGATTTTCTCTTTTACTCTACCAATTTCCTTCTAATCGTGGCTTATAGTGGTCATCAGTAATCCCTTCATCTTCTTCTTCTCGAAATGTTTCTCAGTCTATGTGTTGTAACTGTATTCTTATTTCTTGTACTATATCTACTTCTATTCCTCTCAATGATAAGTCTCTTGATGTAATGAATGATCTTCTTCAAGAGATGCATATTTTGAACTGAAATATCATGGGTATGTAAAGATTCCAAGAATTTGCTTAGGCTATGGTGACTTCTTATCACTTTGTTGTACCAACACATGTTCATGGCTCTACTCTATCTTCTATCTCAATCAAACCTCAACCTATATTATCTAGAGGCTTTTCTTCTCGGTTCAGTGTTGCTTCCCTTAGCTCTTTAGCCTCCATGTTTAGAAATTTTGGTAGAAATGAACCCAACTTTTCTTTTGACTAGTTTGCTACCTCTATTCTCCATCCACAACCTATTACACAATCTTCTACCCCTACTGACTTTAGCCAATCCACGTGTAGTGGTGTCCATGAGGATGATGTCATAAAATAGGGGAAAAGAAAGTGATAGACTCTTTTCTTGTTGTTTTAGTTTATTTTTTAAAAATAAAATTTGTAAAATAATGTTTTTTAATGAGAATAAGGGTGGTTTGTTATAATGTTCTTTTTCTAAATATGTGCAGCTTGTTTGTTTACTTTAACCTTCTCTGTAGTTGTGCATAAGTTTTAGAATTATTTTATATTTTTATATCTTCTCTCCCTCATTAGAAGTGTTCCTTTGACTTTCTATGTCAAAAAAGTGGAAAAAATTTTGTACACAACTATGTATTTGTTGTCATATTGTGTATTGCATGGGTTGTAAGTGTAGGATTGCATTGCATCTTGTTGCCTAACTTACATATACTTAGGGGGAGTTATGTACATTGCATATGTTTCTACTGCATAATTTTATATGTTTAGCCTATTGATAGGTACTTGTGTAGGGATAATACGATAGTATATAGATAGACTACATGTTATTTCTGCATGATACATTCACAGGGCATGTGTTTGTTTCGTGTGTACAAGTTACAAGTGTAGATTGAAGTCTTCGAGCTTAAGATGTGATGTATGAAGTTGTGTTGAGACCCTCGCATTTTCAACATGTCATATGTTTTCATCTTGCTAAAGTTTAGATTAGTTTATCAAAGAAGATGGATGGAGTGCACAAGATGGATATACTTGGAATAGTCGTGTTTTTGTGTGTTGGGTGTGCGTCGATGTTTTGTTCATAAAAAACATATTTTGGTCATCTCATGATTGATATACATCTGTACTTGTGTAAGGTTTTGAAATAGAAAGCTAAAGAGGAGATTTAAGTTATATAATCCTTTTTGTTTGTGTTAGCTTCTCATGTGCAAAACATGATATCTATTTATTTTACTCAATGCTTTAATCTTACTCTATATAAGCTTGGTTAATGCAGATCAGTAATGTACACACATACTTAGCTAGGTACACTATGATTGAAAGCATGTTACACACATATAATTGGTTCCTAGTATGGATGCTAGGTTACGAGTGATAGTTTTCATTTTATTTTGGGTATAGGTATTTATGAAAATTACTCGAAGATTTTTGAATTGAAAATTTGGAATTTTGGGAACCTTTCTGAGGTCTTCGAGAAGGGCCTCGTCAAAACCCTTCACTAGACCCTAATGAGGTTATCGGTAAGGACCCTTGATAAGGTCTAAAGAGGCATCGACGAGGGTAGCCATTCATGGCCAGTTTCTTTTATAAATACCCCCTCATTTGGCACTTCTTAGCCATCTTTTATACACCAAAACTCTACCAAAATTGGCTAAAAAAATTACTTTTGAATCACAAAATACTTTGAATGTATTTTAGTATTTGTGTTATATCTGTATGGGTAAAATAATGTGCTTGAGTGGAGAAAGCTCTTGACTATTTTACAATTTGTGTGAGAACAACTTTGGGAGATTGAGTTGGGTAGTTTTGGTTGTGTTTTCAAATCATTAGCTGTGTGTGGCATATGTTTGAATGTGTTTATCGCATTGGTTGTTAATAGTTCATGGTTAAGGGTAGTTCCTACTATTGTTTTCTCACTTTCCATTACACTTAACTGATCTTTGGTTACTAATGCATAAAATGTTGCATACAAATTATGTTTGACTTATAAAATAGCTCATAAGTGTACAAATCACTTATAGAAAATGATAAGTATATTTTGAAGATTGGTCTAAAGAGGAATCATGTTATTTTTCAAACAACTCAACAAATTCTTAAAAATAAAAATAATAACATAAATATTCTGTCACGATTGTTTTGGTTTGAAGATTTAATTTAATAATATAAAAATAAAGATAGATTCAATAAACATTTAGGTAAATAAATATTTATCATGCAATAGAGAATTTATAAAATACATTAGCTAGTTAATTATGCGCACTCAATATTAATTAGGATAGTAAAGATATGGATTAAGATTAATGATTTTTCCTTTCTTATAAGAAAATATCCAAATGATGGGATAAAATTCTTTAATAATTAAACTTTAACTTGTCTCCTTTGGTGGGATTAACACGTTAGTTCTTAATTATATTATTATTCTTTTTCTAAGATATTAACAAATAATTTAATTATTACATTTGGTGGTGCCAACACGTCAAACTCTCTTCAAGGTGCATAAGTTAGATTAATGATTTTAAGTATCTAAAAAGTAATTTTTAGATTTTAAAACTATTATAAAAAATATGTCTTTAATATATCTTTTAAAAGTAATTCTTATAAAAATCTTTGAAATAGAGTTCCCTAACAACCCAAATAATTAAATCCAAAACTAAGAGCTGACTTTAAATTATATTCAGATAATTAAATATTATATCTGATTCTCATGTTTATTACAAAAAATACTAAGTTATATATTTTTCTTTAATAAATTTGTTTTCATTTTGATGAAGAAATAAAAATTAATTAATTTTATAAAAATGTTTACATACTTTAATATTTTACAAGTATAATAACATTATTAATATCTCGTATTTATTATAGCCAGACATATATATTTTCATAAATGATCAATAAATTAAACATATAACATGTAAAACAACATATAAAGATAATTTGAAAAGAATATATTTAAATATACCTTAATTGTCTCTTTTGTAGAAGTTTAGTATTGTTTTTATTCTAGAAAACCTCAAAGTAGAATTACGAACACCATTTATTGAATTGAAACTAAAGTTACTACATAAACTAAAGTTTCTCAACTCTCAAATTAGAGAACTTTGAAACTAATAAAAAGAAAAACTAAGAAAGCTTAAGAGAAAACTAAGAAGCTGAAAAGATAAGTATCTAAGGAATATATTTTTACATTGCAATTAGGGTCCAATTTATAGGTATTGGAAAAAAGAAAAATACAAATTAGAAGATTGGCATCATGGCTCACATTTCTTTCACGCCTCCGCATACACTAGTTGTACGTGGTTAAAACTCGATCCATTTTATTGACACGATGATAAATAATATTTTCACATCGTGGCCTGCAACAAATTTTTGGAAATGTGATTCTCACTCCTTTAGCCACACACTGTGGCACAATAAACTTCCATGCCATGGCCCACGTTAATTTGATCAACTTTGGATCTATATTTTCTTATATATCCTTTTTCATGGTTTGGAACATATGTAATTCTCTACATATATAATTTTTTAAGCTTTAAAGTTGTAATAAAGTGCTTTCATATATATTCTTCAAGTGCTAATTGATTATATCTTTTTGAATCTAAAATACCTAAAAAATAATGAAACATTCCCACGATTTTGAAAAAATAGATTTGTTCAAAATGATAATAAAACTAAACAAATAAAAATTTATGTAATCATTTAACATGCATAACATTACCATATATTAAGTTATTTTAAGCACTTATCACAACCCCCACTCAGCTTCTTGCTAGTCTCTCAACAAGAAAAATAAAAGTTAAAAACAAAAAATAAAGTAAAATTAAACTCTCCTAAATCATTTCTATGTATTTACAAGGTTGTATTTAACATATGCAACATACTTTTAAACCCCTAATTTGTCTTAATGGACGAGTTTAAGTTATGTGAGGGCTTTAAGATATGATATCTACAAACATCAAATTTTATAATGCAAAAATCAAGAGTAAATAGCAAAACTAAACAAATAAAATTTAAAGCAAAGTAAAAAGTTGACAAAATAAAAAGAATAACAAAACTTCTCATGATTTTTTAATCTCTTCTAAGTTTACAATTAAAATTCATAACATAAGTTATTTTAATATTCTAAACATTAATGGTTTACTTTAATAATTAGTTGAAAAATAATTTTCATATTAAAAAAAAGTGCATCAATATTAAATTTATTCAATTTTAGTGTATGATATGAGAATTCGTTTCGACTCTAACCTCACAAGACATACTTTCAATAATACTAATCCTATTGGTTCAAGCGTTCATTCAAAGGTATATGTGAGTAGAGTTTATTTAAGGAAATGCATTAATAAGTTCACATATGTACAAGAATAAAAAAAATCAAAATAGTACATAATATTAATCTCATAAAATGAATTAAATGAAATGCTTTTATAAATAAATCAATACTTTTTTATATCAATAAAATTCATCAAACAAAAATTTCAAGTGATATGCTTTTTAAGAGATGAAGAAAATGCATTGACTTCTTGAAAAATTGTTTCCTATCTTTTTTTTTCATTAGTAATTAACTATTTTTCACAACTTTATGAGGTATTGGCTTGTAGTATTTAATTTATACTATTTATTTATTTTCTTTTTTATTATTTTTTATTTTCTTAAATTTATTTTAGATATATTCTTTTTTTTAGAAAGAACCAATGTACAAATTGTACATATTTTGTATGATAAAGTGAGTGATTAATTTGTGGCTTTTTTTTGTATTGGTTTAGGTAACCCTATACATATCATTTTTTGGAAGTTATGCAGAAATGAAGGGAAATGCATATACTTTCAATTTCCACTTAAAAATAAATTTAAGCAATAAAAATAAATATATGACACTTTATTAGATGTAAAAATCTTAAAATTTAATACAAAGGTCTATAAAGATCATCTAGCAATTTATAATTAATAATAAGAGTATTTAAAAGAGTAAAAAAATATTAACACTCAGAATGGGAAGATAATGACGCAAAATATATTCTCATAAGATAGTTTCCACTCTTTCATTCCTAGTTAATGATTTTGGGTTTATCACAAATTCAATATTTTATCATGAAATACTAATTATGACAAAAACAATTTAACATTAACCAAAAATTGCTAATCCAATAAAAATAAATAAAGCACACAAAAATAAATAAAAATGTAAGTAATGTAAAAATGTGATAATATATTTAAATAAAATTTTCAATTTAGCTTAATTTTATAATGTAACTTTTCTCACCTTAACCTAGAACTTACATTACCCTCAATATAACAGTAAATTAAAGATATAAAGTAAAGAATATGAAAGTTATCTATTTGTTGAATCTACTTAAGTATTGCTATGGAATTGAGGTGAATCCATCAATGTAAAAATACAAATTTTACATGGATAGAATGTTGTGTTTTTCTCACAAATTTCAACAAACAATTATAAAATTTACAATCCTAAACAATGTTCACATGGTAGAAAACAAAATAATTAACATAAAATAAAAATAAATAAAAAAGAACATGAAATTAAAGAAGAAAAATAATATTACTTACAATGATGGGTTGTTTCTCATCCGGCGCCATTTAAATGTCTTAACAATATGATTCTTAAAAGGTTTCTATTTTCAGAATTTAATATAACTAATGTCCCTCTCGTCATTGAGTTTGTGTCAGTATGTGCTTAAAAATGTACAATCTTTGCACAAAGACTGTCATTGAAAAACTCCCCTAATGGACACTAACAATAGTTTTGATAAAAACATACCAATAAATATATTGTATTCTTTGTCCAATTTGAGGTTTCTTGCACAAAAACAATAACAAAATTTATATGTATGATAAGATTATCTATATGTACAATTAATTCATTATACCATGCCCTTTGGATATATTAGAAATTTATCCACTAATTTTAGGGACATACTTATGGGTTTAATATCACCCACTCTTACTCTTAGCTACAAGTATAATAAATAAGGCAGTAAATTTACATTTGTACTTAGATATAATATAACACCTACTTCATTTTTATCACCGATGATCATATTAAAATTTTAAGAATATTTGAAAGTAACTTCGAATTTTTTTTATTAGTACTTAACAAATATAATATTAAGTAATAACCAAACAAATTAATTACAAAAAAAAATTAAATAAATAACAAAAATAAACAAATAAAAATAGAAAAAACAAACACACAAGCAAATAACAGATGAAATAAAAGAAGTAATAAAATAAAATCAATAACAAAAAAATAAATAAGAGAAAAATAAAAATAACAAAAATACATAAACTTAGTAAATTAATAAACTAAGCAAAAAAATAATTAGTAAATTAATAAACTAAATAAATTAAATAAAAGAAAATTAAACTAAAGTTAAAAGAAAATTTAAATTACGATACAGCAATAGTATAAGGAAAATTATAAAAAGAAATTAAGTTAGTAACTAATATCTAAATCAAATAAAAACAAAATAGTTAGAAGAAAAATTAAGATTCTTTTAGATTTTTTAATATCACAACTTAACTTTGTAAGTCCCGTTGTTCTTGGGTGTGTATGTTGACTTTTTGTGTATATAACACAGTATTTGTTATATTTTACTCAGTGTTATGTCAAACTCTATGTAAGGTTAGTTACTGCAGATCGATAATACACATACACACATATTTAGAAACACTTTGTATGTAAATATGTTTACACATACCATAGGGTGGTTTTCATAATGTGCATGCTAAATAGAGTATTATTTTTTGGAGAGCAAGCATGCTTGCTCGCGAGTTGACGTTGTCACTCATGTTTTCGATTCATTTCATGTACAGGTATTTATGAAAAGTACTTGATAATTTTTGGAAAGAAAAAATGTGACTTTTTATCACCTTGCCATTGAGCTTGCCACCAAGCTTTCCACAGGTGGTGGCGAGATGGCTGACATTATGGCAATTTTGAGTTCTATAAATACTTGCTCATTTCTTCTTATTTAGGATCCAAAAAATGTAGTGAAGTTTTGTTAAATTGGCATCTCATTTTTCTATTTTTGGATCACTAATACCTCAAGTGTTGTATGGTATTAGTGATTATAATTATGTGAGCAATATCATATTATGATTGTTGAGCACTCGAGATGGTGTTTGCAAGGGGGTTGTATGTGAGTCGTGTGTTGGCTGAGAGTTGCTTGGATGCAACTTTTTATTTGTGAAAACCTCATGGTGAAAATGAGTTAAGATAAATGCTTTTTGTTTTTATATCTCTTGTGGTGTGCAATAAGAGATAGGTTGTTTAAGTTTGAGGGATGTCCTTAAGGTTGGGAGTAGTTACACTTTTGGCTATTGATCTATAGTCACTAATCACAACACATAAAATGGTGTAGGCTTTGGAGAAGTACCAAGTTTATGCGTCAAGCCAGGTCATTATGGAAGAAGAAAGAAAGAGCAACAATAAGTAGTTAGGATATTGCCCCCAACTGATAGAGGTAAAGTGGTGTTGGATTTGGAGAAGTACCTAGTTTATAGGTCAAGCCAAGTCGTTATGGAAGAAGAAAGAAAGAACAACAATAGGTAGTTAGGATATTGCCCCCAATTGATAGAGGTAATAGTGGTTTTATTTCTCTCAGAGTGTGATTGTTTTATTGTTTAGTAGATTATTTTCTATTAAGTGGTTGCCTTAAGTAACCCAAGGATGTTACCACATAAATAGGGTTTCTATATGGGTTTACCTTGTTATATCTATTATTATGCATGCTTTTCTTTTGTATTAATATAATCTGAATTTCTATTGTGTATGTTCCACTATACATGATTTAGACTCTTATTAAAAAGCTTATTTGTTTTGCATAGTTGCATGCTTTCTTTCCTTTTAGCATGCCTATAGCTTTCTAATTATTACTTTTGTTTTTTAATCATGCATTTTTAGTATAGGTTTTAAAGGAATTTGTATCTCTTTACCCTGGTAATGTACCATGTATTGGACTCTCCATTCTAAGTCAGTTCACCTAATCGACTTTAAATTAATTTAAAGCCGGTTCTTAATCGACTTAAATGGTCAGTTTTGGCATAGTGAATGTATGATTGCATGTTGTGAAAATACAATAGTCATTTACCGAATATATTTGAACATATAAGGTCTTGAAAAGATTGAAAATCCCTTAAAGCTTTTCAGTACGTATAATTATCTTGCATGTTGTGTGATATTTTCTATGCTTCTGCATGTTGCTAGCCTGGATAGGAACATGTGAGGAACAACATCACTAGTGTGTTTACTATAGTTTCTTATTTCTTAATACAAGTTGTTTTTGTTATGTATTGAATTGAAAATGTTTTTTTTTTGTATTTTCGCTATGCTATTAGCTTAATTCACATTGTAAGGCTCGCTTGGCTGAATTGATATAGCGCTCATTAAAAGATTTCATGGCTTGGCATTTCCACCCCTCTTCTGATCTCAGTTTCCTATTTGAGTTGAAAGAACAATTGACCTTCACATAGTTTTTCCTACATAAGGGAATCTTCAATTAGTATTAAAATGGGTCACTTCTTTTTAGGCTTAACTGCTTGGGTGCTCGATCCTCGATCTCTATCTACACATACACATGCCTTATATGTTTATGCTTTGTGTCCGTAGTGGTGTGGGCTATTATCTCCATGAACTTTTATTCTTAGCATGTTCCTTGTTTACTTGTTCATGCATATCTCTTTCTTTCTCTTTGCTTCTTTGTTGTGCATAATTTGCTAGTTACTTTACTTACTACTATGTTGGACTGTTTGATTCTTTACTAGTATTCTCTCCTACTAGTTGCTTTGATATGCTTGTTTGGTGTGTTTGTCTTGCTCACTACTTACTTCTTCTGTGACAATTTGCATGTCCATCATGTCAAATATTTGTTAGGATGTAGTGTCAAAATATTAGGATCTTTCTTCTTACAATCTTGTTATTTATATGTCATGCCATATAGAATGCCTATCTTTTATTTTACTAGGTTATTATTTCTTATATCTAGTATATTAGGTGTTAGTTGTGTTTGTTTCCTATTGATTTTTTTCCATCTTTTGCATGTACTTCCTTCTTTTGTGTTTTAGATGTCTATTTGGAGAATTATGAGGTGTGTTAAAAGTTTCACCACATGAATTTTTATCTGTACTGTGCTTGTTTGGGTTTTTCATGTGCATTTGTGTTTCATATATATTATTTACCTATTTTTATGAATTTTAACATACTTGCATTGTTGTGACTAGACTTATTTGTTTAGTTGGCATTCCTCTGTTTGGGGTGTTGACCCTGTCTAAGCATTTCTTTTGTTTCTATGTTGGAACCTGAGCTTTTTTCACATGCTTAGATGTTAGCATCCCTTGTTTCTTCTCTCTCTCTCTTGAGGGTGTCACTTTTGTTGTTCATTAGTTAGTCGGTTTCCTTCCTTCTCTTGACTAGCAATGATGCGATTGTTACTGATGATCTCTTTTGAGACAACTATGTGTATTTTGTTTCCTTTTCTCTCTGGAGGCAACACTGTATGATTTGTGTTGATAATCTCTCTTGATGCACATCCTTGTCTTTTTAGCCTATGATCTTCTTTGAGGCCATTGATGAGTAGAACCAGCATCGAATTAGCAATACCGATCCTATAAATACTTTGGTTTTATATTTTTAAAACTCTCGTAAGTGCACGAATAATTTCATAGTAAATGATAAGTATACTCCCAAGGTCGATCTAAGAAAAAAATATATGTGGTTTTTAATTTATTATTCAAACTTTTAAAATCGAAATTAAATCTAAACAATTTAAACTTTATTCAAGGTGTCTAAATTAAATCTAACAATATAATTATCCGAATTGTAACTTTTAAGTTTTAAAACCATTACTAAAAATATGTTGTCAATACATTTTCGAATAATAGTTCTTATAAAAACTTTTGAAATAAAGCTTCACTCTAACTACCGGATGATTGTACCAACAAATAAAAGAGTAACACTCTAAATTAGACCGGATAACTAAACCTTAAAATCTAATTTTCATATTTAAGTTTATAATGAAAAATAATATATTTCCATCTAACATCCTTAATATAAAATCTTGAGTAAAAACAAAATCAATTCATTTTATAGAGATTTTTACCTATTTAATATTTTATAAGCATAACAAGGTTATTATTATATCATATTTATAAACAGTCATCCAACTTAAATTTAATTACAAACAAATTAAATATAACATATAAGAATAAAATATAAAAATAACTATAAAGAAGAATCCTTACAGAATCTTGATACTAATTCTGTTACTGAAAAACCTTCATATGGATTTGTATTTCCATTTATTGAATCAAAAAGTTAGAAATTTACAAAAATATAGCTAGTTCTTTTCAAAAAGAGAAGAACTTTAAAACTAAAAACTAAAAAAAGAAAACTTTCTAGAGAGAGAAAGCTAGATAGAGAAGAGCTAAGAAACTTATTTCTTGAGGTGTGATTTGTATAATGGGGGAGAGGGGGTATTTAGAGGTGAGGAAAAGGGTATTTAGGTTAAAACACGTAGTGGACGGATGTTGATGTAAGCGCTGATGTACAATGAATGTGTGCTGACATAGGCAATTTCGTGTGCGAATTTGGCATGATGTAACGCAGCTAGGCACAGATGCGCATGCAAGTTCGGTGTTGTGCGAGTTGATCCATGTAAACTTTAGTATGGTATGGCGCGACTGAGCGCATTGCTCGGCGTGGTGCGCCGACACTAGGCAATTTTGTTCATTTTTCCATTTTTTTATTTTTCCTCATTTTTTCTCAACATATTTGTGATGTATTGCCTCCAATATTATTCTTCGAGTCTTTAAATTATTTTTGAAGCAAAAATACCAAAAAAACAAAAAAAAATACCCGTGATTTCGAAAAGATAAATTTATATAAAAATATGATAAAATCATATAAATATGAATCTATTTAATCAATTAAAGTACATTAAATCATGATGATTTTAGTACTTTTTAAGCACTCATCATCCATTTTTGTCATCTCGTTTGTTTATTGTATTTGACTTTTGGACACACACACTCTCTCTTCTTGGGATAGTTTTAGATTTTCTTCTTTCCTACTATCCTTTTGCTTGTAAACTAATTTTAGAAGAACCGTTGTTGTTTTATGATTAACTTACCTTTAACTTAAAATGCAATAAGGCTATCTTAATGTGTGTTTTTCTTGAAGGGTATGTATGAATAAATTCTTTCAGTCTTTTTAAAATGAATTGTTTCTTACCCATGTCTTAATGCTATGAACTTATGTGGATATTTTGAGAAGTTTGTGTAGATCTATGCTTGATCGGGGCAGAACCGACATCGTCGATCCTGCCCGTTACTTTTGGTTTTATGTATTTATAAAACTCTCGCAAGTGCACGAATCATTTCGTAGAAAATGATAAGTATACTCCCAAGGTCGATCTAAGGAAGGAATGTATGTGGTTTTTAATTTATTATTCAAACTTTTAAAAACGAAATTAAATCCTAAACATCCTGTCACGATAGTTTGGTTTTTGTGTTCCTAATCTAATAACATAAAATAAATAAACATATATACAAATTCAATAAATAATAAACATATATACAGATTCAATAAATATTCATGCAAATTTTTATCATTTATATTAGCGGAGTATTTATGGATATAATAACTAAGTTAATTATGCTTGCTCATATTATTTAGGTTATTAAAGATATGAATTGATATTTATTGATTCTCTCTTTTTTATATGAATACCACCTTTGGTGGGGTTAGATATTCTTTGTTAACTAAACAAATCAATTAACACCTATGGGTGGGGTTGATAACTAATTTGATTAATTAAATTAATTCCTTTTTCTAAGAGATTGAAAATGAACCATTTAAATGCCACCTTTGGTGGGGTTAGACAGTTTAAACTTTATTCAAGGTGTCCAAATTAAACCTAAGAATTTAGTTATCCGAGTACTAACTTTCAAGTTTTAAAACCACTAGTGAAGACATGTTGTCAATACATTTTGAGATAATAATTCTTATAAAAACTTTTGAAATAGAGCTTCACTCTAACTACCGGGCGATTGTACCAACAAATAAAAGAGCACTACTCTAAATTAGACCGGATAACTAAACCTTAAAATCTAATTTTCAGATTTAAGTTTGTAATGAAAAATAATATATTTCTCTCTAACATTCTTAATATAAAATCTTGAATAAAAATAAAATCAATTTATTTTAGAGATTTTTACCTATTTAATATTTTGCAAGCATAACAACGTCATTATTACATCATATTTACTAAACAGCCAGCATAGTTAAATTTAACCACAGACAAGTTGAATATAACATGTAAGAATAAAGCATAAAAATAACTGTAAAGAAAATAAAATCCTTACAGAACTTCGACGCTATTCCCGCTAGTGGAAACGCTCCAAGCGGAATTTGCACTCCCATTTATTGAATCAAAAATCTAAATTATTACAAAAACATTACAAGTTCCTCTCAAAAAGAGAAGAACTCTAAACCTAAGAGAATTGAACTAAAAACTAAGAGAAAAACAAAGAAAAGCTTAGAAACTAAGAGAGAAACTAAGAAAAACTCAAAAACTAAGAAATGAGAGAAAGAAAGAAGAGAGAAGTGTGTTTTGAAGGTGTGTTTTGAAGTGAAGGGAAGGGGGGTATTTATAGGTGAGGATGGAGAGAAAAAAATGAGTAAAAAAATGTTAAAAAAATATTTAAAAATGTAAAAACGCGTATTGGAATTGCTGATGTCATTAATCACGTCAGTATGACGTCACAGGCGGTACACGTGAAAAATGGGCGGAAAAGGCGCTGGGCGCGGAGGCTTCTGCGCTGGCAGCTCGTGTCAACGCGCGATGAACGATGCCGCGATGGGGCGTGATGCGATGCATGTATGCGCTGGCTGCGCGCGCCATGGAAGCTGTGTAGCGATTTCGTCTTTTTGACATTTTTGACCTTTTCGACCCATTTTGTCCAATTTTTCCATGTTTGTTGACCTTTTCCCACTTATTTATTAATATATTTGTGATGTATTGCTTCAAGTATTCCTCTTTGAGTCTTTAAATTGCGTTTTTAAGCCAAAATACCTGAAAAACAATAAAAATACCCGTGATTCCGAAAAAGACAAATTTATATAAATATATGATAAAACATATAAATATATGTATTTTTAATCAATTAATGTACATAAAATCATGGTTATTTTAGTGCTTTTTGGGCACTCATCAATGCTTAAATGATTGGTATGCCTAGCTTTAGAATCCACGTCTAGTGTCTCTCAAGGTGAAATCATAGGTGTTACTTAGATAGAAAGATGATTTAAGCTTTCTTTAAACCGTTTGATCCTTATAGTCACCCTTGTATTTTTATCCTTAGTCTATTTTCTTGAGTCTTTTTGTTATACTTTTGTTTTTTTACACCTTCCACCCTAGCATATATAATAAATTCTACTTACGAGGCACTCATTTTGTTTAATTTTAACTTTGACTAGTTGAATGTTTTTTGCTTTAGGATTGGCTGTGTTTCTCTCAAGCTTAGAGAAAAGAAAAAAGAGAAAGAAATATGTATAAAAAAGCAAGGAGGAGAAAGAAAGAAAAACAAAAACAAAAAGGAAAAAGAAAAGGAGTGGTTTAATTAATAATTATTAAGTTGCAAATGAAGAAGTTTCCTTGTTTGGGAAATTTTAGTGTTTTAATTTGAGAGGTACAAGAAAAATATATTATGTTTAAAGGATTACCTCGTATTGTTGTGAACTCTATGCTTGAAGTAAAAGTTTGTTTGTCTAAAGATGTGCCTTGACTTAAATTTTTCTTCTCTTCTACCCAAACCTTAGCCTATCTTTACAAGCTTTGAAAGACCTTTTGATTTCTTTTGAGATTTCACTTACATTAGTGGAGAGAGAGGCTACATGTAGACTTACAAAGTTTGGTTCAATTTGAGTCTATGTTTCCATTTGCTTTATTCATTTATGCATTTCTTGATGACATATAGAGTAAACATATTTTGCATAGCATATACTGAGCATGAAATCATTTTTTTGCCATACTCCTACTTGAATGCATTATGGACTGATTTCCTTGTAGATATTTTCATTAAATGTTTTGATTTACCTCAAAAGGCCCTTGGCTTTTATCCTACTCTACATCATGTTTCTTCCTTTGGTTTTCCTACCACTTTTATACTTAATAGACATAGAGTTATCTTCTCTTGAGATATTAGTAATTTATTATCTCTTCATGTTATCCATGTTTCTTTCTTTTCTTGTTGTCCGTTTTGAGTCTAAAAATGTCATATATTAACATCAATTTCAAGCTTTTCTTCAAGGTGTTGTGGCTTATTTTCATCTAGTTGTACCTCCTATTCAGGGTGTACCCATTTCTTTAGCCTCAATCAGACCTCGCCCTAATGGTTCCAGAGACCCTCTTCACTCTGGTACTTCTTCTATTGGCCTATTACTCTCATTACTTTCTTTGTTTGGTAAAGGTGTACACAATGTTCCCTTTGAGCCCGACCATTCCTTTTGAGAAGTTAGCTATCAATGTTCTTAATCATCATTCTACTTGTCAACCTTTTACCCCTACTATTGTTGAACAGTCTACTCTCTGTGGTGTTCTTAGGACTGTTAATGTAGAAGAGGGAGATAGGGAGTGTTAAAATTCTTTTATTTTTCTTATTACTTTAGGTTGTTTTGACCTTGTCTTTTAAAAGTTCGTAACAATTTTTTTACGTAATGAGACTGAGTTTGTTATATTCCTAACTCACTATTTGTCTGTCCTCACATGTTTTGTGTAGTTTGTTTGTTTCCTTCTTTCTGTATTACTTGTTTTATACTATGCATTGGTGTTTTTTGTCTAAGGGAAACTTTAAGAGTGTAGAATTCATAACATGTTTATTGCCTCACGTGCATTCTTTTATGGGGGAAATGTGTGTAAAATTCTTGTTAGCAATAGGAGTGTTATGATTATTCTGCATTCTTGTGGTTTTTCATGTTTATGAATTTATGTGATATTGTTATGTTGTGATGCCTCCTTCTTCTTAATATCCCTTTGTATGAACTTTGTATAAATAGGATTGTTAATATGACATGTTGCATGCATAATTTTCATTTTCCTATTTCACGTGTCTTTTTATATATCTACCTATTTCACATGTTGCGTCTAGTGAGTTATTGCATGTTTATTACTTGTAGTTAATAGATTGTAGTTAAGACTTATGGGGTGAAACAAGATTTGGATTACATAGATTCCATATAGGCTCCATCTAGCTAGGAATGATTGGAAACTTCTCAAAGTTTGCAAAATACCTCCTTACTCACTTCTCAGTAAATAGAAGTCTACCAAATAGCTTAGCACATTTGCTAGGGATGACTTAGTGAGCCACTGAAAGATTTCTTCGACCGTTTTAACAATGAGAAGATTCAAGTTGAAGACTATCTAGACTCAATTACAATCAACACATTTCTTTGCACTATACAGATTGGACTATTGTGGACTAAACTAGCAAAAAAGATCTCTGGGTTGTCTTACAAAGAAATAACTAGGATTGTGGTTGTGGCAATCAATGTGAAGAATATAGCTAGTCACTATAAAAGTAGAATTAAGAACTACCTTCAGAAGAGGAAGACTCAAGAATAACCTAGGATGTTATAAGGCAAGAAATTCAAAAGCGAGGGCATAAAAGAAGATCCTCAAAAGAAAGTTGAAACCTCATAAAATAGAAAAATTAAAGTAACCCAGCTAACATAAACCATAATTTGTATTAAAAGTTCCACTAGAACTTCGGCCATAAAATAGATGATTGCTAAGAACTCCAAAGGGAATTGAGATTTTGATACAAAAAGCTACCTAAAGGAATATATGGAAGCTAGTAGTGACACACTCCCAGTAGCCTATAGTAACCAAGTTGAGGATTGTATGCTTTAAGCCTTGAATGAAGTCTTTATTATCATGGGTGGCCCGACAGGTAAAGACATCAATCACGCCAAATAAGTGCATGCTAGAGGATTTCTAGCTAATCAAGCGGTGTTCCACGGTAATTATGATGTTGTAGTAGCCATTTCACAATACTCAGATTTAGTACTTGAGCATGAAACAACCTTTTATTTTATGGCATGTCAAGTTTATTATTAAGAAATACAGAGTATACACCAATAGAGTTTCTATCATCAATTGAGGATACCCAATCAACATTACAATAACTAGTATACTAAAGAGTAGATGATTTGAAAAATACAACATTGTGATGATTGGTTCATTTCAATATCTTAGGAGATATTTTGTTGCAACCTAATGAGAACCACTTGATTGTACCATAAACTGACATACTTATTCACATCAAAAGACACATCCAAATGTGTCAAAGTACAATATTGTAACCCTTCAGTTATGTTTCTATAAAGTATAGCATCCTTAAGCATATTTCCATCGGTTTTACTAAGACCCTTACTAATGGTGATAGGAGTGTCACATTATTTAGTATCCATTAAGCCACACATGTCTAATAACTCCTTGATATATTTTTGCTAATTCAAGCACATTATCACAATATGAAACCTCAACCCAGAGGAGGTATTTTAGAATTCCCATGTCTTTCATGGAAAATATAACATTAAGTTGCATGATAAGTGCATTAATAGCCTTTAAAGAATTCCTACTAAAAATTATATCATCAATCTAAATAAGACAAATTATATAGACATCACTAATATCCTTAATGAATAGAGATGTATTAGATTTGGAAGAGATAAATCCAAGTTGTAGATGGCAAGTAATCATTTTAGAAAACTAAGTATGGGAAGCTTGCTTGAGACCATAGAGTGTTTTCTTTAAGTTGCAAACCATGCACAAACCCTGCTCAAAACTAGATGGCTGGTCCATTTAGATATTTTTTTACTAAGATCTCCTTTTTAAAAAGGCATTGTTAACATCAACTTGTCACAACCCCCATCATTTGAAAAAATCAAGAGTAAAAATTACTTTAATGATGATTGGTCTAAAAATAAGATAGAAGGTCTCAAAAAAATCCAAATAGTCAACTTGAATTCTTTTAACCACAAGCCTAGCTTTGTACTTGTCCAAGATTCTATCCATTTTGAGTTTAACTCTAAAAACCCATTTACATAAAATAATAATCTTATCACAAGGTAATTAAACTAACTCTCACGTGTTATTTTCCATTAAGGCATTAAATTCTAACTACATAACATTTTTCCTATGAGAGTATTTTAAGAGGTGATTTATAAGATTTGGGTTTAGGGAGAACATGACTACCATGAATAGTGAAAGTAAAAGGTTTTGGTTTAGAGATAACATATTTGAATATAATAACCATGGTATGAGCGTTTGGTTGTGCCATAGGTGAAAATGAAGAAGAAGAAGTAAAAACAAAAATATGAGCTTATTTATTGATGAAATAGACAAGGAAGGAGTTAAAGTTGTAAGTCAACAAAAAATATATTACATTTATTGAAAGATAGATAAACAATAGGTAAAGAACATGGTGAAGAGAATGATAGAGAACTATATGACTCATTTGAAATTGGCATTAAGGATTGAATGTCATCATTAGGCAATTGAAACACATTAAAGGAATCAATTAGAGAAGAAGAACCTGAAATAGAATTAGAGGATGAGTTAGGTGTAGGTGTTGGATAGGCAAACACTAAAGGTTGCAAGGTACTCATGGAACTATCCAAGGAAGCAACTTTATCAATGGACTTATGAAAAGCATAAGGAAATACAAGTTCATTAAACACAATACTCTTGTTGACATAAAACTTATCAACACTAGAATCAAAGTAACTATACCCATGTTGCTTGGCATCATAGCCTAAAAACATACATTCAACTGAATGAGCTTCTAGCTTATTTTTAGTGTAAAGACGAAGACAAGGGAAACATTGACATTCAAAATACCTCAATTATGAGAAATCATATTTTTTTATGATAGAAAAGTTCATAAGGAAAATATCCTTAAAGAACCTTAGATGACATTTTATTAAGTAGGAAAACTATAGTCTTAAAAGCATAAGACCAAAAATGAGCAAGATCCTTAGATTGAAACATAAGTGTAAGTACCTTCTTAACAATGCGACTTTGCTTGAAGTCAAGTGATCCATTTTGCTATTAAGTATAAGGGTATGCACATCTATGTATAATCCATCTTTTTCAAGAATTAAAACCATTGGTTTAAATTATGTCCCCTCATATGTTTGAATATCTTTTATCGGTAAAGAAAATTTCCTATCATTCATAGCCTTGAAACAAAGAAAAACTAAGGTGGATTGATCTTTTGTTTGCAATAAATAAAGCCAAATAAAATGACTATAATCATTCACAATGGATACAAAGTACTTTTCATAATTGTAAGAGAGAATAGGAGATGTCTAGAGGTTTAAGTAAAGCAAAAGAAAAGGATATGTGAATTTAGTATGCGAGTACAAGAATGTGAGCTTATGAGCTTTATTTATCTAATAGTTTGTACAAAAAGTAGACTCTCGTGTAAGACCTTTAACAAAGACACCATTTAGATTCATTACATGTACTATTGTGTCAAATGAAGAATGACCAAGCTTACTATACCACTGCCTATAACTGGAAAGAGACTTGGTATAACTAAATGAAAAACTTCACCTGCTACATGATCAAAGCTAGCTGAAAGTGACTCATCACTTACAACCCCCGTGATTCCATAAAGACTATAGTAATTAATTCCTTGAAGTAGAACTCTATTGGTAGCACATTCCTTGACATAAAATGAATTTGAATGAAATTTAATAAAGACAGAGTTATTAGCATAAAGCTTTTGAACATATAAAAGATTTATAGAATCCTTTGGTGTATGTAACAAATTATTTACATAAAATAAATAATTATCATGTGTATGTAAAACACCAAAACCAATGTTAGAAATGGGTAATTTATTATCATCACTAACAATAATACCTTCAAAACATGCATATGAAGAGGAATTAGGTACATTTTTAACACTTGGAGTGAGGTGATGATTAACTCCTAAATTATGAAGCTAAGTACTAGCCACATTAGCCACTAGAGATAATGAAGCATCATCATACATAGCATTCATAGTGGTTTCACTAGAAAAAATAGAACCGTGATTCTTGCCATGATGACATACCTCAACATAAAGCATAATGTTGATAGGTGACTTGGTTTGTCACAAATTTGGCACATAGGACGCTTAAAATCATTTCCAAACTTATTATATTCCTTTCATTTTTGTCCACTATAACTACTCATAACATATGACTTCTGATAGGGTTGAGGAACATTGGAATGTTGGTTCTTGAGATATTATTAAAAACTCCACTATTGTTGTTGATCATTTGTTGAGTTTTCGTGATTAGACCCATTTTGTTTATAATTCTAGAAACCATAACTACTTCTTGATGCCGAGTTTTCTTGTAAAATGGAATCTTAAGTAGTACCTTCAGATACTAACATCATCCTTTTATAAGACTCAAGTTAATTGTGTAAAACCCCAACATATGGCCTTAATTGAGTCATTTTAAAAGTAGTAGCAAATGAAAAATATCGTGACCTAAGGATATTTAGAATATAAAGCACTAGCTCTTTTTCAAGAACAACTTCACTAATAACAGCAAGATGGTCTAATATTATTTTAGCACGTAAAAGATAATCAATAATTGAAGATCCATTATTGGAAAAAGTTTATTGTCTACTTCTTAATTCCATTATCATAGACTGAGAAGTGTTGCTAAATCTTGCCTCAATAGCCATCCATTTCTCTCGTGTAGAAAGATTACCAACAAAAATGGCATTCATATCATGTAAAACAAAATTATAGATCCAACTTTAACAAGATAATCATATTGTACCCAGGTCACATATTCATTAATGGAAGGTTTACCCAAACTTCCATTAATAAATCCCTCCAATCTATACGCCATAATGAAACATAGAAATTTCTCACACCATACTAAGTAAATGTGATCATCCTATTTCATAAATAGGGAAATACTATTCAAAGGAAGAATAGAAACATTTTTTTTCATAAAACAACAAAAATTGATGCATGTGCAGATACCTTATTAACATTTCTTTGAACATCATCAATAGACAGCAAACCTGTAGGCACTTGTAGATTTCTATTTAAAGAACGACCATTGTCTTGTATATTAATATTTGTAGCATTGATCGATGTAAATGAAGATGGAGAAGACAAAAATTCCCTATAGAAATTCGTGTATGTCATATCCACAGATCAATTTGATCTTATAGTGCTTTGATACCATACATATTTAAGAGAAATAGAGACTAATACACTTAGTAATCAAGAACTATTATATTGAAAGTATCTCAACCGAATACATAATGAAAATTGATTACATGTATTAGCTATAGTACTATTTATAAAATTTTGTAACCAATTATATAATAATATTTATTAATTAACTCTAGCTAACTCTTATACAATATTACATCATAATATACACTCTAGTAAGTAATATTATAATATGTTTAAATTATAAATAATAAAATACTTGAACTCAACAAATTTAATGTTGTTAATTAATATGTGTATTTTTATTGCTTTATTAGGTACTAACTAGGATTGTGGATTTATTAAGTAGATAATACTATATTTACAATATGAAAGAGAAAGACACAAATCATAATAAAGATTGTTGCAATCGTAAGTAATATCTTTCTCTATTGTACTAATTGTTTTATGTGAGAAAGAAAATTTATTTATCAGTAATAAAAAAACTTATTTAGGTAGTAAGTAATTAAAAAAACTTATTTAGGTGTAGTTTTGTTCATGAGTTAATATATTGTAAAGAGAAGACATAATCATATTTTCTAAAAAAGCTTGTTACTATAAATCTGCTCATTAAATATATAAATATGAATGACATTATTTATCACTTATTAAGTCAAGAGTATGAATATAATAATGTTTATATGATCAAAAATGATAATGATCTAAATACAACGCAAACAAAATTATCACATAATAATTCATAAAAATAATATATATATATATATATAGATTTTAAAATGTTTTCATTATTCAAGAATACAATGAAATTAGGGTAACAATCAAATGAAATTGATTCCTTATAGAGACTCGACTCGACTGTTCCTAATAATGAATCCCCAAAATTATTAAATCTAACATACCTAAGAGCTGCTAAGATTGAAGTGTTTAGACCTTCTTTGGTCAAGAGTTTTAATCCTATATGTGGACTAAACCAAAATTAGATATATTTATAACCTTTATTTTTATGGTTTTATAAAGATTGTTTTGAAAATATGTTTATGGTTTCAAAAGGTGAAGAGAGTTGAATAGCTCTTTCCTCAATTTTAATAGAGTAATAAGTTTTTAAAATATTCAATTTTTTGGTTTTATAGATCATATTTTGTTGAATCTTGGATATTTCCCAATTATCAATGTTTTTTAAAAATCTTCAATAGTTATTTCTACACTATTGATTATGTTCTTACTTTTTAAAGAAGAAGAATAAGAACTAGAAAAAATAGAACTCATTTTTGGCAATAATATTTTCAATATAATATACTTAATCCTTAATATCGATTTCTTTAATTACTAAACATATTCTTGGTCTTACTATTAATACTAGGCCACGAAGAAGAACAAGAACAAGAAGCTCTACAAAAAATAGAACTCATCTTTGTTATACTATTCAAAGTTATTGTTTAAACTAAAATAGCACCCATACTTGGTCAAGCTCTTCATGGCTTTACTACCTCACCCTTGAGACTTACTACCAATCCTCAAGACCTCATGGAAAATAAAGTCTAAATGAAATTTAAATAGTTTCAAAAACAAGTTTTATGATATGTAGTTCAACTTTACTTCAACTACCCATTGGCTTTGATACCATAATTAGCACCAAGGATATGGAGAGTTAACAAAATAAATGAAATACTAAATAGACAAGCATATTATATTGAAAATAGGTGGCTTAGTCGACCATGGTTATATTACAAAATATAAATAATAAAACACAAACTGAAATGAAATAAAAGTTTTATAAGATTATAAAACTTACTTCAGAATCCTGAGGTAATGAGGGTTTACAAAGATAATAGTTTTGGAAGGAGAGTGGGTGAGAGAATGACCAGAGAAGTAAGAAAGCTTGTGTGGAAGCCTATCTCACAATTGAAAAGAGCTTCCCTTTTATAACCAAAGTTTTACTGTGCATAGATGTTCATATTGTTCATGAATAGTATCTTGTTTGCTACTTTTTATTGTTGATTATGTTTTTTATTGTTGGTGAACAGTATATTGTCTGCCACCTTTTTACTATTTGGAGATGCTATGCTGGTTATTTTATTGTAGGTTTTTGTCTTCTTCTACTGATACTACAATGTTGGGTTTTATTTGGATTTTATAATTTTGGGTTTTTACATTTCATGGGCCTCTTTATTAGACCTTTATATATTTGTATCACATAGATGCACTTGCCCAAAATTTTATATTTTATGAGATATAGGCATGTAGGCCCAATATTTTAATACAATTTTAAGGTGCGATAGACATGGACTTTTAATTTACAAATTGGTGGAAAAATCCTAAAACAATCATCTTTATTATCATTCCCAAGGTCAACCATAGGTTTCGAGTCATATG
This sequence comes from Hippophae gyantsensis, assembly GCA_030763125.1. Taxonomy (NCBI): domain Eukaryota; kingdom Viridiplantae; phylum Streptophyta; class Magnoliopsida; order Rosales; family Elaeagnaceae; genus Hippophae; species Hippophae gyantsensis. The sequence continues at coordinate 71,134,160 of CM061028.1, read as the reverse complement.
AGGTAGATTTGCTGGATGTTTGATTGGAAGACTTTGTCCTTTATTGTAATAACTACTTCATGATTCCCAAGTATTCTTCCTCGGTCTTTGCTGCAACAAGTAGTACATTTGCATGGGCTTTTTGGGCCAGAAATTGGGTTTGTTTTAGTTGAATTTCTTCAGGTGTTACCAGTACTTTTCCTTCTTTATGAAGCCACTATTTTACTACTAGAATTAGGATGGTTTTGAGGATATTAAATGATGTCCACCATTTGATTTTATATCTTCTTTTTAAAATTACAACTTTTGAGAGTAATAGTTCGATTAACCATTGACATACCCAGGGTAGATAGAATTTTGTGGAGAAGATGCATAAGATTGGAAATTTTCTCTCAACCTCGATGGGTTTATAAAGGTTTTGAAAAAAGGTATAGCTTTCTTGGATCTCTGGTATAAGGATTGTTGGTGTTGATCTGAATAATCACCACCAATGAGTGAACCAATAAGGAAATATTATGGGTTCAACTATTTTGGTATTGAAGTAAAATAGCCAGGAGTGGCTATACATCTAGTTTTGAATGAAAAGGCATTAAACCAGGCCTGCTCATATCCCAGTAATTAAAGGTTTTGGCATGATATTGGATGGTTTTAAGATTGATAGGGAAGGTTTTAAGTTTGGATAGGCCTTGATCCTATTCTAATGGAGATATGACCTTTAGGATTTTACAGGTTGAATAAGAATAATGTGTTTTGTTATATGGATGGAGAAGTGTTTAACTCTGCACATCTAGTGAATTCTAGAATACTATAATAATATTCTAGGGTTTTTATTAGATCCTATGGTTTGTATAACTAACCCTTTCCAAACATTTTTTTGAAGAGAAGAATAAGGATTATTGTCATAAAAGTTTAACTATTATGATGGTCTGAGTATCAAGTTTTAAAATATACTCAAAGGGTTTTAAAAATGATTTTTGAGAGATGATCTCTCTTTTCCTTGGTATAGGGATAATATTGGAAGATGATTCTCCTTTTTCAGAAATTATTTAGGAATAGAAGACTCTCCCTATTTTTGTTTTTGCAGTTATAATTTTTAAAGAAAGCTCTTATTTTTTAATAGTTTTAGAGATTTTACTTGTGGAGACTGAGGCCTCTGACTTGTTTTATGCTCCGATATTCTAGAGAGTATTTTGGAAGGATTTGAGGAGTTTAGGGGTTTTGATGAGAGTTTTAACCCATTATTGAACTTACTAGGTTTCAATGTTAAACCGGTAGTCCTTTTAGGTTTCATCTTCGATTGCTTTTGCCTATGTAATAATGGATTTTGAATATGATAGTGGTTTTACTGATTTTGAATAAGATGGTTTTATTGGTGGTTTTGCTTCCTCTTTTTCTTTTGCTAGGACATGGCTTAGGTTGGTGACCTGTTTTGTAAGAATTCTCAAGGTTAGGAAATTTGTAATGAATTGGTATCTCCTTTAATGAATTCAATTTCAAAATTGAAGATATTTAAAATAGCTTGCCATCTAGCAAAGATTTGCTTTGAGGCAATGTTTTGAACATCTTTTTGCAAAATGGTTTTTTGCAAATTTGCAATCAATCCTTAATAAAAAATTATGATTTAATAAATCGAATTGAAATTTGGTTATGCAAAGAACAATTGATAATATTTCTTTTTTAATTGTAGAATAATTTTTTTGGCAATCATTCTAGTGACCAAAGGGGTATTAAACGACTAGTTCTTTCCCCTGGGTTTGTTTTAAGATACCACCATAACCAATGACACTAGCATCGTTTTCTACTACTTTAGGCAGTTGAGGTTTGCTAAATGTAGGTAAGGTATATATAATACTTGTGTTTTAATGGTTTGAACTATCTTTGTATATTCATCTATCTATGGATCAGGGTTTATCCTAATTCTATTAGAAAACTGCCTGGCATGGAAATGATGGATTTGATTCAGAGACTTCTACTATTGAATACCCAGCCTAATTTGACTCTACCGTCGTTCCACGCCTATCATTAATCATACATCGAAAGCAATTGAATGACTAACCCTAGCGATCAGATGTAGGGAAGCCCAAACAATCCATTCCTATCAATCATTTATTAGAAGAAAGAATCATCTTTTGAAATCTCATTATTGAAGGCATAGATGTGGCTGATTGTCTACAAAGCGACACAACTCCAAAGTGATCATGATTTTGTAATCAATTCTTTGGACTCAAGGTCCTGGACTTATTATCTACAAAATTGTTCTAATTCGACATTCATCTAAATTGGCTAAACTTTAGTTGGAATATCTTTTTCATTGAAGTTTTGTTTGTAAGGTAGATCTACCATATGATTCTTCCTGTTCTAGAAAGCGTTTGATAAATCTAAACAAACTTCTTTTTCAAAGAAGTTTTGGAATTCAAAAGTTTTCTGTTTTATAAAATCTATTTGCAATTCCTTTTAAATTCTTATATTTTTGATTTCTTGTTTTAACTTCAAAACAATAGTTCTTTTACCTTTTATAAAAGTAGAATCTCATTGTTATAAATGGAATTGGCTTGTATTATATTAAAATTTCTTGTTTTAGGTTTTTCTAAAATTGGGAATTCAAGTTTTTTGTTTTGAGTTTTCGAAGAGATTTTATCATACTTAACACTAAAAGGAGTGATAAGATTTATAAAGGGTGTTCCTAATATTACTGAGTGATAAATATCAGAAACAAGAACAAATTAAGTTTTTAATAGGAAGTTTTTATTCAAAATGCTTACTTCAGCTTTGCCAGTTATTTGCATTCTTGACTTATTGACTAAAGTTAGTTTTTATTTGGTTTTATCATGGAATCATCTTAGAACGAATCCTGTTTTGATGTAGTTTAGGTCAGCACTTCTTTCAAAGAGTGCTACCGTGTTTGTTTTGAAATCACTAAAAAATACAAGTGTTATCTTAATGATGTATTTTTTGGTGGTTATTTCTTTTAATACAAAGAGAAAGTCTTTTGAGACTCGTTCTACATTTTCAAGATTTTGAGAATCAATTTTTTTCTTTGTATCTGAATCGCCTTCATTTTATTCAACGGTTTAGCGAAAGAGTAAGAGTTGAATAACCTTGGAATCCTCCTTTTGCTTTTGTTTAAGCTGTTGTATTTCCAACTTAATCATTTTGATTTCACTTTGTAGGTCTTGGATAGACCCCTGGGGTTTTTTGTTTTGTTTCTTCCTTTTAAGGATGGTAGTAAGGTCGTAGCGACCAGTGCTTGTGGAAGGAAGTTTTGAGGGTTTTTGTTTTCTTCATCGTCTAAGGATTTGGTTAGACAATCAAGGTATTGGTTTTTAAGATCAAAGTTATCAATATGCTAAATAATATCTAGTAGTAGATATTGTTCTTTAGTAAGCACATTGGTAGCTTTTGATGTGCTAGTTTCAGAGTTGGTGGTAACTAACTCATGAACTTGAGGGTTTTGATTATCTTTAGAGTCTTTAGACTCAAAAGATGACTCAATTAAGAGGCAGAGATTTTTTAAAGAGTCTCTTACTCCAATTATAATTCTTGTAGTTTTTTAGAAATTTTACAATAATTTGATGTGTGACCTTTCTTGTCACATTTATAACAAGTAACATTTTTCAAGTTTGGATTGAAATATGTTCTTGATTTTCTATAAGTTTTATAAGATTTCTTAGAGGTTTTTTTGTAATATTTTTCATAGTTTTGTTTATAGGGATTCTTATAAGGTTTTCTAAAATTCTTAAAAAAGTTTTGTATCTTTTTTGAAAGTATTTTGAAGAAGATTTGTGGTATGGTTTAGAAGATGGTTTTCTATTGCAATCTTCTTCACAGTGTTTGGGTTTTGAAAGGGAATTATCAAACTATTGATAGAAAGAGCCTAATTCTTTTATGGTAGTTTTAAGTTCTCATTTTAAATGTTTTTGTTACTTCAAGTCTTGATAGATTTGAAGTGCTTGTTTTTTAATATAGCTTATAAGTTCGCCATAGGTGAGTTGATCATAAGGGATGATATGATTTCCAAAGGTTTCTCTTATTTTATCTCTAACTTTCTCTCCTATAAGAGTTAGAAGTCTAATAAGGAATTTCTCTTTCCATAAGGGTTTGTTAGAATCTTCCTCAAGTAAGACCCTACTAAGGAAGATTGTTTTATAATTTTGGAAGACATTCATCTTTTTACACCTAAGGTTTGAGAAGAGGTCTACATTTTTATTCCTAAGGTGTGAGGAGTCACTATAAAATGTAGTGATATCGTAAAGATAAGTATTGATACTGCATCTTAAATAGGTTCTTCACGATAATCGAAAATGCATTCCCCATCCTCTCTAGTTTGGATAACACTTAAGATATCTAACTGTTGTTGTTTTATAAGGTAGAAATCCCACCATCCTTTTAGTTGGCCTGAAAAACCAGTTATAAGTAGTTCGATAACTATTTTATCTGAGGTACCAGATTGGGTTTTATAAGAATTTGATGTCATTTTCATTTTGTTGTAATAGGTTTAAAATTTGGTATTTAGTTATGCCATCGATATTCCATTCGTAGACAGACGAGGCATTGTATTTTGGTTGTATGATTTGATTTGGCTAGATTTTTATTTCTAGATCTAGGGACCTAATAGGTAATATGTGTTGAGGTGTTGGATTTTCCAATGGAGTTTTGCCACTTCAAGAGACGATTCTTGAAATACTCTTTGTCCGAAGTGTTGATATAAGTGGTATTAGTATCATGGTGTAAAACACTAATATTTTGAGAATTTTAAGGTGTTTGTGGAGTTTCTAGGATTATACCGTTGTTAGAGCCAGACCCAGTAATCTTTAACTTGTTTTTTAGGTCTTTAATAACTTCTAAAAACTCAATTTTATTAGATTTTACTTCATTTTGAGTGGCTTTTGATACTTGATCAGGTTTAAAAATTGAATTTTTAACTTTTTTATCAACATCTTTATTACTAGAACTAGAGGTTTCGTAAAACTGTAAGGTCTTTTTTCTAGTTTAGTGAGTTGTTTACTTAAGGTATTTAGGTTGATGTTGGTAAAATTGTTTTTTTTTAAAGTTGATTATAGTGTCTTTTCGTGAGTTTTTAAGAGAACAAGCTTCAACCTTTGTATTTATTGGTTTTATGGATTTGAATGGATAATCTATGTCCTTTTCAGAGACATAGATTTCAAACCAATCAAACAGTAAAATATTAATTTTATGTTTATAAACAAATTTTTAAAATATTTTGTGAATCTCTTTATATATATATTAATTATGATGAAACTTTGATATTTATTGATTTTAAAAGGAAACAATAACAAAATAAAAAAAGTTTAAGCTAAACAAGTGAAATAAAAATGGATAACAAAGGGCAAAATTGCTCTCACAAAGCAAAAAATATAAAAATAATAATTGCATAAAAAACATTCCTGTATACCACAATAACTATAATTGATATGACAGATAATTATTAATTAAATAATAAGACTTATTTTTTAGCTTATAATTAACTATTACATCAATTATCATAATATTAAAATGTTTGATAAATAAATTTTTCTTACATAAATAAATAACTTAATTAAAAATATATGTAAATTTACAGGGAAAAGTATTAATATGATGACACAAACAAACTTGACATGATCTACATGATCCACTTTTCTTATTCCATCATCTTTCAATTTTTTTGGTTAAGAGTTATAGCTAAATTATCTTTTAAAAATGTGTAATTTAATTAATATATATAATTTTATTTTAAGTTAATTATTTTAATTTTAAAAATTAATAATTTTTCTTTATTTTCATTAATGACAAATTAACCTTTCACTTATGGTATCATTTAACTTTTATATGTTTAAATGGTAGTTAAATTAAAATAATTACTTAAAATGAACGTATTTGTATTTCAAAAATAAATAAGAGATTGAAATTACACATTTTTAAAAAAATTAAAGATTAAAATATATATTTTTAAAAAGATTAAATACCTTAGGAATCACTTTGTTTGTGTTGCTATAACACTTTAATCATTTTTCTTTCCCAATGAACACTTACACCACTCTCTCAGAAAAGTGAAACAATTTAGTAATTTTTGAACAAAAAAAATATTATTTTATTAATAAAAATTATGAAATAATATTAAAATGAATTTAATGGAGAAAAAGTTATCATTTTATTTTAATAGTATAAAATTAAATTTGAACAATACAATTTTTTGTCAAATGTTTTTGTAATTTTATATTTTATGAAATTTTCTGTATATTTTGGACATTTTTATGTATCACGTTTTCTTTAAGTATTCTAATTGGATTGAAACTACTACTTTATAATATTAAAAATAAAGGTTACATAAATTAAAAAATTACAAGATCAATGGTGTTAAAACCACAAAATGAGCTATTTTCTATCAACTATCTTTAAATGCTAGTATGAAAATTTGAAAGACGTATCTCCACTATGTTACTTGGAGTTGAGACAATAGTTATGTCATTTATGTTGTCTTCAAAGATAATGGATTAGAGAAAATTGATATTATAATTTTTTAACTAACATAATTCCTATTTTTGATATTATAAAATCTATTGTTTCGATCCAAACATGATACATACATAAAACACGTTAAGAAAAGAACCTAAAAAAATATAGAAAAACATCATAAAATATAAAATTTACAAAAACAATTGACAAAAATAAAATAAATAAATATTGTAATTTTCATATTCAACTTTAAAATATTAAAATAAAATGATATTTTTAACCCATTAAATTCATTTTATTATTGTATCAAAATATTTTAATATTCAAAAAGTGATTAAAATTTCTTTTTTTTTACAAAGAGAGGAACCTAAGTGTTTATTATGAAAATATAATGACTAAAATATCTACTTAATATAAGTAAAATAATTTTTACAATCCATAGTGTTTAACCGATAAGAATTCCAAATACTATTTTTTAAAAATAATAAGGTGATTTTTCTTTCCTAAAATAAACCATAATCTCACTTATATATCATCTAAGTTGGAAAAAATTGAGGAATTATAAAAATAATATCCTTAAAATTTATAATAATTAAAATATTATTTTAATAATATTGAACGATATTTAATTAAATGGTATTAAATCTTAAACGAGTCTAAATGATCATAGTTTAATTTAAATATCATCTAATTGGATGACATTCAAATTAAAATAATATATCAAACTTTTTTAATAATGAAAATATATGAAGTGAACATATTATTTTTATAGTTATAAATTTTAAAAAATAATTTTTTTAAATAACTCATATATGATATATGATGTATGAAAGGTAGCCAGATAAGTATTGAAATTTTCAACATTAAACTTCAACTTATTTTTTTATGTTTTTTTTTATATTTATTGTATTAGTTATAAATTTACCTAAACTTTAGTTTGTTAAAATCTATGTTTATTACCTTTGGATTCCTATCTATTTTGTAAATATGTAACATTTTTTTTTATCATATTTGTTAACATAAAGAAACAAAAGCTCTTAAATGCAATGTATCATTTTTTGATAAATAAAAGGTTATAAGTCAATTTGTTATTGAGAAAATATTTTTATTTTTATATTTCCTCAAAACATAATTACTTACACATTACCGTAATCATACTTGGTGTTTTTATCGAGGCATTTATCAACCAATGATTAGAGGTCAAACATCTTTATCTAGATTGGTAAGAAATATTATTTATTATTTTTAAAATATATTATATATTATTATTATTATTATTATTATTATTTTTCGATATTTTTTATTTAATATATATTTTTAAAAATTATATTAAATTAAAATAACAAGTCATCATAGGATAAAACAGTGAAGAATTTCTCTTACTGGCAAAGGTCAAAGGTAACTCTAGAAACCAATCAGATTCCATCTTTTACTTTCATTCAGGAGCAGACTGTGCGACTAGATCCACTCCGAAGACTAAACTATCTCGTGATTTGATGTCAAAACGAATGCACGATGTGTAAATGAGGGGGATCCGAACGCTAGTGGCTTTCCCGTAACTAAACTATTATAAAAGGGGTAATATTGATATTTTAACTCTGTATAACAACTAACATGCGTAATTGTTCTTTCTACTACTTTCTCTTCTTCGTCCAAGTTCAGGGGTAGACACTTGCACAGGAAAGAATAAAACGAGGAGAGCGAGAGAGGAGAGCGAGAGAGAGAGAGGAACTCCAGGCAGCTCAGGTTACTACGTTAATGGCGGTTAGGGCTTTATATTGATCCCGCAGGCCCTAATTTTTTTTGTCTCAACTCCCTCTGTCATTCTCTTCCTCGTCTTCAAAGCCCTAATTCCTATACGTTTCACTATCCTTCTGTTTTATCCAATTAATTCCATATTGGTTTCGTATTGAATTACCATATAGAGGAGTTGTGATGAACGCGCCGGAGAAGGCTCTAACCAGCACAAATTCGCTTCAGGTGAGTTTTATTTAAGGGAATTTCGAGTTTTTTCCCCTGCGCCCTAGTCTTTTCGCTCAAAGTTTGTTCTTTTTCTTATTTTTTGATTCTTGATATTTTGAATTTTATGCTGTAATCATATTGTTCTTTTCCATATTTTGTGTATCTATGAACGTTGGTGTTGTCTAATTTGAGATGATGTTGGATGTGTTTTTTAGTCTCTAACATTTCTAATTCGAATTGTACAGGTTTCTGCTTTCGTTTTTACGAGGTCTTTTTTATTTTTTCCAGGTACTAAGAGCGTAATAATCTTAGTTGGTGGAGCTCTAAGAAACGCTCTGCTGCTTAGTTAGAATGTTTGATTTATGTACCTGTTGCTCTCGTCTAGTCTTCTATTCATGAAACACTGTTTTCGAAGTCCACCATTGACTTTAAATTTATGGACTTACCTTAAAATGTCGGAAGTAAGATTTAGTTGTTGAGGCTTACTGCTTAAGTGCTCGAGGAACTCGAAGTTTCATGTTTAGTTTTACGGTGTGGTTTGATATCAACTATATTCTTATTTTATGAGGTTAATTTGGAGGTTTCAGGTTGTTTTGTATGTGTAAGGAGGTTGATTTTGTTAGTTTGCACTTGGATGAATTCAACAGTAGACTTATTTGGGACTCTTTGATCTAAAAAATCTTTGGTTATGGACATCTTGTTCCATTTACGTTTTTGTTCCAATGGTTATATCAGGGTAGTGAGCCATGTAATTTAGTTTGTTACGGATGGATATTGGTGCTATGTTGCTGTGTCTCTAATTTGGAAGGCTACTGTTGTTATTTTGTTAGTAGTGGATATCTGTCTTTATGAAGCAAATTTCAGTGGAAAATGAGAATTCACTGCGGGCAGTAATATTTCTAGCATCTTTTGATTTATTTTTTTGTTGCTGTCTTATTTGAATTTTGAACTGTTTGCAAATTACCAGTTAACTTGTCAGGTTATAGCTTCTTTGACTTATTTATTTATTATTTCCAAAATGTTTTTGTTTGAAATGGAAGGTTTTTTATGTTGCTTAATATGTTGACAGCATTGGCAATTTTAAATATCCAAAGTTGAACAAATGACCCGGTAGATTTTTTTACCAAAAAAAAAAAGTATATTTTTTAATCGTAATCTTTTACGTGGTGTTCGCACTTCTATGAAGTGACTGTAGTGCTTTCTTTGACATGTTATCTTTTAATGCACTTTGATGTGTCTTAGTATTTTGTTCCTCTGCTCATTTGTTATTTTGTGTCGTTATATAGTTTGGAATTCTATTATGTCCCTTGAAAGAACTGCATTTTTCTTATTAAGCTCTGTGATGCTTTAAGTTTGGTAAGTTTCGACATGAATACATGTAGTTATTGATGTGCATACACACAAATACTATGCATAGTTTAATCCTTTGACACCATATCCTCTCTATTCAAGTCTACCAAATCGAGCTCTTTCTCTCTCTCTCTCTCTCTCCCTCTCACTTTTATAATTTTTTCTTTATCCTTTCCTTTTCTCCTTGTTGCCATCATCTATAAATACCTAACTAAAGTTTGTCACGTTCATTGTAGAAATTTTTTGCACTTGCAAAGTGTAAACATCATAGGTTGATTCCATTTTTTGGAAGTGGAACCTCTTCTTATTTCATGTAAACATCATTTTATAGTTTTAAGGGTTATATAGATATTTGCATATATTATCGGGACCGAATAAATAGTTTTTATTTGAGTTGAAATAGATAAATCAATTGGAGTCAAATACGTTTAAATTTCTTAGACAAAAAGAAGTTGTAAACATGTTTATCGTTACCTTATTCCGTTGACAAGTTTTTGTGCATTTTCACTAATTATCAAAAAGGATGAAGGGTAGCACAAGTCCAGTGCCTTTATCAAATGTACACTTTAGACCTGTACGTATTAGGTGGTATAGCACAAGTCCACTATTTTTACAAAAAAGGTTGCAGAAGTCTTTTTTCGAGAAACATGTTAGTCACTTGTGGCATGTGTCAAATGTATCAATGACACATGGCGTGTGTCAAACCGTGATTGATGTGTTTTTTGAAAATGGACTTCTACTCTACTTAATAGGTACAGGTCTAAAGTGCATTTTCTTTAAAGGTATCGGACTTGGGCTATTTTTTTCCTATAAAAAATATTCCATAGTTTCCCTTTTGTGCAGAATGCTTGCTTCTGGCTGTCCAATGTCTAATGAGCATGCTTATAGTAGCTCTTAAAATTTATATGCTCATATCATCATTGAGCCTATTTGTTAGAATTCCTAGGTTCTGATGCATGTTTCCTAATTATGCATGCAACTTTTAGCTGATCAAATGTCATTCTTGAAGTACGTCTCTTGAGTATTTGCTCTCTTGGGGTGTATTGCTAGTTGCATGACATAATTGAAACCCAAGTCTTTTTATCTGTAAACATTGTAAGATTAATGTATGCTTTGAAGTGGACTCGCATGTCTTATTAAATGTGAATTTCAGCGTGTTAAGGTCTACCGTCTGACAGAAGATGGGAAATGGGATGATCAAGGGACTGGGCATGTCACTGTTGACTATTTGGAGGTTGGTTATATTTCATTTGATGTTATGTTTGTTTGGTAAAGGCCTAGTTGTTGAATTTGGATTTTTGAAGTGATTGCCTCATTTTTCTGAATAAACACAGCGATCAGAAGATCTTGGCTTGTTTGTTATTGATGAAGAAGATAACGAGACATTACTTTTGCATCGTATCAGCTCAAATGACATTTACAGAAAGCAGGAAGGTAACTTTTCTATTTATTACTTTTCCTACTGTAGCTTACATGATGTTCATGCACATTTTTACTAAATGTTCATTTTGGATGTGATTTCAAAGATACAATTATTTCTTGGAGAGATCCAGAGTATTCAACAGAATTAGCTCTTAGTTTTCAGGAGAATACAGGCTGTTCTTACATATGGTACTGGATTATGCTTTCAGTATTTTATTATTGTTTTTTTAGTGTTGACTGTAACATGGTTCTGATAATCATTGTGCTTGTCATTATTAGGGACCATATATGCAGTGTGCAGAGAAGTATGCATTTCAATTCTCTTAATCGTAAGTGTTTACATTGTTGTAAAGAAGAATATCTACATTTGCATTTTCTCTTGTTAGATTTTTCTGTAATTTTGTCCTCAATAGATTTTGAAGCTTGCTCTTGCTAGGTGATAAACATTTCATGTGGGGCATTGATGATCAATGGCTACGTGATATTATTCTCTTTTAATTTTTTCCTCATTTCAAACTCTTGTTTTGAATTTGATTGGAGCATGAGTGAAATCTATCTAAATGATTTTTTACTGGTAGTAGTACATGTGGTTTGCAACTATCATGAAGGTATTGTTGGAAAGATGGTCTGAATACATAAAGTAGGTTAGCAGCTAAACTTGCCATTAAGTTCACTATCATTTGCATCTTTTGATGCTAAGACTTTCTGTTCACAATGAATCTTAGTAGCATAGGAAATAATAATTTCTTACTAAGGCTCTATGCAATTATAAGTGTATAATTGTATGTAAGAATTAGGAGGTTAGTATTTCTGGAGGTTAATGGTAAAGGAACCTTGAAGTTGTTGCTGGCGGCTGATATCTTGATTTTTGTGCAGTACAAAGTTTTGAGGAGTTTGTTACCAAGTGTTCCTCAATTGGTTGAATTGTCTTTATCGGGCACCCTCACTTTCTTGAAATTCTTCAAATTTACTGTGTAATCGAGGAATCACTTCAATGCTATCTTGTTTGACTTGACTGAAGTAGGAGTTTTCCATATAAATTGGTTACAGTCTATTTGTGGAGGTTGAATTTAAACACATTCATCAAGGTTCAATGGTAAATATATGAAGTCAGAAGTGAAGTGGTGTGGGTGTGGTAGCATGAAAATAGCTAAGCTTTTATAGATTATAGCCATATGTTAGAATGTGAAACAATTATGAAGATTGGTACAAATCTATTGGTGTACCACTAACGTGGATGCATTCTTTTGGTACTTAATATATTCACAACTGTCTTGATCCATGATTGTTAGATGCGTTGGCTTTTGCCCTTTCTCCTCATTGTATCATTTTTTGGGTGGCATGTTCTGGGGTAGTGGTTGGTTGCATCTGTTTAGAAGAAATTCTTACAATTTTGCATTTTTGCTATATTATAACTCTGGCAAGGTTTTATCATTCTAGCTTGTACAGAGTGGTTGAATGTATGATGATTTAAATTAATTGTTGGTGCAGATACCTTTAGATAGTTTCTGCAGTAATGTTAATTGCAAAATTATTTTGGCACTGTTTGTTATGCATAAATAACAATTCTTAACCAATCAAGATTCAAGAGTAGCTATCACTGGAATAGGAAACAGGGAAATTTATTTATTCTTATGATCCAATAATATAGCAAGAGTAGAATTTTTTTTCTCGTTTAATACTCTTTGGGTGCAAGGAGGTACATTTTTTTTTTTGTTGATAAAGAGTACCCATTTCTCCACTTTTTGTGGTTGGCTATTCTCTATAATACCCATAACTGGAAATATTAGACATTTCCAAATTATGAAATAGAATTTGCTGTAAAAGCTGTACCTCTTTCACCCCTGTTCTCATGTACCAAAGCAGGCCTCAGCTTCTCCATCCTCTTGTTAAGATTTGTTCAAAAGTTCCTGGTGAGTATGAGCTCAGAACTCTTGTTGTAAATGAGCTCTAATAGAAACCAAACAATCTCCCTCGCCTACGATAAATAGGTAGAATGATGTTTATGTGAATAATTCTAATTTTAGGAGCAACTGTATCATTTATTTTCCCTATATTTATTTGTTTACTTAATAGTTAGTAATCCTGGACAACATTTTGTCACTTATAAATAAATGATTTTTTGTCTGTTAATAATTCAGAGGATACATTTCATGGTGCAAGTAATGAGCTGAGGGAACTGCCTCCAGTTGAGCTATCCACACTTCCTTTAGTACTCAAGGTACCAATGGGTGATTTAGTTTTATTTTTATACCAATATTATTCTGAATTTGTTATTTCTGCCTTCTTTTCTTTTTCATGCTTTTTATATAACTAGCTGCATTTGATCAGCTGTATGTGAGGCTTCTCCTTTTTATTTAATTATAATCTTTGTAACTTTTACACAAAACATTCGGCGTTCATTTTTGTTGTGTTATTTGCAAATTATATAAAGCAAATTGTTCATCATAGATACTTTTCAGTTTTCACTGTAGAAAACGTCTTCCCATTTTTTTTATTCTTTATTTTCCTTATATCCTCAGGGTCTTAGAGAATTATGGGTTGGGTTAAGCAAAACTTGTTTCTAAGGTTATTTGGTCATTTTGTGAAATACTTAAAATGACAGCCAACCTTTTCTTTATCTTCTTTGGCATGCAATTACTGTGTACTGTGTTATAGTTGTGCCAGACTAGTAATGGACATTGGTAGTTGAGCATCAAAAGTTATGACAAGGTGTTTTTTTTTGGCGTCATGATGTGTTTTTCGTTTTATAGCGATGTTGGAAGTTGTTGGAAAACCAATCTTACCAAAAGTTTAAGCTATTAGTAACAATAATACTTTTATGCATCTTTTACTTTCCTACAAGTGTGTACTCTATGCACTATGTATGCATAGTACTTAAAATTTAACAATTTGAGTTACTGGGTTTGAACACAGGACCTTCATCTTTGATACCATGTTATTGTTGGAAAATCAACTTTTCTAAAAGCTTAAGCTATTAGGAGAAGGAAAATAATAATTTTATACATATAACTTTTTTATTACATGAGAAAAGAACATTCATTACAGAATTTGAAATGTATAGTTGCCAGTTTCTTTCCAGTGGCAATGAGTGGTAGCGTGTTAAAAGTAGGCATTCATAATTTATGTGCGGTGGAGTTTGACTGCATGACATTTGTTTTGCAGACCATTGTTGAGAGTGGCATTGCCGATCAGATGCGGCTGACTGAACTTATACTTAATGATGTAAGCTTATAAGCTTTGTACAAGTTTTTTAGTATTTGTAAGATACAATGATTTCTGGTTGTAGCTAGGAGGGTATTGTATTGGTCGTTTTAAATCTGGTTCATGTTTTTAATGTTTGCTATCCATGGTCTAAATTATAGTTTATTATTATGGTTCATTCTGATTGCTAATTGCTTATTTGCTTTTGCAACTCTATCCATGTTATATTGGTGAATTCTCAACCTCTTGTTGCAAATGGGCCAAGCCTCCATACATAACTAGTATCATGAGAGCATTACTATGGTATAGCAAATTTAAGATTCTAGTACATGATGCTTTGGCTTTGGATCAAATTTGATAGGTTGTTGATGTTTACATTTGTGCCAAAGCTATCTCGCATAAAATCAACTTCCTAAATCGGAGAGGAAATAAAAGAGAAATAACAAAAAGATCAGAATGAAGTATATGTTTTTAAAGTGATTGCAAAGAGTGTTGAATTTTAAGGGTGCCAAAACAACCTTTGTTCCATCCTTAATATAGTCTCCTCGGAGCCGTTCCTAGGTTGTAAAGCGGTGGTGGGTTGGCGTGTGTTATGTTGTTTCAGAAGTGCTTTGATTGAAATGATAATGACAAGCCTTGTGATGTAGGACTGGGAGAGGGAAATTGTCAACAGAGTAGAGAAAAAGGTGAACACATAAGGGATTTAAAACCTAGACTTAAGGAGGATAGGATGTTCGGTGGAAGAACTTTATCTTACAATAATCATTCATCTATCAGATCTATCAGCTCTATAGAGTCACACAACTATAATCACTATTCCTAAGCTAATTTATATATTCACAAACTCAAATTCCAAGTAGACGTTTTACTGTTCAGATAAGAAATCCTGATATTAGATGACAATTGCAATGAGAAGAAAGCTCTAATTACTCCTAATGAACTCCTTACTCCGTTCCATATCACCTTCAATGGTTCAATGATTTTGTTGTGTATCTATCCAAGATAAAAAACTGTGATTTTTCAAATTTCATGTTATATTGTTTGGTTTTGTTGTCAATCGGGTAGTTAGATAGTTTTTTTGAGCTAATCTGGTTGAACACTGCATCATGACTTGTTAAAATGTTAAAATATTAAACTTCAGATTTGTAATATTGGTATTGTTATTTTTGTTCTGTTGGAATTAATGGTTTTGAGCTTGCCTGACTGTCTTTTGTCTCTACTATGTACAGCAAGATTTTTTTCGGAAGCTGCTGGAGTTATTTAGAATATGTGAAGACTTGGAAAATATTGATGGTCTTCGCATGATATACAAAATAATGAGGGGGATCAGTGAGTGCTTCTTTGCACTTCTAATATTCTATATGCATTTGTGTTCTGGTTACACATGTTCTTCATCTGTTTCTTATTAATAAATTATGTTTTTGCAGTTATGCTCAATAGTCCTCAGATCTTTGAGAAGATATTCAGTGATGAGTTGATCATGGATATTATTGGCTGCCTTGAGTGTAAGCTCTTGTTGCCACATCCTCAAAAGTTATATCAACTCCAAGCAAAAGGGTTTATAATGGTATTCTGGGTGAAAAATCATATATGGACACTATTATGTACACGTGATGAGTTGATGAGCTCCTAGTATTAATAATATTATATGGACATTTTTGTAGCTGTAATAGTCAATTAGAGTGTGGTATTTGTGTCTTCATGATCTTAAGATCCTGGTTTCACATTGTTTCTTTATTCATGGAATTGATTTTAGTTAGCTCTTTCAACCAAGAAGTCCATCAATATTGGTGTTCTAATAAAATATCTAAATCTTTTTAAGGCTTATTCAAATCTAACTTTCCAATCATAGAAAGAGGAAGTCTGGAAATATATTTATTTAGTTTGTTTTCCGTTGGATTATTATGTAATGCTGAATGAGGTATTCTGTATGTTGTGGTAACTAAAAAAAGTAAAACAGTAATTGATTTTTGAAACTCTTTTATGTTCATGATATGTGTTACCACTGATGTTATTTATGTTGGCATGTTGATCCTTCTCTTTAGTACTTTGTATGGAATCTTTTCCTTTTGAAAATAAGCATTGTAGAAGTCACAAGTCTTTCAAAAACTCTGGCTTGTTTAATTTGTCACCCCCTCAATCTCCATCACTTGTATCTGTTAAGTTGTATTAGCACCTGATCATTTGAAATCAAGGTTGCTTTAATATTTCTTTTTCTTTCTTTTATGTACAAGAGTTTTCTTTGGCAGAAATAGAATCATATTTTATTTTTAATATATCTCTTGGTCATACTTTTATTTTCCTGTAAATTTCTGTTTATTAGTTATTTGGCGATAATGGTTTACTTTGGCCCACAGACGATCCTGAAGTTTCTCACATCCAACATCATCGTAACTTTTTAAAAGAGCATGTTGTTTTCAAGGAGGTAAGCTATTGTATCCATTTGTTCTCTTTTTAGCAAGTTGATGGAACTAGGGATGAAGGCTATTTAGAAGGATTTTGTTTTCTTAGAAATGCACTTATGCATCCAATTTTTGTAGGCTATACCAATCAAAGATCCTCTGGTTCTTTCAAAGATACACCAAACATATAGAATTGGATATTTGAAGGTTTGTATGTTACATCATGATTTCTTTATTTTCTCTGCTTGCTTCTCATAATGTTAACTTGATATGATTTCTTGTAGGATGTTGTTTTGGCTAGAGTGCTTGACGAAGCTACAGTTGCAAATCTCAATTCAATAATTCATGCAAACAATGCCATAGTAGGTTCTTAATTTCCCTCGTTTGCCATCTACTATGGAGATTTTACAGCTTAACTGTTTGAACAGATTTTATGCTCTGATATATTTATTCTTCAAATTCATTGTTCTTTTGTAGGTTGTTTCTTTGTTGAAGGATGACAATACTTTTATTCAGGAATTGTTTGCTAGGCTTTGGTCTTCTTCAACCTCTACAGAATCTAAGAAAAATTTGGTGAGTGATTACTGAGCCACTTTTCATAGAAGATTATGGTATTCTCCACTTTTGTTATATTTCAATTTTATGTTGTTAGTTTATTTATTTATGTTTTTTGTTTTGTGAAGTTCCTTTTTTGTTGTGCTTAATATCAATGTTGTAAAAGGCTATTTTAAGTATTGAGGCGTTTTCCTCCGATAAGGCAAGGCGTAAGCATTAAGGTGATCTGATATGTAATTGTTTGAACATATAGATCGACCCGTAGTTCGATCTAACTTACAGCCTGAGCCATCAGACGAGTCAATCTAGGAAGACTAGTCTATTCTTGCTCCCACAACGATGCTCGTAGGATAAGTCTGCCTACGCACAGTAGCTTTGGTATTGGAAGGCCGACCACCAGCCCGAGCCATTAGTCGTCAATTTCAAGCTTAAAATGTGTTTGTTTTACTGATTGTACCCGTTTGACATGTTGTGACATGTACCTCTTATGTAATCGATACGTGTACGTGTAATGTCTTATATATACATGAACCTAATAGGAGATCCATACAATTCTATAACAATTAGTTTCTCTCTCTACAAATTGGACCATCCTAACATTTTGGCGCCTTATTTTCAAGGTTTCACCCCGAGTTATGAGAGAGATCTTGTAAGCATGTGTTGTTCCCTAGGATTTATGTCTGTGATAGTGGGAACGTGAACCAAATACAGATTGAGACTAGCAAATGAAACAACAATCTCATCATGGGACCATATCTCGCCAGCCCATGAGGAGGCTCGAGTTGAGTTCGATCCCCATCAAGAGGTGGCACGCCAACTTCTTGAGCTAAGAAGACAACTCGAGGAGACCAGGCAAAAAAACATGGTATTGTGGTCGTAGTTAGGCATGTGTGTCCTCGAAGGTCGAGCCACTAATCTAGTTGGTGAGCTCGAGCTAGCTCTTGTAGCATATTAGACTGCCTAGGGTGAGAATGCGCCAAAGGAAAACCCCCTTCCTAACGTGATGGGGCTCAACAATGATATAGGTCACGAGACACGAGATTGCAGATATTTGAAGAAGGAAATAGAAGATCTACTATCTAGGGGGTATTTAGGGTATCTCGTGGGAAATAATAACATAAGAGTTGATTGGTAGCTCGAATGTGAAATGTTGAGGTACCTGTTCCATTTGGTAGTAGGATAGGCCTACATAATGAGGCTAATGTGAGGACCATAAATATTATACATGGATGACTCGGGCTCAATGAGACCTTTAGTAATTCGTGCAAAAGATACGTTAGAGACTTGTGCAGCTTATCGCATGTCTATTATATGGATGAAAGGACGTTCTTTGTTGAAATCACCTTCTTCAGGAAGGATGAGGCCTCGTCTCCTCATAAAGACCATTTGGTAATCATCATTTGAGTAGGATCCTGTGATGTTTGTTGAATCATGATTGATATTGGGAGTTTAGTCGACTTTCTTTTTCTATCGACAACGAGGGCTCTAAGTATAAAGGAGTGTGACATCGTGAGGAGAAAGCTACCCCTAGTGGGATTCAACTGTAGCATTACCCATGCAATTAGAACCGTGATGCTACCAATCATTGTAGTAGGATCTATAGTAATGACCTACTTTATGGTAGTTGATATCCCAGCCTATTATAGTGCCATTCTGGGTAGACCATGGATACATAAGATGAAAGCAGTTCCATCCACTTTCAACCAAGTCATTAAATACTCAACCGAGGAAGGTATAAAAGAAATAAGGGGGGCCAAGAAAATGTTAGAAGTTATAATGCTACCATGAAAGAGACTACCCCTAAGTAGCAATTACAGCATAGGCCTTGTCCAAAAAGGCCAAGGGGCAGATGCTTAGTAGAGTCGGTTAATTCAAATGAGGTGCAAGATTTACCAGTCAAAGACGAGGGGATGACCACTCTTTAAAATTGAGTGTTGACTTAACAACAGAGGTTAGGGAACAACTATCTCAATTCCTAAGTGCAAATTCCGATATCTTTGCATGGAGGCCTACAGATATGTCGGGGATTGACCTAGAGATTATAACCTATAAGTTGAATGTTGATATAAAAGCTAGACCTGTCAAGCATAAGAAGGGAAAGTTCCTAAGAGAAAAGAACGAGGTCATTAAAAGTCAAGTTACCACGCTTAGAGAGACGAAGATTATTAGAGGTGGACTACCCAACCTGGTTATGAAATGTGATGTTAGTAAAAAAGGCTTGTGGATCGCTCTACATGCGTGTGGCCATTTTGGACTTGAATAACGCATGTCTGAAAGACTGTTTTTCATATGAAGTATTGATAAGCTAGTTAACACCACCATCGATTTCGGCTTGATGAGTTTCTTGGATGCATATTCAAATGATGGAGATAAAACATCTTTTATTATTGAGGAGGGACTTTTTGTTATACTAGCATGCCATTTGGTTTAAAGAATATAGGAGACACGTATCAGCTCCTAGTGAATAAAATGTTTGTTGATCAGCTGGGGAGAAATCTAGAAGCATATGTAGACGATATGGTGATAAAGTTAGCACAACTAGTAAATCATGTCAACGACTTGGAAGAAATATTTCAAGTAATCCGAAGGTATGGTATGAGATTCAATCCTAAAAAATGTGTTTTTGGTGTTGCGTAAGCGAAATTCTTAGAATATCTTATATCTACTCGAGTAATCGAGGCCAACCCATACAAGATACAAGCCTTGGTTAACATGAAACCTCATACCAGCCTAAAAGGGATTCAATAATTAAACGGAAGAATAGAGGCACTAAATAGATTCATTTCCCAATGTACAGACAAATGTTAGCCATTCTTCAAAATGCTGAGAAAGAGCACATCAATTTTCTGGAATGAAGATTGTGACAGAGCTTTTGAAAGCATTAAACACTACCTGAGTAAGCCTCTGGGCTTGGTCAGTCCCTCCCTAGGAGAAAAGCTTTACTTGTATTTGGCTGTTACTCCCCAAACTTGCAGTGCCGTACTTCTTACTAAAAGAAACAAGGTCTAATATCTCGTCTACTACATTAGCCAGATGCTGACAGACGCCCAAAGTAGGTAGACAACGATTGACAAGTTGGCCTTTGCCTTAAAAATGATAGCATGGAAACTCTGGCATTATTTCGGCTCACATAGAGTGGTAGTACTCACCTCACAGTTGCTTAGGACATATTGATGAGGCTAGAGGTTGTAAGGACATTGGCACATATTGCCATAGAGTTGGGGGAGTATGATATTAAGTATATGTCTAGAACTTCCATTAAAACGCAAGCGGTGGCAGAATTTGTTGCTGTGTTCAGTGAGTCAGCAAAGGTCACCAATGATGAAGTATAAGGGGAGGTATGTGGCATAGATCGTAGAGAGATGCCAAGCTGGTAAGTACTTGTTGATGGCGTGCACAACTCCAATGGGGATAGATTAAGGGTGGTCCTAGTTGACCATGATGAAAATTGTTTCGAATATGTTGTCAGGATGGAATGGATAGCATCACCTTGCACAATGACTCACGATTGGTGGTCAATCAATACTTGGGCACATTTGAGGCTAATGACAGCAAGATGAGGAGATATTTGGAGAGATTGAAAAAGGAATACTTGAAATTTTCCCGCTTTGAGATCAAGCAAATAGCTAGAAATGAGAATGGTTATGTCGATGCCTTAGCCATACTAGTCGCAGTATGTGAAGGGTAGGTTAGAAGAGGCCAAAAAAATAGTTGGAAACATAGACGAGGTCGCCAGACTATTGTTCATTCTAATCTTTGACTTCCTAAAAAGGGGAGACCTATTTCTAGACCAGAAGCTCTCCAAAGAAATCAGGGCTAAGGCAGGTCGATACTTGATTGAAAACAATAAATTGTACAGAAAAACAACACTCAAACCCGGGCTCTTGTGCATAGCTAGGGAGTGGTTTGAAAAAATTATTTTTGAAGCTCATGGGAGAGAGTACGGTTCCCATTCTAGTGGAAGAAGGTTGTCCCAACGAATTATAAGGCAGGGTTACTACTGACCCATTATGCCCATTATGTTTCTATTGGCCTATTATGCCCACTATGTTAGTCCGTGACCCTTCTATAAATAGAGGCTGGACATAGTAGGGCCTTTACCTCTAGCGATGGGCTAAAAGAGGTTTTTATTAGTTGTCACAGATTATTTTTCAAAATGAATTGAGGCGAAGCCTTTGGGAAGAATGAAGGAAGAAGAGGTGATTCGATTTATTTAGAAGTCTATAGTTTGTCCCACAAACCAATGACTATGTAGAGTCTTCTAACAAATTGGTAATCAAACTGTTAAAGAAAAAGTTGGAAGTTACAAAAGGAAGATGGGTTGAGGAGCCACCTAGAGCATTATGGGCTATTAGGACTGGTCCTAGAAGCAACACTAATGTGACACCTTTCTCGCTAATATACTGGATTGATGCTGTGATACTAACTGGGATAATAGTGTCTATTCTGAGATCAACCCTAATTGAAGACTAGGACATTACAAGTATAGCAATTGAATTAACCCTAGCAGTAGAAAAAAGAGTTTAAGTCTGGGGGAATGGTCGAGCAGAAAAGGAGGGTAACAAATGATTACAAGGTTGTACATTTTAAATCCTTCGCCATATGTAATTGGGTTCTCAGAAGGGTCTTTCCTAACAAGGAGTTGATGGTTAGCAAGTTGGGTGCAACCTATACCAAATAATCGTGGTGATACCAAGAGTGGCTTACTTATTGAAAAGCATCAAGAGAACTGAAGATAGCACGAGTTGGAATGCTCGACACTTCAAAGTATCATTTTTAATGTACTTTGATTTACCATCTTTATGTATCGCCCCTATATATATATGGAATGATTTTTGGTGAGCAATGACATTCTCCCCTAAAATTACATGTCACGAGCTAATCACCTCGGTTAGGAATTAGGGAGAGCGTTCTGACACTGATGTTAAGAGAGTTGATCACCTTGGTCACAGATCGGATAGAGCACTCTCCCCTAAAATCAAATGTCACGATGTGATTTTCTCAGTCAAGAACTAGGTAGAGTGCTCTAAAAATGATGTTTATAGAGTTAATTATCTTGGTCAGGAACCAAACTAGGTAGAGCATTTTGACAAAAAATGATGTTAAGAGAGTTGGTCACCTTGGCCACACACCAGGTAGAGCACTCTCCCCTAGAATTATATAAAACGAGTTGATCAACTTGGTCAGGAATTAGGTAGAGCGCTCTGACAAAAATGATGTTAATAGAGTTAATCACCTTGGTCACACACCGGTAGAGCACTCTCCCTAAAAGTCATGTGTCACAAGGTGATCACCTCGGTCATAAATTGAGTAGATTACGCTCCCATAGTTGCCAGGGTTAGGCTACAGTTCTATTCCGTTGATCGAGCTTCACAAGTTCATCCTATCAAAAATAAAGTGCATTGATTGAGCTTCACAAGTTAATCCTATCAAAAATAAAAGCTTATGGCTTGAGCTTACAAAGCTTTTAAAGTTCATTAATGGGGAGCTCTGTCTCCTAAAATATGACAAGTTCTTAAGGCATTTTGACGCACCACCAGTGTTTGGGTCATTTGCCTCCTCCACACAACTCAGCCTAAATCTTGACAACTTTATTACTAATATTGGCCCCTACTTCGGTGGAGGCTAAGTTCGAGTTAAGTATAGAATGTTCCAATTCCTTAGTAACACCCATCACTTTTAGGAACACTCATTTAGATTGCTTCATGTAAAAGTTTGCCTAATGGGACTCCTTGTCAACCAAAGCGGCCATTTTAGTCATGGTCCTCTCTCGAGCTCGAGTTTGAGATAGTTGCTCCTTATAGGAAGCGAGCTCACACGTGGTCTCGTTATAAAGAGAGAGCTTATCCTTGTGGTTGTGGTTGGCCAGTTAAGCCTTTAATTTCTCTACCTCAGTGTTTAGTTTATAGTTCTCTAGTTTTAAAGCTTGAGCTAAACATCTGTTAGTCTGATCAGAATCCAATAGGTTCGAGCATGAAAGATGAAGTAAAATTTTTTAGTTGCTTCAACAAAAAAAGATGTCTGAATTACAGTATCCTTAATCCTGTTTTATAGGAAATGACATTAGGGCAACTATGATGACAGATTTCCTTGAAAGTAATGAGGTGGGTTAACTTCATAAATAAATACTATAAATACACAAGTACACATACAATATAAGTTTTTCTCAAAATCAATTTCATTAACAAGGTGTGCTAGATTACAAAGGACAAGCTCGAGCCCATACAAAATGAAGGAACCATCAAGCCTTGACAAAAAACAAAAAAAGAGAGATATACATAATAAAAAGGCTCGGGCTTGCCCCAGAATCAAAGATCCTCAGTTCCACCTTGTTCTTCTCTCACCTCGGGTTCATCATCACTCGTCTTAGAGTTCGTGCCCTGTTTGTCATCCTTGTTTTGAGTTTGGGTGGGCGAGTATGGAGGGGTGGTCGAGATTTTGAGGATTTGATAGTAGTATTGCTCGAGGTCCTTCTTTTTGGACTTTTTCTTAAAGGAGTCTATGGCTAGGTTATACCCAATCTTGACGCTTGAGGAGAGCTATTCGATCATAGTGTCGAGCTCGCGTCTTATCTTCTCTTGTTCACGGGCAAATGTGTCTTTGGCATCATCAAGCTTGCGCTTAGAAGCTTCTACCTCAACCTTGAGTTTTCTCTGTGCCTCCCCAAGTGCCTCAAAGTGCCTCGAGTTCTCATTCAACTCTTGTATGGCCTTGGCCACCTTCTCCTCTTTGTCAATGGCTTCGCCCTCCCACTTGTTGGCCTTGGTCAACAACACAACATTCTTTGCCCGAGTTGAGGCGTGGTTCTCTTTTGCCATTGCAACATCGTGTTTCAACCTCTCCACACCCCAAACTCTGCTCAGCCTATGAAGGAGTTGGGCCTAAAAACAAGAGAAACAACGCGAGGTTAGCAAAAAAATATAACAACTTGAGGTTTAATAAGTAGAAGCTCGAGCTAACACTTACCTGGTATAAGAACCTACTAAGGGCGACCCCAAAATTGACATCCTCGCACATGGCATCGAGTTGCTTCTCGTGTACCATGTAGGTGAGGTTGTCCACGTAATGGTCTACCCTCTCTGGTGCTATATCCTTGTACAAGGCCACTCCCTCAACTTATGCAGTGAGGTCATTAATAATGCCTTTCTCCTTCTTTGAGTCCCTCATAGGGGGGTAGGTGTTTATTGGCTTGAAGAGACAGGTGTGAGAATGTGTTGACCTCGGGATGTTGGTGTGGGCCTAACGATGTTCATAGGGGTAGGCGTGAGCACGGGCTCATCAATGGTCATGTGTTTCTAATTTTTGGATAATGTGGGAGCAACTTAGAGGAGTTGTTCTTCTTTCTTTTGGAGGAGCTCGTCCCTTGGGAGGGAGTTATGCCTTTTTGAAAGCTTGCCCTATATTTAGCAACCCTACTTTGAAGTCGTGCTAACAGGTCATCATCATTAAACTGCATCATCATTAAACTCTATGGTATCTGCAAAAACAAAAACAAAAAGGATGTTAGATTTCAAAGGCTTGGGTTAAATGAATAACAGGTTATTTGTAGAAGGCATAGAGCTAGTTCTTCATTGTTAGGGAGCACTTCAAACCTCCCTCTAAAGTCTGTGGAAGGGGTCCTGCACTTGGTGGGTGCCCAAGGTTTACGAATTATCCTGTGGGGCGGCTCCATTGAGCCTTGCCTTATCAATCCACACACAATAAAGCGTGGGGTGTTCGACAATTGCCTCTACTGTCTTATCGAGTAGATAATTTTGGATATTAGTCAATCTTTGCTTGGCCTCAGGACTTAAGGTTGTGATAAGGGAACCCATATTCCTTATAACAAGTTTAGTGTTAGCTCAGGTGCTTCTGATTAGCCTCGTGTCATTATCTGGCATTTCCCACCAACCAGACACGTAAAAGAAGTACTCCTTTCAATTCTTCTTGTTCTCGTGGAGGATCACGATTATGCCTTGGTCTTGTTTGACTGACATATAAACCCTTGTATTTGTGGGATTTTATTTCAATACATATGCCTCATTAAACTCATGTTATTTTCAACTCCACCCAAACTCTTTGCATATTAGGGTGAGATAGAGCAGGTACTTCCACCCATTTGGCATCAGTTGGCCTGGTGTGAGTTGAGTTATGGCTAAGAATTTCCTTATGAATGGGTACAGTGAAAACTTGATCCCTAGCCACAAGGCCTTTTCTTGAAAGGCTATCCACCCAACTGGAGGTGGATTGCGATCAAGAAGACTCGGCGTAGGGATTATTATCTGAATCGAGGAAAGAATATTGTAAATCTTTCTTAACCTCTCCTCGTCTTGAAGAGATAACATTGGGTTTGACCTTGGCCGCCCAATCTTTTGTGCAGCCTGTGGGTTCATTGGTGTCTTTCTTCCTGGATTTTTTCCTCCATGATCTCAAGATCGATATTTGGGTATGAGGCACATTCAACCTAATGGTACGTGTGGTATGTGGGCGAGACGTAGACGTAGAAGGAGGCGGCTCAAACATTTCACTCGAGGTGATTGTTTTGTTGGTAGACCCTGGTGCATCACTTTCTGACTAACCTGAGAAGCTGGGGGTATTGAGGGCTCTCCCAAGAAGAACCTGAGGGCAAAAGGGCATGACTATATGGCCAGTAGCCTGTGACGATAACTCTCTATGCATGGTCTCTACAAAATATTACAAAATACAAAATGGTAAGGTACGAGGAAATAGAGGTTACTTAGGGATGAGTTTTTAGTGTAAAAGGGGGAGTGAATTTAGAGATCAACCTGAAAAGAAATGAGAAAAACTGTTAGACTTGAGGTGGTATCCTTAAAAGCTCGAGCAATAGTAAAATACTTATCGTATTGATTTTCTTACCTCCGAGCAGAGAAGTTTTTTGGCACGAGCTGAAATGATAGAATGTTTTTGTTCCAATTTTTGTTTGATATCTAAGAAATGATGAAATGAATAGACGCCCTGGCTCCTCCTTATATAGAGTTGCATATTTTCTCTTTTCAATTAACTGACAAGCATTTATTAGGACAATCCGAACGTTTCAAATTCTCTTCCCGATTATTACTCTTTCACCCTCGTTGAAGAATTGAGTTGAAAGAATAGGGGGACTTGATGTTTGAACATATGGAACGGACGTCCGATCAAACTTACAGCCTGAGCCATCAAACGAGTCAACCTAAGAAGACCAATATGTGCTCGTGCCTACAACGATGCTTGTAGGATAAGCCTGCCTGTGTGCACAGTAGCTTTGGTGTTGGAAGTCCGACTACCAGCCCAATCCATTAGTGGTTGACCTTGAGCTTAAAATGTGTTTGTTTTATTGATTGTAACCCTCTAACACGTTGTGACGTGTACCTTTATGTAATCGATACATGTAAGTGTAATGCCTTATATATACACGAACCTCATAGGAGATCATGTAAATTATAATTATGAATCCAATAATTATAAAAACAAAAATTAATCAAGCAAAGTTGATCATACTCTATATGGAGGTGAAACTCAAATGGTAGAGCACTCATTATACATACAAGAGGAAAGAGGCATGAAATTCGAGATATAAATATGCTCTAGATAAATAATACACTTTATTTGTATATAAATAAGCGGTGGCTACGCAAGAAGAAAATTAATCTAATTAGGGAGCATTTATTCTTTTTTGTCGTTCTTAAAATAAGGTATATTTTTTTCTTTGAACCATGAAATTTCACTACTATGTAAAGAAGAGAGATAAGAAAATAACTAAAAATTAATCAATATTTCATGGTTTTTGACTGTTGTACAAGTATTTCAAATTTTATACCGATAAATGTACAAGAAATTGAGCATTCATTTTAATTAACAAAAAAATTGTGAATTTAGAACACTGTTGAAAGAATTAAAAAGAAATTGCCCTAATTTGATTTGTATAACTTGAGTTTTTGATTTTTGATTTCATTTAATTTTTTTGATTTTTATTTATTTAATAAAGTTGGTCAGATTATAGTGGATTTTTTGTGATCTAATCAAATTTTTTTTAGGCTTAAGCTTGAACCGTGTCAAGCATTCGCTTCACAAGAAAAATGCATAAGCCTTAAATTTCATCAGAGAGTGTAGTCTCTATACTTTTTTTTTGCACCTTGCCTAGAGGCGAGCGTCCAAGCATGCCTCAAAACGGCCTTTTTCAACATTGCTTAAAATCTTAACGAGAGCTTTTGTTTGTATTCACGAATCCTATTGCCTATCATACTCTCCACTTTTTTAAAATAAAATATTATTTTTTATGAAAGATCTACAACAGTTTTGAAGCTACCTAGGGTCTAGAAAATATATGTAGATTTTTCCCACATCAGTTAATCCACATACCAATTACAGTTTTCAACTTGCAAGAAAAAGGTTGAACTATCTTTAGTTGTGATGTTGAGTTTGAATTTGTTTGTTTGATTGTTTTTCTTTTTCTTCAACTCCACATACAAGAGGTGAGTGGCTATTTCTGTTATGGGAGAAACTTACATTACTTAAAAGGTAGATGGAGAACTATTGTGGAGTTTTCATGAATGTATTGATTTTAATTTGTTGAATTAAGGATGATATTATGGCAGGTACAGTTGATAAAACTCTATTTTATTTGTTCATATTTTTCCTTTTCGGAAGACATTTTTTTACCCATTTGGCCAGCTATCTGTTTTCTTATTAAGCATCAAAATACCTTGGTTGTCTTTAGATTTTGCCATTGGTGTCTTTATCCATATTGTATGATACGTCAAACTGTTTGAAGGTATGATTGGATAAAGTTTCAGAGAACACCACAGTAGGACTGTCCTGTGGTTTGTGAGTGCAGCACTTCAGTCAATTCTTATTACATTGTTTGGCATTATTTATTTGATGTTTTTCCTGTTGCACTGTAGGTTTACTTCTTACACGAGTTTTGTACTTTGACTAAGAGCCTCCAGATGGTTGAGCAGCTCCGTTTATTTAGGTATGCAATTCTGAAATACTCTTAAATGACTTATATGTACCTTTTTAGATTATATTCAGGCTCTTAAATGACTTGTAGTTGCCTGATGATAGTTGTGATGGCTAAAAAGTCTTTTCTGGAATATACCTGTTTTCATTTTCAAAAGATAATTTTGTAGGGATCTGATGAATGAAGGCATTTTTCACATCATTGCTGATACTTTGCAGAGTGAAGACAAAAAACTAGTATTAACTGGGTGGGTAATGCTGGCAGCTAAATCTTTTGTTTCTGTTGTGGCATTATAAAATTTTCAGTCTTCCCCAGCTATAAATCTGATAATAAGTAACTATGATGGATGCAGGACAGATATCTTGATTCTTTTCTTAAATCAAGACCCAAACCTTCTGCGCTCTTATGTGATACGTCCTGAAGGAATCCCACTATTAGGGATCTTGGTAAGCATTTTATCTGGTTTGTGGGTTTTGTCATGTTATCTGGTACAAGCACCAAAGCTTATACGCGCTTGCCTGCTGAAATCCAAGTGACGTTTGCTACTAAAAGAAGGAAAAAAAACAAACTTTTTTGGTAGTGCTTGAGCAACATCAACGTCAACGTAAACTAATTTGGCTCATAACCACTTTTCTTGTTTTACATCACTTTCAAGTTATCTATAGATGATACAACTCGTACATTTTTCAAATACATATAGAAGTTGGAACCCATTTTGACTTAATTTAAAGATAATATTTCAAAAATAAATATTAAAATTTCTTTGTTAGACATGAATGCATGTTTTCAAATGCAATTTTGTATTCATAATTTGGATAGGGATCCAGATATGAGCTTTATAAATTTGAATTACTTGGTAGATTTCAAGTAAAGAATAGTTTTTTGTTTCAAGAAAGGAGTAGTTTTTTAAGATTCAATTATGAAGCGCTTCGCTGAACCTTATGAGAAACTGTGAGTATTCATTGAACTCTTCAGGAACTGGTGTTCCCAATGAAGATTTAATACATCTCTCCCACAAAAGATTGGTATTACACTATTACACCCTATAGGATGGGAGCTTCCACTATTCCTTCTTCATCCATAAAGCCCATAGGATGCGTCCAACCCTATCATTTCACAGCATCCTTACTTTCTTTATTCCTCCCATGCAATTAGAGATCTTCTAACAAGAAGGATTTACAAGATCTGAGAACACACACCCCACCACCATAAGCCTTTGAAACTTTAACCTAAGAAGATGCATAATTGGTTAAGTCTGAAATATGTGATCAACATCTTCCAAACCAAGAACAATCAGCCACTTCAAAACACCTTGACTTTAGTCAGGCCAGGATACTTAATAGTGCTTGACAATATGGAAGGTATTTAAACTAAGCGGCTTCTAGGAAAAACTCTCTTCTCCTACCAATCTTTTATTTATATATTTTTAAAATCACTTGCCACCCTTGGATTGCCTCCTAGAGTTAATCCCAAATATTTGCAGGATCACCTCTGCATTTCACAACCCAAGAAATTAGCTATCTACAGTTTTTTCTTGGTTCATTTAATACCAAAATCTCCCTTAAACTTATTTAAGTACTCAGACATATTATAACAACTCAACCAGTACCAAATTTAGAGTCCATATGATAATAGATCTCTACTATTTCTATCTATGCACCTCTCTTTCCATCCTCCCTTTGCCCCATTTGCCTTTGGGTTCAGTAAAAGAATGAAAATGAAGGGGGTGTGAAGACACTGAACTGTTAGGCCTGTTTTGTTAGTGGTTACTGCTCTTTGTGCTTGGAAATACAGAAGTTCTTGAGAAGTGACAAATTATATGTTCTCAACATATGTGCTATCAATTTCTAAACATGATGCATATAAGCTATGCTGCTGACATTTCTTTTTTGGACGTATCATGCACATATTTACATTTCTTACACTCTCATTGGCACTTATATGAAATTGAGCATGATTGGTCTGGTTGCCTACTACTTTGTTGCATGCCTGTGCCGTTGCTTTGGAAGGACATATGCTGCTGAAAAGAGTGCTAATTTGTACGAGTTTGTCTATTTACAGGTGAAAGGTATGATAACAGATTTTGGGGAGGATATGCATTGCCAATTTCTTGAAATTCTTCGCAGTTTGCTAGATTCGTACACACTGTCTGGAGCGCAGGTGCCACCTTCAACTATTCATTCTGTATGTATCTTATTATCTTGCTCACTTTATTTTAAGTTCTAAATTTGTAGTTTGGACCTGCATTTTGGTGTTTATTTTAGTTTTAATTCTCATTACGTTTGCTGCAAATTTTCACTTGCTTGGGTTAATCTAAATGTCCAACATATTGAAATACCTCCCCTGCAAGATATGTATTTGGATGTTTTATACTGCTTTTCATGTTCACCTTTGTTTCATGCTTTGCCAGTTTCCTAAGAAATTGTTTTCTTAATTTGTAATGTAGGGAGATTTAGAAATGGAAGTAAATAATTGAATTAGGACGAACAAAGAAGAAGAATAGGAGTTCGAAGGATAAAACAACTTGTTCTCAAAACTTAATTTATAATATCCAATATTTGACATCATGATTAAAACTTGAAACCTATAAATGAATTTACTAATGGGCTTAAATATGCTAGTGGGCCTTACAATAAGTAAAAATAACAACTAATAATAGAAGACCATATTGCAATTCTTCCTAAAATATTCCCCCATTTGAAAAGAATTAGACTCCGATGAGTCTAAAGAATTATAAAGTAACAACCGAAGTAAGTCTTCAACCTTTTGGGATGTGCATGAGAAGTAACATGGAGTGAGAATGAATATCCCAAACCTGCAGCACAATAAATGAGACTAAACAAGACTTTGAACTTTGATTAGGTAATAATCCATCTCACTTGAAATTTAAATGCATAATCATATGAGTAGAACATCCTTGTAAACATGCATTAGAACAATCAAATGGGACATCAAAGATTTGATCAAACCAAGCCTTGGATTTTAAAAATGAATGACAAGTGATAATAAAGGAGTCAAGTATAGGCTCACTGGTCTCAATCAAAACACCAGGGGGTATCTTTGGGTGATTTTGGTTCCAAAGTGACACAAGGACTTGATTTAGGTGGGATAGGTAAAGGAATGGTCTCTTAAAAGATTTTCTTTTTTGGAAGAGGACCAAGTATGCTTGTAACTAGTGTAATGGGAAGAATTAGTTTTGGAGGTGAACCAAGTATGCTTTTTTCCACAATGGGTTTTGCTTTTGTTTCTGGTGGACCACCTATAATACCCTGTAAAGGTAAAGGAGTTTTGGTGATTTTGGATAGGCTAGGTGGACAAGGCACGATCAACAATCCTTCTTTGATAGAGAAGTGAATGCAATTGATTTTTCTTTAGGTGGAAGTGGAACCAACATTATCTTTCTACTATTTGATGGGAATAAGTAGCAATTTTACTCCTCTTAGATTGACCACTTGGTCTTGCCAAGATTTTCCAAGGACATAACAAGCATTCATATCCAGCATATCATACAACACTTCTCTTTGTAATGCTTCACAATAGACAATGTAACTCTACACGCTTCACTAACCTTAGTGTCAATTTTCACATCACATTATTTTTGTTTGATGATGAATTTAGTCATGAAACATTATTTTTGTTTGATGATGAATTTAGTCATGAAAGTAGCATGAATTTGCGACTTTGGTAATTGGATGGTGGTTTGGGTTTTTGGGGTGAAAGTAGGGGTAGAATTTGATTCACACTCCATAAGACTCTTGATGATTGTTTTTTTTACCCTTTGATTCACTAAGAGACATTTGGAAAATTTAGTCATATGAAGGTAAATATGAGATAGTAGGTGGGGTTTGTTGTTTGTCCATTCTCACAATTGGCTTAATATCTTCTGTAGGTTCATTTGAGGTCATATAGGTGGTTGGACCACTAATTTTCCTCAACCATGGTGTAGGGTCACATTGGTTTACATATTGAGGGGAGAACCTTTTATATAATTGATATTTCATCTATGGTTAAGTATTGTATTGCTTACCAATACAAAAGAAACAATTATCATGAACATCTTTCCAATATCTCAGAGCATAACCACTTAATAAACTTTGGGTATAGGCTACCAATCATAAGCAAAGAGATCATAATACACAAATGCATTTTCAATCTCATCAATCCAAATTAAGAAAGTTACAGCACCCAGTGTTCCGTCATAGAAAAATGCACAAGGTTTTCTAAACTGGGTAAGATGAATTGGGTAGGACATTTTGAAATAGGTTTTGTGTATTGCAAGCTTGCTAAAATAACTACATTATATAAAAATACAAAACAAAACAAGAAAAAGGGATGAGAGATATACCAAACCAAAGTTGAACTGAATTAATCCTCCAAATTAGCTCCAACTTTGACAATTTGGGCTTCCAAGTCCAAAGCCAAAAAAAAAATGAAGGAAGAAGAAGGAATCTCAATCTGAACCCCCCTTCCTTCTAATTTGCAAAACAATTGATTGTAATAAGCCTCCCGACACGGAGAAATTATATGTTAATTTTAATATCCAAAACAATT
Organism: Hippophae gyantsensis; assembly: GCA_030763125.1. Classification (NCBI taxonomy): domain Eukaryota; kingdom Viridiplantae; phylum Streptophyta; class Magnoliopsida; order Rosales; family Elaeagnaceae; genus Hippophae; species Hippophae gyantsensis. The sequence continues at coordinate 71,101,340 of CM061028.1, read as the reverse complement.
TTGAAAGCACCTACCTCATGAATCAGCTCTCCAATCAACACCATGACCCAATGTTAAGAATTCAAACCAAAGCTTAGATGGTTCCAAGCAGTAAGTGGTAGTGCCAATTTTCTCCAAGTTATGAGGAAGTAGCTCTGTCAATATCAGATCCAAGGCCAATTCCAATGATTCCCAAACTCTCAAGTCCTCAAAATAACTTGATTATCTCCATATTCACAATAACCAAAGGCTAGACTAAAAAATAAAGAAATTGCAATTTAATCCCAAATTCAAAAGAACGAGCCCAACAGCTTATTACCCACTCAAATTAATATTCAATCAACATCCAACTAGTGCAGTGGCTTCAAATGGTGATAGAGACCCAACAAGTTCCTAATATGAGCTCAAAGAAATTAAAAGAACTTTACCCAAAATGTGCAGAAGGTGGAACAATGTTGGACCTCAATGCAACAAAATCAGTGGGTAAGCTAAGGTCCAACGAAAAAGAAACTGGGAAGGGTATTACAAAGAATGCGGTGAGTGAGGGGGCGGTTCAAACGTGGGTGATGGTAATGTTGGTTCTCGGTACTTTAATTCTCTTCTGCCTCAAAAAATTCAATCATGGGCGACGCACCAAACCCCAAACCCAACGGTAGTTCCACGTGCTGCGACTGCAGAGGCTGGAATGTGAAGTTTTATATATTTTACAGAAAAATTACTTCTTCTCATTTCTTAATATCAGATCCCTTTATATATACATTTGTTATGTCTAACATACTGCTGGAATTTATTACTATACAGCTGTAAAACATCCTGAAAATCATCCTGAAAATCAGGAAACTAACATCCTAAAAACATGGGTTGGTTCCACCCTGAAAATCAGGAAACTGTCCTCCTAAAATCAGGGGTTAGTTCCACCCTGAAAATTAGGGGTTGGTTCCACCCTGAAAATCAGGAAACTGACCATACTCCTAGGTTGATTTCCTACACTCCCCCTCAAGCTAGGCAATATATGTTTTCCAAACCAAGTGCTACATTTAACTCTGTGAAATTAGGTCGAAACAAAGCTTTAGTTAAGATATCTGCTACTTGTTGCCTAGATGGAACATAGTTGAGGGAGATCATCTTGCCTTCAATTTTCTCACTGATGAAGTGTCTATCAATTTCCACATGTTTAGTTCGATCATGGTGGACTGGATTTTTGGCAATTGCAATTGCTGACTGGTTGTCACACATGATTCTAATAGATTCTGAATGTTCAACCTTGAGTTCGTATAGCAGTCGTTTTAGCCAAATTCCTTCACATATGCCCAAAGCCAATGCACGAAACTCAGCCTCGGCACTACTACGTGCTACCACTGCTTGCTTTTTGCTACGCCATGTCACCAAATTTCCCCAAATAAATGAGCAATATCCAGATGTGGATTTTCGGTCACTAGGAGATCCCGCCCAATCAGCGTCAGTATAAATTTCCAATCTCCTATTAATTGTTTTCTTGAACATGAGTCCCTTTCCAGGATCCTTCTTCAAGTATCTTAGAATACGATTTACTGCCTCCAAGTGATCTACTGATGGGTTGCCAAGAAACTGACTAACAACACTGACTGAAAAACTTATATCTGGACGTGTATGGGTCAAATAAATTAACTTACCTACCAAACGTTGATATTGCCCTTTGTCAGTTGCCAATTCATCAGTTCGAGGCATTAGTTTGGTGTTAGGATCCATGGGTGTTTCAACAGGCTTACACCCACTCATGCCAGTCTCACGCAAGAGATCTAGAACATATTTGCGTTGAGAAACTGAGATTCCTTTAGTACTACGTGCCACCTCCATCCCTAAGAAATATTTCAAATATCTCAAGTCTTTAATCTCGAATTCCTTGGATAATAGCATCTTAAGTCTCTTCATTTCTCCTACATGATTTCCTGTAAGAACTATATCATCAACATATACAATCAAAGTTGTAATTCTCCCATCTGTGAAGTGTTTGACAAATAAAGTGTGGTCTGCATGTGTCTGAGAGTATCCATCCTGTTTGAGGACCTTGGTGAATTTTTCGAACCATGCTCTGGTATTTGTTTAAGTCCATATAGTGCCTTTCTCAACTTGCATACCTTCCTCCTTGTGTATCTTTAGTCTCAAAGCCGTGAGGCACATCCATGTAAACTTCTTCGATCAAATCTCCATTTAAGAATGCGTTCTTGACATCAAGTCAAGCGGTGGCCAATCCTCATTAATCGCAATAGACAAAGAAGACACGAACTGTGTTAAGTTTTGCTACAGGAGCAAAAGTCTCTTGATAATCAATTCCATATGATTGGGTGAACCCTTTTGCCACTAGTCGAGCTTTATATCTGTCGATATTTCCATCTGCCTTCTGTTTAACTGAGAATATCCATTTACAACCCACTGTCCTCTTTCCATGTGGTAGCTTTGTTAACATCCATGTACCATTCTTTTCAAGTGCAGTGTATTCTTCTAAGGTTGCCTTGCACCATTCAGGAACTTTTAGAGCCTCGTTGATAGAATTAGGAATCTTGATGTTGTCTAGGGATGTCACAAATGCCTGAAATTTTGGGGACAAATTTGCATAAGAAATGTAACTTCGAAGGGGATGTTGAGTGCATGATCGAACACCTTTTCTCTGCGCAATAGGAAGATCAAACTCAGGGTCAGAACCTAGTGTTGGACTAGATTCTGCTTCATCTTGTAATCTCTCAGATTCAGTCTGGCGCGGGAGAGATTCTTGGCTTTGCTGATTTTGTGTGGGCAAGTCAAAGTTTCTCTTTCTTCCATAGACTTTTATGGCATCATTAGGAAGGAGAAGATGTCTAGGATAGACAATGGGAGATTGATTAAGTTTGGAAGGAGAATCTGGAATGGGAACCAGGTTGGAAGAGGACAAAGTAGTAGAAGATAACGGAGATGGTAGGTTTGGTTCAATGAGCGATGACCAATCCCAATTCTGTAATTCATTTGTGTGATTCTCCCCCTGAATTGCAGAATTAGAATAGAATGGAGTTTCCTCAAAGAAAGTAACGTCCATGGAATTGTAAAACTTATGGGTGATAGGAGAGAAACATTTGTAACCTTTTTGATTGGCTGAGTAGCCAAGGAAGATGCATTTAAGGGAACGAGGATCAAGTTTACCACGATATTGTGAATGAATATGGACAAAAACAGTGCAACCAAAAATCTTGAAAGGAATTTGTGACACAAGTTGTGAGGTAGAATATTGATCCTGAAATACTTGTAAAGGTGAGTGAAATTTGAGAACTCGAGAAGGCATTCGATTGATCAAGTGTGTTGCAGTAAGAATGGCTTCACCCCAAAATTTTTTAGGAAGAGCAAAGTTCGGGCAACCTCAAGTATATGGCGGTTCTTACATTCAGCTACATCGTTTTGTTGTGGTGTGTCAATGCAGGAGCTTTGTTGGACAATACCATGTGATTTGAGATATCCACTAAGATCGGAATTAAAGAAATCCCTAACATTATCAGTTTTTAGGATTTGAATATGGGCATTAAACTGAGTTTGGATCATGGCATGAAAAAGTGGAAATATGTGCTTGGTTTGCAATTTGTCGTTCATAAGAAATGTGCAACACAATCGAGTATGGTCATCAACTAACAGTAAAAACCATCTAGCACCAGTAATACTGGGAATGCGACATGGTCCCCAAATGTCACCGTGAATGAGAGAAAAAGGGTGACTTGGTTTGTGCGTGTGTAGTGAAAAAGTGTTTCGAGTATGTTTTGCCAATTGACAAACTTCACAACGAAATAAGTTTGGATTTATATTGATGAATAAGGATGGAAACAAACGTTTCAAGTACAGAAAATTTGGATGACCTAGGCGAAAGTGCCACCGCATGATTTCACTTTCTTTATCAGTACGACTATTAGACTTAAGATTATGACTCAATTGACATTGATGACTAACAGAATGGATTGAAGGAGTGTTGACGTCAAGAACATAGAGGCCCGCACGAAAATCAGCACTTCCAATCATCTTCCCTGAGCTCAGGTCCTGAAAAACACATGATTTAGCCAAGAATTTAGTTTCACAGTTAAGGTCATGATTAAGTCTACTAACTGATATGAGATTGCAGTCAAAATCAGGCACAAATAACACAGATTTGAGGGTGAGGTTGTTCGAGAGACATATAGTTCCTGTTCCGACCACTGTGGTTCGAGTACCGTTGGCCACACGCACTGTTTGAAGTCTGTTACAAGGTGAGTAGGTTGTGAAAAGTGATTGATCACTGTTATGTGACTGGAAGCACCTGTGTCTACTATCCAAGATGAAGGAAATTTGGCCGCATGCATTCTTTGAATTGGAGCTATGAATGGGATTAATGTTTGATTTTTGTATAAGTTGTTGGAGGAGATCCAACTGATCCTTAGTGAATGGGACATGATTATCAGATAGAGATGTGTCAGTAATTGCAGCATTTCCCTTTGCCTCCCGGTCTCGATTTGTTTTCCAGTCAGCAGGCTTTCCATGTAATTTCCAACAGATCTCCTTAAAATGCCCAGGTTTTCTACAATAGTCACACCATGTGCGACCTTTCCTTATTCGATTAGTGTCGGTATGTTGAGTATTGCTTCGTGCAGCACATGCACCAAAATCTGGTGAATTGCTTTTGATTGCTGCAAAAGTTGGGACTTCAGGAATCGTGGAAGGATTTGATTGTCCCAGCATGACACGTTTTTGGCTCTCCTCTCTGCACACCTCAGAGAATGCCTCTCGCAGACTTGGTAATGGTTTTGTTCCAAGAATTCTACCCCTTACTTCATCAAGGGATTTATCGAGTCCCATCAAGAATTTGAAGACACGCTTAGTCTCCACAATTTTTCTGAAATATGCACGATCTTCTGGACATTTCCATTCATGTATCTCAAACAAGTCCAGCTATTGCCAATGACGAGTAAGAGTTGTGAAATAAATAGTCACAGAGTTGTCGCCTTGGCGCAGGTCTTGGAGAGAACTCTCCACATAGAAGAGCTCAGAAGTGTTCTCACTACTGGAGAACGTTTCTCGTGCAGCTTCCCATATTTCTTTTGCTGTGGTGTACAACAAGAAATTTTCTCCTATTTCGGTTGTCATAGAACTGATTAACCAGGACATAACCAGATTGTTTTCTGCTTTCCAGATTCTGAAATCAGCAGTATTGGGATCGGGTTTTGGGATATTTCCAGTGAGATATTCATCCTTGCTTCGCCCACTTATGAACATCATCGTTGATTGAGACCATTGAAGATAGTTTTGGCCATTAAGTTTGTGTGTGATGATAGGGGCGAGATTATTATCTGTGTTGCCTGATGTTAACCGAGGAGCAGTGGGAGTATTAAAAGAGGGATTAGATGCAGAGGAATGTTCTTCCATGGTGAGCTGTTATTTGGAAATAAAAGAGATAGATTAGAGCAGTGGTCTTTCTGCCCAGAGCTCTGATACCATGAAGTTTTATATATTTTACAGAAAAATTACTTCTTCTCATTTCTTAATATCAGATCCCTTTATATATACATTTGTTATGTCTAACATACTGCTGGAATTTATTACTATACAGCTGTAAAACATCCTGAAAATCATCCTGAAAATCAGGAAACTAACATCCTAAAAATATGGGTTGGTTCCACCCTGAAAATCAGGAAACTGTCCTCCTAAAATCAGGGGTTAGTTCCACCCTGAAAATTTAGGGGTTGGTTCCACCCTGAAAATCAGGAAACTGACCATACTCCTAGGTTGATTTCCTACAGAATGTCCTCATAAAAAAAAGATGACATTACAAGTACTTCAATGGAGGCTGAGAGGGACAATTTTCTTTGAAGGTGAGATTTACAGTTTTGATTTAAAAGACTTGTTGAGAGCTTCAGCTGAAGTTTTGGGTGAAGGAAGTGCTGGTGGATGGAGCACAAACAGTGATGAAATTCCTTTAATTGTGATTGTTGAGTGGTTCAATGGTGACTGACTGATGGAGGTCAATAAACAAGTTCGATATGAAGTAAACAAAAAAAGTTGTGTGGGTTGAGATTACTAGGTGATGGGTGTTGGTAGTGGGTTATGGGGGAAGTCTCATGGGAGGTGATCTGATACAAGTCGTGAAAACTTCTGGGTTATCGTTTATTTATTTAATATTTACTTGGAAATCAGAAGGTAGTGAGACTAGATCAGAGAAGAAAGATTTGGGAGAAAATAAGAGAGTGACAGAATTTTACGTGACAACTTATGCCTGCACTGATACTAATTTGTTGTAGGGGGATTAAGAAATGGAAGTAGCAAATTGAATTAGGGAGAAGAAAGAAGAATTGGGGTTTGGAGGATAAAACAACTTATTTTCAAAACTTCATTCATAATATCCAATATTCAACATTCTGATCAAGACATCAGATAAGAATCCTATATATGTATATATTAATGGGATTTTAATATACTAGTGGGCATTACTAATGGATCTTACATTAAGTAAAAATAACAACTAATAATAAAAGACTATATCGCCGTCCTTCTTACATTAATTTGGTTTTGAAAATATACACTGGATAACAATTTTTGGTAATTTGTATCTAAATTTTGTGTTGAATGGTGATCATTGATTTTTCACCATATGTTATATGCTTTGTATAATCTGTATTGTTTAACTTGCATGAGTCTGCAAGGTGTTGAGTTTGCATGTGCAGGTACAATTTTCTTGAATAATGATTTGTAGTTTATCAAATTGTGCTAAATTTGTTGGAAAATTGTCAGTGAAACTTTCGCAGAACTGAAATATATTTTCTAGTTTTTCCTTGAATATTTCTTTTCAAATATTGATTCTTTATCTTGCATTTTCACAGAGAGATACAATTATTGAGATCTTTTATGAGAAGCATTTGGTTCAACTTGTTGATGTCATCACAACATCATGCCCTTCGGAAGGCGTTGCTCGTCCAATTGGTGAATCTTTGGGCTTTGGTGGGGGAGTTGAAATTCCGAAGATTGTGAAACCTGAAATATTGTCAAACATATGTGATTTGATATGTTTCTGTGTTCTACACCATCCTTATAGAATAAAGTAAGTTTTCTAATAGTGCGGTCCTGCAGGATTGAATTGTTTATTTAGACCCGTAAACTTAGGAAATTTGAAATGTTTCTTTATTTAGAAGTCACTTATTCTTGGAGTGTTTGCAGGTGTAATTTTCTCTTGAATAATGTTATAGATAAAGTTTTGTTATTGACACGAAGAAGGGAGAAGTACCTAGTTGTTGCTGCTATTCGATTTGTTCGCACAATTCTTAGTCGTCATGTAAGTTAATTAGTTTCAATCCCTAAAAAGTTTATTCTTTTGTTTAAGATATTAAAACTCTTATGCATTTCAAATGAAATGAGGATTGGTATTGGTGATGTGGTTTGGAACAATTTTGGCTATGAATCTAAAATCCTACTGATTTCTCTGAATAGTATGTAACCCAGACCAGTTGGCAGCCTTGAGTTTGGTTTTAAATTATACAGTATATGTTGGCTTGAAAATTGAAGAGAACAGTCATGCAAGAATGTTTATAGGGCTCACCAGAGCATCATCTAAATAAAGGTCTTATCACTTGTTTATGACTTTGTATCTTGGAATATTCTATTTTTTCCCTGAAAAGTTGGATCGGTAGCCTTTGGTATGGGCATTGGGAAGCTCATCTATTATTGTATTGAAAAATATGTATAAATCTGCAGGATGAGCATCTGATTAGTCATTTTGTCAAGAACAATCTTCTGAAGCCAGTTGTAGATGCCTTTGTTGCTAATGGCAATCGTTACAACTTGCTCAATTCTGCCATATTAGAGCTTTTTGAGTACATTCAGAAAGTAAGTTCCTTTTCACGTGATTGTTTGTGTAAAATATGCATGAATTTGGTGCATGTTCATGGTTTTGTTTCAAACAGGAAAATCTGAAGTCATTGATTAAATACATAGTTGATTCATTCTGGGATCAGTTGGTGAATTTTGAGCATTTGGCATCCATTTGCGCTCTTAAAGTTAAATACGAGCAGGTAATCTTTGATTTATTCACATGTTTTCTTCAGAGTCAATTTCTAATCTCCATCTGACAAGAACTTGTGCAGTGCCTAGAGAGTTCTGGGACAAATAGCACTGTTAATGTCTCAGACTCTAGAAGAAGAAGTGATGAACGTGGTTTGGAAAAAGAGGAGGAAGACTACTTTAATGAGGATAGGTATAAAATAATACTTACCTACTAAGTTGGTCTTCAAACTCTGTATCTCCTTAAGACATATCCCCAAAAGGTTTTTACAAAATTACATAAAATAATAACCCTAAAACTTATAATAACAAATATAACATCCCATTAATATTTGACGGAGTTGAATTGAGTAGAATTTAATATTGAACGGATATAAATAATTATAATTTAACTTGGATGACGTTTAATTTGACGACTTTCAAAATGAAATGATATGTTGGACTTTTTTGTTTAATAGTAAAAATATTTGAACATGGTTTGGAAAAAGAGGAGGAAGACTACTTCAATGAGGATAGGTATAAAATAAGACTTACCTACTAAGTTGGTCTCCAAACTCTATACCTCCTTAAGACATGTTCCCAAAAGGTTTTTAGAAAATTACATAAAATAACAATCCTAAAACTTATAATAACAAATATAGCACATCATTAATATTTGAGAGTCAAATTGGGCATAATTCATTATTGAATGGGTATAAATAATTATAATTTAACTTGAATGGCGTTCAATTTGACAAACTTCAAAGTGAAATGATGTGTTTGATTTTTTTGTTTAATTGTAAAAATATTTGAGTTAGACATAAGGAATGCTATTTTTGTGGTTACAAGTTTTATGGTGTGTGTTTTGTCGTTTTCCCTGAATTTTTGGAATTTGATATACAAGTCATATGTGAAATTAATTTTGAAATCTTATTGACCAGTTAGCCACATCATCCTAATTAACCATGTAATTAGGTGTTAATCAGCTGATGTGGGAAATAAATTTTAAGATTTAGATCTTAATTGCAAAATTTAGGCATAATGTGAAATTTTAAAATTTCGGGAACTAAATCAGACAGAAATTTGGGAGCTCTTTGTGAAGTGGGTCAGAGTTGGGGACCCACTTTGTAGTTAAATCTAAAATAAATGTATTATATTTACTGAAAAGGAGTCTATACTACACTAAATAAATATTAATACATGTCCACAGTGATGAAGAGGATACAGCATCTGCATCCATGTCAAATATGCCACGAGGAAAAGCCCAACCGTCTTTATCCAACGGAGTTGGTGCTGTACATCCTCCATCAAGGTATTGTATTGTTTGGCCTTCAGAGTTAGAAAAACAAAGGGATTTTCAGATTGTTTATGCCAATGTCTTCTTCTTTTTTAAATGTGGTCAAAGGTCTGTTGGGCTTGTTGATTATGATGATGATGAGGATGATGAAGACTATAAACCACCACCACCAAGGAAGCAGCCTGAGACTGATCAAGATGAAGGAACAATGGAATCCCTTCGGCTGAAGAGAAAGTTGCTGTCAAAGGAGCCTGAGCAATCAAAGAAGCAGCGGTTGGGTAAAAACCCAAAATCTAAAGATAGTGTATTTGCTGCTTTGTGTTCAACACTGAGCCAGGCAGGGTTACCCAATAAGAAAAGTGCAAGTGCAATGCATCCTTCGTGCACATCTGGCGAGGACAGAGGCTCACATGAAGAGAATCATACGAAGAATGATCCTGCTGTTTCCAGGAGCTCATCTGATAACAGCAGTTGCAGTCCAGAGGAGAACAAAAGAGAGAAAGAACCCGATGCTTCTAGAAGCTGTACTGAAATTATGCATAGTGCTTCAGATAGTAGGCAGTTGGGTGAGGAAGATTGTTCACTGGTACCACCAAAATCCTCGCCAGAAATGACTGTAAATGGGTCATAAGCAAGTGCTTCCTTATAATTGCCACTGGTGTTAGTAACACTTGTAATCAACTTGTGGATCTGATTAGTATGCGTGCATTCATCATGGACAACTATATAAATGACAATCCTTCAAGAAAAGAACCAGCAAAAGACAATGATCTTAATATCTTTATGTTGCTGATAGGCACGGACCTGTATAGCTTTGATCGGGTGGCAAAAAGAAGTTTATATCGGCAATTTCCGTCCTTCCCCTTGCCCGAGTTTGGTAGTTTTGTATAACGTTTTTCTCAAGTTTTTATTTGCACTGTTTTATCTTACATTTTCTTTCTTCCCTTTTTTTTAAGTTTTATGAAACGTATAATAGAGGGGGCACTAAAGCATTGCCCTGCGTAGTCTTTTTGTTGGATTGAATATTATTGTAATGGAGAAAAGGGTCTAAATGGGGGTGGCTTTAGAGGTCAGTCAATGTTTCTGTGATGTATTAGACGAGGAGCTGCATTTGTAGATGATTGTAAATTAGAAAGAAAAACTTCTGCAAGGAGTGATCTTTTTCTCATCTCCTTTGGTAAACAGACACCAACATTGTAGTTCTCGTTGTTCCCTTTGACGGTGTATATTTTGAGACAGTATCAACCTTCTTTTTTATTTTATTTATTTATAATATTGGAATGACTTCGCAATCACGTGTGCTGCTTTAAGTATGTTTCATTTAAACTTGTTCCAGATTTTGTATTTCATTGTAATTGAAATAAGGCTTATTAATTCATGTTACAATCAATTAATTTTAAGAACTAATTTGTTATTTATTTTATGATAAGTTGGGATGATGCAAGATTGAATATATCATTTGTTCTGAAAGAGAAATATATATATTTTGTATGAAAGATAAACTTCATTACTTCATTCAAAGTATAACTTGTTTAGGGTAAATTTTATATGGCAAGTAGGGTGGTCCCAATATAAATATTATCATGAGATAATTTTAATATAAAGCTAAATGGTTTATAGTTATTCCTTAGTTGTTGTAAAAGAGATAATTACATTACAGGGCTTATGATGTTACATTAAAATTATTTACATGGTTAAGAAAATATGTATCAGGTTAACTCTTCTCTTTATATATATTTATATAATTACATATATATATACATTTACAATTCATAAGTAACTATTATAATAAAAAATTTATTTACTTAATTACAGAATGAGGTCTACATCTCTTTTAATTTCATCATCTAATTATTGATTTAAACATAAAAAGATGGATGCAAGCCCAATCCAAGAGTTAATTTAACTCTCTTTAAAGAGTAGTGTTTCAATATAGTATGCAAAAATCTTTCCACAAAGGATTTTGAGAATAACTTCTATTTACGAAATTGAAATCGGGGGTTTTGATTGTACGAGAAAAACAAAGCAATTAATTAAAAACAAGTAAAATGACAAGATGGAAATAATATAAGTAGAATACGATTGAAAGATAATCATCAACCATTAACATGAGTTACAAATTAGTAAAAACATATCTTAAATTTCTATTCTTTTGATTATATTAGAGAAATTTACAAGTTTCAACGTCTCAACTTCTTACTTAATAATTAAATTAAATAAGTTTTTAATTCATTTTCTTTCTAATAAAAAATATAGAGTAACTTTTTAGATTTAATCTATCAAATATATTTAATTTTAAAAAACATATTAGATTAATGTTAAACTCATAAGCTCGATTTAATTATATTAAGTGTTAAATCTCATTGTAAAGTAATTTGTCACTATTTATTTAACTTGATTAAGAAATTATGTACTTAATCAATTAAATTGATTGCGGATAAGAAAACCTAATCATTTAATTATATATTTAAATAATCAAGAAAATCTATCATGATACTAAAATAATAAATTAAACACAATTAAAGAATATAAAAAATTAAAATATAACATATTTTATTAATAAATGAAAAATATGTTTAAGACTTTAAAATCACGTACAATCATATAAAAATTAGTTATCTATAAAAGACAATGAAAACATAATAATATTCATGAGAATAATAAAAAAGAGAATAGAAATCTTAGGATTATTTTCAAAGAAAAGTGCATCCAATTCTCTTAGTTACACCTTCAGTCTTCTCAATTGCCTCCGACCAATCTCCTATTAATAATACTCATTAATCTATTTATGGTGCTAGGTTTTGAGAAACAAAAGTGAATAAAATCGTAATTGGACATATAACCATAGTTACTGATGTACGGACCACGATATTCAACATATCCTCTCACCACATGAAACAAATTTTATGAAACCCATAGTGAAACTCGTGGCCTCAATGCCGTAGCATTCAATTTTAATATTAAGACATGCGTTTGTTTTCTTTAACCATGCCTATTGATAGAAGTCTAATGTATTTTGGGTATAAAAATTACATATAAACTCTCTAAATATAACATTTAATGAATTAGGTGATACATATTCAAATCTTAGTACTTTGATCTCTTTCTTTCAACATTAATTATTTCATTTATATATTTTAAAGATCAAAGTACTTGAAATACATGAAAAAATAGAATGAATTCTAAACAATACATTTTGTGAAATAATTAAGTAAAAATGTAATATTAAAATCTAATTCTCCTAATTAATTTTGATAAATAATAAGATAAGTGTGAGTATTTATCAAGTGTTAAAAATCTTTATGATAGGATGATCCAAGGTCAACATCAATATAAACTATATAAGAAAAACAATAATCATATTCTAATATCCCAATCAATTTACATAATCCAAATAATTTCTAGTCGAGCGCATTGCAAGCAAGGTAAAGAGAAAAGTAATATATAATATCCCAATCAATTTACATGATCCAAATAATTTCTAGTCCAGCGCATTGAAAGCAAGGTAAAGAGAAAAGTAATATATTACATCTTTAAGGATTTGTTTTACCTTCCATTACATGATAATACAATTAACTTTTACTATCTAACAGAAATAATCTTGAAATGGAGATGATGAAAAACCTTGCAACCATATATATCCAATACCGTGCTATCTCCTTCAACCATGCATAAACTCTTGTTTTGCTGTGAAAGCTTTCATGCATCCGAAAAAACCAAAGCAATGTAGGTTGAGTTATAGCTATCCCGCTATCCACCTTCTTTAAAACACAAACTTATACTATATTTGACTTAACACATATTGAGAAATGGAAATAGATTTAGATCTTCATCTTCCCCTTCATCATTTAAGCATTAGGACACCTCCAGCTATAGCACCCATAGAACCATCATCCCTAACAAAAGTTGGTAATCATCATCATCTTTATCTCCCTCATCCATGGCTTCACTCACACTTGAGAGACCCAAAAGTTCAAACAAACCACAGCTATTGAAGGAGGAGGAGTGGAGACAAATAAAACCAAAACTTCCTATATGTGAGAGTTAGATCCCTCGTATGTAAGAGAGGAGAGAATAAGCTTACCTTGAAGGAGCAAAACAACCACTAATAGGTTTAAAAAAACCAGAGTCTAGAGACCCTTCTCTCTAACTCCATTTTGTATCTTGTTGTAAACTAGATTTGTAAATTGAAATGAGTGATATAACCCATTAATTTAAGAGTTTTTTTCATCTTATCTTATTATTTATATTTTAATGAGTTAAGATGACAATAATTGAGATATCTCATTTGTTTTAAGTGAAAACAAGTGGATATAAATAGGAGAAATAAAAATACAATAACAATTAAAAAAAATGAAATATGATTCATCTATAATTTCAATAAAAAGAAAAATGATAAAATATTAGGTTCAAAGTGTTATTATATTAGGCTTAGAATATATATGAATGAAATGAGATTAGATAACTTTTAACCAAAATTTTATTAGTTATAACAAATGAGACATGTATGAGAAAATTTACGGTGGTGCTTGAAAGTGAAAATTATTAGTTGAATTGTATTAACTCTATTGATATTTCTTTATAAAATCACCATGTTGATGTCAAATGTCGACTTGTAGCCAATATTTATGAATGTAATAAGCTATTGAAACCACGTAATTATCATTCAATATATTTTTTTTATTTTCAAATTTTAGAATTATTATAAAAATATTATTAATTTTTTTTGTTATTTTTATAGTAAATGTTATAAAAATAACATTAATATACATATAACTTAAGGTTAATTTCAATAAATGTTAGATATTGATGATATTTTGTATTATTTGTAAAATTTTATGGTATAAAAGTAAAAAAAAAAAAGTTTGATAATAATTTTGTAATAATTATAAAGTATAATAATATAAAAGTAATAATAAAAAAATTTGATAATATTTTTATAATAACACTTAAAATTCAATTATGAAATTTTTTATTTATTCTTAAAAATTATCTATTTATTCTTATAAAAAATTAAATATAGTATATTTATACTTGTTAGGAAAGTTATACGAAGCAGATAACTATGTGTAAGCTAATAAAGGAAGAGTTTCTGATGTTTCAGAGAAACTTTTTGGCCGAGGACAGAGGATAGGGTGGTTAAGGAGGTGCATTCAATTAAATTTTTTTAGAGATTTAAATAGTTATTGAGTTGTATACTTTAAAGATTTTTTAACTTCTGATTGCGCCAACAAGTTTTGATAATGTTATGTAAATAGGGTAAATCGACAAGTATATTGGATATATTACAAATGGGTAAATATTATAACAAATATAGAAGAAAAAAATAAAAGAAAACAAGAGAAATTAACATAGTTCACACTTAAAATCACAAATAAATTACTTATATCATTTTTTAATATAATAATCTTAATCTAATATTCAATATCAAATACATCATATATCTCAATAAAAATATTAAAAACTCAAAATAATACTTAAATTTGAAGTCCTATTACACTCATGAGATCACGTACACCAAAAATAAATAACCCAAATATACTAATAATGTTCTTTATTTGTGGTCTAAAACACACAAACTAAAACTAATTCTTTTCATGCCATTTGCTAAGGTGCTTCTTCATGCACCATTATGCAATATTATATATATATATATACTAAACTAGCAACAAAGTATGCACTTTCAATGTGAATATAAATATTTATTTAAGCATAAGGTACAATATGTTGTACGATATTTGTAGTGCTCGAGTTATGAAACACAGTGCCTGAGCCTTGAGTCATGCTCGTGCCGTGAAGCTGGATGTTCTGACTAACCTTATAAGTCTGAAGTACCCAAAGTTCGACTACCAACTTGATCTCACAATGTGATCACACTTAGATTAGTTTATGCTTTTACTGTTGTACCTTTTGACACGCTATGACATGTATCATTTATGTAATTGACATGTGTATATATAATGTCCTATATATATGAAACAGGTATCAAATCAAAAACATTCACTCTTATTTCATAATATCTCTCTATTTTCTCTTTTTAAATTGAATCATCCCTAACATTTTAGCACCCACTGTAGGGCTCAAGATTAAAGGTTTTTTTTCATTTTTAACCTCTTATTTCTCAAGATTCACTCCAAGTTTTAAGAGAGAAACTCCATAAAATAAACATTTCAACCGTGACCTTACCAATGATTTGCACTATGGTTGGTACCCAAGAGGATAACATCGCGTATACGCACGAGAGAGTCGAGTTGAACCTTGCGATAATCCACCAGAAGAGGCCGATCATTTCATAAAATTTGCATAATAATTCCTCAAGCTTAAAAGAGAACTTGAGGAAATGAGATAAGAAAGTAGGGTATTATGTGCTCATTTCTTCATAAGTAGGTTGAGTTGTAGGCTTAATTGAGGAGGTTGAGTTGGTACCAAGGAGAAATGAGCCTAGTAGAATGGAAGATGTAATAGAGGGGGTCTTGCATCATAATGATCGAGCTAAGGCACAATCAGCTCAGTTTGAGCAAGATGTAGCTTGAAATAACAACAAGAAATTGCTTGAGGAAATGAGAGTATAAGAAGCATACTTTCAAGCTCTCGAGGAAACAAACAAAAAATAAGACAAGTGCAAATTTCACAATGTCATTGATAGAGATTGTGAGTAGTTGTGTGTGTCCACTCACTAGGTTCAGTGCTTTTAAATGCCCTAATTACCAAAGAATGAAAGATATTGTGGCTTTGTTCCCTACTTCAAAATAAATATGGCTCCAATAAGTCTCACTCAAAATAAAAGAGATGTTATGATGTGCAAAGTCTTTGCAGCTACCTCATGTGATGGTGCTCATAAGTGGTTTAATAACCTTGTACCTCTTACTATTACTTCCTTCACACAATTTGTCAAATTATTCATCACTAATTACGTTAGTAACAAGCGTATGAGGAAGGAATCTCATCATCTTTTCTCAATTGATCAAGGAAGTGTGAGTCTGTAGATGAGTATATGAGAAAGTTCAGAGAAGAGAAAGTTAGAAATCAAGGATTGTCCTAGCTTAATAGAGATTAAAGCATTCAGGCGAGGTTTGTTAAGAAGTTCAAACTTATTTGTGAAATGATGAAGATTGTGTCACACACCATAGAGAAGAATTATAACAAGGTTATAAATTTTTTCAACCTTGAAAGAGAGCTCAAACTTGGCAGAAAAGGGTAAGGCAGTTGTGGAAGCCACATTAGAAAAAGAAACAAAAAGAATGAGCCCAAATAAAATGATTTTGGATAAAATGCTAGCTAACAGAAATAAACATTTTATCCCAAATCACAGAGGTTGAAGTCAATGATCTAGAAATTTTGGACCTTAGTGTAGAGTACTCTCGCCTTTTAAGAGCCCACCTCTAAGAGTAAGCTTGGCTCAAGCTGTTTTGAGGATGGAGAACAACCAAAATGTCAAATGACTACCAAAGATGAGGCCACCTCTAAGAGATACTTCTAAATGGTGCACCTTTCCTAAAGACATAAGGCACAAGACGTAAGAATATAGGCACTTAAAAAATTGAGGATTTGTTATCCAAATGTTACCTGGGTGACCTTCTAGGAAATGATAATAGAAGATTAGAGCAACATGAGGTTCTGAGTTACCTACACCACCTGTTAACATGGTAGAGCCACATCATGATGAAAATGTGAGGATTATACACTCCATACATATAAGAGATAGGCTTAATAGAGCTTTTAAAAATGTGCAAAAGAGATGCGAGAAAAGTACGTAAGGCTTCCCGTGTGTATAATTTACATAAAGGGTCACCCTTAGCCTATATTATTTTCACTAATAATGATGAAGCATTATCTATGCATGAAGATCCTCTAGGTAATGCAACATTTATAGGATTATGGTTGGTATTTGAAGCTTGGTAGATCTCTTCTTCCTCACAACCATATAGACATTAGGGGTAAAAAATAGCAACATTACAAAGGAAGAGTTGCCTTTGGTAGGATTCAACAGCAGCACCATATATGTTGTGAGAATAGTGGTGTAACTGGTTCCATTGTTATGACAAACTTTGAGAGCCATCCCATTAACTTAATATCAAGTCATCAAATACCCAATTGAGGAGGGTATTAAAGAAATAATAAGTGATCAAGAAAAAGCTAGAAGTTGTTACAACACCAATATGAAAGAGGTAGTCCCAAAATAGCAAACACATAACGTTTTATCACAACAATGCTCAAGCAAAGATAACTCTATCTAGTTTTTGATGTTTCGGAGAATTTTTTTGGAAAAAGGATAAAGGAAAGGGTGGTTAAGGAGGTGCATTCAATAAAAAAAATTCATAGAAATTTAAATAGTTATCGAGTCCTATATAAAGGCATGAAAAATTAATATGGTTCGATAAATTAGCACAGTTTACACTCAAAGTCATAAATAAATCACTAATATATATCACTTTTTATATAATAATCTTAATCTAATACCCAATACATCCTATATCTCAACAATAATATTAGAAACTCAAAAAAACATTCAAACTCGAAGTCCCATTACACTCATAATATCATGTACACACTCAAAATAAATTACCCAAAAATACCAATAATACTTTTTTACTTTTAGTTATAAATCATGTTAGATACATACAAATCAAAACCAATTCTTTTCATGCCATTTTCCATGGTGCTACTTCCACACACTACTATGCAATATCACTCTATCATATACCAATTTATATATACTAAACTAGCAACAAAGTATGAACTTTGTATGTGAAAATAGAATATTTGTTTAAACATAAGCTATAACCTATTGTTTGATGTTTGTAGTGCCCAAGCTATAAGGCATAGTACTTGAACCTTAAGTCATGCTCGCACCTTGAAGTTGGATGTTCCAAGCAACCGCACAAGTCTAAAGCACCCAAGATTTGACCACCAGCTCGGTCTCACAATGTGGTTGCTCTTGGATTAGTTTATGCTTTTATTGTTGTACCCTTTTAGCACGTTGTGATATGGACCTTTTTTTTTGTAATTGACACGTGTATATATAATATCTTATATATATGAACTCGGTATCAAACCAAAACATTCACTCTCATTTCATAATATTTTTTTTTAAGTTCTCTTTCTAAATCAGATCATTCCCAACAATGTTATCTTAACTAAGAAATAAATTGAGCAAATTTGCTATTTAGTATTATGTTGAACTGAAAATAATACAATTGGATTTGTTTGAGGAACATTTGAAACTCCAAATCTATCTTTCTCATTCCTTGTCCTCATTCCTAAAAGACCCATTCATCAAATACTTTGGAATCAAATATTTTGATAGCTAATGGCTAAAAAAGAATCAAGTTTAGAAGGAAAAAGGTTAAGTATTTGATGATTTTTCTCTTGATGTTCATTAATATAAGAGAAATAGATATTAGAGAATGAGTGTTGGAAATGGAAGAGGTAGGTTAGAAATTGTTATACGAGTGCTATTTGTTGAAGAACTAGTGGTGAGAAAGGCGATAAATATTGATTTTTATAGATTTTTTGATTTTTTGACTAAAGGACGAAAATTTGATGGAGTTTTATGAATGAAACATTTTTGTAGTTCGATGTTAGAAATTGGATGAAATTTAATTCGGTGGTATAAACAACACAAACGTAATTATTCAAAAATATATTTGTAGATTATGTAATTTTGTTTCATAAATTTATATTGAAAGTGATAAAAGAGATAGAGAGAATCTGGAAAGATTTTTTGAACATAGATTTTAAAATCTATAAAAACACGAATGAAACTATTATTTAAAATTTTGGAGAGGCTAATTAAATAAGCATGTATTAAAATTAAAAAAAAAAGAATAAAAAATACAAGTTATAATTTTTTTTAATTTAGAAAATCTCTTCAAATAATGTCAAGATTAAAAGAAATTTATGATCAAAGTTGAGATAAGTAAATTTTACTACATAAAGTTTTTTGACAAAGTCACAAAATAAGTTTTAATTATATTGATATTTAAAAAAAATTCTTAAAAAAATATTCACAATTATATTTTATAATATGTTTTGATGTACAATTTGAATTATATTGTTAAATTTTAACGACTTAAACTACATTGATAATTAGGGTAAAACTTAAGTTTATTTTCAATGATTATCATTTTTTTTAAATCATAGATCCTATTAATAGAAAAGGAAAAATAAAAAATATTTACATTAATATATGAAATTTTAACATGCTTGTAAGTTATTAGAAGTGTATAAACTTACATTTGCGTATGGTGATGAGAAAATTGAAGAAATAAAAAAATAGTGATGAATCTTGGTGATGAGAAAATTGAAGAAATAAAAAAATAGTGATGAATCTTGCATATAGTACGTATACGAATATGTGGTGTAATATATTTATTTTAACCTTTTATTTTTATAAAAATAAAAAAGTATAAGAAGTAAGAATGAGACTTGATAATAAAGAATATACATGTATGAAAACTTTTCTCTTCGAATATTGAACGAAGAAATGCAAAAAAGAGAAAAAAAATTAAAATGATGTTCAGTTTTTGTATTCACTTTTTTTATATTTTATAAAAATTGAAGTCATTTTACAACCTTTATATTTAATTCTTATTATTTTGAAAATAGGTATATTTAAGTCTTGATTTTTCAAAATAAACATATTTTAGTTACATAAATTTAATTAAGATTTTTTAGTATGATTAAAGTAAAAAAATAAATTAATTTAAATGTTTCGAATGAATATAGAATAAATAACATGGTTAGAAAGTGATGAAATGTTTATTTTATATAACTAGACGTTAAGTTGCATACAAAATGATAATTAAGAATGAATATTTTAATTATAAATAATTAAAATTATGATTATTTATAATAATATGACGATTTTTTTTAAATAATTGTAATTTATGAGGTGTGAAACGTGAAGGATCACTGTAATATTAAAATATAATTAATTGAAATCGAATATATATTAATATTATTATAATTTTAATAATAAAATACATAATTTTATATAATTAAATTAAATTTTACTTGGTTTTATATTTTTTTAATTTATTTAAAAATATACTTTAAATAATTAAAAAAATAAAATAAAATAAAATATCAATATTTTAAATCATATAATAAATTAAATATTAAATATATTTTTAATAAATATTAAAAAAATAAAAAAACGATTAAATTGTAAAAATAAAAATTCTATCCATCCATAATTAATAATTATTATAATCAAATATACCCTCTTAACCATTGTCATCCCTCCACGCACATTGATATTGATAATATAGATCGAATATTGACAGTTACATATTTACGTGTCACATGTAGTTACGATACATTCGTTAAAAATCCCAAAAGTTCTATAATAATACTACCGACGTGCTCTTTTTAAAAATAAAAAATAAAAAGTAGGATAAAGTAAAAGAAGGGTGGCCAAGGGGATCCAAAGAGAGTGCCACGAATAGTGTATGATGGTTGAGATTTTATGACGCGTATGAATGCATATGAAACCACGTGTCTACTCTTCCTCCTCTTCTTCTGCTTCTCAAATTACCCAATCCACTACTTCTACTTCTACTTCTTCTTCAATCGCATCGTTCATTTGTAATATTGCTCGGTAATTTCTTGCTCGATCTGATCCTTTGATTTCTAATAGCTGAATTTATTAGGTTTGACAAAGAATGAACAACATGAGTAGTGGTAATACTGAGACAAGATCAGTGTTGGCTGAGATTCGTAGCTTCGATAAATCTACTTGCCTCTTCGATCTCGGTCACCCTCTCCTCAATCGCATCACTGATAGCTTTGTCAAAGCTGCTGGGGTCTCTTTCTCTCTCTTTCTATTCTCTGTTCTTCATATTTAATTTAAACCTAACACTTTATTAAATTAATGTGACAGATAGGAGCAATTCAGGCTCTGTCGCGCCAAGCTTATTTTACAGCAATTGAAGGTACCGTACGTTACGTATCCGCTTTACTGTGTCTTAGTTTAGTGATGGAATTTAAGGTTTGTTTAATTAAAAATGCAGGTGTTGATTCAACAAGTGGTGGTGTTGGTGTGGTACCTCCAGAAGCTTCTGCTCCAAAACGGTCTCGTTTCCCAGATCTTAGAGGTACCACACTACCCACCTTACTGTTTTCTTGTATTCTTCTTAATCACTATTGTTGTTCTTAATTCTTACGTAAATTTAAATTTGTTTCTTTTTTAGGATATCCACAACATCCTTCTTTATTATTATATATTATTTATTAATTACTATGCTGTGTAGGTGAAACAAGCTCAAAATCTCTTGAAGCTATGGTATGTGTCTTCAAACTCTAGATTTTTTATTTTTATTAACTAATATACCACGTAACTATTTAAATCAAAAATAACTCATGTATCATTAAATCTATCACTGTTGTAACAATTTAAGAATTCTTTATTATTTGTATAAATAAATCACTAATTTTTTTTATTAATTATACAAATTTATTATCAAATATTTTATCAATACCATTAAAAATATAATATATAGACTAACATATAGACTGAAAAATAACTTAGTGGTATGTTTATATAATTAATTATAATCAAGTATTATTTTTATCATTAGATTATGAGTTTGTAACTCTTACGAGTATATTTGGTATATTTAGTAGTTTATTATAAATGTTATTTTTATCCCTCGGTCATAGTCAGGTACTTAGTTTACAACTTTGGTAGGTGAATTTGTGATTTTATTTGAATTTGTCTAGATTCTGCTTATTTTTAATATTTGCCCAAACTAAATAAACCTTTCCTATTTGGCTGAACTGCTCATGTTTCACAATTTTTTCCACATTGTATGTCCCTCCTCCTATTATTTGGTCACTTTATGTTTTAATTGAAAATTAGTCTCTTTATTTTTTCACTTATAATTTTACATTTAGTTCACAAATTTGAGACCAATATCAAATTCAACTTCAAAAGTATAAATGAAAAACTAGAAAAAATAAGGTAAAAGGTAAAAAATTAAAAGTAGAATCAAGAGACCAAATTGTAAGAATATAACTGTATGTAATTTAGGTTATACATTTCCATTATATTTTATAGCTGTAATTACTATAAATAGCTGTATGATGTATAGTGATTAATGAGTCTAATTGATTTCTTTTAGGTAAAAAACACAGGGAAGGAGTCTTTGCAGTGGGGTAAGTTGCTCTTATAATATTAGAATCTTTAATGTTAATACAACTATAAAATATGCAAACTTACAAATTAGTGTATTTGGATTAACTGAAACGGCAGGTTTGGCTGCTGGAGTATATTCAGGACTTACTTATGGACTGCAGGAAGCTCGTGGAGCCCATGATTGGGTAATTTATTTCAACTCAATTTGAATAATGTATATTCTACATTATTATATATTTTGTGCAAAATTTAAATATTTCAAAGTTAAGCAGTGGTTGGTTTTGTTTGTTGGTTATATGAGTTGCAGAAAAACAGTGCAATAGCAGGAGCAATAACAGGAGTGACGCTGGCACTAACATCAGAGGAAACATCTCATGAGCAGATTGTTCATGGTGCTATTACTGGTGCTGCTATCTCAACTGCTGCTAATCTTCTTTCTTCCATTTTCTAGATCTTAATTATAATTATCAATATGAATAACTAAAACCCACATTATATCCTTTCTTTATGTGAATCTGTAGTACTCTGCATTTCTTTATATCACTTGTCATTTGGAATTATATATAAAATATATATACATATGCTTCCAGTTATTTGTTAATTATTTTCATATTATATAAAACCAAGAAAAGATAAAATCAGGAGTATGCGAGTTTAATTTGTTTTTTCATGTGGTAAATTAGTTAGTGTATTTGTGGTAATACCAGTTAATTATATTTAAAAAGAAAAATCTTATTATTCTAATATAATAAGAATTATCATGACAAATTCGTTAGTATTATATGCACGGTTTTAAATCTCAATATTTCAATTGTTTATTTTAATTTAGAATTATTAATAAAAAATAATATTTTAACTATTTAATTAAGAATGTAGGGTTAAAAAAAAAATAGAAATCCTATTCTCGTGTTTGTACACCGCAAAAAATCTGTTACCGGCTACCTCCTAACAACAATTTATTCTCGAGCTTTCCTTAATAGTGTAATTCAAAAATAGCGACAATATCTTTTGGTGATTGTTCCAATCCTTTTATCAAAGTTTTGGTGTATATGCATTTTTAATTAAAATTAAATATTTTTTTTATTTTAAGAATTATGTTTATATTATTAATATCTCTATTTTTAAATATTATTAATTGTCTAAATTATTTGATATTTAAAGTCCCTATCTATATCTATAAATTTATTTATAATTAAATGTTTTTTTTTTATTTTAATAATATTATTAAAGTAAGTTTATATTATTGGCATCTTCATCTTAATGTTACTACTATGATTTATTAAAATTATTTGTAATTATAACATACTATTATATTTGTGCAATTAAACTATCATATTTTAAACGAAAGCATGATAATATAAAATGATAAACCCAAATCTCAAAAGGCTAAACAAATAGACGTTTCAGAAAGATGAAAAACGAGAGAGAGAAAGAGAAACCGAGTTATTATTATTCAAGAAAAACACAATATGAATATAGCTCACATTGGTTGCAAGGCACAACGAATAGCAATTAAGCATATAGTCTAATAACCGATGGTTAATTAACTATACTCTTTTATCTTTTTTATCTTTTTGAGTTGTTCTGTTGGATCGGTCGTTCAAGATCTTTCGTCTCTACCCGGACTCAATGAAAAAAATGGGATCACTGCAAGGCACAACGAATAGCAATTAAGCATAGTCTAATAACTGATGGTTAATTTGGGAAAAGTTTTTTAAAGTCTCCTCAGGTAGAAACATGCTTATTGGCCATAACTTGAAAGAGTACTATTCTAAGAAACAATCTTTTGCTCAAAAGATTTTCATGGTATTAAATTGTTGCCAAAGAAAATGCATTATGCACTATACTCTTACTATCATCCAAACAATTAGCCTAATCAGAATTGCAAAACTTGACAAGATTAAGTTGACTTGAGAAAAGTAGTGTGCTGAGAACCCTTTACATGTAGTAGCTGTTAGGAATTAACATGTTTCTCTTAAACAAATATAACACATATTTATGAATATAAATAATTCTTTATGTCATATTAGAATCATTTGATCTTAGAATTATTACCAATAATTTTCCAACATAATAATTAAACATTTTTTGCTTTAAAATATTAGATTTTACGTCTGATTGATTATTATAATCTCGTAACATAATATGACCATACTTGTATTGTTTAAAGAAAGTTTGTGCATAATCATATTCTTAACAAAAAAAATTCTTTTGTATCAAATTATTTTTGAATTACATAACGTATTTGACATCACATTAATGAATTAACAAAATGTTAAATTACCTAAAATTATCTTGGATTACCCAAAAATAAATAACACAATGTCACATTACATAACTACAATTACTTAACATTGACACGAGATCACAATACATAATACCTCGAGTTGTTCTTACAATAAGTAATTAAAAGCAATCTAAATCAACTCTAAGAGTTTTTCTTATTGTACACTAATCATGTCACTTCTTGGCAATTTGAAAATATGTACATACACTTGAGTTAACATTTATATATGTCTAGTAATTTTTAAATATATGTGACATGAAGTTTCATATTTATTAATCTTATTGTGTAATAGTATTACGAGTAATTCATATTTAGGTAACAGACACATACTAGGCTCAAACATCTTGATATCTATAATACCTCAAATTTTGATGAAGGGCTCATCAAAATTTAAAAATTGCCTCATAGACAATGTGTATTGTCTTAAATAAAGGCTTACACCCAAAGTGATCACACAAAAATCATCATTATCAAATGATAATTATTTATTTCCACCACTTTATTTACATATTTAAATTCACATTTATTTAATGATCAATGAAATATATTTTTTGAGACCAAGAAAGCAACAAATATTTAAATCATTGTATAGGTGTTTTCTTCGAACATTGAACACTTTCTTTAATGAGTACATATACATTAGTTGGTTGCAGTGATCACATACTTTAAAACATTAGTGAACACATCCACTTTCAAAATTCTTGATCAAAAATTGTTAATCAAACTATGATCACAAGTAAATATTATTAATAGAAAAATAATGAAGATTAAACACAAAATACATTCACTCAAAATTCTTATATTTATCAAAAATGATGTTTACGTGATAGAAAAACATATGCAACCAACGAAAAATATCAACTAGCAATTCAAAACATGTCTCTTAACCCAAAATGAGATTATATTACTATAAAATATTTTTCATGTATATATTTCTTTAATAAAAAAAATTTATATCTTCATTCAATAATAAGTCAAATATGATTGCTAACATAGGTAAGTTTGTAATTTGATAAACATTAAAAATAAATCAATAGTGAAAAACAAATAAAAAATTGTACTTTTTATCTCATAGACTATAAGCCTCGTAAAAAATTTAACCCATTTTCAATAAAAAAAGACTTAAAACTTTGGTGTTATAAACCCGAGGTTCAATTGAAATTTTGACTGTATTGATAAAAAAATTCTTATTTATTTCAACTCATCCAACACCGCTAAGAAAGTATTGTACACAAAAATATTTTAATAATGTATTTTGTCTAACTTTAAGTAAAAAAATATATAAATTTATTATTTCTTATAAATTATTTTATTCTTTGACTTCAAACGACATTATAGAGTCAAAAGTTATCATAAAAATGTCAAACTAAATAATTATTTATTTGCAATTATTACAAGCAATATCAATGCTCAAAACACATCCATTTGAATTGATAAATACTTTATGAAAGGTGAATACAAATTATTTATAGCAAAATTTCATGCTTGCTAGACCCTAATTCAATTTTCATGGCATTTTAACTAAAAACAATGTTCAGAACACCCATAGACACATTTTAGTGATAAACGATTATTTTTTTTTGGGAATGATACTCAAGAAAAATGAAAAAGATTTCACCAAAAAAAAAATTAAAAAGTATCATTGTAACTTTATTTTGGAGACTTCTACACATTTCTGTCACTTCTCACAAAACAAGTCCACATAGATTATGATTGCTACTTGAGCCAACAATAAACCATGACTAGATAAGTCCCTAAAGAGTATTTTAATGTCATTCATTATACTTTACATGCTATGATGTATATGATAATAATCTAGTTTTCATTCTGTCATATAGTCACATAATAAATACTCAAAGTTTATCATATTCATTTATTTATAACATTAATGACTTGTACATAGCCTAGACAAGCTCATAATCATCACAATTTAAGAATTTATTTTAGTTATTTACATGTACGTAGTAAACCAGGATCGTGCTTTCAATAAATTCTTTTTATTTCAATCATTCATATTAATATGAAGATATAACAACCATAAGATGCATGTAAAAACAAGATCATGCTTTTATTTGTTTCTTTAATTTCATGCTAAAGACTTGTATATTAATCAACTATTTTTCATTATAAAGAAAAATAATTAAATATCACAACTAAATGTGTCAATCTATCACCAATAGGATGAATTAGAATACATAGTTCATAATTTGGATTATTTTCTTTATCAACCTAAGTATTCTTGCCAAATAATAAAAAACCAAGAAGTTATTTATTATCCGTAAGAACTTTAGTAATTTTTATTTCATTTCCTTTTGTGATTGCATACGATAAGAACTCTTTGAAAATAAAAAAACAATATTATATCATGCCTAGACTTAGAGAGACAAGTATAAAAGAATTCAATTGATATTCAATCTTACATTTTTTTAATACAGATCCAATATAGCACCCAAAACTTAGTTTGCATATTATTTCTTAATAACTTAACACATATGATGCACCTTTGAATTAAATTATAAGTCATAAATTTAATTTTGAGTTAACATTGCATTTCATAAAAAAATTTAGTTTAAGATTTTATGTTGAGTTTTTATTATAAATAGAACATTAAGAGCTACAATTCAACAATCCAATATGATGAAAAACATATCTTTAGGTGCGGTTTTTCCCATAGTCCTCGTACTCTAAGTCTACAGATATGCAATTGGAACAATAATAAAGATTGATTTCTTCTACAAACAAGTATGTATATTACTTTTTATTCACATGTTATATTATTGAAACAAGTTATAATTATGATGTTTATCTTTTAATATTTCAACAATATCTTGCCAAAGTTCATCTATGGGAGAAACCATGAACTTGCACATTTATTAACATTAAATACAATATCAGGTTGAGTAATAGTGCAATGTTAAAGAGCCCAACCACTTTTCTATAGAATAGAACCTAAAATCATACGAGAAGAGTTAGATTTGGAATATATAAGACATATCATGAGCAGAAAAAGATCATACATATACTTTGATTGATTTAAATGTATACTATCAACAAATCTAAATATCTTAATACTTAAAAAATACAAGATTGTTAAGAGCAAAGTACGTATTAAGTATCTTGATGAAATACTCAATTTGATTAGGTGATCTACCAATGACAACAATATTATCCACATACACTAGCATAAGAAAAATGTAAGTTTTGTAAGTTCTTTGTTTCTTTGTTTGCATTCTTGTGTGCTCTTTTACTTAATGTTGTGTCTTCTTCTATTTGAAGACAGTTATTGATGGTTTAATATTGCACACACTCACTTAATTAAAAAAACTTTATATGTTTTCATGATTACACACACTACATGAGGTTGGTTCATGTAGTATGCATTAGGTTGAATTTGTATTTTTTTCATGTGGCTTTTGAAATTATTTGTGAAAATTACTTGGCATTTTTCAAAAAGAAAAATTATTTGGATGTATTCATCCAAGAACCTTATTGATAATTCCATCATCCCCAAGCCCATGATAAATTGATTTGTGAAAATGGAATTAGAATTGCTACAATTGTTTTGGTAGAATTTCACTAAGAATTTCAAATTAAAGAGCATTAGAAGGGGTATTTATAGAAAAATTTCAACCATAGGAGTAACTCGTCAAAGCCTCACTGACCACCCTCATTGTCCACTTAACAACCAATTGTCGAGAGCTCTTATGGGGGTTCGCCAATGAGTCCATCGAGGCACCCAAAAATTTGATTTTTTTTAAACTATCGAGAAATTTTTCACAAATGCTCTAAAAGAAAAAAAATGCAACACTTAACCTAGCATGCATACTATGAGAACCAACCCTATGGTGTGTGTAAACATGTTTGCATAGAAAGTATACTTAACTAGGTACATGTGTGCATTACTAATCATTAGTAACCAACCTTATATAGAAGAAGACAAATACACTTACTAAAATAAACTGACTCAGTGTTTTGCACATTCGAATGCCAATAAAGATTCAAATGACGATATGACTTACATTCTCCCACTTTGGCTTTCTGAATCAAAACACTATACAATTAAGTATAGATGCAAATCAATCATGAAATGATCATAAAGATGACCTAGGGATGTTTGTTCCAAAGAATAAAATATCGACACATACCCTACACCCAAAAACACATCTACTATAAGTGCATCCATCTCCTGTGCTCCATCCATCTTTAGGATCAACTCATCCACACTCTTCAAATATGAAACAAGAATGTCTCAATCTACACTTATAACTTGCACACATGAAACAAACACATACCCCATAAACATATCATGTAGAAACAATGTGTAGTTTATTTATATATTATCATGTTACCCTTATACAAGTACATATTATTAGGCTAAGCATAGTTAGTCATGTAGAAGACACATATGCAACGTGCATAGCTCCTTCTGATCTCATGCATCACTTCCCTTAAGTGAATAAAAGTCAAGCAATAAAATGTAGTGTAATCCAAATTTGACATCCCATGTAACACATAACATACCAATAAATATAGAGTTGTGCAAGTTTTCCCCCTTTTGACACAGAAAGTCAAAGGAACATCCCTACATGAAGGAGGGAATATATAAAATAATGCAATAATTGTAACACTCATGAAACATAATAGAGCATATTAAAGAAAAAATAACAAGAAGTAACACATGCAAAAAGAGAAACAAAAATAGAAAACCCAAAAACAAAATAAAAAGTTCTTCAGGCTCCCATATATTTGAAGAACACATAAAGTAATCTCTCAATGAGAGATGTAAACATCAATAGCCTTTCTTAGGGACTCAAACCTGAGACAATGTAATGGTTTAGTAAAGATATCAACAAGCTGAAGATCAGTGTTGATATGCCATAAAGGCAGCATGTTCGACTCCACTAAGTCTCTTATGAAGTGACATATAATTTTAATGTGTTTGGTCCTTGAATTTTAGACTGAATTTTCTGAAATACATATTGCATTAGTGTTGTTGTAAATTAAAACCAGGCTTCTTATCATAATTCCATAGTTTGACAACGTCGACTTCTTCAATAGTAATTGAGAATAGCATAATCCAGCAATAATATACTTAGCCTTAATAGTAGACAAAGACACAAAACTCTACTTCTTCTTGTGCTAGGTGATCAAATAGTTACCTAAGTAGAAACACCCGTCTAACATACTCTTTTGGTCATCATTACACCATGTCTAATCTACATTTGAATACCTAACCAATTCTATTATAGTGTCTTGTGGATACCAAAACCTAATTCTAAAGTAGCTTTCACATACTTGATGATTATTTTAATAACAATAAGATGAGAGTCTTTAGAGCTAGTCTAAAATATAACACAAATGCCAACACTGAAGAAGATATCTAGGTGATTAGTAGTCAAGTATATGAGACTTCCAATCATACTTTGGTACAGTATCTACTCCACTTCTTTTCCAGAATGGTCTTAAGAGAGTTTAATCGTAGTACTTATAGGTATGAGTAGGTTTGGCATTGTCCAATAAAGATCCCATATTTCATTTGTTTACTTAAAACCCAAGGAAGAACTTTAACTCTCCAACTAAAATCCTTTCAAATTCATTTTGCATAGTGGAAGAAAACTCTTAAGTAAGGGTATCCTTCGTGGATCCAAAAATAATGTCATCTACATACACCTAAGTGACGAAAACTTCACCTTTGTTTCTTGGGACAAATAAAGTTATGTCACCACCTCATCTCAAAATGTTTTTTGAGTAGAAACGTAGTGAGATGCTTATACCAAGCTCACAAAGCTTGCTTTAATCCATGTAGGGCTTTCTTTAATATCATGAAATGATTAGGAAAGTATGGTTCTTCAAAATCTTTAGGTTTTCAACATAAACTTCCTCTTTGATTACCCTATTGGGGAAGGCACTATTTATATCCATCTGGTATAACTTAATTCCAAAGTAACATGCCATACCAATGAGTAATCTCATAGACTCTAGATGTGCAACCAGAGAAAGAGTTTATTTGAAGTTAATTAATTCCATCTGAGTGTACCCTTGAGCAACAAGACGAGATTTATTTCGAGCAATCATGCCATTTTCATTCTCATTTTTCTTATACAATTATCGTGTACCTATAGGTATGGGGACAATATACTAGACATGATTCAATGCTAGACATGATTCCATTGAAACTAAGTATGTTCCTCCTGTATGGATTTGACACAATGTATGTTCTACATGGCTTCCTTGACATTTTTAGGAGGGGTAGTAAAGATGAAGCATATATAGTTCAAATTCTCTCGTATCTGACATCTTGTTCTGACACCTCCTTCAACATTATCAATAATTTTATCTGTAGAATAAGCTTTCTTAGCCCATTTCAAAAGAAATATTTTTCTTGTTCATCTTCTTCCTCTTCTTCAATAGTCTTTGGTAGATCAACCAAAGTGATAGTAGAAGGATTCTCAACATTATCCATGACATTTTTAGAAGAACCCTAATCTCCAAAAATATCACTATCTTCAGACTCAACAACTTTAGTTACACCAGAGCCGTCGATGACTACATTGATAGATTCTAGAATAGTTGAAGTGCTTAGACTATGGACCTTGTAGGCACGATTATTGTTAGAAAATCCTAGAAATATTCCAAGGCCACTATTAGCTTCAAATTTGTCTAAATTCTCTCTATCTCTGAGAATGTATCAAGTACTGCAAAACACACCAATGTGCTTTACATTTGGCTTCTTTCCAAGCATGAGTTAATAAGAAGACTGACACGTGTCAAGTCTCAAGATGCAATGGTTAAAGTGTAGCAGGAAGTGTTTGTAGCTTATGCCCAGAAATGTTTAGCAAAATTCTTGATAGTCAATATTACATTAGCCATTTCTTGAATAACATTGTTCTTCCTCTCAACAATACCATTCTATTAAGGGGTCTTTGGAGCAAAAAAATCATGTTGAATACCTATATTATCACAAAGGAAACTAAACTCTAAATTGTCAAACTATTTCCCATGATCAATTCTTATTTTGAAGATAATTCAAATAGACTCAAACTTCTCATTTTGTAGTTTAATACATAGGGTCTTGAACTTAGAAAATGCTTCTAATTTTTCCCTCATAAACATAACCTATGTATATATAGAGAAATCATTAACAACCACAATGAAATTTTTTCTCCTACCAATATTGGTAGTTCGCATAGGGCCTATCAGATCCATATGAAGAAGCTTAAGAGTTCTCATTGTGGAGAGATGTTAATTCTTGTTATGTTGACTTTTACTTTTCTTACCCAATTAATAAGGACCATACGCATTTTCAGGCAAAGTAGTTATAGAAGGAAGACCTTTAATAGTCTTGAGACTTGAGATTTTCTTCAAAAGTTTGTCGTTAACATGACCTAATAGCAGGTGTAAAAGTTCTTTTGTATTGAGACCTAATATGTTGCACATAACCTCGGGAGGGTTACTAACACAATAGCAATTGCCTTTTGACTTAGTTCCCTTAACCATAATATTTCCCAAACTGTCATACATTATACACTCCTTTTGAATGAATTTGATTGAGTACTTGTTGTCATAGATTTGGTTAATACTTATAAGATTATCGTTTAAACCTTTCATATATAGGGCATCCTTAAGCTTATCCAAGTGCACTAATGGATCCTTTACCATAAATTAAAGCTTTATTTCCATCTTTAAAATTAATAGACCCATTATTAGCCAGAATCAGATTGGTGAAGAAGGATTTATCTCTAGTCATATAACAAGAAAAACCATTGTCAAAGCACCAACATCCAAACACTTGAGTCTTAAGAGTATTATGCACGGCATTGCAATTTAGACACAATTCACCATGAGCGTTAATCTAAAAGGACTTTAACTCTTGGAGAAATATAATTTCTTCATTTTTGTAAAACCAATGCTTCATTAGTTAGAGTGACTTATAGATTTATCAAATCCTTTATATGACTCAACATTATAGTTTCATAACATGAAGATTCTCTATGAGTGGTGGAGGTAGAGAAGAAACCAAAGGTGTATGAGACAAGAGAGAGAGAGAGAGAGGGAGACTCTTTAAACTTAGCACATTATAAGTGCAATCATTACCATAATCCTTAACAAAAGGATCAAGACGCTTGACTTTGGTAGTATCGACATAAGAACAAACTTGAAGATCATTAAGTTATGCTTCATAATTATCCAACAGAGACTCAAGAAATGCCTTTTCATCTTTCAAGATACAATTATCTTTCTTCAAAGTGAGATTGAGTAGCTAACTAGAGAGGTCCAAATGCTTTTATCATTTTCTTTCAAACTATTGTTAATTTTGGTCATATTCTTCTTCAGCTTAGATTCTCATACACAAGTTGATCATAAGACTATTGAAGGGAAAAATAGTCATTAATAGCATCAGTCTAATAAGAGGTTCTAGAAGAAACGATAATAAAGTGAGAAGCCATCAATGTAGAAAAAGCAAAAGTAATAACCATAGTTTTTTTCTAGAGGAGGCACAGTTTGTAAGAGGAATACATATCATACTTTATTTCCAAGAAATCCTAGGCTTTCTTGGAGCTATTAAGCTCTACACTTGAGTTCGTACTAGTAACAGAATGGATACGTAAGTATAACCCTTGACATCAGTTTTTGTGATGTACATAGGGAAATTCCAACCATTCTCAATCAAGGACCACACATCATTATTTAATGATCTTAAATAATAATACATTTGAGATCTCCAATAAAAGTAACATTTACCATTAAACTGAGGAGGTCCACCAACCAAATCTCTCATATCATTCATCATAAAAATTTAATGAACATAAACATAGAGAAAGAAGGAAAGGTTCAACACTGAAGTGGTTAAGCCCAAAAATATTGTGTACATGCTTTGATACCAATCAAAAGAGTCTAACAATAGGTGCACTACCAGGGTAAAGAGATACAAACTTCTTAAGGACTCACCTCCACAAATAGTGAAGAAAATAAGGAGAGAATAAATACCACAATCCAGAAACAATAAACATGCTACATAGTCAAGAAAGAAAGTATGTTATACTGAAAGTACAAATATTTCTAATCAGATTCCAAAACCTATATGTTGAAACATATATGATCAACATTCTAATTGAACTCATGCCATAACAGATCATACAAACACAATCATACAACAGAGTAAATGAATATAGAACCCCTATCTATATGGTAAAATCCTTGGGTTACTTATGACAATCACTTGGTAGAAAAGTATTAGGTTTATGTTAGTATTGACAATATTTGTGAAACAAAACATATAATTATAATTTTAGTTTCTAGGTGTCTTAGAAGAATTTTTCTCAAGTCAAAGAAACTATCGAGCCATAGTGGTCATATTCCTAGTATATATTTCTATTTCTATGCACATTAGATTGCATATTAGATACAATAGGAACAATGTGAAATTAGGCCACTCAATCAATCGAGCAATATAACCTGATTCAATTAATTTTACCACATGACTAGATCGATTAAGATATTTACTCAATCAATCGAGGACTAGATCGATCGAGTTAAATCAATAGATTAATTCACTTCTTGAATAATTAATTAAATGTTGACTTGATTGATCGAAACTACATTCCATCGATCTACCAATGTACTCGGTTGATCGAACAGTTAGTTATTTGATTTTAAAATGTATTTTTATTACAATTTAAATTGGATTTTTATTGTATTGTCCTTATTTTTTATAATTATTTTAACTGATTTTATAGACAATATAGTAATTCTATTTTAACTTAATGCTCTTCAAAATATTCTCTCCCTTGTTTTACTTTAAGTTTTCAAGTAGGATTTTTCATTAAATTATCAAACATTTGTGGTTATGTTTGATGGATTAACAAGCCTATAATAATAATTGTATTATTATGCTTTTAACTGATTGATCTAGAGTTGCTAGTTGTTTTTGATCTATCTGATATGTTATTTAAATTAACTAATTAAAGTTGTTCATCGTTGAATTTTCTCTACGAAACACACTTACACTTGTGTTTATGCGCTATCTTTTCATGTGATAGTAGTGCGAGTTTGACTGGCTCATGGGACTCAATTTTGTCAAAACATTAGTCTATATTTGAATGTTTATCATATAGAAACTATGATAAAAGTAGCAGCTTATAAGTAAATTACTTAGGGGAATTACCTGGATGGGTAATTTGAGTCATATCCTTGTAACTGGATACTTATTTTTCATAATGGATAGTTAGGTGGTTCTATGGATCGGTGATTTTCATCTTAGGTCATTAGTATGGCCTAGCTTGTTTCCACCTAAAAATCTCTTATGTTGATCTTTATTTTTTGCATTACTTCATTTACACATGGTTACACGCTTGGTTGCTTATGAAATTTTAATTTTTCATGCTTCCATTGATATTTCACTAGTTGACAAGTTAGATCCATAACTAAATGTAATAACTTTCATTTGGTATAAGAGTCAGTCACTAGATAAACTTAGTGTTTCCCATGACCTTATTATATATCATCTTATTGAGGCTAATAGCTTGGATGTTGAGGAATTAAAATCCTTTTTTTCTTTCTGAATATAATTTTAAAATTTTTCAAGAATTGTTTTCTAAAGGTGCTAGAGCCATAAAAAGAAATATGACATTAAAAGTAAAAATTGAAAAGTTAAATGAATAACTTGAGACACATGAAAGCTTTTCAATTAAATTAATTAAAGAAAATAATATTTTGCAAGAACAAAATAATACTTTGAATTTGAGACTTGTAGGTTTGAAAGAAGAAAATCACAAGCTTGCTGCAAATAAAGAAAAATTAATGCAAGAGCTTGAACAATCCAAGGAAGCTATAAAAAGACTAACCATTGGAACATTCCTGCTTTTATTTTTACTTTTATTGATGTTTCTTTAGTTTCAAAGAAAAAGATAAAAAAATAAAATAAAAAGGAGGAATGTAAACATGTTTTAACATTGACATGATCATTACATGCTCCATTCATATTTATTTTGATTGGCTATACATTATACAATGGATACATTATATTGGCTTATGCATAATTCCTTAATAATAATAATAATAATATTGAAGGAAAAATAAAATTACAAAAGCTTTTGCATGCACAAAAAGAAAGTGCCACAATTGGTTAAACAAAAAGAAAATAAATAATTAATCCCTCATAAAAAATGAATACAAGAGGGAATACAAAAAATAAAAATAAAAATTCTCTCTAGGTAAATAAATTTTATTTTTTATAAGTATGAATTCAACTGTAATTTTTATGATAGGTGATATTCTTTCTTTTGACTCTTTCATATTTTGAATAAAATTAATTTAATCATTTGTGTGTACTATTGTAATCATGTTAAGTTAGGCCTACTAAGTCTACTACCTTCAAGTTAAAAAAAAATTATAAATATTTATTTTTATAAATTTTTGTTTTATCTTAACTTATTTAGAGGAGCCATAGAACAGATAGAGTCTATTCATTCTTTGGGAAACTTACTGTTTTTATCTCTCTGTTTTGTTTGTTCTAAGCCTTTTAGAATGTGTACTTCTCTTTAAAGTCATTAATTACACTGCTTGTTTGCAAAACCTATTTCCATTGTTTCATGATTATGTTTGTTTATTCGTATGACAAAAAAAGACAAGAAAATTGGTATCAAAAACTTTGAACTCAAATTGAAACATCAAAAAAGAGGATAGTTAATTTAGGAGGAGATTTCTATTTTTAAATTACTTTGATTTTTTGGATATTTAATATAAGAGGAGTTGTTTCTTAATTTCTATCATCTGTTTAATCCTCTTTTGATCATTCTTTGTTTTTCTATTATTAGATGCATTGAACTATTATGAATAATGAGTCCTTTGGGACAAGCTGTTCACTTGTTGGTGTTTTAGTTTTTTATTGTAAACAAGAGTTTTCAAGATTCAAGTGAAGATGGTTCCATCGGATCATAGAATAATACCACTATATAAAAATTTAATTTTTCTATGAGCCTTATGTAGTGAGGGATAGGTTTTGTTATACAAATATACCAAAGGGGGAGATTGTTAGGTTTATGTTAGTATTGACAATATTCATAAAAAAAAAGCATATAATTGTAATTTTAGTTTTTAGATGTGTCTTAGAAGAATTTTTTCCATTCAAACAGACTCTCGAGCTTCAACGATCACATATCAGGTATATGTCTATTCTTGTACACATTAGATTGCATATTAGACACAATAGATATAATGTGAAATTAGGCCACTCAATTGATCAAGTAATGACTAGATTGATCGAGCAATCAAATCTAACTAAATTAATTTTAACACATGACTAGATTGATCGATGGATTTACTCGATCGATCGCAAATCACTGGATCGATCCACTTCATGAATACCTAATAAATGTTGACTAGATCAATCGAGACTACATTCAATCAATCAATCGATGTACTCTATCAATTGAGCACTTAGTTAGATCGATCGAGCAGCCAATTATATGATTTTAAAACATATTTCTATTATGATTTGGATTGGATTTTTACTTTATTGTCCTTTTTTCTTTAAAGTGTTTTAACTAAATTTGTGGACAATATATTAATTCTATTTTAACCTAATATCCTTCAAAATATTCTATAAATACAAACGTAAGCACATATTTGAAACTAACCACACAAGAGATATTATGCTTATTCTCTTCATATTTTATTCTCTATCTTATTTTGCTAAAAGTTTTCAAGTAGTCTTTTTTATTTAGTTAACTTATCAAACATTTGTAGTTATCTCTGATGGATTAACAAGCCTATAAATAAGCTACTTGGAGACATTACCAAGGAGGGTAGTTTGAGTCATAGCCTTGTAACTGGATACCTATCTTTCATAGAGGATAATTAGGTGGTTTAATGGACCAGCGGTTTTCCTCTTTGGTTAGTGGTTTGGTCTAGGTTTTTTCCACCTAAGAGTCTTATGTGTTGATCTTTATTTTTTGCATTACTTTATTTACACGTGATTGTATGCTTAGCCACTTACAAAATTTTAATTTGTCATACTTTCCCTAATATTTTGCTTTTTAATGAGTTAGATCCATAACTAAATAAATAAACTTTCATAAACAATCCACTAAATAATAAACATATAAAACCTAATAGAAATATAAATGCAAAGAACTTTATCTGTTGGGACCATACTTCCCTAACTGACTATTGCTACTCTCGTTCGTTGCCTCCGTAACTACTTGATTTTCCATATGGATCTGACTCTCCTTCAGAGCCAACACTCCATGTAATAGTATGATTGGAAACCAATAATCAACAATGTGTACAAATAACATGGAAAACAACTTAACCATGACCACTAGAAATCAATGTCTTAGGAGCTCACAAATAGCTAAGCGCAATCCCAAAGGCAAAGTATTGCTCACACCTCACTAGTGAAATAGTCTTAAGCACTCATAGCTTAATAACACTATTTTACTCTCACAAAGATGTATCACAACAATGGAAAAACACTTAAGATGGTTTGTGAAAATTGAATTAGAATCGCTATAATATTTTTTGTAGAGTTTTATTAGGAATTTTTAATTAAATAACATTTAAGAGGGGGATATTTATAAAAAAAAATCAATTACATAGGTATCTCGTCGAGGCCTCACTAACCACTCATTGACTACTAATTGAGGAGTCTGACAAACAGTTTGTTGAGGCACCTAAATATTTGATTTTTTATTTTAAAAATTATTGAATAATTTTTCACAAATACTGATTAATGAAACAAAACAAAAAATGAAACATTCAATCTAGCATACATACTACGAAAACCAACCATATGGTGTGTGTAAACATGTTCGCATACAAAGTGTACCTAATTTTGTGCATGTGTACTTTACTGATCATCAGTAACTAACCTTAGAGAAAGACAAATACATTAAGTAAAATAAATAGACTATGTGTTTTGCACAGAGGAATTTCAATAAAGATTGAAAGAATTACAAGACTTACAAAAATTCAAAAATATTTTCCTTGGTATAATTCTATTAAAATTTCAAAAAAATTATTTTTGCACTCTCTATCCTTCTCTCTCTCTACTCAGGCTATTCGTTTGTTATCATTGACCCTTTCTAACCCCTCATTGAGATTCTCACCAAGTTTAAATTTTTACAAAATCTTCATCACCTCGTCGACTACCTTAGTGAGCAGGTCAAAAAGCTCGTGAGATTTCCTAT
Source organism: Hippophae gyantsensis (assembly GCA_030763125.1). Taxonomy (NCBI): domain Eukaryota; kingdom Viridiplantae; phylum Streptophyta; class Magnoliopsida; order Rosales; family Elaeagnaceae; genus Hippophae; species Hippophae gyantsensis. Next base: position 71,062,455 of record CM061028.1, on the reverse strand, counting down.
ATTAACCTTATTAGCCTTTCATTTCAATCCATATATTTTTCTAAAAACTTTCCTTTTCTTTAAACACTTTTTCCTTTTTTTCCAAATTTAGTCGACCTATCTCCCTTTACCTTACCTCTAAAATGGCCCATAAGAGAACTAGAAGAAGGAGAGTCCTACAAAAGAACTAGAATAGTAGGTAAAGTCTATAGGTCCCTATTCTCATCACCTGATCCCTATTATTGGAGAGAGATCTATGATGATATATTTCTTCTCTCCATCCATTTGTATATTAAAGAATATATCGAGATATTTATTTTAATTGCATTCAATTATTTATAGATTCAATTTCTATGTCTCTTTCTAAATGCAATTTTTAATTTAATGATCATTCATTAAATCTGAGTATGTCGAACTAATTATTACTATAGGATTTAGTTAAGTTGTCATGTTTGTAAAAATTAATCTAGGTGAATATTTTACAAAATAATTAGAGATTATTTCTTTGTTCAAGATTTTTACAAAGTTTATTACTGATTAATATATTAACAATATATTTTATGTAATAAATTTAAAATCTAAAAATTAGGTTTTAGGATCTGATTTTGACACCTTAAATAAGTGTTTAAATTGATAAAGTTGTCAAAAACATTGATTTAAATGGTTTTCTATTTCCTTAAGAATAAAGCATAATTTAATCTAATCAATTATTAATCCCCGTCAAAAGACTTAAGTTGATTTGATCAACAAAGAAATCCATCCCCTTCAAAAGACTTTTTCATACAAAAAAGTAAATACAATAATTTAAATTTATACTTTTAATAACCTAATTAATTCTAAAAAAGAATGGTCAACTAGCTAATAATTTTCATAAAATCTCTATTGAGGTTAATTATCTGTCTTTAATTATATGTTTTTAGATTAAAAATTTTAAAACCAAAATATTATGAAAGAATGTTTAGATTTATTTTTCATGTTTGTTTGTATGAAATTTGCTGAATTATTTAAAACCTAGCAATTTCTCTTTAGACCAACCTTGTGAGTATATCTCTCACTTTTTACAAGTGATTCGTGCACTTGCAAGCAAAGATTGTAACATTCTTCCAAATGGATGGAGAGCCCTTCCATGAAGCTTGGGACAGATTCAAACTCCTTTTGACTCAATGCTCACACCATAACTTTCCACTACAATTACAAAACCAGTTCTTTTAGGATGGATTGACACAAAAGTGTTAGTACACGATTGAAAATGTTACAAGATAAGCTATGGGAGAAAATATAGCAGAACAAAAGAATGCTCCATGAGTTATTAGGTGCCAATTCCCAACAAAAGAATACTAGAAGAAGGATAGTAGGGGTCAATAAAGTTGGACTCAAGAACGAAATGGCCTTGAAACTTACAAAATTAACTTAAGTGTAACTCCTTATTACTCAAAAAATGTCAAATCATGAGGTATGGAAAGTTTGTGGTACATTTAGGCATAGTGCTAATATTTTTTCTATTGCAACTGATTCTAGTGCAGGTAAATTGGAGAAAGCTAATCTTTTGCAAGGGTATCATCCTAACACTTACAATCACCCTAACCTCTCATGGAAACCAAATAATAACCTAGCATATACCCAAAACCAAAACAAAGGCCTTATGTAAACTAACCTTACCCACTAGATGATCCTTATAGGCCAATTTTAGAAGATAACTTGAATGCCTTTATTCAAGTTAGTAGGGATAATCAGATGGTAAATAATCATAGGTTAGATTCCTTAGAGGCTTCAGTAAAAAGGATTGAAGCTTAAGTTGGGCAGCTAGTGAAACATATGCAAAAGCATGAAAAAGGAAAGCTATCCAATCAAGCAGAACAAGCGAAGGATGTCACAATCCTTCAAAGTGGCAAGGTAGTTAACAATTTTTTACCTAAAATTTCTAATAATTTACAATCTAGTATAGGTAATAAAAAGATGAAAATATAGTCTCCTAAGAAGGTAGAGAGATAGGTGCCAATCAAGATAAAATTTATGAGGATCTAACAACTAACATCCCCAAAATACAAAAGACATTAGAACCACACTAGCCACCAATACCATTCCCACTCAGGCTAAAACTTTCAACTTTTTACTATGCTTTTTAAGGTTAATATAAATTTACCTTTATTAGATGTAATTAAGAATATGCCTCTTATTCTAAGTTTTTCAAAGAATTGAACACTAAAAAGAGAAGGCATGACGTCATCCGCGGGAACTGTTCATCCGCGCTACAAGACAAAGGTACGCCATCTTGGCGTCATCAAATGACGTCAGCAATCACTAATCCGCGTTTTACATTTTTTTTACATTTTTTTTCTCTACTTTTTCTCTCCATCCTCACCTATAAATACCCCCCTTCCCTTAACTTCAAAACACACTTCTCTCTTCTTTCTTTCTCTCTTTTCTTAGATTTTTAGGTTTTTTTAGTTTTTCTTAGTTTTTAGTTAATTTCTCTTAGTTTTAGAGTTCTTCCCTTTTTGGGAAGAACTAATTATGTTTTTGTAATTTATTAGCTTTTCGATTCAATAAATGGGAGTGCAAATTCCGCTTGGAGGTTTTCCAGCAACGGGAATAGCATCGAAGTTCTGTAAGGATTTTATTTTCTTTACAGTTATTTTTTATGCTTTATTCTTACATGTTATATTTAATTTGTCTGTGATTAAATTTAACTGTGTTGGCTATTTGTAAACATGATATAATAATAACGTTGTTATGCTTGCGAAATATTAAATAGGTAGAAAGCTCTAAAATGAATTGATTTTATTTTTATTGAAGATTTTATATTAAGAATGTTAGAGAGAAATATATTATTTTTCATTACAAACTTAAATCTGAAAATTAGATTTTAAGGTTTAGTTATCCGGTCTGATTTAGAGTAGTGCTCTTTTATTTGTTGGTACAATCGCCTGGTAGTTAGAGTGAAGCTCTATTTCAAAAGTTTTTATAAGAATTATTATCTGAAAATGTATTGACAACATGTTTTAAAACTTGAAAGTTAGTACTCGGATAACTAAATTCTTAGGTTTAATTTGGACACCTTGAATAAAGTTTAAACTGTCTAACCCCACCAAAGGTGGCATTTAAATGGTTCATTTTCAATCTCTTAGAAAAAGGAATTAATTTAATTAACCAAATTAGTTATCAACCCCACCCATAGGTGTTAATTGATTTGTTTAGTTAACAAAGAATATCTAACCCCACCAAAGGTGGTATTCATATAAAAAAGAGAGAATCAATAAATATCAATTCATATCTTTAATAAACTAATTAATATGAGCAAGCATAATTAACTTAATTATTATATCCATAAATACTCCACCATTATAAATGATAAAATTTGCATAAATGTTTATTGAATCTATGTTTATTTTTATTTAAGTAGATTAAAAACACAAAACACCAAAATATCGTGACAGGATGTTTAGGATTTAATTTCGTTTTTAAAAGTTTGAATAATAAATTAAAAACCACATACATTCCTTCCTTAGATCGACCTTGGGAGTATACTTATCATTTTCTACGAAATGATTCGTGCACTTGCGAGAGTTTTATAAATAGATAAAACCAAAGTAACGGGCAGGATCGGCGATGTCGGTTCTACCCCTATCAAGTTTTTGGCGATGTCGGTTCTACCCCTATCAATTCTATGGATAGATTTACTCATAACACTCTTCTACAGGATAGATTGGAAGATAAACTGAAAGTTGCTCTAACATTTGATAAGATAGAAGAGGACTTCAAAGAGACTGACGGGTACCATAAATTTTTAGTTAGTATGAAACCAATAGGAGAGACTAGTACACCCTTAGATCTACCTAGAACCCCACATGAGGAAGAGGTCATTCTACCTAAGCTAGAACTAAAATAATTACCTAAGCACCTAAAATATGTGTTTTTAGGATAAGGGGAAACATATCTAGCTATCATTTCGTCCATTTTGACCAAAACCCAAGAAAAAAACTTGTTAAGATGCTTAATAAATTTTAAAAGGCAATAGGTTAGAGTATCAGGGATATTAGAGGTATTGGTCCAACTATGTGTATATGCATATGATTAACCTAGAGGACAATGTTGAACGGTGAGAGAGGCCCAAAGATACTAAACTAAATCATGCAAGAGGTGGTTAAAAAGAAAATTTTGAAACTTTTAGAAGTAGAACTCATTTATTCAATTATTGATAGTAAGTGGATTTCTCTAGTTCATGTGGTATCAAAGAAATATAGAGTAACAATGGTTAAAAATGATAAAAATGAATTAGTGCCTACAAGGACAATCACTAGATCACTTTCCTCTTGCATTCATTAATCAGATGTTAGAACGATTATTTGGGCATGAATTTTACTATTTTTTGGATGGTATTTCAGGTTATTATTGGGTAATTATTGCAATAGAGGATTGAAAGAAGACCAACTTCACAATTCCTTTTGGGACTTTCGCTTTCATAAGGATGTCATTCGGGTTATATAATGCCCCTGCCATGTTTTAGATATGTATGAAGTCAATATTCTCAAACATGGTGGAAAATTCATTGAGGCATTTATTTATGATTTTCTATTTTTGGAATCTTATTTGATGATTACTAACAAAAATTGACTTTTAGAATGTTGCATTGAATGTAACCTAACATTTAGTTGGGAAAAAATTCATTTTATGGTCCAATAGGAGATTGTGCTAGGACATGTAATTTCTAACAAAAGAATTGAGATTGATAAGGCAAAAATTGAGTTGATTGTTAAACTACCATCTCTACATTTGTTAAGGGGATAAGGAGCTTCTTAGGACATGTAGGTTCACGTAGATAATTTATTTAAAGATTTTTTTAAAATAAGACATCATTTATGGTACTTTGTTGTCAAAAGATGTCTAGTTTCATTATAATGGTGATTTTCTTGTCGCATTTAATGCTTTGAAGGATAAATTAACTTTTACCCCTATTATTATAGCACCTAATTGGTCTCTCCCATTTGAAATAATGTGTGATGCTTCTAATTAAGCTATAGGAGAAATGTTGGATCAGAGAGTGGATAGGCATTTACATGTCATTTATTATGCTAGAAAAATACTCAATGACACCCAAATTAATTATTCCACTATTGAAAAAGGATTCTTGGCTATTGTATTTTCCTTAGAAAAATTTAGGTTTTATTTAGTAGGTTTTAAAGTAATTGTGCATTCTAATCATGCTACATTGAGATATCTATTAAGTAAACCTAATGTTAAACTAAGACTAATCATATGGGTTTTTCTCTCGCAAGAATTTGATATAGAGATCAAAGATAAGAAAGGTAATGAAAATGTAGTAATTGATCATCTTTCTAGGTTAATTTCTAAATTCAATTTTCTTGAATGTGAGAGTAAAAAAGGTATTGTTGAAACCTTTTATGATGAACAATTATTTTAGTAGGTCTAAACCCATAGTATGTCGACATATTATCTTGCTAATGGTGTTTTGAGACTTAATATTTCTTTTCAAGAAAAGGCTTTTACATTCTTGTAGGCAATATTTCTGGGATGTCATCATATATTCAAGATTGATCAAGATCAAGTCATCCAGATATGTGTGTTTGATGAGGAATATAAGAGCATTCTAGCCTTTTATCAGGAACTTCAATGTGGGGCCATTTTGGTGGTAAGAAAATGGCACTTAAGGTATTACAACCTATATTTTATTGCTTATTTTGTTTAAAGATGATCATATGTTTTGTATGCATTGTGATAGAATTGTTTGATTGTTAATTGTTTATATGCCTAGAATTGTTTGAATAAGTTATATTTTTATCTTTAATGATAATTTTTTAGATTGGAATTTTCTAAAACAAAATATTTAAGTTTATTTTTCGTGTTTATTTTTAAGAAATTTTTTGAATTATTTAAAATCACGTAATTTCTATTTAGATCGACCTTGAGAGTATAAATATTGTTTTTTATAAGTGATTCTTACACTTACGAGCCATTTTATAAATACAAAATTTATACATCTGTAAGCGTAATGTCACCATTATAATTGAAAGGGGCATTGAACACAAGTATTGAGAGAAATTACGATCACAATTAAACTCTCTATTTTCACATAATATTAGAACGAGTCCTTAGATCTCTTCTAACCATCATCTTACAATTACTGACTTAAGCATCAAAAGGTTAAAGACCACCCCTTTATAAGGTGGTCCGATCTTGCAGATTTATGAAGAAGGATAGATTCATGAAAGACGATCCTACTTGATATTATCAAAAATCGACATCAATATTTTTCTTTGAAAAAATTTCATGTTATCAATTATTATTTTTAAGAATTTAAAAGTTAAAACTTCATTGTATTTTAACAATTAATTAATATTTAATAGAATGTTTACGTTGACTAGTCTTTTAAATTATAATACTGTGATCAACCTGTATCACCACATATTTTAGGATAATTAAAAATGTAATAAAAAATACAAAAGTTACAATTCACCAAATGCATCCCACGTCCTCTCCTCTTCTTTCAAACCGAAGAAGCCAACACCACTAATCACCAACCAGACAGCCACCATTTTATTCCTCCACCACCCACCATCGTCTGCTAGAGCTGCCACCACCACTTTGACCTCCAACCCTAAATCTTCTAACTTTTTAACCATTATACTTCTTACTTTGAAAAGGAAAATTTAAGCACTTGTCAAATGGTGAAACAAGAAAATTTGGAGAGGTTTCATCTTCATTTGCATTTTTTGCAATAAATTTATTTTTTTACGAATTGCAATATGTTCAGCGAACCAAATCCGAACATACACAAAGTGTTCGGCAAAGGTGTTCGAACATTTCCAAAACGTGTGACCTGATAATTCCAAACATATGCTTTTGTTGCTGTTTTGTTAATGTTGCATAACATTCTACAAATGTTCAACAATAAATTGCCGAACATTTGGAAAATATAACAAGCCTTGTTAATCTTTCTTTTTTCCCTACTCTTTTAAACATCCTTCCACATATTTGCTAATTATAAACATATATTCAAATATCTATAAAATATTACAACACATCCATTATAAAAAGACGATATAAAAAATAAATGTGTCGATATTTACAATAATGTTTTCTATTTCAAGAAATTTTACATAAAATTCCATCAATATTAGTAATAATATATCTTTGATATTTTCATAAAATTAAAATTCCAAAATTTGCATAAATTAACTTTAATATTTTAATTTTAATTTTATTATAAGTAAGACATGTTATGAAGTACGAATGGAACTGGTGACAAAATAGAAGCAAATTTAACCAGGTGTCAATTGTTTTGTTGAATATCAAGTGTTGCAGCTTACAATGCGGTATGATGCTCCTTACCCACTCTTTATTGATCTTTAAAAAAAATAATTCGAAATAATGGAAAGTGTATGTACAATACAAGAATAAATTCACCAGTGAAAAATCTACAAAACCACCAGCTAGTTTCCTCTAATATCTTTATTTCCCTCTAGAAAAAGCACCCATAAGATCAGACACTTTCCAAAATTGAAACTATAGGAAAATGCAAAAAAAAAAATTCAAGAAATGAAACTATCTACAGTTCTACATGAAAGAAAAAATTATATAAATTGTTTGTTGCTTCAACCTCATTAGTGATGTTCCTATAGAAGTTGGAGAAAAGGAGCTAAAAAGATGGAAATTGCTTGGTAAACCAGTCAGAAAGACGTTTTAGTCTTTGTAAAACTTCAGAATTGTTTGCCAGATAAGTCTCAGCATTTGATAACATGACTATAAAATCGTGATTCAGTGCTCTTAAACTTCGATAGTAATTGTTCTCCAATCTTGACTCGATCACATCAAGAGATAACGGAACTGGGAACCTGTAAACATTTCATTTTAATGAAAAGAACAATGGTAAATGCAACTATAACAAATAAGTATGCTCCTGCAGCAGGACTTCAAAGGTAAAATGGGAATGAAGGAGAACAACAACATGCCTGTTCATATATTGCGGTTTTTGTGAAAGTTGCTTCAGTTTTTGAACTCCAAATCGGTCCTGAAATATAGAAAAGATTCAAGAAATTGCATATAGGTGGCAGCTCTCTTATGCATTTGTTATTCATGATCAGTTATGGAGAGCACTTCAGGGAAAACATGTCTCATATATTTTAGGATTAGTTCAATGCTAGAGTTTAATATTCACAACTTAGGGTTTAGATTATCATTAACCGGTTTATCTTTCCATCCATTCAAGGATATAATATGATGATTTTTTTCTTTTCATATTTCTATGTTTATTAGGGATATTTCTGCCCCTTAAAGCTCACCATAACCCTCATCTATATATAAATCTATCTTTTTCCCTCCCCCAAAAATGAAAAAAATATATATAATATATATATTCAATCGATACCTGGGCTGTGTTGCCTGACTGTTCTAATTTAGCAAAGGCAGAATGAAGCTTGTTTTTGCTCTCATCGTCAATATGAGGGTGCTCCCATTGAGTATTGCCATCAAACAGCTCCCAGGGACTATGCAGATGTGTCTCAGGAGGGTCACTCTTGTATTGAATAGTGTACATTTCCCATGGACTATCTGGAAATTCTAATGATTTGGGCTTTACATGAATAATCCTACCATCCCACCAACTACCATCTATTTCTCCATCATTCCACCAGACCTTGCATTTATCCCTTTTTGTCCAATTTCTCCATATAGCGGCATCATAGCGGGTTTTCTCAACAAGAAAATCAGGGAAATTAGTTACCTCAGGAAGAGTCAGTTTAAATGATTGGCCAAACACATCAGAATCAGGATCTACAAATTGGATGGTCATTTTGCAACAACTTTCACCAGACCCCGGAAGTGAAGAATACTCTAGGATTTTAACTTTACAGAATTCTACAGCTCTTACACTTCCTTTTATTGATGCCCAAGGAGGGTCATACTTCAACCCACTAAATTCTAGATACTCGTGATGTCCCTGAAAGAATAAGATAAATTTGTAAGGTGAATTAGTAAAATCATCCACCATAAAAGCCAAAATCAAAGCATTCAAACAAATATAAGATTAGAACAAGTACGAAAGAAACTAACCTGTCTCAAATATACAACTTCATCACCTAGCTGCGGAATATACCGGTAACCCTTCTCATGTGTTGTCAACATTAACCATGTTCTTCTTTTTGATGATTTATGGGGCTTCCTTCTATCTACTGAACCTGTGTCAGAAACATAGGGGCTTCCTCTCCTGGTTCTATTCGACCTCAATCCAACTGTCACCCTAGAGCTTGTTTCGCATTCTTCATGCAGCAGTAGTCGTCTGTTTGAAGTACTATTCGGGTTACTTCTAAACTTATTCAACTTAGGATCATCACTTATAGTATTTGGACTGTGGGTGGAGACCTTTGAAACCATGGAGCGTGTCCTACAAGCTCCAACACCTGAGCCCTCATGGAAATCTACTCCAGCACTACTGACATTATTGCTTAAATCTGCATTGCTTCTTCCCTTGCCATCAATATCAACTCCCAAATTATTACTACCTCTATGTGATCTAGACCTCCTATAAACAACACTGTACATTTTCTTTTCCTGTGAATGCAGCCTCCCAGAGTCCTCTACAGTTGACAAGACATTCTTCTCATGTTTTAGGCCATATTCTAGGGGTACATCTGCTTTATGATCTAAATTTATTTCACTGCTTGTGTCATCCTCAGGCACAAATGAATCTTGTTCTTTCTTAGAATGGTTTCCATTTAGCGAATCACATCTTCCACTATCTAAGTTACCTATAGAAGATTTCAGTTCCTCTTTCCCAAGACTTTCAGGATTTTTAGAAATCCTTTCAAACCTCAACTTTGTCGAAGTTGAGAATATGTTCTCATTTAAATCAGGTAAAAGATCAGCTCGGTCCTCGGTATGGATAAATGAAGCAGCTGCTTCCAAATTGGCCACTTGAATGGGTTCTGAGGATTGATTGTCCTTATCAAATTCAGTGAAAATTGAGTGCTCTGTACTATTGGCTGTAGCACCAAAATCATCAGAAGTGCTATGTCTCATATCTTGAACATTTTTTATCCCCCTAACACACATTTTAGTTTCTAAACCAGAAGTCTGAACACCAGAATCTCCTCCAGGTGTCACGACATCATTTTCTGTTTCATGGCAACAATTCAGATTACTAGTTCTAGCAGATGTATCAAATGGTTTAATTTTCGTTAACTTCTGACGTTTGAAGCTACGAGCTCTGACCATACCCCATTTAATCTTCCCATCTCTAAAATGGTCATGAACTATGTCCAATGGGACTTCCCTGGGTCCGTGAACTACATTCCATTTTGCATCCTCAAGAGAGCATTTTGGATCCTTAAAGCCAACATGGTTTACGTTTCCTTCATAGGCTTCTAGATGAACTTCTGAAGGACCAACCAACTCAGCCTGGTTATCACATCTTAACAAGGTACTGACTCGATCCACATGCTTATTTGAATCCTGCCTTGGCAATTTAAGGATCAAACTCTTCTTTTTTCCAGAATTTGTATCAAATGCATGAGGTTTAGCCCTATTTTCAGACTCATCTAATGAAATTTCTTTTCCTTTTATATGCTTTGTGAGCTCATTTTGGAAATATTTATCAGATCCATCACTATCCATGATGGAATCTGGCTGTGTGGATTCACTTTCAGGTTCACCTTCAGAAACATTGTCATCTTCCATATCAGAGGAAGTTCGAGTAATTTTAGAAAATAGCGTAAGAGCGTTACGTGCAGCAGCTCTTTGGGGTCTAAATGATTTTGATTTGGAAGATTTTCTCTTTAAATCTTTTCTCCAATTTTTTGATTTTCTGATTTTCCTACTTCTAACTGTATTTCCATCGGAGTCATCCAAATTCCTCCTTTTCACACGCCTTCCAGATGATGTCATGATCTCAATCTGAAGCATGAAAAAACATAGGTCGGAAAATCAGTTAAAGGAGTTCAAAAAATTGAGAAAATTCATTGTATTATCAATTCTTAATTGATCATATTCACTAAAACAACTTACATCAGCTTTTTGCTTTTTCCTTTTTGATCTACGAAATCCATCCATTTCATAGCCAATCCCACCGTCTTCTGAGCTGCATTCTGGATCAACTAAAGAATTAGAACTCATATTTCCTTGCTCTCCACCAGTTGAATAATCTTCAGTGACGTTGTATTCTGAATCAGTATCATCACTTTGTATTTCATTTTCTGGTTCCCAATCCATAATATCTAAAAACTCAGGTAGAGGTTCGATCAATATATCCAAGTCTGTCAAGGGCAGAATTTGGTTATCTGGATCAAAACTAAAGTCAGGTCCAGTAGCAAATTTTAGATTAGTAGGACGCCACTCGATACCAAGAGCCCCTAACCGTCTTTGCTGGTATGCACTCTGATAGGGTTCTGGATATGGTATCATACCTAGTATCATCAAAGAATAACTATAGCTTGAGACATGGCATTGCCAGAGAAACGCTTACAGAAATATTTTTTTAGATCAAACGATACTTGGTGTGGTTCAAACCTGTGATTTGAAACAGAGGGAGAGTGAATCTTACCGTCAGATCACTAGGTGAACCACACTTGCAGAAATATTTAAACGAAAAAGAAACCTGAGTCACAGAGAAGATCTTGCAGATTCCGCCGGTAAGGTGAAATCTGGGTTTCCTGTCCAATTGTAATCATGAATTGTAACAAAGTGACAAACATAATTACTGATTTAAGTCATAAATAATAAGTTAAAAAATTTATTTCTAAAAAAAAATGTTTAAAACTTTAAAATGGAGCATCATAGACTCTGAAACACATACAAGCTAGCCTATACTGACTGTGCATCATAAAGAGGTTTGCCGGAATATAGATACCGATATTTACTTTCCTTATTAATGTTGTAGAATATTATATCTAAGATATTTTCCTCAATAGTTTTGGAGCCATATATTAGGATTTCAGGTTATTAATTAGAATGTTTTTCTTTATTTTTCTCACTCTCCTCTCAACTTCTCCAATTTTCTAATATTCTAACTTCTTCATTTTCTATACTAATTGTACATCACGTGGTATTATTAACAAAGAGAGAAGACTAAAAGGATACTTAAAGGGATACTATATGCTAGTATTATTATATAAAAAATAACTTCCATTCTGATGAGGTATCATAGAAGTTCCTTATATTAGATCATTTGTATAGTTTTAATCCTTTAAATTAGAAACGATGTCATTTAGTCCCTAAGCTTTGTAAAAAGGGTCAATTAAGGACAATTATATTATTTTAATGATTTTTCATTTAAAATATTATTATTTTCTATCAAGTAATTAAAACGCAATTAAAATACGAGTTTTCAACAAGGATAAAAATAAAATTTAATATGAAATAGTTTTAAAAAAAATAAACAATAATAAAATTCAAACAAAAATTTATTTAAATATATATTTTAATTTTTAATAAAACGTATGAAAATTAACAAATATCAAAAATAATATTTTGTGAATTTTTTTATATCAATTGCGACTTTATCATTGTTAAATACTCGTATTTTAATCGGATTTAATTACTTAATAGAAAAATCATTAAAATAATATAATTTGTTTTTAATTGATCCTTTTTATAAAGCTAAGTGACGAAACAACATCGTTTCTAATATCGTTTCTAATTATTAATTGCCATGAAAGATAATGTGACTCAATACCACAAATTACTCTCCCTGCACAGATGAAAGAAAGGAGAAGAACGAAGCAAAGAGAGTACCCTAGATCAAAAAAAGTTTCATAACACCTAGTGTTTGCTCTCAAAATTATTCCTATTTTGCACTCTATCAGACGTAAAATGATACTGAAATAAAAGAAAATAATACACAGGAGCTGGATAATGGTTATATATACATTTAAGTAAAAACACTTATATTTTAGGCATCCAGAAAAAGAAATTTACATAATTTGGAAAAAGGTTAAAGCAATGCATATCATGTGCAATTATTAAAAATAGTAAAAAAATATGTAGATAGTTTTTTGATAAACACTAGGTACAAGACACGTAAAATTATAAATAAGCCACATCAGAAGCATGCATACAATCAAGATAAGTAAAAAGCTAAAAGAACAAGGGATGTTTATAAGGGCTAAGAGTGAAAGAAAATGATTTATTAGCTAAATATGAGAGAAAATTATTCATAATCTAAAAATAGCAATAATTACAAAATAATCTTTTATTTGTTTCATTTAGAGAGAAAGAGAGAGAGCCCAGTACTGTAATTCATGTTCAAAAGTTAAAAACTACCAAAACAACAAACATAATTGAATTATCCCTAAATGATTCCATAATCCTTTGCACACATTGAGTTAAGTAGAGTAAAAACCAAAAAGACAAGCATACCTGGTCTATTAGACCCCCAGAGGAATCATAAGCCAACGGTCGATAATCACCAAGGAAAAACTGTCAAAGGATTAAACCACGTATAAATACTGATAGGAAACTGGGATAAAGCAAAAAATTACAACTATAGCTTAAATGAGAAATATTTGAAAAAAATTATATCACAAAATTCTCTATGCCAAAAGGAATTACAAATTCTCTCTCAAAATGAGGAGAAAACAATTTAAAAATAGAAGCAAACTAAAACTAGAACTCTTGTTGTTCTCGGAGATAATATTGAAGCAATGAGCTGTGCATATATTTATATGCAATTTATATTCCTTCTTGCATTTCAATTATTTCAATTACCTAATAATAGGTAATCTCCAAACCACCAAATTCCTTTTTGCTATTAATATTATTTCTTCATAAAAGATGAAATCATGCATTTCGCATAAAGCCAACAAATACCACTTAAAAGCTAGTTATGCAAAATAAATCCTCTCAGCTGTAATTATTTATCCTACAAATGGAAAGGAAAAATAAATGTATGGCAATACCTGATCGTATTTCGCATCCATTTGGTACTCGCCTTGTCCCGTATTTATTATATATAGTTGACCAACATCATCAGAAAGTATGACCGAAGTTCCATCCCTATATATCAGAAAAGGAAAATTATAATAGTTACAGATAAAAAAATCAACCGAGAATACGTCATATATAGGCAAATGAACACAGTCAAATTTAATAGCTACATATTTTCTCACAGATTGTGTAATCCATAGAACTATGTATTTGATCTACAGTAACTACCTATGCAAATCTGTAGCAACCATAGTTATTTCTTCAACTGACGTTTCTTGCTTATCATGTATTTTTTCAGATTCAATTAGTGAATCAGACTTGGTTGTAAACCACCCCCAATGGAATGGTCTAGTCCCCAGAAATTGACAGGAAATGAAAATACTAAATTGGGTGTGGACATAGCATTGCCAATTTCATCTCCAACCTTTTGTGGCCCTGAGAATTTGAACCTCAACCAAAATTATAAATCAGTTCAGCAGATTACCCTTTTCTCAAGAACCTCCAGTTAAACGAAATGTTAAATCTAAAGGTGCATAACAAGCATTCTTCACATGACCCTTTGTGCAAGGGAAAATATGAAATCTAATCATTACTATCAACATACCTGATTATTATTACTAACTAGCGTCTAACCAAAGCCCTATATCTATGGGGCATCCTAAAATAGATTCATGTCCTGTTCGCAAGTTACTGTCAAAAATATTGGATACCAAAATGGTAAAAACTTCCAATTAAGGAACTGTGTCAAGTGGGTAAAACTTTATGGACCGTAAGTGAGAATAATCATACTAATCTGACTTCTCTGAGATAAAACAGAATCAAGGTCATAGTTTAGAATTTTCTCAACATACAATGGATGTTAGTGGGCTGTGTGACAAAACCAAGGTCAAAGTTTGTCTTTTTGTTACTGAGGAAGCAATTTATAAAAGTTACAGGCCAAGTACGGGGTCAAACCATCAAAAGTTAAAAACCAAAGGTCCAACTACTTACGGTGAGAACTTTCCATCAACCAGTTTGAAACGTGAAATTTCATGTATCCAGATTGGTTTGCCCTCCCATATCTAGAATCAGAAAGAAAAAATATCATACCATGGAGATCAGGAAAAGTTTAGTAAGAATAAGAAAAATGGATAATCTTCAAGGAAAAATGGGAGGGCAAATTGAAAACTTACATCCCACATAATGATTTTCCCATCATAACCAGCACTCATAGCAATCCGGGGGTTAAAAGGGTGTACATCCAGAACATATGTCTGTCATGAACAGAAGTTGGTACAATCAAAAATCATCTCATAGATAAATTAACAAACGAGAAACTTGTTTGCATATCCTCAGATAAAAAATGGAACAAGCAAGGGAAGTTGCGATTTGAGAAAAAAAAAGGCATGCAGAATGTCAGATGTTTTCAACCGTTGTTAGTAGAGGGGTGTACAAATTTTACACGAACCAAACAAACCAACCTACTTTTCTTGGTTTTTTAACAACTATTGCTTTGGTTCCATTATAATTTTTAAAGAATTGATCAAGGTTGGTTTGGTCTTTAAAATATTAAAAAACAATATACACACATAATTCAAATTAAAATATTACAATTAATCATAATATAGTACAATTACTTTAAATGACATATAAAAGTTTAATTCAAAAATACAGAGTTTAATAGATATTTATTTTGTTTTTTCTTGTCTTCTATTTATGAGATTTTAATTATCTTTATTGTGATATTATTAACTCAAAAAGTCAAAAATACATAATGTTAAAAAATTCAAAATTCAAAATCAAAGTGGTGAGTTAAAAATAAGGTAAAACAAAACAATGACAATAACACATATAGAACCACAAACAATTACAATGACATTCAATGTTTTTTGCAACTTTAAAATTTATTAATTAAATGAAGTTTTATTTATTACTCAATACACTTAAATTTTACATTTATCAAAACGATAGATAGATAACTACACATGTAATCAATTATCTTTTACACTAAATACAATTTAAAAAATAAATTAACTAGAATTAAATTATAGTTAGATTATGTTTTGAAAAGGTGACACCGTAAAACAAATGGTTAATTTTTATGTGTTTCTTCATATTTTTTTCCATTTAAACAATTATTGTTTCCGTTTCATTGTAAGTTTTAAACAACCATTAAGTATGGTTGGTTCAGTTTTTAAATGCTAGAATATATATATATATATATAATATATTAAATTTATGTTTTTCCTCCATTTAATTTGTTTGTTTTCATTATTTATCCTTTATAAAAAAAATTAAATCCAATATCATTTTAATCATCTACTCTAAGTCTTTTTATGTTGTTATATGTATGGTGTAGATAAAGATATTCAAATTAGTATATGTATGTCATAATTAAGCTACTTTTAAAGCTTAGAACTCTAGTATTATAAAATAGGGAAAAAATACCACTGTGGTCAACACCACTCTGGTCCACTAGCTAATGCAGTTGGAGCAATTACGTACACAAACTATTTTTGTTAGCAGTTCAGTCCACTAGTTTTTAAAAAAATGACATCAAAAGACAAATGGTCATTTAAATAATTCTCCCAGCTCTCTAGGCAATTAAAACCAAATGGATCTCTTTCAGGCTTTACCATCATTAAATCCAAGATATCTGCAAAAAGAGTCAGAAAAGAAGAGAAAAAGACACGGTCAAAAAGTTGAACTCACAGATTCAGTGTGCCCTGTTAAAGAATGCACCAAGCTACCGTCAGAAGCATTCCATACGCATATTCTGCAATCTGCAACAGAGAAAAGAATCATGTTATCGAATATGACATCACATAACTCCAGGGACAAATATCGAATCCATTTGTCACATAACAAGAAGGGACATAAGAAACTAGAGGTTTGTTGAAACCCCATAAAGCATTGCAAATCAAAATTGTCCTTACAATCATGAGATGGTCCCTTCTCTTTTCCAAGAACAGAAAAGGGTTTGCCAAGAAAATCTCTATAGTCTCTGAACATTTGCAAAAGATAAATTTCTCTCTTGCATATATAACAAAGACAAGATTTGTACACATAAGACAACAATCTTTTAGCCATGACCACAACTAGTCTTTACCCCGAAACACACACAAATTGTGATGATAAGACATTGGAAGCCCCAATTGACAAATACATCCAAAATAAATAAATATCAATATATTCACTATTATATAAATGATCTCAAAAACAAGTAAATGAATCCTTGCATAACATTATAGTCACTTCATTTTGTTTCAGCTGTCACTTTAAACTGTACAACCATCCATTCAGCCATTAACTACAAGTAGTATGTGGAACATTTGATAATACTACGATGTCAATAACAAAACTACAAAAGCCAAAAAAAATAAGAAACGCACCCATGATGGCAGCAAGGACAAAACGATTATCAAGGCTCCAGATAATCATATTAACCCCACGAGGAGTTGGAAGAATTCTCTGGCGAGGGCCTTCTCGTGGAGGTTGAGGAGGCATTGGTGGGGGTGGAACTTTAAGATGATATGCACGCATCCAACGGCCAACTTTCCCCTGAGACATAAAACAGAGGAAAATATGTTTGTTAAATCAATCCTATCTAGAAACAAATTTATCACACAGAAGTAAATGATAAACGGAATGAATATTGTAAAGTCATCTTTGATAATTCTTACGTGTGATCTACGCAATCTGGGAATCCAAATAATTGCACTTCCATCACGAGAGCATGTAACTATGTTGTCATGTGTGAACCTGGAATGAATACTCTTTAATAAGAAACGATTTGAGTATTTATTAATAGCTAATATTAAGTAAGGGCACATGCATAGTGAGAATCAACAAAGTTCAAGATGTGTAATAGCAGAAATGGGGAGAAAAAGGAAGGATGAAAATCAAAATAATGAATGCAGTTTAACTCTACTCCTAAAGAAGAAAAGCAGGGAAGATATTCACCAGGTATTCTTAAACTTGGGTATGTTCTCTTCCTTCAAGGTGTCTGTTGCTGTATACTTAGATGCAATAGCACAACCACTGAAAATATATGAAAAAATATCGATCAGAATTTAAATGTTTGATAATGACAGTTGGACAATACCACAATAAGCTAACCTGAATTGTACGTAATTGACATCATTCTCATGGCCAGAAAGCACATCTATCTCATGGGTTGGTTGTTCCGAGTCATCAGGGCTTGGTTTAGCAGCAGTCCACACCTACAAACAGCTAGTTATTATTTAACAAGCATATATAATTAAATATTTAACTTGACATTGGATAGTTGTGGTAACAAAAGTCACATAATGATCAAAACATTTAGAAGAGATGGAATCAAACCATGAAATAAAGAGAACATGAAGATCATCTTTTACAAAGCTCTCCTTGGAGAAAAAAATAAGGACAAAGTCCAAACATATGATAATTGCACAATCAAGAATTTGGGAGAAAATTGTTTCATCATACCCTTGCAAGAGTGTCTGAGCTACCAGTGACAAAAACTGTTCCATTAGCATTAAATGCGCAACAAAATATTTGGTGGCTGTGGGCACCAGTACTTGAGGATGGACCATTGCCATTCCCTACAACAACCAATTATATCAAACTAAGTCCCTTTTCCAAGTATATAATTCAGCAACTAAGCATAAAAAACCAACTAACCTGCAGCAGAGTCTGGACGCTTTGGAGTATATATTCGAGGATTCATATTGGAGTATCTAGCATCCCAAATCCTACATGTTCCATCATCAGACGAACTGCAATTGACAAGGGAACATAACAGGGTGAACCACATGCACAAAGTGCTTAAGGTGTCCATATATTTTCTTATAGGAAACAAAAACAATTATTGAATTATAAAAGAAGATGGTCCAGATTTAACTAGAGATCCGGCTAAGATGCTAGTACATAGACATAAGAGAAGCAACATAAATAATCAATAAGCTCATTCACCCAAACATCATTAATCCCTAAATATGTACTGTCTTCTTATATATGGTTATTATAGAAAATAAAGGATTGTAGAACAAATTGTTCCATTTTGTATCAGTAATGTTGAATCAGGACAATTCTATTATTTTATTATATTGAAAGGGGATACAAAATCTATAAATATAGATATGACTGACTATAAATAACTAAATTACCCCTAGTTTTAAAACTCCCTCTCAACTTGGAGTATAAATATTTAACATTTGCTTGGAACAAAAGAACAAATAAGCTTTTGGCAACAGCCCTTGAAATTATCTCTTAAGTGCTCATCCGACTTAACATAAGAAGTACACACGTCCCCCTTTGTTACAACCACTCTTGCGAAGTGACAATCTACTTCTACATGTTTAGTTTACTCATGGAACATAGGATCATTAGTAATATAGAATGCACCCTGATTATCACAGTACATGGCAATAGGACTCTTCACTCCAAAGCCTAGTTCACTCAACTTTTTCCCGAGGATCCATTGGGAGAAAATAACCCAAAATTTTGCTTCAGTACTAAAACGGGCTACCACATTCTGTTTCGTACTTCTCCAAGTAACCACGTTTCCTCCAATAAAACTACAAGATATTATAGTTAATTTTCTGTCAGTAAATTAACCTGCCCAAATTGCATCAGAGCAACTTACAATGTCTAAATTTTGACCCCTCTTATAAACGACTCATTCCAATAGTTCTATTGAAATCATTAACTAAGTAATTCTGTTTTTATACTAAGGATAGCAAAATTTTATCATGGCTTTATAGAATAGGTCATTCCAAATTTCAGTATTGAAACAATTATTTCCTTCTTTGTTTCGGAATGATCAAACATTCAATTTTTAGGGTGAGATTTGTGAGTTGACAAAAAGTCAACATACTTTGTTTTCACGAGTCTCTTATAAACCTTCCAAATTCTTTACCCTAATCCACAATGATGTGTGGGATCCATCTCGTATCTCTAATCAATTCAATTATGAGATTTGTGAGTTGGCAAAAAGTCAGCATATTTTGTTTTCACAAATCCCTTATAAACCTTCCAAACTCTTTATCCTAATCCACAGTGATGTGTGGGATCCATCTCATATCTCTAATCGTACTTATAGTGAGTGGTTCATTACCTTTATAGATGATCATATCCATATTTGTTGGGTCTACTTGTTAAAAGAAAAAAAAATTGAGGTTCAAAATATAGTTTTTACACAAAGATTTAAACCCAATTTAAAACACATATACAAATCCTCCACACTGATAATGGCATAAAATATTTCAATCGTACCCTACAAGCCTATCCTCAAAATCATGGGATAATACAACAGAGTTCTTATGTAGATTCTCTCCAACAAAGTAGGATAGCTGAACGAAAGAACAGACACCTCCTCGAAGTAGCTCGATCTTAAATTTTCACCAAGATCATGCCCAAAAAATTCTAGGGAGACACTGCTCTACCTTTCGCTTATCTCATCAATCATATGCTTAACTGGGTTCTCTCTTTTGAAACTCCACTTCAAAAATTACAACACTTATTTCCCACATCCCATCTTTCTATGCTACTCTGAAAGCTTTTGGTTGTATTGCATTTATTTAGGACCATTCAAGAACCAGGTTCAAACTTGAACCAAAAGCTATTAAATGTATTATCATTGGGTATTTTCCTACTCAAAAAAAAAAACTTCAAATGCTATGATCCCTCTATCAATTTAGATGTTATATTTTTTGAAAACATTCCCTACTACTAAGAATCCTCACCTCAGGAAGAGACTAGTATAAAAGAAGATAAAACTTTTGGCCAATCCTTAAACAACCATAATTTCACCCTTGATCTCACTTCATCTAAACTTATGTCACCCAATATTACTCATGATCAAAGTAATGAGTCCTATAATCCCCCAAACACACTGTCTCGCACAACTTTGCCATCTAAAGAGAGTAACTTGAACTTAGAAAGAGAAGAAAAATAAAATAACAAAGAGACAATTACTTACTCATGGAAATCAAAATTAAAGACAAGGAGAATCTCACACTTGAAACCCCAAAAGTCAGAACCGGTGGTAATTACACATATCCATGAATCTATATTAAATCTATGTAACTCTGGACCCCTAAGTATCCTGAATTATCTATTGCTCTGAGAAACTATCCTATTTCTAGATTTGTTTCATATAAATATATCTTCTGGATTTTGTGTCTTTACCACTAGTCTTGACAGAACACAAATATTGTATACACTAAAAAAATCACTCTATGACCTTAAACAATCACCTAGAGTTTAGTATGATAGATTTACAAAGATAATGAAGAACAAGGATACCAATAAAGACAATTAGATCATATAATGCTTTTACAGCACAATGGTAATAGAAGCAAAACAATTTTGGTATATGTTGATGATATAATCATGATTGGAGACAATCTGTAATAAAATGAAAGACTAAAGAAAACCCTATCCACGGAATTCGTAGCCCCTTATTAAGGACATATGAGATTTTTTTGGAGATAGAAGTGGCAAGATCAAAAAGAAGAATTAATGTATCTCAACAAAAATACATGATCGATCTCCTCACCGAAACCGGCATACTCAGATGTAAACCAAATGACACTGTTATAGAGGCTGGGAAAAAGAATGAAGATATCAGAACAGTGGGCAGAGAATGATATCAAAAATTAGTAGGAAAGATGATCTATTTAATTCACACTGGACTTAACATCGTGTTTGTAGTCAATATCGTAAGTCAATACATGCACTATTCAAAGAAAGTCCACTTGGAATCTATTTATAAAATCTTCATGTATCTTAAAAGATCACCACATGGAGCCTTGTTCTTCAAGAGAAGTGAAACCAAATGATTAAAAAAACTCTTAAATGAACTTCAAGTTACAATAAAGTCCTCAATTAAACTTTATTATGACAATAAAGTTGTCATCAACATCTCTCTTAATCCAATTCAACGTGACAAGACCAAACAGGTAGAAGTAGATAGACATTTCATCAAAAAGAAAATTGAAGATAGTATTATTTGCATGACTTATGTCTCCACAAAACAACAAACGGAAGACATATTCACCTAAGGACTTCCCAAGCCGAACTTCAATGCTTTCATCTGCAAGTTAGATATGATCTAACTTCAAAGAAAGTGTTAAAATCAAGACATTTAATAACAAGGTAACCAAATTTCATTTTCCATATACAACCAATTTTATTGACTGAGCTCACTCCCTAAAATTCTACTACGTTCAGTTTCTCTACGGTGAGTTGTAAAAATGGGTTATCATTTAAATTCATGTGAGAATGGATTCTAAGTCTTTATTGAGGATTCTAGGGGTTGTTTCTAGTCTTTGGGTGGCCATTGGGTCTCCCATAGGAGGCTGGTTTAAAGAAAACCAAACTCTATTATCAAATAGAAAATAAAGGATTCTAGAAAAAATTGTTTCATTATGTATTTCAGTATGTTTTGCACCTAATTTATAGTAAAAGTAAGAGACTAAAAAAGAAAGCTACTTGAATACAATTTTAATACAATAATTTCTACTCATTCATTTCTGATTTTTCCTAATAATTTCTTATAGCTGTACATGCTAGAAATATGGGATTTTATTATTTGTCAAGGATTTCAACAGTTATCTATGTATAAGAAGCCATTATACATTAGCCATAAGAAAATTGTAGAAAAAGGACAACAACTGACATTAACATACGCTGACAATGATGAAAATAAGACTTCTCGAAAAAATATTGGAGATGAAGGCTTAATTCATAAAAAGAACAGGAGGGATGAAAGAGATAAATTAAAAAAAGGAAGGTCAAGGGAACTTACGACAGCAGATGGTATATAGAATTGGGTCTAGGATTAAATACAATGGCAGTAACAGCTCCAGTATGTCCCCGCAGTGTAGAAATTGGAAACCCATCTGGCAAACGCCACTACCCAGAACCAAAATTACAGTAAGTAGAGCAACCAAAAGTGTTTGAAGGAAAGAAGGTAAAATAAGTTTTTTGCTACTAAACAATAAGTCATCTTCAAAATGGTTAGTTTCTTGGAAGTGCAATTGATATTTTTAAAGTACC
Organism: Hippophae gyantsensis; assembly: GCA_030763125.1. NCBI lineage: Eukaryota > Viridiplantae > Streptophyta > Magnoliopsida > Rosales > Elaeagnaceae > Hippophae > Hippophae gyantsensis. The sequence goes on along the minus strand of CM061028.1, from coordinate 71,039,517 downwards.
AAAATGGTAATTCACTTCGATAAAATGGTTAGTTTCTCACACTAATCCTTAAACAGTTAGTTTGAAAAACTAACAATTTTGTATGTTTTGTTTAAGTTTCTAGTTCAATTTCTATAATTCTTGGGTTTGAAAAGTTTAAGGAGCAATATTTGAAGATGACCTTTAGTGGAAAAAAATTCAACCGAAAACTAAGGAATTAAACAAGAAGAAAACTTACCACTCTGATGGCACAATCATTTGATGAAGATGCCACCACAGCATTGTTGGAACTTACAGATAGGTCAGTGATATCACCCTTCACGTACAAGATAAGGTGAAACAAATAAGCAATAGTTAATTAGAAAAAATGGGCAAACATGACGAATACACCTTGTATGGACCACTCAAACTCACATCATGTCCACGGCAGCTAGCCAAACAATATGATGTTTCCATTGACCAGATTTTTACCAAGCGATCATCAGAACCAGTAATAACGTATCTTCCAGAGCAATCTAACGTTGCTGCAGGATTCATGTCAATATAAACAGAAATTAGAATGTAAATCACTTTCTAACATGACACATGAGTGTATATTCCACATACTTGTCTTTCAATATTTGTCAATAGAAATGATATTAAACTCAATTTACTCTATAGAAAAGTTTAAATATTTGGTCATAATGAAAAAAAAAATTCTAGAACAAAAAAAATCTTAAAAAAAAAAGGTTCTTTTTAAATACTAATCATGATTCATGCCAAATTTTGCAAGTCGTACCTAAATTAAATATTCAGTACGTGCAAGTTTAAATAGATACAATATTGAAAGGCTACGCGAAAACCTTTAAAATAAAGCAGCAAGCAACTATGAAGTTTTACAAAGCCTCATTGAAATGATGCAACACAACGAATTAAGAAAAATACCACAATAGACAGCATTTCGATGACCCCTAAGCTTCTTCATATTTTGCATCCTATCAACCATGACCGATGGTTTTGCAATAGCGTAACAAGCTGCACGGATAGAAGGTGCACGATGGTGCCTGGTAAACCCTCCCCCAATTTCCCTCAAACTAAGCCCACGAAATTGATCAGCTCTCATATGAGGCCAGCGCATGTGAGCAGGGGGTCGTTTTACGCCATTGCTACCCTTATCTCGATCATCTAGAAAAGGAGAAACATTCATTATTTACATATAAACAAAACATAACACCTCGGCCAAAAGCTAAAAAAACAACAAATGGGACAAATAGGAGGGGAAAAATCCTAAAAAGAGGACCAAGATAGCAAATCCAGTTCATACACTCGATCAATAGATAACAGTATCTCAAAAAACTAGTTATTGCAAAAACTACTGATTACCACAGAGTCAATTATATTAAGGGGTCATTTTGTAACATTTTCTTCCGAATGATTTTGAAAACAATAGAGTTTGTTAACCTTTTTTGTTTTGTCATTTTCCATCTTCCCCATAAAAGCTTGTCAAATTTTTGCTTGTTTCTTATTAAAAAATGTTCAGAAACATTTTCCTGCTTTCTATTATATCCCCTTTTATCCATTAACTTTTTAGAAAACCATATCAAGCATAGCAATTTAAGCCAATAAGAAGTCCAGAGTACATTACTAAAAATAAGAACTTTAAAATCATTGAACAGAAAGAAGAAAATGGTTACCAAAAGAGCTTTTGTTTTCTTTAACTCAAAAATTAGAAAATCAATTTCTACAGCAAAAACCGAATACATAAAACTGGCAACACTAGAAAACAGTCCTTCAGTTTAATACTGTGGAAAGAATCCAAAACTGGAGAATTGCTTATACAACAGCCACCTACAGCTTAGAAGTGAAAATGAATCTGTTCCCATAAGAGTAGGCACATCAGCAGCTGTTGGAGCACTACCACCAAGCATACACCGTTGCTGGGGAGCTGTACTTAAGATCAACTGCCTCAAAAGCTTTACTAGGTGATCCTTCTCAACATGTGAATACCTAAATAAGTAAAAGACCAAAAATCATTAAATTAAGGACTGCAAAATTAGCGTTATCGTCTTTTACTTACTACCTAAGTGAACAAAGTAACAACATATGTCCACATTCCAAAATTAAATAACCAAGGTCTGGTTGGTTATTCGTTAGCACGTTATTAGCTTACTATATAATTTGAAACTTGGAAGCCCTCATTTCGGTAAGGGGTCTTTTGGATATAGAGTGAATAGATTTTTAGAGATGGGAGAATTTAGGATTTCTTATTGCAGAAGCTGCTCAACGAACACATTCATCATGTTAAAAAAATCATTTATGAGAAATGTCAGTAGTGTGTTTTGTAAAAATATGATTTCAAAAGTATTCTTGATTTTAAAAAAGAAAGAAAGATGGATGTATAAAAAAAATTACAGCATTAAATAGTGTGACTGCTTTTAATGACCAAAACATACATGATGACATATCAATTTCAACGGAAAAGTTAACTTAATAGTGTGATTCTTCATTCAAACCTAAGGTGCTAAAATGTACTGTTAAAACCTAGATGATTAAACAGCCCCAATTGACACTGCTAGTGGGCTTGTGTGAAGCTTCATGGTAAGAATGTCTAAGTTAGTCCTCATACTTTAAACTAAAGGTGTAAATTGGGATAGGATGTCCCATTAACCCATGGTACAACCCATTAATTTTAGGACCCCATCTCATAGTAGCATTTTTAGACAATTAAGTCTTTGACTTAAATTTAGGTAGCCACAATGATCGCAAAAATTTAATTCTGGCATTAAATTGATTAAAGAGTATGATTTGAGGAGTAAATAAGAAAGAAGTTTTCTCAAGGGACTAAGCTGACTACAACGTGAAGATAAAGTACTAACCTAGTTATGATATGATTGATTATGCAAAAAATAATTTATGTTGCTTCTTCAAAGGATGAAGGGTTTAAGTCCCTTAGCTTTTAGTCATGAACATTTTAGTTACTTAGCTTTTAAAGATTTAGTAAAGGACACTTTAGTTCCTAGTCTTTTAAATATAGAGATAATTTTATCCCTTATCTTTTAAAATTAATACCATAAACAAGCCCTCTAACCAAAGCTAAGGAATTCATATGGTACCTTTCCCTTCAAGGGAAAGAAAACAAATTGTAAAATAACCCGCTTTAAACAACCCACTTGAATCTATCAAATTTCTAAAAACAAACCCCAACATTTACTAAATGTCAAGCTACCTTCATTGCAGTGTTTACTAACGTAATACTTCCTAGATATTACAGCCCCTAGACATGGGAAAAAACTGGTTGACTATAGGAAAGAAGATAAAAGGCATAGAACATACCTCTGAACCAACATATTGTAACTTAATGGGAATGACATGTCATCATCATTTTCATCCCCACTATGCACACCACTCCTTGAATACCATGCATGATATCTTCTAGGCAAGAGTTTATGCTCGAGAAGTTCATTCCGAAACTGAGCAAAAGTTCTCTGACAAGGTCCAGCTGAAAGAAAATGCATAATAAGGAAATACACTTCTCGGAGATCAATATCCACATCAGGCTCCATATCATGACTTATATCCAACTCAGTAACTGGAGCAGCCCCATTCATTTTACTGGAGACCTTGACGCCAGCAGAAGATGCATCTTCAGAAGGTGCAAATTTTCGAAGAGCCATAACTCCTGTAGATCATCAAAGCAACAAAGTCAGGAAACTCTTTCAAAAAACACTATGCTATGTTAGTTAACCCGTATAATATTACCAAATAGTAGTCAATTGGTCGTAACCCACATTTGATAGTGAAAAGTAATAGATTTATACTGTACAAACACTGAAAATTATAAGCATGTAAATGCAATCTTGTGACAAGGTGCAGGATATGGGTTCCACTGGTACTTGACAAGATGTGTTGCCTCTAGTCCCACACATTCAGAAACATATGTATCGACTCTTATCCTTTTATTTTTTCACAACTTTTATCCTCTATTTATTAAAAAAAATTAATAGCTTACAATAATTAGAATAAAACAACCAAACAAACCATAAAATACAAAAAATTAATACATGAGAGTTTATCAAAAAGTAATTATTCAACTGCTTATGGTCAATGGTCAATGGTCAGTAATACATGTTTGTTATAAGAAGTTATTAAAAGTTCAGAAAAAAAGAAAGATATTAAAATCAAAATCCTTTATTTTATATACATTTAAAAATATTATTTAAATATAAAAGTTTTAGGTACAAAACATATTACATACGTATACAGTTTGATAAACATTTATAGTTGGACCAGTTAATACACAATCAAAACAAACACTGGACGGGTTATACGATTTTAAAGTTTATGCTGTACCAACAACTGTACCAACTAAATACACTATTGTTCAATTAGACGTAGTTTAATACTGTTAAAATTATTATATCTGATAGAACTTATCAAACAAGGCACCAGTGTCAAACACAGGTGTAATATTAAATGAAGTACTCATGAAAGCACACTGAAGATGGCCAAAGAATTCTCAAGCATCTCTTTCCTCCCTCCCAGTGTAAAGATACAAGCAATCACAATTGCATTCACTCTATACCTTGAATCTATACAGCAAATATAATTACATAAATAAGCAAAACTTGGCAACCAACAAAGGAGTCTAAATTATCAGAGGCAAAGGACACCAATGTGGAGCTAAATTGTTTGGATCCTCTTAGAGACAATACCGTGATTCCAAAAGGGTCACATATGTTCCAATGAGCACTAGCACCACAGTTGAAAAGGCACAGTAACCATTTATGCAATTTCTTTTTCCCTTTTCTTAATGAGCAAAGAAATAACAAGTGAAACCAAATAGAAAATCCACGATAAGCAGATTATGCTATTCAAAACCAATTCATCATTAGGTAAATAGCAAAAGTGTGGTGAGGTGCAAATAATTAGTAGCTTACAATAATGATGTTTATTCTCTTATGACCCATACAATTATATTCAACCCCCTTGACAGAGTCTTCCATGGTCAATCAAAACAAGTGGAAAAGTAGCAGGCTCTCTACTAGCCTTCTTTCACCAACCCTTCCAACCAAAAACTTGTCACCTCTATCATTTCCAAACTATCTTTCATATTTTTTTCCTATTTACATCAATGTCACTGATGCATCACTGGCTTTCATATTGAACATCAAAATCACGATGCCAAACAATCCAGTGAAACCCTATTACCCTATACAAGTAAGCAATTCCACCCGAACTTAAATTGGTCCACTTTAAGATGAATAGTTCCCAGTGGTTCTTAATCCTACTGCCTAAATTAATGTGGGCTTCATTAACACTAATATAGACTCCTTGAACTAGATGCAATCTTAAAAGTGGCTGCATTGAACCAAAAGGGGAATTTCTTATTTTTGAGACCTATTAAGCATTTCAAAACGCAAACCCAAAAAGGATACGAAAGAAATTTGAAATACACAAACCTGATAATAAGTGATGTCAAATTAACCAGATGAGCATTCCCAGAAACCCCAATACTTCATTCTGAATTTGTCAAAGCCGGACCTAGCAAAATTCAACGCATTCCTCTAAGGAAACTATAAGAAAAACCAAGATTCAATCTGTGAATAAAAAAAAAACAATTGCAAGCATAAAATCAGACCGCCACGGTAATCCAAATCATAAATCTTCAATGAATGCAATGATATGTAGAAGCCCTATGAAAGTTCTTCACACAATATTTGAAATTACAAGAGCACGTTGTCTTTTACCTCTTTACCTTCAGAACGACGATGTATAGAACAGTGCAGTGTGGCTTTTGCTTGGAGAATTTAGACAGTGATTAATGGCGATTCAAAAGCAAAGTAGTTGCCAATGTCAGAACCTTATAACGTAGAACCTAATTTAAAAAAATTATAATTTACAAAGTGAAACATACTCTAGATAAGGATAATTTTGAATCTCTGTCTCACCAAGTCTGTGAGCTTTTTTTGGTTGCGGTTCGTTCTTGGTTTTTCTACTTTTTGATAGAGAGAGAAAGAGGAAGAGCAGGATAAGAGAGAGAATGATGCGGAGCTAAAACGTAGCGTTTTGCGAATAAACCTTTTATTACGCTTTTCGATTTGTCCTGATGATGGACTGCGAGCCTTGAGAGTTGGGATATATGATGCAAATTAGATACTTATATGAAGCGTATAAAAACAAATATACCGCCAAATATATATATAAACACAATTAATGTTTTACAAATTTATAGTCCATTGTTCTCTGAGTCAAATTTTAATGAAGCAAACTGTAACAAAGTGTAATTAACTTCTCAAACATTGTCATTAAAAAATGGTCACCTAGCACTCCTTTCAGTGAAATTAACTTCTCAAACATTGAATTCGGTCCAAGTTCATGGTTTAGCTCCTATTTGCATGCTTAAAGAAAATGCTTATACCTTAGGAAACCTTTAAAGGAATTATCACGAATCTTGATTTCTGTAATCTAATAATCGAAGTAAATCTAGTTATTATCAATTTTATCTTCAATTATCTAATCTTTCTAAGGATTAGTAGTAATTATATTTTCTATAGAATCATAAGTGATTCATAACCATAAAAAAAAAAGTTTCAGACACTCATCTATAAGTAATGAAAAGACTCTCATACAAGCTTTCTAATATGGATAATTAGATCCATCAAAGTAAAGTATATGGGTCGTAGAAGAACCCTTTTCCAAGTGATTCATAACAAGATCCTAGGTAACTCTAACTGTATCTAATGACATGTTCTAATACGAATTCAAATTATATTTAATTATGGATTTAATTAGCTAAAGGGGTGGAATAGATAATTAGTAGAAATATAAAAAATAATTTCTTTTACAAATAGTCCGACGTGTAATCACTTGTAAATAACATAATACAAGAAAGTAAAATAACATATGAGCTTTTTATATGAAAATAACCTAAGTCACAATAATGACTTAAGAGAAAAATCATGGATCTATCATACTATCTAATTATCCACTATGAAAATATTATAAGACTATGACTCAAATTATCTACTATAGTAATGCTAACCTACTTACAAGTCTTCACTTTCTTTCACAATCTCTACAAGTAAAGTGTTTGAATTCAGACCAACGTTCTGATAAACTCGAGTCACACAAGTTATCGAACCTATTTAACTAACACTTGAAACGTTAGCATAATAACACTTGAAACGTTAGCATAATAACATAAGTGCAAATTGTGTCATAGATTGGATTAAACAATGAAAAACTTTAGCTAGCTGATTTAATAGAATAACCAATAAATCAAAATCACTAGCAACACTAGAACAGATTTTAAAACATAGTATCAAAAATATTATAGACTTGTTAATGAATCAAACACAATTATAAAATGTTTGCAACTTAACTAATGAAAAAATCCAACAAGAATAGTTTTGCAAAATAGATTTAGAGAATGTTTAGAATGTAAAAGTTAATTCAAGTGTGGTTAAATAAAAATATGGAGTATTAGGTTCTTTGTATAGGAAAGATTGAAGTCTTAATGCTTGGTTAAAGTCCAATTATAATTTTGTCCCTTAAATAATTCATAGAGCAATAAATAATAGGGACAAAATAGTAAATGAATTATTTGTTTTGAATAAAAATTAGGTTAAAGTTTAAAATCTAGATGCTCGATCGATTGAGTCAAAAAGATCAATCGATCTAACCAATCCTTGATCGATCTAGGATGATAAAAAATAAATTCTAAAATAGGTAGATCGATCTACTTAATTATTAATCGATCTAGTACTCAATCGATCGAATCTTATTCCCTTTATCAATCTACTTCAATTGAAAATTAATTCAATGACTTTTTAATCAGGATAGATTGATTCTCAATCTATCTACTCACCTTGATCAATCTAGACGTTTCTCGATCGATCGAGTAACCTATATGCAGAATATTTCTATGTGTCTAAAATCTAATGTGTATAAGAATAGAGATATACTTGAGATGGGTTCTTTTGGAACTTGATAGTTTCTTCGGCATGAAAAGTGTTCTTGAAAGACTTGCCTATAAATTAAATTACATATAATGTTTTTGCCACGAATACCGCCAACATTCATAAATCTTACCCACTTCATTATATATAATGATTGATTTGTTGGAGTTGCTAACCTTGTAATGGAACATCCTTGTTACTACTAATATTAATATTAAAAATTCATTCATTGAATAACCCTTAATTTGTGAGAGTCAATCTCATTATCTAAGTTTGTTGTTATGTAATCAAAATTTGAAACTAGACTCATTTTTTTTATATATTTTATTGTATTGTATAAGTTACATATAATTTCTTGTACTCTTCATTATATTTTTCAATATTCATATTGATGAAGTACTCCATACCCTTATTATCTGTTAAGCTTATGATTACATAAATATCCATATATTTTATTTTGACTTTGATATCTCCAATTACATCAATGCATCACATGTCTATCTTCTATTCCACTAAAGTCATATTCTTTTTTCTGCATGTTTCCTTTAGAGTACCATTTGTATATTTTCATTCTCCTTCTTGAAAAATTCATTGACCAATATGAATAAATATTACAATCTTTATATCACCTATTGTAATAAATTTTAAAAATTACACTATATTGATAATATTAGAAAATATCATAAAAATAATGATACAAATAAAAAAATGAAATATTTTATGTAATTCATTCGGTGTAACTAAATATAACCTATTATATTAGAGTTTTTTTTTAAATAATGTAACACAAAATACTATAATAAAGATGTAACATGTTACATCATAATATAACAATAACATCTATTAGTTTTAAAGTTATATATGTTTAAAAACCAACATTTCAGTAAATTATAAAGACATTTTAAGTGAGTTCATGTTTTATTATTATTTCTTTTCTCTCATTTTTATCATCTAATCAATAAATGTTTCATATTATTTTGAATGAAAAACTTGTAATAGATTATATGCATATTAGTTACATGAATGAAAAGTTGATAACAAATTATATAGATATTAATATTATGAATGTAAATTATTAATTTGTGAGAATTAGAAGCAGAAAAAAGATGTATAGAGAACAATATCAAGTAAGAGATTGATGAGTTTAACAATGGATAGCAACTTTAATAATGGACGAAATACTTACATGCAAAGCTTGATCCAATTTGTATTTTTGTAATGTCTCCTTCTTTGTTATAGGTTTGTCCTATAAAAACAACCACCAACTTATCAGAGATAAGAAATTAAGAACTCTAAATATGTTTCAATTTCAATTATTGTTCTTACAATTTGTTTTGATTTTGTTAAATGATTTGTGATTCTTGTTTTGTAAAAATAATACATGTTTTTGTTATATTTTTGATGAAATCTTACAATAATAAAACATGATCTAGGGATTGTTAGGCAATCATCTATGATGAAGCACAATCTAGTGGTTGTTTTCGCATGAATTGTGGGTGATAATATGTGTGGGTTTATGGTGAGCTAAAATGATTTAAGTTTTGAGGGCATTTTGATAAAATAACATTTATACAAATTGTTTGTTTTCATATAAAAAGATAAATTACTAATAATTATTCATGAATTTTAAGCAACATCACAACTAATAACACTAACTCATATATGTCTTATATATAAGAGTAATCACAAACACTCACTTTCATATTCATTACTTATAACTTGATTTCTTCTACTCTTTATATTATAACATTGTAAAAACAATTAGTTTACAAAAGGAATATATGCAATATAAATACCGACTCAGGATGAATTGTATTCATTAAGGAAAATAGCAATTTAGTTCAATAAAGGAATTATTGGAGTATTCAGATTAATTCAATGTTAATCTTTACCAATCAAGTTCATAAAGCCTCGAAACATTCCTCAAAACCAAACTACATCAATTTCAATTTATATCCTTTACTTGGTATCACAGTAATCAAGGCCAGCATCATACTGAAGAAGATTCTGTTTGCAATCAAAGAAGGATGAAAGTATGGAAAATGAAGATGTTTATCATGATGATATGACAGCGGAGAAATCAGGCAAGAGCAACAATGCAAGAAGTAATCACTTTTCACAATTAGATATCTACAATCTCGTTAGATTAAGAAAACTATAATGAATGGAAGAGACAAATCATATTAGTCTTACAAAGCTATGAGATCGAGGGGTTCATAAATGGAACTCAGAAATGTCCAGAAAAGTTTAAAGAAGATGGATCAGTCAATGAAGAATTTAGATTCTGGCAAAGACAAGATCAAATGATTGGACCATGGTTAATCAGCTCTTTGAATAAAGAGTTTGTCAAGAAAGTATCAGATTGTGATTTCAGTGCTGAAATGTCGGCAAATCTTGAAAGTTACTTCAATTCAAGATCTCGAGCAAAGGTTATACAATACAAGTCTAAAATGAATTCAAGCAAGAAAGAAGGTGCTTCAATCAGAGAATAGATACAAAAGATTCAAACTCTTGCAAACTGATAGGGAGCACCTCTACACATATCTGGTTCAACCATGGGAGTAACTGCTTGCAAGAAGTACTTCCACTTCAATTTTGGAATGAGTTTACGCACAATGACAAACAATGAGCAATATAAGAATGATAAATCATTAACAGTTTTACGATGAAATTGTTATTTTGGTTTGGTTTCCCTATTTAAATAAAGGGTGTGGAACGTTAGTGGTATTTTTATTTTTTTGAGATGCACTTCCTAGTATTACCGACTCTATGACATTTAGTTTTATTATTACCAAAAATGAGTAATTCTAATTTACTAATTATATAAACATAACTATTTATAATAATTCTTCGACTGTTAAAAAATAATCACTTTTACTTAGACTAGAATGACCAATTTTAGAATTAAAATGCCAATAATGAGACTAAAAGTATTACTTGAATACTAAAGTATATTTTTAGTAAAATTGAAGACTAATTCAATACTTTTGCCTTGTTAATGCTGTAACTTTGAATCATTAGATTTTCATGTTACATTATACAAATTTAAAAATAATAATTAACACACATTGTGGGGGAACAAAATAAAAAAAAGAACGTTGTGTGCAATGGATGTAACATAATAACACTAACTATTGTTTCGATATTTCAACTAAAAATTACATTATTAAAAGAATTAAACACTTATTTTGTTGTGTTCAAGTTTAGTACCATTGACAAACAAAAATAATTTTGATAAATATTACCCCTAAATATCTTTACTCCATAGTAAAATAATTTAAATTTATCAATCGATTGAAATATGTATTATTTACATAAAGGATCTTTTAATCAAAAACCCTATTTTATTACTATTTCTCATTTTGATACTACAAATGTTTTTCCATATCTTCGTGAGTCAAACAACACCATATTATTTTCTTTACTATAGCAATTCCATGAATCTTTGAACCTCAATATCCGAAAAAAGTAGAATATTTTATAAAAAAACGAGAAATTTTCCAAAGAATTGATTATAATAAAAAAACTTTCATCTTAAAATTAATTCATAAAATTAATAATAAAATACATAGACATTCCAGCAAAGTATTTAATCGATTTGGATACAAGTCATTTAATCAGGTATTTATTACATTTGATCCATTTGAAGAAAAGAAAGATTCTAAAATATTGGCCTTTTTTTAGTTGTTAAATCTCTTTTTACACTCTATTCATTCTATTTAATACATTTGAAAAAAGAAAATACCCTAAAGAATTTAAGATTCTAAAATATTGGTCTTTTTTTAGTTGTTAAATCTTTCTTTACATTCTATTCATTCTATTTAATATATTTGAAGAAAAAAAATACTCCAAAGAAATCAAATTTTCTTTTAATCGGTAAATCTATCAAATAGATCTTCCTTTTAGTTGTTAAATCTCTTTTTGATTAATCAATATTTGATAATCAAAATCCTCGTTCCAAAATTCATAGATGTATGATATTGTGAAAAATCATTCAGATTAGAAATCTTTTCTATGCAATTCCAAATACGAAGAGTTTTTGCATCCAATTAATGATGTTGAATATTTATACACTTAACCAAAAACACTCATGCTCAAAATAAATAATTGTTCAAATATCTATGTTCATGTTATTTTGAGTACAAAGTTTTCCCAAATAAAAATAAAACAAAATTCAAACAAATATATTTAAGTAGAATTTTCTAGAACGTCTCAATAAACTAGACTTATACTTCGTTTCATGCCATAAATAAACTCGGAACACTTCCACACGTGGATTCACATCTTTAAAAACCAAGACAGTCTTTCGTTCTTGGAGCAGTCAAATATTAAAAAGAGCAGCTGATTAACTGACACAATGTTAAACAACATATACATTTCTTTTATTAGTACATACATTAGCTCTCCTCTCTTAAAAAAATCTTGAACCTATTATGATTTGTATAGTACACACTAGTTCTCAAAGCAGAGTAACCAGAGTTTTAGGAGTGACCGAGGCTCATATTCCAAAAATCAACTTCAAGTTCAAGTACCTTCAAAAGCACAACCTCTGCTTTCTTGAGGACATCATCTGAAGAAGATTCCAAGCATCGATTGACAATACTTACAAGTGATGAGCAATACTGCGAAAAACCTTCATTGCCCCACCTTTCACAAGCCTCCTTTAGTTCTAATGGAACTCTGGAACCATCTTCCAAGCAGTAGACAAAACTGTCATTATAAACTGTTTCAATTGCCCAAAAGGCAGTTATTGCTACTGTGTATTCAACATCCGGGTTCATCAAACTCTCGAGAAATCTGCCATTTCATGCAAAACTTGTTATTGCTTTAAAGATAATTAATGGGATAACAGTTATAAATCAACCAAGGATGCCTACTTTTGGATGTGCTCATGTAAAATGTACAATAGTTTACTTTCGCATGATAAGGTTCTAAACGAGCCAGTTTTGTTGAGTGTGGTTTAAAATGGACCAAATATTAAAGGCAATCTCAAACATACAGTGCCTTCAATGTATACAACACCGCAATTTTAAATGGATTATTGTTCCTCTCAATTAGGAGTACTATGATTTTCTGATAGTTAAATTATTATGAGAAAATTATACTACATATCATACTTTTTAGCATATACTAGTGTTGGTGGTTTTTTTTCTTCCGTAAAAGCAATTACATGATAGGTAAAACTTAGGTTACTGTGATGTTATGATTTATAATTTATAATTAAAAATGTGTTTTTCATCACGGTTTCTAATTTTAAAGAAAAAATAAAAAATAACCTAAAGAATCAAATTCTAAACCGGTGTGGCGTGCCGGTAACGAATTACTTAAATGTTTCTTGGTAGCGATTTTGATTTAAAAAAAAAAAACTAAAAAAATAAATTTTATTATTATTTTTATAAAAAAAATCAAAAACCTAAATAATTAAGAATTTTTTGATTATTTTTATAATTTTTTTAATTACTTTACGCCAATACTTATTTTTGATTATTTTTTTTATAAATTTTGCTTTTAATTATTTTCTGCAAATATTTATTTATATAAAAGCCATAAAATTTAATTCTCTAGAAAAATATTTGATAAAAATAAAAACAATCAATCAAAAATCTGATTAAAAAATCTTCTTTTTGAAGCATTATGAATCATTTCATATTTTTATAGTAATTTATAATGATTTTTTAAACCTCATATTTTATAGTAATTTATAATGATTCTTTAAACCAGTAAAAATCAAAATAAAAAATCGTTATCAAATATACATACTCAAAAATTCCAAAATTAGAAAATAAAAATGGTTATCATTTGATCCTCTCTAGAAAAAATGTTAGAAAATAGACCCATATGACCCTCTACCATTATTTTCATTCTTCTATGTTGGATCGTATGTAATTTTATTACTATTCCTATTACACTCTTAACAAACATAATTGGAGATATGCCTAATTAAGGCATTATTTTGGAGACATAGTGTCCAATTTTACTTAACAGAGTTACACAATTGTCCAATCAAATATATAAACAAATCAAGCATATTTGATTGAAAAATTCGCTAAAAAAAATCACTTGTAATGATTCTTAAACCTGTGAAAATCAAACGTACCAAAAATCAGTTAAAAAAAAAATGTAAATCACAAATAAAAATTGTTATCATTCATAACCTTAGAATCTTAGTCTTCAAGATACTTCTAACAAAAAACCAAAAAACTTCAACTAGTATAATTTTTGCATAGCACATGCACGCATGTAATACATTTTATTTAGGATAAATTTAAAATTATCTGCTGAATTATTACATTTATATCATTTGTACCAACAAATTAAATTTCATTTCATTTCTATCATTGAACTAAATTGATGGAATGACATGAATGAAATATTTTTATTCCATAAAAAAAGAACAATAAATTTATAAAATGCACTATTCATCATCTTTTTCACCGAATCTTAAGCAAATAATACTCTAATGTCAATTTCTAATAATGAATAACCCATCACCATATGATCAAAACCCATAACCCATATATGTTTTCTTATTCCCCAAGCCGTAATGTAATGGAAGTTGATGATCTTCCAAATTGCTTCCAATTTACCAACATTGGTAGCACCAGAAATTAGACTTTGATTCTGGCTTGGTTTTAATTTACCACCACTGAAAGCTTGGCTTTCAAACAAAATTCTATACCAATTTCACAAATTAGGAGCATAAATTTGCCATGCAGCAAAGCGGTTCACATGGGAGGGTGGTGATAGTGATGGTAGTAATGGATCATACTCCTATGTTTGGAAGGATTAAGTACACTATCACGAGCTTGACGAAGAGGCAAAATACATGTACCAATTTTTTACCCACGACAATTTTAGAGCTTGGGAAATCTTGGTGGTGATTGGGTACGAGGAAGATGATAAACAGTAATTATAATTTTTATTTTTTATATTTTTAACGGCTCAATGAATAGAAAATTGATAGAATGATATGAATAAATAGAAAATTGATAGAATGATATGAATAAAACATTTATAGTTCGATAGTAGAAATGAGACGAAATCGATCCATATAAATGATAAATGATGACTTGACTTTTTTTATTTTTTTATTTTTAACGGTTTAATGAACAGAAAACTGATAGTTATATGAATGAAACATTTTATCGTTCGATGGTAGAAATGAGACGAAATCGATACAAATGCAATAATTTTGTGGTATATTTGTAGGTTTAGGTTAACCCTTTTATTTATGCTTGTTTGATACCTTGAAAAAAATACTTTCAAAGCTTTTAGGTGTGCTAGATCTATTTGAGATTCGATTATTGGGTTTTTGGCTTGAGAAGTGAGTTGTGAGATAGTTTGATCAATTGAGGGAATACACAATTGCCTCAATTAATCTCATACTCTTAATTCCAATTCATACTCTTTTAATTCATACTCTTTTAATACAAGCTCAACCAATCGAGTAAGGTCTTTTGCTCGATAGAGGTTGACATGACTCAAAAAAATTTAAGTGTTTGATCAATCGAGACACTTTTTTTAATATATTTTTTTTACATATGTCTCATCATGTGATGATATTTAAAGGTATAAATTGAGATGAGATGTCTTACTAACCCATGGTACAACCTATTAATTTTATGAATACATCATATGTTGTCTCACTTATTTTAGATTAATTGCGATGATAATAAGATGATATATGTTAGATATCCTATTTGTACCAAATGCCTAAATAAGACAACTAAAAATACAATAATAAAAAAATGAAGCATGATTATCTATAATAAACATGAAGGAATTAATCAAGAGTTTAGGGTCATTATTCTAGAAATCCATAAAACATTTGTTTAGGTATGAGTTTTGTCTTTCGTATAAAAGACCTTATCACAATTTTCATGCTTTATGTTTTTCTGCTCTCTAAGAAAACGTTTTTCATGAATGTTTCTTGGTTATGCTTTTATGATAGTTATGCCTATTGTGTAGATACCATGCTCTTGTTCAACATGTTCTTGAATTTGTTGTTCTAGGTTACCCAGTTATACTAAATCTAAAACTGTAAAATTGGTTATAAAATGGGCATGATAAGAAAGTGACATTGAAAAAAAACATAACACAAAGATTAAAGAAACACATTACAAATTATAATTATATGTACCTGCAATATTCTTGATTTGGCTGCTGAGGAACAACATCAGAGAGATGAATTCCCCACTTAAAAGCTTCTCTTTTAAACCAAGCAATCTCATCATTCAAAGCAGATAAACCCCCCAATATCAATTCCACATCACTACTACTTTCATTAGACTCCTTCCAAGCTTTTACTAACACACTTGCAACAAACCCAACAAAAGCTCTAACAAATATGTAATCTTGCGCCTGCATTTTTTTTTCAATTCTGTTATTTAAATATGGGTTCTCATCTCTCAATCAGTATAAACAAGTAAAACCCAAAAAAAAAAACTCTAAAATTACCAGCCATCTCTTGAAGGCGGAGAGATCAAGAGACCCATCTCGAATGCTGAGGATCAGAGGGTGTCTAGTAGCTCCAGTGTACATCAAACGGTGCTTCCTAAGCCACGTCTCCATCACTCCACCATCTACTATTACTCCTGTCTTCGGCTTCACCTCCATCTTCGTATGAATCATTTGGTTGAGGCAGAGAGAAACAAACACTTTCAGAGTTTCAGTCGTTTTTTTTCTTTTTCCTTTTAAGTTATTTGCTTCTTGTGAATTGGATTTGGAAGCCTGAAAATAGAGTATTGGGCTGGGCCTTGGCGCATTTAAAAGTGAGCACATGTCCCAATTCTATACACTTGGGGAGCATGCAACACAAACAGCCAGCCTCAGTCTCGCCACAAGAAGTGCATTTCATGTACAAATACAAAGCAGGTTTCGGCGTGTCGGCTATAATTGCCAAACGGTGACGACACGTGGAACTTGATTCCACCTGTTACAAACGGAGTAATTTTATTTGGAGCAATATTATTTTTAATGTTTACCGTTAATTTAAACATATTAAATATTTATATTTAAATTAATATTATATATTTTGATAAATTTTAACAATAATTAATATATCTAGTATATCTGTATCTCAATTCATTAATATTATTAATGAGTTTAGATAATAAAAAATTTATAACAATAACTTAAATAAAAGTATTTTATATATACTATTAATAATTTAATAATTTTCATCATTATTAATACTTAAGAATATAACTAATCATAATAAGGCATTAAATATAATATTAATTAATTATAATAATTTATATATTTAATAACTATTTATAACGTAAGTGATATTATCATTATTTTTTTATTTATTTTTAAATAGTGTTATATGTTTTTCCTTTTTTTTAGATAATAATAGATCATATGATGTAACACGTGATTAAATAATTTAAAAAAAATTATTCATTTTCTAAAAAAACTTAATAAATTATCACGTGTTACAGTATATAATTAATGTAATATGTAAAAAAACAAAAAACAAAAGAGGAAAAAACCTGTACCATTTCTCTTTATTTGTATTTAATAAAACCCATATTCACGAATGTGTTTATTTTGTTAGGCAAATCGACTGAGATCAACATCAATTAATAATACTTAATTTATTCGTAAGTAAAAATGTAATGAAAATAAATAAAACAAAAAGATATTGAATTGTCCCAACCGAAATCCTATTAACCCATCGCCTAATCCATTTATTCATTCATTGATTTTAATGAGAAAAAAAATGTAATGTCTAGATTTTTACTAATATGATTGAGCTTTTCTTTGCAAATTAAAAAAAAATCATAAAAACTTTAAAAAAATCGATAACTATTCCTTTGCATTCTTTGAATACGTAGGCCGGTAAATTACTAAAAAAATCATGCCAAAATGTATTATATTTAGGGTGTCTATCTTTTCCGATACTTAAGTTAATTTTTGAAAAAAAGATTAAAATTAGAAATAATTTAAGAGTTTTTAGTATGAGTTTATATGTACATTTTCAAATTATAAAGACATATTTAAAAGTTTTGACATATAACATAACCATAAACAACTAATATCAATTAATTATTAATTAAATATTAAATTAATTAATATATAATTATTTATAATATTAATGATATTCTATAAATATGATAATTTCATTAACATTGATTTTAAAATTTAAATAATAAAAGATATATATCTAATTGTGTGTTGATTGTATTTATTTAACTTGTTAATATCATCTTGGATCAATCAAATAGTGCTACGTATACTTGGTATTTTCCTATTCAACATAAGTATGGTAGGTTGTTTGGGCCGCTTCTAAATGGGTAGGTAAGTTGACTTAGTAATAGTTGGTTATGAAGCATCTTAACTTAACTATGTAGTTGGTACCTTATATATCTTTATGCCATAATGAACATGAGGTCACAAGCTTTCTAATGGTTGCTTCATGCCTTAACGAGAGTCTTAGTTGGAAAGTTATGGTCAGTCAACTATGAAATCACTATTTTGACTTTTTAAATCTGAAATCTTTGTAGCCTGATTTTGCTTGATCTTCTCTCAATACAACCATTGAGTTGATGAGAGATTGAGATTGGGCATAGTAGTCTATATAAAGACTCTATCACTATTAACCTTACTCACAACAGTCAATCAATACTTAAGGTTAGAGCTTTCAAGAGAAAAATTGGAGAACAATTTTAGCTCCACCCAACTCTTGATAAGTGGATTGATACCTTTATTTTTTTTAACTTTTTTTCTTCATTTTTCCTTGAATTTTCATGAACCCTAGGAACTTGAAGAATAAAGTACTCTTGGAATTTTTTTCTTTTCTTCTAATAGATCCACAATGGTAAACCATGAATTTTCTGAATAGTTTCTTTTAAGAGCTAGAAGTTTATATCCGTTGCTTCAACTTTGATAAACCTTATTCTTGGAATACAATTTCTGGTAGCAAGACACACAAACATTTTCACAAAAGGGATCCAAAAAGAAGAATCGAGATGTAGATAAATCCAAAACCAAGAGTAGACACTTATATGAAAATGACTCACACCGTGCATGGTAGGACATGAGGGACCCATAGGTAGACTAGGACGGGACAAAACTGTAGAACTTGTGAGAGTAATGATAGCAAACCAATAGAGAGACTCGACCACATGACCAATTGAGAAGGGAAGAGGTCGACGAACCACATCTTTCCGTGACTGACAGTCAAAAGGTCTGACCAACTGAGTGGATGGTGTGGAGTTGGTCGGTCCTTTCTTCTTTAGTGACGATGATGGCTCCGGTAGTGCTTCCGATGGTGGTTCCAACTCATGATTCCATTCTGACTCCCTTATTTGATGTGACCCTATAAATATCGTTAACATTTTTGGCCCTTTTTCTAATGAATATATTCCAAAAGACATACTAAATTCTAAACCAGAGTGTAAAGTTAAATATAAAGTTGATTCAATGGTTGCAATCATTACTAAACCCGTGATGGATAAGTTGAGAGAGATGTTTGAAATTCATGGTGATATTGAAATTATTCTTCCTGGGTAAGGTTTGATCCCTAGTAATCCCCTATCGAGAGGAATCACCATTTTTATTGGTCTTAGATTCTCGTTCCTCTTATTGGTATGTGAGTTCCTTTGTAAAGTTGAGGTTCTTCTAGGATAGTTTCTTTCTAATTTCTAGAGAAATATTTTGTCCTACTAAATCTTATGAAAGGAAAATAGTAGGGAGTTTACTTGGCTAAGTTATGTTCTCTGTACTATCTTCATTTTGTAAGTGGTGGATGGTTTAGCCTAAGGCTATATGATAACCGTAGGTTTATTCATTGACTTTCCCAAGTCTAACAATGGTTGGCATCCTTCGTGGTTCATTACGATTGGTGCTTATGATGTTGCATGCCTTGAACTTGGTGCTACATCTGCAAAATTTGTTCCTAGTGGTAGCTATCCATGTAAATACAACTTACACTTTTGAAGACACTTTATTGTTTTTTTATTTTGCTAAATTTTCTCTCTTTGATGCAGTATGCTGGAAGATAGTCAAATTTAATGTCGATATGTGGGATTTTGATCAATTATCTACTCTATCTAGTAGAGAGCAAAACTATGAGAGACCACTGATTTTTGAGAGAATTGCATACTAGAGGTTGTAGCTCAATACAACAATTCCTAATACCTTTGATGATCCTATTCCCAAAAGTAAGTGTTCTATGAGTCTCATTTTCTTTACTTGGTTAATGATTTCATATGACTTACTTTTTTTGTAAAAATAAATTCACAACACATTTCTTCATAGAAAAGACTCAACTACCAATACATTTCAACTTATAAGTTGATTTCTAGGGTTAAAAGGTCAGATAGGAGGTGGATACGTGCTTAGGAAATAAAGAACATGCCAAACCATCACTTACTAGCTTGAGGCGACTGTAAAGGCTGATGTGCCAAACGAAGCCCCAATTTCTCCTTCAATTGAAGACTTTACCATGGATGATGAGGCTCCATAAACAAGTCTTTTAACGCTCATTCTCCAGTCACTTCTCCCGAGTCTTTAAGAGCAAGGATTGCTCAAGCAACTAGACTTAGAGTTGTGCGGTTATTTCAGAAATCTAGGAAGATATAAGCTATTGTTCAAGAATTTATTTCTAAGGACCTGGATTTTTCTTATCTCGTGGTGAAG
Source organism: Hippophae gyantsensis (assembly GCA_030763125.1). NCBI lineage: Eukaryota > Viridiplantae > Streptophyta > Magnoliopsida > Rosales > Elaeagnaceae > Hippophae > Hippophae gyantsensis. The sequence goes on along the minus strand of CM061028.1, from coordinate 71,018,956 downwards.
ATTGCTCATGGTACCATTATTGAGAGAAACTTGGCCTTAGCTTTACTAGGGCAGAATCGAGAGGATAGCCAGTGCGATCTAACACTTTGATGGAAGCATATCATGCTTAGGAAGTTACAAAAAAGGCTCTTATAACTTTAGAGAAGATTGTGTGGCTATAGGGAGAGCTCTTGAGAAAGCCTATGGTCAATTCTGACGAGAGCTAACTAGAAAGGATGGTCAGATGGTAGATCTGGATGTTGAGATACATGCACTAACCCAACAACTTGAAACATCAATTGAGGAAGCAATAGATGACTATCTTGATTCATAAGACTTCAAGGCTGACACTAGAGTCACTTGAGTTCATGGATTTCACGCCATGAAAAGAAGATTCAAAAAATTCTAGCCAGACTTAGCCCTTCCTCCATGTAACTTACTAGATTACACTAGTGTTGCAGTTGAGTACGGTGAGTATGATGACAACTAAGACATTGAAAAGGTGAGACCTCATCTGGAGCGACATTGTAGACTTCTATTGATGTTGGAAATAAAGTCCACAATTAACTGCTAGAACATAAAGAGTAATAGATGTGGTACTCATTACTATTGTTCTGTCAAAGGACGCCAAGAATGAAGACCATAGTAGGACTTAAGAGTTAGGATACATACTTTACTATGTTTTTTTTTGTTTTTAGTCAAAGTGTTGGTACTTGGCTTTACTTTGTAGCTCTAGAAGCATTTGAAATTTTGAATGAGATTAGCATTTCACTTTTGTTATTTTTGCTTGTATTCCATATTTTATTTTGATTAGCACTTTAGTGACCTTGAGGCCGCACTTGATTAATTTTGTGTAACCTTAGGAGATCACACTTGTTTATTTTTGTGACCTTAGAAGATCACTTTTAGTTTATGTGGGCATGTAACTCTTGGTTGGTGTGAGATACGTAATACTAACACTAAGTCATTTTATCATACTTTTTTGAAAATTGCAAAACGAAACTGAAGTGAACCAATCATGATTGTTCAAGATGAGATTGGCATTAGTTCCCAATGCATATCCAAGAGAATCCAATATGACACTTGGTGACACTAAATAGGGTAGGGGAAGATCGAGTATGTGCAGTGTAGGATGAACAACAAACCACCACATAACTAGTGATGGCTAGGGGACTGAATAACTAGATGGACGAGTAGCCAGAAGGTTGGGCAGTTGGGAAATGTCGACTAGTTCATGCAAAGTAGAGTGTGGCACTCGTGGGAGGTGTGGGCTTACTAACAGGTGTTGCATGACAAACTAGTTGAATGGGAAACTAGGAAATTCATCGACAATATAAATCTTGATAATCAAACTTTGATGCTTGTGATATCGGTTAGGTCTCGTTTGCTACAATCATGGTGAACGATTTTTGACCGTTTGTAGGACCCGATAAATGAAGGTCCTATCTTATTGGTGTTGTGATATTTCCTAACGCAACTTACCTAAACTCCAAATCTCAACTTTTTTTCCAACTCTAACTTTTTTCCTAAATGAGAAGTTTTTCTTATCCTTCCAAGTGTCTTAGAAATTTTCTACAAGTTGATGGTCTGAACTCCATCCTTTTTGGACTTCTACTTTTCTCTCTTGGTCTTCCAAAGTCAATGGGAGGTTTTTCTAGTTCTTCTAAGTGCCTTAGGAAATTGTTTGAAAATAGGTGGTCTAAACTCCCACTCTTCCATCCCCTTGGCGGGATTTTTGAGTATAATAAGCAATGATCATTCTATAGACTCTCATTTTTGTGGACGTGTGGCTTATACCTTTTCCTTGGAAGTTCTCTAAAGGTTGTTGAATTTTAAAAAATAGTTTACTAGGTATAAAAGAGACTATGCCTTGTTTTGCTTGCCTTTCCAAATCCATGTGTCTAAATCCTAGACCATTGTCATTGTAGATGTTAGAGAGGTTATGTCCTAGATTTATTTTTCACACAAGAATAAGTCCATTAAGAACACAAGTTAATGTTATTACCTTGTTCCTAGATCACAGTCAATGTGGGTATGAAGTAAGTGTTAAGATCTATTTATTTTCCAGTAGGATGTGATCCATTAAGGTGATGGAATAGACCATCTTGATCCTGGATCTCGATCTTTATGAGCATTGGAGGGTGTTTATCCTACCTCAATTTCAGCACAAGAAGTGATCCATTAAGACAATAGTTTGATGGTAAGTAGGCCATTATCTTGATCTTGGATTACTATCACTGTGGGTGTAGAATGGATGTTGGGCTCTATTTCCTTTTTTTGCATAAGAAGTAATCCATTGAGGTAATGATAGCCAATCATGATCTTGGATATTGGTCGCTATGGGTGTGAAATGAGCATTGAACCCTGTTTCCTTTCCTACAGGATGTGATTCATTGAGACAATGGTCTTATATTCTTTTACCACTACCTTGATCCCAGGTTATTGTCGCTATGTGTATGGAATGAGCATCGGTCCTTGTTTCCTTTCCTGTATAGGAAGTAAGCCATTGAGGTAATGGTTACCACTATCGTGATCCTAGATTACTATCTTTGTAGGTATAGAATAGATGTTGAACACTATTTCCTTTCCCACATACGAAATAAATCATTATAATAGCAGTCTTATGGAGCCAATCTGGATCCTAGGCTACAATCACTATGGATGGAAAAGGTGTAATCCTACTTCATTATCCTCACAAGAATTTATCCATTAATACATTGGCTAAGTCCCTAAGGGTCAATGGTCTCTACATGGTTTTACAGAAGGAGTGGCCTTCTTAATCCAGTGTAAGACAAGTTTGATTCCTAGCTTTGACTAAGTATGGCTACTAGGTTCAATGAAAGTGTGTGATCTTTCCCAAGTCATAGTAGCATACAGTGGCACTCCTACCTTGGTGTAAAGTGGTGTTTGTTATGAATGAGTGAATGATACTCATTCTGATTGATGTTAGAGCCTTTCTGGATGCTAAGGTGGCATGACTTGAATGTTCTCATTGGGTAGAACACGTCTTGGAGAGGTAATTGACTTCATGAGTCTAGATGAATAATTGATTAGGTAAAGTGGCTTTTTTGAGTTCCCAAAGTGTAGAGATGGATGATTTTTTTTAATACACTAGTGGTGTACCCTTTTACTTCTCACATTCTAACTGAATGTCTTATAGATAGTCTAGCTAAATTATAGAGTCTAGATCCTACCCAAGTTGGTGCTTCTTGGGTAGCTCTAGGCAATTGATGATGACTTCTTGAGTGCATCTGAATTGAGTAAAATTTTCTTCAAGTTCTGCTTATTTGAAGATGAAATGACTTTCAGTCCCCAGGGTAGGAGATGGTAGATTGGAGAATGATAATCTGAAGCTGGTGTTACTCTAGAACCTTTCTGAGTTTATTCTTGAAATTTTTTTGTAAGTGGTGAGATATCTAGATCTCTCAATTCCAAGAACGTCTAAAAGATGTTGTTTAGCGAATATTTACTTCTAGATTTCATTTTTACTCATGAACTTTTGGGTGAAATTTTTCCCTACTTAGGGGTGGCTATAACTAAATAAGTGGGTAAGCACTCTAGTTTTCTCAAACTCTAATTTCCAAGGATACTAAGGTAATGCATTCTTGAGACATTATTTGTTCAACTTTGTAGGAAGAATATTTCTGGATGACACTGTTGGAATGTAGCGTATATGTCTCACTAAGTATGGCTTGGATCCATAGTCACCAAGTGTGGCCTGCATCCACAATCACTTGATGTGGTATGGATTGACAGTCATCAAGTGTGACCTGGATCCATAATTTAGAGGATGGCAAGCTAGGTAGTAGGACTTGAAGGGAAATTTTTCTAAGTAGCATGACCTAGAAGGTAGTATCAGTCCATCAAGTTCAATACAGCCTAACTTGGACTGTGTAGCCTAGAAGGTGGCATTATTGAAAGCATAACTTTGGAGGTAACTTTCTAGATATTATACCCCTTTTATGGTGCAACCTAACTTGCTAAGGCCTAATCTTCCTTCTTGTATGAATCTTTACTTTCTTGGAGTAATGTTTGTATAACAATTGTAGTTATAGAAATATATGTCAAGATTAGCAACATCTTCAACGCGGTTGTTCTAACATAATTGTGTGGGTCATCTTTCCATGTGATGGTTCCTCAAGGTAAGCCAGGGAAATATAGTATAAGTTACACATGCTTTTATAGATGGCAATCATTAGGAGATGGCTAATATATTTGCTTTCTGGAGTTATAGAAGCTCAATACTAATTGTTGTTTGGTAAACTAGGCTAGTCTACCTGGATGCTTTATTTGGCTACTCTGATTGTGAGGTTAGTCTACCTTGTTGTAGTGCATGCTAAAGTATATCTTATAGGTGCATGACTAGATACATATTCTGGGTGGCTTATGCCATGTTAGGCTTATCTAGCTCCTTCTAGGTAGCTTTATTTGGTTAATATTCTAACAGAATAAGTAGTCTGGTCTCCTCAATTGGTTAGTAACTTAAGTGTGGCCCATCCTTGAATCTAGCTGCTGGTAAAATGCTTATGAAAGTTCCTAATTGGGAGGTTGTTACCCAATTTGGATCTGAGGTGCTTGAGGTAACATAGGGTAACTAAGCTCATTTCAGTGTTCTGATTCTTTTGGAGCATGTTGAGAAAATGGCACTGGACCTAGGCATCAAACTAGTTATGAATTTGCCGAAAGGATGACATATCATCAGGAACATATTGGGAGCTTATCTAGTGATTCAATAGATCAAAATGCAATGTTAGAAGAAAAATGAAAGAAGAACGCAATGAACAGACTACAGAACATAAAGAATACAATGAATGTTCTTGAGTTTTCACTAGCTAAATAAATTGAAAACTAAAACTTATTTCCAATGGACAACACCAGATGTTGAAGTCGATTTCTATTAGGTAGTGTTCTCTAGAAACATAGATATGTAAATTACTAAAAATCACATCAAAATGTACGACACCTAGGGGTGTGTATCCACTATGATGCTTAAGTTAGTTTTTGAGAGAAAAGATTAAGATCAAAGAAAATTTGAGAGAGTTTGTGGTATGAATTTATGTGTACTTTTTCAAGTTGTGAGGACATATTTAAAGGTTTTGATGGATGATATAACCATAACGATTAATATTAATTAATTAATAGATAATTATTTATAATATTAATGACGTTCTATGAATAAGATGGTATCATTAATATTGATTTTTAAATTTAAATAATAAAATATATAAATGATTGTGCACTGAGTGAACCTATTTAATTTTTCAATGTCACAATAGACTAATCAAACGATACCCCATATATCTAATGATATCGCTTTTAGAGTATTGATAAGCTGATGATCTTAATTAATGATATTTCCATTTGGTGCAAGGCTTTTCAAAAATGTATTATATCAAAATAATTTTTTTGAAAGGATAGAGGTCAAGATTAATCAAGCTTATTGAAACATGTTAAAACAAGAATCGTGAGGAAAAGAATTAAAGCTTCTTTTACATAGACACAACCAATGTGAGAATAAGCTTATTTCGAAGACAAAGATATAATGGATACATATTCTTTTACTAATAAATAATTCCTCTTAATTTAATTATTAACCCATTCTTAACTTTTATTCAAAAGGTTTGTTATCTTTTTCAAAAATGTTACTATGATTCACTTACTAACATTATTTTGTATTCAACTCTTATATTTTCAGAAAATTAAAAAAAATAATGACTCTAAAACTTATAACAATAAAAATAGTATCTAGTAATATTGAACAGGTTTCAATTGAATAGCGTTCAATATTAAATGAATCTAAATGATTATAGCTCAATTTGAACGATGTCCAATTAGACAATGTTTAAAGTGAAATGATACGCCAAATTTTTTTTAATAGTGAAAATATATGTGATCAAGATAACATGTGCTCTTATAATGGTTACAAATTTTAATGATATAATTTTTTATTATTTTTACTATATTTTTTTATGTTATAATTTTTTTTAAAACAAATCCTCAAAAAAATATAAGAGAATTTTAAAAGAAAATGTATGTTGGAACGTGACTCTTTCATGACCATTGTAGATATACTTTTTCAATGTAAAATTCTTGAGTACCAATAAAAGTGTAGTAAAAATTACTTACTAATGTGGAGTTAGCATCAATAAAATGTAGTCAAGATTTTGCCAAAAGCAATCATCTGGGGACCTAAGATCTTACATAGGTTTCGCTCTACACAAAAAAACCAGGCTGTTCATTTCTACAAAAGTTTCACTGAGTAAATAGGGTATCCTTATTCATAGAGGCACATCGAGAGAGTATATGAATAATATAGTAAGTATTTACATCCAACATTAAAAAAATAAATTAAAAATAACAAGTTCAGTAATTTAAAGGCACAGTTTAAACAAATAAAGCATATATATATATTATATATTAAAAATACTAAAATAATCTTACATCTAATCTTCAATAAAATTATATCAAGGTCATGTCAAGTCGTAGGTTCCGGGAGCATCCACCATCACCATTAAACCTTTGACAACCATCGTTAGCGACTTTTGACAACCTAGTTGAAGGTCCAACAACCACTAAGGTAAATTTGTAAGGCTTGTCAATTTTTTGTTAGATTCTATACGACTTACAAAATAACTATATATTTATGTAACATGTAGAAAATTATGTACAATTCATATACAACTTACAAAATAATCTTAGTACATGAAAATGTTATTATTGAGTAATATTTTTTAATTCAAAACTCATCTATCCCAAAATTCATTTCTAGTAAAGTTATTCTTGTTGAGTAATATATATAACTTGAAATTTATTTATTTCAAAATATATTTTAGGTTTAATGTGACAGTATAAAGATTTTTCATGAAACTTATATAATTAACATTTTTGTAAAGCTCATAGATTTATGTGTAATTTCTATATATCTTACAAAATAACCTAGAACAACAAATGTTCATGATAAGTAATATTTTTAATTTGAAACTCGTCTATTCCAGAACTCATTTTCAAGTTTATTGTGATAGTTTAATTTTTTTTATGTTATTCTAATGTATTTCCTTTTTATTATGTATTTGTGGAAAAAAAATTAGTATAAAACTTTGGTAAAGATTATAAAATTATGTATAGAATTATAACTCTATATTAAATTTATTTTGTAAAATGTAAAGCAATTTGTACAATAATTTATAGGTTGTAAAATTATATATTTATTTGTATGATTCTCTTGCACACTGCCATTACATGCATAAATAAGCATACAAATAAATAATAAAGAATCAGTTAGTGTACAATTTTTCTATCATACTCATCCATTACAAGCAGTTTTTTTCAATGCCCTCAGTAAACTTTTTGATATAAAAATAGCACATGATATTAATAAGATAAGCATATAAATAAATAATAAAGAATCTATGAATGTAACTAATAACAATGAAAATATGTTCTGCCTACAAAGACAGCCAAACCAAAATATTCACCATCTTGAGATCAATAGAGTAGACAAAAAATCAGCTAACACAACTTACAAAAGATCACATAAGGATCTTTAGAGCATCATTTTCATGGCGGTGTAAGGCTGACTACAACACAGTTAAAACTTGTTATTTTTCTTCTTTGCCAGCTATATATGATTTATGATTTTACTTCCAAGCATTTAGAGCTTGACTATGTCCCTTATATTCAATGTAATTTGGCTGGTTAACTAATAACCAACTTCATGTGCTTTGCATAACTTATCCTTCAAGTGAGAAACTTTTATATGCAATCAGTTCATGAACGAGATAAATAATATTTCCATTTGTTACTTGACATGAATATATTTATTTTTATATAAAAAGATTATTTTAATATAATGACTAATAATACATTCTCGAAATTGAAAAAGTGAACCACTTCTTTTTCAATTAATTCAACTAATTGAGCATATGTAGCAAACTTCTTATGTGCTTAGTAGTGAAATTCACTTATGTCTTGTTTAAAGATTGATTAAAATACATCATTATTTTTTAAAATTTTAAAAAATACGATTTAGTTCTCAAATTTTTAAAACTTTGTTTCAAAACTTTTAAATCATATAATTTAGTCCCTAAATTTTTAAAATTTTACGCATGGATCCTTATTAGGCTTCCAAAATACATATTTGTGAAATAAATGTTTAGAATCAATATGTAAAATTTTAAAAATTTAAGGACTAAATCATACTATTTAAAAATTTAAGAACTGAATCGTATTATTTAAAAGTTTAAGAACTTATATTTGAAGTTTTAGAAGCATGAGAACCAAATTGTATATTTTAAAAGTTTTGAAACTATGTGTGAATTTATTTAAAGTCTGAAAGCAAATACTATACTTCAACTTTCAAGTTTTTAAACCACACTAAGTCTATAAAAAACTATTTCCTCATTGTTTACCAAAATAACAAAGCATATATACCAATCATTTGATGAATCTATGTGCATTATGAGTTAAGATGACTCAATCCAAAAGGTAACTCACTTGGTTGTGAGACCGGTGGTATATATAAACTCTACTCGTAAGGTACTCATAATACATGTGGGACTTACATTTTTATTTCTAACAAATTATATATTTTGACTTCGCTTGCATTCAAAGCATTTAAACATTTAATACTTTGAATCTAACTAACTCTAATCCACCTATGCTCAATCCGTTTGTCTAAAAGAAAGTATGAACCATACAGTAAACTGAGCTACCATCACATCATGATCCATAGGTTTAATCTATGTACATGTTCAAATTTTTGAAATTTTTACCAATTTGATATGTTAAGTACACATATCTATGTCCATATCCTATCCCTGGACACAAGTAAAGTCAATTTAACATATGTTTCAATACAAGTTTTTTTGGATTTGTACGTTTTCACTTGATTCTTTATCTATTTTTAACAATTTCTTTGGCCATATACAATTAGGTTACTCGCATTATGGTCTAGTTTTCACCATGTGAAAATTCTTGCTTATATATATTAGTAGGGGACATATTGAGTTTAGAGAGATAACGTAGATAGATGCATTAAATGAGCAGTGAATGATAATAACTCTAGGTCTTTCATTGAGTATATATAGGGGGTACATACACATGGCATTCATTTAGGTAGCCTCACGTGGACTTACAATAATGAGGTTGAAAACATACATAAAACAAGCATAAAACAAGCACGTAATCTGCATCCAAACATTGAGTCCCTCATTATTTCAGTTCGAACCCAAGAACCAAGGTGAGAGAGTGCACATACCATTTATGATGAAGATCCCCATTTTCAATGCTTCAATGCCACGCTTTAGGACACACATTCTCACTTGATTTTTGAATTTTGAACTTTGGCTAGAAATGAATAGGTATATATCTGAGGACAACAATCTTGAGGGTCCTATTCACTTTCAAATTTTCTTAGCTCATTGCCTTACAAAAAGCTCTGTCACTTTTTCCTAACTTCCAATCACATTAGCTTAGTATTGATACTATATACCTAGAAGTTTTAGGTTTCAATCTAGAGGTAAACTTGTATTAGCTCAGTTCTTCGAAAGAGTCAAAAATAATTTCGTATAACATCGGCTCTAAAAGTTTCCTTCTCTTTCAGATCAGTTCTTTCTTTTATCTCACTACTGCTTTGTTTTCACATATGTGAGAGTAAGGAGTTTGTTGGTTATAGTAACTCTAAGTCTACGGGAGACTTAAGCTTGACCTTTAGCTCAAGCTTCTTAAACAGCTTTGGGAGCTCTCACAATATAACTGTCATTATGCCTTCGACAAGCATAGCTTGACATGCTTATGAACAATAATCCATTACTCATATTTTCCTTCCTATGTCAACTAACATCGTAGTCCCCTAAGTGTGGTGCAAGAAAAATCGAGCAAGAAAGGGCATAGGCAAATCCACCTTTCAAACTAAATGATGGCAGTTTGAGCCCAAACCTTTTGGACCAAACGATGCTTCTAACCTTAGGGAGGATGACATTCTTAAGTCCATACAAATCTGCATCCCCAACTCGACATCTTTTAACAGTGACCCACCTCTCAAATATTGGATTATGTTCCATGAAAGACCACTCTGGCTCAACTTATGATTTCTTCTGCCCCACTTTATTAGATATTTCTCAAGGCATACTTAATTATGTACTAGTCAATTGCTCCCTAATGGATGGAGATACTTGTGCATCACATTACTAGGAAAGGAGCTCGACATTATAATAGGTATGCATGAGTTCAACAAGGCACAAGACCTCAAACAAAACCTATTGGAATCTCGTCAGATTTATATGTTGGCCAAACAAGACAAAGGGATGAACTCTAGATTATAGACAACGACAAAAATTGGAATCAATTCTTTTTTATCTTTGGTCAGTGGGAGTTTTGAGGATAGGAACAACTTGCTACCTCTCGTTTGGGAAAATACAAAGGCCATTCTGAGAAGGCTATGCTTACATGTGTCAGCCTTGAGCTAGGAGGCAAAGCACAGGCTGAATAAGCTCCAACAATGTTTACCCACACTAATTTTGTGGAAAAAGATCTTGTTGGATTCCCGATTAGCAACGAAGGGAATGATCAGACGGGGGTTTGGATTGTTGCAAAAACAAGTATTGCATAAGCCGTGCTCAACCTAGTAAAAGAATAACATAAAATGTAAAGATAATCCACTCAAATGTGGCTCTAATTTTGAGCTGTCCAAAAGGTTCTAATTTTTCTTAGGGTTGCTTATATATATTTATTCATATTGTAGTTTGACTAATAACATTTTTTGTTTTTATGTGCAGATATGAACCTGACGATGTGTCTTTAGATGATCTTCTAATCAATTTATAGTTATGCTAAGAGGGTCAGGTCGCCACCACCTCCAAGTCTAAGAGGAGGAAAGTATTGCCCCGAGATTGGAGGTATTGGAAATGTAGTATTAGAACTCATCAACTTCTTTAGCCACCTCCGAGAAGTTGATCATCTCCTATCCTATCTCAATGCCATCATTTGCACCTATTCTGCCATCATCAGGCAAAGGAAAATTCGTTAACTTTGTCGACATTCCATGCTCATTCAATGAGCCTGTCATGGGAAATCCCACAGCCTAAGACGAGTTCATTAACATGATACCAACTAGGACTTAGATGATCTCTATAGGACTTAGCATTGAATGTCTATAGTTTTACATCTTAATGAAGTGTTATTTATTTATTCTTTATTTGCTTAGATTAAATAATTTGAGTAGAAATTGACAGTATATATCTTTCTTCATACATGCATGAATTCTATTAAAAATGATATATCTAGGGTTACCTAAACAAATACAAATAGAAAATCCAAATATTTATCACTCACCTTACCATATAAAAAATGTACAATTTATACATGGGTCTACTATCTAAAAAATGGGTTATCATATAAAAAAAGAATATAAGAGGAATTTTTTCGACCGGGTTCTTGTGGCATAGGCCCTACAACGTCCATCCCTATTTATAAAATGGCCAAGAACTAATTACACCCATCATTGGTACCGGGGGAACATGTGTAAGTGGGCTAAACCCCTGACATTTGTTACATGCTTGATAGTGCTTTATACTGTCCACCAGCATGGTTAGCCAGACATATGATTCTTTGGGATATTTTCCTACCACCAGAGTGGGATTCACACTCATTTCCTGAACCTCCTTGAGGAGGTTTTGGCTAGCCTCGTTGGTAACATAGAGAAAGCTGGGCCTCAAAGGCATTATTCGATACAACTTACTTTATTGTAGGAAGTAACTACTTGACTTACTAATAATTGAGTAGGCTTTCCTTTTGTCTTCAAGGAGCGCTCTATGACCTCAATATTGGATGAAGGGATCAAACCATGACCTTGGTAGATTTTCAAACTGATTCACCACCTTTTTGGCCTCATATGGGTTAACACTAGACAACACCATGATTATCACTGTTCTTTTTTGTTTGGTATCATGTATCAAGGCAAGAATTTCCAAAGCATCAACTTGGCTATTACTATTACGAGAAATTTTCTCTATTTTTATGTCACCAGTTGGGAGCATTTATTTTTAGCCTCTCAAAGTACTTCCTCATCTTGTCATCCTTTGCCTCAAAAGTGCCCACATATTGGTTAACCAATAGTCTTAAATCACTAAACAACACCAATCTTAGGGCTCCTAACTTCCTCAAGGTCATCACATTGAATATAGTGGCCTCATACTCTATGACCTTATTCATTATAGGTAAATCTATTCGACCCGAATATTCATAGACATTATGCTCGTCGTTCTATATAACCACATTGATACCTACCCATTTAAAGTTGCTAGCCCCATCAGTGAATACTCTTTATATTGCTTTATCCTTCAACTATATATGTGTTCAACTCAAGTGTGCATCCATAATGCGTTGATTTACACTCGGTATATTTGGCAACAAAATCTGCTACGACCTATGCCTTGATAGTTGTACGCAATTGGAACTTAATGTTTCATTCCCCGAGTTTAGTAGATATATGGGTAAGCCTACCAACAACCTCAGGTCAGGCAAGTACATTCTTTAATGGGTAAGAAGTTAAAATGATGATGGTATGCAATCCAAAGTAATGTCTCCATTTTTGAGCCATGACTTTGAGTGTAAACACTAAATTGTCTAGTATTGGGCATTTTCCTTAAGCTTCTATCAAGAGTTGACTAACATAATAAACCAGGTCTTGGTCTTCTCTCTTTTCACAAGCAATATAACACTGATTTTCTGAGTAGTAATGGTGAGGTAAAGGTATACTTATTCACCCTAAATAGAGCTAAAGAGGACTCGTGCTTGACAAATGTAGGCTTTAATATTTTGGAAGGTATGCTTATACTCTTCCTTCCAAAACATCGAGGTGTTTTTTCCTCAATAACTTGAAAAATGAAGGCATTTATCTGTGTACCTTGAGATGAATCTATTCAAGGTGGTAATTCTCTCATTCATTGTTGTACCCTTTTAGATTCGAAGGTAATTTCATGTCTACCAGCACCTATATTTTGTCATGGTTGGCCTCTGTACCCTGAGCATAAATGAGGTATCCCAAGAATTTCCCCAAGCTAATGCCAAACACGCACTTTTTAGGATTTAATCTCATTATATGACTCTTTATCACTCCAAAAACTTCAACAAGGTCGAAGATGTCGTTTGTGTGTTGTTCAGTCTTTATCATTTATCCATTCATACATGCCTTCATATTTATTCTAAAAAGGTCTTTGACCATCTTATTCACCAAACTCTGGTAGGTCGCTCCTGTATTCTTTAGGTCAAAAGGCATCCTAATATAATAGAAGGTACCATCCTTAGTTATGAAGGCTAACTTTTCTTCATCCTCAAGGCTCATATGTATTGGGTGATAACTTGAATATGCGTCAAGGAAATTCATGATTCCATACCCAATTGTTGCGTTGACGAGTTGATGAATGCTTGGGAAAGGATAACAATCCTTAGGGCATGCATCATTGATGCCAATAAAAGTAATGCTCGTTTAGGGAGTCCAAGAAGACTTGTTGACGAGCACCATGTTTGACAGCCAAGTTGAGTAATCAAGTTCCCTAATAATCTTGGTGTCTTTCAATGAGCTAACTTGTGTCTGAACCATGTCATTCTTTTCCCTTGAGAACTTCCTCACCTTCTGTTGCATCGGTTTCCCTTTATCCAGGTTTGAGTTCATTTTAAGCACTCGACTTTCCTTGCCCCTAAGTTCCATTAATTCTACTTCATATGCATTGACCATCCAAACAAAGGGAATTCTTACCCAGCTTTCCCCAGGCCCTTAACATCATCGAGTTGACAGTAATTGCTATTTTGGCTTGAATTATTTCATGGCCATATTATAATAACCATAAGCCTTCTCTTGATCTCCTCGAACCTTCATAGTTCCTTCTTTAGTGGGATACTTAATTAATTGGTGATGTATGGAGGGAATTGCTCCTATTTTGTGTATCTATATTCTACCAAAGATCAAGTTATAATGTGCCAATGCATCCACCATCACAAAGTTTTTCATTACCATTGACACATTTTCCATGACGAACAACTTGACAATTCCTAGGGCGTAAGTGGTTCTGCTATTAAACCTTATCAAGGGCATTTCCTTTTCTATGACATCATCCTCCCTGACTCCCAATGCATATAGAATGAATATAAAGATTAGATCCATTGAAATTTCACCATTATTCGAAAGACATCACACGAACCCACTCTCATCGTGATGACCAGAGGGTTCTTATGTGGACAAGTTACCTTGTCCTCTTCATTAAACATTATACGGATAACATGACATTTTCTTTGTATATTGAACACCCCACAACCTATTTCCTTTCGAGCTTTCATGGCATATCTCTTACTAGCATTGCTCGACCCACCGTTCAAACGTGGTCCTTTGTGAATGGAGTGAATTATACTAACATTATCATATGCCCGAGCAAGTTGTCTTTCTACCAGTGTGACTGTTATTCATGGCAAGCCTCTATTCTACCTAGCCTCCTTTCTTTGGTTACCATCACCCAATAGGTCGCCCAGATAGCCCTTTGGCAACAACTCTTTTGTTTTTTTTTTCAAATGTTTGTAATCTCTAATATTGTGATCGATGTCTTTGTGAAAAGCACACCACATAGTTGTGTCTCTATTCAAAGCCCGCATTCGAGGAGGCCACCTAACATTCTATTCTCCTTCCATTCTTAGAACAACCTATGTGAGGCTTACTCTTAGGGAGGTCCTCTAAATGGAAAAAGCGACCTCTCCTAGGGTTCATAACTTTTATTCCAGGAGTTGTTCCATCTTGAGTTCTACCCGACAAACCTTTTGTTCATCTGGTACTCTATTGAACTTCATTTATCGGGACTTATCTCTCTTTTTTATTTTCCTTTCTAGGCAATGGGCCTGGTCGTGCCTTCTTTCTTAACTGACTACAATTCTTTTTCTAGATTAACAAAATTATGTGTTTCTTCATAAGTTTCCTCTATCGTCTAGGTTACCCTCTTTATGAGTTTGGAAAACAAACCCGAACTTCTCAACACACTTCTCCAAAAGCTTGCACAACAATAGATTCCAAACAATTGGATCTTGCAATCTTCTCCTCATGGAACCTCTCCATAAATCCTTGGATATATTCATTCAAATTTTGAATAACGGGGAACACATAGTGTGATTATTTTTTCAATGGCTTGTTGTTAGCATAATTAGTGATAAATAATATAAATAGCTCAACAAAGAAGGGATAATACCCAACTTCATATCACTGAACCATTTTCTCGTTGAATCATATAGGGAAGCCACAAAGGATTTGCACAGCATGCATCCCTTTTATCTAGAGGAATGCTAAGGAAAGTCATTATTGTTTTGAAGAGGAAAATATGTGTAATGGGATATTTTGTCCCTTTGTAGCTTAGACATTTAGAAGAAACAAAACTTTTCAAAGGGCTCACTCTACTCGATTGCACCAGAGAAAAGGGAGGACAGACGAGTTGTTTGCACACCCTATTAAGATTTGTTTGTGCCTTCCCCATATTTTGTTTTCTTATTTACTCCTCCAAGATTAATACTTTGTTTTTCCATAATAACTTCCCATCCAGGGCACGTCTAGCTACCATAAGGGTAACAGTGTTTCTAATAATGGTGTCTGGGTGACAACGTGCCTTTGCTTCACATGATCCTAGTTTTGGTTTGTCTAGTTCCATGATTCCCTTTTTTTCTCATATTTGGCCAATATTCGTTCAACTTCTTCATGTCTCTCGTCTCTTGCCCACGCATTATTAGGCACGAGCTCGACTTCCGAGATCACAAGATTCTCATAACTCGACACGTTGACCTTTCTCTTCAACTCTAGGTTTTCTCTTCACATTTCACTTCTCATTTCCTCCATGGATCTTTTCATGTCCATTAACTAATAAAGTAATTCTAATTTTAGGTTTACCAACTCTCTGGTCTCATTTGTTGTCTCCTTCAACCCCCTTCTCAAGAGTTGGCATGTCGATGACAATATCTTCGCCTTGTGGGTCGACTAGTCAAGCTCTTTCCAATACCTGTGGCTCAACCATGATGTTTAGGAAAAGTATCTGAGTGAAAATGATATATGTGGTACTCTCCTCTTGCTAACAAGTTCGGTCCAAACTACAAATAAGTCCAATAAGGTAAGAGGCATTATATTCTATCCAACGTGTCTTAAAATTTGAGATCTACAGTGAGTGCCAAAATGTTGGGGGATGTATTGAGTTAGAGAGAGGATGTAGAGAGATGCATTAAATGAGCAATGAATGATGATAACTCTAGATCTTTCATTAGGTATATGTAAGGGCACATACACGTGTTGTTCATTTAGAAGGTCTATGAAGACTTACAATAATCAGGCCAAAAACGTACATAAAACAAGCATAAATGTCGATCTACAACTTGTCTTGAGTCCAACTATATGGATATTTGTTTGGTCTTCACCTTGACATGAACACATAATCTACATTCAAACACGTGTATATATATATTGGTGAAAGAAACACATTCTAAAGAAGTTCTTGTTTTTTAAATTTATAATAATTATATCGAGTAGAGTCATTTTCATAAGGCCACCGGATAATCATGACAAAAAAGAAAATAATAAAAGAAGAAGAAGAAAGAAAGTAGTTAAAAGGTTATTGATTAACAATAGCATATTATAAACATCATAGGATGAGTGGTAGAAGTTTTGTTCCATTGAAATTAACATCAAAATGACTCAATTGTGAAGACTAATCATCATTCTAAACCAGAAAACAAAAGCCAATTAATATCAATTGGAAATTGATTATTTTCCCATAAGGAATAGTATATCCTTAATTTTCAAGCTCCTCTAGATCATCGCAACACAAATTTCCAAACAGAAAGAGACTGAATTGGTGTACCTTTCCAACCAATCAACAAGCTTTTTCCGTTCATAACGAGCGTGCAAGAACTCTCACAAGAAAAATTATTCATCACGAGCTTCGCATGGTTTAGAGACAATGAGCTCAATTCAATCTCCTCCATTCCAAACCGAGCAAAAAATGACCTCCAAACATCAATTGTCACATGTCGAATCTTCCTTTCCTTTCCCTCAGTTGACACAAGATTTCTAATTCCATAACCAAAGTAATCTGATTCAAGACTTATTCTGTTTGGATCATCCCGTCTCATAAAAGCATCAAGGCTGTCAAAATATGCACCATAATAAAAAAGTGCCTCAATGAAACGGTTCACAAAGAATCGCGAGTTATGATTTCCTTCAACTTCATTGATTACCATTAGACATGGATTTATATTTCTCATCACTCTCATTACAGACTCCAATTGGTTTGGTTGTCCAACCATACTTCTCAATATAAAGTCCAAAAAAACAGCTACTGTTTCATTACCATCCAGCTCAAATAGATCTTCTTTCACATCTAACATGTCTGACATCATAACTATTTTGAAAGCAAAAGGCAAGTTCATGCTCTCAGCAAAATTTGACAATCTCTCACCTGTTTCCTCAATTATATCTTTCGAAGAAGCTCCAACAGCACTTATCTTCAGAAGCTCAATCGGGCAATCTGTACGAGATGCAAGGGCCTGCATCAAGATAGTCCACTGCATACCATTCCTGATTCCAAGGTCAATTATATGAACCTTCTTGCTTTCAGCAACATGTTCTACTATGGCTTGGATTCCAGCAAATTGTGCTAATTGAGAGAATGGAACATTTCTATGATATGCAAGAGTTGTCTCATTTATTCTCATCAATGCTTCATCAAGATCGAATTCTTGCATTTCCCTCAAACCCTTCGATTTCATTCTTCCTGTATCTCCATCAATCTTTTCTCGCAGACCTTCAGAAAAATGGTGAACTATTCTTTGAATTGGATTCCCAGTATTGGAAGACAAGGAGTTACACAATTTCAGTATTTTGCTCGCACTTTTGAACTGTTGACATCTCAATTTCTCAGCAGCATCAAAAAGAAACTCGACGAGCTCTACATCTTTTTTTTCTTCATAAGAAAGACTGTTGAAGGACCATTCAAAAGGGTGACTAAACAATGAGGTAACTTCCATTGTTTGAGAATGAGACTGAATGTATCTTGAACCTGAAATCCTCAAGATGTCATTAGTTGATAATTTCCTCTCTGCTGCCTCCTTACATGCTGTATCTATTTTAATGCTTGGCTCAATAATTCTATCCCCGCTCAATCGTTTTAAACCACCGCCATAGTTGTTCAAAAGCTTAAGCGAACCCAAAGAATTTGGAAATTCCTTGGTCTTGTTGGCTTCGACATTCGAAATCACAGCCTGGATTTCATCAACCTTTTCAATCTCTTTTATATATGTTTGAAGACAGGGTGAATCAGCATTAAAATCAAAACCATCAACCAACCCATAATCTGAAATTGATTGTTGCTGATACGTGGAGAAATCAAATCCTTCTTCCAAAGATTCATTATTGCAAAAGCCAAATTTTTCAGAACTTAGAACATCATGTCCACTAAACTCTTTCCAGCCTTGTGCTTCATAAAATGAAACTTGTTCTGCAACATTGAGTTCTTTCATATACCGATCAAAACCTTCAGAAGTACTAGAACTAAGTTTATCCTGAACTCCATCAAAACTGAAGCTATTATTATTCGAGGGAATCATACTAAGATGGCCTGAGTTATCTAGGTATTAATTCTGAGAAAGTTATCTCTACTAGTTTTATATACTTAGCAAACCTAAACCACAATAACTTTAATTTAATTATTTTTATCGTGAGCTAGGACAAATAATTTTCAAGTACATTGAAGCTTTGATAGAGTCGTATAACTAATAATTTAATGTTTTAACATAGATATTGATGATCTACTGATTTTTCCAAGATGGCCTGCATAATTTCTTTCAATTAATTACTCAAATGAAAGATATTAGACTATAAGACTCAACAACAATTATTTCTTCTAGTGTATAATTAATTAAATACAATTATTTAATAGCATGTTTGAAATTGTTTCTCTTTTTAGTTGGAAGTGCTTTTAAAATTTTGAGACAAAGTATTTGCGCTTGTCCAAGAAGTAATTTTGAAGGAAGCAGTTTGTATAAATGTAATTTTTCCAAAATAAAACAGATGTTTTAGTTAAACAGGGTTCTAATCGATGTGTATGCAGCCAAAAAATTACATAAAATAAGAGAGAAATTTAGAACCTGATTCTAGTCGACGAGTCCAAAGAAATGAAGCAACCTTCTGTTTTTTTTTTTTTTTTTGGGTTCTAAAGATGATCACCTCCATTTTGGTTTGGGTAAAAGTTTTATAGGGTGTCTTAAGTACATCATCATTTACCTTAGCTTAATGAAAAATATATAGTAATTTTTTTTTGAAAAAATATTTAAAAAAAATATGAAATAGAATATACTAATAATGGAAAATGATAAAATAGTAAGTTTATTAATTTTTAAAAATAATAAAAAATTATTCATTAATGTTTTATATATTTAAATTTGATATTAAATTTATGTTTTTATGATTATTTTGTACTAATTATACCGTTTTTTAAAAGAAAAGAATTTATGGTATACCTCTTAAAAAATATAATATTTTTGTATACTTTTAGTAAAAGTAAGATACCAATTGTTACTCAATCCTGTTTTGGTTTTGTGACTTTGAACTTTTACTGTAACTACCAGGGCTGGGTAAATTGAAAATAAATTTAAGAAAATGAAGTGGTAACTAAATGAACAATGAAAATAATGCTGAGTTTGATTCGAGGTTTAAATGATATGATAATTATTTTATTATAAATTTAAATTTAAATTTTATAGGTATAATTTTTTTATTTATTTAATAAAAGAATTAACTTTAATACACCTAAAAAAACTGAAAATAATGCAATAGAGAAGATGAATAACCAGTTGGTATAACGAATGATCAGGAAATTACCGAACCTCGTTTTATGCATCAGAATTCAGATATTGAGAAGAATTAAAGGATTAAACGGAGAGTGACCCTTTTTGAAATTTTCTTGCAACCGAAAACGTCGGCAACAAAACAATTCTCTCTCCATTAATAGTGTTTAAATAAGATAAATGCTAAATTGAACATAAAGTTTTATAGTTTTTTTCTCTAACTTAGTATTTTGTACGGAATATAAAGAATTTTCTATAACTTAATTTTTAAGTTTTATAAAAATATCATCTATTTTTTTTTCATTAACATACAATTAAATTTTTAAATATTATAAAAATATTAAATCTTTTTTTATAAATGTTACAAAAATATTATATCGGTTAACGTGATTAACAATAAGTTACACATATATAGATGATATTTTTATAACATTTATAAAATTTAATGGTATAAAAATATTAAAAAAAATTGATAATATTTTTAAAATATTTGTAAACTTTAATGATAAAAAATAACAAAAAAATTAATGATATTTTTATCACATCTTTAAAATTTGATGATAAAAAAATTTATTTACTCTTTTATTTTTTTTAAGAAATGATTGTTGCTTTCGTTGAAGAAAAAAACTATATTTTCCTCACCAAGTTTTTAAAAATTAATACTTAAATTTTATATTATATTTTTTATTTATCAAGTCAATATTTTAACATTAAAATCTAACGTGTAACTTACAAGAATTCGTTTAATCTTTGTTAAGGTTAGTTGCAGCTAACCATTTTAAAAAATTGTTTTAAAGTTTAAGTTAATATTAACAATAAACATTTTTTAGTTATTTTTATCAATAGATAACTAGTACAAGAGCACCAAAATATTGTTACTAATTCAAAACTAAACTTTAGATGAAGTTAGTAAAATATATGAAAGGTGTGTTTACTTGCAAGAAAAAAAATGAGTGAAAAGTAAGCCATTCTTATTCTAACGTTTATTTCTCAAAAATACGATGGAAAAGAAATAATGTTCTCTTCTATTGATTATTTACATACTCTCCTGTTGGTATTGATTCTCATTCCTAAAGTCATAATATGTAATTAAAAATTATTTTTAATTTAATATTTAATATTTTATATTAATCATTATTGATTTTAAAATGATACGTAAATAAATGTGTAAATTGGGTTCGAATCTTAGTAAGACACATTGTATAACCCATTAATTTTTATAATATATAATATTTTATCTCGTATAATTTTCATGAAATAAGATATTAATGGGATCCTACTAGTTTGAGATATCTATTTTGTCTCAAATGTGTTTAAATAAGATAATTAAAAATATAAAATAATAAAAAATAACATACATGATTATTTATAATTTAAAAATTTAATAAAAAAAATGATAGAATATTATATTTAAAGTTAGGTATATTAGGACTATAATCTAAATGAGAATGAATGATATTTAAAAGAAATGAGACAATACATATTATAAGCTCATTAGAGACACTAAATGAAATATAAAATGAAATGAAATAATTCACTTTACATCTTTACATTTATATAAATTAATATTTTTTTCCCAATTTATTACATTTCTTTATTAAACACAAAAAAGATAATGGGTTTTAAGTTTATTTTTTTCTTTAATTCCCAAGAATTAGGAAACATACTCTTAAGGGACAATATCAAGATTAAAACCATAAGCTTATACAAGGACACCAAAATCATGTAAGAGTTTCAAGTTGTATATTAAATGCCAAATATAACTTCTTTCTTCCCATTCCATAAAAACATTTTTGCAAAGACCTAATACTCTTAACAATATGCATTATGGGCAAAAGTTTCTTACAAAGGGGCATATGAAAACTAAATAGATCAACAACTTTAAAACCAAAACCTAATAAACGTATGAAAAAAGAGAGAAAAAAGAGGAAAAAGAGTAAAAAACATTTGCCAAAAAAAAGAGATATCTCTCTCTAACAAAGGAGAAATAATTTAGCTAAGAGTATGGATGAAAAACAAAATCTATCAGATTCTAGCTCTACGGATATTTACTCTATGTAATCTACTCTTGATTGATCGGATAGAATCATGATCGATATGCAAGATTAATGCATCAGATTAGATTAGAACAAATCGCTTCATAAATCAGGCCAAATTGGATCATCCGTGGATTGATCCAAATCTAAATCTTTTTAAATCTAAAAAAAATCATACATTCTCAACATACTTTCCTAATTTTACAACTATTTATTTGGAAAAAAATTATAGTATGAATAATCATTTTTTAAAAAATTTTCTATTACATTTTTATAAATTAAACTCTCCCTCCCTTAAAATTTTTATAAAACTATCTATTGTTATATAAAATTTATTAAATAAAAATTCAAATCTTAGTCTTAACTATTTATTTCTTCTTATATTTATTATAAGTAGTATTATTTTTTAATATATTATAATTTGTTTAAAATAAATAAGAAAGTTTCTAAAAAATGTAAGAAAGTACTTTTCTACCATATATAATGCTCTCTTATTTTTTAATTTATTAATCTAAAATATGTAATGAACTACGTCAAATAATATTTAAGTTTTAGAAAAAAAATGAAAAAATGAAACAATTCGAATTAGGGTGATATATATCTATTGATCTATGGATCAATACTTGATCTTATCCATCTGATCTAGAATCAAAATAGATTAGATTAGAGTGAATCTTTTAAACAATTGATCGGATCATATCATCGTCGAATCAGATTGAATCCGATCCATTTTCATCTTTAGCTAGGTGAGCTCTATTTTTTAAGGAGTGGAAATGTATAATAGCTTGGGGAAAAGAATATATGGTGTCGGAGAAAAAGGGTTTTAGGCTTTCAACGTATGGCCTTTCACTTTTTGATACTCTCTCAAGTGAGTTATATATCTTACCATGAAGTGATTTATTTTTTTAAATAGTTTTGTGTGTATATTTATATGTTTTTAGTATTTAGGGTGAAAATGAACTTATTATACCTATGAATATTTTTGTTTTAAAAAGGACACATCTAATTTTTTTTGAAACTATATTTTACTAGCAATATCTTGCTAAAAACATGACTTAAATGCTAAAAATGATTGGCATGGTCAAAAAGTTAAAAAATATACAATAAGTGAAAAGGCTAAAATGCACTATTTATTTTCAAATTTTAAAACGTACAATTTGGTTCTCAAATTTTTAAAAACTCATATATAAGTCCTCAAACTTTTAAATCCTATAATTTAATCCCCAAAATTTTTAAAGTTTCACACATAAGTCGACGTAACTTTGTAACTGTGAGTTTAATTGAGTATCCATAGAAACCACCAACAATAAAGACACCACTGCATTGGTTTTGAATGCTTGGGTTAAACAAGTTTTTTATATGAGCAAGTAATAACCATTCAAGGATGGACTTGACACCACTAGTGAGGTTCAAAAAGTCATGAACCCAAGTGATGACATAATGGAAAAGTATACCTCCTTGCTCATGTACCCAAATCTAGCAAGTTCAGGGCTAATGTTGAGTGTAAAATAGTTCTTATCATATGACGAGATATAAGAGGTCTTCGTCAACAAATGACTTGCAAGATAACCTAGTCAGTGTTGAGTCAAAAAATAAACATCAATATCAAATAAACATCCAACAGGATAAACGGTCGGCTTTCAATCTCTTAATTAAAGACAAGTTTATTATTATGAATAAGGGTCATTAACAGGTATATTTTCTCCTATGTATATTCATCATTCCTCATTATTAAACATAACTTACACTCATAACTTTTCATAACTACTGACACTAAGATCTATACTCTCTCCTCAAATATCTTTTGTATCTCTATGCATTACATGGAAAGACACTAGTCTCCTCTTTGTTCTCACTACCTGGACTCATTTAAGCATCTAAGGACTAAAGATCATTACACATGTGGTAGTCCAAGGTCCTAATGATATGTTCTTTGTTCTTAGGTCTACAAGAAGCATAGATACATCTAATCATTACCGTTGATAAAAATCTATATCAACACTAAGTATTATAAATAAAATGATACTTTATATTTAGCATGAGATGTGGTAAAAGTCTTTTACATTAAAAAAAGTGTGTTAATTAGGTGCATAGGAAGCATACGTTCATCTAATCATTGTTGTTGACAAAAACTGATATCAATACTAAGTAAGTATTATAAATAAAATAATACTTTTTATTTAGGATGAGGTATCATAAACGTATTTTACATTAAAATATTGTATTAATTAGTTTATTATATTATAAAAGATATCATTTAATTCCCTAAGTTTCATAAAAGTATCATAAAATGATAAATTTGTCTATTCACACAATATTTTGATAGTTTCGTGATAAAAGTTTAATTATTTATGTAATGTTTTAATAGTTTTTATGATAAAATAACGTAACAAAAAATCATTTTTATCTTTTCATTATTTACCAATAAAATAAAGTATTAAAAAAATAATAATATTTTATTTAAAATATTAATAAAAATATTTTTTTATCATTTGTTGATATTTTTTACAAAAATAAAAGACCCAATAATATATATTTTTAAAAAAATTAAATAATCCCTTTAACTTAATATAAATAACCTATATAATATTTTCTCAATATTTTAATATAATTTAATTAATAACCACAAATTTATTACATAAAATTACAAGTTTGTTATACAGCACCACCTTAATATGAATACAAATTTATCACTACTTAAATTTTTTAATTAGAAAATTACATCGCATATGACACATACTTGGCATATAAAATGTGGACAAGCAATATCATCCAATTAAATAACGCCACGCAAGAAAACAACAAACGATCGACGTGTCATCTGCACAAGCAACTTCGTTTTGACTCCGATTATTTTTTCGTCTTCACCTTCCAAATTAAAGCAGCAAGAAGAAGAAGTTTCTCTCCCTATTAATCTCCTAAAAACCAGAAAAAAGCATTCCTTTTTCTCTATTATCCTGATACATATTCGTATTTTTATTTGTTCCGTATACTTTTGATTGGACGGTGGTGGTTGATTAGATCAGATATAGTCTAAGGACCATGGCGGAGGAAAAGTACAATCGGAAGAACCCTGCGGTGAAGAGAATCCTTCAGGAGCTCAAGGAGATGCAATCCAATCCCTCCGATGATTTCATGAGTCTACCTCTCGAGGTTTGTTTATGCAATTTCTTTTAGCTCGTAATGCATTTTGGGCTTGTATTGGTGTTTGTAGCTTGGTTGATTCTGTAATTCAGATTTTGAGGGAAAGAATTCATAATTTTGTTGAGGACGGTTGATTTTCTAAGTTGAATGCTTTTTTCTTTGATTTTTGATAATTTGTTCTTCCTTCGATACGTCATTTTCTGATCATCAATCCAATCGTTGTTATTGAGTTCGAACTTGGAATTCAATTGGGTTACGATAATTTTAAACGTTTTCACGGTTTGTATCAATTTTTCTAAAATTATTGATTTTATGGAGAGATTAATTCACTGGATGTTAGGTTACATCGTTGGGCAAGCATATATTTTCTATTAATTTATTGATCGAGTCCGAGCCTCATTTTGTCAAATTAACTACTGCACAAGTCACCATTTTTCCGTATTTGGAATTTCCTCCTATTAATGGATGCATATTTGAACTTGGGATTAGCACCAAATTCGGCTGCAATAGATTAGAGGGTTTCCCAAACTTTTGTTTTTGGAGTAAACAATCATATATCACAAAGTAAATTTCTGTTTAATTGTTTAAATGATAAACAGAATGGAACTTTGGGGTTGGTGTTGCTTGAGAGCTAGTAGTAATGTTGACTTCTGAAGAATGTGCTATTATGGATTTCAGCGGTCTTTTCTGAACTGGAGTTACAGTATAATTAAAGGACTATCGGATCCCAAGTCCCAATCTTAAGCTTCTTTTTTTTCCTAGTTCTTCTACTATTTTCCAATGATATTTGTTAATGCATTTTGATGATCTTCTATTAGGCTTGTATCCAACCAAAATACGTATGTTGTATAATAACTTTTATCTGCCATTACTTAGTTCCTCTGTTTCATCCTTCATATTACTTGAGACTGTTGATTTATCCGTGGCACCTGTTTACGTGTCTAAGGAAGTTTATAGCAATTTCTAGATTCAAGTTAATGCATCGTATGCAATATTATGTGGCTTGAAGCTAAATGTAATCATTTATAGGAGAACATATTTGAATGGCAATTTGCAATTAGGGGACCCCAAGATACAGAATTTGAGGGTGGGATCTATCATGGGCGTATTCAGTTGCCTGCAGAATATCCACTCAAGCCTCCATCATTTTTGTTATTGACGGTAAAGATTGTTCCTTCCATATCTTTAAGGACATTTTAGGTGGGGCTATGGTCTCTTCTGTGCTGGGCCAGTTTTTCCTTTCATTTATGATATGCTAACAAAATCTGCTTCTGTAACAGCCAAATGGTCGATTTGAGACCCAAACCAAGATTTGCTTAAGCATATCAAATTATCATCCTGAACATTGGCAGCCATCATGGAGTGGTAAATTCCAAGTTTCATTTTGTTAGGGAGCATATTGGATGAAACAGAATTGGCAAACAGTTATACCGAGCCAAATTTTCTCAGTACTTGCATGTATATATATATATGTCCTAATAGACTGCTGAGATTCTTTCAGATTTTCATATGACACAGTTACTAACCTGATTTCACTTTTAACGCCCCAAAATAAATTTGTTTTTACATATTGAAAAAACTGTATTTTGAATATATGTAAACCATATGTTTTTCACGTTATAAGTAAAAAATTATGCACCGTGTAGAGGGGTTAAATATGAAACTCTACTTATGAAGAGGTTATGCTATACAATTAAACAGCTAACATTTTAGGTTTTTCCTTGATGGCATTTTGTCTCACCTTTGCTAATCTAATGTCTTTATTGCTGGATTGCTTATGAATGTCTTAAAAGGCTGTTAAGATCTTAGATTTTTCCATCATGGCATTTATTCTCATATTTTCTAATCTATGGTTGCTTTCGTAGTGCGCACTGCTTTGGTTGCACTTATTGCATTCATGCCCACCAGTCCAAATGGTGCATTGGGTTCCCTTGACTACAAGAAGGAAGAAAGGCGTGCTTTAGCCATTAAGTCTCGTGAAGTATCCCCTAAATTTGGGACTCCTGAGCGTCAAAAGTTAATTGATGAGGTACAAGACATGCCTAAGCACCTTTTACAATAAATAAATTTATATATATATACTCAACGAACAATTTGGTGATCGTGCTGTCAATTTCTCAGATTCACCAATATATGCTGAGCAGAGCTCCCCATTTTCCTGAATTGAGCCCTTCAAATGATACTGAAGAAAATCCTTCGAAGAGGAAAGGTGACGCCCAGACAAGTTCTCAAGAGGCTGAGGTTGCACCTCTTACAGAGGCAGTTCCAAGCCTACCAGTTGAGGATGAGATTGTTGAAGAACAACAGGAAGTCCTTGCTAATAATAACCCAAGTCTTGTGGGATTGAGAGCAATGAATGAGGTCCCATCAGATAGCACAAGAAATCAGATGCTGCAAAAACCTCAAACAAGGGTTCGAAAGCCGGCTGATGATTCCATGTTTACTTGGGCAGCTGTTGGACTTACCATTGCTATTGTGGTTCTTTTACTGAAAAAGTTTCTGAAATCTAGTGGATATGGTGCTGTTTTCATGGATGGTTCCTAGAAGTTACAACAGGGGTTATTCTTGAGTGAAAGCTCCACATTCTAGTGCAATAGCCATTGGGGTTGTCGAAAGATGAACCTGTCTAAGATTTTAAGCTATATAGGAAGAATCTGTAATATACTACGATAATTAACTATGCACTTATGCTCATTGTTTATACTTGATAATGCTAGGTATACCGCCAGCAAAATGTATTGGCAACCTATTTGCAAATGTGTTCCAGAGCATACTGTTTTGAGAATTGATCATATTGCCTATTGAATCATTGATGGAATTGTATTAGATTCTTATATCTATTCCTTGCCAAGAAAGAGAGAAGACTATCAACTCAAGAGACATAATTGTAATGTGTATGACTTTGCCTAGTGTTAATGCTTCGTTTTTAATCAATGGCTACTTATTTTGCGCTGGATAAAGATGCAATATTTATTTTATTTGAGTTTAATATGTTTAAATTATTGAATTTATAATGAGTTTACGTGATAAAAATCTGAAATTGAATATCTGGAGATATAGGTTTATTTTATGTATTAATTTTTCAATAAAATATAATTTTATAGATATTATGTAACGTTTTCTTCGTCAAGAAATGAGGGGTATTTGCTCCTCCAGATCCCTTCTACAAATCCGCACTGTGTCTCTGTTGTGAATTATATTGTGCATTACTTTGTTGGAAGGATGAAATCTAAGCCATCAAATTCCCTATGTATGTCACACTTGTTACCGTTTCAAATCACGTTCGAAACAGTTGATTAAAAAAAAGTGCAAAGCAAACTTCAACTTGCAACTACTTTGTGGGATTCCCTTTTTATCAAAAAGGTAGTTGCTTTTGGTGAATCATTCAAACCACATAAGAATCTTCAAAAGCAAACAGGGTATAGCAACTTGTATTTCACCATTAGCAATATAAAAAAGTAACCGATTTATTCTTCAAATGAAAAATCATGGATTAATCACATAACGTATGAATTACATAATGCCAATATATACACACATATTAGTATACTTCGAAGTTCATCTGTGTGTTTAACATGAAAGATAAAATAGCTGTCCATCTTAAATTCATTCCAAAGAACCGGATGGGCAAAAGAGGTCAAACATTCAAGAATAGGTTTTATTCTTCAAACAGATATCATGGACAAAGGATTTAGCTTTCATGGTTCTTCACAACAGTAATAGGACAATTCCCATTGTTCACCACATAATTGCTGACACTGCCCATAAGAGCCCTGCAAAACAAAGATAACACCAATCAACTAAAATTAAGAGTATTGTTATATAGATCAAGTTACGTGTCAGTCTTGTATTGAATGTTAAACCTTAAGATCGCTTACTAACAAGAAACCAATTATATTGTAACATGTGAACTGATGTATGCATACTTTGTGATAAAAAGAATTTTTCTAAATTTAATTAAATATGATAAAATTGAAAGAAGCTACTTTATGTTCTGGTGTTCAGATGAACTCTTATGAGCATATTGAGAGCAAATGAGAATGTGAATCAGTCTTCAATTAGTACAAGACTATAACCATTCTTTTGAATCATTTGATAAATGGTACAAACCTCGGGAAATAAAAGAGAAAATTTTTGAGTTATAGGATAGTTTATGATAGGTCCAAGAGCTTCCATGAGATTTGACAAGACAATAAACTCTCATCCCAAAAGATGTTATTTTTAGATGAAATTGATTTATGTACTTATAAACTCATGCTCCTATTAGTATTTTATCAATGTAGGACTTGTTTATTTTTTATATCTCAACAATTCTGTGACCATTTGGTTTCATTAAGTCTACACTCCGATTCAAGCTAATTAAACTAATCTTTTAATGGTTAATTTCTCTTAAATTTTGATCTTAATTCCACCTTATTTGTCCCATATTTTAAGGATACTCTAAGTTCAACCATTTTATTTTCTAGAACCGGATCCATCATAGGTTAGATAATTTTATTTCAAACCTACATTTCATCAATTGGCACAAGATAATAACCATAAACTATAGGCCCAAAAACCCTGATAAATTTTCACAAGACAAGAACTCCCATTCCAAAAAGTTAGCCTCTTAGATAGGGTCGATTCATTTATTTATGAACCATGATTTCATTGATATTTTATTTATTGAAGACTTGTTTGCTTTTTACATCTCAACAGTTTAGCACGGTTGTTTTGGGTGATACAATTTAGTACGATTATTCTTCAAAATGAGGATACTATAAGGACACTTTTGGTACCCTAAATAGCACCTCCATGACTTTAAGGAGCCTTACAAGAACTTGATACAACTTGCGTCCATGGAAACAAGTCAAAGCATTTTATGTCCAAAGCAGTAAAAGATGCAAAAGATTCCACATTCTACATTCAGCCGTCGAAGTCATAAAGCAAGAAATAAATCTTAAAATGGGGATGAGAAAAGTACCTCTTAATTTTGCCAAGTCCTCTGTTCCCAATAACAAGGGAGGTCAGGGGGATATGATCAATTGCTTCACAAATCTTATCACGGGGATCACCCCAGTAGATTTTGATCACCACCACAATCTGTTCCAATTTACACCACCAAGTCATTGAAAAACAAGATCAGTATTTAGTAGGTACAATTTCCAATAATATAAATACCAAAAAAGTAAAGATTTAATAGTATAGCATTAACTCTTCGTGAGATGCACATATATTTTTATTTTACATAAACTAAAAACATATGTTTTCACAGGTTAAAAAATGTGGTGCACATTTTTTTTCCTTCTAATAACATAAAAAAAACATGTTTTTAAGAAGATTAAAAGTGAAAACAGTTAAATAATTAGGTTATATAAAAACTTGATAACCACCTTTTTCTGCCTATTTGCTGTGTTGAGTATGTCCAAAGTTTCAGGGTCAGGCTTCAATCCATACTTCTTCATAGTGTGTGCATCAGATAAATCACTTAGAGGAATCAAAGCTGCATTTCAGTAATGGGTTAATTCTTACCCATGAGATATCAGATTGTTTTATCTCTTCAACTTTTATTGACTATTTAATTTTTTTTAAAAAAAAGTTAAGAGTAATTTTGAATTTTAATAACCTGATATTATTACGTACTTAAAAAAAAGAATAATTTATCACAAATAACGTTTGATCAAAAGAAATTGTCTTGATAACAAGCAGAAAATAAACAACTTTATGAAAGAAAGAGAATAGAAATAGAGAACATACGAGAACCAGTTAGAGCCCAGAGCTGCATCTCGCCCTCCTCGTAATTTCCTTCAGGTTGAACATCAACCAGGACAAGGTGATCCCCATCCCTCACAAGATTATCCAATGCCCATATCAACGCTTTCTTGCTGCATGCTGAGAAATCCACTGCCACCCCTATTCTTCTTTCTCCTTCCATTTCTCTCTCTATCTCTATATCCTTAAACAAAACAAATATTCTTTCTTCTCTCTTTCACGAAATGAATGTTGTTTGTTTTTTTTTTCTTTTTTGATCGGAATGATTCAAACAAAGACCCGACTTCTTATAGAGACCAAACACTATGACCACATCTCAAAACAAGAAATTCGATTTATAGAGATTTCGACAATTGTAGGAGTGAGATTTGGTTAACTAGTGGTGCGTTCAAACAATACAATGAATTTATCCTTTATTTGTTTTATAATTTGAATGTATATCATTTAATTAAGAATTTATAGTTTAAATTGGGTAATTAAAAACAATAATAAATAGGGAATCTTATTCGAATGAATTCAGTATCACATGTCCGTTGGATGGACTGGACATGGCTTTCGATTCAACATCTGAAGGTGATTGTGTGTAGGACAACAAAGCATGAAACAATTGTATTTTTTTTTTGTTTGCTGTAAAAGCGTGCAATAAATGTTTGGTTCATAATAATTAACTTTGCTGCTAAAATAATTAATTTTTTTTTGTCATTTTTTATATTAATTATTTTTTATCGTTATAATAACAATGGATTATTATCAAAATTATTCTCAAATTTTGATTTTTTTTTCAAAAATATTTATAAGATTTTAAAAAATTCAAAAATATACTTAAAACATAACAAAAATTAATATAACATAAGTGAAAGTAATATTCCTAAAATATAAGAAGAAAAAATAAACTAAGAAATAGTATAATTATAAACATAAGATATCTCATTATGTATTTTTGCAAGAAATAGTAATAAATAAATAAAAATTTAAATAAATTTAAAAAAAATTAAATCTTAAAGTAAAAGATGGATTTAAAGATCTATCATTCTCATCTCTACAAAAATTATTCTAAAAAAAAACATAATTTATTATTAAATAAGTAATAAAGAAATTAGTATTAATATTACATATGTAAAATAAATGTATAATATACCATTAATTGATAAAAAAAAATTATATTAAACAAGCTATCCAAAATTTTCCAAAAATATAAAGAAAAAATTGGATATATCTATTTAGAAGAAATTCAAATATTAATAAAAGTTCATTTCAAAGAAGGAATAAATACATCAATAAAAATAGCATTACTAGATAATAGAATAATAAATAGGAAAGATGTTTTACTATGAATGATCCATGGTAACTAAGGATACCAAAAGTTAACATTTACAACATATCCTAGATGTGTTATTAATACCCATGACAAAAATCTAAACCTAGTATTAAGTTTAGTTTATGGACTTAAAAGAGGAGATTTAGTGAAAGAAGAAAATTATATATTTTTAATACATTATCTAGTAGTATATTCTTTAAGAATTAGTCATAATAGTTCAATATACGGACAGAAAAAATTTATAAAAATAATCATAACTTTTAAGGAACTTGAACAAGTAATAAAACTAAAAATATTAATAAATTTTGAAATACCAGAAGAGTAACAATTACATATCAAAGAAAAACCTTAATAACAGGAATAAAAAATAATGTTGTTAGAAATAATAGTATATGATTTACTTTTATAAACCATGAAGAAGAAACCTTTAACCAAAAAGAAGTTAAAAAACTAAAAAATGAAGTCAAAATAATGAATGCATTAGTTCATAATTTTATATTAGGAAAAATAATGTTTAGAGATAAAATAAAAAATACACAGTTAGAAATAAATGGAAGTCTAATAAGCGTAGCGAAAAATCAAGTAACATTATTTGAAACTTTGAAACTTTTAACAAAGGAAATTGATTTAGTCCAAGAATTAAACATAAAATACCTACAAGATATAATTGAAACACAAAAAGAATTATTAGTTCATAATTTTATATTAGGAAAAATAATGTTTAGAGATAAAATAAAAAATATACAGTTAGAAATAAATGGAAGTCTAATAAGCGTAGCGAAAAATCAAGTAACATTATTTGAAACTTTGAAACTTTTAACAAAGGAAATTGATTTAGTCCAAGAATTAAACATAAAATACCTACAAGATATAATTGAAACACAAAAAGAATTATTAACGGAAATAAAGGAATGTGTTATAATAAACTACAATAAGATATACACATGAAATTTTCAATGAAATTTTCAAAACTAAGAAATGATGTATATGACATACTTAAAAACAATAAAATTATAGATCA
Source organism: Hippophae gyantsensis (assembly GCA_030763125.1). Classification (NCBI taxonomy): domain Eukaryota; kingdom Viridiplantae; phylum Streptophyta; class Magnoliopsida; order Rosales; family Elaeagnaceae; genus Hippophae; species Hippophae gyantsensis. The sequence continues at coordinate 70,985,847 of CM061028.1, read as the reverse complement.
TAAATATGACCCATTAGAAGGACTAAAATAAGAACCACTTAAGAGATCAAACGACCTGATTCCTAAAAATCAAAAAAGAAAGAATGAAGAACAATCTGATAAAAAAAATATAATTTCCATTTGATGGAATATAGAAAAGAATTAAGAATTCATGAATATTAAAAATAAGTATATAGAAAAATTAGTTAGTAAATTAAAACTAACAAATGAATAAATAGAATTATAAGGAAAAACTTTGTACAAAAAAAAAAGATGATATGATAGTAATCAGTAAGACTAATTTTGAACTAGAAATTATGATCCAAAAGGTCATATGAAACCAATTTTATTACCAATTCCTTATCAAGAAGGAACATCTTACCCGCGTAGGGTAGAAAGAAATAGGCAAAGGATAGAACTACCTGACGCCATAGATAGAAGAAGACAACCACCCAAAATGAAAGAAGAATTGCATTAGGAAACTAGAGGTAATATCCCACTAGAATTCAAACTCCATGATAATTATAAATATGATATTTTAGATTTAGACTATATAAGAGATAGGAAAAAAGTATTAGATGAATGAGTTAGTGGTATGAGTGAGCTCATACAAACCTCTTAAACTATCCAAATAAACCCTTTAATCTGTAGGGTAATAGTAGCTCATAAAATGACAAGAAATGTTAAAGTTTGGTTTCAAATTTAATAGACCAATAACATTTATTAATAGAAATTTGTGACATATGTTACATAGATTCTTTTATTTGTAAATATAAAATATATTATCATAAATTATCAACCTCTATGTAAACAATTTATAAAGAAATATTTTTCCAAAAATTAATTGGAACACTACATAAGATCTTAACAGAAAATTGGGAACATAGAAATAGGAAAACTATACCAGACACCCTAGGAGGAAGAATAAGAAGCCTTAAAAATTGAATAATTATTAAATGCCAAGAAAGAAAGGAATATAAACAAATAAGAGCAAATGATAAAATCTGTTGTGATATAAAAGATTTTAAAATATTAGAAAAATATGGATTTAATATAAAACCTTACAAACAAAAATACAAAAAAATTTAAAGATATAAATTTAGAAAACAAGATTTCCAAAAATATAAAAGAAGATTTAATAAGAAAACCTATAAGAAAGGTATTTTAGAAGAAAAAGGTATAAATCTCCTAAAAATAGGAATTATTGCCTTTTAGGAAAGAAAAAAATACATATGTTGGATCTGTAATAAAGAACATTATGCCAACGAATGTCTACGCATGCTACAACATAGAAAATAATTTAAAAAGAAATTTTCACAAAAAGAAAAAAATTTAGGGGAAGTTTTCAAAATGGAGTTAGAACCAATTGAGAAATTTGGTATAAAAGATACTTATAGTATTTATCTATTAGAAAAAATTGAGAAAAAAATAATTGACTCAGAATATAAACACTCAGTTATGGATATTCCTCATTAGAAGATGAATGATTTGTATAGTATTATATATCCAAATATTACCTATATCAAAGTAGGACTAAAATTTAAAGGTTATGTCAGCTACTATCCACGCACACACACACACACATATATATATATAGACACAGTGGCTAGTATGTGTGTAACAAGTAAATATGTATTTCTAAAAGAACACTAGAAATAAGCACCAAAATATTTAATTGTAAGAATTGCTAATAATACTACAATAAATCTTAATAAGATATTAAAAGATACAGATATGATGATAGAAGGAGAAAAGTTTCACATTTCTACCATATATCAACAGAAAACAAGAGTTGACTTATTAATAGGAAATAATTTTTTAAATTTATATCAACCTTTCGCATAATATTTAGACAAAATAAATCTAACAACACTAGATGGTGATATCATCTATGTATCAAAAATAAGAAAATTTTTAGCTATATCAAACCAACATAAAAAGTGAAAACGTGGTGAGATAGAACATCAAAAAGCTTATTTAGAAAATATTTCATTAGTTATAGAAGATAAATAAAAAAATTATCAATGAAATACAAGAATACAAAGCCCTAACAAGCATAAGAAAAAATATTAAAAATAGTCAATTCAGAAAATCCTTTAGATCAAAAAATAAATAAATCTAAGAAAATATTCAATATAAAATTAAGAGATCCTAACAAGGTCATAAAAATAAAACCAATGATCTATACTCTAGAAGACATGATTGAATTTGAAAACAAATTTAAGAACTTTTGGAATTAAAAGTCATAATACCAAGTAATTCACCTCCTTCTAGTCCAACATTCTTAGTTGAAAAAGAATGTGAGAAAAGAAGAAGAAAAAAGAGAATAATAATAAACTTCAAAGCATTGAATAAAAAAAACATTGATGATGGATACTTCATTCCAAAGAAAGAAAAAATATTATTATTAATAAAAGGAAATAAATACTTCTCAAGTTTTGATTATAAAAACAGATTTTGGTAAATAAAACTGGATGAAGAATCTCAATAATTAACGGCATGTAGTTGCTCTCAAGGACAATTCCAATGGATTGTTGTACTATTTGGACTAAAATAAGCTCCAGTTATCTTTCAAAGATATATGGAGAACATTTTTAAGAAATTATAAAATGTTTGTTGTATTTATATAGATGATATTTTGGATTTCAGTAATGAATTAAATAAACATTATTTGGATATTTTTAATATTCTACAAGAATATAGAAGAGAAGGCATTGTACTCTCTGAAAAGAAAGTAGTACTTGCTTAGTAAAAAATTAAATATTTAGGGTTGAAAATTGAATACAGAAAATAACACACGAAATAATTTTGAAGGTATGACTTTATATAAACAATTTCAAGTAGTTGTTATTATAGATAAATTATCCCCTACTTGGAAAGATTTTAAGAATACACTTAGGCATAAAACTAAGGAATTTTCTTTAGAAAGTCTTATAACCTATTTAAGAATAGAAGAAGAAGCCCGAAAACAAGACTAAAGAGATGAAGTACTCGTAGTCTTAAACAACCATACCAATAAGAAACCCTCCTCTACAATTCTGAAACCTAAAGGTAGAAATATGAAAATCCAGAATCATAATAATAACCAAAACCGTAACCATCAAAATAGAAATAGAAACTATTATCCCCAGAATGGACCTCAACCCCCTTAAGGAATAACACATTCATGTGTTATAGTTGTAACAGACCTGGCCACTTGGCTAGGAACTATCAGAATAGGAATCATTCTGCCTTGCAAGCGAACCTTACCGAAGATCAACTTATTGCTATGATATCTGAAATCAATTTTGTTGGTGGATCTGAAGGGTGGTGGGTGGACACTGGTGCTTCTCGCCATGTTTGCTATGATAGTTCAAGTCCTACTCTGAGTCTGAGTATAAGAAAGTGCTACTGGGCGACTCCCACTCCACTAAGGTTACTGGTATTGGTGAGGTGGTATTGAAGTTTACCTCTGGAAAGACTGTCATCTTGGAGGATGTCCTACATACTCTAGAGATGAGAAAGAACTTAGTTTTAGGCTATCTTCTTAACAAAGCTAGGTTTACTCAAACTATAGAAGCTGATTTATATACTATAACTAAAAATAATATATTTGTTGGGAAAGGATACGCCATTGATGGCATGTTTAAATTAAATGTTGAAATCAATAAAACTTCTTCTTTTGCTTATATGTTGAGTTATTTTAATATTTGGCATGCTAGACTTTGTCATGTTAATAAACGCATAATCAAGAACATGAGTACCTTAGAACTAATTCCTAAACTATCTTTGAATGATTTCAAAAAATATGATTTTTGTAGTCAAGCTAAAATAACCAAAACTTCACATAAATCAGTAGTTAGAGAATCTGAACCTTTATAATTAATTTTTTCTGACATATGTGAACTTGATGGAAATTTAACAAGAAATGAAAAATACTATTTTATAACTTTTATAGATGACTGCTCAGATTATACTTATGTATATCTAATGAAAAATAAAAGTGAAGCATTTGACATGTTTAAAATATTTATGACTGAGATTGAGAATCAACTTAACAGAAAAATAAAAAGGTTTTGAAGTGATAGAGGCACTAAATATGATTCCAATATCTTCAATGATTTTTATAAAACTCATAGAATAATTCATGAAAAAGCTGCACTTTATTCTCCTGAAATGAATGGCAAAGCTGAAAGAAAAAATAGAACTTTTACTGAATCAGTTGTTGCAACTCTGGTGCTGCTTCCCATTAATGGGAAGAAATTTTATTAATTGTTTACTATGTGCTAAATAGAGTACCTAAATCTACAAGTAAAATTTCACCATATGAAATTTTGAAAAATAAGAAACCTAATTTAACTTATTTTAAAACTTGGGGTTGTTTAGCCTATGTTAGGATCCATGATCCTAAAAGAAATAAACTTGCTAGTAGAGCATATGAATGTGTATTCATAGGATACGCTGTAAATAGTAAATCTTATAAATTCTATGCCTTAAAATAATCATGTAGTTATAGAATCAAATGATGCTGACTTCTATAAACATAGGTTTCCATTTAAATTGAAAAATAGTGAGGGCTCGTCTTCTAGTAGTTTACCCATAATTAGAATTAGTGAACAAAATGAAGAATTAAACACTGAAATTAGGAGAAGTAAACGAGCTCAAACCCTTAAGGATTTTGGATCTGATTTTTATGCTTATTTCTTAAAGGAAGATCCCCAAACTCTTTAAAAAGTATTATCTTCTTTAGATGCAAACTTATGAGAAGAAGCCATAAATGATAAAATAGACTCTTTTTAGTATAATAAGACTTGGCATTTAGTTGACTTACCTCCTGGTTGCAAAACCATTGGATGTAAATGGATACTTAAGAAGAAATTAAAACCCGATGGTACTATTAAAAAGTACAAAGCTCGTCTTGTAGTTAAAGGGTATAGGCAAAGGGAAAATGTAGATTTCTTTGATACCTTTTAACCAGTCACACGAATAACTTTCATACGTGTACTTTTTTCTCTTGTTGCTCTCCATGATTTAGTAGTACACCAAATGAATGTCAAAATTGTTTTCTTAAATGGTGACTTAGAAGAAGAAATTTATATGGATCAACCTGATGTTTTGTTATCCCAGGTCAAGAAAATAAAGTTTGTAAACTAGATAAATCCTTTTATGGTCTAAAACAAGCACCTAAGCAATGTTATGAAAATTTTGATAATCTATTTATCTCACATGGATTCAAAATAAATGAAAGTGACAAATGCATTTATTATAAATTAGAAGATAAAATTTGCACTATTATATGTTTATATGTGGATGACATGCTTATTTTTGGATCAAATATTCATGTTGTGAATAATGTGAAAACTTTGTTAAGTGCTAACTTTGATATGAAAGATCTCGGAGAAGTGAGTGTAATCCTTGGTATAAAGATTACTAAGTTTGAAAAGGGAATTTCTCTAGATCAATCTCATTACATTGAGAAGATCTTAAAGAAATATAATTACTTTAACTGCAAACCTGCATGTACTCCTTATGACCCTAGTGTAAAGTTGTTCAAGAACACCGAAGATGGTGTTAAACAAACTGAGTATGCGAACATCATTGGTAGCTTACGTTATGCTACTGATTGCACTAGCCCAGACATAGCTTATGTTATGGGACTACTATGTAGATTTACCAATAGACATAGTGTAGAGCATTGAAGTGCTATTGAAAGGGTTATGAGATACCTTAAGAGAACTATATACCTTGGATTACATTATAAAAAGTTTTCCACTGTTCTAGAAGAATACAACGATGCAGATTGAAACAATTTATCAGAAGACTCCAAAGCAACTAGCAGTTATATATTTAACATAGCTGGTGCAGCTGTTTCTTAGAAGTCTAAGAAACAGAAAATATTGGCTCAATCTACAATGGAGTCTGAAATGATAGCACTAGTCATTACAAGTGAAGAAGCAGACTGGTTAAGAAGTCTGTTAGTTGAGATCCCTTTATGGGAAATACCAATACCAGTTGTCTTAATCCACAACGATAGTACCGCTGCTATTGCAAAGATTCAGAACCGTTACTACAACGGCAAGAGACGATAGATACGTCATAAGCATAGTACTGTTAGAGAATTTCTCTCTACGGGAGCTGTAAGAATGAATTATGTACGTTCTGATGAAAATTTGGCAAATCCTTTGACGAAAGGATTACCGAGAGAGAAGGTTTTCAAAACCTCAAAAGGAATGGGACTAATGCCCTTAGAATGAAGAGTCACTCGTGATGGTAACATCTTATAGACTAGAGATCCCAAGAAATAAGTTCAAAGGGTAATAACAAGTCATGAAGTGATATAAGATGAATCATGCTATTTTGAAATCCCATTCTATATTGTTAGAAGCATGAAGTCCTGAAGCGATAGAAAAGGATGAGTTAATTGTTAAACTCTTAATGAGTTCTATACTCTATGTGGAGTGGAGCACATAGCTACAGAAGTGCTCTTGATAGACTCACCTATGTGAATGTGGAAATATGGCCACTTCTTATGGAAATTTTTTAGGCAAAATTTACTAGAGCGTTCACTATAGTAGGATACACGTGCATGACCGTAAAACATGGGCTTTTCGAACTACACCTTGGAAAGGTTGTGTGTGTGATGATTGTTAGAGATAGAGTTCAAAACTATGAGTTACTCTAGTATATTCTAAAGCATCAATACTATGCAAAGGTTCAAGTCGATAGACACCTTTTGCTTATGCACAATCTTATATTTTTAATTGATCGGTTGCTCGATGAAAATTATTTTTATATAAAATTCAAGTGGGGGATTGTTGGAAAAGATGAATGTTTATAAAAATTAGTGAAACCTTGTCCCACATTGCTTTTTTACATTACTTAAAAGATGTATAAATAGTGAAGAATTTGCTATTAGGATTGGGCCCCAAGAGGTACCCAAGTTTATGGAAGGAGAGAGGACCTAGGCAAATGTGATACCACACACGTGCACGCGTGTGCCGCCACCGTCCAAGCCAAGCCAAGCTGAGTACGAGTCCGAGTGCGTATGCGTGAGGTGAGGTGGCATTTTATTTTATTTTTTGAAATTTTTTTAAAATATATATATATATACACTTTTCCACTTAGAAAATGGTTGTTATATATTTTTTTCTCTCAGAAAAATAACCATTATTTTCTTTTACTCAGAATATGTTCGTTGTTTTCTTTTACTCAGAATATGATCGTTAAATGGCTGTTACTCTTCTTTATTCAAAAAATAACTGTTACTCGTCTTTACTCAGAAAATAGATGTTACTTTTCATTACTCAGAATGATTGTTACGCTTTCCATCCCTAGACATTACCGTTATTATCATAATGGCTATACGGTTTCTAAAACCTATAAATAGAGGGTCTTAGCTTTCAGTTTCAACACAATAATCTGCAAACTCATTTCACTAAGAAAAAAATTCTTTCAGTAATTCTAAATTATTTTTCAATTTTTCGAGCAACAAATTTTTTCAGATGTAACATTTTGGTCTTCATAAGTTCTGAGACAAAAAAAAAGATTTTAGGCTGTTTTATCCTGGGAACGACGAGGTTGTATTTGCTTGCACAAATTTGGACAGATCTGCGAAACGTCTTAAAGAGAATGATCTAGTCTGCGACTCAACTCAAACAGTTCATTTCAAATTATCGGTAATATTGTTTCAACGCTATTTGAACGTACTTATTTCAACCTATCATAAAATAAAACAGAAACTCAACCAACTTTGAAGAAATTCAAGAACACCGGGAGGGTGATCATAAGAAAACTCGAAGAGAGAGCAGCATGAGAAAGAAAGAAATGAAAATTGAATTAATACTTATTCTCATTGAATGAATAATAAAATGAATTACAAGATATTGTTTTATACACACATACATCCCATCTCTATACTACACGTGTATCACCTATAACAAACTACTAACTACTTTATGACTTTAACCTTCCACTAGATATAACAACTTTGCACAGCACCTACACCCACATGTCTAGGCCTAACAAAAGCTAGGAATTTTGTTACAATATTTTCAACAATTCCTCTTATTTTTGTACGGCCTTACAGTCTTCACTTGAACTCTTCAATGCACTAGTAGCTAAAATGACAAACTTATCAGGCTGTCCTTCATATGATCTGTTAACTCCATTACACACTTCAGTAAAGTAAAAAGACCTATTGATGACAGAGAATGGGGGATTAATGAGTGAAAAACTTAGATATGAAACTAAAAGATGAAATTTAAGGAATGAGAAAGAAGTGAAAAGGAAAAGAATATGATTTTGAGAAATTGTTCTTCGCTCTTGCTTTGAAAGGGTGAGAGATTTTCATCAGGCATTATACGTTCAATATTTCTTGAAATTTATTAAAACTAAGGAAATAGTTTTTTATTCAATAGAATGCATGTATTGATTTACATATCATATATATATATATATATATATATATAATTGGTTTATATTAGCAAATAGTGGGTTAAAATAAATGAAAATATACTATAACATTTAATTTAGTATTGATAGATATAATAACTTCATATATATAACATTATTTTTAAAATTAGATCCTATATGATAAAAGTTTACAAATTTTTTCATTGAAATTACTTATTGCATGATAGATATTAAAATTATTTTAAAAAATAAATAAAATATTAATTTTTATAAATAATTTTGATACATAATACAATATAAATAATTTAAATGCAAAAATAAAATAAAAAGAAAAGTATTAATTAATTCTCTTAGATTAAATTTAGAGTTCAACAAAAATTTTAAAAAGTATTTTCTAGTCCCAACTTCTAGAAAAAAAATTAATTAAGATAAAAAAAAATTATTTTAATGAATTTTTGATTAAAACATTATTATTTCGTATCGATTTGTTAAAACGTAATTAAAATTTATTTTTTTACATGGTAGAATAAAAATTAATATAAAAAATTTTCACAAAATATTTTCGTTTTAATATTTAGTTATCATCGTTATTTTTATTTTAAAACATAAATATATTTTAAATTTTTTTTTATTAAAAGATTAATGTTGTTGCTTTTATAAAATAATAATTTCATATTACATTTTAATTTTATTCTTATTGATAACTTATTTTATCATATTTTAATCAATTAATAATAAAATATAATATTTTAATAAAAATTTATTAAATAAAATTATTTATTTTTAATTTATATTTTTTTTAATCAGTAAAAAACACGTACAACAAACAATACTTAATACAATAGGGACTTTTCTCCATCCTCCTTCATAAATTTGTGGATTATTAAAGATCTTTTTGTCTCCTTAATTGATCTTCACGAGCCTGGTCAATAAGAGAATCTAATGCTACCCACGAGGACCCACCTTCCTCTACAGCCTTCTTCCCAATTTCTGCATACTCCTTCACATTCTTACTAACTTCTTTTCCAATTTTACCCTCCATTAACTCGCTAACCATTTTCTTCAACATTACTGATTTCACAAGTCCTCTAATCGACCCATCACAAGTTTCTACTCTCAATCCCACCTTTAATTCCTCTGTAACCATTCTAGCATTAAATGGTTGTTCAGCCATCATTGGCCATGCCAATATTGGAACCCCTGCACAAATACTCTCAATCACTGAGTTCCATCCACAATGACTTAAAAACCCTTTTACACTTTTATGCCTCAGTATCTCCCTTTGATCTACCCAATCTCTCACCACTTGTCCTCTGTTCTTCACTCTTTCTTCAAACCCATCTGTTAATTCCCATTTTCTTGTAACCCACAAGAAATTCACCATCGATTCTTCTAACCCAGTTGCTATTTCCTTGATTTGTTCTGATGAAATCTCTGCTTGTGACCCAAATGCTATGTAAAGTACTGAAGGCTGGTCTTGTTCTTTTGCCTTTTGGTTAAGCCACCCAAGATATTCGGGTTGTTTATTGTGTGGATCTGATTCAACTTCAGCTAAACAAAGAGGTCCAACGCACCAAACCTTGGGCTTGAACTTTTGATTCCAAAAGTCTACAAACTCGGGCTCAAGTTCATAAAAGCTGTTGGAAATTAAACCAAAGCTATTATCTCTTGATCTTTTAAGATTCATAATGAATTCAGAGTTTAGATCCTTATATTTAATGTCATCGTACCAAGAGTGATCAAAATCACCTTTGGTGATTTTGATTCTGGGGAAATTAGGGACTGTTATTGATTCGCTGTTGGTCTCAAGTCCTTCAACAAGCATATTCTGAGACACAAGTAAATGGAGAACAAAGGCGTAATTTGACAAACCATAAAATACAAATCTGGGGATACCAAACTTTGTAGCAGATTCAAGAGTCCACCATAAGAAGCCATCGGAGACGATGAAGTTCACCGGCGGAAGAGTCTTTAGGGCTCGTTCAAATTCAGGTTGCATAAGTTTAGTGGTGTTAGCGAAGGTAAAGAAGAGTGAAAGGGATTGAAGTTTGTCGGTGCTTTCGACGCTGGGAGGGATATTTGGGTCGACATTTTTAGGGAAATGAAGGTCGATAATGGAGATGTTGACGTCAAAGAGAGTTTGAGAAATGAAGGGATGGTTGGCTGGGGTTGTGAAAATGGTGACTGAAACTGTGCTTTTGAGAAGTAAGCGGGCTAAATGAAGAAGTGGAATGGTGTGGCCTTTGGACATGAAAGGGAAGAGAACTACATGAGGAGTTTTTGGCGAAGAACCAGTCATTGTATTTTATAATGTTTTAGTCTTCGAGTTGTTTTCATTGTATTTTCTGCAGCCAAGTTATAAAGAGAGACCACTCGGCTATATCCATGCACATATAACAAACCTTATTAATTTCAAAAATATTTTGTTAATTTATATACTATAATATTTATACAAATAAATATATATATAATAATTAAAAAAAACTTTTTACTTTATTAAATCTGCTGTATATAAATTATTTTTAATTATCAAAATTTTATTCATTTTTCTAAAAATATATTTTATATTAATTAAATTATTTTTTCTTTATCTTTTATAATTATATATCCCATAACAATTAATAATTTTTGAAACAACTATTCTATATACCATGATATAATATTTCAATATGTATTAAACTTACCAAAAATGTACGAGTAATCTTGCACGTGGTTTGAATTTGATACTCTTTATGGGGGCACTTTCTAGTAATTGCTGCCAGTGTAAAATTTATTAAAATAAATAAATAAATCTCCAAGTTTTGGACATATGGTTTTATACTAGTGCTCAAGTGATGCTTATGCTTATATCGTAGAAATGTTAACATAATTACTTTTGTCCAGCATATCTTTCGTATTTTATAGAGAATAATAATTATTTTAAAATATTAAAAAAATTATTTTTTAAATAATATTAATATTTAATAATATTTAAATATTATTAATATAAAAATTGATATAAATTTGATATTTTTCGTTTACATATTACTTTCCTTATGAAGTTTCTTTTCACTTACTTCTCTTTATGTAATATTGTACGCTTAATATATATGTTAATTGTTATTTGTATAAATAAATTATCTTTAATTATGGAATAAACTCATCTAGCAATGTAATTTTATATTATTTGATTTTTTTTTAACTTTAAAAGTTATTAATTAATTTTGAATTATGATTACATGTATATAATGATAGGGAATCTTATTCGAATGAATTCAGTATCACATGTCCGTTGGATGCACTGGACATGGCTTTCGATTCAACATCTGAAGGTGATTGTGTGTAGAACAACAAAGCATGAAATAATTGTGTTTTTTTTTTGTTTGCTGTAAAAGCGTGGGTTTGGTTCATAATAATTAACTGCTAAAATAATTAAATTTTTTATCATTATAATAACAAGGTATTATTATCAAAAATACTCCAAATTTTGAGTTATCTTTATAAATAATTCTAAGGTTTTAAAAAATTAAAAAATATCTCTAAAAATAACAGAAGTTAAATCTAAGTAAAATGAAAGTAACATTTTTAAAATGTAAAAAGAAAAAGCAAATAAAAAAATCGTAGAATTAAAAACATAAGACATCTCATGTTGTTTTTTATAGGAAATAATAATAAGTAAAAAAAATTAAATCTTAAATAAGAAGATGGATTTAAAGATTCATCATTCTCATATCTAAGAAAATTATTTCCTAGAAAAGACATAATTTATTATGAAAATAAATAATAAAGAAATAAATATTAATATTACATAGGCAAAAGAAAGATATAATATACCATTAATAGATAAAAAAAATTATATTAAACAAGCTATCTAAAATTTCTCAAAAAGATAAAGAAAAAATTAGAAACATCAATTTAGGAAGAATTTAAATATTAATAAAAGATCATTTCAAAAAATGAATATATACATCAATAAAAATAATATTACTAGATAATAGAATAATAAATATAAAAAATGTTTTACTAAGAATGATCTATGGTAACTTAAAATACCAAAAGTTAAAATTTATTGCATACCCTATATTTGCTATTAATATTTATGATAAAAATCTAAATAAATTATTAAGCCTAGCTTATAGATTTAAAGAGGAGATTTAATGAAAGAAGAAAATAATCCATTTTTAATATAGTATAGTAGCATATTTTTTAACAAATAGTCATAATAGTTTAATATATGGACAAAATGAATTTATAGAAATAGATAAAACTTTTAAGAAATTTAGACAAATAAGAAAACTAGAAATATTAGTAGATTTTGAAATATTAGAGAAATGACAATTATATATTAAAGAAAAACCTTGATAACAGGAAGAAAAGTAATGTTATTAGAAATAATAGTATGCCAAAATTTACTTTTATATACCATGAAGGAGAAACCTTTAACCCAGATGAAGTTAAAAAACCAAAAATGAAGTCAAAATAATGAAGGCTAATAGTTCATGATGTTATATCAGGAAAAAATAATGTTTAGAGATAAAATAAAAAATATACAGTTAGTAGTAAATGGAAGCATAATAGGAATAGTGAAAAATTAAGCAACATTATTTAAAACTTTGAAACTTTTAACAGAGTAAAATAATGATACCAACAATTTAACGTGATTCATTTTTTAATTTGGACTAAGTCTACGTGACAAACTCCAAAAAATATTTTTTCTACTAATAAAATTAATAGATACAAAGTGAGAGACACTACAATAAATTGAGATAAATCCAAAATAATGTCACACAAGTATTTTTCAAACTTACTATTTTGTCACTCTCCTTTCAGAAAAATATCCTAATATTTTTCTAAAATATTCTCTCCTACTCTCTTATACACACAATACTATTTTTTTTTCAAAGAAATTTTTTTTTTTGGCTTTGCTTTACTTCTCTTCTTTTTGGTGTATTGGTGTGTCTCTCTAAGGAAAAAAAAACATTGTCTATTTATAAGCAAAATTGTATATCCCTTATGTGACTAAAAATTGGCCACATAATTAGCCAAATTTTAACCATAAAAATATTTGATGCATTTGTTAAATGTTGTTGCACCTAAATTTATTTTGTCAAATACAATTGCACCTAACATGTTTATTTTGTCAAATATAATTACACCTAACATTTTTATTTTCTTTCTCTTCCTGTAGAAAAGACCTAGATATAAAGAAAACTAAGAAAAGTTCACACATATCCAAATATATTATATCAAAGAGCTTAGTTTATATATTATGCAAATGCACTAAGGATAAACAACGAGATTTACTCATTTCACAAGAAAAATTCAATGCTAAATATGGGTATAGTACTCCCAATACCCAACATCATAATCTCTAAGCTCTTATATGATGGCATTAGTGTTTAAGAAAAGATTCTATGTTAAGACCAACAAATGATAAGTCAAGTGAAAAATGATATTATTGACGTGTGAAAGAATCCGACACTTGGTACACAACTAGAATAATAAGATATTGACTTTTAAGAGACTCACCTTCAACTTACAAGCAACGAAAGAAAAAGAAAGAAAAGCAATAGATAAGATAAAGATCAAGTAACCAACATAATAATTCCATAACAAATAAAAACAAACAAGTAGGAAAAAAAATACAAAAGAGAGATTTGATTTCCAATCATAATTTAAATTTCATATTTAGTCACATACTCGAGTGAAACAACGATTGTACTAACACAAGAACAGAGTATACAAACACAGTCATGTAATAAGGTAAACCTACATAAGACCCATCTCTATGAGATAAAATCCTTTGATTGCTTATGATAATCACTCGACAGCAAACAATTCACTAAAACAGAATAAACATATACAACTCTACGTACAAGTATAAATGTAAATACCTTTTATCAATAGGGACTCCTATCCTAACTGTTTATTTTTGTCCTCGCCTACTGCCTCCGTAATAACCTGATTTGACACATGAATTCGGCTCTCTTCTTGAACCAATACCACACAAAGTGGTGCGATCAATCACCAATGATCAGTAATGAAAACTAATTAGATATCCACCTCTAAAATAACCCACCAACAAAAATCATTTTAAGTACTCATCACTCAAGAGCACGATTTTTCTCTTACAAACACTAAACAAACACTCAAAGTAATTTGTGAAACAAAATAAAAAACGTGATAAAAAGTTGGTAAAGCTTTGTTTGGATTTTCTAATTAATCATAACAATAAATGATGGGGTATTTATAGAAAATTTCCCAATTGTCCGAGGCATCACCAACCCTAGGTCGATAAGGGTATACCATACCTCGACGAGGATAATACCAGTTAAAGCTTTGCCAGACAGGGTTGTTGAAGAGTAGGCGAGAGGGGTCGGTAAACCCACTAAAATGTGATTTTTTTTGTTTAAAAAAATTATCAAGTAGTTTTGCACAAATACCTATAAAAAATGACTTAGAATCCAAAAAACTAAACCTAGCATGTATGCATACTACGAAAACCATACCAGTGGTGTGTGTAAACATATTCACATATAAAGTGTACCTAACTAAGTGTGTGTGCATTATTAATTATCATTAACCAACCTTATATAGAGAAAGATAACACATAAATTAAAATAAAATAGACACCAAGTTTTTCACAAGGAATGCTAACAAAGATAGAAAATCACTTACATGACTTATAATCTCTCCCTTTGGATTTATGTGGAAAACACTACATAACTAGGTATAGACATATGTCAACATAAGACGATAATAAAGAGGACCTAAATATGTATGTTCTAATGAACAGAACATCGATGCACATCCAACACCCTGAACACATCTACTCCAAGTACATCTATCTTGTGCACTCCATCAATCTTCAACGTCCATACATCTACACTCTGTAAGTCTAAACTTCAAGTTCTCAATCTATACCTGTAATATGCATATACGAAACAAACATATACCCGTGAACATATTATGTAGAAATAATGTATAGTCTAACTAGATACTATTATGCTATCCCTACACATGTATACATCGATAGGCTAAGTATAGTAAAAGATGCAGCATGAAAACATACAAAATAAACAACTCTACCTAATTTCATACAACACTTCCCCTAAGTAAATACAAGTCAAGCAAACAAAATATTGTGCAATCCTACACTCATATCCCATGCAACATGTAGAATTTTAACAAACATTGAGTTGTGCAAACAAACTTTTCTCCTTTTTGATACAGAAAGTCAAAGGAGCATCTCTATGTAAGGGAGAGAAGGCATACAAGAATGCAATAATCATATCACTTATGCAACACAACAAAGAATATTAAAGAATAAACTAAATATATACCATTCAACGCATGCAAATAAAAAGAACACAAATAGAAAATTACAAATATACATAAAGTTCTTCAAGCTCACACAAATTTGAAGAACACATAAAGCAATCTCAGGGTAAGATGCAGACACCAATAGCCTTTCCTAGGGAATCAAACCTAAGGCAATATAAAGGTTTAGTAAAAACATCATCAAGTTAAAGATTAGTGCTAATATGATGCAACGAAAAAGTGTTCAACTCTATTATGTCTCTTATGAAGTAATGTCTAATATCAATGTATTTGATCCTTGAATGTTGGATCGGATTTTTAGATATACAAATGGCACTAGAGTTGTCACAAAACAAAACCAAAATTCTTATTGTTATCCTATAACTGGACAACATCTACTTCATTCATAATAATTGAGAGAAACATAACCCAACAACAATATATTCAGTCTTAATAGTAGAAAGTGACAAGAGTGTTGTTTCTTACTATGCCAGGAGACCAACGAGTTACTTAAGTAAAAACAACCATATAATGTACTCTTTTGATCATCATAACACCATACCCAGTCAGCATATGAATATATAACAAGTTTGCTATTGTGTTACGAAGATACAATATTTCAAATTCTGACGTGCCATTGACATACTTGATAATTATTTTAACTGTAACAATATGAGACTCTTTAGGGAAAGCCTGAAGGAGATATCTAGGCGACTAGCAGTCAAGCAAAGAAGACTTCCAATCATGCTTCTATCAAGTATTGGATCCACTTCTTTCCTCAAAGGATCATGAGAAAGTTTAACCATAATACTTATTGGTGTATGAGCAAGTTAGACATTGTCTAATCCAAACTTCTTAACGAACACTTTGGACTACTTAGATTAAGAAAGAAAGATTCCATCTTTCAACTATTTAACCTTGAATCCGAGAAGTATTTCAACTCTCCAACTAAACTCATTTCAAACTTATTCTGCATAATTGTGACAAAATCTTGAGTAAGAGTATCCTTCATGGAATCAAAAATGATGTCATCAACATAAAACTTAAGCGACAACAACTTGACCTTTGTTTCTTAGGAAAAACAGAGTTTGTCACCACATCCTCTTTGAAATCCATTATTAAGGAGAAAAGTAGTAACATGCTCATACTAGACCCACGACATATAAGGCTTTCTTTTACCTCATCACATGATCGGAAAAGTGAGGATTTTCAATGCACAATTCAAAATCTCTATTCGACCTCAACATTCTAGATTTCTTTACTAGAGAAATACCTTCATAAGTTATTTTCAGTAAGGGTGAGCAACAAATCGAAATTGTCTATTTTTAGCTAATTCAAATCCGATCCTATCTGAATAAATTTGAAGATTTTCAATCCAAATTCAATCCAATGATATAATCAATCCGAACCAATTCAAATCTGAATAGATCGGATTTTTTTGGATCGAATAAGGTCAAATTGATGTTGAAATTTATTTATGAATTATTGTCATATATAAAACATGACATACACAAATTAAAATTTTAAAAGTGATATTTTGTAACAAATATTATTATTTATTGTCACAACTAAAAAAATTAATAGAATAAGAAGCATATCCATACAATTATTAAATTATTATAAATATTTATATTTATATTTATTTTTAAGTTAAAATAATAATCTAATATAAGTATGGTATGCATCATATTTAAATATAAAATATTATAAAATAAAAAATATATATATTTATAATTTAATAGTAATTCAATCCAGATCGGATATAATGGATTATAAAATTTGTCAATCCAAATCCGAACGGATTGTATAATTTTCAATCATAATCCGATCCGACTATAAACTTTATCAATCAAATCCAAATCTAACGGATCAAATCAAGTTTTTCAATTTAAACGAATTGATCGGATTATTTACTCATCCATAGTTTCTAGAATATCCTTAACCTGTTTATAAGTCATATAACTTTGAATCCTTCTATATTCGTTAGGCGACACAGATTTGATGATAGCATATAACCTTTTACTATTCCATTCAAACTCCTAAAATTCTTCCTTAGTCCATTCGATTACAAGTTTTGGGATAACAATATTGTTAGGTAGAGTTTTAGTTATGTCTATCCATTTTCAACAAGGAACAACACATGGTCTCCTTAGAGCCATAAAAAACCCTCATTTGATATTTTCAATAGGCATAATCAAGCCCATTAAAAAGCAAAGGTCTACTTGCATTACCTCCTTCTCCTAACTCCATCAGAAAGAATATGTATATGTATGAAAAAACGAGTTAACAAGGTCAACACTGGAACAACTAAGTCTAAAAAGATGCATCTATTATGATACAAATTAAAATAGTCAATAACCTGATATAATACTGGGGTGAAAAGATTCAAACTCCTTAGTGACTCAACTCTAACTCGTATAAATAGAAAATAATACACTAAAATAGATAATATATCATAAGCACAAACAAAATAATATCAATTAACCAGATGACTAAAAAAACATGTATTATATAAACAATAGAAATCAGGAAAACAATAAATGCTTTATAATCAAAGTTTAAGCTACAATATGTTGTAACATACACACCTTAAACTTAAATTGTACTAGCTCAATACAAGATCATGCATAACAAGTAGTGTAACGAGATAAACCCACATAAAGATCATATCTATATGGTAACATCCTCGGGTTGCTTAAGACAATCACTTAATAGTAAATAATCCACTAAATAATAAACAAGTTACAACTCTGATAGAAAATAAAACAACTACTGCCTCTATCAATTGATACATCTTTCCTTATTGCCCACAAGTCTTGATTCAATACTTGAATCTGATCCTTCTCCAAAGCCAACACCACTCAATGTGATGTGATTGGTAAACACAAATTAGAAACACAAAGTGTAAAAACTAATAACTTTAAGGAACACATAGTCCTTCACAGATCATAAATGGTGTATGGAAGACACACAGTCAAATCACGTAAGCACAAACAAAAATTTGATCTCTTAACACACTAAACGACCTACACTCAAAAATAAGCTTACCAAAATGATTTCTAAAACATATATAAATCTTAGTATAAATTCTGATAGTTTTTTGACATTTGAAAATATGAGTGAGAAATAAGAGAAATATGAGCGTATTTATAGCACTTGGATTTACTTCCTGGCCAACCACCTCGCCAAAGTGGTAGTGAGCTTATTGGCAAGGTGATAAAAAGTTACATTTTTTCATTCTAAAAATTATTGAGTACTATCCATAAATACTCAGACAAAAATGAACTAAAAAGGCAAGTGACAATCCTCAACTTAGTATGCACACTATGAAAACCAATCTCTGGTATGTCTAAACATGCTTACATACAAAGTGTTCCTAACTATGTGTATGTGTGTGAATCATTGATATGCAGTAACTAATCTTACATAGAGGAAGATAAAATACTAAGTGAAATAAAATAGATACCATGTTTTATATACTAGAAGTCAACACACAAACACAAGTACAACGAGACTTACAACTTTTCACAACAATATGGTTCTCACTGAAGAAACTAGTGAAAAATCAATTAGTTTAAAGAAAATTTTAACAATAATAATATGAAAATTTGTCAAGAAAAAAAGAATGTTTTGTATTTATGCTAACAAAACCACTAAGAATCACAAATGCGTTGACTGCATTAGAGACTAAGAAGGTAAAGATGCATCATTATTTAAGTCATCAAAAGAGCTATTGACAAAAAATGACAAACATAAATAAAGAGAGAACCATATTTTACGTTGATAGGTTATACCAAGGAAATGAAAGGCTTAAAATTTAAAAGCTAAAACAAAAAAGTTAAGTGAATTATTAAAGTATGGAGTAAAAAATGATTTTTTACTATTGTAAACATAGATTCATTACTCTATAAAAGAAACTCTTATTTCTATTAGTTGAAGACAACTTTAGAAAAGAGTAATCTCTTCGCAATGGGATCGAAAAAGTGGGTGGAACGCTGCGCGTTCTGTTTTAATTTTCTTCCACGCTACCACGTGTCGCGTTCTGATTCGCAGACACAATTAGTGGGACACGTGGCAGCGTCTTATTCGTTGAGGGGAAACGGGCGCACGATAAATGGTCGCACGGGAGCCAACGGCTACAACACGGGCTTGATCCAGCGCGGTCGCGCTCATTGTAACATGACATGTGTCACAACATGATTAGCTGCAAAATTGAGTGGGACACGTGTCATATCTTTATTGGAGGAAAATCGGGTTGCACGCAGAGATCAGCGCACGGGATCAGAGGCGCGCGAACGTGGGGGACAACCGCGTGGCGTCGACGGGTGGGTCCCACGCCGCACGCCGGACTGCGCGGCAGTGGGCCCCACTCGGCGCCGAGCGGCGTGAAGGAATCTTCCCTGCATCCATTCGCTTTGGTCGGGTTTGATCTACACGCGCCAATCCTAGCCGTTTATGATTTGATTGGACGGCCCACGTTGTACGCGTGGATGATGACGCGTGCATTCTTCTCTCCTGCACGAATATTAAACTTTATTTAATTATATTTTGACCCACAAATTTAATTCAAATTACATTTTAAACTTTCTTTAATTACAATTGACTCTTTTCTAATATTAAATTAAATTTTTCAACTTTTAATAATTACAATTAAGCCCAAATTTAAATTTAATTTATATTTTTAACTTTTATAAATTGTAATTAAGAACTTTAATATTTGAAATTACATTTGTGGACAAAAATATCTTCAAGGTTCTTTATTGACTTTTCTTATAATTATAATAATTAGTAATTTATTAAACTAAAATTAACTAAAAATAGAGAGAACATAGCAATTATGATTAATAAAAAAGGTGAAAATAAATATATAAAATACACTTATAAATACCCCTAAACTTAAGTTTTTGCTAGTCCTCGAGCAAAAGGAAGGAAATAAAACAAAGATAATCGCATTTAAAATAGTGATTTTCAAAATATTTCTTTTGTCTTTCGTAATTACATAATTCAAAGAAATAAAAGAATTTTATCCAAGCATCAAAATCAATTTAAAAGTATATCACATTTTCACAATGAATTTTAGTGTGTGTGTGAAGTCTTTTCATATTTCATCACATGAAATCCGGATCAATTTATACAAATATAAAATCAAACAATTTGTCATGAAATCACAAATCTCAATAAGTTTATTTTTCATTTCTCTCTCCACTAATGTAGACAAACACACAACACAAAATTAATAGGACTTTATTAAGCTTGTAATGTATGGCTTAGGTAAAGATAGGATGAAGGATAATATTTAGCTTAAAACTTTTCCCGAGCATTACATTTCAGGATTGAAAAAGATAATTTTATCATCACAATAATTACTTCCCAATTTGGGATTTCTCATCACATACAATAACTATATTTTTTTTTTTTCAGATTCTATATATTTTTTTTTCTTTTCAGAATCTCTTTTTTTTTTCTTTTTACAATATCCCTTTTTTTCTCCGATATAACTTTAAATATTTACTAACAATTGTCACATGTTAGTGAGATAAGAAACAAAGATATATCTGAACACATATATATATAATTTTTTAGTGGGTTTTTAAAATGAGATAAAAATATATATATAAACTTTTAGGCTCAAAAGGGGTATACTATGGATAATGCATGTGAAGGTAGATAGAAAAGCTCAAACGATCCAAAGATGGCCTAAATCATTTTCTTAGTTAAATGTTATCTATAATTTCGCCTCGAGAGAAAATCAAACAAATTCTAAAATTAATATTTATAATATTTATAAAATTAATAATTAAGAAAATGAAAACAAATTTTAATAAGAAAGTTAAAGATTTGTCTTTAAATAAAAATTTACGATAAACAATAACTAGTTTTATAAAACATCTAGCTTCAATTTGGTATCAAAGTCTAAAAAAAAAATATTATTAGATGAAAAGTTAATGTCGTTAACTAATTAGAGACATGAGTGGATATATCTTAAATGTTTGTGACATTAGTAATATTTTTTATATTTATGAACGATTATTTTAAATTAAATTATAACATTTTTTTTTAAAATGTTCTTTTTTCTAAAAATAAGGTATTAATTGATATCCTATCCCATATTTATTTCTTTATTTTTTATTTTTAATTAATTAATTTTTATATTAAATTTATAAATAATATGATTAATAAATTATTTAATATATATTAATTTAGAATTTAAATTTTTGTAGTTTATTATATTTTTCTATATCCTATTTTTTATTGTAAATTAATTATTTTGTAGATAACTTAAATACTACTTATTTATAATATTATTAATATAAATATTTGCTTTTTTTTAACCAATTATAAAAAAAAAAATTAAAAGATCATTTTTGATTAAAAAATACTTTCATGTAATTCAAATTTATAATTTGATTCTTATTATATTACTATTTTTCTTTTTAGTTCTTAGTTTACATAAACAATAACAATGAAAAAAATAGAGAAAATAACTTTAATGAATAGATTACAAAATTAAAATTTATTCAAATATATCTTATAAAACTAAAAATTCGAGTTTTAAGTATACCCTATAAATAAATCCTAACTTAATTTTTTAATCTCTATATAAATAAGATTTATTAAAATATTTTAGTTTCTATTGACCCCACCATGTCAACGTAGATGTTCATATTCCAAATTCAATATGCATATTACATAATACATACCAACTCCTTAAAAAGAAACTTAAAAAAAAAAAACAGAGATAAAATTTGTTTGTTCAAATCCATCGCCAACCGCAACTAATCTCTCTGATCCAACGTATTAGTTCTACCTAATATAGGCGGCGTAGAGGTAAATTTTATGCGAATATACGAATCGATATTTTTTCGTTTTGCTAAATTTGATTCGATAATTAGGGTTTTACCTTTTTATTAGATTTGAAATCTGATAGCTGGGTGACTTGTGAATTTTGGATTTGTTACGACTTCTGAAGTTGCTTTTGTGAACTGCATGAATTTGTAGTTGAAGCTGTTAGTCATGGCTAGGATAAAGCCTCAGGCTCTATTACAACAAAGCAAGAAGAAGAAAGGACCGAGTCGAATTAGCATCAGTACGATAGTTATGTGTAATTTAATTGTGGCTTTGATTATATTATCCTTAGTCGCCACCTATCGCCATTGGTCTAGGAGGTACTTCATTTTCATTTTGGTCGTAATTATATTAATTTGTGGGTTATTTATACCGCTCAAATGAATAATTCATTTCTGTTACTCATTTCATGTCACTCACTCACTCAATGAGTAATGAGTACTTATTTCGTCAATTCATTGTAGGTCAATGGACCAGGTTGGGACTGGCTTATCGAATCTTGAGGTGTTTAGTATTGTGATATGATTTTATTTGTTTTTACATTCTCTTTGTTTAGTGTTATTTGTCTGTAACCAATCACCTGACTGAGATTTTTAACTTTTGTGTTCTAGGATAATGATGCCTTTGTTGATTCAAGGAAGTATGATCTCCCCGGTTATGCTGTAAGTTGCTCAATACTTGTTTGTTTAATTGATGTATGATATTCAGAGTAATGCAACAGTTATATTTAAAATTACTTGAATGAAAAATGTTCATTTCGTTTTTTCCCCCTTTTTTCTGAATATCATTATGGAAAGCAGTTTTCTTATTGATTATGATCATTCGTAGCCTGTATGAAGTAGCTCCGTCTTATGGATTAGTTAAATTTAGGTGCTGAAATTCAATATGGAGTTTCTATAATAGCTTTCTTTATTAACATAGTTATTTAAGAATGAGACGTATGATAGCTGTAAACTGCTGCTGTTTTCTTTGGAATATTTATCTCATTGTTTTGGTTTTTGATTTTATGTTGTGTTTTGTTGATAATTTTGATGCAATGCCCGAAATGGTCGTACTAATTTTGAACGTACTTCCTCTCTCTTGCATTGTGTAGATACTAAATACATCTAAAGGTTATATTGTGGTGGAACTTTTCAAGGATGGTTCTCCAGAGATTGTGGACAGATTCCTCGACTTGTGGTGAGTATCCTGAAAATGGGCATGTATAATATATGTACATTGGGTTGAACTCCGTTTGCATATTATATTGATGGTTCATTCTATCTTACATACAGGTACATGTTATCTTTTTCAACTATTAGATTTATTTAAATGAATATCATCCCTAGAATTTACTTGAAAATAAAATATACATATTAGTAATTGTTAGTGTATAAAAAGAGTGTCTTACATTGTTTAAGAAAAAATACTAGTGTAGTTTTTAAGTAGTATGAGACTTACCTTCCTTTGAAATTAACCTTTTAGGATTTGATAGCTCATGTTTGTTTATACACTATATAAAATTTATATTGTATTAGAACTTCAGTTGATCAATGGGTTAAAAAAATAACGGATCTCTCACAACATGGGTCTTGCAAATAGAAATAATGACAAATGACAAATAAAAATTAGAATATAATAAAAATATGTTAAAATACAAAGTGTTGGGTCAAACAATTCACATTTTGAGGGGGTGTTAGTGTATAAAAAGAGTGTCCCACATTGTAGTGGTTATGAGCAATATGAGACTTACCTTCCTTTAAGGTTAATCTTTTAGGATTGGATGCATCATGTTGTTTATACACTATACAAAATTTATAATTACTACTACGATGTGTTACAGAAGAAGTAGGATATTTCCTAGACTGAAATACTGAGTTGCTATTCTGATGCTAGCAATTCTCTTTGTTATTCTTCAATAGCTTCTAATCAACTAGTTTTTCAGTCAAAAAGGACACTTCAATGGAATGCAGTTTAGTCACGTGATAAAAAACTACGTGATACAAGGAGGAGGTTCTCGAGGACTTGGAGTGGCTGAGGACTGGATATCGAAAGGGAGGCTTCGAAGTCAGCTTATGACAAGGTTTTCTATCTGAATCATTTTCAAAATTTGCTTGTTTTTTGTGAAAGTAGAGATTGTAATTGACTTGTACCTCTTATCTACAGTCTGAAGCATGAAGCTTTTATGTTTGGTACTACAAAGAATAAACAAGATAGCGGGGTATTTGAGCTTTTCATCACAACTGCGCCTATTCCAGACTTGAATGATAAGCTCATTGTGTTTGGACGGGTCATCAGGGGAGAGGATGTCGTGCAGGTATAAAATTTTATGGGTTTGAGTTACCAAATTTTAGTGCCTGACTTTGTTTAACTTGGAATGTGAGAACTAATTTTTACTGAGTTTCAGGAAATTGAAGAGGTGGATACAGATGAACATTACCAGCCTAAATCGCACATAGGGATTATCAATGCGACTCTAAAACGTGAGATTTGAGGCCAGATCAAAATAGTGTAAAGCTCTTCTACATGACAAGATGCCACTCTATTACCTTATTATAAGAATGCTTATTTTCTTTCCTTTTTTCTTCTCCTTTTTGATCATTTTATCCTCCTCTTTTGTCTCTATTGTTTTCTTTCTTTGACCGCCAATTTTACATGGAGAGTTGGGTTTAGAATTTGTATTTGATTTAGATAATGGTTTCTTATCTGAGTGGCAAAATTAACATTTAGTTAACTATGAATGGTATCATATTTTTTTTCCTTCCAGGTATCGTTCTATTCATATTTGAGGAATTGCTATTAGTTAAATATAGACGTTATTTAAGATTTATTTTCTGAATTTGTATACATCTTCAAAAGTTTCATTAGTTTTCATCATTTGCTATGTTTATTGTATTGCAATAATGCATGTGTAGAATATTCGTCCCCATTTTTCCATTTTGATGACTCTTTTGAGCGACCATAATGGTTTGCTATCGCCATGGATTAGTTTATAGGAAAAACCGTAGCAATGGTCTTGGGCTCAAGTGATTACTAATACTTTAGAACAGAAAAAAAAAGGTTTTTATTCTTTTTTTCTTTTTGCTCTGTCCATTCTTATGTAAAGACAAAAAGGGAAAAAAGGTATGTATGAAATATGATATTATTATTTAATTAATATGATTATAAAATTGTTATTTGGTTAAGGTTAAAAATAAAATTATAACTAAAAAATTGTGCCAAATTTGTTTTGGTTGTGGTGTAACTAAGGGAAGGATAAGTAAAATGATACATCTATTTTTTTTAAATGAATTTAATCTATTTTTTAAATGAATTTATGTGATTGTAATGGGTTTAATTAAAATAATGTCAAAATATTACTTTTTCCTTTCTTCAATCATTTTCTAAAAACCAACCGTATAGAAAAAAAAAATATTTTTAATTTATAGGATTAAATGATTTAAATAATTTAACTTATAAAAATGTTGCGGTTCTTTGCCTTAGTTTATATTGGGTAAAAATTATTCATTAATCTTGACAAAGTAATGATATTGGTGTAAGTAGTTAAAAATAGAGAATATTCCTTTACGAGAGAGAAAAGAGAAAAAAAGTGGAAAAAGTTAACGAGGATCACGGCTAATGAATAATTCATTGTGCTTCTTAAGTTATTATTAAAAGTTATTGAAAAATTAATTCTTCAAAAAATTTAAGTTATATAAGTCAAATATTTATAATATTTAACAATTAAGATTATTAAGATTTAAAGACTTAACTTGAGTTGTAATACTATAATAGAAGATTTTTGGAAACCTACTCTCCTAAAAATTCAAGCTAATGGGAGAAGTATTAATTATTAATAATACATTTACATGTATAAAATATAATGTATGTATTTTATTTGATATTTATGTCTATTCTTTTGGTTATTGATATCTTAATTTTACATATAATATAGTTTCTTGTTTGTCTGTTACACACATTCATTTTCTTAGATTGATGTAGTTTACATTGTTAGGTGTGCGTTGTTGTGTTGTCTTAATGGGGACTTAGTTCGTTGTTGTGTTTTCCCATTGCAGACTTTGTTTGTTAGTTGTGTGTTCCATTAGGAACTTAACATTTCTCTGTGTCAAAAATACATTTAGTCTTGCTTATTGGTATGTTTACCAAGGCTTTCGATGTAGGTAACGAGGTGGCCGACAAGGGATTGGAAACATGTTGTTTTGCATTTTTTTTCACTAGGGTGCTAGCCACCCATTTTCCATCTTTGGTCGTTGAGGTTTCGAGAGCTTGGAATTTTTCTATAAACTCATCTCTCCTCTTCCTTGTTTTCTTGGCAATAATTGGGGAAATCTTTACCCGTTTGGCATCAGACTTCCTTAGTCCGTCTATGATCCGTTTTCTTTTTGAGTGTTGGGTTCGGGAAAAGTGTAGCATTTGTATGATATAGAACATTAGAGATGAGTCTATCTCAAATTTCTCAAACACTGGGTTATATGTTTAAAAATGTGAGATTTAGTGAGAATTTGTTGAAAGTCAAAATGCATGGTTAGCTAGTGAAGAATCGCATTATTTTGAGAAGTTTCTCTAAGTGTTAAGTGACAGTGTGTTGGCTGATAGTTGTAAGAGTGTAACAATTTCCACATGAAAGGATCCTATGTGGTTGTGTTCCATATGTCGGGTGATAGTTGCAAAGATGCAATAGTTACCATAGGTGAAGAGTCTATGTGGTGATGATTCATGTGTCGATTCGATGTTACGAGGTCGCAACATTGAGCATAAGTGAGGATCCTATGGATTAGTGTGTCGTGTGTCAATTGGGTGTTGTAGGGGTCATAGTGTGAATGCATGTTAGGAGATTGGACCATTAGTAGTTGATCACAACAATTGGTGATAGAGCTCTGAGGACTAGCTAGGATTTACTTAGATGAGATGCTATGTTGACATTGAACGAGGTAGCATAGAAGAAATTATTGTAGGTGTCTAGACTGATAGAGGTATTAAAGGTATATTTCTATTGAGTTGTTGTTTGGTATTATTCATATAACAGGTACGCGACCCTAGTGACCTATGGTGCCTCACTCTGGTAAGAGCAACTCGTGCATCATTGCTTGGAAATACCGGGCTGATGTGATCCAAGAACTAAGACCTGATAATCAAGACTTGGCTTAAGTAAAAATGACATGATATTAGCGACCTACCCTACGAACAAGATCACCTCTTTATAGACCAGAACTCAAGCAAATCACATATGACAACCTCAAGATAACGACATGGAAGCACTCTTATAAGATCTTTAGTCTCCCTTATTGGATGACCTCATTAGATAATATGTAAAAAGACCTTATAAATTAATTGTATTCTAGTAGCTCATACTCAAAGTACCGACCTATGTAACCTCAGTACCTATCCAATATGTTATATTTATACCTCCTTAGGAAAAGAATAAAAGATCTTGGCTCATTATTAACATTTTATACGTCTCTTTATAAATCATTATAAACCCTAACACTAAATTCTCCCCAACAGTTTGCAAACTATTTTTATTTTATTAGTGAATTTTTTTTTGTTGTTGAGTGGTTGCCATAAGTAATCCAATAAAGTTATCACATTGGTAGGAGTATATGGGTTTACCCCGTTACATGTTGTGTTATGTATGATCACATACTGTGAGTGTACAATCATCATTTATTGAATATGTTCGTACATATAAGAGGTCTTAAAGTGATTGAAAATCCTTTACAATTTTTTCCATATGTTTTCCTGATTCATATGTTATATGTTATTTACTTTGTTATGTATGTTACTAGTCTGGACAGGAGCCTGTGAGGTATACCATTACTAATGTGTTTACCACATATTATTCTCTGTTATTAGCTAGTTGTTTTGTGGTGTGTTGAATTAAACGTGGTGTGTTTATTGTATATTTTAATATTTTATTTGCTTGATTCACGTTGTGAGGTCTACTTAATCGAGTTGGAATAGTTCCCACAAAAAGATTTAATGGGTAGGTGTATCCACCTCTTATCTAGATCCTGGATAACTATATGGATTGGAAATTCAATTCATGAATGTGCAATTGTTCTTACGTATATATGGAGCTCTCAATTGGTATCAGAGTGGATCACCCCTATTTAGGTTTAACCACCTGTAAGCTTGATTCTAAAGCTCTTTATATACATATACATACCTTGTATCTTTGTGCTTTTTGTCTCAAATGGAGTGGAATGTGTTAGTTATGTTATGTTGTTTATCTTTGTGAACGTGTGTTGATTGCATCGTCCTTATCTTCATGTTCTTACATGCTTGTTTTGTGCATCTCTCTCTTAAAATATGCATTTTGTTACCATAACAACATTCTAGATTGCATGTGTGATGTGTGATGATGCTTTCTAGGAGCTTCTTCTGTGATGTATGTTCATCGCATATCTCTTTTTCATTGATTCTTTACCTTGTATAATATGTTAATTGTCTCATTTGTTGCTATATCTAGCACTTGATCTTTGGCTAGTATTCTCTTATAGTTGTTACTATAATATGCTTTTTATGTGTGTTTGTCTTGCTTATTACTTGCTTATTTTTTTTTTGCAATATTTTACATGAATATCACATCACATGATTTTATCGTATAATATCAAAGTATTAGGATTTTTCTTTTTGCAATCTTATCATTTATATGACATATCATATAGATTATATTTTCTATGTTTTTACTATATGTCTTTCTATTTTACCTGGTATGTCTTGTGTGGTTCAATTGTTTATCTTTGATGGATCTAAATTAGAGTATCAACTATTTAACCTTACTATTTTACTTGGAAAAAATTAAATTATGTCTATATAAATATTATTACAAGTAAGGGTTATTACTCTTAGGGATTAAGAAATTTTAATTATTAATTATTAGTTTAAAAGTTAAATATCAAAATGTCACAAATAAAACAAGCGATGATTTTTGAGTATTTTTTTTAGAAAAATAAAATAATATAAAAGATTAAGAATAAAGAAAAAAGTACAAAATTTTAAATTAATAAAAAAACATGTAATTACGAGATTATTCTTGTCATTATAATATAATTAAATTTATCATGATTCATTTAGTTTGTAAATCTTAAATTTATTATATAATTTTAAGATATTTTTTTGTTTTTCTTAATTTTATTTTAAGAATTTAAGTTTGCCTAAAATTTCTTATTTTTTTTTTGTTTTATAGTTGACTAACAACTCGATTAGTAAATAACCTCTCTTGAACAACTTAGAATTATAATTACTAAATTTAATTCATTTATTGTATTATAATTAAAAAATAATAAATAAATTAAGCAAAGTTGATATGTTAATAATTTCTAACCTAAGTATTCAATTTCAATTGTAATATAAATTATAACTTGCTACTTCAATTATAAAAATTAACAATTTTATATTAACTTCATAATCTAGCAATAAATAAAACTAAATATCGAACTAATTGTACACCTAATTCAAGAATTAACATGCTTTGACATTCAAATATGAAATTAAACACGTTAAGAAATTAATAATTGAAACTTTATTCCAATCATAATACAATTCATATTAAATCATAATTTAGGATTTAAAATTATCCATAATTATAATGAATTATTTAATTAGATATAAAATTTAACACATATAATAAGATAACTAAATAATTTATAATTATAATTATTTTTTACGATAATTTTTTTTATTAGCATTGTTAAAAAATGGAGAACAAGTTATTATTTATTTTTATATATTTTTTTATTTTTTATTTAAAAAAACGTTATATAATATTAATGATAAATTGTCACATAAACCAAGTAATTTCATGTCTTCTCATTTTAGAATTCTTTGTGGAGAGAACAAAGAATGCCATCATATTAATTTTATGTATTTTCAGAAGTGTCGATATATGGTAAATTTCTTTAATTTTGATTCATGTCCAGTTTTCATCCAACAAATTTGGATAATCTGATGGTTTATAAATCTGGCATTCCACAATGATGTAAGGGTCGTCAAAATTCCTTAGATATCTTTTTTTTTTGTCTCTAATATGATGGTTGATGGGTTAATGAATATGAAATTCCATAACGTACATAATTTAATTTTGTTCTTGCATAAATGTTCTTAAAATGTATAAATTGTATTACTATTTGCACTAGCTTTGATAATTAATATGATTAAGATATACTTGAAATTAATGGTTAAAGTGTTGAATAATCAACAAGTTTTAATAGAAGTTTTGGATTAACGTTATATTTGTGTACGTGGGGTGGGTTATGGTTCACGTCCTAAGATTATTTCAAGAAGTAAATCACAAATTCATTGATCACTCTTTGTATATTTTCAAAAGAGACAACATGTATTGTAGACTCAACAAAATTAAATATGAAACCAAGATGAACATATTCGAAGACGAGGATAAACAAATTCAAAAAGAATTAATTGTTCAATTATAGTTCTAAATACAAGTAATCATGTGACATGTTATAAGATCTTTATAAAGTTATAATTATAGTCTTTTTTACTCTTATGATTCTTATGTTGTTTTTTTTAAGAGATTTTAAAACTTAATTTATGTTTGTTTTTCAATATTCTCAAATTATTATGTACATTGGAGCTATGTTATTTGTGAATTATATATATTTTATATTTATAAATATATTATGGATACATTTAGAATTAATAACATGAAAACTATAACAATTATATTTATATTTAATTTTATATCTTATATTATATTAATATAAAATAATTGTAATTGGTAAAATGCAGTGGAAAACTTTTATTATTTTATCAACAAAATATTTTATCTTTTATAAACACATTTAGCGTTGAACTTTTACTATTTTAATAACAAAATATTTTCCTCTTATAAAGACATTTAATGGGAAACTTTTACTATTTTAATAACAAAATATAGGTATTTAATAGCAAATTTTTACTATTAGTAACAAAATATTTTATTTCTTATGCAAACATTTAATAACGAAGACAAAAAAAAAATGTATAAACAATGATAGAAAATATAATTATTTGTTTCAAAAATGTTATCCGTTAATTAATGGTGTTCGGTAGTGAACTTAAATTTGCCATCAATTTCACTTTTTGTAACGATGTTAATGGTGGTGAACTAACGGTGAAACTCTAAAGATAATTAGCAATGAAATTTAGTTTTATTTTTTGTGGCAAAATATTTTGTCTTTAAAGAGTCAATTTCTTGTAGTAAATAATCGTGATAAACATAACAACAAAACTAAATTCTCATAATAATTATAAAAATCATATAATTATAAATTAAATTTTATGATAAGAAGATTAAAATCAATATTTATTCAAGAAATATAAAAAAGATTAATATAAGAATATAATAATACAAATCATATCTCAATACGAACAATGAATGGATGATGTATCCTATTTTAAAATTGTGATCTTGAATTTGAAAAATCTCTCAAATGTATACTTATTTGTTCTTGTCTAATCTATATTGTATATAAAATAAAACTATAAAATTAAGAAAAAAATTGATGTAAACATTATAACTAAAACTTGAATAATAAAAATTTATATAAACCTTATAGGTTTAATGTTTATTTATAGGAAACGTTGTGTACAAAAGGCTCAAAGTCAAAAATCATGTTCACATGACATGGCATAACATTTTCCTCGCTGCAGCATGAAGTTTGATCACCTCGCGTAAATTCATTTTGAGAAGGTCTCGTCGCAACATATTATATTTCACCCTGTGACACACAAAATTCAATGTGTCTAGTAATTCTTCCCGAAAGGTGTGTGCCAAGACACACTTAATTCTTCACCGCGACACGCTTTGTTTTGAATTTTTCCTTGTACACCTTACAAATTGGTTGATCTTTGAAGTAAGACTTACATGCTTTAGTCTTTTAAGCTCTTAAGGTGCAAAATAAATGCTCAGTGTTCTCATATGTTGACAAGTTTATCTATTTTGAAGATTAAAACACCTGAAATACAACAAAAATACATATGATTTCGTACACATAGATTTATATAAATAATCATATAAATATGTTATAATCAAACATATTTATTTCAATTAAACACAATAAAATCAAGAAATACGAGTATTTTTCAATCACTTATCATGAGATAATATGCCATGTTTTCAAGCAAAATTAACATTGAGTGTTGCTATAACGGCCTCTTCCATCATTTCTACCTCCATAACGCCTACCAAATACATCATATGTATTGTCATTACCAAGAAATGAACCTTTCTTATTATTTCCACAACCAACATTGGAATAATTTGCTTGATACACTTGACTATCTTCAAATTCATCTTGTTGGATTAGAAATACTATTATAATATTGATATATAGTCTTCGTTTTTAACTGTGATCGTATATCTATATTTATAATTATAAAAATCGAGGTCTAAGTGGGAGAGATCATGAGTTCTTACATATGGTTTTGATTTTTAATTGTGACCATAAACATCATTTGGTCATAGTCTTATAAAAGATCATAACTATACATGAACCTTTTAATCATGATCTTATAAAAGATCGTGATTTATTGTATGTTTACAGACATAGTTATAATATTAAACTGTGACCATATCTTCATATTTAGTCTCAATTACACGAAAATCGTAAGTTTTTATTTTCATATTTAGTCTTGATTGCATTAAAATCGTGACTTTTTTATCTTCATATTTGATATCAGTTTACACTAAAATCGTGATCATATATATATATATACCAATTAATTACATTATACTAATTTTTCAATAAAT
Source organism: Hippophae gyantsensis (assembly GCA_030763125.1). Lineage (NCBI taxonomy): Eukaryota > Viridiplantae > Streptophyta > Magnoliopsida > Rosales > Elaeagnaceae > Hippophae > Hippophae gyantsensis. Next base: position 70,952,600 of record CM061028.1, on the reverse strand, counting down.
TTAAATACCTATATTTTTAATATAAATTATAATAAATTTATCAATTATAATATTAAAAGTCAATATTATATTAAAATTAAGAGTACGATTATATTTGAAAGTTTATGCACCAAAATATAATAAACCTTATAATTAATTAAAATGTTCCAAAATATTAAATATATACTTAAAGTTTATTAATAAAAATACTAATCAAACTGTATATATATATCTAAATTAATCTAACAAAAAAATAATTAAGAATATATATATAATCTAATTAAGTAGCTATAATCATAATAGTCCATTTGTGAACTCTTCCTACTCATTCTACATTTCATCAATTTTATCATTAGTGTAAGGAAAAAAAAAAGTTCAAACCGGAAAAAAAATTAAAAAAAATAATTCTATTTTGCCACTTGAAGATGACACTTCAAATTAAATCCATCATCAGTAACATTTATATCTCGGGGTACCAGAGACTTGTACAGTAAGTATAATTTATTACCATAAAAGGAATGCGACAAACATACTACTCAATCAATTTGTTTGCTTTTTAGGTGCATTTTTCACATTGAAAAATGGTGGAACAATTATTCGGGAACTTGGATAATCATCAGTGAAATGACAATGAAAATATTAAATATCCGAATCTGTTGTGAAGCTTTAAAAGCTAAATCATTTCATATTCCATAAAATCAATATGAGAAAATTTCAGTATACATAGGCAACATGCAAATTCAGTTGCCTTTGTCTTCTACACTCTCTTTACTGACCATGTTGATGAGAAAATACCTATTAGCACCGCAACTTATGACCGTATCACAACCAGAAGGTAGTTTCATGGATGTTACTGTAGCATAATGGTCATGAATACTTCCAACAAAATCAAACTTCATGAAGAAAGCTATATGAATACACTCCAATTATATGTATACTAAAAAAGTGCAAAAAATTATACAATCAACCTTTCGGCATTATAAAGATGAAAAAGGCAATCAAGTTCTCATCAGGCAAGTGGCAGTGGTCACGTCTTCAACACCACCGTACTTTTTGTATACGTAGGTTCCTCCTACGTGTAAAAATAAGAAAATAAAAATATTAGGTATAATTATATTTGACAAATATATCTAATATTTTTATGATTAAAATTTAGTTATTTATGTAACCAATTTATTACCACATGAATGATAAACAATTTTACCTATAAATAGATAATGTTTTTACCTTAAAGAAACACATTAACTTACTAAAAAAAGAGAAACAATTGATATAGTTAATAAAGAAGGCTGTCGCATCATCCTTTGATCAGATAGGTTGCAAGTCAAGATCCCATGACCTAATAATACCATCAACACAACATGTTGCAAATGAAACACCACCAAAATAGCCTTTAGCAACATATGCAAGAGACTAATCATGCATGTTTTTGCAACACATATTTTTGGTATCTCATATGCATCCATAATGCAAGACTAACACGCAATACTTTGCAGCGTAAAAAAATAGAACATTTGTTTTTGTAAATCATGACTTAATTTAAGGAGTAATTCAAGGAACCTTTTGAAATTCAAGGAGTGAATCTCCATATACATAGATGTATAATTGTAATGAATTTATCAATCAAATGTTCATTCCAATTGAGAGAAAAAAGCTTTAATAAGACAAAATTAAGAGCAATTTTCTCTTGGGTGTAATTGAGTTATGAGTTGTGAGTTGTGAGTGTTGTAAACACATTGTATAATTTCTCCCATTTTTTTAGTAAAAAGATCTACAGTGGGTTTAGAGACGTAAGCAAAATGAACCGAACTCTGTAATCAAATTTGTGTTATTTTGTCTATTTTGCTTTCTCAAAAATCTGGCTTATCAGGAATTTGTATAATTTCCTAACAAATGGTATCAAAGCTTTTGGTGGTGATTTTTTTCAATTTTCTACAAGGTTACTATTCATATAAATAGTGAATTATATGAATAGTAAAATTTCGTCGACGCTATTGGTTTATCGACGGAGGTGTTCTAATACACGGTGGTTTGCAAAATAGTCAGAAACGATCCGAAGGAAGTCAGATTTGAGTGGAAGCAATGACCGTAGATGAAAGAAGGGTGAAACTCAAGAAATTCGATGACACAGATTTTGGGTTTTGGAAAATGCATATAGAGGATTATCTGTATCAAAGAAATCTGTATCAATCTCTCTCAGGAAAGAAGGTAGAGGCTATGAAGGAAGAAGATTGGAATATTCTAAACAGACAAGCCCTCAGAGTTATTCGATTGACGCTATCCCGTAATGTTGCTTTCAATATAGTAAAGGAAAAGACCACGGTAGGTCTTATGATAGCTCTCTCCAATATGTATGAGAATCCATCGACCTTAAAATAAGCGCACCTGATGAGGCGTTTTTTCAATTTACGGATAAAGGAAGGCGCATCGGTAGCTCAACATCTTAATGAACTCAACACAGCCACAACCTAGTTGAGTTTAGTTAAAATTGAATTTGATGAAGAAGTAAGAGCATTGATACTTTTGTCTTCTCTACCAGAAAGCTGGAAGGCACATGTTGATCGGTGCAAAACGGTAAGTGCACAGTATCGTAGTTTTATAATAAAGTGATAAGAAGAGTATCGTCCTTAGGGATTAGTAACTTACTTTTAACAAATACCAAAATTGTATTAATCTCAATTTTATCTAGAAAATTCACTCAAGTTGTTGTAATTGAAATTTAAAATAAAATTAATTTAAAGAAAGATGCACAAAAGAAAATAAAGATATTATTCAAAGATCAAATTAATAGGAAGAAGATTTCTAGAAAATTGATTTCACCTAATTCATCACTATGTTTTACTCATCTAACTAATTGAATTTAATTATCTTTGTTTGTTAGCAATCTCTAAAAATATCCAAAAACTTCTTTCGATAGTCAATTAGAAATAATCTTGTTCATTAATTTACACAAGAATATGCAATATAATAGAGCAAGAAAGCATTAAGACCAATGATTTTTAAAACTATACAGGTTCATACAAGTCTTTCGATCTTTATATTTACCTATGCTAAAATATTTCATATCTATCTTATAATTCCCTCTTTCGATAGTAAATCATAAGACTAAAATCATCTAATTAATGACCAGTTAATTAGAAGCATTAAACTTAGAATAAATGAGACAAACATGAAGAGAAATAATCCAAATTAATATAAAAAATCAAGCATAGGTCAAGATTAAATTATATTTTTTTTCTAAGAATAAAGAAAACTAGTTCATCCTAAAAATTAAATTTAATTAAAAGAAAATTAACTCGTCAAAACAACCTGCTTCATGTATTCTCTTGCATTTTTCTTTCTCTTTTTCCAAGTTTCAACACTGCTTTTTCTATTTATTTTTTTGTTCTTTCGCCCTCTCTCTGGTCTATGGTTGTTCCTTTTTTTATTTCAATTCTCCCTAGTGGCACAATATTATATATATAATATTAGATTTCTTTTATTTATATATATCCTTTTAACTTTATATATATATATATTAATTTAAATTTGATAGTTCTTAGATGATATATTTCTAAAATTTTGAATCTTCATTATTTTTAAATCTACAATAAAATTTAAATTATAATAATGAAATCTAAAATCAATAAAAATTAATAAAATTATACTAAAGTTAAAATTAAAAAGTGATAAATTATGCAATTCATCAACTGTCACGACTGTGAGTAGCTTGTCATGAATCAATAAGTTAAAATTTGACGATGTTCGTGATCTAGTTCTCAATGAAGAGATCTGACATAGAGAGTGTTGGAATTGTGGGAGAATCGGACACTACAAAAATCAATGCAAAAGTGCACCGAATGACAAACAAGTGAAGACAGAAGCAAATGTTACTTCCACCTCAAGAGGAGATGATGCATTGATATGCACTTTGGAACGCAAGGAAGAATCTTGGGTGTTAGACTCTAGAGCATTGTTCCATGCTACTTCACAAAAAGAACCAAGAATATTGGACTTTGTTATCATTTCATCAAATCTCTATTGGAAGATGATGTGTTAATACTGGAGAAGATTCAAGGAAACAAAAATCCAGCGGATATGTTGACAAAAGTGGTGACTATTGACAAACTGAAGTTGTGCTCAACTTCAGTTGGTCTGCTAGAGTAACAAGACTAGAAAAGCTACTGCATTGATAGAGGTGTGAAGACAGATTGAAATCAATATTTAAGTGGGAGATTGTTGAATAATTGACCTTAATTCAAGGAGTAAATTAAGGAGCAACTCATGGCTTAATTCAAGAAGAAATTCAAGGAATCCTTTGAAATTCAAGGAGTGAATCTCCCTATAAATAGATGTATAATTATAATAAATTTATCAATCAAATGTTCATTCCAATTGAGAGAAAAAATTAGAGAAAAAAGCTTTAGTGAGACAAAATTGAGAGCAATTTTCTTGGATGTAATTGGGTTGTGAGTTGTGAGTGTTGTAAACACCTTGTATAATTTTTCCTCTTTTTTCAATAAAAAGATCTACAGCAAGTTCGGAGACGTAAGCAAGATTGATCTAACTTCATTATCAAATTTGTGTGTAATATTGTCTATTTTGCTTTCTCATAAATCTGACTTATTGAAAATTTGCATAATTTCCAACAGAAATCACCCATTTGGAACTTAGGGAAAAGAAATTCAATGAAAAATTAGAGCAAAAATCACCATCATGCCCATTATTTAAAATATTAATATCAGTGTGTGCTGTAGATATGACAAATATAAATGAGTTTCCTTTCTCACGATCAAGATTAACAACCTATCCATCCATTGCTTATTAGGGCATAGACTATAAAATAAAAAAAAGGTAAGAGAGAGAATGATAAAAGAGGAAGAGAAGAGTAATCGTCGCAAGATGAGTTTTATTAAACAGTGACCAAAACACTAAGGTCTTGATTTTTAAAATAAAATTGTAGCTAAATTTTCAAAACTAAATCACTATTGTAATAATAAACATTTTCATATGCCATCAATTTAGCTTTTGATTAATCTAGATTCACATCTCCACGATTCCTAACACACAGATGGATTATATCTTGGTCCTAAACTTTCGAAGATCAAGATTAGTAAATCTTGATTATCTACTACCTTTTCTGTAGTAATCGTTCATAAAAAAAACTTTTTCATTTTATCAAAATAATTAAAAACACTTAAGTCTTCTTTTCTAGTATTTTGTAAGTGTAACTTTACTTTCATAACATAAGTTTTAGAAGAAGAAATAAAGCTTCATTCAAGAATTTTTTACATGCCAAAAGTAATATTCTTATCATAAATATTATTTGTCATTAATGTCAAAACTAAACTATATATTCAGTTTTTCACTACTCCATTGATTCTTGACAACAAAACATGTTTTGAATTTAATTTTATACATCTATCAAAAAGACTATTTAAGTTTAACAATTTTATTATTTATATAATGTTTCACTTCATAAAAACTTGCTTGTAACAAGAAAACAAGAAACAAATCACAATTAGCAAGAACTCAAAGGAAAAACATAATAAACGAACTTAAGGAAATCAATTCAAAGAAGAAAAATAAATGAGTAAAAATTCCAAGTTATTACTTTTGATAAGTTATCACACTTATGTATACATGAATAAATTATATTATTTTATTCTCACAATAAAATTATTTTTGTATCCCATCAATCAATAAATTATACTTAACAATTTTATATAACAAAATTTAATTATAAGAAACAAAATGTTATTAAAAATTTATCATGATTTTTATAAGTTTTATAAAATTAATAAAAACTTATAAGTTTTACATCAATAAAAATGTATGTATAAGGAGATATACTTGGATGTTATTAGAATTTCCCCCAAGTAATTGTTCAGTCCAAATTGGCAGAGCTCTACTCCTCCGCACTTCTCACTAAAACCGCGAAATTCTGTTTTATCCGTTCGAGGATAATCTCTCTGCCTAATTCAAAGAGATTCATGGCACTAAACTTTTCCAGTTCTGCTGTTGTTTCAGCTCAAGTTCAAAGTGCTTTTTGTCACTTTTATTTCCTTTTATTCTTCTCTTCATCTTCATTATGCTTCTCTAACATTTCTTTGTGTTCTAAATTTCAGAGAAATTGAATATTAAAAGTACCATAAGCCTTCAAAATGTCCGAAACCTAGTGAAAACTATTGGGGTTCCTTCAATAGTAATTTCTCCGAAGGAATCTCTTCAAAATGGAAACTGGGTCAAGCTCATTTGCGGTGCAAGCTTCGAGGTACTAAAGCAGATAGCCAAACTATCATAACCCACCATTTAAATATCGATTTACTTCAAGTTTAGTTACCTTTCGAATTAATTATCTTATTAAATTGGGTTATGTGTTGTTAATAGGATGTCGTCGATATCAGAAATCTTTCTCTTGTTTACACTCTTGCTGGAGGTAAAAGAATTTTACATTTTCAATTATCATTATAATTTTCCCTAATTTTTTGTCTGTACCAAAGCAGTAATTGCTACTGCCATAGCAAAATGTCTTGCTCTATAGCAACTTGATCAGAAAATCTTATATATCACGTGCTGCATGCTCCTCTTAGTAGTCTTTGATTTCATCCTCACTTCTTACATATTTTCCATTTTTATTAAAATGAAAGGCTAATGAATATGTTTCACCACGTATGAGTGCTCCTATTGTACAAGAATCTCCCCAACTTGAGGGCCTATTTGTTTTTTTTTCTATTAAAAGTGATTTAAGACAAAAGCAATTAAAAAAAGAAGAAGCAGTTTTGATAATGAAGTGCATTATCAAAATGAATTCCTGATATTTTTTTCCCTATTTGGTCTTAAGCGCTTTTACAGGGTTCCAGAAGCATAAACAAAGAGACCTAAGTTTTAAATTTTTAATTGTTCTTGAACCAACAAATTTTGCTTTGGCGATAGCAATTCCCTATTATTATATAATGAGATGAAGTATTGCCATTAAATGGTATCCATGATTGGGTGCAGTTGATTGCATAGACTGTGCTGCTGATGCATCAGTTGTTAGTGCTGTGAATGAAGGGATTGAAATAGCAAGAGAAATTACTCCCCTACGGAGGCCTTGGGTGATGATTAGTGTTAATGATGATGAAGATCTTCACTTTAGAAAGGCTGGTATACAACCCTCTGCGCTTTTTAGCATATCATAATGTCTTTGTTATTATCTCTAATTGTAATTCTGTAATCTACATAGTCTTATGTGAAATATGACATTATGTGTTTGACTTAAATGTGCCCATGAGGCCATGAATACAATGTTTTCTTTATAAATCAGCATAGCCAATACCTAAGGTTGAATGACAGATATATTTGCCCTTTTGTTTAATTTTTAAGAAATAAATAATAGTCATTGATTAACTCTGACTCACTTTTCCAGAATTTGATCCAGAGGATTGTCCAATTGATTGCTCAAGGCCTTGTGAGAAAGTATGTCCTGCTGGTGCAATAACATTGGAGGGTGGCAAATTAACATTAGAACTATCTCATGACAACAATGAACTTAACGCATTCAAGGTTCTTATTTTCCTATGTATTCTTTTTTTTCTTTCCTTTGGGGATTCTGTATTTATATATGTAGTGTGTTGACGGAGATATCCTCATCAAATTTCCAATGAGATGCTCAGGGTGGAGTTTTGACTGAACGGTGTTATGGATGTGGCCGTTGCTTCCCGGTTTGCCCATATGATAAAATAAGTAATACTGTATACACTTATCCTGCTTAATCTCCTTTAATGAAGAAAATCCAACTCTTCATTTTTGTCATTTTGTGGGTTTAGAAGAGGTTACATACATAAGAGATCACAAAGCCACGGCTGAACTTATCAAAAGAGATGATGTTGATGCTTTGGAGATACACACCAGTGGAAGGTACATTTTCTTGGTGTATGAAGTAGCTTTCTTAGGGTCTTTTGCTTATGTTTTTAAGACTCTATAAAAGTGCTTCTTATAGGGGGAAAAAATTATTATGAACCAAACATACAAATTACCAAAAGTGCTTTCAGACTTAGAAAGCACTTTCTTCTAAATCCACTTTTGACATAAACCAATATTAAGATAAGCATAAGCAAAAGGACCCTTCAAATGAAATATATTCATTTTATTTATGAGATAGCAAAACTGTAGTGTAAATGTCATAGGCCTGACCTTGACCTGTTCCACATTGACACATAAGTGCTAACAATTGAATTTGGCCATATTGTCTGTAGGCTGACATCTCCATTCAAAGAGCTTTGGAATGGTTTGGGAGATTCAATTAGACATCTTAAACTAGTAGCTGTAAGTCACTTGAAAACATGACTAGTCATTTCAGTGATTTGTCATTAAATGGGATAAATAATAGTGTATTGGAAGGGTTTCTAAAATAACTTGTAATTTTCTCAGGTCAGCTTACCTGATATTGGGGAGACAACTTTATCTTCAATGAAGGATATATACTCTGTCATGGAACCTGGTTTAAATTGCTTGAATTTATGGCAGGTATACCTAGAAATCGAGAAATTAAGCCTGAATAATCCGCAGTTTTATCATCTCAACTCGAAACAATTGATCATCAATTTCATATATGAGCCTGTGAACTGCAGTTGGATGGTCGTCCTATGAGTGGAGATATTGGTCGAGGTGCAACGAGGGAATCGATTGCTTTTGCAGTTCGTTTGGCTGCTATTAAAGAAAAGCCTAAAGGTTAATAGCAGTGTATATGCAATACTTTTTTTGGGGATCTAAGTTTGCACATGAATCTACTTTGTGATTGATTCCCTTTATATGGCAGGTTATCTTCAATTGGCTGGTGGCACAAATGCTCACACAGTTGATGGGTTAAAGAAAGTGGGATTGTTTCAAACAACATTCTCTACCGGTAACAATTTGATCACCATTCTTTTCTTTATTGTCATTTCATATCTTTTTCATTTCAATTTAGCATCTATTTCTTACAGTTTTAGTCGAAAAACCAGGGGATGGAAAACTGGGATTTGAATCACCTGCTTCACATGCTTTAATAGGGGGCGTTGCTTATGGTGGCTATGCACGAAAGGTTAGTCTTATAGCTCTTTATAGTCACTTCCAGTCTCTGCATACTCAAATGACATGGTTCACTTAGTTTTGTGGGGGGTTAGACTTACATTATCCCGTTTTAAGCCTTCCGAACCATACCAAATACGTTTTGGTAACTTAAATAGTGAATAACAATATTTTCTTTTTCTTTAGATTGTTGGAAGAATCTTAAACTCTATGCAGCTGGAGTCACAGGTCAGTGTATCTCACATAGAGGAATATCCAGATTATCTACTTCAAGCGCTTAGTGATGCCCTAGCTTTAGTAGGAACAGTCAAACCGTATGAACTTAAACAGTAGTAATAGTTGGCAACAATTTTTATGCTCTTTTAAAGTAAATCAATACTTTCTAAAGGAGATGAAATTTCAGGGGAAATTGAAAGTCGTGAACTATGTTTGTTGGGCCCTTGGTGTAATGCAACATAAGGGTGACACTTGAGAGCCCCGTTAGCAAGCTACTAAAGGTAGTGTTTAATATGATGAGATCATATATTTTTCATTCATATTTGATATGTATTTATACATCATATGTATAGAGGCTAATAAAATATTTCAAATCCAAATAGTTACAACTATTTGACAATTCTAATATAAAAACTATTTTGCTATTATAATAGAAATTAATTACAGTTAATGATAATTATAATTCCAACTAATATTCTAGCTAATTCAATACTTTCTCTCAAGTTACTACATAGATATCTTACATACCCGATTTGTTTAAAAACTTTAAGAACATTCGATTTGAGATTGTTTTAGTAAGGATGTCAACTAATCGATTTTTTGAACGAATCTTAAGTAATTCCACTATCTTTTCATTAAACTTTTCTTTAATGAAAAATCCGTCTACCTTAAGGTGTTTTGTATGATCATGTTGAACAAGATTATGTACAATATCACATGTTTTACTGTCACATAATATTTGGATGGGTATTTTAGAAAGAAAACTCAAAATCCTACAAGAGAAGTTTTTGCCATAATGTCTCACAAAGTACATTTGTTAAACTTTTGAATTCTGCTTCTATACTTAAAAAGTTATAATATTTTGCTAGCCTTTAGCAAGGAAAATGATAAAAAACTAAAAAAAAACTATAAATCATTTTTGTAGATTAACACGATTGTATTTAACGTATATAATAAGTCTTTAAACTTTTGAGTTATCTTAGTTAACGAGTTTAAGTCTCGTGGGAGTTTCAGTGATAATACCCACAAATATCTTACTAAATTGAAAAACTAAAAGAAATAACAAAAACAAAAAAATAATAAAATAAAAACTAAAATTGACTAAGTAAAAAAAACAAAAAATAACAAAGTAAAAATTAAAATAATATAACTACTCATGCTTTAGTCTTGTTTAAGTTCATAATAAAATCTTAAGTATAAGTTAAATCAACATCACAAAGATTTAAAGTTTATTGCAAAAATCAATTGTAAATCACAAATTCATAGTCCATAATAAAAATATATCAACTTTGACTCACTCAATCTCAATATTAGGAATCCGAATTTGCTTTTACTATAATCCTCACAAGTCATACTCTCAATATCACATTGTTTCTATAGGTTCACGCACTCAACAAAGATATATGTGAATATAAGTTATGTAAAGAAATAAATTAATAGATTCACATATGAATAAAGAAAAAAAGGCTAAAAAATGCATAACATTGATCTTAATCAAATGATATGATTTATAAAGAAATCACATATCATTCTTATGTATCAATTAAAATCATTAAACAAAAATATTAAGTATATGTCTTAAAAATGAATGAAAATGCAGTAACTTCAAAAGGATTTATTTCCTTTTTTTTTGTAATAATCATTCTCATAGCTTTAAAGAACTATTGGTTCATAATATTTAGTTATATTATTTATTTTTCTCTTAAAAAAAGAGTGTGAGTGGACCCATGTAAATATATGTATTTGGTGAATGATTGTTTTTGGCTCATTTGGTGTTAGTTTTTAGGGAATCATATATATATATCTTTATAGAAGACATGCATGAATAAAATAGACATACATTTTTAATTTCTATTTAAATAATTAAATTTAAGTAATAAAAATAAGTACATAACACTTCAAGAGATGTTAAAAATCATAACATTCAATACAAAACTTATAGAAATCATCTAAAAAATTGAATTAATAAGGAGAGTGTTTAAAGGAGTAAAAATAATATTGTCACTCAGACTGAAAAGATTAAAGGCTCGATATATTCTCACGAATAATCTCCAATATTTGATTCTTAAACACAAATTTTTGATTTATCTTGATATCAACATTCAACTATGAAACACAAAATGTGACAAAAAAATTATCACAATATTTCATAGCATGTTTAAGATATCAATCTAACAGTATAAAGACTCAATGTGATCAAATAATGATGTGATAAGTCAGGTGCATCCATCATCTTAAACAATTTAATCACACAAATAGAACTATTTGTACTTCTTATGCATCACATCTCAACAAAAGTATAAATTTAACAACTCTAAATAAATAAACATGAGTTCACAAAAAATAAAATAAAACAAAACAAATTACATTAAATGAAAAATAACATAAAAAATAACTAAATTAAAAAAATTGTACTTAAAACAATGGGTTACCTCCGATCAAGCGTTACTTTAACATCTTAACAAAATGTTTCTTGAGGGATTATAATTTATAGAATGTAATTCACTCAATGTCCCCTTCATCATTGAATTTGTTACACATCTACAATTATAAAATATACAAGTATGATAAGATTATCTACTTGTACCATTAAATCCTTTGGATATATTTAAGATTTATCTTGGTTGTAGGGACATTATCGTGGATTTCAGCTCGACTGCTCCTAGTTGTTAGTATAATGAATAAGATATTAAATTAACGCTTATACTTAGGCCTAACTTAGCATTTACCTCCTTTTTATCATCAATGACAATATTGATATTAAAACTTTTAGAATGTTTAAATGTAGATTTAGAATAATTTGTATTTTAGGCGTGAAAAAATAAACTTTGTAGAATAATAAGATAAATTTTGTATGAATCTAAGTTGAAATGTGTTTTTTAAGATTTGTTGTTGAAAAATGTATCACAAGCTATGGCACGAACGAAAATAGAATCCATATTATTCAAACAAGGGTACGTGTACATATATGTTTTTCTTTAATCCAATTATATTCCGAAAGCTCCATGTCGTGACAAGAAGAAAAATCATGTCCAAGTTTAGATTTTGTTTAACTAACATAATATTAAGTACAAAATTAAAATAAATACTAAATAATTATAATGAGATAAAAAAAAATAAACAAATAAACAAAATGGAAAAATAATAAAAACAAACCAAAATAACTTACAAGATCACAAAAATAAAAAGAAAAATAAAATTAAATAAATATAAAAATAAAATAAACAACTAAAAGCAAATAAATAAAATAAAATAAACTAGAAACAAAAATGCTAAACAGAAAGAAATAAAAATAATAAAAGAAAATAAAAAAAAGAATTAAAATTAATAGAAAAATAAACAACTAAAAAAATATACGAGAATTAAAACTAAGTACACAAAAATACAAAATAAAAATAAATAACAAAAAGAATAAAAATCAAGTAAAATAAAAAATAAAAATCAAAGAAAAAATAAAAAATAAAAAAAATCAGTTATTAATTAAATAAATAAAAATAAATAAACAAAAACAAAAGAAAAGTAAATTAAGGTAAAATTAAACTTAAAATTAATACACAAAAATACTAAACTAAAATACTAAAAAGAAAATTAAGTTAATAAAAAAATAAATTAATAATTAAAGTCAACTAAATAAAAAAAAAGAAAATTAAAAAAAAAAAAAAAATAAACAAAAATAATTTTTAACTTTTTTATTATTTTTAGATTTTTTATTTTTTATTTTTTAACTTTTGACTTTGTACTTTTTAATTTTTTTTATATTAAAATACTTGTGAATATTTGCAAAATATTTTTTAAGAATTTTGATAATAAAAATTTAAAACTCTATTCCTCTCCAAAAATGTTTTCAAAAACTTGATAATGCTAAATTATTAAGTTGATAATGTTAAGACAATATTCGAAAACAGTGCCAAAATCTTAATAATTAAATTTTATAAATTTATAATAAGCTTGAAAGTGTATGAATCACTTATAATAAGTAATAAGTATATTCTTAAGGTTAATCTAAATAAAAACTACGCGATTTTAAATAATTTTTTAAATTTTTTAAAAAAATACAAAAAATAAATCTAAATATTTTGTCACTATATTTTCGTTTTGAAAAATCCAATCTATTAATATAAAATTAAATATAGAAATATAATTTATTCAAATAGTTTTAAGTTATGATTTTTTTTAAATATGATATCCTCGGGTGAAGATCACTAATTGATTAAATTAAATTATGATTTATTTTTTAAAAAATAGTAAATCATCTAAATCATTATTTTAAGTAGAACACATAATTTAGATTCTTATTCAAGGTGTCAACATTAGATCTCATAAATGAACTTTTAAATTTTAAATCTATTACGAAAAAAATATGACAATATATTTATCAGTAATAAATTTTATACAAATCTTGAATTAAGAAATAAACTTAATTTATTTTATAAAAATATTCATTTAAATTAATATTTCACAAACATCACAATATAACTCATCCTATAATAATACTCAACAAATGTTAATATATTAATTAGTAATAAATTTTGTAAAAATCTTGAATGAATAAATAAATTCAATTTATTTTGTAAGAGTATTTACTTAAATTAATATTTCACAAACACGAGCTTATAACTCATCCCATAGTAATACTTAGCAAGACATACTCAAATTTAATACATGGTCAATTGAATCTAACCTAACATGTATTCTTCTCTAAGTAAACTACACATCATATAGTAATTAATTTAATTACACTCTCATGTCAATTAAATTGTATACTATTCATTAAGTTCATCAATTATGGATCACATACATAAAAATCATATATCTCTATTTAGAAACTATACATGTTATTTAATCAAGACAAACAATTAAATAATTCTCTCAAATTTATTTAATTGCTTCTATAGATAAATTAATTACCAAAAAATTAATAGCATAAAAATTAGATTAAATAATATAATTAAATTAAATGCATAATTGAGGTAAAATATTAGAGCATCACATAGTGAAAATTGGGTTCATAAGATCCCTAAATTAATAAATTAACTAGACATTATTTTGTTCATAAAACTCATATTTTTCATAAAAAAAAGACATAAAAATTGATAAAGAAAAGAGAAGAAGAAGAAATATAATAAATCTCTAAAGTTGAAGTACCAATCTCCTCTTGAATCTCCACTAAAATTGTATTTTTTTTTTTGAATTTTTCTCTATTTTTTTCTTTTCTTGGTTCCAAAAACGGAGAAAAATTATGTTAATTTTGGCTCATTAGAGTTTATTGGGAAATTATGGGGTTAATTTAAGTTTAAGTGGAATCTAGACTGTCAAATTAGATTCAGACCAAAGGTTAAGATGAAAAAAAGAAAAATTAGTAGTGCCAACTAATAGGGATGCGACACATGGCACACGGTATTAACTGGGTGAATTAGGACACGACGCGTGACATCGGAGGACTAGTCTCGATCAATGGTGTTGTGTCATCCCCACGCGACGATCTTTGATTTGCAGTTACGACTTAGATAGAGCATAGTTGGAAGGAACAAACGAGTAATGTGACGACATGTGGAGGGACATTGACCACGCGGTGAACTCGGAATGAACACGGTGTTGACACGTGGTAAAGCTATGCGTCATTCTGTATACACGAATTTTTGTGATTAGGCATCTTTGTTTGCGTGTTGTCCATGTGGCTTTCTTTGTCAACTTCACAGCTTGCGTGGCATCCACATGGTAGCTTTTGATTGATTATGTGTTAAAAATTCATTAAAAAATCCTTAAAATTTTTTAAAAAATCCCAAAAAAATTCAAAAATTATATTTTTACCTATTTTATAAGAAAATTTATATTTTAATATTTTTAGCCTTAAAAATATTACTTATTAAATAAAACAAACAAATATTAAGTAAAAAAGTATACTGATGACTCTATTTTCATAATCATCAGTGAGAAGGCTTCGTAAAACAAAAAAATATCATGTTTCAAACAACATTTTTCCATGCCATGACTCGAATCTCGTAAAGATACGTCTCGATTTATCCCAAACAGGTCGTAACGCGACCCAACTATTCCTTACTCTGGCTCAGCACAAACTACTTGAAATTGATGTTAAAACAACAAAGTGCAACGCGACCCACTGTGTTTCATATCGTAGCCCGTGTTGCTTGTTTTCACTCATTATTTTTACCCCTTTAGAACTGGTTGAATCATATTTAAGCCTTACATGTATTTTTTTTATTCTTCTAAATTGCAAATGAGTGCTTTCAGATATGAATTTTCAAGTGTTATCAATTTAATCAAATTAGAGCTAAAAATATATAAAAAATAATAGAACATACTTGTGATTCTAAAAACATAGATTTGTTTAAATAAGAATAAAATCATGTATATTCAAATCTATTTTTTATATTTACGTGCAAATAAATTATAAAATATTAATGTTTTTCAAGCACTTATCATAATGTTATAGCAAGTTGTATAATTAGTCGTTCCTTATTCTTCCAAATATTGTTAAAGTTCATTACTCTCATTTTCTATTATTATCACTATGAAGAACTTAAATCTTTATATTTTATTGAGTTTTAATCATTTTATGAAATTTTTAAAATGACATGTTCACTTCACTTGTAGATTTCATCAAGCATAGTTATGTCATCTCGATGCTCTTATCAATAAACATTATAAACTAACGTGACCTATTCAAATTGTGACATTAGATGGACCCAAGTATTGGAATGAATAATCATAAATGAAAGTGGACTTTTCTTCCATCGTAATGAAAATAAATACAATGGTTTTTGTAAGTTCACAAATATCACACTAGAAACTTGAATACCAAAGCAGATATGCATGGACCAGAGAATACATTAGTTGCTTGTTTGGAAAGGATATTCAACACTAAATATGGTGCCTCTCTCATCCCTTTCAAAGTAACCCTATTAGCCCATCCATGTGTCTGACAGGAAGGATGGGTGTATGATAAAGTTATTGGATGTATGAGAACGACACTTCAAATGGGTGTATGATGAACACCCAACTCCCGTCTGGTCAATATTAGGTGTATAGTTTTCTTTTTCTTTTTTTGGATTTGAAGGAAAACTTCAACTGAGTGTATGATGAACACCCAACTCCCGTCTGGTATATATTTGGTGTAAGATTTTCTTTTCTTTTATTGGATTTGAAGGAAAAACAAAAAAGTAATGGGGTTATTGAAACAAATGCATCAATGAATACTACATTTAATATAAAGTCATATATTTTTCATTCATATTTTATATATATTTGTGCATGATGTATATAGAGGATAATAAAACTGTTACGACTATTATTTTTCCATTATAATGACAATTAATAACAATTAGTAATAGTTATAATTCCAACAAATATTTCAAGTAATTCAATAAGTAGGTACTTTCTTTCGAAATATAACTTTTATACCGTGTGAAAACTTTTTGAATATTCTTTTCTTCGGTTTGAGTTTTAGAAGGGAAATAAAATAAATCAATTATATCATTTCGTGTAATACTCTTTCCATCTGAATACCTAAATACTATTTTTTATATATATTTTTATTTTTAGCAATATTTCTTGAATTGAAACCTAATAAATGTCATTTTCCAATTTTACTCTATTTTAGACTCAATAAAATTCCATTTTCAATTGTACCGTCATTTTAATTTCATTATTCAAACAAACTAATTGTGATGTGGCACCAAGAAGACTGTAATTGAGTGAACTATAGCCAATGAGAGGAAGGGTGGCATTACACGTTGGATTCAGATAAAGTCCTAGAAATTAACTATTGGATAAATAGGTGTCTACACTGTTGTATAGAGATCATCGGGAAAACACTTGTACAAGAGAGAACTGGGAGAAGGATGTGTGGAGAAAAACACAAGTTTTCAAGATAGTTCAGTGTACTCAAGATTGTAACTGTATGAATGAGTGCTTAGACTCTCTGGATCAAATCAGAGAGGTATGCTAGGATTGTACATTGGTGGAATGATTCTTGGTGGAGAAGAGAAAGAATAAAGATTGCTGGAAGTTGGAGAGTGGAGTGGGCCAGTCAAAGGCTGAAGCACTTTAATTGATCTTTTCTTTAATTATCTTGAATGCGTGTAGATTAGTTTTCAATTTTTCATTGTTACAACAGTTTCAGAAATCTTTAGTGTTATCTAAGAAGGTATTCCTCCATTTGATTTCTTCTTTTTTCACATCGAATCAAGTTGATCCCTTTCGATCCTATCCATACTTATTTTCGTGTACATTCGAGTTGACCCATTTTGACTTGAAATCATATCTAGTATTTTTCGAGTAGAGTTTTGACTATTTTTTGTGCCGTGTCGAAAAGCCTATGATTGTTTTTTCGATACGAGTATATTAACAATTCAATGAGTATATTAACAATTCAATGTTGTTTATTATTATTTTTAAATAAAATTATACAAGATCCAACCATAACCTTGGATTTTTGGGGCTAAAAAAAACCTTTGGTGTAACTGCACTACAATGTCGTAGATAGTATGTTTATTATTTTTTAGTATATTGAGATATTTCCTTAAACGACTCAAGCAAATCCATTGCTTTAGCTTGTGACAGTTGAATGGTTTTGCTAGTTGATCAAAATTTAAGTGAAATATAGTAAGCAAGGCATGTGGAAAATAAAAAACAAAAATTTCTTAAACTATTATATGGCCCAACTAACTGAAATTTCAAAAATATAATAATAATAATAATAATAATAATAATAATAATAATAATAATAATAAAGAAAATGGGATGAGAAGTGGTAAAGGTTTATAAGAATTGTTATTTAATACATTTTATAAAATGTATCAAAAAAATAATTTTAATATTTATTCAATATTTTAATAATTTTCATGATAAAATATCATAACAAGAAATTACTTTTATTTTTTTTTATTTATCCATAAAATAAAATATTAAAATAATAATATTATTTTATTCAAAGCATAAATGAAAAATAATTTGTATTCCTTTTTTTTCTTACAAAAACAAAATACCACACTTTTTTTTATTTTATTTAAAAAAAAACCACATTTTTCTCTAAAAAATTAATAAGTACAATATGTGTGCCCCGGACCGAAGTAATGAACCAGTGAGAAATATTTAACTGATCAATAGGTATGCTGCAGGCCCATGCAGTAGTGCAACGCATAGGCGACACTCAAGAGCCCAAGTAGCAAGCTACAAAGAGGATTCTCTCTCCCTCGAAAGGCCGAGAAGGTATAATTTTAAAATCAGATGAAGCTGGCTTTTATAGCTCTCTCTATATGCTCCTTTCTAACCTACATTTGCGATGTGGGACTTTGTGAATCTTTTGATTTTAAAATCAGCGAAATGTGTGGCCGAGTTTCATTTGTAATTTGTATCAGTTGGCAAATGAAAAAACGCTTAAGAGATTTATGGTGAGATATCGTTTTCGCTTTTTGGCTTTCTTTTCCCTTTGGCCTTTAAGTAGATATTGCTAATGATTGGACCAACTAAGTACAACCTTCAACCACAGCAAAATGGGGCGAAGTTTAAGCTTCCATTCAGATCAAATTTAAGTTACTCAAACTTGAAAAGGGCTCATCCTTTTTAACTAGTTTGGTTGCATGATTTGAAATGTGTGTAGTATGGACTTTTGTTACTTTAATTTCATAAATAGAGTATATTAGTTATGTTTTTTAAAAATGATGTATTTATATTTTAAATATTTTAATCATTTTTTGTAAATTTTTTTAAATTATTTTTTATTGAAAAAATTTAAATTTGATCGAATTAAATTTTACTAGTAAAAAATTATTAGATATTTAAATAAAAAAATGTTTTGATAGGTTAAAAATAATAATAATGTGATTAAAATGTAGAAACATAAAGTAAGATATTTAGAAACTCAGACCTAACTTAACTCAATAAGATCTCATTAAGTTAAGGATTACTCAAGTTTATAAACAGTTTTGCTATTTTGTTCCTAGTCGATGTGGGACAAGGATACTTAACAGTTCCTTCCACACGGCAGACAAAGGTAAACATTAGCGTCACAGTGAGATTGTGATAGAGCCCAATTAGGTCCAAGTACATAAAGACTAGGTCCAACTCTGATACCAAGTTAGGAACTCAGGCTTAACTCAACCCAATAAGATCTCATTAAGTTAATGGTTATCTAAACTTATAAACAGTTTTGTTGTTTTGTTCCTAATCGATGTGGGACAAGGATACTTAATAAAGATAAATAATATATTTAATTTATAAAAGTAAAATTATTGTACAAAATATGTTGTGAAAAAGTCCATGATTTTAACTCGTGTAAGCTTTCTCAACTAAGGTTGCAAGAAATAAAGTGACGTTTAAATTATTAAATGTTTCTTAAGTATTATTAATTTATTATTTATAACAAAGTGAAAGGTACAAATATTTGATTGAAAGTGACAAATATATTTTAAACAAAAAAAATTATTAGCTGAGTCCAAGTAACTTGCAGTCTTATTATTAAAAAAAATTCCGTATTATAAGGTTGTGTTCAATTGTTACTTTATTTTATATAAAGGTGGGTTGGCCATTTTAGATGTTAATTAAAATTATTTTAATTAGTCATTGTAATTTACCAAATTTATATGATCAACCTCATCAAGCACACCAATGTGGACTTACCCACCGTGTTCCTTCGGAATATTGCCATTAGCTTGTTTGCGTGTATTATTAAACATTTTTATATATCAAAATTATAATTAAAGGGATAATTATTTATTAAATATAATTATTAATTTTGAATTTATGATAAGTAGAATTCTTTTTAATTTTATAAGTGTCATTAGAGTTAAAAATGAGTACCTATTTTATGATAAGTAGAATTCTTTTTAATTTTATAAGTGTCATTAGAGTTAAAAATAAGTACCTATTTTTTCATGATATCCATTTTGATTTAGAGGGAGTATCAAAAATATTCTGATCAATATGACATTGTTAAAGAATTATTCCGTTCATTTTTTTTATTCTCTTAAAAAATTCAAGATTAATAGCAATGAAAATGCATTTTCATGTCATGTAAAAATAAATATATAAAAAGAAACATACGCTAAGTGCAAGGTCAATGGCTAAAAAATAAATAATATTAACCACAAATTATGGTATAGTCATTAGTCAAGCTTGAGGGGCTGGCATTATAATTTATCAAATAATTTGAATTTGTGATGTATATTAATTTCGCTTAGAGCAACAGTTTCAAATATTCCTTTTTTGTCTTTTTTTAGTATGAGTTAAAAAAGAGTTCTTTGTATGTGAATTATTATTTTTTTTTTTCATTTTTTACTTTGACCTACATTAAGTTGACTAGATTAGCAAATTAGTATGACATTAAAAATCAATTTGATTATTTCACAGACATTAATTTTTAAAATACACTTATCATGGTAGCAACATAAGTGGTATTAAAAAGCTCTGGATGAGAAAAGCTTAATGATAGTAAAAAATTTTAGATAATAATCTTCAAATGATAAAATTAATTATGAAAATGATTATGGTAAAAAATTTCATCACTCATTTTGTTGTTTGAAGACTTACATGTAAATAAATGGATTATCACTATAAACTCCTATCGCTGTTAGATTTTCAAAACTATCTATTGTTTCCATCAAATGCATACTTCAAAATTTAATATTAGTTAAAGTATCCAATATATTTCTAAGATCTAACTTTGCTAATCAAGTCAAATTTTAAAATACTATTTTACTAACCTAACTAAATTTTAAAATACTAATAAAAAACAATATATTAAAGTACATCAGGTGTTAAAATTAATGTAAATTTATATATATATATATATATATATATATATATATATAAATGTATATATTATATACATTATTTAAGAAAATTCTATCTGTAATAATATACGTTCATATTTCTCTTGTATTATTATGTGTTTATTAAATATATATTTTTAATATTTTGTAATAAATCCACGTGGATGAGATTGCTTTAAAATATATAATGACTTATAAATATTGTATATTATATGTATGAAAGATAGAGTAGGTCTTGATTTTAATAACAAGATTGAACCAACTAAGCAATAGTCCTATTTGGCTTACAAATTTACAATTAAAAAACATAGGTGACTTCAAAGAGTTTCGAGGCCCCATGAGCTTTAAAAATAAATAATAGGAAATTAAAGATACTCCACCCTAAATTTATGTCTTAATTTTTAAAATTTTTAATTAATATACTTTAATGTCTATATTTTGAAAATTTAAGAGTTATTAAAAAAAATTATGTATATTTAAGAGTTAAGTGTGTATTTTTTTTAAAGCCAAACTCAAGCATAATTTTATTAATAGTAAACTTGTAATTATTACATTTATGTATCTCTGTTTTCAAAACTTACAAACAATTCACATAAATACATAAAACAAGATAATTTAGTCATGTGTATATTTGAGTTTCATATATACTTCATTAATGGAATCGAAATATACTGATGAAGTTTTAGGAAATTTGTGAAAAATTTAGCACAAAATATGGTTGTTATGGCATGAAAAGACCTATATAAAGCAACAAACATTCAAACACATTGTCTTAAATATTTTCTCAAATATTTTGTTGGCATTGTAGTACAAGCTTCTAATTTTGTTGGCATTAATGAAAAACCACAAGAAACTCATGTTTGAAAGCAACAGATACTAACCAAGAAATCACAATAAATCTAAGGCTAAAGGATTTCACCAAACCCATCATTCTCAAAGATCGAGGAACTAAGATATAACAAAAATATAGATTAAAAAAGAAGTTAGCTTTTGTAATTAAAAACATAATTGGCTGAATAATATTTATGGTCCTTAATTTTTACGGATTCTATACTCTAATTCATTGACTTTTTTGGGGATTAGATTTGGTTTTAGACTTTTAAATTTTCACAAATTTAATTTAAATGTAAAAATTATGTTAGATTGTCAACGTAGGAATCAGATTTAACATCAAAAAATTTAATCCTTAATTTTTCAAATTTAACATGTTTGGTCCCATTTGAGTCAAATTTATAAAAATTAAGAAGTTAGTGGATAAAATCTAACAATAAAGTAAAAAAAATAAAACAAGAGTAAAATTTGTAAAAATTATGGGATGGAACCAAGAAAGTACCATAATTTTGACTAATATCCCTCGCTTTAAATTTTTGAAAAGATATCTAAGTCTTTAAAATGTTAATTTAATGCCCAATTTTAAGGGATAAAATGTTAATTAAAATTTAACAATTATTTATGTTAAAATATTTTTGTAAAAATTAAAAAATAACTACGAGACTTAAGTACATTATTTTGTAAAAATAATATATTAGTGTGATCACTCACCCATTTAATTAATAGTTTACGTACTTATTTTTATTCATTTTATTTTCTAGTATAATTAATGTAAATGAACAGTTAGATAAATTAATTTTAATAACACCCACAAATCATTAAAAAATTAAAATTCATGTTTCTATGATTTTTCAAAAAAAAAAATACAACAATCAGA
This sequence comes from Hippophae gyantsensis, assembly GCA_030763125.1. Classification (NCBI taxonomy): domain Eukaryota; kingdom Viridiplantae; phylum Streptophyta; class Magnoliopsida; order Rosales; family Elaeagnaceae; genus Hippophae; species Hippophae gyantsensis. The sequence continues at coordinate 70,929,872 of CM061028.1, read as the reverse complement.
TTAGTTTAGCTAAACAACACTATATTTAGGGACAAGTATCATATCGAAAAAAAATTTCCTATTCAAATCGATTATATCTCAATCAAATTTAAATATTTTTAATCCAAAATAAACATGATGTAATCAATCTGAATAAATCAGATTTTTAGATTAAATGGTGTTTAATTGAAATTTAAACTCATATATGAATTATTATCATATAGATAAAACATAATATATATAATATTTTAATTTTGAATTTATGATCTTTAACAAAATTTATTGTTTATAATTATAACTAAAAGAATCACAAGAATAAAAAATATGTTTAGAGACTTGTCACATTATTATAGAGATTTAAATTTATGTTTTTATTGTTTAAATTAAAATAATAATTTATTATGATTGTGACATATATAATATTTAAATATAATATATTTTAAAATAAAATATGTATGTTATTATATTTTAATAATAATTCAATTTGAATTATATTACAGTAGATTATAAAATTTATTGAATTGTTTATTTTTTAATTTAAAATTGATCCAATTATAAATTAAAAAAAAATATTATGCTACTAATCAAATTAAATTTTTTAGTTTAAATAGAATGATAAAATTATTTTATCACTTTTACTTTCACTCTTTTTTTTTAAAGTAACTCTAGATATCTTTAACTTAAAAAAAAATACTTAAATATCATATCTATTTATTAAGAATTACACCTAAAATTTTCTAACATAATAAAAATATACATTTAGATAGAGTTAGGGAAACTGGTGTGTGCGCTAGGACCCCTAATTAGATAAAAAAAATATTACTAATATATAATTTTTAATATTTTTAAAAATAAAATAATATGTTTTAACTCTTCTATTCCAATAAAATTGTTATTATATATAAAAATAAAATAATTTATATTTTAAAATATATCTTAAGTTTATCTATTCTATAAAATATAATTTTATTTAACATATGATTTATAACACAAAATCATTCCCATAATAAAACTATCTTATAGTTAACACTTTAGAAGAAATATAAAAGTTATTTTGGTAACTTTTCACAATTATGAGATGAAAACGATGTTTAGGTTTAAAGTGTGTAAAACATGAATTCAATGATGTGGCCATTTAAAGTATTTTAGGACAAAGTTGACTATGTGACCGTGAAATAAAGACTGCAATGTTTTTATCTCTTAAATTTGAATAAAATATGTGTATAAACAAAATAAATTTTCAACTTTAAGAGATAAAAGAAAAAAATACACATAAAAAACATTAAACTATATGTTTTATAATATTTATTTGTTGATATTTTACATAATTTCAATTAATTAAAAAAATGTGACTATTAAAGTTTAAATATATTAATTTAATTATTTAAAAAATCAATTTATTATTTTAGATAATAAAATTAAGAGTCATCAATCATTTATCTTTGTTATTATAAGTTACTAATATATGAATTATTATTATCAAATATTAATTAAAGAAAATTTATTCTCACATAATATCTCAAAATATAATTATACATAAATAATTTATATATATTTGATAAAAATAATAATTTAAATGATAAAATTAGATATATAATATTTTTTCAGAATTTGATATATTTTTAAAATTTTATTTTATCAAATGATTTATATATTTTAAACATGTAAAATATGTGTAAAATTGGGTTCCTATCTTGCTAACCTTAAGGTTGCTGTTTTATTCGTCCAAGAAAGAAATCGCTCTTGTTGTACGTTTTTTTCTTTTTTTGAATAAAATAAATGCAAAGGACTCAAAAGTAATAACCAATGGAAATTTGATGAATGAAGAATTATATTATTTTGGAAAGCAATTTTTTTGTTTGGTTGGTTGCTTGCTTTAATTTAAATGGAAAATATTTTATTGATTTCGATTAAGTTTGACATTTTATGAGCTGGTTTAGTTGACTGCTAGTACACCCCAAGTGTGGTTTACGAAATGAATCAAATAATTAAAGTTTTGGGTTATTATAAGATTAGTATTTGAATATCCTATAATTATAAGATGATAAAATTCAAAAAATATCTAAATCTTGCTAAATAATATCTAATTATGACTCTCTACGATAAATATAAGATATAAATTTTTATATATTTATATATAAAGAAAAATTAATATAATACATATTAATTATTTATGTAAATATATTTGTTGTATCATTATATGTTATTCTTGGTAATTATTTTTTTAATATAATTAAATAATAATTATAAATTTTTTTTATTAAAATTATTAGAAATGATACTTATATACCAACTCAATTCTTATTGAGCTCTACCTATAAATATTTTTACTAGTTAAAATCACTATTTACCTATCACATAACATCTAATAAATTACACCTAATATATTTAGCTATTTCATCGTTAAGCTAATAATAGTTCAACTATGGTATAAAGTTTCTTCTTGTACTAAATAATTACTGATATTTTAATATTTATTTTGCTGGTGGCTCATTTTATATTAGTCAATATAATTCTCTTCCTTTTAAGTCAGATTCATACAGGTATTATTCAGGCATTATATGCCCTCGAATTCGTAAAGTATTCCCTTTAAAATAGGATGACTTTGTAAAAAATGTGCATTAATTAATTGGTCAAAAGGTAGGGAAGAAAAACAAAAAAAAAAGATTTTTAACTTCGTGATACTATAATTTTATTTTAATATTTTATTTACTTTTATTTTTTAAATAATATCTTAATAATATTCATATTTATTACATTGCAATTCATTAAAAAAAAATTCACCATATCTACAATACATATGCATTTAATAAATATGATTTGTGATATTTTTACTACTTTGTCCATTATAATAATAATAATTTTTTACTATTTAAATATATATTTAAATATTTTTTTATTCATTTTATATTTTATTTAATCATATTTTTTTATTATCTATGAACTAAATAAATTCACTTATATTATATTCTTTCCTATTAGTCAACTGTGGTTTTTTTCTTATTATTCTTTTCCTTTTAGACGTTGAATATTTTTATGATTTTAAAAATAAAAAAATTAAGGTTTATTTAAGTTTTAAAAAAAGCATTCCTTTCATGATATTTATAATATTAATATTATTTGTAATAGTAAGGTTACAAATGTTTTAAAATATATGATTATACATTCAATTATATATGTAATCTATTTTTTCTATTAATTTAATCTTATTTTTTTATATAAATTATAAAAATTGAATATTACATATTATTTTCTTAATTTTTTGCATACAAAATTCAAAAATTATATATTATATTCATTAAAATAGAACTTATACAACTTACATTAAATTTAGATGAATATCAATAAATTATAAGTCAAATTATTGAGTTATTAGATGATGGAAGAAGAAAAGATGATTAAAAAAAACATTAAAACATATATGAAATTTAAAAATAATAGGTAAGAAAGCTATTAATATTTAAGCAAAGGAAATAATTTAAAAAAACGTCACAAATATCCTTTAATTATTAAACTTATATTTGTTGGTCATGTGTAAAAAAATTTCAATAAAATAATAATTACATTAAATTAATAAATTTTATTAAATATATATATTATTAAGATATCATATAAAAATAAAAAATAATATCTAAAATAAAATAATAATATCATTAAAATAACAAATAAAATAATAGATCATTCTGCACGAAAATCAAGTAAAAATATAGTTGGTTGTTTTAAAAACTAAAGGGAAAAGGACCGTACATTTGTTTTTCAAAAAGTGTAGTTAAACGTCTTTATTATTATTATTAGAAAGGGTTACAAAAATTCATTTGTTTTTATAGAAGATCAAACCAGTCAAAAATGTTATAAAGTGATAATATGACCTATTTTATAAGGGCAAAATAACAATTATAAAAAAATAAATGTTAGAAATTAAAATAATTAAAAACAAAAAAAAACCCTTGTCGTCAATCGAACGATGTCGTCTCTGGTCATCATCCCAGCAACATCCCCACCGTAAGATTATATGGTCATATTTGTGATATTTTTAGCTGGCTTGACCTTTTACAAGGACAAAGGAACTTTTTTGACCTTTTTAAATAGGAAAGAGATACCTTTTCAAAAACAAATTGGCATTTATAACCCTTTATCCTGACATTAATTGCATCTCATGTTAACTACAAAAGTTCAATATGTGGAGATTAGAAATGCAACAAGCTCTACTTTGGCAGTATAATTGTCCAAGAATTTGCATGTCATATTGCCTACTAAGAGGGAGTAAGCCACCGAAATGCAAACTTTATGAAACTGCTCAAGAATCGTCATTTTAACAGTTTTAAGAAATAATAGAAAACTCTAAATCTCTTTAATATTATTATTATTATCATTATCATTATCTATCTTTATTTGTTATTCATTTAAAATAAATTAAATCTTTTATTAATTATTGTAGTTCTAATTTAAATTAATGATAAATCTTATTTATAACAATTAATAAAAAATAAACACGGATACAATCTTATTGTATATATTTATACACAATAACTACTCGAAACAATATGGGTGAAGTTATTGCTACAACAATGATTTTAATAAAAAGCAACCCTAAAATGGTAGAGGCTTTATGACTCATTTTAGCTGAAATTGCATTTGAATTGGATTCTCTAGCTATTTAAGGCCATAGTATGCGGATAAAAATTCAAATGCAAACAAACTTAAAATTATAAATACTAAATAGTTACTTGTAAAATTCAAAATGATAGCCTTTAAATAGACACGGAGAGTTTAGAGAGCTTGATCATTAATATTGAGAATATGTTTATTTCTTTTGGAGTATAAGATCACGTCATACGTCACAATAAAATTTAATATTAATGTAACTTTTTCTTTTAAAAACGAATATATTATAGAAAGTATAAAAAGAAAACAATCTAAAGATTATATTAAAAATAATATAATCTTGTGTTATATGTACTAGTATACTAACCCGACTACATTTAAATAAAAAAATTGTTTTAATATTGACTATGTAAATGACTTTCTAAATATATTATTAAAATCATTGAAAAAGAATAATATTTACAACTATAACAATTCACTAACAGGTTTCATATATCTCTCTTACATATTGCAAATATGAATTTATACATTATGGCAACCAACATATTCATCTTCATCACTATTGTAGTCCTATTGTGCTTATAGTTGTGTGTTAGCTTCCCTATACAAAACATAATATATATTTTATTTTACTTAGTGTTCTATCTTCTTTTATGTAAAGTTGGTTACTACGAATTAGTAATACATATACGCATATAGTTAGGAACACTTTGTATGTAAGCATGTTTATACACACTAAGAGATTGGTTTTTGTAGTGAGCATTTATAGGTTAAGATGCTTGCTCTTTGACATTATTACTCATGTTTTTTTGGCTTATTTTAGGTGCGAATATTTGTGAATTTTACTCGATATTTTTGAAAACAAAAATATCACATTTTTACACACATCGACAACAAGCTTACCAAAAAGTTTGCCAAAGACCTTGTCACAAGTAGTAGTGAGGTGAAAATTTTGAGTTCTATAAATAACCTCTCATTCTTATTATTTGAAAAGCAAAAAATGTAGCAAAGTTCTATCAAATTGGCATCTCATTTTCTTATTTTTGGATCACTAGTACCTCTAATGTTTTTCGATATTAGTTATTTGTAATTGTGTGAGAAAAATTGTAATTGTTAATGGTAAGTACCCGAGGTAGTGTTAGCAAGTGGTTTATGTAAGGTGAGTTTTGTGTCGATTAATAGCTACTTTCATGCAACTTTTATATGTGAGAACCTCTTTGTGAAAGTGGGTAGGGTTAAACTCTTTGAAATCTCATATCTTGGGCTGTGTGTCCCACGGTGGTTTATGATGGATTGTGTCCTTTGTTCTTTATTAGATCTTCATCTTCGTGGGTGGTTTAGTCGATTGTGTATGCCACTCATTATTGATTCATGGTTTCTGATCACACCATATTTAGTGGTGTTGGCTCTAGAAGTGAGCCAGGTTAGTGTGTCGATTTAGGTCATTGTGGAAGCAGTAAGAAAAAACAACAATAGGTAATTAGGATGAAGGTCTTAGTTGATAGAGGTATTAGTGGTGTTATTTTCTATCAGAGTTATAACTATTTTATTGATTAATGGATTGTTTGTCACTGAGTGGTTACCTTAAGCAAGCAGAGAATGTTACCACATAGATAAGGTTTCTATATGAGCTTATCTCATTATATCTGATGTTATGCATGCTCGAATGTATGGTTGATACAATTAGAGTTTAAATGGTATATGTCTCTACATATTAAAGTTTAAAATTTGATTAAAAAGCTTATATTATTTATCATTTTCTTTGCATTTACCGAATTCTCTATCTACTTATTTTTACTGCCACCTTTCTAAGTATTGTGTAACTTATTTGTTGTTTGTGTATGACTGTCTATGATTCATGTTTTAATAACTTTCTATTAAGTGATAAGTTCTTAAGAAGTTAGTCTCTTCTTAACTTGATTGTGTATCGGTTCTTGGACTCTTCCATTATTGCTATGCATGTTTAGATTGCTACGTTAGTATAATTTGAGTTACTATGTTGTATGTGCTAACATACTAGGTGTAGACTTTGATTAGAAAACATGTTTTCTATATGTTGTTGCAAGACTTCTTTCCTTTCTTTGTTGCATTTCTATAACTTTCTAATCATTATTTATATTATAGTAAATTAATCTACCTGCTTTCTAATTAATTTATATTGCTACATCAATTATGTGCATGTAAGTTTATTGTGAGTATCTAAAGAGTCTATATCTTCTTACCCTGGTTATGTCCTAGGTGTCAGACTCTTTAATTGGTTTTCTAGGTTTAGTTATTACATACTGTGTGAAATTTGCTATGTTTATGAATATTACTAGCCTAGACAGGAGCCCATGAGGCACACCGTCACTAGTGTATTTACTATAATTTCTTGTTTGTTACTACATATTTTTTTTATTGTATGTTGAATTGAGAATGTTGTTTTATATTTCTATTGTATTAATTGCTCAATTCATGTTGTGATGTCTACTTAGTCAAATTAATATAGACCTTGAAAAAATATTTCATATGTTAGCATTTTCACCCATTATCTAGGTCCTCATTACCTATTTGAGTCGAAAGAATAATTAACCTTTATATAATTGTTCCTACGAATGAGAATCTTTAGATATAAATTTATCTATTATGGAAACCAATATATGGATTCACCCCTTTAAATTTCCATTCTAGAATCTTTTTAATCACACCTAAATCTTTTATCTTAAATTCATCGCTAAGTTGAGACATTAATTTATAAATCTCAAACTTATTCTTAGAAGAATTAAGCATGTCATCAAAATAGAGCAGTAAATAGACAAATTAATCATCTTGAAACATTTTATGAGAAATACAACTATCATAATCACTCTTAGAATAACCATTATCAATTAGAAAAGAATCAAATCGCTTATACTACTACTTAAGAGATTGCTTTAACCCATTGATGGGCAAAACCAACATCGTCGATCCTGGCATAATTTGGTTTTATATTTATAAAACTCTCGCAAGTGCACGAATCATTTCATAGAAACTGATAAGTATACTCCCAAGGTCGATCTAAGGAAGAAATGTATGCGGTTTTTAATTTATTATTCAAACTTTTAAAAACAAAATTAAATCCTAAACATCCTGTCATGATATTTTGGGATTTTGTGTTTTTAATCTAATAACATAAAAATAAATATAGATACAGATTCAATAAACATTTATGCAAATTTTATCTTTTATAATAGTGGAGTATTTATGGATATAATAATTAAGTAATTATGTTTGCTCATATTATTTAGGTTATTAAAGATATAAATTGATATTTATTCATTCTCTCTTTTTTATATGTATACCACCTTTGGTGGGGTTAGATATTATGTGTTAACTAAACAAATCAATTAACATCTATGGGTGGGATTGATAATTAATTTGGTTAATTAAATTAATTCCTTTTTTCTAAGAGATTGAAAATGAACCATTTAAATGTCACCTTTGGTGGAGTTAGACAGTTTAAACTTTATTCAAGGTGTCCAAATTAAACCTAAGAATTTAGTTATCCGAGTACTAACTTTCAAGTTTTAAAACCACTATTGAAAACATGTTGTCAATACATTTTCAGATAATAATTCTTATAAAAACTTTTGAAATAGAGTTTCACTCTAACTACCAGGCGATTGTATCAACAAATAAAAGAGCACTACTCTAAATTAGACCGGATAACTAAACCTTAAAATCTAATTTTTAGATTTAAGTTTGTAATGAAAAATAATATATTTCTCTCTAACATTCTTAATATAAAATCTTGAATAAAAATAAAATCAATTCATTTTAAAGATTTTTACCTATTTAATATTTTGCAAGCATAACAACGTTATTATTATATCATGTTTACAAATAGCCAGCAAAGTTAAATTTAATCACAGACAAATTAAATATAACATGTAAGAATAAAGCATAAAAAATAACTATAAAGAAAATAAAATCCTTATAGTAATTTGATGTTATTCTTGTTACTAGAAAACCTCCAAACGGATTTTGCACTCCCATTTATTGAATCAAAAAGCAAATAAATTACAAAAACATAATTAGTTCTTCTCAAAAAGAGAAGAACTCTAAATCTAAGAAAAACTAACTAAGAAAAGACTAAAAACTAAGAAATTGAGAGAAAGAAAGAAAAGAGAAGATGTGTTTTTATGTATGATTTGAAGTGAAGAGAATGAAGGTATTTATAGGTGAGGAGAGGAAGGAAAAGTGGGTGAAAAAATGATTAAAAATTGAGAAAATGCAAAGTAGTGAATGATGACGTCATACTAATGATGTCATGGTGATGTGGGGCGAGTTGGCGTGCGCGAATGGGGCAGATGGGCGCGCGCGCGGCGCCGGAGCGTGGAAAGGAGCGAGGGACGTCTTGCGGGGCCCAGGCACGATGGGTGCGGGCGCGCGTGGAGTGGGCGATGTGCGTGGCTGCTCGGTGCAGTTGGGCGCGCGCGAACTGGGCGCGCATGGAAAGGAGCAGGGATGCGCGTGGGACCGGGCACTGATGGGTGCGGGCGTGCGTGGAATGGGCGATGTGCGTGGCTGCTCGGTGCGGCTGGGCGCGCTGCACGCATTGGCCAGCGTACCTGGGTAGCTCCGTGCGCGATTTCCTCTTTTTTGACCCATTTTGTCCAATTTTTCCATATTTGTTGACTTTTCCTCATTTATTTTATGAACATATTTGTGATGTATTGCCTCCAGTATTCTTCTTTGAGTCTTTATGTTACGTTTTTAAGCAAAAATACCTGAAAAACAATAAAAATACTCGTGATTCTGAAAAGACAGATTTATATGAATATATGATAAAATCATATAAATATATATATATATTTAATCAATTAATGTGCATAAAATCATGATAATTTTAGTATTTTTTAGCACTCATCACAACCCCCAACCAGCATCTTGCTAGTCCCTTAGCAAAAGAAGCGATAAAAACTAAAAATTAAACTATCCTAAATCACTTCCGTGGATTGACACGGTTGCATTTAGCCCATGTAACAAGCCTTTAAACTCCTAGGTTGCCCTAGTGGACGAGTTTGAGTCTCGTGAGGGTTTTTAGTATTGATACCCACAAATATTGAACTAAATGTAAGATCATAATTAAAATCTAAAACATAAGTTATTTTAATCTTCTTAAAAAATCATGATTTATTATAATAATTAGTTGAAAATCATTTTCATATTTCATATAAAAAATGTATTAATTTAATTTCACCCAATTTCAGTGTCATGAATCCGAATTCGCTTCGACTCTATTCCTCACAAGTCAATACTCTCAAAACACTGAATCCTATGGGTTCAAACACTCATACTAATTTATATGCAAAAAAGTTGATGTATAGAAATGAACTAATATGTTCGCATATATATAAAGAATAAAGGCTCAAAGTGTTATTTTGATGTTGATCTCATGGAAGAAATCAAATGTATAAATTATAAAGATATCATATATAAAAATTATTTTCAAGCATAAATCAAACTCATTAAGAAAAAATTTCAAGATATATGTCTTTTATAAATGAAGAAAGTGCAATGACTTTTTAGGGAATTACTTCCTATATCTTTTTTTGTAATTAGCCTTTACTCACAACTTTGTAGGCAATGTGGGTTATAGTATGTAGATTATACTATATATTCTTTATCTCTCTATATTTTTTGAAAGATATTTTTCAATATATATCATTTTTTAGAGAGTCAACCCATGTACAGATTGTATATTTTTTAGGATTTTGGGTAATGCGGGTCATAGTATGTAGATTATACTATATATTTTTTATCTCTCTATATTTTTCTGAAGATACTTTTCAATATATATCATTTTTTAAAGAGTCAACCCATGTACAAATTGTACATTTTTTTAGGATTTTGGTGAGTGGTTAATTTTGTGGCTTTTCTGTTTGATTTGGTTTAGGTAACCCCATATATATCTCTTTTTTTTTGTAGCAGTCATGCATGAATGAGATAAAAGCATATACTATCAATTTCTACTCAAATCATTTAATCTAAGCAAAAAAAAAATATGACACTCTATTAAGACGAGAAAAAATTCATACATTCAATGCTAATACCTATAGAGATCATCTAAAAATTTGAAGAAATAAGAAATGTGTTTGGAGTAGAAAAAATATATATTTCACTCTGAATAAGGGAAATTAGGCTCAAATTATATCTCACAAATGTAGTCTCCACTAAAACAAATTCATAAACACCGATTTTGGGTTTAATATAATTTCCACATCTTATCAAGAAATACTAGTTATGACAAAAACTAACTAATTACCAAAAACAATTACAAAATATTTCATGATATGTTTTCAAAAATTAATCTAACAGTACAAAAAACTTAACTATTTACTTAAATTTGATTTATAGAAATGATAAATTTTTGTGTGAATTTTTTTTAATTCCAAAAATTATTAAATCACACAAAGAAAATAAAACCAAACACAATAAAAATGAAAATGTGAACATAAAAAAGAAAAAAAATATATTATTATTTAAAAAAAATTCTTAATTTTTTTTTAAATTAAGCATGGTAATTTTTCACCACCCACAACCTAGAACTTACATTATCCTCAATGTAATAACTGTAAATTAAAGATAAAGAGAAAAAAGAGGAAATATTATCTATTTCTTGAGAATGTTGCAAGTAGTGATGGAGAAATATAGGTGCATCCATCATGTTCATTAAAGTGCACAAAGACAGATCACTATGAACTTCTAACATCTCAACAAATATTTTTAGTTTTAACAATTTTTAAAACTATGCAAATGTAATTAAACTAAAATAAACATAAAAATGAAGTGAATAAAACAAATAAGAGGAAATTATCTAAAATGATGGGTTGCCTCCCATCCAGCGCTTAGTTTAATGTCTTAGCAAGACGTAACTTGAGGATTTCATTTTAAGTAAACTCAATGTCTCCTCATCATTGAGTCAATCAAACCTACAAGTAAGACAAGATTGTCTACTTATACTTTTTCAGTCATGTCCTATGGATTTTCAAATTTTTCTGTACTTAAAACTAGGGACATGCTTGTGGGTTTTAGATAACCCACGTCTAGGTACAAATCAAATAATTAAAGGCATCAAAACACAATTGTACTTAGATCAAACAAAACAACTAACTCCTTAGATTGTAATTAAAACTTTAAAATTTTGGAGATAGTTTCAGAATTTTTTTGTTTTTTTAAGTATAATATCTAAGTTAAAATAACATAATCAGTATTAACCAAGATTGCTCCCAGGAAAGAATGGTGGGACAAAGGTTTCTTAAAAACCATCCTCCTAGATAGAGCAACATTTACAGGAAAGACTAGTGGTATAAAGGCTTTCAAGAACTAGTCTCCTAAACAGAACTCCCTTAGATCTTTACTCTTCATACTATTAAAATTAAGTTAAGTTAAGTTAAATAAGTTAATAAAAAGATAGGTTAAATAAATTAATAAAAATCTAAGTTAATTAAGTTACTAAAACCTAAGTCAATTAACTTAAACGAAAATTTACTAAAAACTTAAGTTAATTAAGTTAAAATAAAAAAATTGAAAAAAGTAAAAGAAAAATAAAAAAATAAAAAAATTGAAAATAAAGTTTTTGATTTTTTTGATTTTTCTTATTTTTCTTATTTTTTAAATTTTAATTTTTTTAAAAGAAAATAGTTAAATAAAATAATTTTTTTATTTTATAATTTTATTTAAAATTTATTTAAGTTTTTTTTTCTTCAAATTTCAAAATTCAAAATTATTTTATAATTCACGCTATAACTTTTTTTATGAAATTTAAAATTTTAATTTTTTTATTTATTATGAACTTTAAAATTTTAATTTTTTTGTTTTTTTACGATTCATGAACAGTAAGTTTATTTATTTATTATTTTTTTTAATGAGAAAAAAAATTATTTTAATTTTTATTAAATTTTTGTTTTTTTACTATTCTTGAACAACAAATATTTTTATTTATTTTTGTTTTTTTAAATAAAAAAAATCACAGTTATTTATTTTTTTTAAATTTTGATAAATAATTTAAAAACATTATTCCTTCCCTGACAACGACGCCAAAAACTTGATGGGCAAAATCGACATCGTCGATCCTACCTATACTTTGGTTTTATATTTATAAAATTCTCGTAAGTGCACGAATCATTTCATAGAAAATGATAAGTATACTCCCAAGGTTGATCTAAGGAAAGAATTTATGTGGTTTTTAATTTATTATTCAAACTTTTAAAAACAAAATTAAATCTTAAACATCTTGTCACGATATTTTGGGGGTTTGTGTTTTTAATCTAATAACCTAAAAATAAACATAGATATAGATTCAATAAAAATTTATGCAAATTTTATCTTTTATAATAGTGGAGTATTTATGGATATAATAATTAAGTAATTATGTTTGCTCATATTATTTAGGTTATTAAAGATATAAATTGATATTTATTCATTCTCTCTTTTTTATATGAATACCACATTTGGTAGGGTTAGATATTCTTTGTTAACTAAACAAATCAATTAACACTTATGGGTGAGGTTGATAACTAATTTGGTTAATTAAATTAATTCTTTTTTCTAAGATATTGAAAATGAACCATTTAAATGCCACCTTTAGTGGGGTTAGACAGTTTAAACTTTATTTAAGGTGTCCAAATTAAACCTAAGAATTTAATTATCCGAGTACTAACTTTCAAGTTTTAAAACCACTATTGAAAGCATGTTATCAATACATTTTTAGATAATAATTCTTATAAAAACTTTTGAAATAGAGTTTCACTCTAACTAAGAGATGATTGTACCAACAAATAAAATAGCACTACTCTAAATTAGACCGAATAACTAAACTTTAAAATCTAATTTTCAGATTTAAGTTTGTAATGAAAAATAATATATTTCTCTCTAATATTCTTAATATAAAATCTTGAATAAAAATAAAATCAATTCATTTTAGAGATTTTTACCTATTTAATATTTCGCAAGCATAACAACGTTATTATTATATCATGTTTACAAACAGCCAGCAAAGTTAAATTTAATCACAAACAAATTAAATATAACATGTAAGAATAAAGCATAAAAAATAACTGTAAAGAAAATAAAATACTTACAGTACTTTGATGTTATTCTTGTTGTTGGAAAACCTCCAAACGGATTTTACACTCTCATTTATTGAATCAAAAAGCAAATAAATTACAAAAACATAATTAGTTCTTCTCAAAAAGAGAAGAACTCTAAACCTAAGAAAAACTAACTAAGAAAAGACTAAAAACTAAAAAACTAAGAAATTGAGAGAAAGAAAGAGAAGAGAAGATGTGTTTTTAGGTGTGATTTGAAGTGAAGAGAATGAGGGTATTTAAAGGTAAGGAGAGGAAGGAAAAGTGGGTGAAAAAATAATTAAAATTTGAGAAAACGCAGAGTAGTGAATGATGACATCATACTGTTGACGTCATGGTGATGTAGGGCGAGTTGGCGTGCGCAGATTGGGCGTAGATGGTTAGCGGCACACGCAGACTGGAGTAGGGGCGCGCGTGGAAAGGAGCAGGGACACGCACAGAATGGAGAGCAAGTGCACGTGGATAGGGAAATGCGGCGCACGGGACCTGGCACTGATCGGTGCGGGCGCGCGTTGGCCGGCGTGGCTGGGCAACTACGTGCACGATTTCCTATTTTTTGACATTTTTGACCCATTTTGTCCAATTTTTCAATATTTGTGATGTATTGCCTCCAGTATTCCTCTTTAATTCTTTAAGTTACGTGTTTAAGCGAAAATATCTAAAAAACAATAAAAATACCCGTGATTCTGAAAAAGACATATTTATATAGATATATATATATATATATATATATATATATATATATATATTTAATCAATTAATGTACATAAAATCATGATAATTTTAGTATTTTTTTAATACTTATCACCCATATAAAGACTTTTTCGATAAACAAACATGATCTTCTTTACCTAGAGCTCGTAGGTGTACAAAAGTTTGTCTATTATTATAAAATCAATAGATATTATTAGTTTATCTACCTGTGCAAGAAAATCCTTAACCATACCCTTAGATATTTGACGGACCTATAAGTTAATTGAAAGGACATAGGTAACTCCCCCAAATATAGTTGCAAGTATATTAAGTAAAACATGAGATTAATACTTGCCCCTAAATATAGCATAACTACCTTTTTATCTCCTATGGTAATATTAATATTAAAACTACAAGGTTCTTCAATTTTGAAGTATTGCACTAGAAACTTATGATATTATTACTCTTTCATTAACATTATGATTCCTCTTCTTAGTGCTCAAGTCCTTAAAAAAACTTGCATTGGAAGGCACGCTCTTATTGACACTAACAAAGGCAAATTAATGTTTACTTTTGAAAGCATATTGAATAAATAAGAAAATTGCTCATCATTTTTAACCTCTTTACGATAGTATGAGAATGATATGGGTAGTCAATATGGTTCTAGTGCCTTTTGCAATGTAGGTAGGTCAAATGACTCTCCTTGAATTTCCTCATAAGGCTTTGCAATTGTTTCATTTATGTTCACACCTTTTTTAGGTGTTATTTACTCTCCACCTATTTTTCCTACATTATTAAATGAATTATTAGAAATTTTAAGAAAATCTGTATTCAGAACTTTACCACTCCTTAGAGTTGTCATAGTCTGATCTTATTGAGATTGACTAAGAAGCTTACCCTTTTCTTGTCCTTGCATTTGCTCAACTATTTTCCCAACTTTTCTTTCCATTCCTTTCACAAATGCCTATAAAGAATCCAACTTTTGATTATTTTTCATGTCCTTATCTCGACTTACTTGAATGAAAGTATTCAACTTGTCCTCCAAAGGCTCTTTAGTTGGATAGGGTGACATATTTTGATTTAGGTTTAGGCCTTGCGATTGATTTTGGGTATGTAGTGGGTCAGTGTTTCCTTTCCATGGAAAATTAGGATGATTTCTCCCCTATAATTATAGGTGTTGATGTAAGGATCACTCTTGGGTCTAAACTGGTACCCCTGTATAAGAAAACTCCTTGACTGGTACCTATTTAGGACTCTCATATAGAAGTGCAAACATGATCACCATGCCCATACATACCATAGACTCCACATACCTATTAGTTTGGGGTCTTATTGATAGTTAGGATTGAACTTGCTTCATTAATTTTGCAAGTTGCATGGCCATTTCGTTCTTAGGGCCTATCTCATCAACTCCAGCTCTTCTCATTCTAGTACTCTTTTATGTGAAATTAGTACTTAACATCTCATAAAGATCATAAGTCTTTAAGGCTTTTATTTCTCCCATATCTTTACCTGTAGCATTGTAAACTATGAATTGACACTATTGTATCAATCTATTATAAAAAAATTGATTTTGTAGTTGTAGTGGGAAATTATGGTGTCAAAATTGAGTGAGAAGTAATTGGAACCTATCTTAAGTTTCATGAAATAGTTCTCATTCCATTTAAAAGGATGTACCAAGTTTTACTCTTAAATTGAAAGTTATGCTTTGTTGGGAATACTTTCTTTTCATGAATTTATTGTAAACTCACTCCCTAGTTATCAAGGAACCTAGTGTGAGAGTCATTAGCCAAACCTTAGCCTTCTCTTTAAGGGTGTATGAGAAATACCTTATTTTTAATTGATCTTCAATAAGTCCAAGCAAAGGGAATGTCTACACAATTGAGTAAAAATCTCTACTAAAGGTCAAAAGATCTTCATTAGGAATTTCATAGAAGGATGCCAATACGAAAAATAAATATGTTTCAATTCATAATTTAACCACCTCTTCCAACTCTACAGAGGAAGTAGCAGTGCCAATGATTGACATTGCATTCTCCTTCATTAATATCTCACTTAGTAAAACATCTCATATTATATAATGGCTCGAGTATTGGTTCAATTGATCGTTCAAAAAAATTAAAATTGATAACTAAAACAAAACAAATTAAAGATGAAATAAATATAAACAAATAACAAAAAGAAATATATATATATAGAGAGAGAGAGAGAGAGAAAATAAACAAATAAATTTTAAATAACAAATGAAATAAAAATAGAAAATAAATAAATAAGAGAAAAGAAGTAAAAATAATAAAAAAATAAACGTTCTTTAGTGAGATATACAAAACTAGTAACTAAACAAATTTAAAAATAACATAGAAATAAAAATAAACAACAAACCAAAATAACTAAAATAAACACAAATATTTACAAAATAAAAAATAAAAAATCATAAAAATAAAAAATGAATTAGGAAAATAATTAAAAAGAAAACAATTAAATAATTTAAAATGCCAATTTTTCGACAATGATGCCAAAACTTTTATACACAAATTTTAAATTTATAAAAAGCTCGTAAATGTACAAATAACTTATAATAAGTGATAAGTATATTCTTAAGGTCGGTCTCTCAAAAAATTATGATGGTTTTAAAATGTTATATTATTTTCTAAATTTATTAAGAAAAATAAGTCTTAAACACTTTAACAATTTATTGGTTTGAGGAAAAAAGTCGTAAATACTAAATTAATTTAATATCTAAAGAAAGCAAATAAATTAAAGTATTAAATGAAAATAACAAATTAAAGCAATAAATTAACTATAGTCAAACCTAGGATGATAGATGTATATGAAATTTTAAAAAACATAACCCTTCATGGATAAAACGAATTATATGATTCAAATAATGAGTTATATTTACTAATTTTTTTCTTTTTTTTTTAAATAAGAGAACTTTCAATGTTATGGTAAGTTCACACAAATCTCAATTAATTAATAAATATCTTGATTGAGTTTGAAATTGATTAATTATTAAGTTGAGGAAAATATATAAAGCAAGGTTCTTAATTAATTAACAACTTCACGGGTCGAGCTTGAAATTATTTAATTGATAAACATAAATTAAATATATTCTTTAATTATAAATCAAAATTTGATTAATCATTAATTTATAATTAAAAATACTGTTAACCATCAAATTTAATCTCATTTAATCAATAACTTTCTTAGTCGGGCTTAAAATTGATAAATAAAATTAAATTAAAAAAACTCGTAGATATTTAAAATATAAAACTATTCTTTCAATCATTGGAAGCAAAACAACTATAACCCTATATTATATATTAACAAATCATATTTAAATTAACAAAAAATAATTTAATTATGAAAGAAATCAAATTATAGAAAAATAATGACTTTGAAAATTGGATCTAATAAAATAACCTATGATTGCTTCTATGTAAAATGAAAGTTAACAGTAAGCCTAATGTAAACTGTTGTATTTATGAGGAAAGGTTAGGTATAGAGGATTTTGACAAAATTATTGTTCACACATTACGACAAGAAGTTTTTTTTATGTTTGCCAAATTCATCCAAAAAGGTTCGTGCCCATAAATTCATATGGAATAGTGTGTGTCGTAGCATATTATTTTCTTCACTGTGGCATGCTTCACTTTTCAAATTTGTCTTTACACCTTACAAACAGATTAGTTTTTCATGTAAGGCTTACATGCCTTAATCTTTTAAGCTTCTAGGGTGAAAATTTAGTGCTTCAATTATTGTTCCTTATGTGTTGATAAGTTTATACATTAAACACTTGAAATACAACAAAGTATACTCGTGATTCTGAACATATAGATTTGCATAAATTATCACATAAACATGCTATAATTAAACCTATTTATTTCATTTAAGCACAATAAAATCACAGAATATGAGTGTTTTTCAAGCACTTATCAAGGCATCAAATCTCTCTTATTACTTTGCCCATAGAAATACTATATGGTTACTCATGTTGCTCCTATACTATATCAAGAGTATAATCATCTACCTCGTCCATAAATGGTTGACCTAAAGTGTCTTCTTGCACTTGACTAGGAGCTCCACTTTTTTGCTCCACCTATTCACTAATATCAGGGTGCTTTCCTAAACCAGCATACTTCGTTTTATTTTCCAACATGGAAAACTTGTCAAATTTAACATCAATGCTAATAAAACTTTAGGTGACTTGGGTTTAACTCACCACAATCTATAACTCTTCACCATAGATGGATGTCCTAAAATTATGAATTTTAATACCTAAGGCTCAAGCTTACCATCATTAACATGAGCATAAGAAAGACAACCAAAAACTTTCAAATTAGAATAATTAGCAAGAGTAACAAAGAATACTTCAAATGGAGTCTTTAACTCAATTGTAGTTGATAGAGATTGATTCACTAAATAGTAGGTATGGTTACAAGCTTTAGCCCAAAATAATCTATCCAAACCATCGTGAAAGAGCATACAACGAGCTCTTTCCAAGAGAGTCTTATTTATATGTTATGTAACTCTATTATGTTATGGTGCATTATGAAGAGTGCATTGTTTCACTATGTCATTTATTTTGTAAAACTTATTAATTTAACTCTCACAAAATTTCAAACTATTGTCGATTCTTAAGCGCTTGATAATCTTGCATATTTGATGTTCTATACTAGTCTTAAACTTTATGAATGTTGAGCACATCATTCTTATTTTTCCAAAAATACACCCAAACATGACGAGGTAAGTTATCAAGAAATGTCAACATTTATCAGGCACCACCATTAAGCACAAAATGAGAAAGACCCTAAAGATCTGAATATATATAATTAACAATATCTTGATAGTACTGAACTTGATCATATGATGCTTTCTATAGACATAATGCTCACATAAATCAACAATTCCAGATTTATGACCACCAAGTAGACCATACTTGTTCAAAATAGATATACATGCCTCACTTATATGCCTTAATCGCATATGGTACAAACGAGTAGTATCTAAATCTGGATTTGATGAGAAGGAACTTGAAACATTACTATTGATAGTGCTACTCTGAAGCACATAAAGGCGATGCAATAATTACCCTTTAATAATAATCAAATCACTCTTATTAACTCTTAAAACTCCATCTTTAACTATGTACATATAGCCCTGTGAGTTAAGAATACCCAAATATATCATGTTTTTTTTTCAAATTTGGAACATGGCAAACATCTTTTAATGTCCCAACAATACCATTATGCATCTTAATCAGAATAGTACCAATACTAATAACCTTATAGGACACATTGCTTCCTATCAAGATCACAACTCCATCAACATACTGATAAGAAGCAAACCAATCTCTACTAGGGCATATATTGTAAGTGTAATCTGATTTAAGAATTCAAACATCTTCAAAAGAACTAATAAATATTGATAGAATATTCTCACCATCGAAAAAATAAATATCTACAACACCCATAACATCATTAATACCAAAAGATATTGAGATAGATTTTCTTTGGACAATGACAATTTTTTTCTATCAATGCATAATTTTCTCCATCAACCAATTTTTTCAACATTTTTTTCTTACCTTCAGGTGTTTTAATGAGTTATTTTTTAACTAATGTAGTCAGCATTTTCATTCACCAATGACTAAAATCAATCCTATCATTGAATTTCTTAATTTTTTATTTTGTTGCATGACAGAAAATCTAATATTAAATAAACAAAAGCATAACTCATAAAATATGAAACTAATTAGATAACCAAGTTCAAAATAAATCCAAAAAGACAAACTTGATAAGTCCATATAAAACATAATAACTTAAAATGTTCTAATACTAATTTGTTATAAATTAGCATTAGTATAAACAAATTTCGGGTCTAGATTTTGTTACACAAATAATTATTATGGATATATAACAATAAAATATTAAACAATAAGAAAAAATAAATAACATGTACAAATTTAAGTTGTTAAACTTATTAATATAAAAAGTCAAGTCTAAGAATAACGTTACACAAAAAAATATCCACCATCAAAATTGAAATAAAAATTACAACACCAATAATACAACCGTTCAAAATACCAAATCCCAAATACCCCTCAAACTATCTGCCTCAAATATGAATAACAAAACAAAGCAAGAACAGATTGACGAAACTTGCTGCGTAAGTAAGATTCTCACAAATGAAGTTGAACAAGTGGAGATAACAATTAATCAGGGTGTATATCACGCACACATGAAGGCTACGAATAAAAAATAAATCAACTTGTCTCATTCCATGAGATTAACAAATATGGCTTCTACTTGCTGAAAAACTCGTTGAAAATTAACACTAACTCAATAAATGAAGTGATTGTAGCATGAAGAAAAAATAAATAAATGGAGTAGTTGAAGAATGTAAAAAAATAAATGGAGTGATTGAAGGATGTAGAGAAATAAATGGAGTGGTTGAAGGATGTAGAGAAATAAATTGAGTGGTTGAAGGATGTAGAGAAATAAACTGAGTGATTAAAGGATGTAGAGAAATAAATTGAGTGGTTAAACGATGTAGAGAAATAAATTAAGTGGTTAAAGGATGTAGACAAGAGAAGTGTGTAGAATGTGATAATATTTGTGTGGATAGAATTATTTCTTTGTTTTATATTTGTGTGGTGTAGATTACATGGTGATAACTATAAATAGCCTACCTTGTATCTGGTTTAATCATCCCATCAAAAACAAATAAATCTTTGTATTCTTAGTTTGAGTGTGAGTTGGGATCTTTCTCTTTGAGTGTTTGTATTTCTCTTCAATTTGTGAGTTTCCTTTGAAAGGTGTTATAGTGTCTATTATTGTGGGTATAATAAAAATAGTTTGTTTACTTGTTTGGATCCAATATTAGTAAATTTAGAGTTATGTATTCTAAATTTTACTCAACAATTGGTATCAAAATGGGACGGTTAAGGATCGTTCTTAGTAGAGCTATCTTGAGTCGTGAGAAGTTTGGTACTTTGTAAGTTTATTAGTCAAGCTTGTTCGGTATAGTCTAAGTCTTGCCGGCATAATGAGTGATCTTTAAGTAGTTGGAGGAATCAAGAAGCTCAACAACAAAAACTATAACACATGGGCAATATGTATGGAGTCTTACCTACAAGGTCAAGACCTGTGGGAGGTTGGTGGTGGTGAAGAAGTTACACAACCAACAACGGCAGATGCAAACTGTATCTTGCGAAAGTGAAAAATTAAAGCAGGAAACACGATGTTTGCTTTAAAGATCATAGTTAAAGAAGAAATGTTAGAGCACATTCAGGATGCCAAAACACCAAAAGAAACATGGGACACTCTTGTTACACTCTTTTCAAAGAAGAATGATACAAGATTTCAAATTCTTGAAAATGAGTTACTATCGATGGCGTAACGTGACATGATGATTTCCTAGTACTTTTACAAGGTGAAGTAGTTATACTGCAAAATTTCAGAGTTAGATCCGAAAGCTCTTATTGGGGAAACCAGGATAAAGAGAATAATTATCCATGGTATGAAACCTGAATA
The DNA here is from genome assembly GCA_030763125.1 of Hippophae gyantsensis. Taxonomy (NCBI): domain Eukaryota; kingdom Viridiplantae; phylum Streptophyta; class Magnoliopsida; order Rosales; family Elaeagnaceae; genus Hippophae; species Hippophae gyantsensis. Next base: position 70,907,950 of record CM061028.1, on the reverse strand, counting down.
TCAAGGGTTTGTTACCGCTATACAAGGATGGCCAACACAACCATCTCTTGTTGAGTTTAAGAATTTGTTGGCCAGTCAAGAAGCTATGGTTAAGCAAATGTGAAGAGTCTAGCTGAGGGGTGAGAAATAAACGCTCTACACCAGCAAAACAAAGGCACTATCAAGCGAGTAGTGGATCTAACAAGTATGGCGACAAAGAAAACATTTCTCAAGAAAAGGGAGGCTTTTGTCCAATGGGAGCTTAGAAGAATCGCAATAACAGTAGAAAATTTGATGGTGAATATTACAACTAGGGAAAGATGGGTCACATGTCAAAAGATTGTTGGAGTAAGAAAAAGCCTGTTGAAAGTAATATAACTACTTCTAGTTCTAAAGAGCATAACGAAGATGGTTAGGATGCCGAAACATTATTTGTTATAGAGGAAGAAGAATTAACTCTCAAGATAACAACATCAGAACTTGTACATGAAACTATGGAAAGCAATGGCAGTGTGGAAACTGTGGAGAACATTAGCAATGCAGAAACTTCGGAGAACAATGGTGGGATAACATTGATACATCTCTCAACAGTTGTTTCTACAATCAATGATGGACTCGAAGATACAAATGAAGAGCTTGATGATAACCACAGAATGAACCATTGGATAGAAAATTCAAACACAAAGCACTTTGGAGAAGGGCGTCGTGTTCCATTTGATTGGTGGATAGACCTAAGAAATAAGGATTCCAACTATGAATAAGGCATCTCTTCTGTAAAGTTTGATGGTGATAGAAAATCAAATAGATCGATAGGGAGATCAGGTTATGATAGCACAAGATCTGATGTTGCAATGGACGATGTTATTGATTATGAGATTCCATGGGAGGAAGATGATGAGATCCAATCGCATCCTTCGCCAGAGAGTAGATCTTCATAGTCATCTCTGAGGTCGAACGGTCTGATAATGGTGACGGTGGCATCAACGACACCTTCAAAACAACAAATGAGTAAGAATAACTTAACCCTAGCCTTACCAATCCCGCAATAGCAACAAACGAGGCATGGCAGTGGATGAGGTGGAAGAGAGGATTGTTGGAGTGAAGGTGCTATGACAGTGTTGAGGTTGTGCTTGGGGTGAAAGGTATATGGAACTGAGTAGAGGGCATCTCAAGCAAAAACATTGGAAAAAGGTTGCTAATATTGTGAATAGTAGAGAGGACTATTCAAAGAATCCTAAGATTGATATTCAATGTAAGAATCGAATTAATACTATGAAGAAGAAGTATGAGAGTGAGAAGGCTAAAATTGCTACAGGTGGAAGACCTAGCAAGTGGCGTTTCTCTAAACTACTTAATGATTTGATTGGTCGTTTGGATCTAAACGTCAATGATGACGTGCTAAAACAAGTATTCATCCAATTTGGTGAGTTAATTCATAATAAAATATCAGTTGAGAAAACATGTGGTTTTGTACAGTTTATCGATAGGAAAAATGCTGAGGTTACAATTAAGAGTCTTAATGGAACGGTAATTAGTGAGCAAATTGTTCATATTTCATGGAGTCTCACCTCAGGAAACAAGCAATAAAGAGTGGGTTGAAATAACCAATAGAATCAGAAGGCACACCCAACAATTGGACGGAATCAGATACAAAATGAAAGTTAAATGTGAAGAATGCTTTTCTTCATAGAGAGTTGGTGTTGAGGAAGAGTGTTGAAAATCAATACCAACTCAATAGATAGAGTGGTTGTAGGATGAAGAAAAATAAATAAATAGAGTGGTTGAAAGATTAGAGAAATAAATGGAGTGGTTGAAAGATGTAGAGAAATAAATGGAGTGGTTGAAGATGTAGAAAAATAAATAGAATGGTTGAAGGATGTAGAAAAATAAATAAAGTGGTTAAAGGATGTAGACAAGAGAAGTGTGTAGAATGTGATAATATTTGTGTGCTAGAATTATTTCTTAGTTTTATATTTGTGTGATGTAGATTGTATGATGATGACTATAAATAGCCTAAATTGCATTTGGTTTAAAACATCTCATCAAAAACAAATAAATCTTTGTATTCTTAGTTTGAGTATAAGTTGAGAGATTTCTCTTTAAATGTTTATATTTCTCTTCAATTTGTGAGTTGCCTTTAAAATGTGTTATAATGTTTTTTATTATGGGTATAATATAAATAGTTTATTTAATTGTTTAGATTCAATATTAATAAATTTAAAATTATGTATTTTAAATTTTATTTAACAAAATTGACTCAATTTTGACGCAAAACAATCATAGAAAAAAGATAAAGAAGATGAAGATAGATTGAAAACACAAGTGAAAATAAAGGGATGGGAATAACGATGGAAGGTGATAACGACTATAAGTAAAAAAAAAAAAAAAGGTTAAAACCTTACTAGAGATAGCTTGCTAATGACTCTCAAAACAACATTTTTATATTAAAATAATCACATAATTTAAATAATATTTATTTAATCAAATAAGGTAATAAATGAAACATCTATTTATTTATTTTCAAATTCAACAATATATATACAATAGAATTTGCATTTATATGATTCCAATCGTAACAATTAATTAGCCTTTGCTCATTTTTGGTGTGATCCCATCAAATTAATGCTCGATCTCCCTTTCAATAATAGACTTTTATTTTCACTTATTTTTTAATCTTTAGGAATATCAATGTAATAAATAAAAAAAATTATAATCTATTTTCTCCTATAGATGGATATATGCATATGAGTAATAAAACTAGCTTGATCCATTACTCTTAGTCGCATGGAAGTTAAACCCAACATTACTCTTATAGAGTTGATTAGTTAAATTATTAGTTAAAAACTATCACGTAATTAAAGAGTCAAATATATCCATTAATAATTTAGTTTTATTGAAAGAGAATACAAATGTAACATCATTAAGTGCGAAATTTAAGTTAAAATTAATAGATTAAATACAAACATAATATACTAAAAACATTACTTTAAACAATAATCTTATTTTATGTCGACTCAACGTTACATAATATATAATAATATATATAAAATATCAATTAAACACAATAAAAATAACAATTCACACAGGAAATTATATATTAGAGCACCCGAAAAACGACTTTAGTAATTGGTATAAACAAAAGATTGTGTTCTTACTTCTAAGTCAGGCCAATACGAAGCTTAGCAGCCAAAAAAAAAAGTTAAACTCCATCGGATGTATGTGTAGACCCCAAAAATATGAATATATATAATTAACAATACCTTGATAGTACTAAACTTGATCATATGATGCTTTCTATAGACATAATGCTCACATAAATAAACCATTCTAGATTTATGACCACCAAGTAGACCATACTTGTTCAAAATAGATATACATGCCTCACTCATATGCCTTAATCGCATATGCTACAAGCGAGTAGTATCTGAATCTGGATTTGATGAGAAGGAAATTGAAACATTACTACTGAAAGTGCTACTCTAAAGCATATAAAGGCGATGCGATAATTATCCTTTAATAATAACCAGATCACTCTTATTAACTCTTAAAACTCCATCTTCAGCTATGTACATATAGCCCTGTGAGTTAAGAATACGCAAATATATCATGTTTTTTTTTCAAATTTGGAACATGACAAACATCTTTTAATGTCCCAAAATACCATTATGCATCTTAATCAGGATAGTACCAATACTAATAACCTTATAGGACACATTGCTTCCCATTAAGCTCACAACTCCATCAACATATTGATAAGAAACAAACCAATCTCTACTGGGGCATATATTGTAAGTGTAATCTGAATCAAGAATTCAAACATCTTCAAAAGAACTAATAAATATTAATAGAATATTCTCACCATCGAAAAAATAAATATCTACAACACCCATGACATCATTAATACCAAAAGATATTGAGATAGATTTTCTTTAGACAATGACAATTTTTTCCATCAATGCATATTTTTTTCCATCAGCCAATTTTTTCAACATTTTTTTCTTACCTTAAGGTGTTTTAATGAGTTATTTTTTAAGTAATGTAATCAGCATCTTCATTCACCAATGACTAAAATCAGTCCTACCATTAAATATCTTAATTTTTTATTTTGTTGCATGACAGAAAACCCAATATTAAATAAACAAAAGAACAACTCATAAAATATGAAACTAATTAGATAACCAAGCTCAAAATAAATCCAAAAAGACAAACTTGATAAGTCCATATAAATAACATAATAACTTAAAATATTCTAATACTAATTTGTTATAAATTAACATTAGTATAAACAAAGCTCGGGTCTAGATTTTGTTACACAAATAATTATTATGGATATATAACAATATAATATTAGATAATAAGAAAAAATAAATAACATGTACAAATTTAAGTTGTTAAACTTATTAATATAAAAAGTCAAGTCTAAGAATAACGTTACACAAAAAAATATCCACCATCAAAATTGAAATAAAAATTACAACACCAATAATACAACCGTTCAAAATACCAAATCCCAAATACCCATCAAACTATCTGCCTCAAATATGAATAACAAAACAAAGCAAGAACAGATTGACGAAACTTGCTACGTAAGTAAGATTCTCACAAATGAAGTTGAATAAGTGGAGATAACAATTAATCAGGGTGTATATCACGCACGCATGAAGGCCACGAATAAAAAATAAATCAACTTGTCTCATTCCATGAGATTAACAAATATGGATTCTACTTGGTGAGAAACTTGTTGAAAATTAACACTAACTCAATAAATGAAGTGATTGTAGCATGAAGAAAAAATAAATAAATGGAGTAGTTGAAGGATGTAAAAAAATAAATGGAGTGGTTGAAGGATGTAGAGAAATAAATGAAGTGGTTAAATGATGTAGAGAAATAAATTGAGTGGTTAAAGGATGTAGACAAGAGAAGTGTGTAGAATGTGATAATATTTGTGTAGATATAATTATTTTTTAGTTTTATATTTGTGTGGTGTAGATTACATGGTGAGGACTATAAATAGCCTACCTTACATTTGGTTTAATCATCCCATAAAAAAAAATCTTTGTATTCTTAGTTTGAGTGTGAGTTGATAGCTTTTTCTTTGAGTGTTTGTATTTCTCTTCAATTTGTGAGTTATCTTTGAAAGGTGTTATAGTGTCGATTATTGTGGGTATAATAAAAGTAGTTTGTTTACTTGTTTGGATCCAATATTAGTAAATTTAGAGTTGTGTATTCTAAATTTTACTCAATAATTGGTATCAGAATGAGACGGTTAATGATCGTTCTTAGTAGAACTATCTTGAGTCGTGAGAAGTTTGATACTTTGTAAGTTTATTAGTCAAGCTTGTTCGGTATAGTTGAAGTCTTGCCGACACAATGGGTGATCTTCAAGTAGTTGGAGGAATCAAGAAGCTCAACAACAAAAACTATAACACATGGGCAATATGTATGGAGTCTTACCTACAATGTCAAGACTTGTGAGAGGTTGTTTTTGGTGACGAAGTTACACAACCAACAATGGAAGATGCAAACTGCATCTTGCGAAAGTGAAAAATTAAAGCAAGCAAAACGATGTTTGCTTTAAAGAGCACAGTTAAAGAAGAAATGTTAGAGCACATTCAGGATGTCAAAACACCGAAGGAAGCATGAGACACTCTTGTTACACTCTTTTCAAAGAAGAATGATACAAGATTTCAAATTCTCGAGAATGAGTTACTATCGATGGCGTAACGTGACATGATGATTTCCTAGTACTTTCACAAGGTGAAGTAGTTATGCCGCAAAATTTCAAAGTTAGATCCGAAAGCTCCTATTGGGGAAACCAAGATAAAGAGAATAATTATCCATGGTTTGAAACCTGAATATCAAGGGTTTGTTACCGCTATACAAGGATGGCCAACACAACCATCTCTTGTTGAGTTTGAGAATTTGTTGGTCAGTTAAGAAGCTATGGTTAAACAAATGGGAGGAGTCTAGCTGAAGGGTGATTAAGAAGCGCTCTACACCAGTAAAAACAAAGGCATTATCAAGCAAGCAGTGGATCTAACAAGTATGGCGACAAAGAAAAAATTTCTCAAGAAAAGGGAGGCTTTCGTCCAATGGGAGCTTAGAAGAATCGCAATAACAGTAGAAAATTTGATGGTGAATGTTACAACTGCGGAAAGATGGGTCACATGTTAAAAGATTGTTGGAGTAAGAAAAAGCCTATTGAAAGTAATATAACTACTTCTAGTTCTAAAGAGCATAATGAAGATGGTTAGGATGCCGAAACATTATTTGCTATAGAGGAAGAAGAATTAACTCTCACGATAACAACATCAGAACTTGTACATGAAACTATGGAAAGCAATGGCTTAACTCTCAGAATAACAACATCAGAACTTGTACATGAAACTATGGAAGACAATGGCAGTGTGGAAACTGTGGAGAACATTAGCGATGTAGAAACTACGGAGAACAGTGGTGGGATAACATCGATACATCTCTCAACTGTTGTTTCTGCAATCAATGATGGACTCGAAGATGCAAATGAAGAGCTTGATGACAACCACAGAATGGACCATTGGATATAAAATTCAAACACAAAGCACTTTGGAGAAGGGCGTCATGTTCCATTTGATTGGTGGACAGACCTAAGAAGCAAGGATTCCAACTATGAACAAGGCATCTCTTCTACAAAGTTTGATGGTGACAGGAAATCAAATAGATCGATAGGGAGATCATGTTATGATAGCACAAGATTTGATGTTACAATGGACGATGTTATTGATTATGAGATTCCATGGGAGGAAGACAATAAGATCCAATCACATCCTTCGTCGGATAGTAGATCTTCAGAGTCATCTCCGAGATCGAACGGTCTGATAATGGTGATGGTGGTATCAACAGCACCTTCAAAACAACAAACGAGTAAGAATAACTTAACCCTAGCCTTACCAATCCCACAATAGCAACAATCGAGGAATGACGGTGGATGAGGTGGAAGAGAGGATTGTTGGAGTGAAGGTGCTATGACAGTGTTGAGGTTGTGCTTGGGGTGAAAGGTATGTGGAACTGAGTAGAGGGCATCTCAAGCAAAAACATTGGAAATAGGTTACTAATATTATGAATAGTAGAGAGGACTATTCAAAGAATCCTAAGATTGATATTCAATGTAAGAATCAAATTAATACTATGAAGAAAAAGTATAAGAGTGAGAAGGCTAAAATTACTACAGGTGGAAGACCTAACAAGTGGCGTTTCTCTGAACTACTTAATGATTTGATTGGTCGTTTGGATCCAAACGTCAATGATGACGTGCTAAAACAAGTATTCATCCAATTTGGTGAGTTAATTCATAATAAAATATCAGTTGAGAAAGCATATGGTTTTGTATAGTTTACCGATAGGAAAAATGCTGAGGTTACAATTAAGAGTCTGAATGGAACGGTAATTAGTGAGCAAATTGTTCATATTTCATAGGGTCTCACCTCAGGAAACAAGCAATGAAGAGTGAGTTGAAATAACCAATAGAATCAGAAGGCATACCCAACAATTGGAAGGAATCAGATACAAAGTGAAAGTTGAATGTGAAGAGTGCTTTTCTTCATAGAGAGTTGGTGTTGAGGGAGAGTGTTGAAAATCAACACCAACTCAATAAATGAAGTGGTTGTAGGATGAAGAAAAATAAATAAATGGAATGATTGAAGGATGTAGAGAAATAAATAGAGTGGTTGAAGATGTAGAAAAATAAATGGAGTGGTTGAAGGATGTAGAAAAATAAATAGTGATTAAAGGATGTAAACAAGAGAAGTGTGTAGAATGTGATAATATTTATGTGGCTAGAATTATTTCTTAGTTTTATATTTGTGTGATGTAGATTGTATGGTGAGGACTATAAATAGCCTAAATTGCATTTGGTTTAAAACATCCAATCAAAAATAAATAAATCTTTGTATTCTTAGTTTGAGTGCGAGTTGAGAGATTTCTCTTTGAGTGTTTGTATTTCTCTTTAATTTGTGAGTTATCTTTGAAATGTGTTATAATGTCTTTTATTATGGGTATAATATAAATAATTTATTTAATTGTTTAGATTCAATATTAATAAATTTAAAATTGTATATTTTAAATTTTATTAGCACTCAAAACACTCAATAGAAAAAAAGATAAAGAAGATAAAAGAAGATGAAGATAGATTGAAAACACAAGTGAAAAGAAGGAAGGGGATGTGATGGAATAATGATGGAAGGTGATAACGACTATAAGTAAAACGAAAAAAAGAGAGAGGTTAAAACCTTAGTAGAGATAGCTTGCTAATGACTCTCAAAACAACATTTTTATATTAAAATAATCACATAATTTAAACAATATTTATTTAATTAAATAATTTAATAAATTAAACATCTATTTATTTATTTTCAAATTCAACAATATATATACGATAGAATTTGCATTTATATGATTCCAATCGTAACAATTAATTAGCCTTTGCTCATTTTTGGTGTGATCCTCGATCTCCCTTTCAATTATATACTTTTATTTTCACTCATTTTTTAATCTTTAGGAATATCAATGTAATAAATAAAAAAAATTATACATCATTCAACTAATCTATTTGCTCCTACAGATGCATATATGCATATGAGTAATAAAACTAGCTTGATCCATTACTCTTAGTCGCATGGAAGTTAAACCCAACATTACTCTTATAGAGTTGATTAGTTAAATTATTAGTTAAAAACTATCACGTAATTAAAGAGTCAAATATATCCATTAATAATTTAATTTTATTGAAAGAGAATACAAATGTAACATCATTAAGTGCGAAATTTAAGTTAAAATTAATAGATTAAATGCAAACATAATATACTAAAAACGTTACTTTAAACAATAATCTTATTTTATGTCGACTCAACGTTACATAATATATAATAATATATATAAAATATCAATTAAACACAATAAAAATAACAATTCACACAGGAAATTATATATTAGAGCACCCGAAAAACGACTTTAGTAATTGGTATAAACAAAAGATTGTGTTCTTACTTCTAAGTCAGGCCAATACGAAGCTTAGCAGCCAAAAAAAAAAAGTCAAGCCAGCCAACCATCAACCATAAATGTACCTAACAACAATAGCTAACCAGTCCACCATATTCTCTTTCTTCCTCTCATAATTGAATCAGCCTTTAGTAAATTTTGTACAGCGACTATTAAACAAACAAACTTAAAAAAAAAAAAATTATTATTAAAAAAATAAATAAATAAAATAAAATAAGGATAATAATAATTATTATCACTCTTATTTTTTTATTATTATAACAATAATATATCAATTATTTATTATATTCTTACAATTAATTATATCCTATCATCATTATTATTAATATAAATTTTGTTAATAAATTATTATTATAACAATAACAATATGTCAATATTTTATTAAAGTGAAATTTCATCGGAGTAATCGATTTAATTATTTATTATTAATTTTAAATCGGATATTTTTTGAAAAAAATTTAAGTTTGGTTGATTTGAATCTTATTACTAAAAGTTAGTAGATATTTGAAAAGGTAAGTATCTTAAAATATTTAAAAATGTTAAAAAAATAAAATGATTGAATTTTTTATATATAAAATATTAAAACGATAAAAATATAAACTGAAAATGTATTTTTAAAAAATAAAAATAAAAACCAATCATATTTAGTGAGCTAACTACCCTATGCCACGTGACCAGCTCACATTTCTATTTCTCTTTCTCGTTTCGCCGTTGGTAGCTCTCCTGTTCGTTGTTGTTAAATCTTAACCCCTCCTCGCTCTTCCCTTATAAATCCATATCTTCTCATTTCTAAATTGCATTTACTTTCCTCCAATTTCCCAGTTTCTTGTACTCTTACACCTTCATTTGTTTCATTCCCTCTCAATTCAGTGGCTCTGTTTTCAGGTATTTACATTCTAATATCCCTCCCTACTTTCTCGTTGACCAAACACACGTATGATTGACTCTCTCTTTATCGGATCTGTTTTTCTCTTACTTGTGTTTCATTTTTTCCCTATTATATTTATTCTTTTTCTAATTTCAATGTTATGCGTGGCGGAAAGTTATGATATTTGTTGTTTAGTGATATTTGAATCAGTGATGAGGCTTATTTAGTATATATTGGAGCTATAAGATCTGTTTTCTGCAATTTTTTTGTTGATGTATTATATATGTTACTTGCTTTGGTTTCTGGGTGTTTGGTCGTTGATAATTTGTTTATCTTCCTGGCATTTAGTATCAATTTGGTTTTTTCTGATTTTGCCTTCTCCCTTAAAATGAGATCTGGATGCTTGTAGTTTTTGTTGTCGTTAACTAAAACTGCGAACAGACGCGTCCCTGTAAACTTGTACTTTAGTATTTTCAAAATAAACTTTAGGACTTCAATTTTATGTATTGATTAGCATAATATGAGTTCGATCTATTTCAATGAATCTTCTAGGCTACACTTATTGTGATTCTGTAGCTTATTTTCTGGGAAGCTGAATATTTTAAGGGTCAGGATTCTTTCCTTTCACTCTTTATATACCAAGCATCTTGGCATAAACTTGATCATCATGTAATAAATTTATGAGCACTTCTTTATACAGGCAGATAGTTAAAACAGTATGATTCACTTTCTTAGCTCATAATTATCTT